>CM028340.1:11824500-13094000 GCA_016647705.1 Eucommia ulmoides
TTCACTTGTATGTATCTTCCGTTTTAACCACACCTGTGAAATTGTAACAAATCAAATAAGTTTGGGGGTGTGGTTCGTGAAAAAAAAAAGTATGTAAATATAGTTCAATTTCCGTTTCATTGGACAAGTGAGTACATCGGTCTTAAAAATAATTGTTCGGGATTGTTTCTAATTTATTTATGGGGGTTCGAGAGTGAGTGTGCCAAGCGTTGAGCCTTAGATAACATTAAGTTAATAACGTTAACCCGTTTTCTATTCCGAAATACCCTTGGCCAAATGTGCCAAAACCAAACTAAGTCCTTTTGATCTTTATGAACTACTAAGCCTACATTAGTGGAGAGTAAAACCCAATCAGGTATATGGATATCCTAGTCCTTTACGGTCTAAGTCGTGAGTTTTGTTGGTCGATAATCCAATCCGATCTTGGATAGCTATATTATTGAGACTTGCACACACACGTTGAAAAGATCTAGAATGGCGTTTACCATTATTGAATGTCGAAATTCTTGAACACCACATGGTGCGTTTTACCACCTAAACTCAATATGATTGGGGGTTGTTGAGGGGAAAATGACTTGGTCGATAGAAGAATTCAAAACTCGCATATCGTTATGTTTAGATTGTTTGTGTTTAGGTTATTCATATTATATAATTTAGTTGTATTTTTCATTTTAGTGTGAGTGTTTTGCTCGACGACTAGCAAAATTCCAAGTTGGGGGTATTTGATAGGTGTAATTTACCTATCTATTTTCAAATCGAACTGGTTAGTTTTTGAGTATTATTATAGTATTTTAATACATTTTAATATGTTTTTATTCTTTTTGTATTAAAACAGGTGTGTGGGATGAAAAATGATAAAAATTGATCATGAACGATTAAATCAAATCAAGAACAGTAGAAGAACGGTAGGAAAACAAGCATAGAGGCAAAATTCTGAAAAACAACCCATTGTCGCGGGGGTCAATATGCAGAGAGAGGCCTTTTCTTGCTGAAAGCCCACCGCCGAGGCGGTGAAACAACAGAGAGGTCTCTGCTTCTACCGTTGAGTCCACCGCCGAGGCCGTGATCAAACTAACTTAACCACTGCTGCAGCGGTGAAACCCACCGCTACAGCGGTGACTCTGCACACATTTTAGATATTTATTTAGAGATGTTTTAGCCCTATATCTTCCTCCTCTCCTCTATTTTGTCCATGAGAGAGCTCCTAGGGTTAGAATAAGGTTGAGAGATTTTTGGGGAATGCTCCACCAAATCCGAAGGAGAAGAACACGTTGTGAAGAAGAAGAAGAAGCAATCTCGGAAAGGTTTTAGCGCCAAATCTTCGGACTACGGCTAGTTTCTCTCGTTTCTTTCTTTATTTCTTAACTTCGAATTATGATTTGAGCATGTTTAGCTCTTTTATCATTGTATATACGGTTATGGCCGTTAGTTAAACGGATATTGTCTAGGGATTACTATAATTTATGAATATGTGGTTTTGAAATCGGTGTTTCGTTAATAGTTGTTTTTTGTTATTTGATTGTGTTTTCCATGCTTGTATTTCCATTATATGCCTGTTTCGATATATTGAGAAATCGGGGTTTAACACTCGGGAGAAATAACCCCGGATTCGAACTAGGATTTAAATACCACGCGATGATCTAATAACCCGGGAGAGAGTTAGAGAGTGTGCAATCAATGACGTTGGGGCAAAATTCATGTGACTATGTGTTCTAAAAAATGTTAGAGGGGGACTTCGGCGTTAACACGAAATTACATATTCATTCACTTGTCACTCGGGAGAGAGAGTGAATGAATTTACGATACAGAGATTGTCAGATAAGTCGAACACCGTTAACGTAAGTCAAGCGAGATCAAACACATTTAAGTAAATGAAGTTAATCCTTAGATAATCAATTCCCTTAAATATCTCAAAATAGTAATATAGTTTAATTAGATAAATTAGTATTTTAGTATTAGTATAGTATTAATTATAAACTTCATTTTCTATCAGCTAGATAAAATTAGGTTATAATAATTACGGTACTCAACATTATTCTCAACCAATCCCTGTGGAAACGATAACCCTTACTCTTCCCACTCTGCTAAAACTTGATCCGTACACTTGCGGTGAAAGTGGCAATGTGAAATTCCGCCACCAATATGCCAGGGCTTCCAAAAAATACTTGCGAGCTTTTACCCTAGAGAAACCTAAATCATGGGTATCTTTTTTATGCTGCGCCTACCCTGATTTGTACCTTGAGGACAAGGTGATTTTTCAAGACCTGGGGAATAATACGACCCTGCCATCATGTCATGCATGTTCTTGATGTTCTCTAGTCTATTTGATTTGTTAATTTGTTATATGGTTATGATTGGTTGTTATTTTGTTAGGTTGTTTGATGTTTGTTATTTATGGTATGTGAGGCTATATATATAGAGTAGCCATTGAGTCATAGAAGATAATGAGAAATTAAAAGATCTTTTTCCTATTATTTCTTCTTCTTCTTCTTCTTGTAATTGGAGTTGGTACTGGCTCGAAGAGTGTTATTCTTTATCTAGGGTGTATTATAGAAGCTCAAACCTGAGAAAGAATGTCCCTATCTCTTGATTTTCTTCAACTTGTCTTTTCTTAATATTTTATTTAAACGTATTTAATTTTTATTTATCATTAATATAGTGGTTTGAGTGAATAATGAATTTAATTGTTATTTATTGTTAATATAGTGGGCTCAGTGAATTTTCAATATTTTTTATACTTGAGATAGCGGAATTTTCAATACATAAATATTTTGGAGGATAAATTTCACTGACATCTCCTGTTATTTGAAAAATCTATAGAGACACCCCCTATCATTTTCGAAACCAAATAATGACTCCTCAGAACTCCGGCGAACGTATGGCATCTAATTTTGTTTGACATTTTTATTCTTTTATAATTTATTATTTATGTAGAATGGCAATTCTATCCTTTTTAAATAAAAGACAATTTTTTAAAATAAATAACAAAAAATTATAAATGTTTCACTTGCTCAACTTATTTTTTTTTTTTTTAATATTCTTTATTTTCTCATATAAGTATTAATAGAGATTGTGAAAAATTATTTTCTTTTTTTATACAAGCAATTTCATGTACAAAATGAGCTATAAAAAACAAACACAATAAAGGGTTAAAAAAGCATTTAGAGATTTCCCAAGCCTACAATTTTTTAACTTGAACGAAACTATTACTAAATAAAATATATAATAATAATAATAATAATAATAATAATAATAACCCCATTAGGGCTCTGATTAAATGATCAAAATAAAAAGGCAGTAATTGGTTAGGCAAAAAATGATGAAAAAAGTGCAGCAGTAGAACGTAATCACATGCAGTAGTGGGTAGAGAGAAAAGGAAGACAAGAAAAGAACGACACTTCAACTCGACAATCAGATGGTGATTAGGATTCCGATTGAGCTAAAATTTTAGAGATTTGTTCTCAGCATTAAGTATTTCATTTTCATCGGTCTTGATATTCGGTAACCTTATTCCAATTATTGATTCGAAATTCCTCTCTAAATTTGTATTTATCGGTTCTTGTTGGATCTATCGTTTTCGATGATGTTTATATGGTCATCCAAGAATTTTTCTCTTGAAGGTGTGAATAATCATAATCCCATTATTTATCGTTTCTTGTTGTATCCACTATATTTATTGTTTCTTGTTGTGTCCACCAGATGTCGCTAGCCCCGTGGAGGGGGAACCAACTCTCCTAATTATAGGACATAAAGAGCAAGCCCAACCTTCCGGGGATTGGACGATCTACTTATATCTCCATGCACCTGGGGATTGCCAATTCCCTCGTAATCTCGAGCAGAGAGAGCGGGAGCGCAGTCCCCCAGCTTCATCTAAATCCCTTGGCTAATATGTGGACCGATTTAACCGAGAGGCAAATAGTGTGAGGAGCTCTATGATAGTGTGGCCATGGTGGCCTTTATGGATGGGCTTCATCATGAGAAAACTCCTACGACCTCTGCGACAACCCAATAACAAACTTGAACCAAGCTTTGGATCGGGGTATCCGGTTCTATGTTGCCGACTAAAAAAAAAAAAAAAGAACGAGAAGGGGTCTAGAAAAAGAACAAAAAGAGAGAGAATAAGGGCTCGAGTAAAGCACAAGGCTTGAAGAGACTCCAAGTAAAGGGTCACCTTGGTCTTATGCCCAGGGACCAACGACTCTTCCTACCTCCTGGACACCAATCTCATGATTTTCTCCCCCTCGCAGCATTTGTGTGTAACCCTTCAACTATACCATAACTCTCACTTTGGTTCTTATACTACTAACTTTTGCCAATTTGGCTCTTTAACCATTACATTTGTTTCTATCATCCGATTCCCAAATGTTTAATTCAATTACAATGAAAATAGATTTTATGAAGGGATAGCTAGTTAATAATCTAAATTAGATAGTGTAATCCATCATTTATCTTATTTTAATTTCAAGTATAAATTCCTTAATTACGTTTTATATTGTGTTTTAAGTCCCCTGATTAGGGATGTCAATGGTTCAGTTTCGGTCCGATTTCATATAAAACCAAAATCAAAACCGTTAGACATATACCAAACAAAAACCACAACCAAAATCATCATTTTTTGGGGGAAAAATTTTTGAGGGGTCCCTTTGTTCAAAAAATAACTTTTTAGGTCCCATACTTTTTAGGCTCATTCCAAAAGAACCATCATATTTAGTCTTCCTCAATTACCCTCAATAACTATAAAATTTACAAAAATACCATTTGACTATTTTTTTTTTCAAAACTCCTAAAATTTATATATATATTTCATTTTTTTCTCAATTTTTATTTTTTAATAAAAAATTTCAATTAATTTTATTTTTCTTAAAAATATTTTTTTTTAAAAAAATATCATAATTACCCTAATTATATTTCACTTTATTTTATTTCAAATTTAGTTTATTTTTTAAAATATTCTATGAATATTTTAAAATATTAAATTCTATTTAAATTAAAAATTCATTTAGATTCATTTTCTAAAAATCAATTAAGTAGATATCTACTTACATATATATTAACTAGATATCCACTTACATCTTTATTAAGTAGATATCCACTTAATCATATTTAGTAGATATTCACTAACATTATTTTTCACTTAATTAAGTAGATATCCACATAATAGAAACAATCAAAAAATCAAACCATCGATAAATATGCCTTTACATTTTCACATTCTCGCGAAAATTGGAGAACTCAAATTAAAACCATCATAAAAATAAAAAATCACCGATAAACGTGCCTTTACATTCTCACATTCTCGCAAAAATTGGAGAACTCAAATAAAAATCATCGATAAACATGCCTTTAAGTGAATATCTACTTAAATATCCATTAAGTGGATATCCACTTAATTATATTTCATAGATATCCACTTATATTAAGAATTAGAGAAACCAGAAAATAAAAAATTCCACCGAATATTAATCTTCAGTTACATTCCACTAGAAAAATACATAAATCCATTTAACCCCTAAGTGGAAATCCACAAAAAAATTAAAGTGGAAATCCGTTGGAAAGTAAGACGATTGACGTCCGTTGTTTTCGCCAATCGTCACAGCGTCGCGCTCCCTCCATCTTCATCGGTCTTCAATAAGTAGATAAGTAGATATCTACTAAAAATTAATAAGTAGATATCTAATAAAAACAATTAGTGGATATCCACTTAACTAAAAAAATAACACAAACATTTAAACAATAAAGTTAAACAATAAGTGAATATCCATTGAACTAAAAAATAACCCAAATATTTGCACACAAATGATAAAAATGACAAATTAATCAAGAAATCGTTAGAACTTATTTGAATCTAATTGGGCTATCCTAAATAATATCAAAATTCTAATTCAATTTCATTTATCTTCTTTCACCTATCAAGCAACCAAACAATTGGAACACATAATTATTCACTATACATTTAAAATATACATTTAAATATTCACCAAAAATACTGTAAATGTCATTCCATAATTTCACTATACATTTAAACATTCACCAAAAATACTGTAAATGCTATTAAAAATGCATAAAAGTTCATTGAAAAATAATCTAACTAGAAATCCACTAAAAGATAGTTTAAGTGGATATCCATCGAAAATAAACAAATTTAAAATTTCTTGCATCTAACCAGATCTAATGTGAGTGAATATCCACTGAAAAAATAATCTAGGTGGATATCTACTGAAAATAAATTAAGTAGATATCTACTGAACATTATAGAACTTGTAGGTGAAATTAAGTAGATATCCACTAAATATTATAAAACCCGCTAAATCTACTAAATAGATATCTAATAAAAATAAGCCAAATGAAAATCACTGCAACCAATCCAAAAATCTAAATCCTCTAAGCCAAGTGTATTTTCAACAATAGAAAAAAAAAAAAAAAAAAAAAAAAAAAAAAAACAAACAGCAATAACACAAAATCAATACCAAAATCATGAACAAATCTAGCAACAATAGATTTGGGCGAATATAGCAACAACAAATCTAGCACAAAATGTAGATCTAGCAACAACAAATCTAGCACAAAATCAATACACAAAATCATGAACAAATCGAAGACCTCCATCGTCGCCCAAGCAATGAACATCCATTGAAGATCCAACAGCAACAGGGCAAACAACAAACAAAAAAAAAAAAAAAAACCTAAAATCAGGGCACGACGACGATCTCGAGCAAATCGGTAAACAAAGTAGCTTCTATTTCAATACCTAACAAAAATCTGAGTCAAATCTATCAATAATTAAAGCCAAAAAAAAATACCTAAAAATCGCGACGGTAGCAGTGGAACTGCTAAATCGAAGCAGTAATGACGAATTAGAGCGGAGATAACGATAAATCGGAGAAGAGAGGCGGCCATGGCATGACCACGGCTAGGGAGATGGCGACGGCGACGGCAGCGACCTAAGGTGAAGACGGTGGCTCACTATGCGAGGGCGGCAGTGGCGAGCTATGCGCAAGCAGCGGCGGCGCGATATGGCGACGGCTTGCTAGGGCTGAGAGAGAGAGACGGCCATGAAGAGAGAGAAAATGAGGCCGCCCATTTTAAAAAATTAGATTTAGGTTTAAATTAATAAGGGGCAAAAAAGAAAAAGAAAAATATTTGTCAACTCAGCACAAGACTTTTCAAATAAAAAATCTTGAAATAGGAGTTTTGATCATCTTGGAAAAAAAGTAGGACTTGAAAAATTGTCTATTTTAAAAAGAGGACCTTTGGAGGAAAATCCCTTTTTATTTTAAACAGTTTTAAAATCGAACTATTTAACTTTATACAAAACCAAAACTAAAATCAAAACTACGAAACCACGAAACCATTTATGAATTTTCAATTTTATTAAAAAATAAATCCAAAACTGCGAAACTGCAAATCATTATTTTTTATATATAAACAAAAACATAACTAAAATATAAAACATAAATTCCAAAAAAATAAAATAAAACTGTTGATCCAGTAGAATACCCAAGAGGGGGGTGAATTGGGTAATTAAAAAATAATCAAAAAAACATGAATAAATCAAATAATTAATTTTAAGCCTAAATTAATTATTATCTTTATAACACAGCGGAATAATATAATCAGCTAGGTGCACACCCAAACAGCAAAAATAACAAAGTAGTAATGCAGTACACAAAAGATTTATATTGGTTCACCAAGCTACTCTTGGCTAATCCAATTTCCCCGAGATCCACGGAGGTCACACCCACTAAAATTAAGATCCCTTTAAAGGTAGGAACTAAACCCGCACACCGATTCTTTTACAGGCTCAGAATCAATCTTTACAATATCTTTTTCTCGGGCTAAGGAAGAACCTCTATTTTTTACAGGCAAAAGAATAACCTAATCTTTTTTAACACTAAGGCTCAAGAATCAAAACCTCTCACAAACACTCCAACGATCATTTTCACAGGTAAGGATAGAACATTTACAAATCACTCAAAAATACAATTCTTATTTAGGAAGAATTACTACCTCCATCTCTTTACAGGAAGAGACTTAAACCCGATTACCCTTGATTAAATACCCCTAATGGTATTTAACCCGTTACAACTCACCAATACAAAAAAAAATTATAAGAAGTAAATCTCACTCGGAACTTCTACCACCTCAGATAAACAATAACTTAATTAATATCCCAACTAGTGATAGAAATACGTGAGATATAAAAATCTAATTTTAACAAGATATAGGTAGCAAATTAGAGCACGTAATCAGATTCAAGAAATTATTTGTAAAACTATTTTCCTCAAAAATCAGAAACAATTTCTAAGATCAATTTCCAAATATAAAATCAATAAACAAATAATAAGTAATTTGGAAATATCTCACTTGGAATCCACCGAAAGAAAACAGTATTGCAATGTAACTTCAAATCGGTAGCAGAAATGATCAGCAAATGATTTTCTTAGAAAAGCTCACTTAATTCTCAATCAGATATCTCTTAGAAAAGCTCACTCAATTGATATATTCTGATCTCTCTTGCTAATATATGAATTCTCTCTCTTAGAATGATTAGTAATAAATAAAAATTCACAGGTCTATATATAGGAATATGAAATCAGCCTTATAACGGCTAGTTTACATGTGTTATGACAATTAAAAGCTCTTATAGACCCCTTATATCATAAAGACTTCATTTAGGTTCAATTCCACTTAAAAACATATTTTAAATCTCTCAATTAAACCCCCAAAGTATTTCTCAGTCTTAATAAATAAGTATAGGATCTATTTCAAGTACCAAATTGAGAAACATTAATATTTAATGAACTATATTAATAGGATTTAATTAGTATATGAACCATATCTTAAATATAGAGAATATCCCCAAAATTTCTCTCAAATTCTAACAAAAAATAGCTACTTTTGGATATAATATTGGATCAAATAGAAACCTGAAATAGTGCGTTTAGTCGACTGCCCAATCAACTGGGATATCCAGGATGTAGACAATGTAGTTCATTGGTCGACCGTGCGGTCGATTTGTCGATTCAGAGAGTTTTTCATTTTTTCACTGGTCGACCTATCAGTCGACCTTTTGATTCAGAGAGTTCAACCTTCTTTCACCGGTCGACCTATCAGTCAACTCCTTGATTCAGAGAGTTTAGTCTTCTTTCATCGGTCAACTCACCAGTCGACTGTTGTCACTGGATCTCTTCTTTGAATATATTTTTTAACTCATTTTCTGTTACGATTTCACCCATTTAACCATTTTCTTCTCTTAATTAGCTCCACTAATATTCTTATATTCCATTTTGGTCATTCAAAATTATTTCTTAAAAGATAAAATGCATTTTGTGTCATGTGTGTATTCCTAAATGGGATATTAAGAGTTAAGATTCACCTAGGTTGTTTTTCCTAATTGCTTCAAACTCTTACTTCTTCTTCATTATCTTGACATCTTCATTTAGCATCCATTTAATTTGACGTCTTCATTATTGGAACTTTAAATCACTGAAATACTTTAATTAAACATTAGTTCTACCAAAACATCAATACTTAGTTGTTCATCAAAATCTTAGGATTCTAAGATTTTGATGGACAATTAAGTGTTGATATTTTTGGTAGAACTAACGAGTTGTTTGAGTGTTTCAGTGTAAAAGTTTAATTAATGATATTCTGACGAAATTGTTGAAGACACTAAGGATGCTAAGAGACTTTCAAAGAATTGGACATTAAGAGACTGAAAATTTTGAAGAATCTAAGTGAAAACAACTCAGTTAAGTTTTAATCTTAATGTATCCCGATTAGGATCACATATGACGCAAAATGAATTTATATTTATGTCTATTTTTATTAGGATCCTAATTAGTTAAACATATTTACTCTAATATGAAATTGAAGAAACAATATTGACCTAAGAAAGATTAGTGTTTGAAATTGAGTTAATCGAGAAAAGAAATCAAGTAAAAGAGGCAAAAACGTCAAAGATTGCAGTTAAAATTAATTAAGGATGAAGGGTTTCAGCTAGGATCAGTCGACTAACTTGGGAAGATCGGTCAACCGACGGTAAGTAGCTGGAAATGGAGAAGTCTCTGTATCAATCGGTCAATCGATCGAGAGGAGATCGGTCGACCTATGGCCGATACCTAAACTCTCTGAATCGATCGGTCGACAAACCATGGTCAAAAAATAGCTTAGGGAGTATCCTGAATCGATCGGTCGACCGACACATGGAGGATCGGTCAACCAACTGACAAATAATTTTGGCTTGGGCTACAACTTGAATCGATCGGTTAATTGGTGAGTTTTGATCGGTCAACCGATGGTTTTGTTTCAGGATTTGAGAATTTTGTGGATTTGATTAAAAAAAAAATAGCCGTTACTAGCCCTTTTTTTGGTTGAAATCTGAGAGATATTATAGGGATTTGATAATATTATATATATATGATTGTTATTTTGATTTCCCTAAATATATAGTACACTTATTTTAAGTGTTTCTCAAATTGGTCTTTTTAATACTTCCTATCTTATCGATTTAAGTTTGAAATTTTTTTTGAGGAACTAAATTAAATGTTTTGAAAGTTATAATTAAGTAAATTGAACCAGGATTGAGTCATATAAATATATAGGGTCTATATGAGCAATTAAATGTCATAACATGTGGAAACTAGCCGTTAGAGGGCCTATTTCAAATCAGTATTTATAGACCTCCGCTTTTTTACTTGTACTATATCCCAATCAATCATTCTTTCAAGAGCTATTCAGTTCCTGAGTTTTTTGAGAGTCATTATTCTGAAAATATACTGAGAGATTATTGTGAGATTATTTTTGAGAAAATTGTTGAGAGTTTTTGTGATCATTGATCTAAGTTCCATTGCGATTCAGTTTTCATTCATTTGGTGGTATCCTGGTGAGATCGTTCCAAGATTTATTTTTAATTGATATTTGATATTATTATTTATTTCTTCGAGTTTTGATCTTTGTGAAATCGTTTTCTGAACGTTAAAGTGCTGAAAATATTTTAAAATGATTTTTTGTGAAAATTTGATTACATGCTAAATTGTGTGCTACCTACTTCTTTTAGAATCAGATTTTGAATTTCTCACTTTATTTCTATCACTAGTATTTATCGAGACAATAATCGAGTTTAAATTAATTTGAGGTGGTAGAAGCTCCGAGTGGGAAACACTTATCAATTTATGTAATTGGTGAGTTGTGTGCAGATTAGATATTATTGGGAATATCTAATTAGGGTAGTTGGGTTTCAATCTCTTCCAGTAAAGAGATTGAGATTTGATCTTTTCCTAAAGTATAAAATGATTTGGTTACTCTTTTCCCGTGAAAAAAGATAAGTGTAATTCTTCCTGATTAGAATTGAAATTTTGTGAATTTGTAACGGTTCCATCCTTACCGGTGAAAATGATACTTGGAGTGAATTTTTGTGAGGTGTGATTCTTAGCCTAAGTATAAAAGAATTAGGTTAATCTTTAACCTGTTAAAAAGATAGAAGTTCTTCCTTAGCCTGTGAAAATGGAATTATAAAGGTTTATTCTGAGCCTCTGAATATTATCATTTTCTAAGGGTTTGATTTCAACCTGATTAAAGGAATCATAGTGGTTTAGTGGGTGCAACTCTCGGTGGGGCTCGGAGGACTGGATTAGCCAAGAGTAGCTTGGTGAACCAGTATACATCGTGGTGTGCTGCAATTTTACTTTATTTATTTTCAGTTGTTTGGGTGTGCACTTAGTTTAAATAATACATTTCCGGTGCTATAAAAGATAATAATTAATTTAGGATAAAATTAATTATTTGAATTTTCAAGTAATATAAGTTGATAATTTGTTTTAATTTTTATAATTACCCAATTTATCCCTCCCTCTTGGGTAGATCACTGGGTGAATACTATTAATTATTAAAATAAACGTTTTTAAACATAATTAAAATACAACGATAAATATTCGTCACAGTAATACAAATCAAAGTCTTTAAAGAAAATTAACATACACACACACGCACGCATGCGCGCGCACACACACATATATATATTAAGGATTAAATTGTAAGTATATACAAAAAATATGGGTATATATATCATAAAAATATATCTAAGATATCATTTTCGCGGTTCAACAATAAAATAACAAACATAATAAAGGGTTAAAAAAATATTTAGAAATTTCCCAAGCCTACAATTTTTGAACCTAAACGAAACTATTACTAAATAATAATAATAACAACCCCATTAGGGATCTAATTAAATGATCAAAATAAAAGGCAGTAATTGGTCAACTAAAACAAAATGAAACACTGCAGCAGTAGAACACAATCACATGCAGTAGTGGGTAGAGAGATAAGGAAGACAAGTGAGAGAACGACACTTCGGCCCGACAATCAGACTATGATTCGGATTCCGATTAAGCTAAAATTTCAGAGGTTTGTTCTCAGCATTAAATATTTCATTTACATCAATCTTGCTATTCGGTAACCCTATTCCAATTGTTGATTTAATATTTGATAAGTGTAATTTATCTATTTATTTTCAAGCCAGTTTTGGTAGTTTTCGAGTATTTTTATAGCGTTTTAATATATTTTAATACGTTTCTACATGTTTTTGTATAAATCAGGTGTTTGGGGTAAAAAGTGATAAAAACGGTCCATAAATGATTAAATCGGTGGAACGGCAGTGGAAGAACAAGTAAAAACAGCAATCCTGCAACTGCAGCCCACCACTGTAGCGGTGAAACAACATGATGCTCACTGATGAACCACTGTTGCAGCGATCAAGCCATCGCTGCAGCGGTGACCACTACCGACATACCCACTGCTGCAGCGGTGAACCCTGTACCTGTAAAGTGTATTTTTTACATATTTTTAGATATTTTTTTGGTTCCCATATCTTTGCTCCCTCTCTCAAGTTCGGCCATTAGACCTCCTTAGAGGATTAGATATATTTAAGAGTATTTTTGGAGAGAGCTCATCCAAACCCGAATGAGAATAACACAAAGCGAAGAAGGAGAAGCTATCTCGAAGCGGTTTTAGTGTCAAATCTTCAGACAACGACTAGTTTCTTTCGTTTCTCTCTTCATTTGTTAACTTTGGTTTATCATTTGAGTATGTTTAGCTCGTTTCTTATTGTATAAATAGTTATGGACATGAGCTAAACTTGGATTATCTATGGGATTAATATAGTTTATAAAAATGTTGTTTGTTTGAATTGTGTTTCTTTAACGGTTGTTCTTCGTTATTTGATTGTGTTTACCGTTCTTGTATTTCCATTATATGATTATTTAGATATATTGAGAAATCGGGATTTGACACTCGAGAGAGGTAACCCCAAATTCAGACTAAGGTTTAAACGCAACGCGACAATCTAATAACCCGGGAGGGAGTTAGAAAGTGTGCAATCCATGACGTTGGGGCAAGACTCATGTGACTATGTGTTCTAAAAAATGCTAGAGAGGGATTTTGACGTTAACGCGAAGTCACATATTCATTCACTTTACACTCAGGAGAAGCAGTGAATGAGTTTACAATACTGAGATTGTCGGATAAGTCGAATATCGTTATTGTTAACTAAACAAAACCAAACACGTTTAAGTAAATAAAGTTAATACCTAGGTAATCCATTCCCCTAAACGTCTCAATATAGTATAAGTAGTATAATTAGTTTAATTAGTTAATTAGTTTAGTATAAATTATTATAAAAATCTATTTTTTATCGAATAAATAAAGTTAGGTTATGATAATCGCGGTACTCAATTACCATGTAATCCAATCCCTGTGTACTAAAATTTGACCCGTACGCTTACGGTAAAAGTAGCGACGTATTCGCGAGCTACCAAGTTTTTGGCGTCGTTGCCGGGGATTGTGGTTTAGATTGCTGTTGATATTGTGAGTAAATAACTTGATTTTAATTTAGGTATTTATTTTGTTTATAATTTTTGTTTTTTGTTTTTCATGCATGGTACTTAAAGATGCTAGATCAACAAGTATTGTTGCATTTCTTTCAACGAGATTCTGAGCCATTTTATTGCGCTTGGGATCGATAGAAGGAGCTGCTATTTCAGTTCCCCAATCATGATTTCCCGAGGGAGTGTCAACTTCTAAATTTCTTCGACGGGTTACAAGCCGCAACCAGAATATGAGTGGAAAGAGAAAACGGTACCACTTCTTTCTGTGAACTAACCGTGAATGAAGCCTTTTAGTCGTTGGAGGAATTGGCAGCCTTTGATTATCAGAGTTGGAATTATTCTCCAAGTCACCAAAACTTGGGGGATTGTTTCAATACTACAGCGCCATGGATTGATATCCCAAACCAACAGGAGGAGTCTTCCCCTACCTTGGAAGAAATGTTCGTCACAGTTATGGGGAAGACTCAAACATTTTCCCGAGAAACACATGAGCGACTCAATGAGCACGAGGATCGTCTTGATAATATTGAGACGGTCTACACTGAAATTGATGCGACCGTAACGTCTCTTCAAATGCAAATCGGTCAGCTTATCTGCTATGTTAAGGCCAAGTCAGAAGCAGTGACACTGAGAGAAGCAAATGTCACATCCGTATGTGAAAGCCACTGTGAGGAACCAAATGCAAGTGGGAGGAACTTGGGCGAGATCGAAGACGATCATGCTAATATTGAGATAACCAAAGTATGGATTGGAGATGAAGAGTCACATGTTAATAGTTGTGATTTTTCACCGTATGAATTCCAATTAGTGATGCCTCCCCTAATCCAAGACGATCACATTTATGAGGATCCGATGTGGTTCACCTATCCTACCCTATTTCCAGCTCAGTATATTCAAGCTTCCCAAGCACAAAATTCGGAGCTGAGTCAAGATGAAATATCAAGTCGAACATATCCAAATCTTGCCAGTCTTGAGGGCGTTCTGAACCAAGACCCATACATAGTATTGTATGACACTTACTATGGGAGGATGCCGTTTTGTTACCAGTCTTTCGCCATATCAAGCCGAAGACCTTAAATCAAACGCTTCTTGGGAGGCAACCCAAGGTTTCAAAAATAAATTAGATCTGTCACTGCCGACTTGATTCGGAGGCAAGATTCTCTCGCCTCCCAGGTATGTGTTCTAAACTCCCATCTTCATTATCATGCTATATGCTTTTATTGGGATCGCTGATGAGTCATTGTGGACATTGCCCGTTTTAAGTTCTGGGGTGACGTTTAGTGTGTTTAGTATGTTATTAAGTTGTTAGTTATGTTGTATTGTTTTTATTGTATGCATGTTTGTTTAGGGTAGTTGTTATGCATGTGATGAGTTTTGTACTTCATTTGGGCCATTACCCGATGATGAGTCTGCCCCCTAGTTGTTTACTGAGGTCGAGTGTAATGCTCATTCATATGTGTTCTGTGTGCTTGACGTCTTGTTTTAGTAAAAGTTGTTTTGGATCTTAATTGCACGAGCACATAAACTCAATGTATAACTATCCAATTGATTTGATACCGATTATCTGTTAGCCAAGTTCATGACAATAGGGATTCTAGAACCTGATTTGGGAGAAATTCGAGGCGAAATCCTAGCTGAAGAGTTCAGGAGATATGATTTAGGCGTTCTTTTTTATCGCTTGAGCCTTTTAAGCCTACCATGTTATATGTTTATCACTCATTATCCTATCGAAGTCGAAAAACTGTTTCAATTCTGAACACATAACAAATACCCTGGCCGATAAAATTATTTCCAAACCTATATCGCTGAGCCGAAGGCACAATTTAAATGAATCAAGTTAGCATTCGTTATGCTACTTGAAGTGAGTGGTTGGGTTTAGGGCAAATTTTTCATTGGTTCGGTATTCAAGTACTCACTTGTCATTTTTCTTTCGTTTTAACTACACCCGTGAAATTGTAATAATCGAATAAGTTTGGGGGTGTGGTTTATGGAAAAAAAGAAGACATATGTAAATATCGTTTTATTTCTATTTCTTTTGACAAGTGGGTACGAAGTTCTTAAATGTATGTTCAGGGTTGTTTCGACTTGATCTTTAGGGGTTCGAGAGTGATTGAGTGACAAGCATGTACCTCGGGTATCGTTAAGTTAATAACGTTAACCTGTTTTCTATTCCTGATGTACCATTGGCCAAATGTTCCGAATCGAACCAAATCTTATTAATCTTTTTGAATTTCCGAGCCTATATTAGTGGAGAATGGAACTCTTTCAGGCATATAGATTTTCTATACCTTATTGGTTTTAGTCTTGAGCTTTATTGGTGGATAATCCAATCCGATCGGTGGATATTTGTATTATTGAGTTTTTGCACACATACTTTGACATGATCTAGAATAACGCTTACTATTATTGAATGTTGAAATTCTAGAACACCACATGGTGTATTTTATTCTTGAACTTGATAAGATTGGGGGCCAGTGAGGGAAAACCGTTTGGCCGGTTAGATGAAATTCAAAACTTGCACATTATTGTTTTTTTGTGTTTTTTATTTTTAGTATTTAAATTTTGTAATTAATTGTTGTAGTTTCTTTTATTGTTTGGGTGTTTTGCTCAATGATTAGCAAAATTCTAAGTTTGGGGGTATTTAATAGGTGTAATTTATCTATTTATTCTCAAGCTGATTTTGATAATTTTTGAGTATTTTTATAGTGTTTTAATACGTTTCAACATGTTTTTGTATAAATCAGGTGTTTGGGGTGAAAAGAGATGAAAATGGTCCACAAACGATTAAATCGGTGGAACGACGGTGGAAGAACGAGTAAAAAAAAAAAACAGCAATTCTGCAACTGCAGCCCATCACTGTAGTGGTAAAACAACAGGATGCTCACTAATAAACCACTGCTGCAGTGATCAAGCCACCGCTACAACGGTGACCACTGCCGACATACCCATCGCTGTAACGATGAACCCTGCACCTGTAAAGTGCATTTTTTAGATATTTTTAGATATTTTTTGGTTCCCATATCCTTGCTCCCTTTCTCAAGTTCAGCCATTAGACCTCCTTAGAGGATTAGATAGATTTGAAAGTGTTTTTGGGGAGAGCTCATCCAAACCCGAAGGAGAATAACACAAAGCGAATAAGGAGAAACGATCTTGAAGCAGTTTTAGCGTCAAATCTTCGAACAACGGCTAGTTTTTTTCATTTCTCCCTTCATTTATTAACTTTGGTTTATTGTTTGAGCATGTTTAGCTCGTTTCTTATTGTATAAATGGTTATGGTCATGAGCTAAACTTGGATTATCTATGGGATTAATTTAGTTTATGAAAATGTTGTTTGTTTGAATTGTGTTTCTTTAACGGTTGTTCTTCGCTATTCAATTGTGTTTATCGTTCTTGTATTTCCATTATATACTTGTTTAGATATATTGAGAAATCAGAGTTTGACACTTGAGAGAGGTAACCCCGAATTCGGACTAGTGTTTAAACACAACGCGATGATTTAATAACCCGAGAGAGAGTTAGAAAGTGTGCAATCCATGATGTTAGGGCAAGACTCATGTGACTATATGTTCTAAAAAAATGCTAGAAGGAGACTTCGGCGTTAACGCGAAGTCATATATTCATTCACTTTATACTCGAGAAAGGGAGTGAATGAGTTTACGATATTGAGATTATCGGATAGGTCGAATACTGTTATTGTTAACTAAACAAAATTAAACACGTTTAAGTAAATGAAGTTAATCCCTAGATAATCCATTCTCCTAAACGTCTCAATATAGTATAATTAGTATAATTAGTTAATTAGTTTAGTATAAATTATTATAAAAACCTATTTTTTATCATCTAAATAAAGTTATATTATGATAATCGCGGTACTCAATGATCGTCTAATCCAATCCCTATGGATACGGCAACCCTAACTCTTCCAAATTATACTAAAACTTGATCCGTACACTTGCGGTGAAAGTAGCGACGTATTCACGCGCTACCAATATTCCTCTCTAAATTCGAATTTATCGGTTCTTATTATAGCTTCGTTTTCGGTGATGTTTATATGTTCATCCAAGAATTTTTCTCTTGAAGGAGTGAATAATCATAATCCCATTATTTATCCTTTCTTGTTGTATCCACTGTATTTATTGTTTCTTGTTGTGTCCACTGGATGCCGCTGGCTCCATAGAGGGGGAACCAACTCTCCTAATTGTAGGGAAAAAAAAGCAAGCCCAACCTTCCAGAGACTGGACGATCTACTTATATCTCCATGCACCTGGGGACTGCTAACTCCCTCATAATCTCGAGCAAAGAGAGCGGGAGCCCGGTCCCCCGGCTGCATCTAAATCCCTCGGCGAATATGTGGACTGATTTAACCGAAAGGTAAACAAGTGTGAGGAGCTCTCTGATAGTGTAGCTATCACCGCCTTTACGGATGGGTTCGGTCACCAGAGGCTCTCATACAACCTCTGCGACAACCCAACAACAAACTTGAACTAAGCTTTGGATCGGAGTATCCGCTTCCACATTGCTAACTTACAGTCAACTACACAAAAAAAAAAAAAAAAAAAAAAAAAAAAAAAAAAAAAAAAGAAAAAACGAGAAGTGGTCTAGAAAAAGAACAGAAAGAGAGGGAGCATAAGGGCCCGAGTAAAGCACTAGGCTAGAAGAGACTCCAAGTAGAGGGTCACCTTAGTCTTATGCCCAGGGACCAACGACTCTTCCTACCTCCTGGACACCAATCTCACAACTCTTTCCCCCTCGCAGCGTTTGTTGTTAACCCTTTAACTATACTATAACTCTCACTTTGGTTCTTATACTACTAAGTTTTGCCAATTTGGCTTTTCAACCATTACATTTGTTTCTATTATCCAATTCCCAAATGTTTACTTCGATTACAATGAAAATAGATTTTATGAAGGGATAACTGGTTTATAATCTCAATTAGATAGTGTAATCCATGATTTATCTTATTTTAATTTTAAGTATAAATTCTTTAATTATGTTTTATATTGTGTTTTAAGTCCCATGATTAGGGATGTCAGTGGTTCAGTTTCGATCCGGTTTCATACAAAAACCAAAATCAAAACCATTAGACATATACCAAACCAAAACCAAAACCAAAATTATTAGTTTTTTTTTTAATCAGTTTTAAAACCGAACCATTTAAATTTATACAAAACCAAAACCAAAATCGAAACCACGAAACCATAAAACCATTTAAGATTTTTCAATTTTATAAAAAACCAAATCCAAAAGAGCTAACCCGCGAATCATTGTTTTTTATATATAAACAAAAACTTAACTAAAATATAAAACATAAATTCCAAAAAAACAAAACAAAACCCCAAAACTATTAATTGTTAAAATAAACATTTTTGAACATAATTAAAATACAACAATAAATATTCGTCACAATAATACAAATCAAAGTCTCTAAAGAAAATTAAAAGACACACACGTGCGAGCGCGCACATACACAATCGATTTCAAAACCAGACCACTTGGTTCGATTTTTCTCGGTTATCCGTCGATTTGATTTTTTTTGCCATCACTACCCATGATCAATGTTCCCTTACATATCTAGTCAAATGCTTCCGATTAAGGATTGTATTGTCGGCCGCTAGTCTCTGGTCAGCAAAGTCCAATAACTGGTCGCCGATTGTGTTTTTAGTTACATATAACTATTTTTTTAGAGCAGTTTTGGTTACATGTAACTATTTTTTTAGTGTCTTTTTTAGTTACTAAAAAAAGTAACTAAAAAGTATACTAAAAAATATTACTAAAAGAATCGTGTAATGTAACTAAAAGAAAATATGGCGACTGGCCGTTGCCAGTGGTCGGAATCCGATGTCCAAAGTCTGGTAACTGATAGTTGTCGATGCAACTCTAGTTAAAACATTAGTGTTTCCATTAACTCTAAAAGATGAGATTAAATTTAAAGGTAAAGTATTTATTTCGTTTGAGATTCTATACTAATCTTTAAAAGTGGAATGAGAGATAAGATTTTAATAAGGTTGGAGAATGTCTCTTTCAATCCTTTTAGTGAATTATATATATATATATATATATATATATATATATATTGTTGGCCCAGTGAGCTACCCAAGAGAGGAGAATTGGGTAGTATTAAAAATATCATAGTTTATAACACTTAAAAAATCAAACAATTAATTTTATCCTAAAATTAATTATTATCTTTATAGCAGCGGATATGTGTTATCAACTAGGGGCACACCAAATAACAATAGAAGTAAAATAAACAAAGCAGCACACCACGGTATATCTTAGTTCACCAAACTACTATTGGCTAATCTAGTCCTCCGAGCCCCATGGAGATTCGCACCCACTAAACTCAATATTCCTTAAAGTAGGAACCAAACCCTCACAAAGATTATTTTCACATGCTCAGAATCAACCTTTACAAATTCATTTTCCTAGACTCAAGAATAACCTCTACTTTTTACAGGCTCAAGAATAACCTATACTTTTTACACGCTCAAGAATAACCTAATTCTTTTTATACCTTAGGCTAAAGAATCAAAACCTCACAGAAACACTCCAACTATCATTTTTCCAGGTAAGGATGAAACCTTTACAAAATCACTCACAAATTTAATCAAGGAAGAATTAACACCTAATATTTTTATACTTTAGGTAAATATCAAAATCTCAATCTCTTTATCGGAAGAGATTGAAACCAACTACCATTGATTAAACACTCATAATAGTATCTAATCTGACACTCAACTCACCAATTACAAATAATTGATAAGTGATTTTTCCACTCAAAGCTTCTACCACCCCAGATAAATTAGAACTCAATTAATATCCCAAAACTAGTGATCGAAAAGTGAGATATTCAAAATATGATTTTAAACAAAAATTAGGTAGCACGTAATTGAGCACGTAATCAGATTTCTTCAAGAAAATGTTTCAAAAATAATTTTCAATAAAAAAATCATAAAACAATTTTAAATATCAAATTCCAAATATAATCAAGCAATCAATTAATAGAAAGTAATTTGAAAAGATCTCACCCGGATTCCACCGAAAAAAATAATGTTTAGAGATAGCAATGAAACTTCAGATCGATAGTAGCAATAATCAACAACAAATATTCTTCAAGAATGACTCTCAGAAAAGATCTCACAACTCAATCAATATGATTACTCTTAGAAAGCTCAGTATAATTCTCTTGGATGTGTCTAATAATAAAAAAATACAAGTCTATATAAAAGGAAATAAAATAAGCTCTCTAACGGTTAGTTCTCACTTGTTATGACATTTAATTGCTCTTATAGACCCCTTTATATCATTAAGACTTCATCCTGATTCAAATTACTTAATTATAGCTTTTAAACTTCTTAATTAAGTCCCCCAAATATTTCTCAATCACAATTAAATAGGATAGAAAGAATTACATGTACTAAATTGAGAAATATTCAAACTTAATGAACCATATCTATAGGGATATCATAATATATGTTGCATATCTTAAATAACATCAAATTCCTAATATATCTCGTGAATTTTAACCATAAAATGGCTAGTAACGGCTACTTTTAGAATAAAATCCGGAATTCCACAAAATCCTGAAACAGTGTCATAAGTCGACTGACCAAGGGTAACCAGTTAACTGCTCAATTCAGGATGTAGTCAAGCCAAAAATCCATCGCCTATCGATCGACCTATCTGTCGACTTAGAGATTCAGAGAGTTTCATTTCTGGTCACAGATCGACCTCTCTATCGACTATTGGATTCAGAGAGTTCACCATTTAAGCTTAGGTCGACCTACCTATCGACTTATCGATTCAGAGACTTCATATTCTATGCATCAATCGACTTACCTGTCGACTTACCAAGGCTGAAATCATCTCCTTAATTAGTTTTGAATTCATTCTCATCGACGTTTTTGCCCCTTTAACCGATTTCTTTTCTCAGTTAGCTCCACTAAATTTTTAAATTCAATTTTAATTAATTATAAATATTTATTTTTCAATTTCACATAGGGAAAAATAATTTAACTAATTAGGATCATATAAAAAACACACATATTTAGAAAAATCATTTTGTGTCGTATATGATCCTAATTGGGATATTAAGAGTTAGAATTTAACTTGAGTTGTTTTCCCTAGATTCTTCAATTTCTTCAAACTCTTAATCATTTATAATCTTTGTCATCATTTTTTAGCATTCATTCATCATTTGTCATCATATCTTCATAATTGGAACTAAGAAACTGAAACACTTAATCAAACCGTTAGTTCTACCAAAAACACACACACACACACACACACATATATATATATATGTTGGTGTCAAAATTTGGTACACACCTCGAGTATGGTTCAATCAAGTGACAGGTGGGTCCTATTGCTGGAGTTGGAGTTGCTGAGTCGAAAGCGGAGTAAAAAATTCCTCAAGTAAGCTGGAATGATTAACCTAAAGGGCTGACTTGCAGAAGTCCAGAGTTCTACTCCTCAGTGACTTGTACCTACAGAAGGACTGGCTAGGGGATGCCCAACGAAGTCCCTCCGGCGTGAGAGTAAGATCTTAAGGGAAAAGAGTTTAATATGTTTTGATTAATAAAATCAACATTACCTTATCGCATTGATCTATTTCAGTATTTACAGAAATAGAGATTGTATAGTGTTAGGCTTGGCCTTTTCGGTCCATCTGAAGAAGCCAGCAGGCCTTCGTTAAGCCTATGGAGAAACTGTTGGTGATAATGAACACATGGCTAAGGCCCTGGTGCTAATTCGGTGATGTCCGAAAATACCCTTATCAGTTGCCCCTAGCCCTAGACGACGAGGGAAGCGAGACAGTTAGGGATACCAACTTTTGACTGGAACGGGCATCTTGGAGACTTCAAAACAAAAAATACATTCTCGGCCAATTCTTTGGAGCTTTTTGCCGACTAGAGGCCAGTCCTCCTAGCCGATAGACTTTGAGTCCTACTATGCCAGCCTACAGGTCAGTAGAGCTCCTAAGAGACGGGCTCGTCTTCTAGGCAGCTCTTTTTAATCCGTTAAACATATTTCATGTAGAGGCTGGCCTTCACCATGGAGAATGAGAGATAAGCGAATTCCAGGAGAGTACAAGTGACGGAAAGACAGGGGAGTTGGGCAAGCACACTTTCTCGGAGCGTGTTGGCCAATGGTTCATCGCTGTCGACCAGAAAATGCACCGACCGAAAAACTTTGGCCAACTGGAAAATGTCATCGACCGGTCGGCCATGCTAGCCAGCGTATGTACTGGCCAGTACGCTACTGGAAAACGCTTATCGGCGCTCGTGGAACCCCATTGGTGCATTTTTTTTGTGCCCCCTTCTTTATAAATAGAGCTTAGGAGCCTCATTCAAACTCATTCAAGTTGTTTGGGCATTCTCTCTAGGAGATTTCCTTGTATGGCACTTTTTTTTTACTTGGAAATATTTTCCCGCATCCACGTCTCTGAATCTTCTTATTCTCCTTTTGGGAGTAGCTCAAGGAGTAGTTTAGGCTTCAACGTAATGAAGCGAGCCTTTCTTGCCCCCGAGGGTGCTGATCACCTGGTAAAAGACACTCCCTGGCTGAGTTGGTGTCTGTGGTCGATCACCCTGGTAGATACGAAGGAGAACACTCTCTGTGAAAGCCTGCCTCCATAGCCATTTTAGAGGAGGAGGAACTGGTGACACAAACTCGGTCTCTCTGGGTAATTCTCCTAGAACCGTGGCCAGTCCAGGCCCCGAGATTTTGTACTCTGTTACTCTGGTCTGGAGTTCTCTCTAGGACCTCCAGTCCAATGTGACCAAGAAGGATTTGACGTGGGCTCATAGTGTACTTACCTTCCCAGGTTCTGTCTTAATAATGGTCCCTACTACCGAGCAGAGGGCATACTAGCTACTCTCGGGTTTCATTATGGTGTTTCTTTATCACTTAGTTTCCAGACTCTACTTTCCCATTCACCCCTGGGTCTGGACTATCTGTAAGAAGTTTATTATGTGTCTATCATAGCTAGCTCTGAGTAGCATGAATATAGTTATAATGGCTTACATTATCTTTTAGGCGGAGGGGATTGAGCTAAGCATGGAAATTTTTTGTGCTCTATTCTCTGCCGTCGAGCACCGGGTTGTGCTATATGTTTTCTAGGTTAGCATTTTTGACCGACATGGCTACCAAATTGCTCAAGTGGAAGCCAATGTACTTTTACCTTGGCGACGACGGCTAGGAGTTCGGCCTTGACGAAGAAGATCATTCAATTCCTATCCAGCAATTCTGTGGACAAATTGGTAAGGAGATCTTGGGGGTAGTCGAGAATGATACTCTGGCCATTTGCACTTACAGACTTTCTGTTCTGTTTTTGCAAAAAGTAAAAAATAGGGTGAGAGACACCATACAAGGCGAAAATGAACTCTTTCCAGGAATTGTTGTGCTGAAGGAGAGGATCTTGAAGACACCATTTCATTAGGTGAATGAGCTATTGAGTTCAACTTTGTACGACATTCAATTCTACCGAGCTCTATCTTTGCCTCCTACCGAGCTTCCGTCGAGACCAACGAACAGTAAGTCAATTTTTTCTAATCGTCAATTTTTCATGATTTGGCTCGACATTCTAAATGGTGGTCTTCTAGTAGGAATAAACAATGCTACTCTGCTAAGGAGAGTTGTTTCCAAGAGAAAGAATGGGGCCACAGAGAGCTCGACTATTAGACAGGGGCAGACCTTTCAGGGCGGAGTTACGCCTCCCTAGTCTTTGACTCACACATGGGTGATGACTGGACATACTGATCCCAACACACGAGATCTGGATACTACACTGGTAACTCCACAAGAGAAGGAAAAGTGACCTGTTGAGGAGCCGACTCAACAAGGCAAAAAGAAGTGCCAACGTCACTTAGAGTCAATGAATGCTGCTTCTGTCCCTCTGGATCCTCGTTCTGATTTCTTCGGAGTTGGGAATACTAGCATAGAGATCAATATTGGCCTGCTAGATAATATGTCACTAGTGCCTGAGTTCCTGAGTTGAGTGATGCCACCGGCTAACAAAAAAAAAGAATAGTATCACTACCCCTGAGCGACTTGCTAGGGACATCTTCAGAGACCTAACGGGGGTGAGTACTTTGCTATTTCTTAGTACCTAGATTCTTTGAAATTCTTTTTGACTTTGAATTTTCTCTTAGTTTCTCAACTTATTTTTCATAACAGGCTATTTTCTGATTCAACGGGCTGGTGGACTAGCTTTTCTCGGAGAGCAGACTTCTCGCTAAGCTGGATCCCGCCGAGCCATCCTCAGGAAGAGGGACAAGGTGGAGGCTAGCCTCCATGTCAACCTGTCTATTGTTCAGATCGAGAATCTCGAACTCCTCGTCGATCAACAGAACCTCAAGTTTTAGATTGATACGCTTGAGGCTAAGTTCACCGCTTATAAGCAGCATGTGAAGAGCTTGTAGCAAAAGTGGTGGAACACCCTTAATCAGTCAAGGGAAAATGGTAGATCCGAAGCAATAAAGTTATGGAAGAAGGTCCCATGATACCTGGCACTCTGAGATGACATAGCCAATGACTTCTTGGATACAGAGAATTGGGCCACAATGAAGGCCATGCTTCTTTGACACTCAGGACTCTGTAAGGTTTTTTTTTTTAATCTTCTAAACATATCAATAAAAGTCATTTTTTCTGTATTCCTATTTTCAGAGTTGTAAAATTTTGAAATATTTTTGAAAAAAAACTTCTCGTCTCTGCCTAGGACCATGGACCACTAGCCCCCCAGTCTAGGACACGAGCTGATTATAAGGAAATCGTGTGGTGAACTTAGGATAAGGGTTTCCTAGGGCACCTAGTGCTCTCGGTCCATAAGGGCGCAACGCGGCGGTTGGTCACCCGTGGTTGGTCATCGGGGAGTTCTCCATAGTCAGGTTCATTCAAGAACCCTTTCAGGTTATCTCCATTTAGTCTATGCAGGAGCATCTTTCCTTTTTCAACGCAGAACTTATAGTCGACTGGTGGAGAAATATACTTAGCTACAATCCCTCAAACCCGATTGATGCCTTGTCCTTGGTGGATGACCTTGGTCTTTCCCTGGGTACGGAATATTGACTTCTAGAAAGGGTCTGGTTATCACCCTTGATGCTGAGCATCGGAATAAAGTTTGTGGAAAGTTATCCACGATGCCAAGAGTTGGAATGTTGATCTTGAGAATCATCCACAACGCTGAGGGTCGGGATGTAGTTTACTAGGGAGAACACAAAACACTTTACACAAAATACCTTCTTTATTTTGATAAGCAAAACTGCTACACTTTATACAAACTAGGGGTTGTTTACAAAAGAGGATCTTCCCTACAGAAGTAGCGCTTTAGATGGTCAGCGTTCCACAGGTGCTTGAGTGATACATTTTCTTCTGTTTCAAGATCGTAGGTCCCTAGACACGTGATCCTAGTGACTCTATAAGGCCTTTACCAAGTAGAGGACAACTTTTTGGCACCTTATTATTTGGTGGCCAGGGTTATTTTTCTGAGAACAAGGTTGTCGAAGTCAAAGGAGTTGGGGCGAACTCTTTGGTTGTTGTATTGGGTCGCTCTTTGTTGGTAAGCAGCTTACCGGAAACGGGCTTGTTCATTTTGTTCTTCGAGAAGATCAAGGCTCAACAATAGCATCACATCATTTTTGGCTTGATTGAAGGTTCCTATAGTTTTGAGTTTATGCACGCTGATTTCTGTGGGGATAACAGCTTCAGAGTCGAAGGCTATCGCAAAAGGCGTCTCCTTGGTAGGGGTTCTCGGAGTTGTGTAATATACCCAAAGGATAGGGCCGATATCTTCCACCCACCAGCCCTTTGATTTATCAAGTCTTGTCTTCAATCTATGCAGGATCATTCTATTCATGACCTCCACCTGGTTATTTAACTGAGGATATCCTAAGGAGGCGAAATTCATTCAAATCCCCAACTCTACAAAAAAGGCGATGAACAGGGAGTTACCGAACTGTGTGCCAATGTCAGACACAATCGCTCTTGGGACCCCAAAGTGGTAAACCATGCTATTCCATGTAAAGTTACGAAATTTTTTCTTGGTGATTCAGGCCAGAGGCTCAACCTTGACCCACTTCGTGAAATAGTCTATGGCGACAACCAAGAACTTTCTCTGCCAGATTCCTTGAGGAAAAGGTCCAAGTTGGTCAATGCCCCATTAGGCAAAAATCCATAGGTTGGTCATTGGAACCAGCACAATATGAAGAGCATGAGGGTGTAGTGCAAATCTATGACACTTGTCGCATTTCTTGATAAATTCCACAGTGTCGTCCAGCATTTTGGGACATAAGTATCCCTGGCGAAGTAGCTTGCTAACAAGTGACCTGCCCCTTGAGTGGTTGTCGCATGGCCTTTCATGAGTCTCGCTCAGGACATACTTGGCCTCCTTTGGATGAAGACATCTGGAATAGAGGCCCCAGAATGATTTTCAGTACAGGACTCCGTCAATAAGGGCGTACCTTGTTGACTGGTAGAGTATCCTTCTGGCCTCTACATGGTCCCTTGACAGGGTGTCATACTCCAGGTACTACTTGATTGGATCTATCCAGGTTGACTGATCAATGAGTTCGCAGATGGTGCCACTAGATCCGAGGCTGCAATGCTCGAAGCGTCAAGGTATTCCATAGGGATGTTCATTTTTAGCATCCATTCCACTGTTGAGGAAAGATTAGCCAGTGCGTCAACGTGCATGTTTTCTTCCCAGGGGATTTGGGCCACTTAAACTTCTTTTTTTAAGTTTGTTTTCCGTAAGTGTCCTTACCCTCTCTAAGTATACAGACCTGCTCGGGTCCTCCGCTATGTAATCACCATTCACCTGGTTGACCATGAGTTGTGAGTCACACAAGACCAAGAGAGCTTGTATGTTGAATTCCCTCGCCAAACAGAGACAAACAAGCAAGGTTTCATACTTAGCTTCGTTGTTTCCTTGAACCCGAGCAAGAACTTGTATTCCACAACTTCTTTGTCTGGGGCTACCAAAATAATTCCTGCCCCACAGCTGCTCACATTGGATGATCCATCTATATAAAGCTATCACGCTGTCAGGCTCAAGTTGCAAGGGCTGGAGCATGTTCCTGGTCTCCTGGGGATAGAGCTTTCTGTCAATTTTCTTTTGGATCCTGGTCATCTGGGAAAGTGAATTTTATGATGAAATCGGTGAGGACTTAGCTTTTAATGGTCGTTCTCGACCAGTATTCTATATGGAACTGTCCCAGCTAGAAGCTATACTTTATCAGCCTTCCTGAAATGTTAGGAGAATGTAGGATCTACCTCTGGGGTTGATAAGTCAATACCACAATTGTGTGCACCTGAAAATACTGTCGCAGCTTCCTAGAGATGATCAGCATGGCATAAGCCAACTTCTTGAACCTTGAGTACCTTGTTCAATACACCGGGCTCTGAACATTATTTTTTACCTGCACCAGGGTTGTACTAACTGCATTTGCGGAAGCAAAAATGTATAAGTACAACTTCTCCAACCCCCCCTTTGGGGTGCTGAGCAAGGAAGCCAAGGAAAAGTAGTACTTCAATTTGCATAATGTAGCTTCACATTCGCTTGTCCAAGTTAATTCTTTATTCCTACAGAGCATTTTAAAAACGAGCAAATATCGTTTTGAAGATTTTGAGACAAATCGGTTCAGGGCTGCAACCCTACCGGTCATCATTTGGACTTCTTTCTTCGAGGGGGAAGGGAACATGTTGAGTATGGAGGTTATCTGGTCAGGGTTGGAATTAATTCCACGTTAAAATACCATATACCCCAGGAACTTCCCGATAGACACACTGAAGATGCACTTGGTAGGGTTGAGTTTCATATGGTAAGTCCTCAGCTTGTTAAAATATTTCTAGAGATGAGATAGGTGATTGGGATCTCGCATGATCTTCACAAGGATATTGTCAATATAGACCTCCATAGTTTTGCTGATCTCCTCATTGAACATTTTTTTGACCAACCTCTGGTAGGTGGCTCCAACGTTGGGTAAACTAAAGGGCATCAGTTTGTAGCAATATGTTTCCCTGTCCGTAATGAATGACGTTTTTCTCTTGTCAGGTGGGAACAGGGGAATCTGGTTATATCTAGCGTAAGCATCCAGGAAGTTTAGGAGCTCATGACCTGTTGTGGCATCGATGACTAGATTAATCCTCGAAAGAAGAAAGAAGTCCTTGGGAAATGCCTTGTTGAGATCCTTAAAGTCAATGCAGAGTCTCCACTTGCTCCCAGCTTTAGGAACAAGCACGACATTAGACAACCAGTCTGGGAATGTCACCTCCTCCACTACGACAGACTTAATTAAATTTTGAATTTTCTCCTCGATGATTTTCTGGCGCTCAGGGTGGAACTTCCTCATCTTTCGCCTGACTGGAGGATGGTGTAAGTCTGCGTGAAGTCTGTGCATGGCCACTCTTGGATCGATTCTTGGGAGCTCATTATGAGACTAGGCAAAGATGTCAATATTTTCTCGCCGCAGCTTTGTGAGCTTAGCTTGTTGTTCTGGGGTGAGCCTAGTGGTAGTGAATTATTTTGTCACTACAATACTGCAAGTGTATGGGTCAAGTTTTAATAGTATAGGAAGAGTAGAGTTGTTGTATCCACAAGGATTGGTTTAAATTGTTGTTAAGTACCGCAATTATCGTAACCTAACTTTATCTAGACGATCTAATTTTGGGTTTTTATAGAAATAAAACTAAAACTAAAATAAATACAAAAACGAAATAAAATATAATATGGATTATCTATGCACTAATGTTTTAGGGGCTTGATTTCATCTCGTTATTCCAGTCTTATCCTATTAAGTAATTATTAGTTAATTTCGTTCATTCAACAAACTAGGTTTCTAAAACTCACTCACTACCTCTCCCAAGTGTAAAATGAGTGAATATGCAACCAGGTCAACACCGATATCCTTATCAAGTGTTTAAACGATTACATGCATCTTGCCCCAACCTCATGGATTGCACACGTTCTAATAATCTCCCGAAACATTAGAACTTGTGTTGTGTTTTAAACCTAGTCCGAATCCGGGGTTACCTCTCCCGAGCGTCAAACCCCGTATTCTCAAATCAATCACAATATCATATACAAGCATACAATGGAAGTGATAAAATAGTAAACACAATTGAATGACAATTCTAATTGATAAATCTAGAACTCGATTACCTCCTGATTTCACGAGATCCTAAATTCCCAACTCGAATACTTAGGTGTTGATTTCCTCCCAGATTCAACACTACATAAGTTATGCACTCTCAAATCCGGCTACGAATTCAACCTCTCCCAAGTATAAAATTCGTAACCTAACATTGTTTAACTCATTGGCCACATGAATCAAACACATTAGGCCTAGGAGATGCATAAAACGGAATTAAATCTAATAATTAACGAACTAGTCTAACACGATTCAAACGAGACTACATCAAGTCCTAGATCTAGATTACGAACACAACATAGAACAATCCAAAATCAATCTTTTCATAAATTCATAGATGCAAAGATGTTCAATACAAGATTACAAATACGAAATTTAAATCACAAGATTAGGGAGAGAGAAAGGAAGAAAAAAGCATATTGTGGGTTTGAGCTCCGAATCTTCAAATCCAAGCCACCAATGATGTTTTCCTTGGTCGATCTTGCATCAAAACGCCATCAATCGGTATTTTCTAGCACAAAATCGCCTCTTGTCGCTCCAAAAATCACTTCCCCTCTTTTCTCCTTCATTCTTCTCTTCCTTCCTCTAAAATGAGCCCTAAAATGCCTTTTTAATGTTTAGATCTAACCGCTGCAGCGAGTAGAAGGCAGAAACACTACCTTTTGCTCGCTGTAGTGAGTAAAAACTCGTTGCAACACGCTCAAGGTAGCACTAACGCCTGACTCGTATGTTTACCGTAACGTTCTTGTCCGAATTCCGATTGAGATGATTCAAAAATCTATAGAAATGTAAGACATAGATATACAACTTCCATGTTTTGATATTTTCCAAAATAGGATTGCATCATTGTAAAGAAGGGCCTTGAATTTACTATACCTGAACCAAATTTGCATAATTTCACCAATTTATTCAAAAATCTATAAAACAACACAAAAACACATTAAATAAACAAAAATGCTTGAAAACACACAAATATTTAAATCTAAAAGTACTTTATTTATTAGTAAATGAATCACTCATCACTTGTTTCCTACTCTGACTGTCTTTTCTTTTAGAGTTGGGTGAATTGACACTTCAACCAAGTCTTCATGTGGGCGGGGACCCGACTCATCATCCCTGGGGTTGTCAATCGGTACTAGGACTTCTTTGATGTCTAGGGTTATGAGCTTAGTAGTCACCCGCTCAGACTCTTGGAGTCTAGACCCTTCCTTTGGTTGCTATTTCTTCTGTTCCAGTGCCCTCCGAGCACAAACTCGTGAGCCCTCATGTGTTCCTCTAACTTCTTCTATCTCTTGATCAGTCGGGCATCTCATAACTTGGTGGTATGGAGAGCAAATGGCCTTGAAAACTGAATCTGTCGGTCACCCCATAATGGCATTGTAGGGCGACGTCTTGTCTACTATCAAGAACTTGGTCCATATAGTTGAGGATCTTAGGTTTGTTCCAACAGTGGCGGGCAGAGATACCCATTCGGTGGAGTTGACCACTTCTCCCCCAAAACTGACTAGGGGAGTCTGAGTAGGCTGCAGGGCATCGACCTCGGTCTTTAGTTGATCAAAGGCCCATCTGAAGATAATATTAGTTGAGCTTTTTCCGTCAACCAGAATGCTTCCAATCCTGTAATGATTTATCAGGGCTGTGATGACCAGGGCATCATCATAGGGGTGTATGTATTCCTCGAAGTTCAGCTTTGCTGAAGGAGATGAGGTTGTGTGAACCAGCATTAATCACGCTTACCTGGTACATGTCCTCGTCAACTTTTCTCTTGGTTTTCCGCTTATGCCTCTTCCTGGAGGATAGTATTTCCCTCCCCCTCCCCCCCTCCCCTCCCAGAGCTAAACTTTCTATGGATGACATTGATTTCTCCATCCACACGCTGGTGATTGTCCTTGGACCCAGCCCCCCGAGGTTGTGGACGGTTACGGTTATCCCATCTTCTCTGGGCCTGAGGCTCCCCCTAAGGTTTATTCTCTTTAGGACACTCTCAATCCTCTCTCCAAATATAGTTCCCAAGATAGTCTCATCGAATGAGAGCTTCAATCTCTTGCCAGAGTTAGAAGAAATTTTCTGTGGAGTGGCCTCAGTCTCATTGAAACTCACAGTACTTGTTTATCAATCTCCTGGTTAGCTCCCTCTTAGGGGTAGCGTGGAAAGAAAGAAATTATGCCTTGCATTTTCTACGAAGATGGTGGCCACCGAGGCGGTAGAATGAACCCTTGCTAGCGATAAACGCCCTGGGAGAGGAAATAGTCTCTTATCCCCATGCAGGAGTCCCAATCTCTCTTCTGTTTATAATCATCTAGAGCCTTGATCTTGATTCGGACCTTTATTTCTTGGTTCCTTCGGCTTGTTCACCCTTTCTCTCTCCCTTCTGGTCACAGCACAGAGGTCTACACTATGAAACCTACTCCCGCAATCCAGAACCTGATCGAGAGTATGAGCAGGATTGCAGTAGAGGTTATAGGACAACCTTTGATGTCATAGTCTATCAATAAAGGTGTTTAGTGCTACGCTCTCAGTGAGCTCGTCGCAAGCGTTGGCTTCTCGATTGAAGTGCTCGACGTAGTCTCCCAAAGATTCAACGGGCTCTTGGTGGAGAGTAAGGACATGAGTCATAGTCTTTGGCCTCCGCCATGAGTGGCTGAAGCCAGTAAGGAACAAATGCTCAAGCTCCCAAAAGGTGGAGATAGATACTGGCCTCAAGCCCTAAAACTAGGACCTTGTTACCCCTGTAAGAGTGATGGGAAAGGCCCTGTACCAAAGGGCTATAAAGGCCACCTGCATGTTCATATGAGACTTGAACATAGACAAGTGGTCAACAGGATCTAGCATCTCGTCATAGGGACTCATTTGAGGGTGAGCAAAATGTCTCAGTGCTACTTTGTCAAGAATCTCTTCCACAAATGGAGACCTTACCTCCGTAATAACATTCGATCCTATCTGGCCTCCTTGTACTTCCTGGAGATAGGCTTTCATGTCAGCAAGGCAGTACTCCACAGCCTCTCCTACTCGGGGCTCTTTCCCGTATGAGTGCCCACAGCTTGTGCCGCAGTGTGAAATGAGAGAGGCGAGTAGGATCCAATTTCACGTTGGCGCCGGCCCCCTGAGGTCGGACCTAGCTAGCTAATAGGGAGCTCGGTCATCAAGGGATGCTGACAGGTCCCTGGCAATATTTTCGCACAGTGGAGGAGGTGGGGATCTTGGCGTAGCCTCGAGGACCCTCTCTAGTCCTGCAAACACGTGGTTGTGAGGTGGAGGGCGGTCTCTGGGTGCGCGCCCATCCAAAGACTCCATACGAACATCACGGTCTAGGGGTAGCTCCTCGATCCCTACAGTTTAGAGAGTTAGTCCCCTCTAGACAGAAGGCAGCAACAGGAGCGCGAGGATGAACCTATACACACGACCCAAAATCGCCTATCTGGCGCTTAAGGAGGTCTATCCGAGATGCTTTCATAGCTCCCGAAGTCTACCCTACAGCCTCAGGTGGAAGAGTAGATGGCCCTGTCTAGTCTTGGAGAAGGCATCAACAAAGAAACGAGTATCGCTGAGCGAACATGCACAAGAATACATGATTCTTCTATTATGTGTTTGTCTATCTGACTAGACCTTATGATCACCGAGACTTAACTGAGCAAGGAGCAATGATCAAGGAAAGGCCTTTTGCACGGTTCTCACAAACGGTGCCAAACTGTTGGTGTTGAAAACTAGTACACATCTCGAGTATGGTCCATTCAAATGACAAGTGAGTCCTGTTGTTGGAGTTAGAGTTGCTGAGTTGGAAGAGGAGTTGAAAATTCCTCAAGTAAGCTAGAATGGTCAAGTTGAAGGGCTGATATATTGAAGTCCAGAGTTCTGCTCTTTAGTGACCTATTTCTGCACAAGGAGTGGTTGGGGGTTACTCGGCGAAATCCTTCCTGCATGAGAGTAAGAACTCAAGGGAAAAGAGTTTAATATACTTTAATTAAGAAAATCAACATTACTTTATGGCATTGATTTGTTCCAGTATTTATAGAAATTGAGATTGCATTATGTTCGACTTGAGCTTTTGGGCCCATCTGGAAAAACCCGCGGGCCTTCGTCAGGCCTGTGAAGAAAATGTTGGCGATAGTGGATATGTGACTAGGGTCGTGGTGCTGATTCGGCGATAACTAAAAATACCCTCATTAATATATATATTCGCTGAAGCTGCTAAAGAAAGTCAAGATCACCTGCCTGTGCCCACATCCCTGGCAATAGCTCCTTCTCTTGGGCGGTGTATCGACGCTCTGCGTCACTAAGCGCCCATGGGTACTACTTCTTTACAACATCTGTCTCGATTTCCAGCATCTCGCTTTACACTGGTACTCAATTCCTTACTACATGAGGGATAAAGCAAGCAAGAAGGATAACTACTATGCTACTCTTTTCTCTCTATCCTCAGCTCTTCGCCTAGAAGCACTATTGGATTACAGGAACAACCAGCTTGATCGATCGAGCATAGAGCTTCGGAAGCTCGGACCCGGTCAAGATCCGAACAATTATATATATATATGTCAAATAATGAATAGCCCTACACAATTTTGTCTCTTTTTATTTTAGTTAATTTATCTATTTTTTTAATTAATGCACAAATATATGATCAATTTTCCTGATTTACATTTTAAATTACTTAAAAATAACTGTGCTTAAAGAAATATTTCCATAAAAAAAAATATACAATATAAATTAATGGAAAAAGTACGTTTTAAATCTTCTAACTATTGACATATTTCTAAGTAGTCCTTCTAAGTTTGTGCGTTTCATTTTAAGCCTTCTACGTATCAAGACGGTTTTAAATAATTTTTCTGTCAAAAATTCCGTTAAAAGTAACAAAATGAAGAGGTAAAATAATAATTTTATATTTTTTTATTTATTTTTTATTTTTATTTTTTTTCACCTCTCTATTTTTTAATTTATAAGAAAAACAAACATACTTGCACGATGATTTTTCGACAACATCGATGTGAGCCTGTTAACAACTTCTCTCCTCAATCTCCATCGAAATCCGGCATAGATCCAATTTTCCTTCCCATGAACATTTACGAATTCCTCAGAAACAAGATAAAACATGTGTCTAGCACTTCTCTCGATGCCGACAACGGCTAGAATCGATTCCCCTGTAATATCTTTCAAGGAATAGTGAACCACACGGTTGCCCCTCATCTTTGAAACAAATTGTTCCTTCCACTCGACAAAACAGTGAGTAGAAGCCATGGTTTTTCTTTTCAGATAAAGAAAATGAACCAAATCGAGTCAAGTGAACATTGAAAGTCTCAAACAAACCCTAATTTTGAAAGTTGAAGTGGTTTTAACAAGGGAAATGACAAAAAGGGTATAAACTTTAAAACCCACTTGAATTCATCGAACAGACAACTATAATCTAGAAGTAATCGAGAGAAAAATCGCATAAATCTTTACGATTTTGATGTCCTAGCAGCCATCCATGAATTTTATGGTCAAAACTCGTACGAGGTACAATTAACCAAAATTGAACTCCAAATCCATAGAGCAACCGAAAAAAGGGTAAAATTCTAAAGAAAATTTACAAGAAAACAAAATGGGCATCTGGGTAGGGGAAACACTAGAAACAAACCCAGCTCAAGAACTGGGTTCTGAAGTGAAAAACTGTGACAGCGGTACTCCAATGGAAGTTTCAACGACGAGTTAAAAGTCAAGACCAGAAGAAGGTTTTGCATATGCTTGAAACTGTAACAGATCGGGGGGGGGGGGGGGGGGGGGGGGGGGGTAGAGACATCAGGGAGGAAGTTGTTGGTGTATAAAAATTGTACAAACATTGAGTATGGTCTAATCAGATGACGAATGGGTCCTCTTGCTGAGGTGGAGTCATCGGCTAAAAATTCTTCACATGAACTATGCTGAGTCTTGGAAGGACTGGCCTGTTGTGCTCAAAGTCTTGCTCCTCAAGTGGTGGTACCTACAAAAGGCTCAGACAAGTATTTATCCCGATGAAACCCCTCTGGCATGGTAATCAGTGTTCAGAGAAAAAAGGTACAGAAATGCAACAAATAGACAACTAAACTCAAAGTACTCGTGCGTAATAAAACGTACCTCGGGCTTGCATAACCCTTGATATATATAGGAGTTGGAGATAATTAGTCGGGCCTAAACATGGTTAATTAGTAGAAACTATGTGTTTAGCCAATAATCCAGGGCATTTAGGAGATAACCGTTGGGCTTGGGCCTGGGCTTTGGGGCCCATTTGGCGAAGTTCACAAGCCTTTACCAGGTTTGTAATGGTAAGTTGGTGGAGGAGAGCAAATATCCATGGAGTCCTAGAGAAGAAACAAGCTACAAGGAGAAGTTAGTCGACGTGAACAGCTGAGTCTCTGAAATTGATCATCCAGGACACGACGCAAAACTCAGAGCGACACATCTCTGTAGGGCTCTTCACTCCTCCCTAGGTGCAAATGAGATTCCAGGGAGGAGCCGTGGTTAGTGTATGCTTCAGCGTGGCGTTGTGGATTCCGAAATACATCCCTGTCACTACGAGGATGGACATATGGCTAGATCCCGAGTGCTGACTCAAAGGTGCCCAAAAATACCGTCATCAGTTGCTTCCTAGCCTTGTAAGGTGAGGAAAGCGAGGCAGTCAGGGATATCAATTCCTGGCTGAAACGGGCGTCCTAGAGATTTCGAAACGTAAGAAACACCTCTAATCGACATTTTTCCAAGAGTTAGTTTTTTCCTGAGGAGCTTATTCGAAACAGGCCTCCATATGGTCGGGGTCCAGGGTCAGGTAACACGGCAGGACAACCCCAAATTTCTTCGATTTTCAGGATAACAATTTTTCAAGAGTTGACTTTTTCTGGGGAAAGAATTTGAAATAGGTTCCCATACGGTTAGGGTCCAGGGTCAGGTAATATGGCAGGGCAACCCTGAATTTCTTCGATTTTCAGGGCGGCATTTTTCCCACGGTTGAACTTTTTTAGAGAAACTAATTTGAAATAGGCTCTCATACGGCTAGGGTCCGTGGTCAAGTAGCACGGTAGGGCGACCCCGAATTTTTTTTATTTTTAGGGCGACACATGTCCACAACGAACAAGCCCTGAGCACAGACCGATATTCACCGTGGAGAAAATAAAGGCATACCCCAAGGGGTGCATACCGCGGATGGCTGAAAGAATTAAATGGTGCGCCCCCGAAGAGTGCCAGGTGCAAGTGGCTATTAGTTGAGAGTTCGCTAGCCACCGCCGTAGGCGCTGGTATCAGACCAACGCCCCAGTTGACCTTTTTTTTTTTGGGCCAGCTTGGGGGCTATGTCCCCAAGGTGAGGCGTAGCCCCGAAAGGGCAAGCCAGGTTTGCCCTCTCCTCATTTTTTTTATAGTTCGTTTTTAGCACCCTTACTCCTCAGAGGCTTTGATTGTTATTTCGACGCGACATTTTTTTGTGGTAATCCCTTTAAAGGATGAAGTCTGAGGGAAGAACGTGTTGAGAACGTCAAGATGCTGTTGTTCTAGAATTCGTCGCCACCTAGACCCTGCCGGCTATGAGTAGCGCGGCAGAGCAGTGCCGGTTGTCATCTAGACCCTGCCGACTAGGAGTAATGCGATAAGGTAGTGCCCATCGCTAATTGGACCATACCGGCTAGAAGTAGCTCTGGATCCTGCCGGTTTGGAGTAGCACGGCAGGACGATGCCCGTCGCCATCTGGACCATACCGGCTAGGGGTAGTAAGGCAGAGAAGTGTTAGTCACCATTTGGACCATATCAACTAGGAATAGCGCAGCAGAGCGGTGTCGGTCGTCATCTCAACCCTGCTGACTAGGAGCAGCTCGACAGGGCGATGTTGGTCGCAGGGCACCGAGGGTGAACCCCTAGACGGTGCCTTTGAAAAAGACCACGACGACGGCTATCCACTGCTTGCATTCGAATTTTCCCATCAACCGTGTGGAGATAAAGCTCTTAGATCCGAAGGATTGTGCCGATCACAAAGGCGTCAGGTAGAGAGATGCTGGAGAGGATAGTGCTGACAAGGGAGCCCTGAGGAGGGCGAGGTTGATGCTACCTCTCCTCACATGGACGCCCCTCATAATGAGGGCACGGAGAACTGAGCTTCGGACTGTCGCTTCTTCAGTACTTAGGATTTCGTAGACTCTTTTTCACTTATTCCTGTTTTTCAGCGCGCAAGCGTGTAAGCTTCTAAGCAGCATAGTCATGGTACTTCGGAGCCTATTCTTTTCTCTAGACATTTTTTCCAAGTCGCTTTCTGCTTAGTCATGTTTTCAGAGTTGTAAAATTTTGAAAAAATTCTCTTCTCTGCCCAGAACCATGGACCACTAGCCTTCCAGTCTGAGACACAAGTTGATTATAAGAAAATCGTGTCGTGGACTTAAGAGGAGGGCTTCCCAGGGTGCTCGGTCTTCTCGGTCCGCAGGGGCGCAATGCGGCAGTTGATCCCCCGTGGCCGGTCATGGGGGAGTTCTCTGTAGTCAGGCTCATTCAAGAATCCTTTCAGGTTATCTCCATTTTGTCCATGCAGGAGTACCTTCCTTTTTAGAATGTTAGACTTATAGTTGACTGGTGGGGAGAGGTACTTGACTGCAGGCTCTCAGACCTGATCAATGCCCTGTCCTTGGTGGATAACCTAAGTTTTTTCCCAAGTACAGACTATTGACTTTCGGAGAGGGTCTGGTTGTCACCCTCAACACTGAGCGCCGGGGTGAGACTTATGGAGAGTCACTCACGATGCCGAGAGTTGGGATGTTAGGTGGAGAATCATCCACGACTTAGGGGGATGGAATGCCATTGAAAAGATACTGATTTGGAGAATCATCCATGACTCAGGGGGTCAGAATGCAGCCGAGGAGGATCATTCGCAAAGCCGAGAGTCGGGATGCTGATCTAGAAAACCATCTACGACTTAGGGGCTCGGAAATTTGTTTACCAAAGAGATCACAAGGCACATTGCACAAAAACACATTCTTTATTTTGACAAGAAAAACTGCAACACTTTGTACAAACTAGAAGTTATTCACAAAAGTGGATCTTCTCTACAAAAGTAGTGCTTCAGATGGTCAATACTCCATGGGTTCCTGAGCGGCACACCCTCATCTTTTTCAAAATTGTATGTGCCCAGACGTGTGACCCGAGTGACTCTGTACGTCTCTGGAGCTGAATCCACCGTGGATGAGGTTGATTTCACCATCCACGCACTGGTGATCCTCCCCGGCCTCAGCCTCCCGGGGCGGTGGACAGTTACGATTTCCCCTTCTTCTATGGGCTCGAGGCCCTCTCTATGGTTCATCCCTACTGGACATAGTTTTTAAGATAGCCTTTGCGAATGAGGGATTCAATTTCCTGGCGGAGCTGGAAGCAGTTCTCTGTAGAGTGGCCTTAGTCCTGGTAGAACTCACAGTATTGGGTTATTGACCTCCCGACCGACATTTTTCTCAGGGGTGGCGGAGGAGAGAAAAAGTCATGCCCTGAGTTTTCTGTGAAGATGGCGGCCACCGAGGCCATGAGTGGAGTGAGACGCCCTGGAGGAGGAAGTGGCCTCTTGTCTCCAGGCAGGGGTCTGAACCTCCCTTTAGTTTCTAATCTTCTCGAGTCTTAGGCTTGATTCAAACCTTTATCCATCAGTTTGTTCACATTTTCCCTCTCCTTCCTGATCGCAGCACGGAGGTCAACACCATGGAACCGTGTTCCTTGGTCTAGAGCTTGATCAAGAGTGGGAGCAGGGTTGGAGCAGAGGTTATAGGACAACCTCTGATGTCAGGGCCCGTCTACAAAAGCATTCAGTGCTATGCTTCTAGGGAGGTCGTCGCATGCATTTACTTCTCGGTCGAAGCGCTCAACATAGTCTCCCAAAGATTCAGAGGGCTCTTGCCGAAGAGTGAGGATGTAAGTCATAGTCTTAGGCCTTCGCCGGGAGTAGCTGAAACGAGTTAGGAATAACTGCTCAATCTCCCTAAAGCTAGAGATGGATGTTGGCCTCACACCCTAGAACCAGGACTTCACTGCATATGTGAGAGTGGTGGGAAAGGCTCTACACCGTAGAGCCACAGAGGCCACCTGCTTGTCCATATGAGACTTAAACATGGACAAGTGGTCAACAGGATCTGACCTCCCATCATACGGATTCATCTAGGGGTGAGTAAAGTGCCTTAGAGCTATTTCTTCTAGAAGTTCCTCCACAAAATGAGGCCTTACCTCTACAACAACACCCAATCCTACCCAACCTCCTTGTACCTCCTGGAGACGAGCTTCCATATCGCTAGGTGGCGCTCCACAGCCTTCCCTGTTCGGGGCTCCCCCTGCACACGACTTCCTGCAACTCGGGACACAGTATGATGGGAGGGAGGTGAGTAGGAACCAATTTCATGTTCATGTCAGCCTCTGTGATTGGACCTGGCTGGCCAATGAAGAGCTTGATCGTTAGGGGACACTGACAAGTCCCTTGGTACAAATTCGCGCAACAGATGAGGTGGAGATCTCAACATTTTCGGGGGAGCCCTGTCTCTCAAGCTAAGGGTCGCGAGGCAGAAGGAGGCCCTCGGGCATATGCCCATTTGAAGTGGTCATGAGAACATTGCAGTCCTGAGGTGGCTCCTCAGGTACTGTAGTATGAAGAGTTGGTTCTCCTAGAGTAGAGGGCAGCGACAAGCGCGCGAGGAGGAGTTGAACACATGACTTGAACTCGCGCCCATTTAGCGTTCGAGAAGATCAACCCAAGACAACTCCATGACCCCTAAGGCCTGTCCTGCAGTCCCAAGTAGTGGAGTGGACGGTCCTGCCTGGTCCTGGATGGGGCATTTATCCTCGTTGGTGGGAGTTAGGGGTGCGCCCTTGGAGTTCTCGACATGTTTTCTCTTTCTTCTGTTCTGGGTCCGTTTGTTCGACCAGACCTTATGATCATCCAGGCTTAGCTCGACAGAGAGTAGTGATCAGAAGAAGGCTTTTTGCACGGTTCCTACAGACGACGCCAAACTGTTGGTGTATAAAAATGGTATACACCTCGAGTATGATACAGTCGAATGACTGGTGGGTCCTCTTGCTGAGGTGGAGTCGTCAGCTGAAAATTCTTCACGAGAACTGTGATGGGTCCTAGGAGGACTGACTTGTTGTGCTTAGAGTTCTACTCCTCAGGTAGTAGTACCTGCAGAAGGCTCAGACCGAGATTTGTCCCGGTGAAACCCCTCGGGTATGGTAATCAATGCTCAGAGAGAAAAAGTATACAAATGCAACAAGTAAACAATTGAACTTAAAGTACTCGTGCGTAATAAAACGTATCTCGAGCTTGCATAGCCCCGATATATATAGGAGTTGGAGATGATTAGTCAGGCCTACACACGGTTAATTAGTCGAAACCCTGTGTTTGGCCAATAATCCAAGGCGTTTAAGTGATAATCGTTGGGCTTAGGTTTTTGGGCCCATTTGGCGAAGCCCACAGGACTTTGTCGAGCCTGTGATGGTAAGCTGGTAGAAGAAAGCGGAGATCTGTAGAGTCCTGGAGAAAAAAGGAGCTAGAATGAAGAGCTGGTCAAGGTGAAAAGTTGAGTCCCTGAAATTGATCGTCCAGGGCACGGTGCAGAGCTTAGAGTGGCACGTCCCTGCGGGGCTCCTCGTTCCTGCCTGGGTGCAAATGAGATTCCAGATAGTAGCCGTGGTTGACGTATGCTCCAGCGTGGCATTTTGAATTCCGGAATACGTTCTTATCACTACGAGGACGAACACATAGTTAGATCCCAAATGCTGACTCAAAGATGCCCAAAAATATCATCATCAAAAGAAAACAAGGCAAAAACAAAAGAAAGAGAAAGAGAGAGAGAAGAGGAGGGAGGGAGGAAGAAAAAGATAGAGAGTTGAGCGGGAGAGAGAGAAGTGGAGAAGAAAAAGAAACAAAATGATAAAAGAAAAAATGATAAATATATATATATATATATATATATATAATTACTATTTTGCCCCTCCATTTTGTTAGTTTGGACAAAACTTTTAACAGAATGACCATTTAAAAACGTGTTGATACGTAGAGGATTTAAAATGAAATGTGTAAATTTAGAAAAATTACTTAGAAACGTATCAATAATTAGAGAATTTAAAATATATTTTTCCCTAAATTAATTAAATTAGAATTTATTGACTTGTAAAAATTTATAAAATTAATTCTAAGTTATGATTATTTGTTTGTTATTTTATAGTATAGTGGTAAAAGTTAATCAATACAATTATTATTTCACTTTTATGATTATTTGTCTAATTTTTAATAGTATATTTATATTCAATATTTATAAAACGACTAACTAAAATTATGCATCCGCTCCTAAATATTATTAGAAAAATAGCTAAATGATATCTATATGTTTCATACTTCAATATAAAAAATTTATTATAATTTTTTTTATGTCCAAGCAATGTGTGGTCTAAAACTAATTTTTATTTATTTGGTGTAATTTTTAAGATCTCTTACCAATTAAACTTTGTGAATAATTAATTATTTGATATGGGTTTCTGATAAATTTTTAGTTGAATAATTTCTAGTCAACTTTTTTACTCACTAATTATACATTTCCTTTTGTAATATGAAGGATGTGCCAACCTGTTCTATATGGAATCAAGTACAATTATGAATATATTTAAGGGAAATTTAATATATAGACCTTAAGTGTGTTGGTTGGAAAAGAAAAGAAAAGAAAAGGAAAAGGAAATGAAAAATGAAAAAAAATAAAAAAATAATGTTTGGTTAGATAGAAAATGGAAGGGAAAAGAAAATAAGATAGATAAAACACAATATTAGAGACTATTTTTTGCCTCCCAAAAAAGGAAAATGAAATGGAAAATAAAATAAAATAAAATATATTTGGATGGATGGAAATGAAAGGAAAAAAAAAAAAAAAGATAGATAAAACACAATTTTAGAGAGTATTTTTTTTCTCCTAAAAAAGGAAAATGAAATGAAAAATTAAAAAAAAAAATATCATATTTGGTTGGATGGAAATGGAAGGGAAAAGAAAATAAGATGGATAAAACACAATTTTAGAGACAATTTTTTTTCCCTCCCAAATTTGGAAAGAAATGAAGGAAAAATGGTTAAAAGTATCAAAATTATAATTATATCCTTAATGATAGATTTTTTAATTTATATTTTATAATATATGAGAGCAAAATAATAAATTATATTAAAATAAATTATTTTTCTTTCTTTCATTTTTTTTTTCCCAACCAAACAACATTAGGAAAAATAATTTTTCTTTCACAATAGATAAAAATATTGTCTTCTCATTTTCTTTTTCTTTTTCCATTATTTCAATATGTTTGGTTGGAGGTGAAAAAGGAAAGGAAAATGAAAATAGGAGGTGAAATGACCTATTTGTCCCCCCCCCCCCTCCGAGTGTGTTTAGTTGGAGGTGAAAATGAAAGGGGAAATCAAAATAGAGGGTAAAATCATCTATTTTTTTCCACCCAAATTTGGGGAGAAAATGAAAAGATGATGGGGAAAAAATCAAAATTACCGTTTTGCCCATTTATTTTATATAACAAATACACATTTCATTTATAGTAAGATTAAAATAGTAAATTAAACAGAAAACATATTACTTTTTTTTTTTTTTAAATACACACAAAATATTATTTTTTCTCCTTCTATATGTCTTCAACCAAACATACTAAGAAAAATAATTTTTTCTCTACAAAGGATAAAAAAAATAAAAAAAAATCATTTCCCTTTTCTATCATAATAAACATTTTAGTCCCTGAAGATTTTTAGAAAATAGTCATATCTCCTTTGAACACCTTTTTTCTATTATTTACATACAATACTATTTTGTAAAATATAACAAGACATGAGCATTCTTTAATTTTTCGATCTTGTTTTTGTAATAAATCATCCACCCCACTATTTGTGAATATTTATGGTCGAAAAACTAAGATCACAAAAACAAACTAATGTGAACATTTAAATAAACATTTACCAATATAACCAAAAATAAGAAATCAAGCTATTAAAAAATCCTGTAAGATCAACAAAAACAACTGACATGAATATTCAGCGAACACCAAAACAAAATCTAAAACATTGACAAAAAAACAACTATCATATTGTTGATGAATAAACATCCAAATCTATGTTTTTTTGTTGAATATTCGAAATCAACAAAAATCAGTGAACATTCGACAAAAAAAAAAAAACAGATTTGAACATTCACCGAAAAAAACCAAAAAACATTCACAAGAAACAAGGATCTGGAATGATGATTCACCCTTAGAACATCCGCCCACACCGAAAAACTGAACAATTACTTTGAGATCTGGAAATTTATGAATGTTCAAGGAGGAAAGTGTAAAAAAATTTAAAAATTAAAAATAAAACTAAAGGTGACGAGATTTCTTCGGTGAAAGAATCATTTCCTGCATCTTGAGAGAGAGAGAGAAAGAGAGAGAGGGGAGGATGAGGAGCACGGCCACAGGAGCGCGGCGGCGACCACCTTCGTGGCGAGGCGAACAGGCGGACGACAAAAGCTTCGTGGAGATGGCGACCACACGCAACGGCGACGATGGCGAACAGGCAGAGGAGAGAACGAGATAGAGAGAGAGAGAGAGAACATCTCCACCCATGACATTCGTCCCAGATCTGGAAATTCACCATATATAAAAATGAATAGAGAGAGAGGAATCAAGGCTAGGTCGGCTGAAATGAATTCGGTTTAGATTAGTGTTTGTTTATGTTTTATATGTAAGGGCGTTGTCTTCTATGTAATCATACTTTTCAAGATATGAATACTGAAGGGAGAGAGTATAAAATATAGCTAAACATTAAAAATCTATATAATTAAATCCAAAATATGATGGAAATTTCATTGCGGAATCTTAATTTAAAAAAAAAAAATTGCATATAGACGATATTATATAAATAACTAAACCAATGTACTTAAAAAAATAAAAAATAAACGTCTGATAAATGAATCATACAAAGAATGAGCTTATCAAGTAAACCTACTCCAAAGAATATTAGAAGAAAAGAAATACACTAGAAAATTCACGCAAAAAAATAAATAAATTAATAAATAAATAAAATTTTGGAGGAAAAAAATGGAAGGTCTTCACAGCAATGTATGGTTTCCCTGCGGCGGCATTCCGCTCTGCGGATACCCAAACGGATCTCCAAACGGATTGGCAGATCCACCACCACCGCCGCCCATAGACGGCATATGTTGGTTACCGTATTGCTGCGGTGCATACTGGCGTGGTACCATCATCATGTTTTGTTGCATTTGCTGCCGCTGAGCCATGGCTGCCATCTGGACGTTGGTAGGTGGGGCCACACCGCCGGACATCAAGAACGGGTCCCGCTGATCAAATGGGTTCGGTTGGGCTGCCGCTTCGTATCCGTATCCTGAGTTATAGCCGGCATTGTTTAGCTGTATATGTCTTCTAGTGGCGTCGTCTTCGTATAGACTATCAAGCAATAGCTTGTCGAATCCACCGGCCTAATTCATAAATCAATATCCGGCTTTAGAAAAAATAAAAAGAATGGTAGGGTTTGCAACTGTATAATTTTTCATTGACTCCAAGGCAGTATTTGGTTGTAAGAAATTGGAGCCTTGTAGTTGGAATTAGAAATGAACTAATGGAAGGCTTTCATTTCCATGTTAGAAAAAACAAACACCATGTTAGTGTTTTTGGTTTTTTTTTTGGTTTTGAACTGGGAAAAAATAACAGTTTCTGTTCATATCTCAGTCACAGATATCGAGAACAGATTTTTTTTTTGTTCCCATATATTTGTTCTGTTGCAAGTTTTATGGGAACAGAAAAAAATATATAGACTAAACAATAGCATGCAACAATAAGAGTGTTTTATATAGAGATTACAACAAACCAATTTTCTATCAGTTGGTTGGCTGTTAGTACTGTTGCTTGGAGCGGTTACAAGTGCCAACTCCCATCCCGAACTTTTCCCTATTTCCATTAACGAATTGTTCATTGAAAGAGGATCGTTACCTGCAAAATAATATTAAAGGGGGATTCGATCGTATTAAATTAACATATCCTAGTATTCTGTTTGGTTTGCAATTTGAAAACAGAGTTTCTTAATACATTTTTTTGGTTAATTAAGTGAAACATTTAACCGTTTTCCAATTAAAAGCCAAACAGACCCCAACATCTTTCTTTCAATCTTTCAAAACAAGAAATAAGAAACATACCGGGTTGAACTATTGCAAGAGCCATTGCATTGCTTTCCTCAAGTTCCGCTGCTTTTGGATTTATTTCATTCAAACCCTACATAAAAAATAATAACACAAAAGTTCATCGAACCGACACAAATAAAGAAGAAATTTGACTCTAAAAAATTAAAAATAAAATAAAAATCGTATTTTTTTTCCAGGTAAGAGATGAACAACATACAAGCAGATCAGTAGGTTCTTCTGTTGATATCAATAACGATGGAACTTCATCTTTAATCTCGGGCTGAGGTTCTGTCTCTACTAGTGGTTCTTCATGTTCAACTTCTTCAACTTGGTTTTCGCTTTCTTCAAGAACGGGTTCTTCAGATTTATGAACTTCTATATCTGTTTCTTGATACTCCTGATATCAAAATAAGCAATTTTTCTTTAATTAAATTCAAAAATAAATAATAAAAAAATAAAATACAGAAAAGGACAGGAAAGGGTGAATGTTTTCACCAGTCTTCTATTTGAAACGCAACTGATTTGAGGAGCTTCTTTTATGTATTCCTCCATTGTTGCAAGAAATGACGGAGGTGGCTGCTCATTGCCCAAAGAAATTAGAATTAAAAAGGGAATTTAACATAGCTAAGGCACCATTATTTGGTAATGTTTTTTAAGTAAATTTTATAATGAAAAACGTTACTTTTATTTTAAAGAAAAACCAAAAAACAATTTTTTATTTGAGAAAGTAGAGAATATATTGATGATATTATACCCACATTATAAATCTTCGTCCAAAAAAAATTCATAGATGGTAAAGAAAATTCAGGTTGAGATGTCCAAGTTGATCGATCTCTCAAAATATAAAAACCGAAAAAAAAAATATTTTTTTTGCTTCTAAAAAAGAGTTAAAATAATAGCTATATTTTTCGTAAGTGGTGAGTTTTAGAATTAAGTTCTTAAGAAAAGCTTTACCAAATGGTGCCTAACTGAAAAATTATTAATTTGTAAGAACGATTTTGTTACCTGTCTCAATGTAGGAAACTGAAAATTTCTAGCAAGATCCAAACCTTTACAAAAGTCATAAAAATCAGCAAGATTTTCAGCCTACATAATTTCACCAGAAACAAGAGTTAGATTAAATATTATTTCTTAGATATTTAATTAAATTATTGTTGAGATTTATAGGTGTGAAACCTGTTGCCCGGCTCTTTTATAGATATTCAGAGCTTTCACCGCATCGTGTTTTGACATCTCAAAAAACTGCAAGATCAACATTCTAGATTACATAAATACATATATATATAAAACAAAAAGAATTAAAGTAAATCGGAGGGCAAAATGGGTAATGAAAAAAGGCGAGAGCTCGAATTTTTTACAATATCCACAAGATTGATTATCCCGTCATTGATGGCACAATATATCTTGAAGCTCTCTTTCAACACCTACACAAATGACAATAACACCCTTAAATCTGACAATTAGAAAACATTTATTTGTAGACTTTGAACAAATTTCTCGATGAATTTCTTCTCTAAGGTAGTATTTGGTCACACATAATAGGAGCCTTGGAATTGAAATTGGAAATTAATTTCTTCTACGATCGTTCATTTCAAATTCCAAATCTATGGCGCCAATTTTGTGCTTCCAAACGCTACCTAAGAAAAATTATGTAATCATGCATACCAGAGCCAAGGCATATTGAATGAGATAATTGTGGTAAGCTGCTCCTTCAGGCTGCAAGAATTGAGCATAGTTAGAAAACCTTTAAGGTAGTGTTTGGAAGCATGGAATTAAAGCCTCATAATTGGATTTAGAACAAAATGCATGTAATTTTTTAGATTTTTACATGCATTCATTTCTAATTCGAATTTCAAGCCTCAAATTCTATGCATCCAAACACCACCTTAAGGCAGTGTTTGGAAGCAAGGAATTGAAGCCTCTGAATTGGATTTAGAATCAAACGCGTGCAATTTTCTAGATTTTTACACGCGTTCATTTCTAATTCCAATTCTAGCTCTCAAAACTCCATACAACCAAATCTACCTTAAGGTAATTTAAACGTAGTAAGCAAGAATACGAAGCAAATTTCAAAAGCAAAATTCAACCAATTGCTAGTCTTAAGAGAAAAAATTGGATTTAGGGAACGATATTTGTATCAAACCGTTACCTGGCAGCCAAGTAAACGATACAGAAGCTGCTGCAATGCCGGTAGCTGCTCCAACAGCTCTTCACCATTCAAGAGTTGTGTTCTACTATGCACCTGAGCAAACAATGCTTCCCTGAATCTTATCTTTATAAAGATTCATTTCGAATATATATGTGTGTGTGTATATATATATATATATATATATATATTTGAAAAAAAAAGGCCAAGAAAAAGAAAAAGGAATTTAGGTTCTGTTTGGTAATGATTTTTAAGTACTTTTCTCTCTTGTAAATTGGAGTTATATATAGCTTATAAATTTAAGTAAAGTAAAACAATTGTAAAATTAATAAATCATTGGTAAATGGAAAACTATACAATTCAATTCATCAAAAATAACATAATTCATGAGACATGATCATTTAGATAACCAAACAGGTTAATAGCTAAAATTTATTTTTATTTTTTAAAATAATCATTGTATTTTTACGTAAAAGTATTTCTCTTGTAAAAATTACCTTTTTTTTAATGATTTTTTTTAGTGTTAACAAACGATGCCTTAACGTGAAGGAAAAAAACACGTACCTTGCTTGATCCAGGAGAAGTTTTACTTAATCGGTCTGCCTCAATATCATATTTCAATGTCCTAAAACACTCGAGGCGTTCCTCTAAGAAGAGTGCATATGTACGGACCCAAGCAGAACAATCCCAAGCTAGATTGTATAGATGAGAACAAGAATTAGTTAAAACATACACGATAATATTCTCATTTATTTAATTACTTATTTCGAAAATAAGTATCCGGGGGGAAAATGTCAAAATCAATGTACCGAGTGGGCTAGAATCGTCCTTGAAATTGGATATTTGGAAAATATGCCCTCGGCATGAGTAGTTGAGTAATTCCTCTCTAAAGGTAGGATCGCCCTCTCTCAATATCCTATGAATAACTAATAATGTCTTTATGGCCACCTGTAGTATCGATCGAGTTAGAAAATCTTCAGGACTTGCAATGCACATGGGAATGACCGAAATGAGATTATTAAATTCTTTGGGCAAATTCAAAAGATTTAAAATAATTGAGGCAAAAATTTAAATAAATAGAAAGTCACTGGACAACAGAGAGAGGGGGGGGGGGAAAGAGAGAGAATTTACAATCCAGTTTCGCGTCTTGGACAATCTCCTCGAGAGTGCGTGGATGCAATAGGCAACGTCTGCCCTTGGACGTGCGGCAGATGTCGCAAAACAAATTTCTACAAAAAAGAAAAAAATATTCTAAACAAGAAGAACAAGAAAATGCATATTTGATTCAAGGCCATAAAAGTTAAACCCTAAATTTTAATCTAAGTGATGTTTGAACATCCAAAATTGGAGGCTCATAATCAAAATTATTTTCATTTTCGAATTGGAATACTACATACACAACATATATTGTTGGATTTATCCGACATCGAATGTGCAAAGGATTGGTGGTCAGGTTATAAATGTGAGGGAAAGAATCACCTGAGGAGATAGTTTTTGAGGTTGATTTCTTCTTTTCCTTAAGGCAGCGTTTGTTAGCCCGGAATCCAATATTTAGAATTCGAATTAGAAATGAAGGCATGCAAAATTTCTAATTCTAATTCCTAGGCTCCAATTACATGAAACCAAACACTGCCTTAATGTTTTCATCTCCTGTTTGGCATTAAACAAATCTAAAAACCCTAAACAATTTTTATTCTAAATACAAAGAAAGAAAAAAATAAATAAAATAACAATCAACCCGTAATTTATATTATAATTCAAAACAAAAATCATAAAAGAGGACGTGTTTGTATATATATAACTCACTTCTAACATGTCGTTCCTTTGGAGGGTATTCTACATGATTGGTGGCCTTGACGATTGCAATATCCAAATCCTTCCATCAAATATCAAAATGCCCAGAAAAAGATTAAAAACATATGAATCAGAAAAATACAAAAAATCGATGCTTTATATGTGTCTGTGTATATAGGGGAAAATGTATGTGTTTTTGGAATACCTTGAAATCGCTATTGACCTTGGCGAGGCCGACCTTGGTGGAGTCCTTCAGCGCTCCATAGGCTTTTCTAAAGCTCTGGAACGTACCCATTTTGCGCTTCGAGCTTAAGCATCCATTTCAATGGCGGATTAGAGGGGAAAAAATCTTGCTTGATCAAAAGAAAAGGGAGAGAGATTGTGAAAGATGAGGGAAAAACAGAGGGGGGGAAGATGTTCTTCTCTGGTTATGGCAACCACGCTGTTTCAGACAAAACAGAAATTACCTACGGGGTAATGACTCTCCCTCTCTCTCTCCCCTTTTTTCTTTTATTTTCTTTTTTCAGCAATTAATTAAGATTTGCTTTGTTCGAATAGCAATTATCGGAGGTTAGTTGATCATTGTGATGTGAAGATCGTGTGCCTATGATGTTAATATTTAAGGACATATTTATACGAGGTAATAAATAAAATTACTAAGATGTGCCTATGATCATGATCATTGTGTCTGTTTTTTTTTTTTACCTAAATTACTAAACGAGCCCAACATTTTTCCATGAACAATAAGATTTTTTTTTAGTAGATATGGACATGTTTGTCCTTTTGAACAACCGTTATATTTGATTTTGACCGTCCAAAATTTTTACAAATAAATATTTTGAAATCTGAGGACGGTTATCATATTTAAATAATTTTTTTTTTTTTTTTTTTATTGTTTGGACATTTTTTACCTTTCTCTTTCCTCATTTTACCTGTTTTCTAAAAAGTTATTTTTTAAATCATTTTCTAGAGAAAAGTCATTCTAAAAAAAAAAATTGAATAGACAATTATACCCCTTATATATATACATCAAACCGAAACCCTAAATTGAGGATTATAGTTTCATTTCAATCGATCACCACGCACAGTTGCCGATTGAAGCGCTTTCTCTCAATCGACGAACAACCGCCAACCACCGGAACGCATATTTCGACTGCCATCGCTTATGCCGCCACGACCGCCGCCGTCGAACGAGAGTCTCCAACCACCGTTACCCCTACAGACGAAGATGATGAACAATCTACTTTCTTTCCAATTCACGATTCAAGATTGATTGCTTCTGTTTATCATCAATCTGTTTTGTTGTTGCTCCGTTCATCAATCTGTTCATCATCGTTGATGTTGCTTTGATTGATCTCATCATTTGCGATCTGTATCAACGAACACTATTCCAGATTGGCGAACACATTGAGCTATGCAATTGCAATTGTTCTTCCAGATCTGTGTTGTTCTTCCAAGTCTGCAATTACAATCGACAAACATATTGCGATCTTATCTGAGTTTTTCTTCCAGCTCAGTTCTCGATCCGAGATTTGTTTGATGATATTTTATTCATCGACTATGTTTCGAATCTTCTGTTCTTAATCCGATTCGATTATCAACTGCTTAAGGTAATTGTTTCGGTGCTCATCAATCGTCGGTGCTCATCAATCGTCGCTTCCATTGCTTTTGTGCAATTGAGCTACTCTCTCATTCGGTGATATTGAAGCAACGTTTTGCTTCACCAAATCAAAGATCTGTTTTGATTCTCGATTCAATTCCTCTTCGGATTTCGTAGATCTATTCATTCATTGTCAATTAAAGATTGACCGTTGTCACCGTCACCATTGGCCACTAGAGTTCACGACAATAGTGGCGAACCTCTTATTGATCGATTTTGTGTTTGTGAATGTTCATGTGGTTATATTTTGTTTTTATTGAATGTTCATTGTTTAATTTTTGGTGTTACAGTTGTGATTTTAATGGAGTTTGATTTATTAATTGCGATTATGATTGTTTGATCATTTTGTTTGTGTGAATGTTCTTATTAATATATTTTGGTGAATGTTTATATCGTAGTATTTTTTGTGTTTTAACGAAAATGTATATTTTGATATGTTTTTTGTGAAAGTATGAACATTCACAGTAATACAATTAGTATAAATATGTATTAAATATTAAAATAAAACAAAAATAAAAATGTAAATGTTCATGTCGTTGGAAAGAGGATTTTTCGTAGATTAATTTTCAAAAAACATGAATATTTACAAACCAACAAAAAATTACCCCAAAAAATTGAAATTCATATCGTCGGAAAAAGGATTTTTCGAAGATTAATTTAGTGTTTTTTATTTTTTTTTATTTTTATCAAAGGTGAATCGCGTGAGATGATTTTGGTGATTTGATGAGTTTTGAAAAAGTGAACATTCACATTTTTTAATAAAATGACATAAATTGTAAATACAACACAAATAAGGGATAATGACTAGGGACTAAATTCTAAAAAAGTTATGGAGACCAAAAACTTAGTGTAGACATTTGGAGGATCATTTTTTCAATACACTCTCTTATAAGGACTAAATAATGAAATCCCCTTTAAACAAAGTTAAATGTCTTCCAAAAAACAAGCAATTAATCATTTTTTTTCTTTTCATCAACAAATTGTTGGAATTTTTTTTTATTAAATATGAGTTACTATTAATTGAATTAATTGTTTTATAAAAATGAGTTAATGGATAGTTTAATATATAAGCAGTCCAATTAAATAGTAACCATATTTTGATTTGGATTGTGATATCTTTTGTATAGAAGCCCAATTGAGTGGCAAGTGTAGGTTTTTAGTCTCATTGAAGCCCGTTATAGGTGGGCCCAATGAAAAACCTTGATTATAAATACTAGATCCTCTCTCTAGTCTAAATTTAAGGATTTTCCATATTGAGAGCCAATATAACAAAAATCTAGATCATAGGGAGGAAGACCTAGTGTGTGATTCACTATGACGATCAATCATCTGCAATAGCTGAAACATGTATGCTTTCGATGAATGTTCTTGAAATTATTGTGTCATTTTAATCATGTATGTTTAAGATCTTTAATTAATTTTTGTATTATTGTGATTATGAGAATTAATCAATACAAATTACACAGAAATGATCGTCTATTTTAGAATTTTAAAATGATATTCGTATCGTATGTTTTGTGTGGAAGAACAAAAATTCATATTGAATTCAACACATTAGAGTTGTTTAAGTTGTTGATCATTATTGTATTGAATTCAACACAGTAAAAATAAAAATGTATACATGTTTTAAATTCAATATAAACGGTTACACAAAAATGATAGAAATATGATTGTTAATAAATTGTAATTTTAATGTAAAAATTATAATTGGTAACCAATCATTTTTCCCGGAAGATATTTTTGGTACGTATTTAATCAATATTTAGAGCATATCATGTAATTAAATGATGTTAAACTTTCTTAATTAAATGACCATATTGAATTCAACATAGTAATCATTTATATGTTGAATTCAACATAATTTTTGAATCCTAGTAATCAAACTTTCCTAATTAACTGTAAATTCCACACAAATTGTTGAATTCAACACAACTGTAATTGACTAATTTCAAATTTCATAAATACATTAACGTGTTGAATACAATATGATTTATTATTCTTTTATGTTAAAAAAATATGATTTAGATGTCATTTGAAAATTTTAAATACAGACGATCGTGATTGTGTAATTTAATCATATAAAGAATAAAACAAAATTAATTTATTCTGTAATTACCTACAAGAGTTTTTCGTATAATTAATTATAATAAAGGCTCTTTTTTTGGAATAGATATTTCAAGAATATCTCCACCATCTTTATTTATTGTAACTCCTTTATTCAATTCAATTTAAGAAAAAAATTTAATCCTATGTCAATCCTGAAAATTGTCATGCAAAATTCAATTTTTTTTTTTTAAAAAAAAGAAGAGATTATTCAGATGAAAAAGGTAAGTCAAGGAGATTATTTGGTATAATTATATATTATGGATATCAAATGGTATTTTGTGCCTTAAAATGGATCTGGATGGTCATTTGTTCCTATTCAAGAGATTGAAGGCGAGAAGTTTTGAAAATGACACTAAATCAATAAAAACTCCCAAATCAAATCAATACTTTAGTATTAGTCTCATTTATTAAAGTCCATGGAAATACTAATGTTTTAATTAGCATCGCGTCGCTATCCACGTCAATGTGAGCCAATATTTGTCTCGACTAGAATTGGCCCACGACTAGGTGATTCTAATGAACTTGACCAGCCTTGGGTTGATTTCTTTGACACCAGTTGCCTGACAAAATGATTTCTTAATCTTCCCAATTAATCCCAATTAAGACAGAGCATTAGCCACCATAATGCCGATTTTATTAAAATCAATCAAGCGATGATCGATTGATATATATATATATATATATATATATATATATATATATATAACGTTGAAAATGGCATGTGTCAGACAATTAAAGTTTTTAGGGGCATTGACCATCCACTCCCCTTTTTAGTGTGAAACTACCGATTGAACTCACATGGTATTTTATACACCGATCACTCTTTTCGTAATTTTGCGAATTGAACTCTTTTAAATAAGTGCATATCTTCCTTATATTCACTGCATCCCTAAAAGTGCGGAACAAATATATGGTAATAACACTACCAATAAAACTAGACATTAAACCTAAAATTTCTTCCAATTATGATTGTTGTTCATTGATTTTTTTACACCACAATGATTTATAAATCAAGATTTTCAAAGTGAGATATTAATTTTTTTTTTTTTTGAGTTTTGGATTTGCTTGTATGTGAATGTTATATATAATATTAACCGTGAAATTAATATTATATATATCATTACTACAATTTGTGTGTCCTTATGAGTGTTGAATATAACATCCAATATAATAGAAATAACATCAATTAAGGTTGACTTATGATAAATGTGATTTGTATATTGAATGTAACATTCAACTGTGTTTTGATGATATATAAGATCGTATTAATTGTAATATGAATGTGAAAACTAAAAATTTTAAAAGTACTATATTAAATGTAATATGAATTTGAAAATTGAAAATTCTAGAACTACCATATTTAATGTAATACAAATCTAAAACTAATGAAAAAAAATAATGAATGTAATATCATTTTGAAGATATTATTCAAATGAATATGAATATATAATTAGATCATGAAAAAATGTGTCCATCAATGATTATTTTTATTTTAATAAATAAATTTGTGTAAAACCGTTAAATATGAAATATTTCAATCCTATGAATCATGCAAGAGCAAATTAATCATGTCAATTTTTACGTTTTTTGAAATTGGTACTAAATGGTACATGTAATGTAATCTGAATAAAGAGAGTGTTTGATGTATTATAAACTACATGGAATATATGGTAATTATATGTTTAATATAGGCTTAATCGATAATATAAGGCTTAATCAATAATTTTTTAAATTTATTTATTTATTTTTCAATGTAAAGTACTCTGGTAAAAACCCTTTATTTTTATTTATTTATTTTTATTTTATTTTTCTTGAGAGACCGTTGGCTGGCCGTGGGGGTGGAAGTGCCGAGGCAGCAGTTGCAGCAGCGACGGCGGATTGACTGACGACACTCGAGAAGACGAAGCATCAGATTTCAAATTTGAATTTTTTTTGAACGATTTTCACCGAAATCAATACGTTTTTATCATCTATTGAACACCCATCCATCCCTGCTCTGTATAGATACATGGCATTAGGCCATGCAGCTCAGATCTTCCATTCTCTCTCTACACTCTCAGGTGACCTCCCTCTCTATTTATCTCTCGCTGCCTTTTACATTTTCTTCGAATTGATTCCGAATGATCAAATACTTGTATTTTTTTTTGAGAAATTTGGATTGAATCTTCAATGGGTATCTCCGAAATTTCAATTTTCATGATCCTAATTGCTTGTTTTCCAGATCATATAGCTTATTGGTTCATCTTAAACTTAGTTTTTTGTGTTGAATTCCAACCGTATGCTTTAGGTTAATCAAGATTAATGAATTGGGTTTTTACTCCTAAAAACTTATTTAAAAAATGGATTTACAAACGGTAAATTTTAGGTTTTCTTGATAAATGTTCTAATTTCCGAGTGTGACTGCTAAATTGTTTTTCTATTTGATGAGCATTGTTTGAGTTCTAATTTTAATTGGTTCTCCAATTTGGAGCTGTTTGATCATTGTCACTGTGCAAAATGCCTAATATTTTTGCCTATTTAAAGTTTGAAGAAGATTTAATTGGTATTTTTTAGGGTTTCTGTAGATCTCTAGCTTTAGATTTCAAGTTCTGAGTTCATTATTAACGTGTATGTTAAACTTGTTAGGGTTTTGAACAATGATTTAAGTATCGGCCGTAGTGTAATGAACGATACGTAATGGTTTATCAGCCCACCGTTATGGTGACAGCCGATAAACTAGTGGTTGGCCGATTCAAAACCAAATCAGCTGGGTATCGGTCCTTAACGGGGCTAACGGCCGTTATGCGTTAGTGCAACGGCCATTACAAGCGGTTACTGTCACTTCGGGGTAAAATGGCCGTATCTGACCCATTTTCTCCTTACACCCTGCTCGTCCTAGCCAGTCCCCACCCCTCCTCCCACCAGCAACCAACTAACAACTAAGTTTCAGCTAGATCCAAGCCCTTCACTCCATTTTCTGCCAAATCCAAGCCCTCCACTGTATTTTTTGTCCAGATCATTGAATTTGAGTGTAATGTTTGTAATATGATAATATGATGTACAATTTACTAGTTTATTATAATGTGTTGTATACTTGTATATATAGTTAACTGTCATAATATCTATTAGAATGTGTTCACTAAGGGTTAAATGAGTAGAACAATTACAATTATTGAATTTTTGAGGATTTTCTGATGATTTAAAAAAATCATGATGGTTACGGCTGATTCTCTCTTGGGAGAGGCCAATACTCCTTATGCTGTTACACTGCGACCGGTACCATTTCGTATCTCGATGCTGCGATTTAAAACCTTGGTTTTGAAGATCAGCTATTTCTCTTAATGTGAAGAAACGATCAAGTGATGTTTTCTCAAAACCAGGTTTTTTGTGAAATGTTCATTTGGTTAGTGTTTTTGTTCCTCTATTCCAAGTTTTCTGAGAACAAAATAAAGGAATTGATAACAACGAAACATATATATGTTTCTGTTCTATTCCTAGATTTTTAGAATAAATTTCTCAAACCAAAACAAAATCAAATATTTTTTGGGGTTTCCACACTTTTGTATCTATCCTCAGAAATCTGGGAACAGAAACACTAAACAAACACTACAGTTTCATGAAGAAAATAATTTTTTGCTTGTTTTTGAGTGTGTTTTGTGTAAATTCTATGAAGCATCAGTTATACTTGTGCTGTTTCTATTCATTTTCTTGTATACATGAAGTCATTTTTGTCTTGCTGGATTTTATGTGAAATCTTTGTGAACCATCATTCGCTAAAAGGTGGCGTTTGGTTTGTGTTTTTGCTCTCAGAATTCTTTTTATGTTCCAAGTTTTCCGAGAAAGAAAACAAAAATTTGAGAACAACAAAAAATCACTAAACCAAACACTACCCTTGGGCTTTCATACATTCCTTTTTTATTGAATTTTTACATGTTCAATTTTCAGATCAATACAGAGGAAAAGCAATATGCCTGGAACGGGAAGGAAAAGAATTCGAAAGGCGATTTGGAGCCCTGTGAATGTGAAAAACGGTAAGAAAAGATCAACGGTAGAAATGTCCAAAATGAAGCCAAAATCGGAGAAGCTTGTTGACATAGTGAATAAAAGTAATAATAAAACCAAGGAGATCGAGAAATCTCATAAAAAGCTTAGGAAAAGGGCGAAGAGAAAGAGGGAAAAGCATAATGTAGAGCTGGATGAAGCTTCTCGGCTTCAAAGGAGAACTAGATATCTGTTGATAAAAATGAAATTGGAGCAGAATCTCATTGATGCTTACTCCACTGAGGGCTGGAAAGGGCATAGGTATGAAAATTGCTCGCTTTTTTAAATCTATTTTTTTTTGTTTTTATTTATTCTAATTTGAAACGGTGGAGTTTGTTTAGTGTTGTTTGTTCCCAAATTTCTATTTTTGTTCCCACAAAAATTAGGAACATTCACGGAATCTGTTAAAAAAATCAGGGCAACAAACAGAAACAGATTAAAGAAATGCCACCTTAGGGTTATAAAATTCTACAAATAGAATTAAAAAAAAATCAGGGCACCGTTTGATATCACTTTTAAGTACTTTTTTGCTTTTAACTTTAAGGAGCGTTTCTTTTGGACTTAAAAATATTACTTTGAGAAGAAGATTATACTCGTTGCACGTTTCTCGTTTGCTTACTGTTTCTGTTCCCATATTTATGTTTTTAGAACAAATTTTTTGGGAACACGAACAGAATTGTTCCCTGATTTTTGTTTCCTACCTAATTTTCTGGAACAAAACCACTAAACGAACGTGTAATGTGTCAGAAGTTTAGTTCTAATTTTTAAAAAAAAATATGATTTAAGAAAAAAAGAAAAATAAAGAAAACTAATGCTAAAACTCAGTATTTTTTATCAAAATGCCTGTCCAAACACACCCTAAGTAATTTTATTTCCATTTTTGTCCCTCAGTCGGGAGAAGATAAAACCAGACAAGGAATTGCAACGTGCAAAGAAGCAAATTTTGAAATGTAAGCTTGGAATTCGTGAAGCGCTTCATGAACTGGACTTGCTTAGTTCTGTAGGACGGATTGATGACTCCGCAATTGCTCCAGATGGATCTGTATATCATGAACATGTAAGCAAAATTTGTTGACTCACCAAATGAACAATGTTACAAATATTTTTTTTTTGGAGAAAAATTAGTAAATTGTCCTTGAAACAAATTACTTAAATTTTTTTATCTTTAGTTATTTGAATAATTTAAAAAGTAAAGAGAAAAAGTTTTTTGTCTTTCAGTTAGCATCATCTAGATTGAATATATCAAGTTAATGTTAACTACATGTCAAATTTGCATTTCATACCACAGTTAATGTTAACTAAAATATTAGTAAGGACTAAAAGTAAGCTGGTAAGAACTAAAAAATAAGTTGTTTAGGATTTCATAGTTTATGTTAACTAAAATATTAGTAAGGATTAAAATATAAGTTACTCCATAAATAGTATAAAAAAAATTCAAAAACCACAAAAAGAGGATTACATAATAAGAACTTTTTTTTCATTTTTCCCATAAAAGAAATTCAAAATTTAAGCTCTTGTAAATACTTAGATTGGGCTTTGAGGTAGCGTTTGGTTGTATGGGATTAGAAGTGAAAAATGGGTTCAATTCTAAATCCAATTCTGAGGTTTCAATTTTGTGCTTCCAAAACAATACCTTAAATCTCGTGAAATTATTTATTAGATTACTTGGTCAGTAATCGGTATTGTCCAAAATTCATTTGTTTCTGAATCTAGGGTTTAAGTATTAATAGTTTCTGTCTTAATTTCAGATAATATGTGCAAAATGCAAGTTGCGTGAAGCTTTCCCGGACAATGATATTATACTTTGTGATGGAACATGCAATTGTGCCTTTCACCAAAAATGCCTCAATCCTCCACTGACTACCGAAAATAGTGAGTTCACCCATTAATTTTTTTTTTGTTTTTGTAATCTTTGTCTTTGGCACTGTTTGATAACGCTTTTTTTTTTGCAACAAAGCTCTTGCCTTGGTGGTCATGTTGTTCTTTGTAATTATGGGCCATCTAGGGTTCAAGACTTGTAGCACTCTCTCTCAAATCTCCCCTGATAACGCTTTTTTTTTAATTACTTTTTTATTTTTAAGCAAAAAAAAATAAAAATAAAAATAAAAAATAATAATAATAATAAAAAAATAGCATTTGGTTTGCACTTTAAAAGTAGATCATGATTTTAAGTATTTCTTTTGTAAAATAAATAAAAAAGTTTTTTTATTTTTTATTTTTAATTTTTTTTTATGGGGTTACACGAAGAATTTCTTCTATACCAACATCACTATCAAACATACTATATTTTTCTTTTTTCTTTTTCCGGTAGTAAGCCAAAGTATTTTTTTCTTATTAAAAGTACTCATAGAAAAGCGTTACCGAATAGTGTATTTTTTTTTTTCTCTTCTTTTTGGGGGATGTTTTCATATTTCCTTGTGATAAAAAGAATGCTTTAGGTAAAAACTCACTTTTGTTTTAATTAATTAATAACCCAGTTCCACCTGGAGACCAAAGCTGGTTATGCAAATTTTGCGATTGTAAGGTTGAAATCTTGGAAGCAATGAATGCTCATCTTGGGACAAACTTCTCCATCAATAGTAACTGGCAGGTCTATTTTCTTCTCTCTTAAGTGGTGTTTGTCTAGTGTTTCTGTTCCGAAATTTCTGTTTTAGGTCCGAGAAAAACTTGGAATGGAAATAGAAATCTGGGAACAATTCTCTTCTGTCCTCAGAAACTGTTTTCTAAGATCTGTATTTTTTTTTATTGTTTCCATATCTCTGTTTGTGTTCCAAGTTTTTTGGAACAAAAACATTAGCCTGTTTGGTTTAGAATTTGGAAACAGTTTTCAGAAAAATTTGAAAACAGTTTTTGAAAATAAAAAATTATTAGATTGCCCTTCAAATAAGTCATTTGTAGTATTTGATCCATATTTTTTTTTCTCTTTATTTTGCAGTCATTTAGATTACATCAACTAGATTGGATCTATCTAGTTGATGTTAACTAGTGTTGAATTTGTATTTGACATCACAGTTAATGTTAACTAAAATACTGGTAAACGACTAAAAAGTAAGTTGATAAGGACTAAAAAGCAAGTTCTTTATAAATAGGATAAAAAATTTAAAAAAAAAAAAATAGAGTATGTAATAAGAACCCCTTTAATTTTTTGTCATCAAATATTTTCTATGTCATTTAGTACTTGAGTTAACATCAATTAGATTGAATATATCTTGTTGATATTACCTACTGTTGAATTTGTATTTGATATCATAGTTAAGGTTAACTAAAATGTTGATAAGTACTAAAAAATAAATTCTCTATAAATGGAACAAAAAACTTTAAAAATAAAAAATAGAGGACTATATAATAAGAACTCCGTTTAAAATTGTGTAAATTTTTTTGGTAAAATCGTTTTACAGTTATGTTGTGAAAGTAAAAATAGTGGATTTTTTTTCCCAAAACAAAAGAATTTGTATCCAAAATCTAAACCAAACGGACCCTAAACAAATTTTAAACGTGATCAAAACAGGAAATATTCAAAGAAGAAGCTGCTTTACCCGACGGTGGAGATGTTTTGCTCTCGTCACAACAAGATTGGCCGTCAGATGATTCTGAAGATGACGATTATGCCCCTGAAAATTTCGAGAATTGCTCCGAGAACGATTCTTCTGAGGATTTAAGCAGTTCCAGCAGTTTATGGTCTGTTGAGTCCGAAATGTTCTCTGAATCAGCAAAAAGGACTGGGCCCCGAAATGTCGATTCTGACGAGATAACTGATTGTGAAGTTTTATTTGGTGGCAGACGGAGGAGAGCCGTGGATTATAGAAAGTTATATGATGTGAGTATCTTCTTATATACAATTTAAAAAAGGGCTTAAATCTTTTTGTTTGCTTTAAGGTGGCATTTGTTTAGTGTTTATGTTCCCATATTTCGGTTTTTTTTCCAACTTTTATGGGGTAAAAACAGAAATATGAGAAAAATACTTCTGTTTTGGCAACTAGGTGGCATCTGTTTAGTGTTTCCATTTTTTTATTTTTTTTCCTGTTCCCAGATAACTTGGAAGAAAAATGAATTTTTCTTTTATTTTGAAAAGCTGGGAGCCAAACAAAAACAGAAATTTCTTTACTTCAGTGTTTCTGTTCCCTGATTTCTGATTCTATTCTCAGAAAAATGGGAACAGAAAATGAAATCTGAGAATATAACACTAAACAAAGATTACTGCTGCCAGGTTTTAAGAAAAAAATTCTTGGAATAAAATAGAATTCTTCTTGATTTCTAACTCTGTTCCAAGTTTTCTGGGAACTGAAACACTAAACAACCTCTACTTGTTTCCGTAATATATTTTTCTCTACCCATTTCTCAAAGCAGAAAAAAATAAATAAAACAGAATCACTAAACAAACGCCACCCATTTACAACAAGGGGAAAAGTTCATCCCTTACTATTGCTTTTTTATTTTTATTTTTTTTATTTTTTATTGTTTTGTAGGAGATGTTTGGAAAGGAGGGTGCTGGTAATGAAGCAATTAGTGAAGATGAAGATTGGGGTCCCCACAAAAGGAAGAGAAAAGAAAAAGAATCAGATGCAGCCACCACCCTTATGACCCTATGCGAAACTGAGAAACAATTTCCAATTTCAGAACAAAATGATCCGAAAAATCCACAAAAAAGAGCTTTTTTTAGACTTCCTCGTGGAGCAGTTCAGGTATTTCGTTAACGTTTTTGTTCCCTTCTTTGTTTCTGTTCCCATATTTCTGCTTCTGTTCTGAGTTGTTATGTTTACTCCATTAGAAGCTTCGTCTTGTGTTTGCTGAGAACGAACTTCCGTCTAAAGCTGTCAGGGATAGCCTCTCCGAGCAGTTAGGCCTTGAATCCGAGAAGGTACCTCAACCAAAGACTCTAAGGGCCTGTTTGGTTGCCTAAATTATCATCTTTTAAGAATTATTTTGTCTTTAAAAGAAACGCGAAATCATTTCTGTTTATTTTATATTTTGTAGTGTGCTTGGTGGCTTCCCTAGAAACAAAATTAGAGTTCTTATTATATAGTTTTCTGTTTTTTAATTTTTTTTGTAATTTTTTGTCAGGTTTTCAAAAGGAATTTATTAGTCCTTACAAACATTTTCATTGACTTTAACTATGATATCAAATATAATTTTTTTTACGCAAGAGGTGTTTGTCCGATTAACAAGGAGAGGTACTTTATTTCCTTGTCAACCATGGTTCGACTCTCCTAAAGTGTACTTTAGGAATTAAATCTTGAATTTAATCCTGAATGAACTTGTCCAATGTGGAGGAGTGCGCCCTTAAGATTGTCTAGAGAGGTGATTTGTCGAGGTGTGCGTAAATTGGTCCAAACATACCTTACCGTTTAATTAAAGAAAACAAAAAAAATACAAATTTAACATCTAATTGATATCAACTAAGAGGATCTAATAGTTTATATTTGCTGAAAGACAAGAACTTATTCGAAGGTGTAAAAAAATGAGGATGGAAAATTATATGTGAATTATTTAAAGGATATCATAACAAATGGTTCAAGAATGCCCGTGTATGTGTGTGTGTGTATATATATATATATAAATCCAGTTCTGTAATATGGATTTTTATTTGTAAATTTTCAGGTTAACAAATGGTTCAAGAATGCCCGCTATCTGGCACTAAAAGCGCGAAAGGTAAAGCCGTGTTTGGTTAAAAATTTAAGGAATTTCAAAATTGAAATTTCTATTTTTCCTGAAATTCAAAATTTACATATTGATTTTTATTTTTTATTTCTTTTCACATTTTCAGGCAGAGGGATCAAAATCATTTCCATCAGCAAATATTGTTCAAACACCGAAGAACTTGAAGAAGTTCAATTTGAATAACGAATCGAAACTATTAATCTGTTCTCTGAAGAAAAAGCAGCAGAGGAGAGCTTTACTAAATCAATCAGAAAATAAAAAGGTATTTTTTTTCAGTGTTTTTGTTTCTGTTTTTTGTTTATCATCCGTGAAAGCTGGGAACAGAAAGTGTTTCTGTGTAGTTCCCGGTTTATTAAAATGAATTTCTGGGAATAGAAGAAAAATTGTTCCCAAATTTCTTGTTCTGTTCATTTTTTTTTGGGAACAGGAACACTAAATAAACAGCAAACTCCACCTTAGTGTCTCTGACTTTCTTCGTTTGTGTTTTTGATTTTCTTGTCTAAAAACTTGCAATCAGAGAAAAAACATATATGCATATACATGTGTATGTATATATTTATATTGTTTCAATTCTTCTCTTTCTGTTCCAAGTTTTGTAAGAACATTCACGCGTCCGCGCACACGCAAAAGGTATTAGCGAAAGACTCAATAAGTGCCATTCAGATGCTTGTATATATATACTTCATATCCATTTTTTTTGTTCTTTTTTAATTTTTCTCTGTCCCTTATATTCAGACCGCCATTGAGTTTAAAGACGACGAGACATTGAACCATTTAAAAGAAAAGGCGAAGAGAGAGAAGAAGAGAGTTGGCTTCTTCAAGGCGGCAGAGGCGGAGATGGAGATGGAAAGACTATGTAGAATCCAAAACAAGATCCAAGAACTACAAAGTGTTCTATTTCGACTTCCGAATAAAAAATCTAACAACACAGAAGAAGCAACAAATCCCGTTATTTATGTACCTTTCGCCGAGTTAAGGGAGAAGAAATAATATATATATATATAGCCCTCATAATTTTGTTAAGAGTGTTTTTGAATGATGGTGAAAATCAATTTTTGTACTGAAAAGGGAAGGGATGTGTTGGAAATTGGGGGCAAGGAAGAATGTATATGTATAGACCTTATTGATGATTATGATAATTGAACAATTTTCGTATATAGTGTTGATTTGTGTGTATTATGTTTAAAATTAATGAAACTTTATTTATCCCTATGTGTGGTTTACGCGAATTGCATTTACTCACTGTGTTGTTTTTGTAAACATATATATAATTCCTCGTGTTTACATTTCATAAGCAACATAACGGCATGTTTGGTGCACAAAATCCGGAAAGAGATTGAAATGGTTATGGTAATGATCATTCTATTGAGTTTTTTTTTTTTTTTTTTTTCATTTTTAGGTTTCAAAAGATGACAAAATACTTGACTATAACTCTTCTAAACTTTAATCCCATTTTGAGGCCACGACTTGATTTAACAAAAATTATTTATTTATTTTTTTTTTACCCAAAACCAGCCGTTTTACGTTCGGTTTTAGCTTTGTAATTTTTTTTTAAAACATAAAGAACTGACCATGCAATGACCATTTTTTTTTTGATCAAGTGTTGGGCAGCCTAGGCTGCCTAACAGGGCCCCCTCTCCTTTTAATTAAGGGGAGAAAGAGAGGCTGGGGGCAAGCCCCCGCAGTTCACGCCAATGTGGGGTGGGGGGGAATTCACCCTCCCCCATAGTTGTTAAAGGCGCGCCTGGGCGCGCGCCCAGGCGCAAGGCGCGTCAAGTCGCAGGTACTGCACCTCGCCTAGGGTTAGGCGATGACCATCAGTAAGTTGCTCGCCTTTTGAGCCTGGGCGCCAGTCGCGCCTATCGCTTGAAGCGCGCTTTGTGTTTGTCAGTTTTTTCCCTCTTATTTTACTTACTGATTTACGTAGCCCTAGCCCAAACCATCAATACATACCTAGATACCAGCCTCCGACGCACAATCGGCCTACCACATAGCATCGCAAAGCTCCTTAATCTTCTTCTGTTCACTCAGATTATTCGTGCAGGTCAGGTTAGTTCTTTGATTCGAATTTCAAAAACTTCTTCTCCTCCTTTGAATCTTCTTCTGCTTCTCCTTCTACTTCGAATTCATGTCCTCTGTTCTCTCAGCCTCGTCTCCTCTGTTGCTGCTGCTCCAGGTCAGGTGGGTCTTCGAAACTTTTTCTCCTCCTCCTTCGAATGGCTGCTGCTGGTAGTGTTATTTAGTTATTTACTTATTTATTATGTGGTGTGTTTGTGAGTGCTATTGTTTATTTAGTTATTTACTTAATTGTTTGTTTAACTGCCATGCTCCAGACCAATAATCAACTTCTTCGAATCATCTTCTTCTTAGTTTTTTTTTTCCTCTTATTATTTGTTTGTTTAATTATTTATTTAGTGTATTTCTCTCATTATTTGTTTATTTAATTTATTTTTATTATTATTTGTCTATTTAATTGTTTATTTAGTTTATTTCTAATATTATTTTTTTGTTTAATTGTTTATTTAACTTATTTTATAATTGTTTGTTTAATTGTCCCTTTTGTTTATTAGTATATTATTTGTTTGTTTAATTTAGGGTTTTAAATTTAAATATAATTTTCTCTCTCTCTCTCTCTTTTTTTTTTTTTTTGGCTAAGTTGTTTATTAAAACTCAAATTAAATGACAAGTGAACAATTAAAAGATAAACCACTCAAATTAAATTAGTATAATTTTCAATTGAATTTATTTGAAAATTTTGTTAGTTAATTCTTCTTATTTATGGACTCACATACGACTTGTGAGTGTGTTTTATTTTTTATAATTGAAATTTAGTGATAGTTTTACTTCTTGATTTTAGATTTACAATATATTAGTACTATAATTTTATTTTTTTATTTTTTAATACCGTGCGCCTAACTTCGCTCAGGCTAGCGCCTCGCCTTGCGCCTTGCGCCTAGGCTCCGAGACACCTTGTGCGCCTCGGTGCGCCTAGAGCCTTTAACAACTATGCCCTCCCCCACCAAAATTTATTTGTTATGTTTTAGTTATTATCATCGTCATACTAAAATGATTGTGAGGAAACAAAAATTAGATTATTTCAAATTTAAAAGCAATTTTTCATTGTCTGTCAATTTCATGAATTTCTAAGAATATCTAAATTTTTTGGGTCAAAATAATTTTGTTCCAAAACTTTGATTTCACTTGATTAACGTTTAGAAATCATAATTGACCAAATAAAATATTGTAAATTTTCTAAATTTATTTTAATTTGATCAATTTAGTCCAAAAATAACTTTTACAATTTTTTTATTTTGATTTTTTTTATAAACTTTTTTATTTTGATCCCGATTATTTTTAAATTGTCGTCCAAAAGGGTTCAAAATGAAAAAGATTATAAAATTTTTGGACGATGATTTAAAAAATTTATAATTTTTTATTTATTTTGACCTTGAAAATAATTTTTCAGAATTATGAAATTATTTCTAAAAATTCAAAAACTTTTGGACAACGATTTAAGAAGTTTATAAATTTTTTAAATTGTCGTCAAAATAATTTATATATTTTTACCCCTTTTGCAGACAATTTAAAAAAAAAAATCGAGGTAAAAAAAAAAAAATATAAAAATGATCAAAATTAAAAAAAAATTATAAAGTTATTCTAGATTAAATTGATCAAATTAAAATAAACTTAAAAATTTATCATGTTTTATTTGGTCAATTTTAATTTCTAAAAGTTAATCAAGTGAAATGAAAGTTTTGAAAAAAAATTATTTTGACCCCAAAAATTTAGATATTTTTAGAAATTCGTAAAATTGGCAAACAATGAAAAATTATTTTTAAATTTAGAATAATTCAATTTTTATTTCATCACAATCATTTTAGGAGTATGGTGATAATAACTAAAGAATGTAAAAAAAATAATACATAAAAAAAATAAAAATAAAAACATATATTAAAAAAAAAAAAAAAACTTTGGGGGGTTGAATTTTTCCCCCTTTGGCGTGAATTGCAGGGGGCTTGTCCTTACCTTTCTTTCTCCCTAAATTAAAAGGGGAGGGGGGCCCGTTGGGCAGTCTAGGCTCCTAGCACTTGAGCAAAAAGAATTGGCCATTGCATGGCCGGTTCTTTATGTTTTAATTTTTTTTACAAAGGTTTTGGAAAAAAAACATAACTTTTGTTGAATTCGGCCGTGGGAGGACGGTTAGCCTTAAAATGGAACTAAAGTTTAGAGTTGCTCTAGTAAAATATTTTGTCACCTTGAAACCTAAAATAAAAATAACTCTCATTCCATTCCTATGTTTGGTACATGAGATTAAATTTCATCCCCATTATCAAGAATTTTCTAATCCCACAGAATATGAGATTAAACAATCACAAATTAATTTTGGTATTAGTTAATTCTAATTGCATGAAATTAGTTTTTAATCCTTTTATCGGTCAAAAAACACGATCAAACACTAACCAAACATTAGAATGAGAATAAAATTTAATTAAATTTATAATTAAATTACTATTTTACCCTTTAAATTTCTAACAAATATATCCCCTAATTTTTCGTATTTACACTTCTCTCCCCTTTCTTCCTCTCTATATTATCTTCTTCGGCAAGAATCCGACACTAATGACCCCCACCAGTACTACCACTCCCCACCTTACCGGTAACATTACCGCCTACCCCCATCGGCCTGCACCCACTTGTCCACCACATCCCTCTTCTTCTTTGTTGTCGTGCCATTGTCATTTTCTTTCTCTTCCTCTTTCTCTTCTTCTTCTTCTTCTTCTTCGCTGTCGTCTTCATTGTCTTACTCCTCTTTTTTTCTTCTCTCACTCTATATATAAACACACACACACATGTTAGCTCTTATTTGGAATTTCATTTGATTTATATTTGAATATTTTTTATTTAAAAAAATATATGTTTTTTAAATAGAGATTTTATTTTACAAATGCATTACATTCCTAATTTATTTCTAATACTGATAAAATATTAGAATGAGAAAGATCATTAAATACCACATCTAATTCCTTTTGTCACTAAACATAGAAATAATAATGACCATTCCGTTCTATTATCATAATAATTTTAATCTTATTGTCATTCCATTCCATTCCAACGTACCTAACGCAACGTATTTATTGTCTTATTCTTTTAGTTCTGTTTTGTTTTGTGACCATTATACCCTCTTAATTGATTTTTGTTTCCAATAAAAATGCCCATGTTGATCTCTATGTTTGGCCATTGGCCAACGACAAAGCTTTAAATATTTCATTATTATCCTACTTTAATGTGCATAATTTTTTAACTTAGATTTTTGAACAAAACTAAACAAAGCGTCAATTGTTTTTTTAACAAATTCATGATCGTCTTGAAAAATTCTACAAGATGATATCCAAACCTATATATTTTGAATCTATAACGATTTTAGTAGAAGTTTAACTAAAATGACACCTTTTTTTTTTTTTTTTTTTTTTTTTTTTTTTTTTTTTTTTTTTTTTTTAAAGTTGATGCGAATTAAATATACTAGTTCTCTGTCTTGAGATTCTTGAAAAATGAGACTGTAGAATCCAACTTTAGAACAAATGTTCTCATTCTAATGGCAGAATTTAGTTGAACCATGAATTTTTCATCATAAGGGTACAAAAAATGTGGTGTTGGTTGAATCCATCAATGGATATTTGCGAATTCCACTAGTGGATTAGTTTTAAAATCAACGAGTGGATATCTGAAACATCAACGATGGATCAGATAAAAAGTAAAGAAATGTGGATCACTAAAGCAAAAGATGAAACTACAACATACAATTATCAACAAAGAAAGCAAAATAACCACCGACAATAAAGCAAGAGATGGGGACATTTTGTTAAACATATTTGATAAAAAAACAAAAGATAATATATATATATTGTTGGAGAAAATACAAATAAATCGAGAAAAATATACATTAATATCGGACTAAGGCATAAAAATCTCATTCTCTTTGAGGAGATTCAAATCCTTTACGTTTGGCAACGCCTTGAGACCGGTGCAACATAATTTATCTTTGATTTGTCCCCTCCAGAATGCAATAGCCCAACTTAGTCGTTTGATGCACACCAACTTTGTACAAGTAGTAGAACACAAAACTCCACCAAGAGAACACATTTCTTTGTCCAATATAAAGTATATATATATGAAAATATGAATGAATATGAAAATATGAATGATTCAGAAAGCTTGTAGGGGGGCTTATTTATAGGCTCCAAAAACACACAAGATTAAATAAACATAATAAATGAAAAATGTTATAAATACAAAAAGTCTTGAAAGTTACAAGAACATGAAATGACGCCATAAATGGAGCACTAACCCACTAAGATAGTGAGAGACCCTTTAACTCTATAACTTATGAAACTCCAAAATAATTATTCTAATATATTGTATTAAAATGTACCAACATTCCCCTACTCATTTTAAGATAAAATAAAATTATCGGGTGAAGATGGATTAACATGCATAATGAAGATATGCTCTGCATTGAACCTTCACTTATACTCCAGAGTCAACAGTAGTCTCGGACTTGAACTATGATTTCTCAAGGGAAATAAAGTACCACTGTCTACACATGATTTTCCAAGTGTTAACTTGAGTTTTATTAGCCTATACATTACGGCTTATGCTATCCTAGTTTTCATAAGTGTTTTGAGAATAACATACTTCTCATCGAAAGCGGCTCCACTTCCACACTTATATAGGTTATATCTATTAATGATACACCTATAATTACGATACCCACACATTAGAGATTCATATTTCATTAAGAGTTCATGTAACTCAACCCTCCAATCATTACATGATAAATGGACTTACACCATAGGGATGGATCAAAATAAAGTAGTGCATTTTTAAAGTTTTTAATGATTCGTTTTTCCCATTGAATCTAATTCTCAGGATCTCTGGTCCCTAGGTTGGGTATCCTCAAAGTACATGCTTTAACCCCATATCCCTTGATGTATTCAAGGCGTTTTCTCTAGTTAAGACATTTGTTAGTGAATCTGCAAGATTATCGCAAGATTGATATAATCCACAAAAACAACACCATTATTCATAAAAGATCTTATGATATTGTGCTTTCTCTTTATAGATTTGGATTTTCCGTTATAATAACTATTTTTTAATTTACCAATTGTAGTAGTGCTATCACAATGTATTAAAATAGGCGGAATTTGTTTTTCCCAATGTGAGATTTCATGTAATAAATCTCTTAACCAATTTGCTGATTCACTTGTAGAAGCTAGATTTATAAGCTCAGCCTCCATTACTGAATTAGTAATGATAGTTTATGTTTTAGACTTCCAACATATAGCACCACTACCTAATGTAAAAACATAACCATAGGTAGAAAGAAAATCACTTGAAAATGTATTCCAGTCTGCATCACTAAAATCTTCAAGTACTGCATGATATTTTTTTTTATAAAATAAACCATAATTTTTAGTGCTAGATAAATATTTCAATATCTTCTTAATGACATTCCAATGTTCTTTACCTGGTTTGTTAGTAAATCCGTTAAGTACTCTAACTGCATATGCAATGTCAGGTTTAGTGCAATCAGTCACATATCGCAAGCTACCAATCATACTAGCATATTCTTTTTGATTAATCACATCAAAATCATTTTCAACATGAAATAAATGCATGCTAGAATCGAAAGGAGTAGTAATGTGCTTGCAATTATAGAAATTATATTTTTTCAAAATTTCTCAATGTAATGCGACAGATCAAGAAAAATACCGTCAAATGTTTTTTTGTAATTTTTATTCCCAAAATAAAATTAGCCTTACCAAGATATTTCATATTAAAATGGCTACTAAGCATATTTTTTGTTTAAGCTATCACATACAAATTAGAGTCAAATATTAAAATTCATTTACATAGAGACTAATCAAAACATGTGAATTACTCCAAGATTTATAATAGATGCACTTATCACACTCATTAGACTTAAAACTATTTTTGATCATACAGGAATCAAATTTTGCATGCCATCGTTTAGGTGCTTGTTTGAAATCATATAGGGATTTATTTAATTTACACACTTTATTTTCTTATCCAAGCTCAATAAAACCTTCGGGTTCATCTATATAAATTTCTTCATCTAGATCTCCATTTAAAAATACATTTTTATATCCATTTGATGAATTTCTAGTTTGAAAATTACAACAATAGCAATTAACAATCTAATGGATATTACTCTGGTAACTGGAGAAGAGTATCGAAGAAATCCAAATCTTCATTTTGCTTAAAAGCTTTAGCAACAAGTCTAGCTTTAAACTTATCTATGGAACCATAACCATCAGGTTTAAATTTTTTCATGAGAACCCATTTACACCCTATAGTTTTAAAACCCGACGAAAAATCAACTACTTTCCAAGTCTTGTTAGAAATTAGAGACTCAATCTCATTATTTACAACCTCTTTTTAAAAAATTGCATATGGTGATGACAAAATCATGTTGAAAAGTGGTTGAATTTTCCTCAGTATTAAAAACATAAATATTAGGGCCAAAATCTCTTTCAACTCTAGCTCCTTTACTTATTCTTAACACAATTTCAAAATCATTTTTGTTTTATAAAATAGTAGTAGAACTAAAATTAGATAAAATATTTTTCTCAATTACTTTACCCCCACTATATTTAGATTTAAAAGAAATTTTTTCTTAATAAAAAATAGTATCACGACATTTAATGAAAATATTATTTTCAATATCCAAAACTCTACAGGCTATACTATCTATCTCGTATTCAAGAAAAACACAAGTGGTAACTCTAACACCTAATTTAGGTTAGGGTCTGTTAACCTAACAAAGGCTAAAGAACCCTAAACTCTAAAATATTCTAAATTTGGTTTATGCCCTTTCCACAACTCAAAATGAGTAATTTTAGTTGTTTTATGTGGCACGTTGTTTATAATGACATGCAGTTAAAATTGATTCACCCTAAAGATTATATAGTTTTTATTTTTGTTTCTTTCGACAAATGAATACAACGTTCTTAAATTCTTGTTCAGGGTTGTATTTTTAATATGGGGTTACGAGAGAGTGATAGCGACAAATGTTTGTACCTCGGGTATCGTTTTATCTTAACAATTTGCTACTTTCTATTCCTGCGATACCCTTGGTTGTTCTCCAAAGTTAAACCAAGCCCTATTGATCTCTGAGAATGTCCGAACCTACATCAGTGGATAGTCGAGCCTAATTAAGCGTATGGTTTTCCTGAATCCATTATGGTTTAAGACATGAACTTGTCTACTGAATGATCCAATGTGGAGTTTGGTTAGTTATACATTTGAGCTCACACACACACACATTTCAAATGGATCTAGAATGGTTTTTATTGATATTGAGTGTTGAAATTCTAGAACACCACTTGGTGTGTATTATTTGCCGAACTTGATCAGATTGAGGGCTGTTGAGGGAGCACCAACTTGGTTTCTTCGATTGAATTTGGAACTCGCATGCATATACTCCGTCTTTGTTAAAGTGTTTCATTTTTAGATTAGTCGTAGATTAATTAGGGTAGTTAGTTTAATTTAGTGTTAGGGTGTTTTGCTCGAGAACTAGCAAAATTCCAAGTTTTGGGGTATTTAATAGGTGTAAAATACCCATCTACTTCTAAACCGAAATTGGTAGTTTTCGAGTGTTTTATTTATATTTAATTGCATTTTAGTTTGTTTTTAGTTAATTCAGGTGTAGGGATGCAAACAAGCGACAAACGAGCGAAAATGGTGTGAAAATGGTGAAGAAACAAGGTTTCAAGATCACAAGATCCACCGTCGCGGCGGTGAGTTTGCAGAAAGGCTGAAAATACAAAAGTCCCACCGCCTAGGCGGTGAAAGTGCAAAGAGTTGGAAGTTGTTTCACCGCCGCGACGCTCATCTCCACCGCTGTAGCAAAGGTTGAACTAACTTACTCACCGCCTAGGCGGTGAACGATCATAGAGTTTGGAAAGCTGGCCGACATACCCACTGCCACGACGTTGATCTCCACCGCCGTGGCGGTTACTCTACAAATAGAAAGAAGATATTTTTAGATATTTTGAATCCTTGCACCTATAAATACCTATTCTCCCACTTCCATTAAAACTCTTGGAGAGGTTAGACACTCTTGGATGCCCCTAACCTTAGGAGGTGATCCTTGGACATTCTTGAAGAAGAGATTCATCATCCAGAAAAAAGGAAACATTGGCAGATCGATCTTTGGAGACAATGGATCACTCCACTTTAAGATTTGATATTTTTCTCTTTATAATTTAACATTTTATTGTAAATGATGATGAATATCTCTTGTGTTAATGCTTATATGGTCAAGATCACGATAGATTAGATAAATATTAGTTAGGGATCGATGTAGTTGTGTAAATACTAGTTTGATGGAATATATGTTTTCTTAACGGTTGTTTGTGTTTAAATTCGATTGTGTTCATCATTTTATAACGAAATTAATATTCTTGTTAAGGTATTAGGGTTGGATTTGAGAACATGGGATTTGACACTCAGGAGAGGTAACCCCAGATTCGGACTAGGGTAAACACATCGCTACGATCTAACGACCAGGGAAGACGTTAGTTAGTGTGCAATTGATGATGTTGGAGCAAGACTCAAGTAGCGTAGAGTCATTAAGACATTGAGGGGGACCTCTTCATTGACACGAAGTAGTGTATTCCCCCGTCTTACACTCGAAAGAGGTGGCGAAGGAGTTTACGAACCGAGATTGTCGGATACTATAAACATCGTTATTGTTAACTAAAACGAAATCAAACATGTATTAAGTGAACGAAATCAATTCCTAGTTGATCAACTTAGTTAGGATTAACCCACTAATTGTAGTTTAACTTAGTTTTAATTAGTTTAATTTTAAATAATTCTTGAACCGTCTGGATAATATGAGACTATGCAAATTGCGGTATTCAACTTATTCAACCCGTCCTTATGGGAACGATATCCAATCTTAAAAGATTCACTATATTAAAACTAGACCTTGTGCACTTACGAGTAGTCAATACGCGAGCTTGATAACAAACGTTTCGTCGTACAGTGGCCCACCTGATTTGAAATTTGTGAAGGATAAAGTATGTGATGTATGTTAATTAGCCAAGCATGTTAGATCATCATTTAAGAAAAAGATGCACATGTCCACGTCTAGGTGTCTTGAATTATTGCATTTTGATTTATTTGGGCCTAACTCTGTTGCTAGTTTTGGTGGTAAGTTTTATGCATTTGTTATAGTTGATGATTATTTCAGACTTACCTGGGTATATTTTTTTGTTAAGAAAAGTGAGGTTGCTTCCGTTCTTGCTAAATTTTGTAAACGTATTCAAAATGAGAAGCAATGCTCTATTATTAACATTCGTAGTGACAAAATGGTGTAGTGGAAAGGAAGAACAGAATGCTTCAAGAGATGACTAGAACAATGCTCAATGAAAATCGTTTACCAACCTACTTCTGGCCCAAAGCAGTAAGTACATATTATCATGTGGTAAATCGAGTATCAATTTGTAGAGGGTTTAACAAAACCCCATATGAAATTTGGAATGGTAAGACTTCTAATATTTCCTATTTTAAAGTCTTTGGATGCAAGTGTTTCATTTTGAATGACAAGGATAATCTTAGTAAATTTGATGCTAAATCTGATTATAGGATTTTCCTTGGATATGCTACTAATAGTAAGGAGAATGATTCGACTTTACCAAGAGCTATAAAGACAGTATCAGGACATTCAATTAAAGAAATCATCGGTAATTTCGAAAGAGGTGTAAGTATTCGTTCTTCTCTTAGGGATATAATTAATCTTGCTTTCTTATCTCAAATTGATCCTAAAAATATAAATGAGGCGTTAATTGATGAATCTTGGATTTCCGCAATGTAAGATGAATTAGTTCAATTTGAACAGAGCAAAGTGTGGTGTCTTGTTCCGAGACCGGATTTTCATCCAATTATTGGTACTAAATGGATTTTTAGAAATAAAAAGGATGAGACTAGTATGGTAATTAGAAATAAAGCAAGATTAGTGGCACATGGCTATAATCAAGAGGAAGAATTGATTATGATGAAACTTATGCTCTTGTTGCTAGACTAGAAGCAATTAGAATGCTGCTCGCCTTTGCATGTTCATGTAATTTAAATTATATCAAATGGATGTAAAGAGTGCATTTCTAAATGGCTTTCTAGCTGAAGAAATTTATGTGGAACAACCCCCGAGATTTGAAAGTGATAAATTTTTCGATCATGTATTTAAACTTTGTAAGGCTTTGTATGAGCTCAAACAAGCTCCGAGAGCTTGGTATGAGAGACTTAGTCAATATTTGATCAAAAATAGTTTTCGAAGGGGTATTTGTGATATAACACCATTTGTGAAGCAAACTGATTTTGATATCCTATTATTACAAGTATATGTTGATGATATTATTTTTGGATCTACTAATGAGGATATTTGCCAAGAGTTTGCTAAGATAATGCAGGTTAAATTTAAAATGAGTATGATGGGAGAATTGAATTTTTTTTTTTTTTTGGATTGCAAATTAAGCAAACCAAAGAAGGGATATTTATAAACCAAGCTAAATACACCAAGTAGCTGTTAAAGAAATATGACTTGGAAGGAGCTAAAGAGTACAAAACTCTCATGGCAACGGCTACAAAGATAAAAAAAGATGATACGGGCAAAAACGTTAATGAAAAAATGTATCGAGGTATGATTGGTAGCCTTATTGTATTTAACTGCTAGTAGACCTGACATTATGTATAGTGTTTGTCTTTGTGCTAGATTTCAGTCTTGTCCTAAAGAATCGCACTTGATTGCGGTTAAGAGAATTTTTCGTTACTTAAAGAGGACGACTGACCTAGGATTATGGTATCCTAGGGGGAGTGATTTTAAATTGGTAAGTTACTCCGACACTGATTTTGCCAGTTGCAAAGTTGAGTGAAAAAGTACAAGTGGATCATGTCATTTGTTAGGACATATTTTGGTTTCTTGGTCAATCAAGAAACAAAATTCAATAGCCTTATCCATTATTGAGGCTGAATATATGGCAGCTGGTAACTGTTGTGCTCAAATTTTATATATTAAGCAACAGTTAAATGACTTTGGAGTTTATATGGAAGAAGTCCCGATCTTTTGTGATAATAAAAGTGCTATTTGTCTAAGTAAGAATCCTACACAGCTCTTCCGAACTAAGCACATAGAGATTAGACATCACTTTATTCGTGATCACATTTAGAAAAGGGATATTATTATTGAGTATATTGATACCTCCGATCAACTTACTGATGTTTTTACCAAACCACTAGCAGAAGATCAGTTTATAAAAATCGTTCGCGGTTTGGGTATGACTAGGCATAATGATGTTTGCCTAGAGTAGAGTTACTTGATTGTTCTCCCCTCCCTAGATTTTGTTTTTTGAAGATGACAAATGGGGAGAAATTAGTGATGTTTTATTAAGGGAGAGTATTCTTAATTTTTTTTTTTTTTAAATTTGTGCTACATTGAGTATGTTTTATAATATCTTTATTACTATGCTTTAATGAGTTAAAAAACCTGTCCTTCGATTCAAGAGGAGTGTGGTTATATTTTTGTTTTGAAGAAAATATCAAAATTAATTGTTATCATAAAAAGAGGGAGATTGTTAATCCTAAGATTTTAATAAACAATTAATTGTTGATATTTTGGTGGAACTAACGGTTTAATTGAGTGTTTCAGTTATTTAAGTTCCAGTGATGAAGATGCAAATTAAATGGATGCTAAATGATGATGTAGAAGATGATGAAGAATTAAAAATTTGAATAAATTAGGGAAAACAACTCAGGTGAATTTCAACTCTTTATATCCCAATTAGGAACATACACACGACACAATTTTTTTTTATTATTTATGTGTGTTTTGATAAGATAAAATTATTTACTCCTATATATGTTTTGAAAAGAAATATTTTTAATTGAAAAAAATGGAATTTAAGAAATTAGTGGAGCTAATTTAGAAAAGAAAATGATTAAAGGGGCGAAAATGTAAAAAAAAAAAGAAGAAGTTAAAAACGAGTTCAGAGAAGAGATCCAACATATACAAGTCGACTAATGAGTCAACCGGACTAAGTAGCAGAAACAACCTATATCTCTAAGTCGACAGACAAATCGACCGGTGAAGAGAAGCTGAACTCTTTGTATCTCTAAGTCGACAGGTAGGTCGACTGGTGAAGACAAAACGAATTCTCTGAATCTCCAAGTCGACAGGTAGGTCAACTGATGAACGCAATAGCAATGGCTTGGCTTTATCCGGAATTGGGCAGTCGACCGGATGCGCTGTTTCAGGATTCTGTTTATTCCGAGATTATATCCAAAAGTAGCCATTTTTTGTTGGGATTTGAGAGAGATTTCGGGGATATTATTATATTTAAGATATGCTTCACCTAATGTTTAAATCCTATTGATTTGATTCCTTAATTTTTAATATTTCTCAATTTGATACATAAAATTGATTCTATTATAATTAATTGAGATTGAGAAATATTTGGGGGGTTTAATTGAAAGTTTTAAAATCTATTATTAAGTGAATTGAACCAAAATAAAGTCATATTGATCTATGGGGTCTAAGAGAGCATTTAAATGTTTTAACACAGGGGATAGCCGTTAGAGAGCTGATTTACTTCCCATATATATAGATATGTGTTTTTCTTAAATAAAAAATCAAGAGAAGTGAGCTTAAAAAGAAAAACATCATATTGTGTTGTTCTAAGAGTCATCATTTGGAAATATTGTGAGCTATTCTAAGAGGTTATCTTGTGAAATATTTGTTGTTAATCTTTGCTGCTATCGGATTTGAAGTTACATCATTCTATTTATTCTTTCTGTGGATTCCGGGTGAGATCTTTCCAATTATTTTCTATTATTGCATTACTTGTTTATCTTTTGGAAATTGATCTTAAAAATTGTTTTTGATTTTTATTGAAGAAATTTTTTATAAATAATTTCTTGAATCTGATTAAGTGCTCAATTATTTGCTACTTGTATCTTGTTTAAAATAAGATTTTCAATCTCACATTTTTTCTATCACTAGATTTGGGATATTAATAAAATTATTATTTATCTGGGATGGTAGAAACTTCAAGTGAGATTTTCTGCTTATCAATTTGTATTGGTGAGCAGTGTGACGGGTTAAATACTATTGGGGGTATTTAATCAGGGGTAACCGATTTTCAGTTTCTTCCTGTAAAGAGATTGAGGTAGTAATTCTTCCTAGATAGAATTGTTTTTTTGAGTGAAATTTGTAACGGTTCAATCCTTACTGGGTAAAAGAATATTTGGAGTGATTGGTGAGGTTTTGATTTTTTGGCCTTAGTGTTAAAAAAAATTAGATTATTCTTTTGCCTATAAAAAGTCGAGGTTATTCTTTAGCCTGAGAAAAGGATATTGTAAAGGTTGATTCTGAACCTGTAAAAGAATCAATGTGAGGGTTTGGTTCCTACCTTTAATGGGATCTTGAGTATTAGTAGGTGCGAAACTCCGTGGAGCTCGGAGGACTGAACTAGCTAAGAGTAGCTTGGTGAACCAGGATATATTTTGGTATGCTACAATATTTACTTTGTTTATTTTTACTATTTGGTGTGCACTTAGTTGATTATTTAATTCCATTATGACATAAAGATAATAATTAATTTATGATTAAAATTAATTATTTGATTTATTAAAGTTTTATTTTGATAAATTTTTAATTACCCAATTCATCCCCCCTTTTGGATATTCCACTGGGCCAACAACATGAACACAATAAACTGGAACCAAGGGCTCGTCTGTTTTGTTTTCTTAGATATAACATTGAGTATAAAGGGTATCGGTGTTGGGATCCTATTTCTAAAACTCTTTGTATCTCTCGACTTTTCGTTTTTTGGAACATCAAATGTTTTCTTACTTACAGTCATTTGACATGTCAACCCTCACCAACTCCAGATTCTTTATTGATCCATCCATTGAGTTATTTTCAGATGATACAGTTCTAGGTACTGTTGAGTCCACTCTAACACCACCAGTTGAGCCATGTCCTACACCTTATGCTAAGTCCACTCCAGAACCACCAGTTGATCTCATCCATCTAACTCCAACGACCATACCTAAGACTTCTCCTGTGGCCAATGATCTTGTACCGACTTCCTTTGAGACCCACGCCCCAGATAGCTCCTGTCGTTCTACCAGGGTAACTCATCCTCCACATTACCTTGTTGATTTTCAATTTTTTTTCACTATACTTCATATACATGGGCCTCAATCCTATAAGGAGGTTAGAACTAATTATCTTTGGTGGAAAGTAATGGACGAAGAATTTCAGGTCCTCGCTAAAACTCATACCTGAGATATTGTTGATCTGCCCTTAGAAAAACTCCTATTGGGTGCAAATGGGTGTTTAAGATCAAGATGCTTTCTGATGGCTCTGTTGAACGATATAAAGCCCGACTTGTTGCCAAGGAATTTGCTCAGGAATATGGAATTGACTATAAAGAGACATTTGCTCATGTGGCAAGGCTAACATCTATACGTACACTTCTTGCAGTCGCCGCCATTCGAAACTAGACTCTTTTTCAAATGGATTAAAAAATGCATTTCTCAATAGTGATATTCTTGAGGAAGTCTATATGCATACTAGAAATTTGCTAGTCCTCGAGCAAAACACTCACACGAAAATGAAAAACACAACGAAATAAAATAACAAACAACCTAAAAACAATCTAAACATAACGACATGCGAGTTTTACATTCTTCTAACGACCAAGTCATGTTTCTCTCAACAACCGCCAGTCATATCGAGTTCAGGCGATAAAACACATAATGTGGTTCTAGAATTTCGACATGCAATAATGGTGAACACTATTCTAAATCCTGTAAACGTGTTTGTGCAAGACTCAATAATACAGCTATACAACGACCGGATTGGATTATCCACCAACGAAATTCATGACTTAGACCATATAGGACTAGGATTTTCATATACCTGATTGGGGTCCACTCTCCACTAATGTAGGTTTGGAAGTTCATAGAGATCAGAAAGACTTGGTTCGGTTTTGGAATATTTGGCCAAGGGTATTTCGGAATGAAAAAAGGGTTAATGTTGTTAACTTAATGTTATCCAAGGCTCAACGCTTGGCACATTCACTCTTGAACCCCCATAGATAGACTGGAAACAATCTCGAACAATCAATTTTAAGATTGACGTACTCACTTGTCAAAAGAAAAGATTTTTTTTTTTTTTTTTACGAACCATACCCCAAAATTATTCGATTAGTATGATTTCACGCGTGTGGTTAAAACGAAAGAAAAACGACAAGTAAGTACTCGAATACCAAACCAATCCAAAGTTCGCCCTAAACCCAACCGCTCACATCAAGTAGCATTTACAACTGCTAGCTTGATTCACCCAAATTTGTGCCTTTGGTTAAGCGATAAAAGTTTGAAAAAAGATCAACTGACTAGGGTATTTGCTTATGTGTTCAGAATTGAAATGTAATTTAGGCTTCGACAAGGTAACGAGGGATAAACATTTAACATGGCTAGCTTAAAAGGCTCAAGTGACAAAAATAATGCCTAAATCACGTCTCATGAACTAACTCGCTTAGGATTTTGCCTCAAACTTTCCCTCAATTAGGTTCTAGAATCCTTAAAGTGTCATGAGTTTGGCTAATCGATAATCGGCCTCAAATGAATTTAATAGAAATACATTGAGTCTATGTGCTTGTGCAAATTAGGATCTACAATAATTTTCACCAAAACGTATTATCAAGCACACATGCATAGGTATTACCCTTGATCTCAAAAACAACCAGGGGATAATATCATTATCGGGTAACGGTCCATATGAACGCAAAACTCAGCATGCACACAACAACAACAAATAAACACAAACTAACCTAAACAAACATGCACACAAGAAAATAATAAAACATTTAACATACAATACTACACATCACTTCCGAACTTCAAACAGACAGTGTTCTCAGTGGCCCAATCATCATTCTCAACGTATGAAATTAAAGCATGCTGACGAAGAGGGTTTAGAACACGTACCTGAGAGGCGAGAGAATCTCTCCTCCAAATCAAGTCGGATAAGATGGATTTAATTTATTTTTGGACCTTGGGTTGTCTCCCAAGAAGCGCGTGGTTTATGTCCTTGGCCCCATATACTCATAACACCCTAAAGCTTGGCAAGGTTTTGCTTTGTTCGGCTCAATCTTTCAACGACACGCCTCACCGGATTATGTGTGTGGCCATGCACTATAAACGACTCAGAATCCTATTGAAAGGAATGCATCAATACCTGTCGATCTAACATCGCCAAGTACCCTGCATAAGAAATAAAAACAAAACTACAAAACAAAAATTATATACAAAAAAAATGCCTAAAGTAAAATCGGGTTACTTACTCACAATATCAATAATAAACGACAAACACAATCCCCGGCAACGGCGCCAAAATCTTGGTGGCGATTGCCAAAAATTGAATATGACAAACACAATCCCCGGCCACGACGCCAAAAACTTATATGACGAGCGTTTTTTACATGCTCGCGTATTGATTACTCGCAAATGTACGAGGTCAAAGTTTTAGTATAATGTGATCTTTAAGAGCGGGTATCGTATCCACAGAGATTGATTGTCGTTATTATCGAGTACCGTAATTGTCATGACCTAACTTTATCTAGGTCAAAAAGAATGATTTTAAATTAATTAATACTAATACTAATATAACCTAATTTAATCTATACTAATTATACTAATACGAGATAGTTAGGGGATGGATTATCTAGGGATTAACTTTATTTACTTAAACGCGTTTGATTTCGTTTAGTTCACAATAATTGTGTTCGATCTATTCGACAATCTCAGTTCGTAAACTCCCCCGCTATCTCTCTTGAGTGTAAAACAAGGGAATATGCGACTTCGTATCAACGAAGAAGTCCCCCTTAACGTCTTAATGATCCTAGGTCACGTGAGTCTTGCCCTAACTTCATTGATTACACACAATCCAACTCTCTCCCGGGTTATTGGATCGTCGTGTAGTGTTTACCCTATCGACAATCTTAGTTCGTCGTGTCAACGAAAAAGTCCCCTTCAACGTCTTAACGACCTTAGGTTACGTGAGTCTTGTCCCAACGTCATCGATTGCCCACAATCCAACTCCCTCCCGGGTTATTAGATCGTCGCGTTGTGTTTACCCTAGTCCGAATCCGGGGTTACCTCTTCCGAGTGTCAAATCCCGAATTCTCGATATATTTATCTAAGCATAATAAACAAATTGTTGGCCCAGTAGAATACCCAAGAAGGGGGGCGAATTGGGTAATTAAAAAACTTATCAGAATAAAACTTGAATAAATCAAATACTTAATTTTAAGCCTAAATTAATTATTATTTTTATAACACAACAGAATTAATTAATCAACTAGGTGCACACCCAAACAGTAAAAATAGCAAAATAAATATAGCAGCACACTAAAGATTTATACTGGTTCACCACGCTACTCTTGGCTAATCCAGTCCCCCGAGCTCCATGGAGGTCATACCCACTAAAACCAAGATTCCTTTAAAGGTAGGAACCAAACTCGCACACTAATTCTTTTACAGGCTCAGAATTAACCTTTATAATATCCTTTTCTCGGGCTAAGGAAGAACCTCTACTTTTTACAGACTAAAAAATAACGTAATTCTTTTTAACACTAAGACACAAGAATCAAAACCTCTCAAAATACTCCAACTATCCTTTTCACAGGTAAGGATGAAACCTTTACAAATCACTCACAACGCAATTCTTATTCAGGAAGAATCACTATCTCAATCTCTTTATAGGAAGAGACTGAAACTCAGCTACCCTTGATTAAATACCTCCAATGGTATTTAATCCGTCATAACTCACCAATACACAAATTGATAAGAAGTAAATCTCACTCGGAGCTACACAAATCTGATTTTAATAAAAATAGGGGTAGTAAATTGGAGCACGTAATCAGATTCAAGAAATTGTTTGTAAAAATATTTTCTTCAAAAAATCAGAAACAATTTTTAAGATTAATTTCCAAATATAAAATTAATAAACAAATAATAAGCAATTTGGAAAGATCTCACCTGGAATCCATCGAAAGAAAATAGTATTGCAATGTAACTTCAAATCGGTAGTAGCAATGATCAGCAAATAATTCTCTTAGAAAAGCTCACTCAATTCTCAATAAGATATCTCTTAGAAAATCTCACTTAATTGATATATTCTAATCTCTCTTGATAATATATGAATTCTCTCTCTTAGAATGATTAGTTATAAATAAAAAATTCGCAGATCTATATATCGGAATATGAAATCAGCCTTATAACGGTTAGTTTACATGTGTCATGACAATTAATAGCACTTCTAGACCCCTTATATCATAATGACTTCATTTAGGTTCAATTTCACTTAAAAACAACTTTCAAATCTTTCAATTAAACCCCTCAAATATTTCTCAATCTCAATAAATTAGAATAGAATCAATTTCAAGAACCAAATTGAGAAACATTAATATTTAATGTACTAAGTCAATAGGATTTAATTAATATGTGAACCATATCTTAAATATAGATAATATCTCCAAAATCTCTCTCAAATTCCAATAAAAATGGCTACTTTTGGATATAATTTCGGATCAAACACTATCCTGAAATAGCGCAAACGGTCGACTGCCCAGTCGACTGCCTGATTCAGGTTGTAGACAATGGAGTTCATCAGTCGACTGCTCAGTCGACTCGTAGATTCAGAGAGTTCATCACTTCTTCACCAGTCGACCTATCGGTCGACTTGTTATTCAGAGAGTTCAGCCCTTTTTGGTCGGTCGACTTGTCGGTCGACTTAAAGATACAGGTTCTTTCAGCTTCCTTGTCCGATCGACTTACCAGTCGACTGCCATCTTCTAGATCTCTTCTCTGAATACGTTTTTAACTCATTTTCTTTTACATTTTCGCCCCTTTAACCATTTTCTCTTCAAAATTAGTTTCACTAATCTTCTTATATTCCATTTTAGTCATTCAAAATTATTTATTCTCAATTCACATAGGAGCAAATAATTTTAATCAAAAACACATAAATGATAAAAATATATTTTGTGTAATGTGTGTGTTCCTAAATGGGATATTAAGAGTTGAAATTTACCTGGATTATTTTTCCTAATTTCTTCAAATTCTTAATTCTTCAATATCTTTAATATCTTCAACTTCATCATTTAACATCTATTTAATTTGTCATCTTCATCACTTGGAACTTTAAATCACTGAAATACACAATTAATACATCAATTCCACCAAAACATCAATACTTAATTATTCATCAAAATCTTAGGATCAATACAAACAATACGGCAAACACAATCAAAATAGAGAAAAACAATCATTAAAGAAACACAACTCAAACAAAACTCCGTTTTCATAAATAATATTAATCCCATAGATAATCCACGTTTAACTCATGGTCATAACCGTTTATACAATTAAAATCGAGCTAAACATGCTTAAACAAATATATAAGTTACGAAATAAAAGGAAAAACGGATGAACTTAGCCGTAGTCTGAAGATTACCTGCTAAAACCATCCACCGATCGCTTCTCCTTCTCTGCATGGTAATCTTGTCCTTCAAATTTGTTTGAGCACTCCCCATACTTTTTCTCTATTCTAAACTAAGCCCTAAGGGCTCTAATGGTTGGGGGTTGCAAGAGAAGAGGAGAGGAGAAAGGATTAAATAGGCAAAATATCTCAAAAAATATCAAATCTAGTGCAGAGGTCACCGCCGCAGCGATGAGTAGGTTGGTTAAGTGATCTCCGCAGCGGTGGAGTTGGTGACCATCCTGTAGTTTTACCGCTGCGGCGGTGGATGTCTAGCAAGATTTGGTCATCTTTGCATTTTCGCCACCGCGGCGGTGGGCTTCTTTTCAACATTTTTCCTTCGTGCTTATTTTTCCACAATTCTTCGACCGTTTTTGGTTCGATCTGATCGTTTACGCTCCGTTTTCCTACCTTTTCACCCTACATACCTGATTTATACAAAAAGAATAAAAACTAATTAAAACGTAATAAAATACTATAAAAACGCTCGAAAACTAATCTAGTTCGGTTTGAAAATAAATAGGTAGATCACACCTATCACATACCCCTCCCGGTCTAGCTGCCCTTCGAAATAAAGTTTGTTACCTTCGTCGTACCCTATATGGTTTGAAACAAGCTCCACGTGCTTGGTTTGCCAAATTCAGCACTACTATTCATCAGTTTGGGTTCACACCTAGTGCTCATGATTCACCTTTGTTTATTTGTCATACTGCTAATGGTATTATCCTTCTTTTATTGTATGTGGATTATATGGTTATTATTAGAGATAATTTACGTGGTATTTCTGAATTCAAAAAATTTCTCAGTGGCCAATTTGAGATGAAAGATCTTGGTGTGCTCACCTATTTTCTTGGCCTCAAAGTCTCATTTGGTTCTGATGGATATTTTCTCTCTCAGGCTAAATATGCCTCGGATCTCCTATTCAAAGCTAAGATCACTGACTTAACCACTGCCACTACTCATCTCGAGCCGAACGTTAGACTTACCCTACTCTATGGTTCACCTCTTTAGGATACCAATCCATATCGCCAAGTGGTTGGAAGTCTTGTATATCTTATTGTCACTCGTCCTGACATTACCTATGCCATTCATCAGGTTAGCCAATTCTTGTCCACTCCACGGACCACCCATTACTTGGTTGTTCTTCACATTTTTCTGTATGTCAAGGGTACTTTATTTCATGGGCTTCATTTATCAGCTCAGTCTGCTCCCGTCTTACAAACTTTATTCTGATGCCGATTGGGCCAGAGACCCTATCGACAAACGTTTAACCATTGGTTACTGTTTCTTTTTGGGCAATTCTCTCATTTCTTGGCATAATAAGAAATAAATTGTGGTTGCTCGCTCCAGTACTGAAGTTGAATATCGTGCCATGGCTAATGCAACTCAAGAACTTCTCTGTCTTCGATGGCTACTCGCTGATATGGGCATCTCTTCTCCTGTTACCACTACCCTACACTCTAACAACATGAGTGATTTTCAGATCGCTCACAATGATGTCTTCCACGAGCATACAAAACACATCAAGACTGATTGTTACTTCATCCGTCATCACATTCTCCAGAATACAGTTGGTCTACAATTTGTCAATTTAGTCGATCAGACAACAGACATTTTCGCTCAGGTTCATCCACTCGAATGCTTTCACTCTCTGGTTTCTAAACTCAAGTTCACCTCTCACTTACTGCCTTGAGTTTGAGGGGAGATGTTAATGTATTATATGGGCTTGGCCTACGTAACCCATTAGAGCAAAACTCTAGCCCTTACTTTCCCTATAAATATGTGTATATATAGTTGTATTCTTACATCTCTTTCACACATATCAATATATGATTTATTCTCCCACTTATCAATCATCTTAACAACTTCCATAAGTAAATATTGTTTTCTTTTTACTTTTTTTAAATATCTTAATTAACCTTTTTCATTCATTTTTCATTGCAGTTGAGGGATTCACTCAAACATATTGTTTTCCTTTTACCGTTTTTATTTTTGTGTCATTATAATTCCTTATTCCTTTCTTTACCATTTTTAGGGTTCAACATTTATTTAGGGTTCTCATTTCTTCATTGCCTAATGATCACTCTCTCCATCCATCGCCGTGAAGCTGCGCAATCGCAAACCTCCGATTATCACTATCGCTATCATGCCACCGTCCCTCTTCAATTCTGCCCTCTCTCGATCTTGCATCACAACCTCTGTCCACCCGCTAATTGGAAATCTTTTTTCCCCGAACCCCCCTTCTCTCTGGGTAATCGTTAATTTGCCTCAATAGCCTCTTATCGGAGTAGCACCACGACAGCCTTACCATTATTTCATGCACAGGTACCCCCTCTCTCTCTCTCTCTCTCTTTCTCTGTGTGTCTCTTCCCCCCAAACGAAAGAAGTTTATTGTTTTCCCCTGGATATGTTGCATCAAAGACCATTGTTCATTTTGATTGTATCAGTTCTTTGTTTTAATTTATTAACATTTACCACCCTTCATTGAACCGATCAACCAATACAATGTGAGCTTTTTAAAATTAGTGATATTTTTTTTCCCAGAAAGGATTAACATAGTTGTTATTTTTATCTACCTAAAATCATTGTTAATTGTTAATCTATATCAAGTTGCTTTTGCTTGATTTGATCATGTTCCCCTTGGTTGGATCCACAGTCTCTTAAGATGTTCTCTTTGTCTCCTTTATTTATTTATTTATTATTTTTTTTAAAGTTGTTGAGGAGAAGACTGGTAAAAAAGTCAAAATCGTTATTAACAACAAAGAAGATCCAGAAAAAGAGGAGAAGATTGGTTAGAAAGTCAAAATCGTTATTAACAACAAAGAAGATCCAGAAAAGAATAAAACAAGGAAAAAAATCCAGAAGCAACCAGACAGGGCCTTAACGATGATCTTCCGGTTATTGAATTTTTTGAAGGCAGTAAGTCATGCACCATGTTTAATAAGGAGAATCCAAATGCATATTCAATCATGTGAAATTTTTGTTCAATTACATTTTACCCCCCTATGATTTTGTTTCATTTTGTTCACGTTATTTTAAAAAGTTATACTTTTACTCCCTTCCACTTCCACTTCCACTTCCACTTGAAATGTCAATGCAAAACAGGGGACCTTTTAGATTTTATTTAGGCACTTTATTTGGCTATTTTTATGACATAAATTGTGTGATAAATTGTAATACATTTTGCTTTTTATCTGATCTCTTATTATGCTATTTTTTCTACAGGCAGAGATTAGTGGATGATAAGTGGAAGCATGAATTGTGAAATCATTTAAGTTATATTTTTAATAACATGAATTGTGAAATCAATTATGTTTTTAATAAAACACTTACTTTATTATCTTATTTTTATTTTTGTAAGACTGGGATGAAAAAGCTCAAGAGCATGCTCTAATTTTTATTTCTATTTCCGATTGTGGTATTATTTCAATAGCTAAAATATCTATGTTATTAGATATAGATTGTGTTGTATTTATAATGTACATTTTTAGTTAGTGTTGACATTTGAATATTAATTATTATTGAATTATTTAAAAAAAATTGGTCTAATTTTTTTTAACACACATGCCTTTAGGCACGGGTTATACGCTAGTGTGTATATATATATATGATGAATCAAAGAATACATTATTTTTAACTAAACCTTGTTGTTTATAAAATTAAATAAAATTCATAAATAAAATACTTTTAATAAGTTAAAGTAATTCTATTAATTTATATATCAAAATTCTTAATTAATTTGAATTAGTTACAATAATTTTATTTTTAATCATTTGGGTTCCTCTTGTGGTTGAGCCGGATGAGTCGCCAAAGAAGAGGAGTTCGATGTCAACAGTAGTAGTTCTATTGGATCTGCAGTCGAGCTCGAAGTTCGTCAATTGAACATTCTTACATCAAAGTAATCATAGAAGTTCGAATTTGATTCTGACGGTAGTTGAAGGAGCTCGACATAGGAAGGATAAATGATAGAGGCGTCGTTGTTGAAGGGAAGACAATCACTTGGGTTCTCTCTAGGTAATCATCAATTTGCCTCAATAGCCCCCTATCAGAGCAGCACCACGACAACCTGACCATTATTTCTTGCACAAGTCTCTCTCTCTTCCCCCCAAACGAAAGAAGTTTACTGTTTTATGTTGCATTAAAGATCATTGTTAATTTTGATTGTATCAGTTCTTTGTTATAATTTATTAACATTTACCACCCTTCATTGAACCGACCGACCAATACAATGTGAGCTTTTTAAAATTAGAGATATGTTTTTTTTTTCCCATAAAGGATTAAAATAGTTGTTATTTTTATCTACCTAAAATCATTGTTAATTGTTAATCTATATCAAGTTGATTTTATGAAATTAAGTTCAATTATCACCATCCCCTCCAAATTTGGGGTTCATTTTTTGAATTAGTGGTAGTGATTTTTTACATTAAGGTTATATGATTTGTGCATCTGCTTTTGCTTAATTTGATCCTGTTCTCCTTCTTTGGATCCACAGTCTCTTAAGATGTTCTACTTATTTATTTATTTATTTATTTACAGTTGTTGAGGAGAAGACTGGTAAGAAAGTCGAAATCATTATTAACAACAAAGAAGATACAGAAAAAGAATAAAACAAGGAAAAAGAAAATCTAGAAATAGCCAGACAATTCCTTAACAATGATCTTTTGGTTATTGAATTTTTTGGAGACAGTAAGTTATGCACCATGTTTAATGAGGAGAATCCGAATGCACATTCAATCATGTGATTTTTTTTTCACTTAGTTACATTTTACCCCCTATGATTTTGTTTCATTTTGTTTGCGTTATTTTAAAAAGTTATACTTTTACTCCTTCCACTTCCACTTGCAATGTCAATGCAAAACATGGGGCCTTTTAGATTTTATTTAGGCACTTTATTTGGCTACATTTATGGCATAAATTGCGTTATTGTGTGATAAATTGTAATACATTTCGCTTTTTCTCCAATCTCTTATTATGCTATTTTTTCTACAAGCAAAGATAAGTGGATGATAAGTGGAAGCATGAATTATGAAATAATTTAAGTTATGTTTTTAATAGAATGAATTGTGAAATCATTTGAGTTATGTTTTTAATAAAAAACTTACTTTACCATCTTATTTTTATTTTTGTAGGATTGAGATGAAAAAGCTCGAGAGCATACTCTAATTTTTATTTCTACTTCCGATTGTAGTATTATTTTAATATCTAAATATCTATGTTATTAGATATAAATTATGTTGTATTTATAATGTACATTTTTAGTTGGGATTGACATTTGAATATTAATTATTATTGAATTCTTTAAAAAAAAAAAAAAAAATTGGTTCAATTTTTTTTAACACACGTACCTTCAGCCACGAGTTATATGCTAGTATATATATATATATATATATATATATATATATATATATATATATATATATATATATATATATGACGAATCAAATAATACATTATTTTAAACTAAACCTTGTTGTCTATAAAATTAAATAAAATTCATAAATAAAATACTTTTAATAAGTTAAAGTAACTCTATTAATTTATATATCAAAATTCTTAATTACTTTTAATTGGTTACAATAATTTTATTTTTAATCATTTGGGTCTCTTCGTGGTTGAGCCGAACGAGTCATCGAAGAAGAGGAGTTCGATTTCAACAGTAATAGTTCTATTGGATCTCGAAGTTCGTCAATTGAACATTCTTACATCAAAGCAATCATTGAAGTTCAAATTTGATTCTGACGGTGGTTGAAGGAGCTCAACATAGGAAGGACAAATGACAGGGGTCGTTGTTGAAGGGAAGACAGCATTTTTCCTATATAATTGAAGTTATCACATTTTAAGAATTAAGAATATCAAGAGGTATTTTGGCAACAATTAAAAGTTTTAATAGCTGAACGCATGTAGACTGCGTGTGCAATGTAGAAATTGTTAAATTAGACAAATGTTTTAACGATTACATATAAAAACAAAGTCCATGAGGTTTAATGTAACCCAAAATAGTACGTATGAGTAAAGTGTAAATTGGTGAAAGTTCAATAGAGATAAAGTGCAATTTTCCCAAATAAATTTATCAAAAATAAAAATAGAGATTGACTAGTCTATAATCACTAATCACCATTAAAGTCCAATGTTCAATAATTTAATCCCACAGTTTGTAACCTAGTAGATATATAACTCACCTTATTTGTAGAAGGTCTAGAATTCAATCCGCTCTCCCAACATATGTGCTAAAAAAAAAAAAAAAAACTTCTTCACATTTTAAATACCAAAAAAGGTTTAAAAAAAAGGGTCATATTACAAGCATTATTTGCCAACATAGGTAAAGAAAATTATTGAAGCAACAGAAGAATTATAACGTCTTGTTTGGAAGCACAAAATTCGAACTTCAGAATTGAATTTAGAAATGAATACATGCATTTGTTTTAGATTTTTTACACGTATGTATTTCTAATTCCAATTTTGAAACTCCAATTCCATACAACCAAACACTACCTAAGTTCCATTCCTGTGATTCAAATACTTTTTTAAGTTCTTATTCAGACAACTTGCATGATCAATCCGAATTTGTATGAGCGGTCAAAAAGTCGTGCCGTTGAACCCAAAGTATGAGCGCTGAATCCAAAACGAATATAGAGAAAATTAGAAAACCCAAAACACGACAAAGTTTGAACTTTTTTTTTTTTCTTTTTCGCCCAAAAAAAGGGATACAATCTATAAGGGCTAATTATCAAGGGGCGAAAATGGCGTTTTGAAATCTCCAAACGTTTACCAATTCTCGTCTCTGGCATATTAGGTGGCGTTTGGTTAGTACTTCTGTTTTTAATTTCTTCTTTTTCTTTTTCCCTTTTTATTTATTTATTTTTAAACGATAACAAAATCAAAAATATTTGAACACAAAAATTGTTCGTGTTCTATTCCCAGTTTTTTAGAACAAATATCTAGCAACAAAATAACTGCTCTCAAATATCAGTTTCTGTTCCAAGTATTTGAGAACAGAAACATTAAACAAACGCAATACCTAAACGTAACATCAACATTTTTTTTTTGTAATATAAGTTTTTGGGTTCTATTCCCACGTCTGTTCTTATTCCAGATTTTTTGGGATCAGGAAAAAAAAAAAGTAAACAAAAGGGACCTTAAAAGTCGGAAAGAACTCACCTCAACATCATAAAGTTTGATATAAAACCGAGATTTATCGATAGAAAGCCTCATCTGAAGAATTTCTGCAATGGTTGAACTCAGTTTTCCATTAACAGTCGGTCCAAGACCACCGATGGAGATCAATTCTCCATACGCTGCTGGCTCCTCTGATCCACCAAATGACACCGGTACCCCTCCATTTACCAAAATCATCACATACTGCACAATTCGAAAAGAAGGCTATAATTTGATAGATCACACTCAACCAAAAAATAGAGAGAATAATAGGAATAGAGATAATGAAGGAAATGAACTGGTATTAGCCAAACAATGAAGAAAAATACAAGCTATAGTTATGATCTCTCGAAATTCAAGAGCCTGGTCTCTCCACAATACTTCCTCCAAATTTTCAATACCTACTCACAAGTACTAACTTCCTATTTATTCTCTTAGGCTAGAATACTCTCCTCTAACTAACTCTTTTCTCACCTCAAGAAGGAATAGAACCTTCTCTAACAAACTTACTCAACTGACTAACTCTTCTCTAACAAACATACTCACCTATCCATGTCACCTTTCTCCTTACCACCCATCTTATGCCTTACGTAGGTGTATTTGATAAGTGGCCTATCATAATCGGTACATAATATGCAAGTGATCATGTAGATTTTTACAAGGAACACTCGTAAATATGAAAAAAATTGGGTGGCGCTTGATTATTCAAAAATATCGATCATACTTCAAATAAAATAATTACAATAGTGTTTTTTTTTTGGTTTCAATTCAAGAAAACTTGGAACATAAACAGAAAAACATGAACAAAAAAGACATGTTTCTATTCATATCCATGAAATTTGTTCTAAAAAATCTCGAAACAGAACAGAAAAAATGACCATGTAACTATGATCTCTTATTGCTCGACCTCACATTTCTTGCGATTATGTCAATCTTACTAAAGTAATGATAATTCTACTTCAATTTTAATTGCAAATTACAAAATATGCATATATCACATGCATTCGCAAGAAGGAACGCATGTAAATATGTGACTCATATTGATTTCTCTTCTTGTGCTCAAGTAGATTAAAAAATATCGATCATACTTCAAATAAAATATTACAAATTAGGTGGTGTTTGGTTAATGTGCGTTTCATTTTTTTTCCCAGAAAAACTTGGAACAGAAACGTAAAAATAGGAACAAGAAAGATATGTTTCTATTCGTATCCTAGATATTTGTTCCAAAAATCCGGGGACAGAAACAGAAAAAAATAACCATGTAATTCTGTTATCTTATTGCTCGACCTCAACTTTTCTTGTGATTGTGCCGATCTTCTTATTGGAAACTATGGCCTCTACAATTAAATTTTATACAAAGAACTTTAAAAAAAAATCATTTGATTCTAGCAATTTTCCACCAGCCAAAAAAAGAAAAGTAATGAAAATTTTCTATCATAAATTTTAAATTCCTAAGAAGTATATATGTGTTATATAATCCTACAATGCAATGCAACATATATTAACATGAAAGGCCAAAATGTATCAACAGAAATATAAGGGGAAGTTTTTTTTTTTTTTTCTCAGAGGAATATCATCAAACACTTTAGGCTCATTAACACACCAACCACAACAGCATAGGCTAACAAAAGAGCTTGGGAAAATTCCTATAAAGTTCTATATATGTTATATAATCCCACAATACAGTATAATATTAACATGAAAGCTAAAAACCCATCAGTAGAAAAAACTAGAGATGGAGTTTTTCTAAGAGGAATATTATCGAACACTTTATAGTCACTAAAACACCACCACCACCAGCAGATAAAATAACAAAAAAGCGTGGGCAAATTCTTGAGAGAGATAGAGATAGAGAGAGGGAGAGGATATGAACTTAACAGATTCAGGCTTGCCAATGATTTTAGCAACAGCTTTGGTCGCATCCCGGAGGATGTCGGAGGCGACGACGGAATCTACAGGAACGTTTGTGAAGAGATTCAAAGTGGGCATTTTCTTCTTCTGTATTGATTTCCAAACAGAACTGTTCTCAGTCTGAGTGCAAATGGGTGGTTTCAGTTTGAAGAAATTGTTGATAAGAAATGTCCAGAGTTTGTTCGCATAGCTCTGAGCTTTGTGTGCAAAGATAGCAGCCCGTGTTTGTATGCACCATCCTTCAATAATCCTTTTACTCAATACTCGGTTGTGATATTTTTATGGGTTAATTATACTTTATCCCCTTGTAGTTTGGCCTATTTTTACTTTATCCCCTTGTGATTTAAATATCGCCACTTACCCTCCATGTAGTCTTGGACTTGAGTGCCACGGTTACATTTTCCGTTAACTCTAGCGGTCAATGGACGGAAGTCAACATAAATCCGTTAAATAGTATGAAATGACATTTATACCCTTAAAAAAATTGGGTAAGGACTATTTTAATACTATTTAAAAACTTAAAAGGCCATAAATGTAATTTTTTCCAGTTCATTTCGTCTTCTTCGTCTGGTCTCCCTCACTGCTTCTTCGTCTTCTTCGTCGTCACTGTGCCGTCTTTGTCGTCGTTTTCGTCTTCCTCTCCATTTCCATTTCGATTTCGAAACTGGAAATCGAAATTGAAACTCAGTTTCAAAATCGATTTCGAAATCGAAATCGAAACCCTCACAGCGAAGACGAAAACGTGAGGGTTTCGAAAACCCTCATGGCAAAGACGAAAACATGAGGGTTTCGAAATCGATTTCGAAACCCTCACGTCCGTTTTGAAATCAATTTCGAAATCAAAATCAAAATCGAAATAGCAAAGTTCGTTTGTATATGTATGTATGTATGTATGTGTATGTGTATGTGTATGTATATGTATATGCGTGATGTTTGGAGTGGCCGGTGTGGATGGTTGGGTTGGGGGTGGCCGGCGCACTGGGTGGTGGTCAGTATGGGGGTGGTTGGTACCCAGAAGAGAGAGAGAGAAGAAGTCGGAAGTTCGCCGCCACCGCCACCGTCGTCGGAGTTGAGGAAAGTTTTGGAGAATAAATACATTTTGACCCTTTTAGTTTTTGAAAATTTTGCAAATAGATCCTTTGAATTAGTTAGAACAAAATGACAAACTTATCTTTAATTTCAGAGTAAACAGACACAATTATCCTTAATTTTAACCGTGGCACTTAAGTCCAAGACTACAGAGAGGTAAGTGACGACGTTTAAACCACAAGAGGGTAAAATACAAATGGATCAAATCACAAGGAGGTAAAGTGTAATTAATCCTATTTTTATTAAATATTTAATTACAAATATATATTTTTTTAAAATAAAAATAAAACTAAAAATATTAAATAGATTTTTTTTTTTTTTTAGGAATAGTTGGTGGGAAATGACACCTAATTAATAAAACACTCAATCCAAATAACTATTTTAGTTTTAATCCTATTTATTAATTCATAAAAATACTAATATTCTAATTAGAGTCGCGTCAATAAGTCTTCCCCACTGCTCCCAGCCACCAGACTCCGACTGTTAAATTTCGATCACTGCCGATTGTCGCAATTTTTTTTGGTTAAATATAATTATCTTTTTGTAAGATCTTTTTTATATATTTTTTTAGTTACATTCAATTAATTTTTGGGGTGTTGATCGTCGAAAAATTACATGAATGTAACTAAAAAATATACTAAAAACTATAATTAAAAAATATACTAAAATGTAACTAAAAGTAAACTTTAAAATATAACTAAAAAATATGTTAAACAATAATTACATGTAACTGAAAAATATAGTTATATGCAAGTAAAAAATAATACACTAAAAATAGTTACATATAACCAAAAATACAATTCCGATAGCTGATGGCTGGTGATTGGAGGGATGAAGTCTGATGGTAGGGGACAACGGGTGAGGATTGAGGGTGATGCCAATGGAGCATTTGATTGGAGATATAAGAGAATATTAATTATGAGACTAAAACTCAAGGTAAATCATAATTAAGTGATTTATTGTTGGGGTAGTCTTGGGTCTCTTTTAATTCCAAAAACTAGTTTATAAGATGAGGTTTTCCCTCACACTTATAACTTAACCACCAGTCGTTTCTATATATGATGTGAGATAAACCCAATAATCATCCCCTCACACATTGGGTTTTTAGTCAGCTAACCCTCGGCCAGTCTCTCCCTTTGTGATTATTGGGTCAGAGTTATTGTAACTTAGATGCTAATAGCAATGTAGGTAGTCTTGGGTCTTTCTCAACCCCAAAAGGTTGATCATGTGGGGAAATGTAGGAAACCTGCTCTCTCTCTCTACAACTCTCAAACTTTTGTCATTATATTTGAATCATTATCATCTGTATGTATTTTTTCAAGCTATATCAACTTTATATCCAACACATTACACCTCACATCAATATATTTGGATCTTCCATGAAAAATTAAATTATTCGAAAGATGAATAACACTCGGATTGTTACAGTAAAGACTGTACCTCTCTTGTTGCAAACCCAACTCTTCCGAAAAGTTCTTTAACCACAAAACCTCTTTACATGCTTATGTTGCTTCATTGTATTATGCTTTTACAGTTGATAAAGCAACATACTTTTGTAACATGGATTGCCACAAGACTACTCTCCCTGCAAGGGTAATAAAGTATCCCGATGTGGACTTTCTCATAACGATATTTCATGCCATGTCTACATCTGTATAACTTTTTAGCATAGGTTTTCCATTGCCGTAACATAAACAGATTTTAGAAGTGTCTTTGAGATACCTGTAATTTTATTTTACTACTGCTCAATGCTCTTTACCTGGATTCGAGAAAAATCGACTTACAACGCCTACTGTGTGAGTGATGTTCGGCATTGTGCATAACTGTTGAAACATAAGGTACTTTCTTCATTCTATCTTTGCCATTTTCACTTGAAGAACACTCACTTGAAATTAACTTGAAGTGACTTGCAAGTGGAGAACTAACAAGTTTCGACTTGCTCACATTGAATATTTCCTGAACTTTATCAATATATCCTTCATGAGACAACCAGAACTTTCTATTTTGCCTTTCTTAAGTGATTTTCATCCTAAGTATTTGTTTTGTCGGTCCCAAATCTTTCATTGCAAAAGTTTTGTTGAGATTCTTCCTCAAATTCTAAATTTTGCTTGTATTCTAACAAGCATATCATCTACATAGATTAAGAGAATAATGAAGTCACTATCTAAGAACATCTTCACCCCAAGTGTAAGAGAATAATGAAGTCACTATTTGAGAACATCTTCTCCCCAAAAGTTAGCTTAAGAGTTAAGATTTTCTCTCATACTTATAACCTGATCACCAGTCTCTTTCACATCCGATGTGTGATAAACCCAATATTTATATTCAATTTAAAATTAAAAATGAGATGAATTATGAATTAAACTCTCTAATTGAGCCTATTGACTAATTATCTCTTTATTATATTATCCAACAAATAATTTAATTTTTTTTTTTTATTTTCATTTTTTCCTCCGGTCTTTAATTTTTAGTAGTCTTTTATTTTAACAAGCATTATTTTTGCAAAATACAAACACGGAAAATTAAGTTGAAAAGTACCATCTTACGGTCACTCAATCATTTTATTACTTGTCCAAAAAAAATAAAATTCATTTTATTATGAAATACATTCTCCAAGAGGAAAAAAATAATTCAAAATGTGAATAGAGAAAAAAAAGTTGTGTTTGTTAAGAATAAATTAACCGTTTCCATTCCAGAAATTTCCATTCCCATTTGAGAATTGTGCCCACTTTTTTCTTAAAAAATGAGAAATAAAAAAAAGTTGTTTCTCATTATTCCCATTCCATTTCCAAAACACATGGTCACTATTCATCCACCGTCCGACTGTCGCTCGCCGCCGGTCACCGTCCGGCCGGAAAACTTTTCGGCCACTCTGGCCGCCGGCCATTGTTACCCATCCGTCACCGCCGTCCGGCCAAAACAGAAAAAAAAATTTAGGATAAAATCATTACCAAACACAATTCTCTTCCTAAAATAAAAAAAAAAAAAAATTATCGTTACCAAACGCGATTCTACTCTCAAGAAGAAAACAAAATTCCCATCTCATTCCCATTCCACTGCTGGAATGAAAACATAAATGATTACCAAACGCGAATGTCACAAAATAATTCACGTCCGACTAGCCAACCAATCGTTCCCTTAACAATTCCGAAACATATTCGGCGTGTATCCGTGCTCACGCAGGCAACCAGTCAACGAATTTAGCCCAGCATAAATCAAGCCCTTCTCAGGATGATCCCCATCCCGAGTAACAAAAACATGCACACCCCCATTCGCTTCGATCCAACTACACCCCGGCGTCTTTCTCACATTTTGATCCCGCATCGTACCCCTCAAAACCGACAACTCCTCATACCGTCCCATTTCCCCATAAACATTCGACATCAACACATAACCCCCGCAGTTCTCCGGCTCGAGCTCGAAAACCCTACTCGCAGCGATCCCCGCCATCTCCCTGTCCCCGTGGACCCTACAAGCCGCGAGGAACGCCCTCCACACGATCGGGTTGGCTTCGACCGGCATTTCGGCAATCAAATCATATGCCTCACGAATTTTGCCGGCCCGGCCGAGCATGTCGATAACGCAAGTGTAGTGCTCGATTGTCGGGACAACCTCATACTTGGACGACATTAATGTAAGAAATTCGCGGCCTTCTGTCACCATGCCGGAGTGGCTGCATGCAGACAATACACTGACGAACGTGACCTCATCAGGCTTCAGGCCATCCTCGACCATCCGATCGAACATAACCAACGATTCATGACTGTAACCGTGCATCCCGTAGGCCATGATCATGATGTTATATGAAGCGGCTTCTTTGTGGGGCGTATTTTCAAAAACCGATCGAGCAGCTTTGATGCTCCCACATTTCGCGTACATGTCCATAAGCGCATTCTTCATGTCAGTATCACCTTTGTCTTTGTTATTAGTGATGTTATTAGTGATTATGTAGCCGTGAATTTCTCTACCGTGCGTTAAGGCTGCTAAATGAGCAACGGCGGGGAGGATTGTAGTGATGGTGACGAAATCCGGTTGAATTCCACCATGTAACATTCCATTAAAAAAAAACAAAGCTTGTTCATAATCACCGCATTGTTCATGAACACACATGATAGAATTCCACGAAAAAATGTCTTTTTCGGGCATCGTTTCGAATATATGCAATGCGTCGCCAATGCATTTGCATTTCCCGTAAAAATCTATCAACGAATTTGAAACAGCAACACCCGAATCATAACACATTTTTATCACAAATCCATGGATTGTTCTACCATTGTTGAGGTCTTCTCTCATGGAGAAAATTGATAAAGCCCCGGTGATGGTGAATTTGCTTGGAATAATCCCTCCTTCAATCATGTTCTTGTAAACATCAATGGCCTTTTGAAACTCCCCTATTTGTGCAAACCCATTAAGCATGGCATTCCAAAGGACAACATCTCTGATTGGCATTTCGTCGAACACTTGGTGTGCGTCTTTTATTAGCCCAGATTTCAAATATGCATTAACCAGAGCACTACCAATGAATACATCAGATTCCAATCCAAATTTGAAAATCAGAGAATGATTTTTTCTCACTTCTAAATCATCTGAAACATCGTAACAAGCTTTGATCAAACACGGGAAAGTAAATTTGTCTGGCATAATACCCATCAAACGCATTTCACAGTAGAATTTCAATGCGAGTTTGGGCAATTGATTTGAAATGAGCCCGGAAATTACCGAATTGTAAACGAATACGTTATGTTCGTGGGTCGATGTGTAGAAGACGGACAGAGCATCGGAGATGGAGTCACACTTGGTGTACATGTTGATGAGGCTGGTGGTGGATAACGGCGAGCGATTGAAGACGCCATTGATGAGCATGCGGGAGTGGAGCTGTCTTCCTCTGGAGATGTTCTTGCGGTGGGCGCACCATTGGAGAGATTCGATGAAGGTTTTGAAGTTCGGAAGTGGAAGGAGGTGTTGATGACAAGGGGATGGTGAGGTGGAGAAATTGAGGGAGAATCGGAAATAGGAGTTGAAAATTGGTTTCGAAAAGATTGATCGTCTGTTCATTTATGGGAGTTGAAGCATTTGTGAATCGGGTTTTGATCGAACTGGAAATGATTGATCAGATTATGAGTTCGGAATTCGAAATCAGAAAAAAGCTTGAATTCAATTGAAAATAGATGTGCTTGTTCGTCGGGAGTGCGTGTTTGGTTTGTAATTTGCCTTTTGCCCCCTATATACCTTTACTAATTATCACTTTATCTCCTACATTTTAAAAACCTACACTTTTCATATCAATACCTAACCATGACTCACTAGGTGCACTAGAAACATGTGCTCAAAGTGGGATGCAAAAATACTTCCAAGTACAAATAACCGCTTAATAGATATCTATTATATAAAATATGATTATTTTTTGGCTGACTAAAACAAATTTATGATTAAGACAAAAAAATATAATTAGGACAAACAAAGTTACAGACGAGGATGAACAAATTTGTTGAGTATGACATTTTACCTATTTAAGTTAAGGAATATATAAGAAAATTAAATTTGTCTAAAAAGAAATAAAGTTATATTAATATTATTTTTTGTTTATAAAAATATAAATAATGATATAAAAAAAAAAGGTATATAATTTCTTAATTGTTTAATTTTCTCTCTATCTTTTAATTCTCTCTCTCATGGTCTTAATTCATTAAATAGAGACACCAAAATTAATTAAAAAATTTAGTCACTTTTTAATTTATTATATTATATATATATAGACGTTTTGGCTTATAAAAATATATAATCTATTCTATAAAACTTTTCAGGACATAAATTTAGGGCCATAAAAGGAAACTGAATTTGTTGAAATGAAATAAGGCTATATATATGGACGTTTTGATTTATAAAGACATATATAATGACAAAACGGATATATAAATTTTTAATTCCCTAATTTTCTCTCTCTATCTCTTAGTTCTCTATCATAATCTTAATTTCTTGAATAGAGACACCCAAATTATGAAAAGAAAGATGTCTAATTTTCTCAATTCCTAATTTATAATTCCTAATCGTCTATCAATATTATGGAACAAAGATGTCTAATTCTCCTAATTTTTTCTTTCTCCTTACAATTAATTTCTCACCCTAATTGTCTCTTAAATAAAATAGCACTACCATCTCTCTAATCAATTGCATTTCACTCCCTCGCTCCCATCTGCCCAAACCCTCTACGATTGCCCTTCCATAGCCATCATCGCGCCATCGCCGTTCCATCGCCATCGCCGTGCCGTTTTTGTTATCGCCATCACCGTGACCAGGTATGTTTTTCTCTCTCTTTGTCTCTTGCTTTCTTAATCGAAGCATGCCACCACACTAGACTCCTGATCTGAACCCTAACGCCGTGAAGATCCAGATACCAAACACCACTGCAAACCCTAACATCGACAAACATATATATTTGTTTTGTAATTTATTGTTCCTTTATATGCATTCACCAGATATAGTTAGGAGCTTAACTGTCTGGATTTTTGGGTGTGTTGTTATATCTGCATTTGTTAGGTTGTGCTAATGATGAGACCTATTTATTTTTTTTATTTTTTTTTAATTTCAATTCCTATATCTACATTTGTTTGGTTGTGCTAAATTTCAATACCAAAACCTAAATTTGATACAACCAAAAACTACCTTCCTGATTTTATTTATTTATTTTTTATTGAAAAGGGGTTTGATTTTCTAATTGATTTGCAGGAACAGTGTTCTAAGGATTGGAAACTAAATTAAGGAGGATAAAATGTGAAAATGAGAAACTGAACTTCAATCTGCAAATTGAAGGTTTTGTGCAACTAATTATGGTTAGTGAGTGTTTCTGTTCTGTTCTATTTTGTTTTGATGGGCGGAGCTTGAGGTGAACTCATATTTTAATTCTTATCAGTTGAATGAATCGTTGTTGCAATTTGAATTGAAATTGAGAATTCAGTTTGTTCTTGAGGTTCATTTCTCTATTTCATCATTTGGTATCTTCGATGCAGATCTCTACTTGAGTTCTCAATTTCAGTTTTTGTTTCATCATTTGGTTTCTTCAATGTTGATGATTCCCTTCAATTTCAATTTTCTTTCGATTTTAAATTCTTTTACACTTGAATTTTCAGATGATTTCTTCTTAAATTCTTAAATTGTGTAGATTAATAACGGATCTGATGGATTTGGCAATGACAACGCTAACGATAATGGATCCAATGGATTTGGCTAAATTGTACTTTGCACCCTTAAAATTTGCGAGTAATCCTAGGTACGATTTGCAATAGAAATCGTGCATGGGGAACTTCAACCCATATCTTGGCTGGGCAACTCGGAATATACGTTAGAGGCATCAATCCTGTCGTCGCTCTCTTACGCGCAACCGGTGTTGTAGCCCTAGTGGTGTCGCCTCCTCATGCCTGAACAAACACCAAATTTGGGCCTCTATAACTAATTTTTCATAATTTTTGTTTTTTTTGGATAACTAAAAATTTGTTTTCTTTGATCCATATTCACTCTTTTGGTTGTCGGTACGAATTTTCGTTTGATCTAAATTTATTTTACCATCATCTAATTTAGTTAGTTCTTTTTCGATTCATTTTTATATTTTTCCCAACTGTGATTTATCCCTTGAGTGAGTACTTGGAAACCACTACTATATTTCTGTGTCATCACGTCCCGAAGGTAAGATTTTAATTCAATATTTTTTACTTTGATTTTGTTTTGGTTTAACTCATGCTTAGTTGTGATTATATTAGTATCTGAGTATTAATCTTATTGATACTTATTGTGTTATATTTGTAATAAACTGTTAGTATCAAACAAGTGTAGAATGATGTACAAATAGATGATGTTATATAAAAAAATTAGTAATTTTTTTAGGTTCAATTTGAGCCTTTGCTACTGAATCCATTTGTTCGATGTTTTATATTCACATGGAAATAGAAATGTCAAACTAAATTTGTTTTGTTTGAAGAAATTTGTTCTAAAGTTTTTGGAGTAGAATTTGAGGGATTAGATGTCCAAGGTGAGTTGTATCATTTCAAATATATGAATTTTGGAGCAGAAATTCGTTTTGTATTTCAGGGATTGGAAGTTTGGTTAGTGGTTGAATTTCAAATGTATAAATCGTATTGTTTGTTTTAATGAGGTTGATGTTAATTCAATTAAATAAAAGAAGTTAAAGCTTGCTTCTTTTTTTTTTTTTTTTTTCATTTTAAATTGCAAAGGTTTTTTTTGTAATTTCTATTTGTTTATAGCTTTTGTAACTATAATTCTGTTTTTATTTTTGAATTACATGTGCGAAATGTAACATTGACGTAATAAGATTTGGATAAGCAATATACATTTTTAGTTTTGATTTTTTTTCTGTTCAACTCATGTTTAATTGTGATATTATTTTAATAACCGATTTTTTTGTTACTGGATAATGATTGTGTTCTAATTATAATATACATTATTTGTCGGTAATAGTATTTAAATGTTAATTATTATTGTTTTAATGTAATAGATGTAGAATGTTGTATAAACTAAGGAGATTATATCATTTTTTTTAGGTTAATTTTTTTTTTTTTTTTTTTTACAGCCGTGCCTTCAGGCACGGGTTATACACTAGTACTTAATAAAGTAAAATTGATACGTAGAATTAATCAATTTTATTAATCTAAATACATAATCAAGTTTCTTTCTTTTTTTTTCTTCTTTTTAATTCAGATTCGTTGAAATCCTAAGTTTCTTAAAACTGTTTTGTTTCAATATTACAAATGTATTTTAGTAAGAAAAGTTCAATTCACTCATCTCTTGTCAAAATCATTACCCTGAGATTTAAGATCTCGTAGAGTAACTTAATATATGTCGGTATGAGATCTTTCTCTTTCCAATATATTGATAATAAAGAATTCATGTTCTTGTTGCAAACTATAGGAAAATATTTTTGACAATGTTTCGATAATACTCAAGTTTTTTAAACAATCGATTTCACGCATAAAATATTATCAAGTCGCCTTTAAGTTCTCAGTGAGAACATAATCATGTAAGACAAGCAATGTATATGATGAACCAATTTAAATGATCTAGATGCAAGAGTATAAACACGTAAGCTACAGATCTAGAAATGCTCACAATAAAGCACAAGTAATGAGCAATTAATAGATCAAGAAGTATGGAACAGACTCATCTGATGTGTTTATGATTACCAGAATGCTCAGATTAAAGCTTTGAATCCGTGGAAGAACCACAGAGAAATTGAAAGTTTGGCTCTGGGTTTCTCACACTGGGATGGACACTCTTTTGAATTTGGTGGTGTTTGATCACACTTGTTATATATCACTGAGAGTTCACAATTGTTTTTCAATGATTTCTCGTGACTAATTCTTGTCAAAATCATGTAAGACGGTAGGTAAATATAGGCTCTGAAAAATATGACTGTTGTACCAAATTATGTTTGATTTTAGGGACAATTTTGTGTAATCAAGCTTATGAACGTTAGAGCAATAGTCTCTTACTTAAATCCCTCACGACGTTCTAATTTGGTCGGATTAAGGAAGAATTGGCCCCTAGATTCTAACCCATAATTCGTATAATTTGATTTATCTAATTGAAGTTTGGTACATGTTTGAATCAATTTGGCTAAGAATTTCGTGTTCAATTTTGAAATCAAAATAAAAATAGTTTAGTTCTGTGTAATTGTTTTTTACAGATTTATCCATTCGGTTGACCAATATTAAATCTTTTGACCCATAGAGCCATTGGGTTGATCAATATTCATAATATCTTAAGCCATTTAGTCATTGGTCCAATTGGTCGACTGATCGGTTGACCGACTAAGAGATCCTTTTTAGTCTCTGATTTTATTGGTAGATTGATTGTGCCATTCCCGCACAAAAGTCTTATTCTTTTAGCTTTTTTGTTCAATTGGTTTTCCAATTTGGGATTCGTTCTATTGATTTTTTTTAGTTAAATTTCCTTAATTCTCTGCTAAGTTTGTTTGACCGGATGCAGGGGTTTGATCGACTGCACTCTGTAATTTTTTTATTTTATGCCTTCTCTTAATTCAACTCTAGACCATATTGACCCTTAATTCTTGTACTATAGTTTTGAGCATGTCAAACTAGATTAAAGCAAAATTATTAACACAATTTAAAATTTCATATAAACAATGGATGTGTGTGCGCTTTCTAGTTGAGTCAATGAGTTTGGTTTATAGATATTGAGTTACCTAATCTTTCGATAGACAAACTTGGTCATTTATTTCTCAACTGTTTCATTGTGAACATTCTTCATTCTTATTTCTTTGGCTCTTTTCTTCATGATGCAGATTCTTCGGCTCTTTTTATTTATTTTATTTTATTTTTATCATGAGCATTCTTCAATTTGCTCATTTGGCTTGATTGATAATGTGGTTCTTGAATTCTAAATCTTTCTCTTACTGCTTAACCTATTCTCACACTTAACACCTACATTAAATAACTTAAACCTCATATGTTTATCATCAAAATACCACACCTAGGGTTTTAAACCCTTGGGGTTAGTTATAATAGGACAATTAAAATATATATTTTTTAACTGAAATTGGAATACTAGCCTTTTAACAAGAAACCTATATCTAATAATTATTATCTAATAAAAAATAGACTTTTAAACTTTTATAATTAGATGTCTATTGATTAAAATTCTATACATATTAGTTATTATCTAATAATAATTAAAATAGATTTTCAATTAAAAATATTTTAATCGAAATTCTCTTTCTATTAAATATTATCTAATAATAATTAAAATAGATATTAATATAATATTTAAAAAAAAAAAAATTTAAATTTTATATCTCTAACTTGTTATCAAATTATAATTGAAATAAAATATAAATTTTAAATTCAAATCCTTGTAACAACTTTGTATTGGATATAAGCTCTATAGTAAATTATGGTTCTATATCATTTAATGACTTTTTGTATAAAATTACAATCTCAAATTTTATTAATTAAAGGTATTTTGATATTATTCAATATTATACCATGTTATTGTAGAACTCTGGATATTAAGTTTAAAATGTCATAACTTTTAATGGTGATTAAAAGAAGTGATATTTTAGATCTTTTGGTAACTTATATCCTAAATGTACCTAGTTAGGTTGGATTATTAAAATGGGTCTTTAATAATTCGGACTAGCTTGTGGGGTCTATTTTCTTTGAATATTGTGAGTCTCAACCATTAGTGTGAGATACTAGAATAATCACAAGGGAACTTACTAGAGTAGTGAGGGCCTTGATCGTAATCATCTTAGATATTTGACATAGTAGTTTTGCTTAATGTCAAAAAGGATATTGAAGTTGTGATGATGCTTTTGATCTTCAGAATTGAGTTAGTGGATAATCATATACGTGCGTTCCTATACTATGACAATACTAAGTATTGTATTCTAGTTATGAAATTTCAAAGGTATTCATTGGGTATAGTGAAATATATGTGTGAATATTCGAGTATGCAAGATATGATCTATTGCTATCAATAAAGAGGAATATATTCTATGTGATTGGATTTAATATAATTCGATAAATACTCTAGCTAATGCAGTGTAATGATTGGAATGAGATTCCAATTAGTGTCACAAGGGAATTGTATTATCGATTGATACACATATGATTGAATTAGGTTTTGTTGACTTTAATCCATACACTGTTGGTTCTTTTGGAAACACAAGATAGAAATATTATATCGTGCATAAATTACAACTAAGGAGGTTCTCGTGGTAAAATGTCAATCATATGGGTACAACTTATGGAAATACCGTGAAACAATTATTTCTTTTCAAGGGAAAAATTATAAGTATTCAAATTTTCATTAATTTATTTATTAATAAATTGTGTTTATAGTTCAACTTTTTATATGAACCTTGTTGGCCCAGTAGAATACCCAAGAGGAGGGGTGAATTAGGTAATTAAAAATATATCAGAATAAAACTTGAATAAATCAAATAATTAATTTTATGCCTAAATTAATTATTATCTTTATACCACAGCGGAATTAATCAATCAGCTAGATGCACACCCAAACAGTAAAAATAAACAAATTAATAATGCAGCACACCAAGATATATCCTGGTTCACCAAGCTACTCTTGGCTAATCCAGTTCTCCGATCCCCACGGTGATTCACACTCACTAATTCTCAAGATCCCATTAAAGGTAGGAACCAAATTCGCACACTGATTCTTTTACAGGCTCAGAATCAACCTTTTCAATTTCATTTTCAAAGGCTAAGGAATAACCTCTACTTTTTACAGGCTCAAGAATAACCTATTTTTTATAGGCTAAAGATTAACCTAATTCTTTTTATCACTACAACTCAAGAATCAAAACCTTTCAAAACACTTCAAGTATCATTTTCCCAAGTAAGGATGAAACCTTTACAAATCACTCACACTAATTCTATTCAAGAAGAGTTAATACCTCAATCTCTTTACAGGAAGAGACTGAAACCTGGCTACCATTGATTAAATATCTCCAATGATATTTAATCCATCACAATTCACCAATACACAAATTGATAAGAAGTAAATCTCACTCAGGAGCTTTTACCACCCCAGATAAATAATAACTCAATTAATATCCCAACTAGTGATAGAAAAACGTGAGATACAAAAATCTGATTTTAACAAGAATATGGGTAGTAAATTGGAGCACGTAATCAGATTCAAGAAATTGTTTATAAAAATATTTTCTTCAAAAAATCAGAAACATTTTTTAAGATCAAATTTCTAAATATAAACAAGTAATACACAAATAGAAAGTAATTGGAAAGTTCTCAGCCGAATAGCACAGAAAGAATAGATAAAGCAATGTAACTTCAGATCCGGTAGCAATACAAATTAGTAGTAGTTGATCATCAAGATCGTCTCTCAGAAAAGCTCACAATATTTCAAATGGATAACTCTTATAAAAGCTTATAATATAATATGATATGATTTCTCTCATTTTCTGCTTAATTAAATCATAAATTCGCAGGTCTATATATAGGGATATGTAATCAACCTTTCAATGACTAGTTTACAAGTGCCATGATAATAAAATACTCTTATAGACCCCTTATAACATAAAGACTTCATTTAGATTCAATTTCACTTAAAAATAAATTTCAAATCTTTTAATTAAATCCCCAAAATATTTCTCAATCTCAATAAATAAGTGAAGAATCCATTTTAATTATCAAATTGAGAAACATTAATATTTAATGAACCATATTGAAAGAATTTAATTAATATATGAAACATATCTTAAATATAGAGAATATCCTTTAAATCTCTTTCAAATCTTAACAAAAAATGGCTTTTTTTGGATTTAAAATTAGATCAAATAATATCTTGAACCAGCACATTCAGTCGACTGCCCAACGCTGCTTGCAGCCAAACCATCGCCGCAGCGAGCATAGGTCGACCGCTTGATCGACTCGTAGATTCAAAGAGTTTGTCATGCTTCCACCGGTCGACCACTTGGTCGACTCGCAGATTTAGAGAGTTCAGCCACCATAGGCCGGTCGACCTGTCAGTCGACTTTTCGATTCAGGATGTTTCAACTTGTTTATTTGGTCGACTCCTCAGTCGACTGCTCCCTCTTGGATCTTTTCTCTGATTTCGTTTTATACTTTCTTTCTTTTACGATTTTGTCCCTTTATCCATTTTCTCTCTTAAATAAGCTTCACTAATATTCTTATATTTCATTTTAGTTATTCAAAACTATTTCTTTTCAAATCACATTGGAGCGAATAATTATACTTAACAAAAATACACATAAAAGATAAAACTCATTTTGTGCCATGTGCGTGTTCTTAAATGGGATATTAAGAGTTGAAATTTACCTGGGTTGTTTTCCCAAATTACTTCAAGCTCTTAAATCTTCAATATCTTCAATTTTGTTATTTAGCATCCATTTAACTTGTCATTTTCATCACTGGAACTAAGATCACTGAAACACTCAATTAAAACATTAGTTCCACCAAAATATCAACATTTAATTGTTCATCAAAATCTTAGGATAAACCTAATAGTCACACATAAATGGAGAATGAAAGTTTAGATAGTCTTTTAAAAAGAATGGATAGTGATGTTGAACTATTTAGAAGTTTAGGGGTCAAAGTACAATATACAAAAAAGGGAGTCCAAGGTTTAACCTAGAATAAAATCTAAGCTACCTTAAATAAATAAATTTAGAATTTGATTCTTAGATAATCTTCAGATGCTATTCATATGGAGTCCTCGTGTGGATACTACTAGAGATGAGGCATTTGTGTCCTTTCTAGAAGAGTCGAATCGGTGTTTGCTTCAAGATTTGTTCATGCTGCCCTATAAAGAAGTGTTCAAATTATGCCTCGATATAAACCAGCTAAGAAGCTGCAACATAGGGAAAGGTATAAAATCTTTTATTATCTTTCATTGTACTTATATATTTGTTATATGTGTTAATACGAACATATCGGAACTTATGGAATTACAGATATTAAAATTAATTTAAAGTTTGTATTTCACTACATAAATCAAGCTATTTTAATAATCAATTCCTTAAAATGGTATTAGAGCCACATCTATAATTAACGCAATATAAATAATAATTACGTATTGTGAAATATTTGATCGTAGTAATATTGACAAAAAATATTATTTTGAAATTTTTCCCAGATAAAAACAAAATCATGCAAATCTGAAAAAGTTTTTAAATTTTTAAATTTTTTAATATTAATGAAATAGTAGAAATTTTGGAATTTGAGTACACGACATTGCATCACAAACTGCGATACCAATGGGAGGAATCGGTAGTGGCGCGATAGTGGCTCCAAGCCACTAAAACGTACCACTATGTGGCATCGGTGCTTTGTCGCTGGACAACAGTTGTTGAGGTAGCGACTATCTAGCCGCAGCAAGGGCTAAAGTGGTAGTCCATCCACCACGGTGGCGTAGCCATGCAACCCTCTCGGGTCTGTCTAGCTGTCATTTTGGCAATTACCGAGCACCTGCGATTCTGTCTGGATTTTGTGCTATTCATTTTTGTTTTTGGAATTTTAGGAAAGTTGGTCAAACTTTGACCTTTTTTGTGAAACAAATTTGAATTTTTGAATTATTGCATGAATCAGTTTTGGTATCTTTTAAATTTTATTTGAATCTATAAAAATCTCACATAAATTAGAATATTTTTTTTCGAAATTTAAATTTAACCTTCTTAAATCAAATATTTAATATATTATTTTAAATATTATGAAATAAAATTTATAGATCATTTTTTTAATTATTTGAATTTGAACTAAAACTATAAATAAAATAGAATAATACTAATATGAGATAAGGGTAGATTATTAGTTTTCTAATTATTTTAGGAATTATCGATCTAATTAAATTTCTACAAACCATCTATTATATAAAGCTGGATGGTATACATTTTGGCCTATTTCGGTAACATCATTAAGTTTAATATTAATGAAAATAATTTTTCTCTTTACTTTAGTTAGATTTGTTAATGGAGAGTATTTAATTTTTATTTAATTATTGAACATTTAATTTTGAGAAATATAAAATAACAGGTAATATCTAAGATTTATTTAAGGGAGAATAGCACTTTTGGGCCCTAAAGTTTGGGATGAGTGTTTATGTCGTTCCTGAAATCTACAAAGTTACACATTTAGTCCCTCAAGTTTTATTTTTGTTTCAATCTGATCAAATTGTAGATTTCATTAACAAAATCGAATGAATGTAATTAGTATAGGGCTAATTTGTTAATTTCCTCATTTAAGTTTGGATGAAGTTTTTAAATTGATGATGAGGTTTTAAGAGATGGCATATTTGGTCTCTTATATTGTAATTCATCTTTAATTTGATCTAACCAAAATTTTTGTTACAAAAATTGGACGGATTCCATTAATTTGGGGATATTTTCATGATATTTTAAGTTACTCTCTTTTTCTTTTCTTTTTTTCAACTATAGGAAGTTATTTTTGTCCCAAACATGTTTTAAACTAATACATTTCATAATTTTGGAGAACAAATTTTTTATCCCTATATTTTAATAAAAATTCTTACAAATATAACACAAGATTTATACAAATCAAGAGGGCTTCATATAAAAAATTTAAGAATTTTAATTAAACTTTTATTAAAATATGTATCAAAAAATTTTAGTTTTCATAACTTAAAACAAGATTTATAAAAAAACAAAATGGATTTATATACAAAATTTAAGAATTTTAATTGAATTTTCGTTTAAATATAGGGTAAAATTTTTCATTCTTGATAAGTATGAGATGTATGAGCATGGTGAGAAAATAACTTTCTACAACTGCAAAAGGAGAGAGAGCCGGGAGAAATAACAAAAATATCTTCAAAGTAATTTATTTCGTCCAATTTCTTGACAAAATGTTCAATTGTACCAAATTGAAGCCAATTTGGAATAAAGGTTGTAATATATTATTTGTTGGTTTTAATAGAGTGGGTGATAGATTATTCTAATCTTGGTTTTGAGAGAATGATTTTAAAATGTATCCAAGAGTGAGATAATTTGGTAATTTATTAGCAATTGAATCAGAAATTGTATTGCTCTTAGGTAATCTCTACCCGAAAAAGTATGGGTATTTTCAGTTACTCATGGTTCTTCTAATTTATAGTTTTCAATTGGAGGTTATATGAGAACTTTCATTCTTTAATTGTTAATTTTAGAAGTTTAATTTACCATAAGACAATTTTTTATTTTTTTTATTTTTTATTATTATTATTTTGCAGAAGTGAAAATATTTTGTTGCTATATAAGTTAATCTCAGAAGTAGAATTGCCATGGAAAATTCTTTCAATGGGATACCAAAAGTTTTATTTTTCTCTATTTGGAGGTAAAGACTAGGCATATTTATCAAGATTCAATTGTATAAACATACTATTTTATTTGACGCACCCCGATTTTTTTAGAAAAATGAAATAAATGAATATGAAGTGTAAAATGAGAAAAGGGTTTTTAAAAGCGTTGATTTTCTCATTAAAGTACTTAAGCCAATTTTAGAAAAATGAGTCGCCACCTAGTATTGGATTTAAACGGTGTGCTAGGTCACCGGATTTTTTTTAAAAACAATTTGAAAAATGACTTAAGTAAAATTTTGACTCCAAAAAACACGGTCCGACTAGAGATTTGTTTTAAAGAGTTCGGGGGTTAATTACGCTCGGGGAAAGTGTTAGGCACACCAAGACACCCGTCTAAAAAACGGTATCTTATCCAATTAAGTTCAATCAAAATTTAAATTCGAATGTTTTATTTTATTTTGGAAAAAAAAATCTTTTGTATTTTTTTTTATATTTTTTGTATTTTTAATTTATATCTAGGAATTTACATATTGAGAGGAGCAATTCTCTTTCTAAGCCGCTTAAATAGAAGGTGGAAAAAAAATTTCCACGATTAAATTTAACACAAGTTAGAAAAAACAATATGCGCGCGCGCGCACATACACACGCACACACTTAAGTCAGGTCAATTTTAATGAATCTACATATCGAGTGGAGCGATCTCCCTTCTAAACTTAAATCGCTTAAGTAGAAGGTAGGGAGTTTCTCACCTCGTTTTTACAACATATTATATTTAACATAAGTTAATAAAAAATGCACATGTGCCCACACACACACATACATATATGTTTGTGTGTGCGCGCGCGCGCGCGCATGTATACACTTAAGTTAGGTCCATTTCAATTAATTTACATATTGAGGTGAGTGATCTCCCTTCTAAACCTAAATTGTTCAAGTAGAAGGTCAGGAGATTTCCATTTCATTTTCTCTACTCATGAAATTATTCACAAGTTTATATATATGTAACTCATTAAATTATTCACAAGTTTATATATATGTAAAAATAAAAAAAAAAGTAACAAACCCAAATTCCGGTATAATAACGAATTATATTTATTTTATCAAAATATTGAGGGGAGCGATCTCCCTCTCAAACTGCTCAAGATTTGGTAAAGAAATAAAGAAATATAAAAGATAAATGAAAGTAGAAAAAAAGAAAGAAAAGTTACGAAAAAATGACCTAAACTCTCTACCCAAAATTTTCTCCTCTTCTAATAAGAATTCTCCCGCCAAAAATCTCCTCTCTCATAAGACTTCTCTCCAAAAACATTTCCTACCAAACAAATGAATATGGATATCTTATTTATAAACTCCGAGAAGGCAGAAATGGAAATTATACAAATTTCAAAACACGGTTTATTGTTCACTCGATTCACTGTTCATACGCAAAAATTACTATTCATCTTCACACTATTCACATATATAGTATTATTCACACATATGACACTATGCACGCATATAGCACATTGTTCATGCGCCGAAAATACTAATACCCATGTTTGCTCCATCTCTCAATAGGTTTTGCTTCTTGAAAAGTACTTAATTCAAGAGTGATAACGTATTTTTTTTCTTTTTTCTTTTTTTTTTTTTTTTTGAAATAAAATAAAGTTAAATAAAACAAAATTAACTATAAAATAAAACATAAAAAATTTTGCAGGGCAGTCAAAATGTTGTGTCTATAGCTGCCCCTTTTTGTTATGTGAGTTTCACTTGCTTGATAAAGATAAAAGACCACGTAATTTTGATTGTCCCATTTTCAGGATTTTTTCAAAACACATTTTTCGATGACAGAACAAATAAAACATAAAAAATGACTCATGATGAACGAGTGTCCGTTTAGAGGATTGTTTAGAGTAATGCAAAAATGACTCATAACGATACTCATGATGAACACTTGTCTGTTTAGAGGATCATTTAGATTAATGAAAAAATGACTCATGGTGAACAAGTGTTCATTTAGAGGATCGTTTAGAGTGATAAAAATAAAGGATGAAAAATGATTCATGATGAACACGTGTTCGTTTATAAGATCATTTAGAGTGATAGAAAATGACTCATGATGAACAAGTGTCCATTTAGAGGATTGTTTAGAGTAGTGAAAAAAAATAAAAAATGACTCATGAAGATACTCATAATGAACACGTGATCGTTTAGAGTGATAGAAAAAAATGAAAAGTGACTCATAATGATACTCATGACGAACATGTGTCCGTTTAGAGTGATAGAAAATGACTCATGACGAACAAGTGTTCGTTTAGAAAATCGTTTAGAGTAATAAAAAAATAACTCATGACGATACCCCTGACAAATACGTGTCCGTTTAAAGGATAGTTTAGAGTGATGAAAAGTTACTCATGACGAACACGTGTCCGTTTAGAAAATCGTTTAGAGTGATGAAAAATGACTTGTGATGATACTCATGATGAACACATGTTCGTTTAGAGGATCGTTTAGAATAATAGAAAATAACTCATGACGATACTCATGACAAACAAGTGTCCGTTTAGATGATTGCTTAGAGTAATAAAAAATAACGCTTATACCCCAACCTTTTTAGCTAGGGGGACAAAATAAAGTCCAAAGGTATAAAATATGCCCCAACCTATGGCTGGGCAAAAATGAGAGATCAAAGATATAAAATGTACCCCAGCCTGCAGTTGGGGCTGACTTTCAAATGACCGAACCTTAACAGATTGCCTATGTACCTTAGGAATACGCTGATGATCAGGTTTAACATAGTTAACTGAATGCCCTTTTTAGGGCAAAACACATACCTGGATGTTCATTTAGAGTTTTTGAATTTCAGCAATACCAATTTCCAATTTGAGTCGACAGGAAGGTAAGAGGTCCTAGTGATAGGAAAATCCATGCGTCTAGTCCTTTTGCGATCCCTGTAAATGGGAAATAAAACACTTCCAAAATAAAATTTTAGTTTGAAAAACTTGTCACCTTTGATGACTTGCAATTCCATTGCCCCTTCCCCGTTGTAGTTACCCGGCTTATGGTGTTTGGGTAAGAGCAATATCGAGAGATTCTTCCGTTTAGAATTTTTTTATAAAAAAGAAAACATTGGTCAACCTTAAGTGAGCCACAATTTTTCTTTTTCATTTTTCTTTTTCAGGCTATGTTTGCAATTTGGGGCCCTTCTCTCCCTTGGAATTTAATGAGATTTTGTTTTTGACCTGTTGAGGGGATTGAAAAGAGTAATGTCCTCTAATCTTTGTGGTACAAGCTCGGCTTGGCTTTCTTGGGTATTGAGATTAATTTTGACACTTGGGATCTAAAACCCCTATATGCTTTGCATTTCAATCAACTCTTGCAACTGTATTACAGAAAAAGGCACAAAATTTCAAAAACTTATTCGCCCAAATATCCATTCTTCCTTGATATTATTTTCTGTGTTGATTTTTATTTAAGTATGACAAATATGATATGGATAATATTCAAGATTCTTCTTCAAAATTGGTGTTAAAAAATGACCCTCTTCATCTAACAAGTATTTAAACCATTTTTCGACAATGAGACTTTTGAGTAACAGAAATAAATATGCTTTTATTTTTTTATTTTATTTTTATTTTTTTATTTCTTTGGGGGGGAGGGGGGAGAGGGGAGAAGCATCTATATATGAGGGACAAGTTTATTGACAACAAGAAGTTTTGGGAATGATGGCTTCACTTTATGAAGGATTGCCTAGCCATTGGGGGGACAAAACTTTGGGTAAGAAAAAATCATTTTTGGGGTTATGGTGGAACTTTATGACGGATTGCCTAGCCGATTGGGTTTTGGGCCTATATTTATTTTTTGGGTAATGGATTTTCAAGTGATAACTTTGCTTTATGACGGATTGCCAAGCCAATTGGTTTTGGATGGTGACTTAGAAGAAATAGCTTTTCAATGGTAGAAAGAATTTGGCAACCTGTATCGGGGGATCCCCTAAGTTCATATATGGATTTCTAGATGAGATAAGTCACATTGTTTCACCTTATTTCAGATCAAAGTACTTCTTATTGTCAAAATCATATTTATCATGCTCAAGTTCATTTTCAACACATTGATCATACACAGACAATTTTGGAATATTTGAAAAAAATAAGCATTAAACTTTTGAAATGTCCTTTAGAAAACACAGTAACAATTATTGAAATTTTTAAGCCATTCACAAAGCAAATCCCCTACCACCCAGAAGGCTAACTAGATGGAGGGATGGATCTTAGAATTTTCCCCAATTTTATTAAGAAGTAAATCCCAACACATCAAGGGGTATAAATCAGGTTCACAAATGGTAGGCTTTGGCTCGTGATCAGGCAAAATCTCTTCTTGATCAGCTAAATTTATTTGGAAGATAAGGCAAGAAAGGTTTATATGGTCATTTGGTGTCGATAGGATAGGACCATGAGGTGGAAGACATAAAATTAGGCTTATGGAAATATGGGTATTTTACGATTAACAATTCAAGGTATTGGGGTGAAGTATGGTTTTGATTTTGGAAGAATTTCAAAGTACCACTTGATTTAGAGACATGTGTCAAGTAGGTAATTTAAGGTATTGGGTGGGAGGTTGGGACATATTTGGCTTAATATGGTTGGAATTGCAGTTTTTTATTTTGGTTAGATTTCGAAGGTGCCACTTGATTTGGGAATACAGGTCAATATGATTTCATTTATGATCGGCTCATCTCATTTAGGAGAAAGTATTGAAAATTTTCTCCTAGTTTTTTTTTTAATCACTCTTAGATGACCAATATTTTCTTTAAATTATATTTATTTACAAAAAATAAAAAATTAAGAGATTACAAAATAAAACAAGACATTTAGATTTAGATTTTTTTGGACTTACTTGGATATAGTAGGCTCGACCCTTTAAAATAAGTTCCCCAGTGGAGTCGCCAGTTGACGTGTCACGCCCTACCCCAGACACCCATCACCCTGGGGCCGGCGTGATGCTGACACGACCTCACCAGAATGACAAACCACTATAGACGACAACATACATGTATAAATACGCGATCACAAAGCAGATCATACAAATATATACACACTCTAATTGGAGACACACCCGTCCCTACAAATTTTTTTATAACTACAAAGATACAAAACCCAAAACCTCTCATTACTTCGCCTCAAAAACATCTCCAAGATACTTCCTCACTATCGTATTTCCAGATTCGACCTAGTGCCAGCAGGGGACCGACTCCTAGTTATTTCACCTGCGAGTGTATTGCCTTCTTAGTAAAACATTTTTAAAATAATAATACATTTTAAGCAATATCACATTTAAATGGATCAAACATAAGTATACAAACATCCTCATTTCTAATAAAAATCACCATAATATAAGCAGTGAAAGTAAATCAATATATATATAAGTTCTATTTAAACTCATCCAGTATAAAATAATACCAATCACCATATAATAAGTCACCAAATATAAGTAAAACACCACATCTCACCCGCACCACACCACATCACACCACACATCGGCTAGCCATGTGATCGTTTTAATCTCACGATCGGGAGTTGCAACGGTACCGAATCCCATAGGATATGCCTTCCTAGCGGGATATAACAATGCTCCGCTGGACTGTGCCAGACGGGTGAAATAACGCTTCACTGGACTAAGCCAGACAGGTGAAACAACGCTCCGCTGGACTAAGCCAGATGGGTGAAACACCGCTCCGTTGGACTGTGCCAGACGGGTGAAAATCCACCACCAATCTCCACCTCACCACCATAACAACAACTCATCTCCACCTCAACAACAACAACTCATCTTCATCTCAACAATAACAACTCAATAGAAAACATCAACGCTTTGCTGAAGCAGATAAAATCAATAGTATCGACAAAACAATAACAACATCATCTAACTACAAATCAATAATATAAACATCTATCTCCAAAACCGATTTAATCCAAATATCATTTTTCCATCGTCTTTTAAAACCAATTAGATTTAATAAATCATTTCTTTCCATTATCTTTAAAAACCAGCGAAAACCACATTTCCAAATCACCCAAAACCGCTTGATCCATATAAGTTATAAATGTATTCAGTTTTTAAGTAAACACATTTTCCATCATATATTTGAAAATAAATTTGGTAAGAAGACAGTACACTCACCTGGATATCTGTTTCCGTAAACTCTTACCACTATTGGTACTCAGATGCCTGCAAACCTAATAGGGACAGGGCCTAAATTGATATTTTATGTAAACATAACTTAATCATGAATTATAGACCCTAAATTTCGTAATTTCCTGTTCCCCGCGCTTTATTATGAAATTTACTATATCGAATTTATTCATGTAAACGGTCTAACTATTTCCTATCGCCATTTCAATTTAGACAATTAAATACATGTATTAAAGAAATTTGAAATTCTACATTTTTCTGAATTTTTCCGTCGGTTGCAAGATTGGATTTTATATTTTTTTTGTGGGGTAGTTTGTGTAATTTTCCCATTTTCCCTTCTTCTTTCTTTTTCTTTTCTTTTTCCCGTTTCTTCTTCCCGCTTCTATTTGCTGTTTTGGTTCTGTTTTCAGCCACTGCCGCAGCGAACATTACCCAGCTCTACTCCCAGAAGTTCTACTGTCGCGACGAACGCCCTTTAATTCCTGTTCTGTTCCTGTTTTCCGGTTCAGCCCACCGACCTCCTTCCACTATCTCTCTCTTCTGCTTCCGATTGCCAACATAACACACACGCCCTCACAACCGGCCGACGACTGACCACCCACACGCCTGAAATTGGCGACGGCACACCCACACATTTAGAACACACACACACAGAGCACACACTGATCACACACAGAACATACAAACAACTACCACACAAAAATGGCAGAACACACACACAACCGGCATCTCTCTCTCTCTCTCTCTCTCTCTCTCTAACTTTCCATTGTCGGCGATGATCACATACACACACACCACCATGCACACACAACACACCCTAATGATGACTGGTAGCCCAAGCCCACCGGCGGCACCCACACAAAAATGTCCACCGTCGACACACCAACTTACACCACCGTTACCACCGGCGACGGAGAGATGACGTACACACACAAACATGGTCAGAACACACACACACAGAGAGCAAAACAAACGGAGACCCTAAACATCGAACACACATACCGACTCACTGATGAACGATCGAACCCACACCCATACTCGTATCAAAACAAACGGAAAAATCACACGTCCACTTACCGGCGACGACGACGATCACCCAAACACCCACTGACGGACGAAAGACAACGAATCACATACACCGGAGCAGTGACGAACCACTATCGGTCGAACCTCTCTCTCTTCCTTTTCTTTTCCTCTCCTCCAGTTCTTCTCTCTCTCTCTAAGTTTTCTGGATGCTTCTTTCGTTTCTCCCATTTCTGTGGATATATATGCGTATATATATATATATATATATATGATTTGACAAAAGGAGAGCCCAAGTGGCCGGCTTCCCTCCCCTTATTTTATTTATTTATTTTATTTTATTATTTTTTTTTCAATAGCTTCTTGAAGAAGCTTTTACGATAATTATACTAACACCCCCTCAGTTTAGCTAAATCATAATTTACCCAATTTCAAAATTTTTAATGTTTGAAAATTTACGAATTTAACCCCTCAAATTTAAAATTACATCAAAGTTAACACCATCAGCCCCGTTATTTTTGGAATATTTTAAAACCCGACTTAAATCATACATAAGTCAGAGGTCGGGGTTTTACATGACACACCCCAATTTTTCAGAAAATTGAAATAAATGAATATAAAGTGTAAAATGAGAAGGGGTTTTTGAAAGGAAATTTTATTATTTGGTCCTAAAAAAATAGTGTCTTGAGAAAATGGTCTTCCAAATGTCTACATTAAGTTTTTGGTCCCCGTAGCCTTCTTAAAATTTAGTCATTAACCATTATTCCTTATTTGTGTTGTATTTACAATTTATGTCATTCTAGGAAAAAATGTGATAGTTACCTTTTTAAAAATCATCAAATCACCAAAATCATCCTATGCAATTCACCATTGATAGAAATAAAAAAAATACCAAATTAATATTCTCTTTCCGACAATATGAATTTCGATTTTTTTTGGTAACTTTTTGTTGGTTTGTGAATATTCATGTTTTTTGAAAAATTGAGATCAAATTTGCTTGAACAAATTCACGATATGAATGTTCACCAAAACAACTACAAACATTTACCAAAAAATCGATATGAACATTTGCAAAAAAATTAAACAAAATCAACACAGAACAAATTCATGACATGAACGTTCACTAAAACAACTACGAACATTTACTAAAAAAAATTGATATGAACATTCACATAAAAATGAAACAAAATCAACACAGAACAACAAACGTGAATATGAACATTTATCAAAGAAATTGATAGAACATTTGCAAAAAAAATAAAACAAAATCAACACAGAATAACAAACGTGAATATGAACATTCACATATAATGAACAAACGATGAATAGGGCTGAGATCTAGAATCAACCACCACAAGATCGGCTGTTGTGAACATCCACCACCAAATCGTTCACCGTAACCACCGCAATCCACCATTGCAACGGTCTTCTGCAGCGATGGTTCACCTATTGCTTTTCGACCATTGAAGACGATTGCACTTCGATCATTAAACGTCATCATCGTCTTCATTATTGACGACTGGTGTTCATCAATCGATTAATCTTCTCATCGCTTCTACTCTTCATTGTCGATTTTGTTAATCATCGTCTTCATCATTGATGATTTCAAATCTCGTCGTCGATTCTTTGTCTTCATCATCATCGATTTGCAAATCACGGTCTGTTCATCGATCATTGCCTCTTCGATTTGAAGATTCGATTATTTTTTTATCTTCAATTCGATTTTGCAATCTACATCAGAGATCTTGCGATTCTTCTTCGATTTGATTTTGCCATGGTGGTGGTGGTGGTAGAATGATGCGGCTGGCCGAATCTGAAAACACTAGATCAATCTGATAACACGGCGGCGACATCAGAGTTTGAAGTTTGCAAGCGGACGACAGGATGCGACCAGATGCGATGGCGGCGGAGAGCTTCGGCGACCAGATGCAACGACGACGGCGGTGAGCTTCGATCGGTGGTCTTCCGGCAGTGGGATGAGATAGGGAGGCGGCTGTGGGATCCATTGAAATGAAAATATAATTCTTAATTTAGGGTTTCATGCGTATATATATAAGGGTATAATTGTCCATTCGTTTTTTATTTTTTTTTAAAAAGACTTTTCTCTAAGAATGTTTATAAGAGGGTTAAAAAAATAACCTTTTTCAAAAACAGGCTAAATGAGGAGAAATAAAGTTGAAAAATGCCTAAACAATAAAAAACTCTTTTTAAAAGCGTCGATTTTCTCATAAAAGTACTTAAGTTAATTTTAGAAAAAGAACTTGTTACCTAGCATTGGATTTAGATGGTGTGCTAGGTCACTAGATTTTTTTTTAAAAAAATAATTTGAAAAATAGCGTAAGTAAAATTTTGACTCCAAAAGGCACGGTCCGACCAGAGATTCGTTTTAAAGGGTTCAGGGGTTAGTTACTCTCGAGGAAGGTGTTAGGTACTCGAAGACGCCCGTCTAAAAAATGGTATTTTATCTAATTAAGTCCAATCAAAATTTAAATCCAAATATTTTATTTTATTTTGGAAAAAAAGAATCTTTTTGTATTTTTATTTTATTTTTTATATTTTTTGTATTTTAAATTTATATTTAAGAATTTACATATTGAGGGGAGCAATTCCCCTTCTAAGTTGCTCAAACAGAAGGTGGAGAAATTTCCTCCACGATAAAATTTAACACAAGTTAGAAAAAAAAATACACGCATCCCCTCCCCCCCCGACACGCTCGCGCGCGCGCACACACACACACATACTCTTAAGTCAGGTCAATTTTAATAAATCTACAGAGGGGAGCGATCTCCCTTCTAAACCTAAACTGCTCAAGTAGAAGGTCAGGAGTTTTCCACCTCGTTTTTGCAACTCATTATATTTAACACAAGTTAAAGAAAAATGCACGCACGCACGCGCGCGCGCACACACACACACATATGTATGTATGTACACACTTAAGTCCATTTCAATTAATTTACATATCAAGAGGAATAGTCTCCTTTCTAAACCTAAACCACTCAAGTAGAAGGCCGGGAGATTTCCACCTCGTTTTCTCTACTCATTAAATTATTCATAAATTTATATATATGTAAAAAAAAAAAAATTACAAACCGAAACTTCAGTATAATAACGAGTTATTTTTATTTTATCAAAATATTGAGGGGAGCGATCTCCCTCCCAAACTGCTCAAGATTTGGTGAAGAAATAAAGAAAAATAAAAGAAAAATGGAAGAAGAAAAAGAGAAAGAAAAGTTACTGAAAAATGACCCAAACTCTCTCCCCAAATTTTTCTCTTCTTCTAATAAGAATTCTCTCCCCAAAAATCTCCTCTCTAATAAGACTTCTCTCCAAACCAATTTCCTCCCAAACAAATGAAAATGACCCCCCTGTTTATAAACTCCGAAAAGGGCAAAGTGAAAATTATACAAATTTCAAAATGCGGTTCATTGTTCATACACGGTTCAATGTTCATACGTGGAAATGACTATTCATATTCGCACTATTCACATATACGACACTATTCAGTTGTATGACACTATTCACGCATATAGCATTGTTCGTGCGCCGAAAATTCTAATACCTATGTTTGCTTCATCTCTCAATAGGCTTTACTTCTTGAAAAGTACATAATTTGAAAGGGATAACGTATTTTTTGATTTTCTTTCTTTCCCCCCCCCCCCCCTTTTTTTTTTTTTTTTTTTTTTATTTTCTGAAATAAAACAAAATAAAATGAAGTTAAATAAAACAAAGTTAACTATAAAATAAAATATAAAAAAATTTGCTGGGCAGTCAAAATGTCTTGTCTACATGTATGGTGCAAGGTTTGTTTTTTGCTTTAATTACGTTTAAAGAATTTATTAGTTTCAATATCTTGAAGTTTACATATTTTAGTTTATTGATTTTAATTTTAATAATAGTCTATATAATCTTTAAAGGTGTGATTGTTGTGTTCCAACTTATATTATATTTAATTTTTTTCGGACCTTCTCTTATAATAATCTAGCTAAAATGAAGTTAATATTACCGAAGCCAATTAAAATAAAAAAGTTCTTTAGCACGATAAATACACAAATAATCTCAATGTCACATTGAATGTCGATGCAATCAAGAATAACATAGCTTTTATTACATTTTGGAGTTGAGTTGTTGGTATCTAAACAATTATCAGTTGACTTCGACTAAGATATTTTGTGATGACAATAATCTAAATGGAAGGTTATTTATTTTGTAGTTTTAAATTTGGCGTATTTTTAAAAATAAATATTAAGTAATTTATAATACCCCAAAAAATTATATTTTAAAAATATTATTTTATATAAGTTTAATATATTTTTGGGTTGTTTTGTATATTATAAAAATTTAGGGTATAAATAAATATTTAATAATTTTTGGGGGTTAAATGTTAAATTTTAAATTGAGTTTTCAAAGTTTTAGAACTATTGTGTTATTTAAAATATAATTTTAAGAGTTTGGAAGTATACTCAATTTTTATTTTTATTTTTTAATTTCAAAAAAGATAATTAATGTAAATAAAATAAATAAATAAGTTAAAGGTGTTCTCTTCTTCTTTAACAAGAAGACAACACATGTATATATATGCATATATGTTATGCATATGACACGTGTAGATATATATTAAAGTAATAATAATAATAATAATATTACTATTATTATTATTATTATTATTATGAGATGATCCTCACCTTCTCTCTCTCTCTCTCTCTCTCTCTCTCTCTCTCTCTATATATATATATATATATATATTTGTTCTGAGTGAGAAAAATTTAGGAAGTGAAAAAAAAAAGATAAAAAAAAAATCTATACAACATCAATTTCAATTCAGATTTTAGGTAAATTTTTTAACTCTTTTAATACATGTATTTAATCTTTCTATTTATTGTGTGATATATTTTTTTTATTGTTGTTTATTTACAACGGTTGGTTTGTATGAATTATTTATAAACATGTAATATGTGTCAATTATGTGGAATGCGTGTCATCTACTATTTGTTGAATTGATTGGATACACATAATAAAAGAGTTAGAATTCTACTGAGTTTTGGCTGACAATCTCACAGTTTTTATTTCAAGGTCGCTAAAAATGGAATTATTTAATTTATTTTTTTGTAATATTTTTATTTATTGTTATTATTGTAAAATTGATTCGATAAATTGACAATTTCAATCCTTGCCCTAGTTTGTAAAATTTTCTCTAATTTATGGGTAATTAAATATTTGTTATTTAAAATTTTTAATTTTAATTCGTTTCAGGAGAGGTATTTTAGTAGTTTGACCTGCTCCAAGAGCAATTGGACAACTTCCAGCAGTACAATAAGACGATGGACGAGCGTCTTGATAACCTAACTACTCAGATAGGGAGGATGTCTACTTTTGTGGAGAAAATCCATAGGATAATGCAACACTTTAATCCATACTACCCGCAGTCGCCTTCCAATTCCTCTGGATCTTATTATCCCCATCATGGTCCTGGTTTATTTTGATTTTATGGCTAAAGTAATTTTAACTAGATTCGCTCAACAATTTAATTTTTTTTTTTATTTTTTTTTTTATTGTAATAGCTAACTTAGGTTTTGGATGGTTGCCCTTAAACATTTCATGGTTTTGATTTGTTATCAAGTTGAGTTTGGTTTATATATATTTGGGTTGAAATTTTATTCTTTATATTCATCTCAAGTATAATTCTTTAATTGTGTTTAATAAAAAAATATTCATTATTCCATTTTTTTTTTTAAAAAAATTCTCACTTTTTGAGATGACAAAAGAAGATAAATTGAGATGTTTTCTAAAATGTTTTCAAAAATTAATGAATATTTTCATTGTATTCTTCATTCATTCATATCGTGGATTGTAATTCACAATACTTAGTACCTTAAAATAATTCTCATTTTATGCTTGAATTGGTCAAAAAGACCCGTCCTAAGGTAAAATAACATTAACATTTATAAACTATTTATATAATCTTATTAGATCACTCACTGCACATAAAATGGTCTTATATGCTCATTTGTGTTTAATTATGTGTTTAGGAGTATTTAAATAGTGTTTTAAAATTGTTTTTACAAAAATGGTAGTTAGAATCAGTCAACTAATTTAAAAAATTAGTCAACTGATTGTAATTGGATTTTGGAAATTGGTTAAAGGCTAAAAAATAATCAAAGGGTCGACTTACAGGGTAATTGGTCAACCGAAAATTATAGGTTCCTAGAAAATTGAGAAAAAAGAATATTGGTCAACCGAAAGATACTGATGCCTAGAAGTCATGAAGCGGTCGACTAAAATGAGGAACTGGTCGATCGAATGATCTTTGAAATTGTTGAAATTGGCTACAAAAGATCTATTATTCTCACTAGTCAAATTTTGGGTCATTCAAAGTGAATATATATATATATATATATTCTTAAAAAACCTAATAACCTAGCACACCAATCTGACTCAACGCTAGATGTAAACTCTTTTTTCTTACAAATTCAGATCAAACGTCTTTTTGAAAGCCTGGCTTGCACAAAGTCCCAAATAAATAAAATTTCAAAAAAACTATTTTTTTTTCCAAATGTGTTTGACAGCACATATTTAACTTTAAGGAAGATTTTTTTTTTTGGGGGGGGGGGGGGGTGTGCCAATAGTTTTCATTAATTAAATAACTGGATCCATTCCAATTTTGCCCTTAAAAAGAAACTATGTTTTACGGCATTCCAACTAACTACGATTAACATCTACCAATATGCCATAACTGTATCTAGTTAATAACAATTTAATTAGATAACTTACTCAGTTGTAATTATCATGTAATTTAATCTCTCTAATTTTATATCCCAAAAGGAATAATAGGACGTGGATAAAGTTAAAACCCCTTGTTCAGTTTGTCCAAGTAATGATACAATTCATTTGTGATGCAAACGAGAATGTAATTCTAATTATCACATTGCTTTGGCCAAAGATTTAAATGAATTAAAATATATATGATCACATAGGATATTTTACTTTCTGCTAAAGGGCGATAGATAATTTATTTCATACTCGAATGTCTACATGATTCACTATATGTAGTAAGTACCTTTCAAGATCTCTTGCTAGAACATATGATTTAGTGCTATCAAAGTATATGAATACATTTACATTACAAATTGTACCTTAAGTCAAAAGATCACATGTACAATTACAATTCAGATATTCTATTTTGACAATAGGAAACGTTTCCCACATAGAATATCAAGTATGATCACGTTCAATCCCTTGTTGATGATAACAGTTCTCCTTGTGATTGTTCTAAAATATCATAATGGATGAATATGAGATTTACCATTCTTTGTAGATAAAACACCCATCTAACCGAATAGTAAGTATCAATTTAATAATTATATGACTAAGTAAATTTAGAATATCAGCTACAAAATGTCTATGGTCTCGATCCTTTTAATCACCGTTAAAAGGTAAAACATCAACTGAATATCATGGTATCTTAATAACAATGTATAATATATACATATGTAGTGATATATAAAATACCGAAATTGTTCTTATTAAGTATTTACTTACTTAAGATTATTTTCTTGAAACAATTCCAAAATATGACAACTAATGATTGTTTGTAGGGCTTGTCTCCGATATTAAGAGGACACTAACGTTGATTATGCCAGAGATCCCACGAATCGATGCTCTACTACATGATATTATTATTTTTTTTCCATTGTGACTCTCATTTTGTGATGTATTGCATAGAGGTGGAGTATTGTGCTCTTACTAACTGCACTCAAGAATTACTCTCTTATGGTTACTTGATGACATAGGAGTGTTATTTGACCACTAGTTATCATGACAATTAGAATACCATACAAATTGCTCACAATAACGCTTGTCATAATTGTCATTTTGTGCAGCATCATGTTCCTCATAACACAGTTTCTCTCGCATTTTTATGTCATTTTTACTTTTACTTTTTGGGGAAATAGATTCGAATTGTTTAATAATTTTATTTTTATTCTACTTTTCTTTAAAAAATTAATTAAATAAACAACACCTTGACCACTCTTTATCACCTCAATTAGTAAAAAAGAGACAACTAGAAAAGATATATTCACAACCCAAAAAAGCACACACTTCTTTTATTGATTTTTTTTTTCTCCTTGTAAAACAAACTACAGGACAGCCCATACAAAAAGAAGAAGAAGAAAAAAAGTGAACAAAAACACAACCCTTAGAGAGAGAAAGAGGAGAGAGATGGTGTTGATGTGTGTGTGAAAAGGCAATTTCGAAAGGCAGATGTTGAGTGAGGTAAGGATGGATGGATTCTCGTCCTCTAGCAACTCATAGGGCTATTAGGATCACTTAGAGCCGATATTGCTGTTTCAATCTTTTTCTTCAGTACTTCTCTCTCCTCCTCGTCAGCCTGCAAAAAATAAAAGAATTTTTTATTATATAATCTTCCATAGAGAGGTCATTGAGAAAAAAATCTTTTTTATATATTTGGTTAGGATTCAGACCAAATAGTACAATCAATTAAATTTTTAGTCCTAAAAAAAAACAAAAAGAACACTAAAAAGACACATGTACCCCTGAACAAAACCTCTCTCTTATTTATATTAACTATCACTCACCTTCTCTCTCTCTCTCACTCTAAGCTCACTCTCTCTCTCACTCACTCTCTAAAGTTGAGCGTTAGTACAACTAAATGTGTTGAGCGTTAACACAACTAAATGTATTGGGTTTGTAATTGCGTTAACGTTAACACAATTAAATTAAGTGTGTTTGATTGTAATTATATTAACGTTAACGTAATAAAATTAAATGTGTTGGGTTGTAATCGCATTAACGTTAACGCAATTAAGTTAATGTGTTGGGTTGTATTTGTGTTAACATTAATGCAACTAACATTAAAGTTAATGCACACAAAACAAATAATGAAAGAGACGGTAATATGAAACACACAAAAAAATGCATTAACGTTAACAAACACACAAAATATGATAAATATTCAAGAAAAAAAAATATACAATACGTCTGGTGATAAAATTAGTTAACGTAATGCACAAACAGACAGATTGGGAGATGATGCGTTAACAAAAAAAAAAATGAATTCAACAACGTTAACGTCAATCTCAATGTAATATTGTAATATAGGTAAGTGGTATTTACTTGAACAAATTACGTTAACATCCTTTGTTGTTTAAATTTGTCTTGTTGCATAATGACAAAATGACAGACTTGTAAATAAATGTTAACAGGGAGGGTCATAATGAAGGATTTTTTTTCTAAAAATTTGGTAGGGTCTGAAAACTTAATTGTTCATGTCATGAGGTCTTTTTTCTCTATTGAGTCTCTATAGAGGACTAAAAAATTAATTACCCAAAATTAAATTTTTAATTTCACCAAAAGTAATACGCATATAATAATTTTTTTAAACAAAACAAAAAAAAAAAAACTATTTTTGTATAAAATATATTTAGAAAAAAAAGTATATACCATTGACCTCCCCTATCATTTTACATTATACCAGATATTTTTTCTGTCATTTTAAAAATACCAGAGACTTTCCCTGTCTTTTTGCTCAAACACCACTTATTTCCCTTTGGACAAAATTGCCCTTAGGTTATTTTTTTTAAAAAAATTATTAGCATTCCTATATTTTTAAAATTATATTTTTTATCCTTAATTTTTTAAATAATTATATTTATCTCTCACCACCACCGCCCAACTCTCACAACCCACTACCACCGCCACAGCCTAACTCCCACCGACACCTCCCACCACCTCCCACCGCCCAACTCTCCCGCCACCACCAGCCCCACCATCACTGGAGAGAGAGAAAATAGTTAATGAAAGAGTTAAATTTTTATTTTTTTTAATGAAATGGTTAAAAAAAATATTTTTTAAAATGGGGGTGGGAAGTGGCGGTGGAAGGTGGGCTGCGACGATGGGAGGTGGTGGGCGGAGGTAGGAGGTGGTGGCGGCGGTGGGTGCGGTGGTAGGAGATGGCAATGAATATATATAAATTAAAGGGTTATTTTTATGTATTTTAATTTTTTATTATTTAATTATTTTTTAAATAGTGAAGGGTAAATTTGTATTATAATAAAAAATTTATTATTTTTTAATGAATAAAGGAGGTAAGTGGTGTTTGAGAAAAAAACAAAAAAGATTTTTGGTATTTACAAAATGACAGAAAAAGTTTCTGATATAGTACAAAATGACAAGAAAAGTCAATGGCATATACTCTTACAAAAAATATATTTTTCAGTGCAATGTGAACCAAAATTGTGCTCTCCCTTTTGGACACTAGTGTAGAACAAGTTTCTAGAACATCTAAAAAAACATTTCTTTTATAAAAAAAAAAAAAAAAAATGACAATAATGAATTGCATAATCTAATCTAATTCTTATAAAATGAATTTTTTAGTGAATAATATATTAAATTAAAAAAAAATTCAGGCGTATAGAAATTTTTTTACAAGTTTAGAATTATTGTAAAAATGCAAAAATTCATCAAAATCATTGTAATTTTTAAAGAAAAAAACCCTTGTGAACTTATTAAAAAGTGGTCTCGTTGGTCGCTTAGTAGTACCCCACAAAAGGAGACAAGACAAGGCCCACGACCCATGAGCATCTCGCCTAAAACAGATTAAAGATTGCCCTGACCGTAGATAAAGTTTTTCTCATATTCCTAATTTTACGGATAATACAATAACCATTTTTCTTTTTTGGGCTTACTTGATCTTAGGCAAAAGACTGAGAAAGGTATTTGGACTTACGGTGTCTCCATTTGCGTCTAATCTTTATTGTACTTTCAAATTGTTAAATACAATTATTAATTATATGGGACCAAGTGTATTAAATTTTATTTTATTTTATAGGAATTATAATTTAAGGAAAATAAAGTTTTTCTTTAATAAGGTAGACGTAATATCACATCCAAGAGTTTGGGAAATCAAATAACACGTCAAATCATATGAGCATCTTTGAAGAAATTGTGAATTACACTTTGACCCCTAAACTATGTTTTATTTTTCTTTTTGGTCCTTCAACTATTCTATTCGTTTTAATATCTGAAAAACTTCGCCATAGGAAAAACAAGTGAAGCATCCAGATTAATGATTAATTTATTGGCGGACAATATGCATTATTACCCCTATACTACATGTCAATTTACAGTTTGGTACATTAAATATACTTGAGTCAATAAATATTAAATAATTACATTAAAATTTACCAAAAATTTAGTGGGTCAAAATGAAATTTCAAAATTCATTGACCAAATTACAACTAGAAAGGTCCTGAAATTCAGCACTTATTTTAAATAAGTCCTTATACTTTAATTTACATCAATTGAGCCCCCTTAACTTCGACAAGTGCACTATTGACCCCGATTTCATTCATTTTCAACGTTAAGTTTGATCGAAAATGTCGATTAACGGTTCAAATTGTCTGAAAAAAACATTGAAATAAGTATATTTTCAAAGAAAGAGAGAGAGAGAGAAGGGATGACCTCGATGAAAACCGTCTTCAAAAGCCTCCCAGAAAAAGAAGTGATGTTGGCGGTGATGATTTTGAGTTGCAGAGACTCAAAAACCTCACAAAGCCTAACCATGGTGTCTGTTCTTTTACTACAAGTCAGGCTCACCACAACTGTCTTCTCTCCCATATATGATACCTTCAACTGCCAATTCGCAAAATAAAAATTAATTAAAAAATAAAATAAATGATTACTCTTTTCACTGTTAAAGTTTAATTGTGTTAACAATTTGTTAATCTTAGCTTTTGTATATTGCTTAATTGATCCAATTGTAGATTTTCGCCTACTTTTGTCATCATATTAGGGAGTGAAGTGCGAGCACAACAAAACTTAAGGGTGCAAAGTGCAATTTATCTTTTATGCGCTCCAGTAATAAAAGTAGGCTCAAATTGTAGAGTTAGATTAATTAAACGTAAATATTAAATATAAAGGAGCAACATGTAAAATTTAAAGGTTTATGGATCAAAGTGAAATTGAACCCAAATTTTAAAGGGCAAAGTGAGATTTAGTGCCATTTTTTTGGCTTAAATTTGAGGCTTATAATTATATTGTTATTTGTACCCTAAACTTTCAATTAAAGCAAATTGCACCCTAAAACTATTAAATTCTGTCTAAAAATATCAATTTGACTAATTCCGGCTAAAATATTGCTACATAAAATGGCTATTTCTAGAGAGAGAGAGAGTAAATGATCAAGAGAGAGAGGAAGAGGCTTACTTCGAGAACATCAATGGGGGATTTTCTCAACTGCCCATAACCATAGTAGCACTGCCTGACTTTCTTGGTCTCTGGTCTTGAAATCATAAAGGGTGTGTCTTCATCGAATTCGAAAACTTTATTTTTCTTTGATTTTCCAGATTCGATCTCCAATATCTCGCTCTGAATCCTCCTCTCTTCCTCATGCAACTCCTGTATGTATTCGATTGCGTCTTTGATTATTGAAGCCTTGTCCATCTACGGCAGAATCAATAAATTGATACGAAAAGCAAACTTTAGAGAAAAAATTGCAAGAAATTAAAATATAAGGGGTAGAGTGTGACCACACACCCAAGCTCTAAGTGAAACTTGTACATTTTTTTATTTTTTTTTATACAAGTTAGTTTATGCGCAGTATGACTAATCACTCTACCTGACAATTTTAATAAGAGACTGATACATTCATGATTAAATTCAACATTTAATTTTTGAAATACTTCTTCTTATTGACAAGGAAATTCATAATTAAATTTAACATTTAATTTTTAAAATACTTCATCTTATTGACAAGGAAACGAGTCAACTTTAACTTTCTTAGGTCAACTTTTACATTATATGATGTGGAGTAAACATCAATTTTAAAGCCAGCCCACTCATTATTAACCATATTGCATTAGCCAAAAAATAAAAAAAAATAGTTTATTTGATGCATAGGGAGTGGATAAAAAAAATAGTTTATTTGGGGGCAATAATTCAGTGGGAGCATAATCTTTTTCCTCTTTAGAATTTTTTGAAAGGAGGGTCACCTTGCTTATATTGGGAACCACTGATCGGAGCGCAAATAGCCGTTCGTTGAGTTTCTTCCTCCGATTTCGCTCCGACACGATGTTCTTCGACGCCGCCGATGACTGTGCGCCGTCCGGCGAGCTCGAATCGTAGTACCCGGAAAGTGCCTCGTCGAATCCCCAGCTGTACGTTCCGAATTTCGAACCAATTTCAGTTATTTTACCCAAAAAGAAAAGGAAATTTTGATTTGAAAGTGTTTTCTAATTCAAAGGAAGGATCAATTACCTGTCGAGTTCTTCATTTTGGAAGAACATGTTTGTTTCCCAATACTTATGGTACTCTTCTCCGATGTTATCCATGGTCAATGGCTGTTTTAGAGAGAGAGTGAGAGAGAGGTATTTTATGGTTGTGTCAGATAATGTCGTTTTATAGTGGTCGGATATGTTAATAATACGGAGGAGAAAGGCATCATTCCTCTACAGTAGCTTTCATACAATTCCTGCAGTTGATTCACCCTCCTTGTACTTTGAAAAACTTTAACCCTAAATCCCAAAAATAATATTCTAGTTATAAATTGGGGCTTGTTTCTTTGCTCTGAAGCACAAAAAATCATCCACAATAAAAATATCCCGAATTGTTAATTTTGAATAATGTCAGGCAACAAAAACGACTCTTAATTATATAAGATTACTCGATTAGATAACATGTAATATGAACTTAACAATACTAATTCATAAGTATTGAATTTCTTGGTTTTCAACGATAAGTCATAATCTTATGAAATTGTAATTTTGTTTTTGATGTCCATTATTAGAAGTAACCAACAACAAATATGCAATTTTGTTGAAATGATTGTGTAATATGACCTATGAAGTTTCAAGAAATTATGTTCTTTTTCCTAAAATTGTATTAGAAAAGGTTATATTTTTCTATGAGAAGGAAAGTCAAGTTCTCCAATCTATTTTGTCCACTCCTGATAATGGTGGGATCAAGAAACATCGTGGTCCTAATTATTAGATTTTGAAAAACTCGGAGTCATGGCAATGTGAACTTAGAGGTAATAAATTCTAACACTACCCTCCAATAAATTTTTGGTAGATTTTGTAAAATTTTGTCATTCTTACATAAATTCCCTTTTTTTTTTTTTTTTTTTTTGTATTAGATGTAGAATATGAATTTTTCACATAAATTATATTCGACATGGACGAATGATGCTGAGTAATGTATTATTTGATTTGGATAGTGATAGAATTGTGATCCCGTAAATCTGTCTCAAATTAGAAATAAAACTAAAATATATAAGGGAAGCATAAGTTTTTTTTTTCTTAAATTATATTAGAAAAAATTGTAATTTTTAAAAGTTGAAAAAAAAATACTAATCTCAACTCATTTTGTCAACTCGTGCTAAAGATGGAATCAAGAAATAAAAAGTGGTAGCAATTATTAGATTTTGTAAAAGTGCAATGTGATAACTTGATGTAGTAAATTTTAATATTGCCTCCCAATAATTTTAGTATATTTTTGTAAAAAAAAATTATTCTTGTAGACAAAAACCTAATTTTTGTATTGATATTTTTGGCATAAATTATATTCAAAATGAACAGGAGAGATAATGGCCAACATATATATTAAATTTGGACACTGAATTTTTTTTAATATAATATATATTTAAAATAAAAATAAAAATAAAAATTATAAGAGAATCACATGGTTAAGAAAACACTAAATTACCATCCCTAAGAGTGCGTTTGTTTGGGTGGGAAAAAAAAAAAAAAAAAAAGATGCATAAGAAAATAAAAAGAAAAATAGGAAAAAAAATAAGGGAAAAAAAATTGGGAAGAAAAAGAAAATGCACAATTTTCTAAATAGTTTTTTCCTCACTAATTTGGGAGGAAAAAGAAAAAAAAATGAAAGAGAATTTTTCAAGAGAAGAGAAAAAATATAATTATACATTTGATATAGAATTTTAAATTTATTTTTGCATAATATGAGAGTAAAATAACAAATTAAATTAAAGTGAATTATTTTTTTCCCTTTTATTTTTTACATGGTCTCATGTTTTTTGTTTTTTTTCCCTTCCAACCATTCATTCTCCAACTTCGAGTAGGATATTGAGTACAAACAATTGATGCATAATGGAGCAATTGTAAGAACAATTAGAGCACGTGGGGGATTTAAGGAATTGTATATCACTGTATCGTAGGTTTTTTCCTAGAACGAACTTCAACGTCCAAATGGAAGTCTACGAGGCCGCGTAGGCCGTAGAGAGGTCCATGGTGGTTTTTTCACGTGCTCCGTAGCGCGTGAGCCGCGTTTCTCTCTAAATTGTCGTTTAGTAGTTAGTATTTACTAAGAGCAATCCTAGCATAATAATCGTAATATATTTAATTAACTTAACAGTCAATATCAAATTAATTATTAAAATCAGATAAAATTAATTAACTGTTTTTTTTTTTTATTGAAATAATCACATGGGTGGTCCCCAAAGTTTAGGAGTAGTCTTAGTTTCATCCTTGATGTCTCTGTTGTTTCAATTAAGTTCATAGAGTTTCCAAACTATTACAAATTTATCTCGGATTATTAACATATGTCTAATTATGTGACAAAAAATGATGCGGGTCCATGCCTAATAAGTCATATTTTAATTTTCGTCAAATAATTAAAATCTTAAATTGAAACTATTTTACAATTTTAAATTCTTGATTTAAAAAATCAAAACATGGGGAACTAAAAGAAGACTATTCCCAAATTTTGGGGGCAATCGATGTAAGTAAAAAAAATTCTTGTTATATAACAATTACAAATATTTGACTAGATAATTAGTAAAAAAAATTTTTAAAAAAAAGTCACCTGAAAATTTTCTATTTTAATGTCAATGAGGTCGTGATTATTTTGTTGGCGTCAACCATCCCTCTTCATTCACATTTGTAAATTTTCTACTAGCATTTGCACTTTCTTCTTTGAATATATGTGCATATCTTTTTATAGTTGTGCATTTATCTCCTACTCTTAATTAAAACTATTTTAGACGCGGACTTAAAAAAAATATATAATAAATTTTTGGACAGTTACTAAAAAAATTCTCAAATAAGGATAAAATTATCAAATACACATTTTTTAAACATATGTTACAAAATAATCCTTTTGTCTTTTTTTATAACGATATTATCCCTCGTATTATATTCAACACGATTTTGTGTTGAATATAATATGAGATCATGTTATATTCCACTTTTACCGCCATTCAAATTCTATTAAGCCGTAGTATTCATTCCATCTCACCAAAACAACCATATAATATACCAAACATAAGCTTTACTCCATCAAAGGTATAGATCAAGTGTCTTCTCTCTCTCTCTCTCTCACACACACACACACACACACACACACATTTGTTTAAGGCGATGAGTTCGGGGTTGCCGTCTATCGTGTTATATTCAACACGATCTCGTGTTAAATATAACACGAGATTTATGTTATATTCCACTTTCGTTCAGAATATAACACGAAATCATTCAGAAATAGGCCTTGACCTGCTGGACTCTCCGGTCAAGCATTTCTTTTCAAGCATGAGGGTGAAAAATCAAATAAACAATTAATTATAGACCACTCGTTTGATTAAAATATAGGCAAACAATGGTGGGCAGGTGAAGCCCCAATATTGGATAAACCCAGGGTAATAGTCCGAGGTGAAATCACTATAGGGAAATATTATCAAATAAGTGGTGTGCATTCCTAAATCCCTATAGCATGAAATTACAACTCTGTCAATATTCCTAATTCCTAGCATGAAATTCAAATATAAGTGGAATTGAAGTTTTTCTACCACCACGAAACCTCCCTATCCCCAACCACAATTCGCTCTCGGAGACCAGTACGACATTGGCAAGAAATGCGGCGACAGCAACGACGAAGCCATTGTTCCAAAAAATAGGGCACGAGGAGAAACTGAAGAATAAAGCACACTATGAGAAGGGGATTCGTTCACTGATACCATTACAATTTGTGATTTCAAGTTGATTACAAGCTCATGTGGTGGATTAGGTCTTCATCGGATTGCTAATGTTCACAGAAAGTTGGTTTGATGAGTATCATTGTTGTGCATTAGCTAACTTCATCTAATTTAATATCGGTGATATTTTTTCTGCTTTGAAAGAATTAGGGTCCGAATTGGGCTCTGAAATTTCAAAATCTAGCCTCCCTTTCACATGTTCCCTTTAGAATAAACATACCGCCACCACCAACCCTCTCGCCTCTCTCTCGTTCTCATCGAACCATGCCCGTACTTATCTAGTTCTAGTCTTCTCTAGCGATGATGGATTCAATGGCGGATCCTCCTCCGACGGCAATGAAGGCGGAAGTGGCGAAGGAGGAGGCGGAGACGGAGAAGAATAGGGTAAGAACAAGGTTAATGCTTGGCTTACCTTGGCAGTGATGGGGAGAGCGCTAGATAGTTTACCGAAGGACCTTGTGGCGGTCATGGAAATCACGATGCTGGGGGTCACAAACCCTTGTCCTCGTCTTGGAAGGAGATGTCATGGAATGTCAAGGATCGTTTACAACCCAGAACCAATTGTTTCATTTGCAATGGACCACATTGGGCGCGTGAATGTCCCAAACAAAAAGCGCTAAGCACCATGACAATGGGGTACGAGAAACAACACAAACAACAAGAGGACGAGGTACATATGGGCTCCTTTTGCGTGCTGAACGCTATTAAGGCAAAATGCTCTAGGGAAAGAAGCTTCGCAAAAGGGGCTGATGTTCGTCGAAGCCAAGATTAATGGAGTGCTCACTAAGGCCTTTATCGATACCGGGGCAAGCCACAATTTCGTCTCATTGGATGAGACAGGACGATTGAAGCTAAAATTCGTCAAGGAATGAGGAATGTTGAAGGCCATAAATTTGGCGGCCCAACAGTTATATGGAGTGGCACGAGGCGTATGTGCCAACATCGGACAATGGGAAGGAACGATGGATATGTCGGTGGTACCAATGGACGATTTCAAAGTCGTGATTGGCATGGAGTTCCTCGATAAGGTAAATACTTTTCCTATTCTTTTAGCTAATTCAATATGTATCATGGATAGTGGCAAGGCTTGCATGGTCCCTGCAGAACGTGTTGCCAAGATCGAGAAACAAGCTTTGTCCGCTATGCAATTCAAGAAGGCATTCAAGAAAGGGGAAGCCAGTTATCTTGCAGTACTGAAAGAAACAACAGACGATCCTATAGTACCTGACCTGCCTAACGTCCCAAGAAACATCATAGTAGTCCTCGAGGAGTTCAAGGACATTATGCCGAAGAAGCTATCGAAGAGGCTACCACCCTGCAGAGAAGTGGATCACAAAATCGAGCTAGAACCGGGTGTCAAACCTCTGGCCATGGCACCCTATCGAATGTCGCCTCCTGAGCTTGAAGAATTGAGGAGACAATTAAAGGAATTATTGGATGCTAGAAACTTGCGAGTGTCTAAAGTACCATATGGGGCACCGATGTTGTTTCATAAAAAGAAGGATGACTCATTACGTATGTGTATCGACTATCAGACGCTCAATAGGATCACGATCAAGAACAAGTACCCGATTCTTTTGATCATTGATCTCTTTGATCGGCTTGCCAAGGCCCGATACTTCACGAAGTTAAACTTGCGCTTTGGGTACTACCAAGTTCGGATTGCCGAAGGAGACGAGCGAAAGTGGAAAGAGGTCGTTTAGATGGTGGCGAAAGGTAAAATTGTCAAGCCCAAATGTTCAAGACTGTTTGGTAATAAACAACGCTTTTTGTAGGACTATTGAGTGTTAAAAAAATTGCGGGCCTTGTAGATTTAGTCTCTTAAGTAGATTTTTTTGTATTTTTTCCTAAATTTTTAATATTGGAGCATGAAACACATATATATCATTTAGTTATTTTGGTTGTAATATCCGGGAATAGATGCATAAATATTAGTGAGTAATGACATTTTATAAATATTAAATATAAATATATTATTAAAAATTATATAAATAATCATAAAAGTGAAATAATATTTTCACAAATTAACTTTTACTAATATTCTATAAAATAACCAACGAATAACAATAAATTGGAATTAATTTTATCAATTTTTGTAAGTTAATAAATTCTAATTTAATATATATATATATGGGAAAATGACTTTTTTAGCCCTTCATATTTGGGGGGGTTTCAAGTGGCCCCTGGTGTTTCGTGTTTGATACATTTGGTTGCTAATCTATGAAATTGGTTTCAATTTGGTCCAATTGACAACAGTGTTAGTCCAAATTGGATAAATTAAATCACGTTCTAAGCATGTGACCTTATAGTTAGGGGTACATGCATCATTTGAACTCAATTACTTAGTACTCCTCAGCTTTCAACGGCTCATTTGATGGGAACAAGAAAAATGTGGGACAGAGAAAAGATCATATCTCAAGAATAGGAGCGGTTAAGGTTTTCGATCAAAAAGGTTTAGGCTATTTTAACGAAGCTACGGTTTTCGATGACCCTAAGAATGAAAGAATTCAAGAAAATTGGCATTCCTTTATAGGAAGTAATATATAATTCTTAAATCGTTTCTCCTTTTGGTTTCGTTGCTTCTTTGATGATTTATAAATATTCTAGGTTTTGTTTTCTTTCTATTATCTAAGCAAAAAATAATTTGAAATACTTAAGCAAAGTTTTATTTTATTTTATTAATTAATGTTGTTTTATTTTATTCATCGTGTGATGTTTAAAGTTTATTTTTTGTTTATATTTTGTTTTGTTTCTTGGATCTGGTGGTGGTTTATTTTAATACAAGTGAATTTTATTATTTTAATATTGTTATGTGTGTGAATCTCATATGTTATGAATGAAATCGAAACCTATTGAACTATATTGTAGTGATAAAATGTCACTTATTGGGTTGAAACAATACTCTGACTTGTTAGGATACAATGACAGTTTTTTTTTTTTTTTTTTTTTAATTTGTTTATGTGGTCAATATATTTTTTTCCCTGGGAGGGGGGGGAGCTACGATTAAAACCGATGCAAACGTCTTAGAAACTGTTAATACTTAACCAGATAATGTAGAGGTTGACTTGTTCTTAGAGGGGAGTGTTAAGGGTAAATTAGGAGAGATGACTGTAATTTTAGATTCTGAAGATGAATCCGAAGATAAAGGTAAAGTTGATTTTATTGATAATGAATATGAAATAAATGTGGATGATGAATTATTCGATACTGAATGGGGTGGTTTATCAAATGCTAATGCCGACACCACTAATGAATCTAAATTTTTTAAATAACTCTAATGTTAATGAATCTTAAAAGGCTAAGAATAACAGTGAAAATGAAGATGATTGTTTGGAATCAAATGATGATATGAATAGTGAGTGTGGCTCATGTATGAGAAAAGAAATAAGTGAAGCAAGTTTAATCTTAAAACTGAAATGAAAGACTAAATTCAAGTTATACAAATGGTTTTCAATAATTCTAAAGAATTTAAAAATACAGATAGAATTCAAGCAATTGGGATGGGAAAATCCATTAAATTTACAAAGAAATAACCCATGAGAGTTAGAGTTTGTTAATCCTAAAATTTTGATGAACAATTAAATATTGATGTTTTTTATGGAACTAACGATTTTATTGAGTGTTTCAGTTTATTAGTTCAAGTGATGAAAATGATCACAAAGATATTGTGACAATGCTAAAGATGATGACAAAGATGACGGAAGATTAAGAGTTTGAAGAAATTGAAGAACCTAAGGAAAACAACTCAGGTTAAATTTTAACTCTTAATGTATCCCGGTTAGAATCACACACGACACAAAATGTTTTTCAAAATTATGTGTGTTTTTATAGGATCCTAATTAGTTAAATTATTTGCTCCCATATGTAATTGAAAAAGAAATAGATAATTGACTAAAATTGAATTTAAGATTTAGTGGAGTTAACCGAGAAAAAAAATCGGTTAAAGGGGTGAAAACGTTAAAGAAATTGAATTGAGAGAGGTGTTCCAGAAACGATCAGTCAACAGGTAAGTCGACCTATGGTTATAAGGTAAACTCCCTGAATTGTTCGGTCGACAGGTAAGTCGACTTATGCTTTAAAAAGGAGCTCTCTAAATCGGTCGATCGACAGGTAGGTTGACCTATGGCCAAAAGATAAACTCTCTGGATCTCTAAGTTAGCAGATAGGTCGACTTGTAAAACATCCTGAATCATCTGGTCAACAGATGAAGTATGGGCGGTCAACTGATGGGCAAATGATTTTTGGCTTGGCTACATCCTGAACTGAGCAGTCAACTGACGGGTCTTGGCCGGTCGACAGATGGAGCTGTTTTAGGATTTATGGAATTTCGGATTTTATTAAAAAAAAAGACGTTTTATGGTTAAGATATGCGAGATATCTTAGGGATCTGCTATGTTTTGAGTTATTTAATTAATATTTAATTATCACTATAGATATGGTTCAAGTAGTTTTGATATTTCTCAATTTAGTACATGAAATTGTTTAAATCTTATCTAATTGAGTTTAAGTAAAAGTTTGAGGGACTTAATTGAATATTTTAAGAGATATTTTAAGTAAATCATACCAAGAATGAATCATTATGATATAGAGGTCTATTGGTGTAATTAAATGTCATACTTTATGGGAACTAACCGTTGGAGGGTTTGTTTTATTTCCTTTTAAATAGACCTGCGTTTTTCGCTTCTAAGGATGATTAGATATCAATATAATCTGAATTTATTCTGAGCTATTAATCTCTCGTGCTTTCTAAGAGTTATCATACTGAGAGTTTGTGAGATCTTTCTTGAGAATCATTCTTTGGAGATTATTTGTTCGATAACTGATTTGAAATTACATTGCTAATTATTATTTATTCAGCGGATTCCTGGTGAGATCATTCCAAATTACTTACTATTAATTGTTGTTTGTTTCTATTATTTATTATTTAGAATTTGATCTTTGAAATTGTTTTTCGAATTTTTTATTGAAAATTATTTTTGAAATAATTTCTTGAGAAAATCTGATTACGTGCTTAACTGCTTGCTACCCATCTTTATTTGAAATTAGATTTTGAAATTCTCACTTTTCTATCACTAGTATCGAGACAATAATTGAGTTTAAATTTATCTGGGGTAGTAGAAGTTTCGAGTAGAAAAATCACTTATCAATTGTTTGTAATTGGTGAGTTGAGTGTCAGATTAGATACTACTGGGAGTGTCTAATCAAGGGTAGTTGGTTTCAATCTCTTCCGGTAAAGAGATTGAGGTTTTGATCTTTGTCTAAGATATAAAAAGATTAGGTGTTAATTCTTCCTTGATTGAATTTGTGAGTGAATTGTAAAAGTTTCATCCTTACCTGAGAAAATAATACTTGGAGTGATTGTGAGGTTTAATTATTGAGCCTAATGTATAAAAAGAATTAGATTGTGATTCTTTCTGTAATAGAATTAGGTTAATCTTTAACCTGTAAAAAGATAGGTTATTCTTGAGCCTGTGAAAAAGAAGAGGTTATTCTTGAGCCTGGAAAAAAAAATTGTAAAGGTTGATTCTGAGCCTGTGAAAAGAATCATTGTGTAAATGTTTGATTCCTACCTGTTTAAAGGAATCTTTGTGATTAGTGGATGCGAATCTCCATGGGGCTTGAAGGACTGGATTAGTTAAGAGTAGCTTAGCGAACCAAGACATATCGTGGTATGCTGTATTATTTATATTGTTTATATTTTGTTGGTTGGGTGTGCACCTAGTTGATAACACATAAATCCACTGCTATAAAAGATAATAATTAATTTTAAGATAAAATTAATTGTTTCATTTTTGAAGTGTTATGTTTGGATTAAATTTTAATACTACCCAATTCACTCCCCTCTCTTGGGTAGCTCACTGGGCCAACAGAATTGATTGCCAAGAAGGTGCCCTTGGGTTATATTTGTATCTTCTAATACCAGAAAAATAGGGTTGACAGTGAAAATATATCAACCTTATCACAAATGCTCTCTAGGAATGAAATAGACATGCCAACTCAAGACGGTTGTCTAAGAAATACATTTATAAAGTTATAATTAAAAAAAAAAAAAAATAGAGTTTGAAAGCCTTTAAGACCACTATGAAAAATGATCTTAATGTTACAATGTCTGAGACTCAAATTTATATAGCTAAGAAAAATGATCTTTTGGCTATTGAGGGTAGCCAAGAAGAACAATATGATAAGCTTCAAGATTATATCCATGAACTTAGGAGAACCAACTCTAGTTCCACTGTTCGTCTACATTTTTCTGATCTTGATTTCGGTGGTAAAGTTCAATTTTAGAGACTGTATGTATGCTTAGTAGTTTCTAAGCAAAGGTTTGCAAAATGTTTAGGTCTATTATAGAGGTTATTGGGTGCAATCTTAAGGATGCAATTCGGGGTCAGTTAATGGCTGTTGTTGGCATAGATGGAAATAATAATATGTTTCCAATTTCCTATGAAATTGTAGAGATAGAGAACAAAGATTCACGAGCCTAGTTTTTAGTATGTTTGGATGAGGATTTGAAGACACATATATAGAAAGGTTTCATCATAATTTTCAGATAAACAAAAGTGAATTTTGTGGGTAATTGATAACACGATCCCTTTTGCTACACATAGACATTATGTTAGACACTTATTCAATCATTTCAAAGGATAAATTTAGGGCAAGTCTTCCAATTAAATTCGAGACTTTTATGGAATAAATGAGTAAGTTGGACTAAGATTCACTAATTTGGTTTAATGATAAGCCACTCAAGCATTGGTCTAGGTCTTATTTTAGTGTTCTCAAAATGTGATATATTGTTTAACAACCTATGTGAGAGTTTCAATGCTTTTATTCTAGAATCAAAGGAAAAAAATATCATCACCATGTTAGAATCTGTGAGAGATAAGATGAAAGTGCATAGACAAAGAAGAAAGAAGTGGAAGGGTAATATTTGTCCAAAAATTCTGAAAATATAGGATCTGGTTAAAATATATATCAATTGATGCTTACCACAACGGGCTGGGGTTGTAAATTTGAGGTGTCTTGCATATCGGGTGATCAAAATAGTGTGGATTTAGAATCAAGGAGTTGTTCATGCAGAAAATAGGATTTGGCAATAAAATTCTTTAATTTAATTGGGCAAATCAATCTAAATATTTTCTAAGTGATGCAAAAGTCAAACATGCTAAGCGATGTGAAATATTTTATTATTTTCTATAAACGCAATGTCACAAAATGCCTACTTTCCTAATTTGTCCAATTAATTTAAAGAAATTCCAATTTGATATTCCCTTAAATTCTATGAAAATGAGAATCAAGGAAATATCATGAAAACGTGTTTTGTCAAAATAAATTCCACCAAAACTTTAAGTAAAATCCAACGAAACTAGTTATTGAAAAAAAAAACGATTTACTAAACCGATTGTTTCTAAATTTTATTTTATTTGAGAAATCAAATCATCAGTAAAGCAATCTTTTCTTCAATATATCGAATTGTTGAATTCACCCTAAGGTTTGTGAGAATTAATTCTTACAAAACAATTATTATTATTTTGTTTTGGAAATTTTATTTTTATTTTTTTAAAAAACAACTTAAAAAAAAATGAAAATAATAGAAAAAAAATATCCTCATCTTTCACTCGAAGGTTAAGCCCAAAAGGAAAACCTCGTCCCGGCGTGTTCATCGAATCATTTGATGATTTTAACGGAAACTAAACTTGCAAGAATTTAAATTGCGATAATAAAAAAAATAATGAAAGGAATTAAGGGATAAGAAATATACCTGCCCTGGCAAAGATCTCCGACGTGTAATTTTTATTCTCTCAAATATGGCTTCCTAAATGTGCTTTTGTTGAGAATCGTCCCCTAGGAGGATTTCTCTCTGAATTTTCTGAATGCTTAAATTGTGAGGGAGAGGAATTTATTTATAGGGAAAAATGTGGAATGAAAAAAATCCTAAAAAACTAGCCCTGGCCGCCAAATCCTATCCCTAATTTGAACACGAACAAGAAAAAGTCGTTAGGAAGATCTTTTATGCTGATGCAGACGCGTGGCAGCCTAAGAAGCTGCCACGTGTCTGCTGCCTTTTTTTTTTTTTTTTTTTTACTATTTGACCATTAGTACCCCCCTTTTCCTATTTTTCTCTCTCTCTCTTGCATTCACCATCTCTCTCTCTCTCTCTCGTTTTTTTTTTTTTTTTCTATTCTCCATTTTTTCTTATTGACATCAAGGTGGTGGGCCTCTATACTTTTTTCTTCTTCTCTCTCTCTCTCTCCTATCTTACTTTCTCAATTATTTCTCTCCCTCTCTCTCTCTTTTCGGTTGACTAAAGGGCCCTACCCCCTTTATTCTCTCTTTCTCTTTGTCTCTCTCTTTCTTCTTCCGACTCTCTCTCTTCAATTTTCTTTCTCTTTCTTTCCTCAATTTCTTTTCCATTTATTTTCACTTTCTACCCATTTATTTTGGGTTTTTTTTTCTCCCTTTTTGTTTTATTTTATTTTTTGTTTTTTGAAAATAAAACAAAATAAAAGATAAAATAATAAATAAAGCATAAATATATTTTTGTGGGACTGTCAAAATACCTTATCTACAGCTGTCCCTCGTTGTCATGCGAGTTTCACTTGCCTGACAAAAATATGAGATTACATCATTTTGGTCGTCCAATTTTTTGGATTTTTTAAAGCATTTTTTCGACAATAGAACAAATAAAACATGAAAAGAAAGACTCGGGACGAACACATGTTCATTTAGAGGATCTTTTGGAGTAATGAAAAAATGACTCATAACGAATAAGTGTCTGTTTAAAATATCGTTTAGAGTAATGAAAAATGACTCATGACGAACACATGTTCGTTTATAGTATCGTTTAGAGTAATAACAAAATGACTCATAACGATACTCATGATGAATAAGTGTCCGTTTAGAGGATCATTTAGAGTAATGAAAAATGACTCATGACTATACTCATGACGAACATATGTTCATTTATAAGATCATTTAGAGTAATGACAAAATGACTCATGGCAATCCTCATGACGAACAAATGTCCGTTTAGAAGATCATTTGGAGTGACAAAAAATAACTCATAACGACACTTATGGCGAACAAGTGTCCTTTTAGAGGATCGCTTAGAGTGATAGAAAAATGACGCATGACGAACAACTATTGGTTTAGATTATCGTTTGGAGTAATGAAAAATTACTGATGATAATACTCATGATGAACAAGTGTCCATTTAGAAGATTGTTTAGAATGATGGAAAATGACACGCATGCCCCAGTCTTCTTGGCTGGAGGGACAAAAGAAAGTCCAGAGGTATAAAATATGCTCTAGCCTGTGGCTTGGTAAAAATAAGAGATCACAGATATAAAATGTGCCCTAACCTGCGGCTAGGGTTAACTCTTAGATGACCTAACCTTAACGAGTTGCCTATGTACCTTAGCATTATGCTGAGGATTAGGTTTAGCGTAGTTCACTGAACACCCCTTTCAAGGCAAAACGCATACCTGGATGCTCATTTAGAGATTTTAAATTTTCAGCAGTAGGAGTCTTCGATTTGAGTCGGCTGGAAGGTAAGAAGTCCCAATAATAGGAAAATCCATGCTCTTAGACTTTTGATGATTCGCAATTATGTTCCTCTCTTTCGACTGTAATCGCTCGGCTGATGTCACTTGGATTGGAGCAGTATAGGAAGATTCTTCTATCTCATCATTTTTTAAATTCTAGAAGTGCACCCTATGGAGGTTTTCTCTGGGTTATTGGCGAGGTCTGGCACCGAAAAATATCCCCGATCAACTTTATTTCCTTACGCTTGCTGATTCTAATTTATTTCTTTCTACCAGGCGTCTTCAATATTAGGGGAATCATGTACTCCTGCTTGCTTCGTATTTCTTAAATCCTGCAAAACTAGTTTAGCCAAAATATTAAAAAATTTATAAAATCTTACTAAAACAAGTACATTTATCACAAGATATGTTTGCTGCGAGATTCTAAGCTTGACTATCTGGCAAGATGATTTCAATACAAATTCAAGCCATACCTGATATTCCTTTTCACAGATTTAAACTACTTCCAAATCCATTATGTTCCGAACACAGAGATTTTTACGGTCGATGAATGTCAGCTTTAGTGGTATTTCAAAAAGAGACCAACCGGGTGATCTACCTGTCCCTTTTTTTTTTCTACAGTCCCTACATTTTTTTCATGGCTCTCTTTCTAGTTTTCACCACGTCTGAGCCCCAACTTTTTTTTTAAGAGACAGATAATCACAAATCGAAACAACTTACTTGGAAAATAAATATCTTTATTAGGCAATGTATTTCTTTACAGAATCCGAGTTCAGAGGCTTAGGAAATATATCACCATCTATTTCTTAGAGAATCAATGCTCCACCGCTCAAGGCTTTATGATCAACAAAAGGACCTTCCCAGTTTGGGACGAACTTGCCCTTGGCTTCTTCTTGGAATTTTTTTTCTTCTTCAATACCAACTCAATGGACCTAAAGACTTTGGGGCGGACCCGCTTATCATGAGTTCTAGTAATTCTCTGTCTATAACATTATCCATGGTATATCACCGTCAGCCACTTTTCGTCGATTAAGCAAAGTTGGTCTAACATCTGCTGTACCCATTCAATTTCATCAAGCTTAACTTCCATGAGCACTTGTAGAGATGAAATTTCCACTTCGACTAGTATCACCGCTTCCGTGCCATAGACCAGAGAGTAAGGGTTGCCCCTAAAGTCTGGTAAGCCATCAAAACATATGGCAACATATCATCCTATTCTTTATAGTTATCTATCATCTTTTGGAGATTTTTTTTTTATATTCTTATTGGCGGCTTCCATTTCTCCATTCATGTTGGGACGGTAAGGCACTGAGTTTTTGTGCTTGATCTTGATTTGTTGACAAATTTCTTGTATTTTCGAGTCTTTCAGGTTTTTGTCGTTATCGGTTATCAATGCTTGTGGCAGACCATATCTCAACACGATATTTTCGTTGATGAACCAGTCTACTATCTTTTGATTCACTTAGGCCAAGGAGACAGCCTCCACCTACTTGGTAAAATAATCAATCGGCACAAAGATGAATTGATAACCACTCGACGACTTAGGGGTAACTTCTCCAATGACGTCCATACACCACATTAAGATGGGCCATGTGAGCGCCAAACAATGAAGTTGCGAAAGTGGGATATGGATTTAATCATCGTAAATTTGATACTTATGTCATCTTCGAACAAATTGCACACAATGATTTTTCATCGTCAGCCAGAAATGCTCAATCCTCATAATCTTCTTTGCAAGCATGAAGTCGCTCATGTAAGGTCCACATATGCCACCGTGGACTTCTTTCATCAACTGGATGACCTCTTCAACTCTAACATATCTCAATAGGCCCATGTTAAGAGAGTGTTTGTATAGAGTATCCCCGCTTAGGAAGAATTGGCCTGCTAATCTTCGGAGAGTCTTCCGATCAACACTCGATGCTCCCGCTAGATACTCCTAGTTTTTTCAGAAGTTCTTTATATCGTGGTACCACGGGTCTTTGGCAGGTTCGACTTCGAGCTGGCAACAGTGGGTCAGTCGGCGTTGAACTCGAATTGCTACTGGAATGATATCATCATCTTCCCGAGTGATAGAGATCATAGATACCGAGGTAGCTAAGGCATCGAAAAAGTTATTCATGAAAATTAGTATGCTTTCAAATTCAATCATCGTTAACTGTTCGCAGAACACGAGAAGGTGATTATTATAAGCTACCAAGGTCGAATCTCTCGTGGTAGACTTATCCGTCACCTAATTGATTATCAACTTAGAATCTACAAACACTAGCAACTCTTTGATCTTCATGTTGATGGCCAAATGGAGCCCCAAAATACATGCTTCGTACTCAACTTAGTTATTAGTGCTCTGGAACTTTAACTTGGAAGCCACCGGATAATGGTGCTTGCTTGGAGAAATAAGAACAACTTTGATTCTAGCCCCTCGAGAGTTCACGGCTCCATCGAAATACATTTTCTAGATTTTTTCCTCAACTTCTTTCTCTACCACATGAATCGAATCGTCAGGAAATAGTGTCTCAAAATGCTAGTGGTTTGTTTGGGTTGGACAACTAGCCAATTGATCTCTTATCACCTGACCCTTCACTGACTTTTGGGTCTTGTAGACGATGTCAAACTCTATTAACAACATTTGCTATTTTACAACCTTTTCCGATAGAATCAAATGCTCGAAGATATACTTTAAAGGATCCATCCTGCTATCATGTAGGTAGTCAACAAGAGCATATAATGTTGCAGTCTCTAAGTAGATTAGGCCAATACATAACATGTTTTCTACGGCAAGGTAAAATTTTTCTCGTATTTTGTGAAGCGCCTGCTTAGGTAGTAAATGTTTTGTTCATTCTTTTTGGATTTATTGAGCTATCTGAGAATGGCTCACAAGGAGAAGTCGAGAACCAACAGATACAGCAATAACAGAACTCCCTCCTGAGGTGGCACCAAAACTGGAGGGTTATTTAGATAGGATTTAATCTTTTATAAGGCATTATGAAAATCGGCATTCCATCGCCTATTACTCTCATTCCTAAGAAGCTTGAAGATTAGCATACAAGTGGTGTAGTGAGTTGGAAGATGAATCGGGCTATGAAATTCAATCAACCCTAAAAACCTCGGATCTCCTTCTCATTTTTCGATGGAGACATCTCACGAATGGCCTTCGTTTTTGTAGGATCAATATTGATTCTATGGAGGTTTACCATGAAAGTATGAAGCTTTCCCGAAGCTACCCCGAAAGCACATTTTGTCTAGTTGAGATTAAGCTAATACTTACGAAGTCTATTGAACATTTTTTTCAAATGGCAGAGATTGTCCTCAGTTTACTGAGATTTAACGATCATGCCATTAACATGCACCTCCATCTCATTGTGCATCATATCATGAAAGAGGGTCGTCATCGCTCTTTGATACATTGCCTCGGTATTTTTGAGACAGAAAGGCATCGCCCTATGGCAAAAGACTCCCTACGGTATGGGAAATACTGACTTTTCTTAATCTTCCTCATCCATCAGAATATGATTATAGCTAGAGAATCCATCGATGAAGGAATAGAGCTTTCGCCCTGCAGTATTATCGATGATGATATGAATGTTCGGCAACAAGAAATCATCTTTCAAACTTGCCTAATTGAGATCACGATAATCCACGTAGTCTATGATTTTTCCTGAGGACTTTGGCACTGGAACGACATTAGAGAGTTATTCATTGTAGTTACAAACTTCGATGATTCGAACACTAAACTGCTTCACAATCTTCTCCTTAACCTCTAGGCTGACAACAAGCTTTAGATTCCTCAACTTTTACTTGATCGGTACACTCCCAAGTTTTAGAGGCAGTTTATGGGTCACGATACTTTTGTCCAGCCATACCATGTCATCATAGGACTAGGCAAGGATATCTTGGTAGGTAACTAAGAGCGTCCTCAATTCTTTCTTTTCCAGAGCAGTGAGGGTAGATCCAAACTTTACTTCTTTCAACTCTTCCAGTGTCCCTACGTTTATCAACTCAGTCTCATCAGCATTGAGAATTAGCTAACTCTCAAATTCCTCAAAGGCTTTCTGAATCTCACTATCGTTTGGCTGGTAAGAGTCATCTTCTATTTCTACTCCCATCAGATTATGGTCCGGTTCTGCATTAAAATCATACTCATCGTATTCTAGCTTAGTTACATTGCATGCATCATAAACTAGTAATTTAGGCAACCCAAAAGAGAAAAAAATCTAACATTTAAATCATATATTAAAAAACATAATTGTATTTATTAAATTTAAAAGTCATTACAAAGAAAATCCATTTTCATCCAGAAGGCTAGCTAAATGAAAGGGTGAGTACAGAAAATTTCTCCAATTTTACTGAAATGTTCAACGAACCAGGAGGGAACAAGAATTCTAATATTAAAACTTTTTTACCCATTTGCTTCGAATACCGGACCCATGACTTAGACTTGCCTCATTTCCCAATATTACGTTCACAACTTCTTCAATCCACACTTTCTCAGGGTACAACTCAAATTCTATCGCTCTTTTCTCCCCATTGATGGTTTCTTTCGGATAGGAGAAAATTACTCGAATATGCAAAATTTCCATCACCTAGCTGTCCGAGAACCCATCCCTCTATTTTTAGAAAATTTCTCTGCTATTGTCAGCTTGTATCCCTATCTGAATCTCTCCCTCTTCTTCTTGACTTCTATCAGCTTTGTTATTGCATCTAGGTTATTACCCAATCCTTGACTTCTACGATGCTAGACAATGATGATGCTGACTCGTGTCATTTTTCCTTCATGAAAGTAGCATTCACGACGTCGAACACCTGATAGGAGGTCTCAATCTTCTCTTTGTCTTTCTCCTCATCTATTATTGGAACATATCGATTTATCACTTGATAGAAATGTGAGACATCTGAATCAACATTGATCACATATAACATGTCATCAACAATAAACTTTATATTCTAGTGTAGCGATGAAGGCACTACGCCGGTATTGTGGATCCACAGCCTTCCCAATAATAGATTGTCCGAAGTCAATATGTTGATCACTTGGAATTTCATACTAAACTAGATCGGGCCAATTTCAATTGGCAGGTCAATCTCTCCGACACTATCTCTCCTGGTCCCATCGAATGCTTTGATGACCATTTTTTACGGCCGAATCTGTGATAAATCAATCCTCATTTCTTCCAATGTTGACAAACGACAGATATTCAGCACTGATCCATTGTCAATCAGCAACCGAGATAAGAACATTCCGTAGCTCTCAATTGTGATATTCAGGGACTTGTTGTGCCTTGTTCCATCTTTATCAATATCTTCATCGGTGAAAGTGATAGTGTTAGATCCCAAGTCCTGCTTGACCAGAGTGATAAACTTCTACGGAGGGATCGTGCTTGGTAAGTGAGCTGCATTCAAGACTTTTAGCAATGTCTTTCTATGTACTTTTGAGGATAGGAGTAGTGAGAGTATCGAGATTTGTGCTGGCACTTTACTAAGTTTCTCCACTATCTTTTATTCTGAATTCTTCATCGCCTTTAGGAAGTCTTGAGACTCTTGTTCCGACGCCGGATTTTTTAGAACTCCTATTGGTTCTCGCACAGGAACCCTGATCAAATCCTACGACGTGTACACCCTCCTAGATTGAGTGATTCCGACAGTTTCTCCTGTTGAGATTGATAATTCTTCTCATTCTCCAGTTTTAGCTACAATCTCGTAGTTGCACGGGACCTTATTGAGACTTTTCACCGATTTTAAGATGAAAAAAGACAGAACCAGAGATTTCTCCAGCTTTTCGACCACATTTTCTGGATGCAATACGAACCCTCCATCGAGAACCTTTAGGTGCAAACAAATACAACTGATATCGATCACAACTACTTCTTCCTTGACATCTTCTGTGAAAATTAGATTGATTCCACTTCCTGAGAGGGTGTGTTCAGGCAGCAGATTCTGCTGATAGTTTGGTGCACCAATTTTAGGATTTTTAGGAAATATGATGGCTCTTGTCCGTATGAACTCCCAGATCTTGTCTTTCAAGTGATAGCACTGCTCGATCGTATGTCCTCTAGATCTCAAGTGGTACTCATAAAAGGTATTTGAAGAAATAACTTTACTTTCAAGCTTAGGCTCGTAGGATAGAAGAAGCGTCAACATTCCATACTTTAAACAATTCTGGTACAGCTTGGTGATCGAGACCGATAGGTCTAGTGGTTCTATTTCATCATTCCAAAAGTTTTCCCCAGTAATGCAAAGTGGATATCCCAAGTGGTATTGGGTTCCTGGATTTAGGGCATGGTTAGGAATTTGAGGTGGGGGTTTTTTAGTTTGGCTAATAGGTAGGCGTAGGGTAAGTCGGTGTTTGGTAGGTTTGCGGGTAGTATTGGGGAGTGTGATTTTGGTAGGGGGTAGATACGTTCTAGTATTGGTAGTAGCGAGGATAACTTTGAAAATATGGCTGGTTCCAGAAATAATTTTGGTTTTGGCAATTTTGAGGGAGACGGTTTTGGTATTGGTTGTTTTATTTATAGTAATTTTGGAGATAGGAAGCTTGGGGGTTGTTTTGTTGAAGGGTTTGTTGGGGGGGGGGGGGGAAACGACGATAGCTACCTCATTCTCTTTCTTCTTTGGCGGAGCTGACCTCTTTGTCGGATCAGGCGAGGCCCTTTGATCTTTCCACTCCTTATTCTTTCTTCTATCACTTCGGCTTGCTTGATTGCATTGGAAAAAGAAGCCACTACTATACTCGAAAGACCCTAATAGAATGGCGACGTCTGAATGGATTTGAATATCTCTAACTAAGCCTCCTCACTCAGTTAAGGACAACTTTGGCAGCCTCCTCCCTCCAGCGGGCAGTGTACTTCCAAAAGGTCTCATCATTTTTCTTTAGAATCTGGTATAGGGTATTACGATTCGGTGCAACATCTTTATTATACACATACTTCTTGTAAAAAGATTCTACTAGGTTCTCAAATATTTTAATCTGTGACAACTCCAAAGTCATGTACCAGCTAAGGGCTGGTCCCTTTAATGATTGACGGAACATCTTTAGGAAAATATCTCCATTCTTAGCTTGAACTCCCAATTCCTCTTTGTAGATGTTGACATGCCATTCTGATGGGCTAGTACCATCATATTTTGTGAAATCCAGAACTACAAAGTTTTTAGGATACACCCCCGGTGCAGTGTTGACAGTTCCTTGTATGCTGCTTTTCTGGAAGGCTTTTCTCTTTTCAACTCTTCTACGATTCTCTCCAATCTCTTCATTTTCAGAAGCCAAACCGAAGAGGGTCTATTATCTTCTTTTCTGTTTTTGATTTTGATTGTTGGGGCTGGTTGATTCGTATTTAGATCGTTGGGTAAAACAAAAACTCTCTATGAATGAATGAGGATCTACGGTGCAGAGGGGGCCAGGCCTTCAGGTGAGACCCGATAGACATAACCTTAGCTAGGATATGTTGGAGTACCATAGGTGAAAGAATGAGAGCCTATCTGAGGTCCATAGTAGATCGACGTTGAGACTTTGGGCCAGTAGGGTTTGGATTCAACATTGAATTTTTCATTCCGGAACTTGGAAGATTTTCATTCGGAGATTTAGTTACGGGAGTTCCACTGGATGAGGGAACAGGCACCCCCTGAGATCAACTTAGTTCGTTAACCTTTTCTATCAGCATGTCGATAGTTTCTTGCATCCAAGCTGTTGGCCTAGTGAACTACCCAAGAAATGGGGTGAATTGGGTGGATAAAAAATTATCAGAGAAAAATACTTTAATAATCCAAATAATTAATTTTAATCCTAAATTAATTATTATCTTTATATCACAGCAGAAATATAAAATCAACTAGGTGCACATCAATCAACAAAAATAAATAATGTAAAGATAGTAGCACACCAGATATTTATATTGGTTCACCAAGCTACTCTTGGATAATTCAGTCCTCCGAACCCCACAGAGAGTCTCACCCACTAAATTCAAGATCCCTTTGAAGGTAGGAACCAAACCCTCGTAAAGATTCTTTTACAGGCTCAGAATCAACCTTTACTTTTTATAAGCTCAAGAATAATCTAATTCTTTTTATACCTTAGGTTAAAGAATCAAAACCTCATAAACACTCCAAATATCCTTTTACCCGGTAAGGATTGAACCGTTACAAAATTCACACAAAACAATTTAATTCAGGAAGAATTACTACCTCAATTTCTTTACAGGAAGAGATTGAAACTAGCTACCATTAGATTAAATACTCCCAACAGTATTCAATCCGTTATTCAACTCACCAATTAAAAATTGACAAGTAATTTTTCTCACTCAGAGTTTCTACCACCCCAAATAAATTAGAACTCAATTAATATCCCAAAACTAGTGATAGAAAAGTGAGATATTCAAAATCTGATTTTAAATGAAAATGGGTAGCACGTAATTGAGCACGTAATCAGATTGATTCAAGAAATTGTTTCAAAAATATTTTTCAATAAAAAATCAGAAAATAATTTCTAAAGATCAAATTCCAAATATAATTAAGCAATACTACATAGAAAGTAATTTGGAAAGATCTCACCCGGAATCCACCGAAAGAATAATTATAGCAATGTCACTTCAGATTCGGTAGCAGCAATGATTCACAACAAATAATTCTCAAGAATAACACTTAGAAAATCTCTCACAATTCTCAATATGATTTCTCTTAGAAAATCTCAGTATAATACTCTTGATCTCTCTCTTTAATATGAAATACATAGGTCTATATAAATGGGAGTAAAATAAGCTCTCTAACGGCTAGTTCCTACTTGTTATGATATTTAATTGCTCTTATAGACCCCTTATATCATTAAGATTTCATCCTGGTTCAAATCACTTAATTATAGCTTTTAAACTTCTCAATTAAGTGCCCCAAATATTTCTCAATCACAATTAAATAGAAAAATAAAATTACATGTACCAAATTGAAAAATATTCAAACTTAATTACCAAAATCTATAGGGATATCATAATATATGTTGTATATCTCAAATAACATTAAATCCCTAAAATCTCTCGTGAATCCTAACTAAAAAACGGCTAGTAATGGCTACTTTCAGAATAAAATCCGAAATTCCATAATATCCTGAAACAGTCCCATAAGTCGATCGACCAAGATTAGTTGTCGACCGATTGATTCAGGATATAGCCAAGCCAAGAATTATGTGCCCATCGGTCAACCTATCTATCGACCTAGAGATTCAGAGAGTTTAATTTCTTATCACAGGTCAACCACTCTTTTGACTTATAGATACAGAGAGTTCATATTTAAGTACAAGTCGACCTACCTGTCGATCAAGAGATATAGAGACTTTTCCTTCTATGCTCCGATTAACTTACCTATCGACTTATAAATGCTGGAATCTCTTCTAAATTCGTTTTTAATTCATTCTCATTGACATTTTTGCCCCCTTTAACCAATATCGTTTTTTGATTAGCTCCACTAAATACTTAAATTCAATTTTAATCAATTATAAATATTTCTTTTTCAAATACACATAGGAACAAATAATTTAGTTAATTATGATCCTATTAAAAACACACATATTTATAAAAATCATTAATTTTTTTTTTTTTTTTTTTTTTTTTTTGTGACGTGTGTGATTCTAATTAGGATATTAAGAGTTGAAATTTAACCTGAGTTGTTTTCCCTAGGTTCTTCAAATTTTTCAACCTCTTAATCCTTCATCATCTTTGTCATTATATCTTCATGATTTGAAACTAATAAACTGAAACACTTAATCAAACCATTAGTTTCACAAAAAATATCAACCTTTAATTGTCCATCAAAATCTTAGGATCAACACGAGCCATCTAAGTTGTGCGGGGACATTCGGGATTTCTTTTTTATGCCATCTTAGAATGATTCTGAGCCTAACTGCGAGTAAAGACCGGACTTCGGATGGGGAAAACTGGAATCACTTTTCTAGGACTAATTTTCCTGTCTTGTCTTGTCTGCCCTTGAAACAAATCCCATTTATTAGTTCACACGGATCTTAGGTAGCCTTAAAAATCCATTCATTTTCGAAGTTTTCAATTCCGATCATAACCGAACAAATAATGATTTATGAAAATTCTTTCGTAATTATCATTGGTATTAGAAACTTTGAACTCATCTGGTTTTTAAGACTCCCTAAGATATCATCGATCTATCACATCACAATCTATTTATAAAATCGAAAGAAAAGACAACAAAAGAAAATAAAACATTTGAACTTGGATTAGTTAGACTTATTTGGATGTATTAAGCTCAACCCTCTAACTATCCTAAGTAAAGTTGCCAGTTGACACACCTCGATTTTCCGAAAGAAAAAAAATATGAAATATTAAATATTAAAACGTGAAGGAATTTTTCAAAAGCACCAATTTTCTCAAAAAAAAAAAGAAAGTACTTAGGTCATTTTAGAACAAGAAATCACTACCTACCATTGGATTTAAATGGTATGTTAGGTCACCGGATTTTTAGAAAATAATTTAAAAAGCCTAAGTGAAAATTAACTTCAAAAGCACGTTCAAACCAAATATTTATTTAAAGAGCTCGGGGGTTGGTTACACTTAGGGTCGGTCCGAAAACGGTATATTGACCTAGTGAGCTACCCAAGTTGGGGGTGAATTGGGTAGTTATAAAATTTTAAACAATTAAATCTTTCAAAATTGAATTTATTAAATAATCAATTTATCCTAAATCAATTACTATATTCGTTACACAGTGGATAAGTGTTTATATTCTAAGTGCACACCCAAACATAATATGATAAAAATAATAACAAAGCAACACACCACGATATATCCTTGTTCATCAAGCTAGTTTTGTCTAATCCAGTCTCCTGAGCTCTACGGAGATTCGCAACCACTAAACCCTTAATTCCTTTAATGGTAGGAACCAAACCCTTACAACGATTATTTTCCTAAGCTTAGAATCAACATTTACAATTTTCCTTTTCTCAGGTTAAGGAAGAACCTTATTTTTTTTTTTAGGCTAAAGACTAACCTAATTCTATTACAGAAAAAATCACAACTTAATCCTTTTACAGGCTAAAGATCAAACCTCACAACTTTCACAAGTATTATTTTCCCAGGTAAAGATTGAACATTTACAATTCACTCAAAATTAATTCAATTTCAAGAAGAATCAAAACCTAGTTCTTTTCAAGGAAAATAATAAGCTAATTTTTTTATACCTTAGGATAAATATTAAACCTCAACCTTTTTCACCGAAAAATATTGAAACCTAGCTACTCTGATTAGACATCGATCCAATCATATCTAATCCTTTCAAATACATAAATACAAAAAAATAATTATGAGTTTCTTCACACTTGGAGCTTCTACCACCTCAAAACAGTTATACTCGATTAATGTCCTGAAATTTACTACGTGATAGAATTAAAGTGAGGGAAATTAATATCTGATTAATAATAAGTATGGGTAGTAAAAAATATAGCATGTAATCAGATAATAACACAAAATTGTTTTAAAAAGATTCTTATGCTCTTAAATTTGAAAACAATTTTTCAACGATCTTAAATCTAAGCAATCAACAATAATATGAAATCTAGAACAAGAAAAACAACTTGAAAAGATCTCATCAAGAAAATACCGAAGAATGAAAACAAGATAGCAAGATAACACAAATCGATGATGTCAATTCAACAACGCTTTAGTTCAAGAACTTTAATCACAAAATCTCTCTCAAATAATCTCAGCAGAATGATAACTCTTAGAAAAGCTTAGGACTGATTGTTCTTGATATATTTGATCTAAATTTCGCAGATCTATATATATATATATATATATATATATATATATATATATATATATATATATATATATATATATATAATAAGATCAAGCCTTTCAAAGGCTAGTTTTTAAAAGGTATACCTCTAAAAGGCACCTATAGACCCCATATATCATATTCATTCAATTATGGTATATTTCACTTAAAAATAACTTTTAAAACTCTCAATTAAGTCCATAAAATATTTTATAAACATCAATCACAAAGATAGGAAGTATTTAGTTGCTAAAATTAAGAGAATCTTTAATTATATGGACCAAATCAATAAGGATATCAAAATATATGTATCATATCTTCAGTAGGTTTAAATCCCCCGAAATACTCCCTTGGAATCATAAAAAACGACTAGTAACGGCTAATTTTTTTACCAAAATCTCAAATTCCTCGAAATCTCAATCGAAATAGTTAGTTGACCGAACCCTGCCCTGTTGGTTGACCGATTGATTCAGCTTGCAAACCAGGACAAAACCAAACAGGAAATCGGTTGATCGATCTCCACACGGTTGGTTGATTGATTGATTCAGAAAGTTTTCCCAACCAAAACATATCATAGTCATTTAACCGATTGCCTACCAATCGGTTGACTGACTGATTCAAAGACTTTTCACTTTTCTAGTCTTAGACCCATCGGTTGACCGATTACCTCTTGATCGGTTAATCAATTGATGTAGGATCTTCACGTTTTGCTCTGAAATCTTACTATTTAAATCAGTTGACCAATCCTTTTCGGATCCGTTGACCGATTGATATTGGTTGGTCAATTCATTCACCAATTTCTGCTCCAAAACTCATCGTTTAATTCAATTAACTAATTATTTTTTTCGGTTAACTAAATTGACCCTAAATTTTAACTGTAAACATGAGTTACACTTAGGTCAATTTTTATTTTTCAATTTCACATAGGTGCACATATTTAAACACTAATTAAGATCCTAAAATTCATCAATTCAAACACACAAAAATATAATTCATTTAATAGTGTCGTGTGTGATCCTAATTCGAATTGTATTAAGAGTATAAGAGTATTGAGTTGTTTTCACTTAATTTCCTCATAATCTTCAACACTCTTCATTTCTTTATTGTCCATCTTTGTACCCTTGATATTTTTTTCATGATTAATCTTTAAATTAAACTCTTTTTCTGAAACACTCAACAAACACATTAGTTCCACAAAAATTATCAATCTTTAATTGTCCATCAAAACCTCAGGGATCAACATGATACCTTATGTCCAATTGAATCCAATTAATATAAGCTTGAACATTTTATTTTATTTTGAAATCATTTCCTTCTTATGAAATATTTTTTGGTATTTTTCAAAAATAAGATGGGACATGTTTTTGGTATTTTTGGGAATGTTCTCCCGGCATGACCTCTTCTCAAATATTAAGAATTCGACTAGGATGGTCCTCGGGGGATAGTTTTATATATTTTTCCAATAAAATTCTATAATTTAAGTGGACAAATCAATTCAAATATTTTCTAAGTGATGCAAAAGTCAAACATGCAAAGTGACGTGAAATATTATATTATTTTCTGCAAATGTAATGTCATAAAATGCCTACTTTCCTAATTTATCCAATTAATTAAAAGAAATTCAAATTTGACGTTCCCTTAAATTCTATGAAAATGAGAATCAATGAAATATCATGGAAACATGTTTTGTCAAAATTAATTCCACCAAAACTTTAATTAAAATCCAACGAAACTACTTACCAAAGAAAACGATTTACTAAATCAATTGTTTCTAAATTTTATTTTATTTAGGAAATCAAAAAGTCAGTAAATAAATCTTTTCTTAAATATATCAAATAGTTAAATTCACCCTAAGACTTGTGAAAATTAATTCTTAAAAAATAATTTATTATTAATTTGTTTTTAAAATTTTATTTTTATTTTTAAAAAAATTAGGTATAGTAACAACTTAAAAAAAATTAAAAAAAAATGAATAAATAGTAAAATAAAAAAAGCAAAAATAATAGAAAAAAAAATATCCTTATCTTACTCTTAAAGACTAAGCTCAAAAGAAAAACCTCGTCCTGGCCTGTTCATTAAATCATCGGATGATTCTAACATAAACTAAATTTACAGGAATTTAAATTGCGATAATAAAAAATAATGAAAGGAATTAAGGGATAAGAAATATACCTACCCTGGCAAAGATCCCGGATGTACAATTTTTATTCTCTCAAAGATGGCTTCCCAAACGGGCTTTCGTTGAGAATCGCTCCCTAGGAGGGTTTCTATTTGAATTTTCTAAATGCTTAAACTGTGAGGGAGAGGATTTTATTTGTAGGGGAAAATGTGGAATGAAAAAATCCTCAAAACCTAGCTCTGGCCGCCAAATCATATCCCTAATTTGATCACGAACAAGAAAAAGCTGTTAGGAATATTTTTTACGCTGATGGCAGTCTAAGAAGCTGCCACGTGTCTGCTACCCCCCCCCCCCCCCCCTCCTTTTTTTTTTTTACTATTTGACCATTAGTGGCCCCCTTTTTTCCTATTTCTCTCTTTCTCTCTCTCTCATTCACCACATCTCTTTCTCTCTATTCTCTCTTTTCTCTTACTGACATCAGGGTGGTGGGCCCCTCCATTCTCTCTCTCTCTCTCTCTCTCTCTCTTCATCTCCTCTATCGACTCTCTCTCTTCAATTCTCTTTCTCTTTATTTCCACAATTTCATTTTCACTTTCTACTACTTTGTTTTGGTTTTTCTTCTTTTTCTCTCTTTTTTTATTTTTTGTTTTCTGAAAGTACAACAAAATAAATGATAAAATAATAAATGAAGCGTAAAATATTTTTACGGGACAGTTAAAATGTCGTGTCTACAAGTTGCTGATGGAAGAATTGGAGCTACTAGAGAGCTACAGACGCTACTGGAGCTGCTAATGGAAGAAGTAGACAATGAATAGTATATATATGTTATATATTTTGGTAGCCATTTTAGAATATTGGCAGTGAATGTATTCAGGACGCTCATTTTTTGTTAGCCAAATTTTATAAATGTTGGCACTCATTTGTTGGTAGCCACTAACGTATTTAAATAATTGTTTTGAATGGGTTGCAACATGGATTGTATGATGGATGAAAATAGATGAATCGATGAATGGTTAGTATGTAGATGTGTATATGAATTATTGTTGTTGCATGTGTACATGTTTGAATATTTTGTTTTAAATGTACAAGTTTGCATGTGTATATGTTTAAATTATTGTTGTTGAATGTGTTCATGTTTGATTTTTTTATTTTATTTTTTTAATTTCTTTATGTTGTTTTGAATGTGTATAGGTTTGAATTTTTTTTTTTTTGAAAATTTTAAATTATTATATATATATATATTGAATGTTTCTGGCACTTTTTTAAATATATTCTGGATATCATTTTTTACAATGTATTCTGGATTTTTTGAATATACTTTAGATTTTTTCGTAATGTATTATGTTTTGCTTGCTTCAATCTATTCCGCATATTTACTTTAGAATGTATTCTGTATGAATAGAGAAAGGAAATTAAGAGAAATATAGGGGAAGGGTAGCTTCATTGGGAAACAAAATACAAAATACACCACTAATTAAATAGAATGAAATTTAAAAAAAAAAAAAAAATCAAAATACAATTCATTTTCAAATGATCACAAACACTACCCATGAAACGAGTAATTCTATCCACAACTTCTTCTCCATATTCTTTCTTTAGTTATTCTCTTTTTCCAAAATATTCATTCTTCTTAATAATCCCGGTATTACCGCCATCGAACTTGGACACATGGAAGAAAAACCCACAATAAATAACCACAACCTCTATCTTGGAAAATTAAATTGCAAAATTTTGAAATATTTTATGACGTTATGTTTGCAGAAAAAAAATCAAATCTGATTGTAATTCCCACAAGAAAAGAACGTCCTTCTGGGATTATATGCAGTTCAAGAAATTACAATTTTTGCATTCCTCTCACACTACAAATATGTTGTTTTCCATGTTTTGAGTTGCAAAAATAAGGAATAACGCAACAGGACTATATACCATATTTTATATAAAAATAAATAAATCATACATTGTTTTCCAATTTGCTCTCTATTCGATACCAAGATAAAAAGTTTCTAAACCATTTATATTCCTCATTGAATGCATGGATTCATCAATCTAAGATAATGTTATTTTCAAGTATGTTTATTGAATTTATGTATACAATAATAAAAAAGATAGCTCAAATTAGCTAATCTAAGGCCATATTTGTTAACCACTTAAATTTTACGTGCTTAAATTTTTCAGTGCTAAATGTTAAGTGCTGAAATTATAAGTACTGAATATATTAAGTATTCAATTTTTTTAATATTTTTAGCTTCAAAAAAATTATTTTTGTACAAATTTTTATTCCTAAAATATTTTTTATAATTTTATTTTTCTAAAATATTATTTCTCTACAATTCACTATCTATTTTATCTCAATTTAATATTTTCTCCATTTATAATTTTTTATATATAACTTTTTTTGTGAGATTTTACAGTACATTGGTGTAAAATGTTGATTGTGATAATTAGATATTTTATGGTATTAAATGATATGTGATAAAAAAAAAATTAAGTGAATCACATATTATTGAACAATTTTTTAAGTGATTGTTTAATTTTGTTATCAAACGCACTTAATTTGATAAATACTTAATGCATTCAATTTTAAGTGCTTAATTGCGGTATCAAACGGGACCTAAGTCTTCTAGGCCATCCAAAGTCTTCTCATACTTTTAATTTTTTTTAATATAAATTGTCGATAAATTTTCATGACTACGATTTTTTAAGCACAAATTTTGTTGTAATTTTTTTTCTTACATTAATACTCGAAATTGCAAGATTTTTGCCAACTTAATTTGGTGACTATTTTTTTGTACAGATAAAATTTTACTAAAAGTTTTATGGTGTGAGTCAAATAATTATAAAAAGATCGCTCGCACACACAAAAATAAAATAAAAAATAACAAATTTTATAACAAATTAGCAATATATAAAAATACACCAATATTAAGATGGGTAAGATAATAATTGTTGGGGGTATAAAATTGGTACATATCTCGAGTGCGGTTCAATCGGGTGATAGGTGTCTTTTTGCTGAGGTAGAGTTGGCAATAGAAAATTCCTCACGTAAGCTGTACTGGGTCCTAGGAGGATTGACATGCTATATCCAGAGTCCTGTTCCCCGGGAGTGGTACCTACAGAAGGCTCGGGTTGAAATTTATCCCAGCGAAACCCTTTCGACGCGAGAACAAGAGCTCAGAGAGAAGAGGTACAAAAATGTGTCAAATAAATAAACGAACTCAAAGCATTCACGTGTAAAATAAAGCATACCTAGGGCTTGCATAGCCCCTGGTATATACAGGCATCGGAGATGATTAGTTGGGCCTAAACACGGTTAATTAGGTGAAATCATGTGTTTAGCCGATAATCTGGGATATTTATTAGATAATCAATAGGCTTGGGCTTTGGGCCCATTTGGAGAAGCTCACGGGTCTCTGTTAGGCCTGTGATGGTGAGCCAGTGGAGGAGAGTAGAGATCCGTGGAGTCCTGGAGGATAAACGAGTGGGAATGGGAAGTCGATTAAGGTGAACGGTTTAGTCCCTAAAGTTGGTTGTCTAGGGCACGGCACAGAGCTCAAGGCGACATGTCCCTACGGGGCACCTTACTCATTCCTGTGTGCAAAGAAGATTCCAAGAAAAAGTTGTGGTCGGCGTATGTTCCAGTATGGCACTGTAAATTTCGGAATGCGTCCATGCCACTATGAGGAATTATTATTAGACATTAAGATTGTTGATCCTGATATCTTGATCGACAATTAAACGTTGATGTTTTTGGTGGGGCTAACGATTTGTTTAAGTATTTTAGTTTATTAGTTCCATATGATGAAGATTTGATGATAAAAATGATGAAGGGTTAAGAGGTTGAAGAATTTGAAGAACTAGGAAAAATAATTTAAGTTTAAATTTTAACTCTTAATATCCCAATTAGGATTGCACACGACACAAAAAGATTTTTAAATAATTTTTATAAATATGTGTATTTTTTATAAGATCCTAATTAGCTGAAATATTTGCTTCTATGTGTAAATTGAAAAAGAAATATTTATAATTGATTAAAATTGGAGTTAAGTATTTAGTAGAGCTAATTAAGAAAAGAAAATGGCTAAATGGGCAAAAACGTCAATAAGAATGAGTTAAAAACGAGTTTAGAAAAAAGATTTAGTATCCTTAAGTCGACTGATAAGTCGACCAAAGCATATAAGGCAAACTCTCTGTATCTCTAAGTCGACAGGTAGGTCGACCGGTAAAGAGAAATGGAACTCTCTGAATCTCTAAGTCGACAGATAGGTCGATCGATGGGCACAGAATTCTTGGCTGGGCTACATCCTGAATCGAGCGGTCGACTGGTCAGTCGACTGATGACGCAATTTTAGGATATTGAAGATTCTGAATTCATATATAACAGTAGTCGTTTTTGGTTGAGTTTTGTGAGAGATTTTAGGGATTTTATGATATTTAAGATATGCTACATCTAGTATTTAATTCCTATTAATTTGGTTAATTAAGTTTTAATATTTCTCAATTTGGTACATATAATTGTTTCTATTCTATTTAATTGAGATTGAGAAATATTTGGGGAACTTAATTGAGAGATTTAAAAGCTATAATTAATTGAATTGAACCAAAATGAAGTCATAATGATATAAGGAGTTTAAGAGAGCAATTAAGTGTCATGGCATATGGGAACAAGCTGTTAGAGAGTTGATTTATATCCCATATATATAGACCTGCTTTTTTTTCATATCATTAAGAGAGATCAAGAGATCATATTGAGCTTTTCTAAGAGATATCATACCGAGTTTTTTGTGAGAGCTATTCGAAGAGATAATCTTGATAATCATTGGCTGTTAATCATTGCAGCTACTGGATCTGAAGTAACTACGCTCTAATTATTTTATTTTTTTCCGGTGGATTCTGGGTGAGATCTTTCCAATTTCTTTCTATATTGTATTACTTGTTTAATGTTTGGAAATTGATTTTTAGAAATTGATTTTTATTTTTATTGAAGAAAATATTTTATAAATAATTTCTTGAATCTAATTACGTGCTAAATTACATGCTACCCATCTTTTGTTAAAAATCAGATTTTGACTATCTCACATTTTCTATTACTAGCTTTGAGATATTAATTGAGTTTTAATTTATCTGGGGTGGTAGAAGCTCCGAGTGAAAAAAAAAAAAATCACTTGTCAATTGTTATTGGTAAGTTGAGTGACGAATTATGTAAGACCCTAATTTCTACACATGCATAATCATTAGCTGCATTTTAGAACATTTAGAAAATAATGGGGTAGATTGTGTTAAATAATATTTATTTTAAAAATTTTAGGGGTCAATTAGCAATTTAAAAATATTAATTTTAGATTTTGGGTTTAACTAATAACTTAAAGATAATTGAGGGGAGTTAGTGTAATAAAAATAATAAATAAATAAATCAAGTAAGTGGTGGGAGGTGAGATCATCTCACATGACCCTATATATATATATATATATATATATACCCATGCACACAACCTAAAAAGAAGGAAAAAATAGAGAACGAGGGAAGTGGGCCGGCAGGATGTCCAGTAAGTCGGCTGTCGGTCGGTGAGTGACAAAGAGGTCGGTCTGGCGGTCAAGGGGTGGTTCGTCAACGGTGAGCGTTTCGGTCGGCCGTTCAGTGTGTGTATGTGTGTATGCGAGTGCGGTTCATCGTCGATTGTGGGTTGCCGGCATATGTGTGATCAGTCGTCCGCTCCGGTGGTGTGGGATCGCCATCGTTTAGTGTGTGTGTGTGTGTGTGTTTCATCGTGTGCATGTGTGTGTTTCGTCGTGTGTATTTTGTCCTGTTTCGTCCGTCGTGTGTGTGTGTGTGTGTATGTGGTCGTCACTTGCTCTGTGTGTGTGTATGTGTTGTTGTTGTTGTGTGTGTGTATGTGTATCTAATTAGACGTGTGTGTGTGGGTAATTGTGGACTGAATGTATATGTGTCGTCGGTGCTGTTTTGTCGTCATCCAGCATGGGGGTGCTATTGAGTCATCGGTCGGCGTAGCGGTGTGTGTCTGGGCGCCGATTGTGGGGATAGGTGTGTCGTTTGGTTGTCAGGTTGGCCGATGAGTGTATGTGTGTTGCCGTCAGTCAGTTTGGCCGGTGAGTGGGTACGTGATTGGTGTGTGTTTCGCCGGTGGGTGAAGGTCGGCAGTGGTGTCGTCGACTGAACTAGGAGCAAAAAACAGAACAAAAAAAAAAAAAAGATAAGAAAAAGAAGAAGGGAAAAAAATTGGAAAAAAAAAAAGAGAAAAAAAAATCATAAAAAAAAAAAAAAAAAAAAAAACTAAATAAAAACAAAATCCAAAAATCCAACCTCTCGGCAGGTGAAAAGATTCGGAACAGGTAACGATTCAGTCGATTATTATTTTCGTCAATTTAAATTATTAACATTAAATTTTCGTAATCATGACGATGATTTTTGCAACCGTTAATTTTAATAATGTTGTGCAGTAAATATTAACATAGTGAAATGAGACAACTAAAAATTTTGCATAATTAAATTTGAAGAATGGGAAATTGTGCATTTTAGGGTCACGCACTGCATATTAGGTTCATTTTAACTAAAATATTAATTTAGGCCCTATCGCGATTAGGTTCACAGGCGCCAACGTCCTGGTAGTTGTTGACGATCACAGGCGCCAACGTCCCGGTAGTTGTTGACGACGGTATTTTTGCAGTGCGGAAATCGAGGTGAATGTATTGTCTTCTATGTAAATTTACAAATTATATTTTTATACAAATTGTGGGAAAAAAAGTGTTTCTTAAAATTGGACGAGTTTATGACTTATGTGAATAAAGTAGATTTAAAATGTGGAAAGTGATTTTTGTCCGACTATGTCATAGTTTTGATCCCGTCAGGAGGGTATGTCCTACGGGATGGTTTTGACCTGTTAGGAGGGCACGTTCTGCAGGTGGTTGATTTGTTATTGACTTGTTAGAAGTGTCGGTCCTACAGGTGGTTGATTATTATGACCTGTCAGGAAGGCATGTCCTACAGGTGATTGATGATATTATGACCTGTCAGGAGGATTAGTCCTGCAGGTGGTTGTTGATATTATGACCTGTCAGGAGGATTAGTCCTGCAAGTGGTTGATTATTATGATCTGTTAGGAGAATTAGTCCTGCAGATGGTTGATTGACCCGTCAGGAGTACAAATCCTGCGGGTGGTACCCCTACCATTGGGGATAATAAATGGCCCTAGCACTAGTAGTCACTTTAGATGACACAGTTGTACAGGTTACGGTTCCATCGTAACTCATGATCTTGAGGTAAAAACGATCCTATGGCTAGTAGAAGAGTGGTGTGCGGTATTTTATTACACGACGAGATGTTTGGATTGGTTGATTTAAAATGTTTGGGTTGGTTGATTTAAAATGTTTGGATTGGGTATTTTGAATATATTCATTTATTTCATTGATGACAGGAAAACTGGATTTCCGTATGGTACGTGGTTATATTATATTATATTTTTGAAACGTTATGTTTAATACTTATACTTGATCCATAAAATATTTTTATTATGAAGACAGTACACCGATAAAATATTTGGTTTCAGGTGCCGCAGTTAGGAATGAGTCCACTACTGGCACTAGGTAGAGTCCGGAGGTAGTGTCATTTTGGGAGTGGGCTAGTCGGAGACGGACCGTGGAAGGTTCAATATTTATTGATTTTTGTTATATATATTTGGGATGGGTGTGTTCTCATGTTTGTGGAAATGAGTAAATAAATATTATTTTTGGGAAAAACAATATTGATAGCGGTATGCGTGCGTCTAAATATGTATGTATGTATGTATGTATGTATTTGGTTGGTTGGTCAGGAAGTGTTGAGTCGACGTCACTCCTGGCCTCGGGCAATAGGGGCCCTGGGTGGGGGTGTGACAGATTAAATACTGTTGGGTGTATTTAATCAAATGGTAGCTGGTTTCAGTCTCTTCTTGTAAAGAGATTGAGGTAGTAATTCTTCCTGGATAAAATTGATTTGTGTGAATTTTATAACTGTTCAATCCTTACCGGGTAAAAGGATATTTAGAGTGTTAGTGAGGTTTTGATTCTTTTGACATTGTGTTAAAAAGAATTAGGTTATTCTTGAGTGTGTAAAAAGTAGAGATTCTTCCTTAACTTGTGAAAATGATTTTGTAAAGGTTGATTCTGAGTCTGTAAAAGAATCATTGTGAATGTTTAGTTTCTACTTTTAAAAGAATCTTGAGTATTAGTGGGTGCGACTCTCCGTGGGGCTCGGAGGACTGGATTAGTCAAGAATAGCTTGGTGAACCAGTATAAATTTCTGGTGTGCTGTAATATTTAATTTGTTTATTTTTATTGTTTAGTGTGCACCTAATTGATTTCATAATTCCGTTGTGATATAAAGATAATAATTAATTTATGATTAAAATTAATTATTTAATTTATTAAAATATTTTATCTCTGATATTTTTAATTACTCAATTCACCGTTTTTTGGTATTCAACTTGGCCAACAAAGATGAATTAAGTTAAAATTGTAATTGTATTTTCAAAGCCATCTACAGAATGTTTAAACAAATATTTTAAATCATTTTTAATAATAAAAAAAATGTAACTTAAAAGATAATAATAATAATAAATAAATAAATAAGTCCAATATACGTACAACACAATATTGTCGATTTCCCCACCTTTACTAATGGGCAATTGACACTTTTTTTTTTGACGTCATGATCCATGGGTAGTTGCTTACACCACAAAGCCACGTGGCAACACACTTCAATTTAATAACCCTCAGGTCACCACCCGGCCCGGCCGCTATTCAAATACGGCGGGACTTCGGGTCCACCCTTCCATACCGGGTCATAAAACGACTTTGAAATCAACCCAAACTTACCTTACAGCTAATATGTGTGAGTACCCCTCTCTCACTTTTTGGAAGGCGGGAATAGGATATTTGACTATTTCCACAATTCACACCACAATTTTAAAACATGAATAAATTGACTTTTGATATGTAGAATTTAATTGAAATTTTAAAAATTATGCGTCACACGAATAATTAAATCGTGTTTCCACACCCTATATTTCTTATAATTTGATTGAATAATTAGAGATTGAAAACTTAGAACATGTTTGGTGGTACAGAATCGGGGCAAAATAAAATCGTATTCCACTCTTGATTCCTATTCCGTTATTTGGTTATTCAATAAAATCACTTTTGTGATTCTATTAGAATGAAAACCAAGAGAATGAGATTTCATTTAAAATATGTTGGAATCAAGTACAGTCCAATGAAATCAAAATTAAAATTAAAAAAAAAAAATTATCGTTGATCCAACTCAATTTAGAAATTAGAGAACAGAAACAGAAACAAAAATTAAAAAATAGAAACTGAAAACAGAAACAGAAAATTGATAACAGAAACAGAATATTAAAGAACAAAAAAATGGAGAACAAAAAAATTGAGAATATAAAATTGAGAACAAAAACAGAAAATTGAGAATAGAAACTGAAAATTAGATAACAGAAACTAAAAATTGACAATAGAAGCAAAAATTAAAGAATAAAAACTGAAAATTGAATGAAATAGTGAAATATAATAAAATAATAGAAGAAATAAAATAGTGAAATATAATAAAATTTTATTATAAGAGTATAATGAGAATTTTATTACAATTTACTATTTTATTCTTTCCCTCATTCTATGCCAACTAAACAAGTGAATGAAATTATGATCCTATTGACAATTCCATTTTATTCTTTCTCTTATTCCATTATTTTTTCCATTCCATCCGATCAAACGAGCCATTAGTGAAATGTTTAATTGACTAATTGAATTAGCTAACAAAATTATATGCAATTCATTCAAGGAATTATTATATAATCCTTCAAATTAATTTATATCTGTACTCAATCTGTCTAATTGATATCAAGTACATATTGAATTTTATATGCGATAGTATAAGAATTAAAAAATAAGTTAGTGAAGATTAATTAGTATAGGGTAAATTTTACTTACTTCCCTTGACGTTTGTTCAAAATTTCATACCCCTTTTTTTTTTTTGTCAAATTTTACCAAGATCCCTTTTGACTGTCTATCGTTAGTTCTGATGGATAAAAGATATTAAAAATCTCATTTGCCCGTATCTCTTTTCTTGCATATTTTGTTTTCTTCATTTTCTTTTTACAATTTCTTCACTCATTCTTTATACTTGCACTAAAAAAATAATTAAAAAAACATTTTGCACTCCAATTTTATTGTTTATCTCTAGATTGAAATTCAAGTGAAGGTTTTAAGAGTGTCATTTTTTTTTAACTAAAAATCATATATCTAAATTAAAGAAAAAAACAAAATATAATCCGAATAAAAGAAAATACTAATACAAAAAATCTAATTAAGTATTTTTTTTTTTAATATTAAATGTTCAATAAAAAGGGTATTAGGGGGGGAGAACTAACCATTTTCTAGCAATCATTTTTTTTTAAAATGGTAAGGTGTATCCGGGTTAAATTACGCGCACCTCGACTAATCATCTCACCAAACGATCTTAAAGACGTACTCCCCTATATCGACTTGATGCATTCATGATTAAATTCAATATAATCTTAATTGAACATGTGGACTAACACTAGGAGAATCGAATCTTGATTGACAAAGAAAGAGAATACACCTCCTCCTCTTGTCAGCTGGACTAACACTTCTTGGATTTCTGGCAATCATCTAGGGAAGATATGTAAAATTTAATAAATAAAAAGAAATTTGAGTAAAATTTAGATAAACTTCAAGAGAAGTAACTATTAAGTGAAATTCTTGTCTAGAAATAGGACAAATGAATTTGAAAATTAAAGATAGAGAATTATATAATAAGAATTCAACAAATTTAATTGACTAAATACATTGAATTAAGTCTTATCCCTGAAAATTAGGATTATACATTTATGCCAAGACGGTTCATTATCGAGATCTTTTCACACTATTCTTTTGAAAATTTTTGTATTTAGAAAACTACATTTGTGGTCACAAGATTCAATACAATTATTGTTGTAATTAAACAACTAAGAAGAAAACTATTAATTTGTGTCCACAAGATTCAATAGAATTATTGTTGTATCTAGAAAACTACATTTGTGGTCAAAAAATTCAATTAAAGCCCCTAAGTTGAATTGGTTGTGCTGGTGGAGAGCATAGGGCTATGACCACCACGGTTGTCTCATGTGGCACAGTGAGACATTCATTAACTTTGTCTAGTTTTTGTGGTTGAGAATAATTGAGATGTGTACCACTAGTTTTTGTATCATTTTGAAACACATACTTTAGGGAATAGGAACAATATGTATCTCTAGATTTTTCTACTACTTTGGTTCTTGTACTTTAGGAAATAGTTACATCCTATACAAAAAAAAAAAAAAAAAAAAACAAAAGAAATCTTACTGAGAGATTCTAATATTCAAAAAATCACTTTCTAAGAACTATGTCATGTATTAAAAAATTACTATTACAGAACCCACCCCGTAAAATGATAATGTTATGAAATGGAATCTTTCACCAAATTTCTCTAAAAAAAAATGTTGGATCCAATCCCCTAATATTAATATTTTGAAAAAGTAACTTTTTTGTCAATGTTAGAATTCTAAAAGTCATATTTTTTCATTGTCATTGTCATTATTTTTAAATTGTATTTCAAATTTTTTTGGAACAACTGGAAAATCAGGTGGCGATTGTCTAGTGTTTTTGTTTGTCTGTGTTAATGTTTCCAAAAAAACTTAGAAAAAAAATAGAAATTTGGAAACAATTTGGTTGTGTTTTTAGAAATATGTTATGAAAATTTAAAAACAAAATAATATATATATTTAATTTCTATGTTTATGTTACTATTCCTAATTTTTTAAGAATGAGAAGGTAAAAATTGTCTCCTATGGTGTAGTTTAAGTGGTATGATTTAAAATAGTTAAGGTGGCGTTTAGTAACCGTTTCGTGTTCATCCTATGCAGTGGGATAAGATGAGAATTATATTTTCTTCTTGGGAACAGAATCACGTTTGGTAGCGACAATTGTTTTTTTGAATCTGGGAACAGAATCGCATTTAGTAACAATTTTATCCAAGAAATCAAGAACGAACCCTAAACTACAATAAAAAAATTATCATACAATCAAACCTAAAACCACAATCAATAAATCATCAAACAATCAAACCCTCAACCCTAATCAAAATCGAAACCCTAAAATCCAATCGAAATCCAATTTGGGTTTCGATTTTCGAATTCGAAATCGAAATCGAAATCAATTTCATTTTGGAAATCGAACATGTTGTTCGATTTTGAAATCGAAAGGGTTCGTTTGATGAGGAGGAGGCCAGACGACGACGACGGACGGAGGAGGAGGACGACGACGGACGAGAAGAAGGCCGTTGTTCGATTTCGATTTCATTTTGGAAATCGAACCTGTTGTTCGATTAATAGGGTTTCGATTTCAAAATCAAAACCCTATAAATAGACGACGAATATGACGACGGACGATTTCGCCATGGATAGATGAAGAAGATGAAGCAGAAGACTGAGAGAGGGGCTCACGACGATCGATTTCGCCATGGACAATCGAAAACGACGAACAACGCGAAGAACACGAAAGTAGCACGAAGAACACGAAAGTAGCACGTTCAAACCAAATATTTATTTAAAGAGCTCGGGGGTTGGTTACACTTAGGGTCGGTCCGAAAACGGTATATTGACCTAGTGAGCTACCCAAGTTGGGGGTGAATTGGGTAGTTATAAAATTTTAAACAATTAAATCTTTCAAAATTGAATTTATTAAATAATCAATTTATCCTAAATCAATTACTATATTCGTTACACAGTGGATAAGTGTTTATATTCTAAGTGCACACCCAAACATAATATGATAAAAATAATAACAAAGCAACACACCACGATATATCCTTGTTCATCAAGCTAGTTTTGTCTAATCCAGTCTCCTGAGCTCTACGGAGATTCGCAACCACTAAACCCTTAATTCCTTTAATGGTAGGAACCAAACCCTTACAACGATTATTTTCCTAAGCTTAGAATCAACATTTACAATTTTCCTTTTCTCAGGTTAAGGAAGAACCTTATTTTTTTTTTTAGGCTAAAGACTAACCTAATTCTATTACAGAAAAAATCACAACTTAATCCTTTTACAGGCTAAAGATCAAACCTCACAACTTTCACAAGTATTATTTTCCCAGGTAAAGATTGAACATTTACAATTCACTCAAAATTAATTCAATTTCAAGAAGAATCAAAACCTAGTTCTTTTCAAGGAAAATAATAAGCTAATTTTTTTATACCTTAGGATAAATATTAAACCTCAACCTTTTTCACCGAAAAATATTGAAACCTAGCTACTCTGATTAGACATCGATCCAATCATATCTAATCCTTTCAAATACATAAATACAAAAAAATAATTATGAGTTTCTTCACACTTGGAGCTTCTACCACCTCAAAACAGTTATACTCGATTAATGTCCTGAAATTTACTACGTGATAGAATTAAAGTGAGGGAAATTAATATCTGATTAATAATAAGTATGGGTAGTAAAAAATATAGCATGTAATCAGATAATAACACAAAATTGTTTTAAAAAGATTCTTATGCTCTTAAATTTGAAAACAATTTTTCAACGATCTTAAATCTAAGCAATCAACAATAATATGAAATCTAGAACAAGAAAAACAACTTGAAAAGATCTCATCAAGAAAATACCGAAGAATGAAAACAAGATAGCAAGATAACACAAATCGATGATGTCAATTCAACAACGCTTTAGTTCAAGAACTTTAATCACAAAATCTCTCTCAAATAATCTCAGCAGAATGATAACTCTTAGAAAAGCTTAGGACTGATTGTTCTTGATATATTTGATCTAAATTTCGCAGATCTATATATATATATATATATATATATATATATATATATATATATATATATATATAATAAGATCAAGCCTTTCAAAGGCTAGTTTTTAAAAGGTATACCTCTAAAAGGCACCTATAGACCCCATATATCATATTCATTCAATTATGGTATATTTCACTTAAAAATAACTTTTAAAACTCTCAATTAAGTCCATAAAATATTTTATAAACATCAATCACAAAGATAGGAAGTATTTAGTTGCTAAAATTAAGAGAATCTTTAATTATATGGACCAAATCAATAAGGATATCAAAATATATGTATCATATCTTCAGTAGGTTTAAATCCCCCGAAATACTCCCTTGGAATCATAAAAAACGACTAGTAACGGCTAATTTTTTTACCAAAATCTCAAATTCCTCGAAATCTCAATCGAAATAGTTAGTTGACCGAACCCTGCCCTGTTGGTTGACCGATTGATTCAGCTTGCAAACCAGGACAAAACCAAACAGGAAATCGGTTGATCGATCTCCACACGGTTGGTTGATTGATTGATTCAGAAAGTTTTCCCAACCAAAACATATCATAGTCATTTAACCGATTGCCTACCAATCGGTTGACTGACTGATTCAAAGACTTTTCACTTTTCTAGTCTTAGACCCATCGGTTGACCGATTACCTCTTGATCGGTTAATCAATTGATGTAGGATCTTCACGTTTTGCTCTGAAATCTTACTATTTAAATCAGTTGACCAATCCTTTTCGGATCCGTTGACCGATTGATATTGGTTGGTCAATTCATTCACCAATTTCTGCTCCAAAACTCATCGTTTAATTCAATTAACTAATTATTTTTTTCGGTTAACTAAATTGACCCTAAATTTTAACTGTAAACATGAGTTACACTTAGGTCAATTTTTATTTTTCAATTTCACATAGGTGCACATATTTAAACACTAATTAAGATCCTAAAATTCATCAATTCAAACACACAAAAATATAATTCATTTAATAGTGTCGTGTGTGATCCTAATTCGAATTGTATTAAGAGTATAAGAGTATTGAGTTGTTTTCACTTAATTTCCTCATAATCTTCAACACTCTTCATTTCTTTATTGTCCATCTTTGTACCCTTGATATTTTTTTCATGATTAATCTTTAAATTAAACTCTTTTTCTGAAACACTCAACAAACACATTAGTTCCACAAAAATTATCAATCTTTAATTGTCCATCAAAACCTCAGGGATCAACATGATACCTTATGTCCAATTGAATCCAATTAATATAAGCTTGAACATTTTATTTTATTTTGAAATCATTTCCTTCTTATGAAATATTTTTTGGTATTTTTCAAAAATAAGATGGGACATGTTTTTGGTATTTTTGGGAATGTTCTCCCGGCATGACCTCTTCTCAAATATTAAGAATTCGACTAGGATGGTCCTCGGGGGATAGTTTTATATATTTTTCCAATAAAATTCTATAATTTAAGTGGACAAATCAATTCAAATATTTTCTAAGTGATGCAAAAGTCAAACATGCAAAGTGACGTGAAATATTATATTATTTTCTGCAAATGTAATGTCATAAAATGCCTACTTTCCTAATTTATCCAATTAATTAAAAGAAATTCAAATTTGACGTTCCCTTAAATTCTATGAAAATGAGAATCAATGAAATATCATGGAAACATGTTTTGTCAAAATTAATTCCACCAAAACTTTAATTAAAATCCAACGAAACTACTTACCAAAGAAAACGATTTACTAAATCAATTGTTTCTAAATTTTATTTTATTTAGGAAATCAAAAAGTCAGTAAATAAATCTTTTCTTAAATATATCAAATAGTTAAATTCACCCTAAGACTTGTGAAAATTAATTCTTAAAAAATAATTTATTATTAATTTGTTTTTAAAATTTTATTTTTATTTTTAAAAAAATTAGGTATAGTAACAACTTAAAAAAAATTAAAAAAAAATGAATAAATAGTAAAATAAAAAAAGCAAAAATAATAGAAAAAAAAATATCCTTATCTTACTCTTAAAGACTAAGCTCAAAAGAAAAACCTCGTCCTGGCCTGTTCATTAAATCATCGGATGATTCTAACATAAACTAAATTTACAGGAATTTAAATTGCGATAATAAAAAATAATGAAAGGAATTAAGGGATAAGAAATATACCTACCCTGGCAAAGATCCCGGATGTACAATTTTTATTCTCTCAAAGATGGCTTCCCAAACGGGCTTTCGTTGAGAATCGCTCCCTAGGAGGGTTTCTATTTGAATTTTCTAAATGCTTAAACTGTGAGGGAGAGGATTTTATTTGTAGGGGAAAATGTGGAATGAAAAAATCCTCAAAACCTAGCTCTGGCCGCCAAATCATATCCCTAATTTGATCACGAACAAGAAAAAGCTGTTAGGAATATTTTTTACGCTGATGGCAGTCTAAGAAGCTGCCACGTGTCTGCTACCCCCCCCCCCCCCCCTCCTTTTTTTTTTTTACTATTTGACCATTAGTGGCCCCCTTTTTTCCTATTTCTCTCTTTCTCTCTCTCTCATTCACCACATCTCTTTCTCTCTATTCTCTCTTTTCTCTTACTGACATCAGGGTGGTGGGCCCCTCCATTCTCTCTCTCTCTCTCTCTCTCTCTCTTCATCTCCTCTATCGACTCTCTCTCTTCAATTCTCTTTCTCTTTATTTCCACAATTTCATTTTCACTTTCTACTACTTTGTTTTGGTTTTTCTTCTTTTTCTCTCTTTTTTTATTTTTTGTTTTCTGAAAGTACAACAAAATAAATGATAAAATAATAAATGAAGCGTAAAATATTTTTACGGGACAGTTAAAATGTCGTGTCTACAAGTTGCTGATGGAAGAATTGGAGCTACTAGAGAGCTACAGACGCTACTGGAGCTGCTAATGGAAGAAGTAGACAATGAATAGTATATATATGTTATATATTTTGGTAGCCATTTTAGAATATTGGCAGTGAATGTATTCAGGACGCTCATTTTTTGTTAGCCAAATTTTATAAATGTTGGCACTCATTTGTTGGTAGCCACTAACGTATTTAAATAATTGTTTTGAATGGGTTGCAACATGGATTGTATGATGGATGAAAATAGATGAATCGATGAATGGTTAGTATGTAGATGTGTATATGAATTATTGTTGTTGCATGTGTACATGTTTGAATATTTTGTTTTAAATGTACAAGTTTGCATGTGTATATGTTTAAATTATTGTTGTTGAATGTGTTCATGTTTGATTTTTTTATTTTATTTTTTTAATTTCTTTATGTTGTTTTGAATGTGTATAGGTTTGAATTTTTTTTTTTTTGAAAATTTTAAATTATTATATATATATATATTGAATGTTTCTGGCACTTTTTTAAATATATTCTGGATATCATTTTTTACAATGTATTCTGGATTTTTTGAATATACTTTAGATTTTTTCGTAATGTATTATGTTTTGCTTGCTTCAATCTATTCCGCATATTTACTTTAGAATGTATTCTGTATGAATAGAGAAAGGAAATTAAGAGAAATATAGGGGAAGGGTAGCTTCATTGGGAAACAAAATACAAAATACACCACTAATTAAATAGAATGAAATTTAAAAAAAAAAAAAAAATCAAAATACAATTCATTTTCAAATGATCACAAACACTACCCATGAAACGAGTAATTCTATCCACAACTTCTTCTCCATATTCTTTCTTTAGTTATTCTCTTTTTCCAAAATATTCATTCTTCTTAATAATCCCGGTATTACCGCCATCGAACTTGGACACATGGAAGAAAAACCCACAATAAATAACCACAACCTCTATCTTGGAAAATTAAATTGCAAAATTTTGAAATATTTTATGACGTTATGTTTGCAGAAAAAAAATCAAATCTGATTGTAATTCCCACAAGAAAAGAACGTCCTTCTGGGATTATATGCAGTTCAAGAAATTACAATTTTTGCATTCCTCTCACACTACAAATATGTTGTTTTCCATGTTTTGAGTTGCAAAAATAAGGAATAACGCAACAGGACTATATACCATATTTTATATAAAAATAAATAAATCATACATTGTTTTCCAATTTGCTCTCTATTCGATACCAAGATAAAAAGTTTCTAAACCATTTATATTCCTCATTGAATGCATGGATTCATCAATCTAAGATAATGTTATTTTCAAGTATGTTTATTGAATTTATGTATACAATAATAAAAAAGATAGCTCAAATTAGCTAATCTAAGGCCATATTTGTTAACCACTTAAATTTTACGTGCTTAAATTTTTCAGTGCTAAATGTTAAGTGCTGAAATTATAAGTACTGAATATATTAAGTATTCAATTTTTTTAATATTTTTAGCTTCAAAAAAATTATTTTTGTACAAATTTTTATTCCTAAAATATTTTTTATAATTTTATTTTTCTAAAATATTATTTCTCTACAATTCACTATCTATTTTATCTCAATTTAATATTTTCTCCATTTATAATTTTTTATATATAACTTTTTTTGTGAGATTTTACAGTACATTGGTGTAAAATGTTGATTGTGATAATTAGATATTTTATGGTATTAAATGATATGTGATAAAAAAAAAATTAAGTGAATCACATATTATTGAACAATTTTTTAAGTGATTGTTTAATTTTGTTATCAAACGCACTTAATTTGATAAATACTTAATGCATTCAATTTTAAGTGCTTAATTGCGGTATCAAACGGGACCTAAGTCTTCTAGGCCATCCAAAGTCTTCTCATACTTTTAATTTTTTTTAATATAAATTGTCGATAAATTTTCATGACTACGATTTTTTAAGCACAAATTTTGTTGTAATTTTTTTTCTTACATTAATACTCGAAATTGCAAGATTTTTGCCAACTTAATTTGGTGACTATTTTTTTGTACAGATAAAATTTTACTAAAAGTTTTATGGTGTGAGTCAAATAATTATAAAAAGATCGCTCGCACACACAAAAATAAAATAAAAAATAACAAATTTTATAACAAATTAGCAATATATAAAAATACACCAATATTAAGATGGGTAAGATAATAATTGTTGGGGGTATAAAATTGGTACATATCTCGAGTGCGGTTCAATCGGGTGATAGGTGTCTTTTTGCTGAGGTAGAGTTGGCAATAGAAAATTCCTCACGTAAGCTGTACTGGGTCCTAGGAGGATTGACATGCTATATCCAGAGTCCTGTTCCCCGGGAGTGGTACCTACAGAAGGCTCGGGTTGAAATTTATCCCAGCGAAACCCTTTCGACGCGAGAACAAGAGCTCAGAGAGAAGAGGTACAAAAATGTGTCAAATAAATAAACGAACTCAAAGCATTCACGTGTAAAATAAAGCATACCTAGGGCTTGCATAGCCCCTGGTATATACAGGCATCGGAGATGATTAGTTGGGCCTAAACACGGTTAATTAGGTGAAATCATGTGTTTAGCCGATAATCTGGGATATTTATTAGATAATCAATAGGCTTGGGCTTTGGGCCCATTTGGAGAAGCTCACGGGTCTCTGTTAGGCCTGTGATGGTGAGCCAGTGGAGGAGAGTAGAGATCCGTGGAGTCCTGGAGGATAAACGAGTGGGAATGGGAAGTCGATTAAGGTGAACGGTTTAGTCCCTAAAGTTGGTTGTCTAGGGCACGGCACAGAGCTCAAGGCGACATGTCCCTACGGGGCACCTTACTCATTCCTGTGTGCAAAGAAGATTCCAAGAAAAAGTTGTGGTCGGCGTATGTTCCAGTATGGCACTGTAAATTTCGGAATGCGTCCATGCCACTATGAGGAATTATTATTAGACATTAAGATTGTTGATCCTGATATCTTGATCGACAATTAAACGTTGATGTTTTTGGTGGGGCTAACGATTTGTTTAAGTATTTTAGTTTATTAGTTCCATATGATGAAGATTTGATGATAAAAATGATGAAGGGTTAAGAGGTTGAAGAATTTGAAGAACTAGGAAAAATAATTTAAGTTTAAATTTTAACTCTTAATATCCCAATTAGGATTGCACACGACACAAAAAGATTTTTAAATAATTTTTATAAATATGTGTATTTTTTATAAGATCCTAATTAGCTGAAATATTTGCTTCTATGTGTAAATTGAAAAAGAAATATTTATAATTGATTAAAATTGGAGTTAAGTATTTAGTAGAGCTAATTAAGAAAAGAAAATGGCTAAATGGGCAAAAACGTCAATAAGAATGAGTTAAAAACGAGTTTAGAAAAAAGATTTAGTATCCTTAAGTCGACTGATAAGTCGACCAAAGCATATAAGGCAAACTCTCTGTATCTCTAAGTCGACAGGTAGGTCGACCGGTAAAGAGAAATGGAACTCTCTGAATCTCTAAGTCGACAGATAGGTCGATCGATGGGCACAGAATTCTTGGCTGGGCTACATCCTGAATCGAGCGGTCGACTGGTCAGTCGACTGATGACGCAATTTTAGGATATTGAAGATTCTGAATTCATATATAACAGTAGTCGTTTTTGGTTGAGTTTTGTGAGAGATTTTAGGGATTTTATGATATTTAAGATATGCTACATCTAGTATTTAATTCCTATTAATTTGGTTAATTAAGTTTTAATATTTCTCAATTTGGTACATATAATTGTTTCTATTCTATTTAATTGAGATTGAGAAATATTTGGGGAACTTAATTGAGAGATTTAAAAGCTATAATTAATTGAATTGAACCAAAATGAAGTCATAATGATATAAGGAGTTTAAGAGAGCAATTAAGTGTCATGGCATATGGGAACAAGCTGTTAGAGAGTTGATTTATATCCCATATATATAGACCTGCTTTTTTTTCATATCATTAAGAGAGATCAAGAGATCATATTGAGCTTTTCTAAGAGATATCATACCGAGTTTTTTGTGAGAGCTATTCGAAGAGATAATCTTGATAATCATTGGCTGTTAATCATTGCAGCTACTGGATCTGAAGTAACTACGCTCTAATTATTTTATTTTTTTCCGGTGGATTCTGGGTGAGATCTTTCCAATTTCTTTCTATATTGTATTACTTGTTTAATGTTTGGAAATTGATTTTTAGAAATTGATTTTTATTTTTATTGAAGAAAATATTTTATAAATAATTTCTTGAATCTAATTACGTGCTAAATTACATGCTACCCATCTTTTGTTAAAAATCAGATTTTGACTATCTCACATTTTCTATTACTAGCTTTGAGATATTAATTGAGTTTTAATTTATCTGGGGTGGTAGAAGCTCCGAGTGAAAAAAAAAAAAATCACTTGTCAATTGTTATTGGTAAGTTGAGTGACGAATTATGTAAGACCCTAATTTCTACACATGCATAATCATTAGCTGCATTTTAGAACATTTAGAAAATAATGGGGTAGATTGTGTTAAATAATATTTATTTTAAAAATTTTAGGGGTCAATTAGCAATTTAAAAATATTAATTTTAGATTTTGGGTTTAACTAATAACTTAAAGATAATTGAGGGGAGTTAGTGTAATAAAAATAATAAATAAATAAATCAAGTAAGTGGTGGGAGGTGAGATCATCTCACATGACCCTATATATATATATATATATATATATATATATACCCATGCACACAACCTAAAAAGAAGGAAAAAATAGAGAACGAGGGAAGTGGGCCGGCAGGATGTCCAGTAAGTCGGCTGTCGGTCGGTGAGTGACAAAGAGGTCGGTCTGGCGGTCAAGGGGTGGTTCGTCAACGGTGAGCGTTTCGGTCGGCCGTTCAGTGTGTGTATGTGTGTATGCGAGTGCGGTTCATCGTCGATTGTGGGTTGCCGGCATATGTGTGATCAGTCGTCCGCTCCGGTGGTGTGGGATCGCCATCGTTTAGTGTGTGTGTGTGTGTGTGTTTCATCGTGTGCATGTGTGTGTTTCGTCGTGTGTATTTTGTCCTGTTTCGTCCGTCGTGTGTGTGTGTGTGTGTATGTGGTCGTCACTTGCTCTGTGTGTGTGTATGTGTTGTTGTTGTTGTGTGTGTGTATGTGTATCTAATTAGACGTGTGTGTGTGGGTAATTGTGGACTGAATGTATATGTGTCGTCGGTGCTGTTTTGTCGTCATCCAGCATGGGGGTGCTATTGAGTCATCGGTCGGCGTAGCGGTGTGTGTCTGGGCGCCGATTGTGGGGATAGGTGTGTCGTTTGGTTGTCAGGTTGGCCGATGAGTGTATGTGTGTTGCCGTCAGTCAGTTTGGCCGGTGAGTGGGTACGTGATTGGTGTGTGTTTCGCCGGTGGGTGAAGGTCGGCAGTGGTGTCGTCGACTGAACTAGGAGCAAAAAACAGAACAAAAAAAAAAAAAAGATAAGAAAAAGAAGAAGGGAAAAAAATTGGAAAAAAAAAAAGAGAAAAAAAAATCATAAAAAAAAAAAAAAAAAAAAAAACTAAATAAAAACAAAATCCAAAAATCCAACCTCTCGGCAGGTGAAAAGATTCGGAACAGGTAACGATTCAGTCGATTATTATTTTCGTCAATTTAAATTATTAACATTAAATTTTCGTAATCATGACGATGATTTTTGCAACCGTTAATTTTAATAATGTTGTGCAGTAAATATTAACATAGTGAAATGAGACAACTAAAAATTTTGCATAATTAAATTTGAAGAATGGGAAATTGTGCATTTTAGGGTCACGCACTGCATATTAGGTTCATTTTAACTAAAATATTAATTTAGGCCCTATCGCGATTAGGTTCACAGGCGCCAACGTCCTGGTAGTTGTTGACGATCACAGGCGCCAACGTCCCGGTAGTTGTTGACGACGGTATTTTTGCAGTGCGGAAATCGAGGTGAATGTATTGTCTTCTATGTAAATTTACAAATTATATTTTTATACAAATTGTGGGAAAAAAAGTGTTTCTTAAAATTGGACGAGTTTATGACTTATGTGAATAAAGTAGATTTAAAATGTGGAAAGTGATTTTTGTCCGACTATGTCATAGTTTTGATCCCGTCAGGAGGGTATGTCCTACGGGATGGTTTTGACCTGTTAGGAGGGCACGTTCTGCAGGTGGTTGATTTGTTATTGACTTGTTAGAAGTGTCGGTCCTACAGGTGGTTGATTATTATGACCTGTCAGGAAGGCATGTCCTACAGGTGATTGATGATATTATGACCTGTCAGGAGGATTAGTCCTGCAGGTGGTTGTTGATATTATGACCTGTCAGGAGGATTAGTCCTGCAAGTGGTTGATTATTATGATCTGTTAGGAGAATTAGTCCTGCAGATGGTTGATTGACCCGTCAGGAGTACAAATCCTGCGGGTGGTACCCCTACCATTGGGGATAATAAATGGCCCTAGCACTAGTAGTCACTTTAGATGACACAGTTGTACAGGTTACGGTTCCATCGTAACTCATGATCTTGAGGTAAAAACGATCCTATGGCTAGTAGAAGAGTGGTGTGCGGTATTTTATTACACGACGAGATGTTTGGATTGGTTGATTTAAAATGTTTGGGTTGGTTGATTTAAAATGTTTGGATTGGGTATTTTGAATATATTCATTTATTTCATTGATGACAGGAAAACTGGATTTCCGTATGGTACGTGGTTATATTATATTATATTTTTGAAACGTTATGTTTAATACTTATACTTGATCCATAAAATATTTTTATTATGAAGACAGTACACCGATAAAATATTTGGTTTCAGGTGCCGCAGTTAGGAATGAGTCCACTACTGGCACTAGGTAGAGTCCGGAGGTAGTGTCATTTTGGGAGTGGGCTAGTCGGAGACGGACCGTGGAAGGTTCAATATTTATTGATTTTTGTTATATATATTTGGGATGGGTGTGTTCTCATGTTTGTGGAAATGAGTAAATAAATATTATTTTTGGGAAAAACAATATTGATAGCGGTATGCGTGCGTCTAAATATGTATGTATGTATGTATGTATGTATTTGGTTGGTTGGTCAGGAAGTGTTGAGTCGACGTCACTCCTGGCCTCGGGCAATAGGGGCCCTGGGTGGGGGTGTGACAGATTAAATACTGTTGGGTGTATTTAATCAAATGGTAGCTGGTTTCAGTCTCTTCTTGTAAAGAGATTGAGGTAGTAATTCTTCCTGGATAAAATTGATTTGTGTGAATTTTATAACTGTTCAATCCTTACCGGGTAAAAGGATATTTAGAGTGTTAGTGAGGTTTTGATTCTTTTGACATTGTGTTAAAAAGAATTAGGTTATTCTTGAGTGTGTAAAAAGTAGAGATTCTTCCTTAACTTGTGAAAATGATTTTGTAAAGGTTGATTCTGAGTCTGTAAAAGAATCATTGTGAATGTTTAGTTTCTACTTTTAAAAGAATCTTGAGTATTAGTGGGTGCGACTCTCCGTGGGGCTCGGAGGACTGGATTAGTCAAGAATAGCTTGGTGAACCAGTATAAATTTCTGGTGTGCTGTAATATTTAATTTGTTTATTTTTATTGTTTAGTGTGCACCTAATTGATTTCATAATTCCGTTGTGATATAAAGATAATAATTAATTTATGATTAAAATTAATTATTTAATTTATTAAAATATTTTATCTCTGATATTTTTAATTACTCAATTCACCGTTTTTTGGTATTCAACTTGGCCAACAAAGATGAATTAAGTTAAAATTGTAATTGTATTTTCAAAGCCATCTACAGAATGTTTAAACAAATATTTTAAATCATTTTTAATAATAAAAAAAATGTAACTTAAAAGATAATAATAATAATAAATAAATAAATAAGTCCAATATACGTACAACACAATATTGTCGATTTCCCCACCTTTACTAATGGGCAATTGACACTTTTTTTTTTGACGTCATGATCCATGGGTAGTTGCTTACACCACAAAGCCACGTGGCAACACACTTCAATTTAATAACCCTCAGGTCACCACCCGGCCCGGCCGCTATTCAAATACGGCGGGACTTCGGGTCCACCCTTCCATACCGGGTCATAAAACGACTTTGAAATCAACCCAAACTTACCTTACAGCTAATATGTGTGAGTACCCCTCTCTCACTTTTTGGAAGGCGGGAATAGGATATTTGACTATTTCCACAATTCACACCACAATTTTAAAACATGAATAAATTGACTTTTGATATGTAGAATTTAATTGAAATTTTAAAAATTATGCGTCACACGAATAATTAAATCGTGTTTCCACACCCTATATTTCTTATAATTTGATTGAATAATTAGAGATTGAAAACTTAGAACATGTTTGGTGGTACAGAATCGGGGCAAAATAAAATCGTATTCCACTCTTGATTCCTATTCCGTTATTTGGTTATTCAATAAAATCACTTTTGTGATTCTATTAGAATGAAAACCAAGAGAATGAGATTTCATTTAAAATATGTTGGAATCAAGTACAGTCCAATGAAATCAAAATTAAAATTAAAAAAAAAAAATTATCGTTGATCCAACTCAATTTAGAAATTAGAGAACAGAAACAGAAACAAAAATTAAAAAATAGAAACTGAAAACAGAAACAGAAAATTGATAACAGAAACAGAATATTAAAGAACAAAAAAATGGAGAACAAAAAAATTGAGAATATAAAATTGAGAACAAAAACAGAAAATTGAGAATAGAAACTGAAAATTAGATAACAGAAACTAAAAATTGACAATAGAAGCAAAAATTAAAGAATAAAAACTGAAAATTGAATGAAATAGTGAAATATAATAAAATAATAGAAGAAATAAAATAGTGAAATATAATAAAATTTTATTATAAGAGTATAATGAGAATTTTATTACAATTTACTATTTTATTCTTTCCCTCATTCTATGCCAACTAAACAAGTGAATGAAATTATGATCCTATTGACAATTCCATTTTATTCTTTCTCTTATTCCATTATTTTTTCCATTCCATCCGATCAAACGAGCCATTAGTGAAATGTTTAATTGACTAATTGAATTAGCTAACAAAATTATATGCAATTCATTCAAGGAATTATATAATCCTTCAAATTAATTTATATCTGTACTCAATCTGTCTAATTGATATCAAGTACATATTGAATTTTATATGCGATAGTATAAGAATTAAAAAATAAGTTAGTGAAGATTAATTAGTATAGGGTAAATTTTACTTACTTCCCTTGACGTTTGTTCAAAATTTCATACCCCTTTTTTTTTTTTGTCAAATTTTACCAAGATCCCTTTTGACTGTCTATCGTTAGTTCTGATGGATAAAAGATATTAAAAATCTCATTTGCCCGTATCTCTTTTCTTGCATATTTTGTTTTCTTCATTTTCTTTTTACAATTTCTTCACTCATTCTTTATACTTGCACTAAAAAAATAATTAAAAAAACATTTTGCACTCCAATTTTATTGTTTATCTCTAGATTGAAATTCAAGTGAAGGTTTTAAGAGTGTCATTTTTTTTTAACTAAAAATCATATATCTAAATTAAAGAAAAAAACAAAATATAATCCGAATAAAAGAAAATACTAATACAAAAAATCTAATTAAGTATTTTTTTTTTTAATATTAAATGTTCAATAAAAAGGGTATTAGGGGGGGAGAACTAACCATTTTCTAGCAATCATTTTTTTTTAAAATGGTAAGGTGTATCCGGGTTAAATTACGCGCACCTCGACTAATCATCTCACCAAACGATCTTAAAGACGTACTCCCCTATATCGACTTGATGCATTCATGATTAAATTCAATATAATCTTAATTGAACATGTGGACTAACACTAGGAGAATCGAATCTTGATTGACAAAGAAAGAGAATACACCTCCTCCTCTTGTCAGCTGGACTAACACTTCTTGGATTTCTGGCAATCATCTAGGGAAGATATGTAAAATTTAATAAATAAAAAGAAATTTGAGTAAAATTTAGATAAACTTCAAGAGAAGTAACTATTAAGTGAAATTCTTGTCTAGAAATAGGACAAATGAATTTGAAAATTAAAGATAGAGAATTATATAATAAGAATTCAACAAATTTAATTGACTAAATACATTGAATTAAGTCTTATCCCTGAAAATTAGGATTATACATTTATGCCAAGACGGTTCATTATCGAGATCTTTTCACACTATTCTTTTGAAAATTTTTGTATTTAGAAAACTACATTTGTGGTCACAAGATTCAATACAATTATTGTTGTAATTAAACAACTAAGAAGAAAACTATTAATTTGTGTCCACAAGATTCAATAGAATTATTGTTGTATCTAGAAAACTACATTTGTGGTCAAAAAATTCAATTAAAGCCCCTAAGTTGAATTGGTTGTGCTGGTGGAGAGCATAGGGCTATGACCACCACGGTTGTCTCATGTGGCACAGTGAGACATTCATTAACTTTGTCTAGTTTTTGTGGTTGAGAATAATTGAGATGTGTACCACTAGTTTTTGTATCATTTTGAAACACATACTTTAGGGAATAGGAACAATATGTATCTCTAGATTTTTCTACTACTTTGGTTCTTGTACTTTAGGAAATAGTTACATCCTATACAAAAAAAAAAAAAAAAAAAAACAAAAGAAATCTTACTGAGAGATTCTAATATTCAAAAAATCACTTTCTAAGAACTATGTCATGTATTAAAAAATTACTATTACAGAACCCACCCCGTAAAATGATAATGTTATGAAATGGAATCTTTCACCAAATTTCTCTAAAAAAAAATGTTGGATCCAATCCCCTAATATTAATATTTTGAAAAAGTAACTTTTTTGTCAATGTTAGAATTCTAAAAGTCATATTTTTTCATTGTCATTGTCATTATTTTTAAATTGTATTTCAAATTTTTTTGGAACAACTGGAAAATCAGGTGGCGATTGTCTAGTGTTTTTGTTTGTCTGTGTTAATGTTTCCAAAAAAACTTAGAAAAAAAATAGAAATTTGGAAACAATTTGGTTGTGTTTTTAGAAATATGTTATGAAAATTTAAAAACAAAATAATATATATATTTAATTTCTATGTTTATGTTACTATTCCTAATTTTTTAAGAATGAGAAGGTAAAAATTGTCTCCTATGGTGTAGTTTAAGTGGTATGATTTAAAATAGTTAAGGTGGCGTTTAGTAACCGTTTCGTGTTCATCCTATGCAGTGGGATAAGATGAGAATTATATTTTCTTCTTGGGAACAGAATCACGTTTGGTAGCGACAATTGTTTTTTTGAATCTGGGAACAGAATCGCATTTAGTAACAATTTTATCCAAGAAATCAAGAACGAACCCTAAACTACAATAAAAAAATTATCATACAATCAAACCTAAAACCACAATCAATAAATCATCAAACAATCAAACCCTCAACCCTAATCAAAATCGAAACCCTAAAATCCAATCGAAATCCAATTTGGGTTTCGATTTTCGAATTCGAAATCGAAATCGAAATCAATTTCATTTTGGAAATCGAACATGTTGTTCGATTTTGAAATCGAAAGGGTTCGTTTGATGAGGAGGAGGCCAGACGACGACGACGGACGGAGGAGGAGGACGACGACGGACGAGAAGAAGGCCGTTGTTCGATTTCGATTTCATTTTGGAAATCGAACCTGTTGTTCGATTAATAGGGTTTCGATTTCAAAATCAAAACCCTATAAATAGACGACGAATATGACGACGGACGATTTCGCCATGGATAGATGAAGAAGATGAAGCAGAAGACTGAGAGAGGGGCTCACGACGATCGATTTCGCCATGGACAATCGAAAACGACGAACAACGCGAAGAACACGAAAGTAGCACGAAGAACACGAAAGTAGCACGTTCAAACCAAATATTTATTTAAAGAGCTCGGGGGTTGGTTACACTTAGGGTCGGTCCGAAAACGGTATATTGACCTAGTGAGCTACCCAAGTTGGGGGTGAATTGGGTAGTTATAAAATTTTAAACAATTAAATCTTTCAAAATTGAATTTATTAAATAATCAATTTATCCTAAATCAATTACTATATTCGTTACACAGTGGATAAGTGTTTATATTCTAAGTGCACACCCAAACATAATATGATAAAAATAATAACAAAGCAACACACCACGATATATCCTTGTTCATCAAGCTAGTTTTGTCTAATCCAGTCTCCTGAGCTCTACGGAGATTCGCAACCACTAAACCCTTAATTCCTTTAATGGTAGGAACCAAACCCTTACAACGATTATTTTCCTAAGCTTAGAATCAACATTTACAATTTTCCTTTTCTCAGGTTAAGGAAGAACCTTATTTTTTTTTTAGGCTAAAGACTAACCTAATTCTATTACAGAAAAAATCACAACTTAATCCTTTTACAGGCTAAAGATCAAACCTCACAACTTTCACAAGTATTATTTTCCCAGGTAAAGATTGAACATTTACAATTCACTCAAAATTAATTCAATTTCAAGAAGAATCAAAACCTAGTTCTTTTCAAGGAAAATAATAAGCTAATTTTTTTATACCTTAGGATAAATATTAAACCTCAACCTTTTTCACCGAAAAATATTGAAACCTAGCTACTCTGATTAGACATCGATCCAATCATATCTAATCCTTTCAAATACATAAATACAAAAAAATAATTATGAGTTTCTTCACACTTGGAGCTTCTACCACCTCAAAACAGTTATACTCGATTAATGTCCTGAAATTTACTACGTGATAGAATTAAAGTGAGGGAAATTAATATCTGATTAATAATAAGTATGGGTAGTAAAAAATATAGCATGTAATCAGATAATAACACAAAATTGTTTTAAAAAGATTCTTATGCTCTTAAATTTGAAAACAATTTTTCAACGATCTTAAATCTAAGCAATCAACAATAATATGAAATCTAGAACAAGAAAAACAACTTGAAAAGATCTCATCAAGAAAATACCGAAGAATGAAAACAAGATAGCAAGATAACACAAATCGATGATGTCAATTCAACAACGCTTTAGTTCAAGAACTTTAATCACAAAATCTCTCTCAAATAATCTCAGCAGAATGATAACTCTTAGAAAAGCTTAGGACTGATTGTTCTTGATATATTTGATCTAAATTTCGCAGATCTATATATATATATATATATATATATATATATATATATATATATATATATATATAATAAGATCAAGCCTTTCAAAGGCTAGTTTTTAAAAGGTATACCTCTAAAAGGCACCTATAGACCCCATATATCATATTCATTCAATTATGGTATATTTCACTTAAAAATAACTTTTAAAACTCTCAATTAAGTCCATAAAATATTTTATAAACATCAATCACAAAGATAGGAAGTATTTAGTTGCTAAAATTAAGAGAATCTTTAATTATATGGACCAAATCAATAAGGATATCAAAATATATGTATCATATCTTCAGTAGGTTTAAATCCCCCGAAATACTCCCTTGGAATCATAAAAAACGACTAGTAACGGCTAATTTTTTTACCAAAATCTCAAATTCCTCGAAATCTCAATCGAAATAGTTAGTTGACCGAACCCTGCCCTGTTGGTTGACCGATTGATTCAGCTTGCAAACCAGGACAAAACCAAACAGGAAATCGGTTGATCGATCTCCACACGGTTGGTTGATTGATTGATTCAGAAAGTTTTCCCAACCAAAACATATCATAGTCATTTAACCGATTGCCTACCAATCGGTTGACTGACTGATTCAAAGACTTTTCACTTTTCTAGTCTTAGACCCATCGGTTGACCGATTACCTCTTGATCGGTTAATCAATTGATGTAGGATCTTCACGTTTTGCTCTGAAATCTTACTATTTAAATCAGTTGACCAATCCTTTTCGGATCCGTTGACCGATTGATATTGGTTGGTCAATTCATTCACCAATTTCTGCTCCAAAACTCATCGTTTAATTCAATTAACTAATTATTTTTTTCGGTTAACTAAATTGACCCTAAATTTTAACTGTAAACATGAGTTACACTTAGGTCAATTTTTATTTTTCAATTTCACATAGGTGCACATATTTAAACACTAATTAAGATCCTAAAATTCATCAATTCAAACACACAAAAATATAATTCATTTAATAGTGTCGTGTGTGATCCTAATTCGAATTGTATTAAGAGTATAAGAGTATTGAGTTGTTTTCACTTAATTTCCTCATAATCTTCAACACTCTTCATTTCTTTATTGTCCATCTTTGTACCCTTGATATTTTTTTCATGATTAATCTTTAAATTAAACTCTTTTTCTGAAACACTCAACAAACACATTAGTTCCACAAAAATTATCAATCTTTAATTGTCCATCAAAACCTCAGGGATCAACATGATACCTTATGTCCAATTGAATCCAATTAATATAAGCTTGAACATTTTATTTTATTTTGAAATCATTTCCTTCTTATGAAATATTTTTTGGTATTTTTCAAAAATAAGATGGGACATGTTTTTGGTATTTTTGGGAATGTTCTCCCGGCATGACCTCTTCTCAAATATTAAGAATTCGACTAGGATGGTCCTCGGGGGATAGTTTTATATATTTTTCCAATAAAATTCTATAATTTAAGTGGACAAATCAATTCAAATATTTTCTAAGTGATGCAAAAGTCAAACATGCAAAGTGACGTGAAATATTATATTATTTTCTGCAAATGTAATGTCATAAAATGCCTACTTTCCTAATTTATCCAATTAATTAAAAGAAATTCAAATTTGACGTTCCCTTAAATTCTATGAAAATGAGAATCAATGAAATATCATGGAAACATGTTTTGTCAAAATTAATTCCACCAAAACTTTAATTAAAATCCAACGAAACTACTTACCAAAGAAAACGATTTACTAAATCAATTGTTTCTAAATTTTATTTTATTTAGGAAATCAAAAAGTCAGTAAATAAATCTTTTCTTAAATATATCAAATAGTTAAATTCACCCTAAGACTTGTGAAAATTAATTCTTAAAAAATAATTTATTATTAATTTGTTTTTAAAATTTTATTTTTATTTTTAAAAAAATTAGGTATAGTAACAACTTAAAAAAAATTAAAAAAAAATGAATAAATAGTAAAATAAAAAAAGCAAAAATAATAGAAAAAAAAATATCCTTATCTTACTCTTAAAGACTAAGCTCAAAAGAAAAACCTCGTCCTGGCCTGTTCATTAAATCATCGGATGATTCTAACATAAACTAAATTTACAGGAATTTAAATTGCGATAATAAAAAATAATGAAAGGAATTAAGGGATAAGAAATATACCTACCCTGGCAAAGATCCCGGATGTACAATTTTTATTCTCTCAAAGATGGCTTCCCAAACGGGCTTTCGTTGAGAATCGCTCCCTAGGAGGGTTTCTATTTGAATTTTCTAAATGCTTAAACTGTGAGGGAGAGGATTTTATTTGTAGGGGAAAATGTGGAATGAAAAAATCCTCAAAACCTAGCTCTGGCCGCCAAATCATATCCCTAATTTGATCACGAACAAGAAAAAGCTGTTAGGAATATTTTTTACGCTGATGGCAGTCTAAGAAGCTGCCACGTGTCTGCTACCCCCCCCCCCCCCCCTCCTTTTTTTTTTTTACTATTTGACCATTAGTGGCCCCCTTTTTTCCTATTTCTCTCTTTCTCTCTCTCTCATTCACCACATCTCTTTCTCTCTATTCTCTCTTTTCTCTTACTGACATCAGGGTGGTGGGCCCCTCCATTCTCTCTCTCTCTCTCTCTCTCTCTCTCTTCATCTCCTCTATCGACTCTCTCTCTTCAATTCTCTTTCTCTTTATTTCCACAATTTCATTTTCACTTTCTACTACTTTGTTTTGGTTTTCTTCTTTTTCTCTCTTTTTTTATTTTTTGTTTTCTGAAAGTACAACAAAATAAATGATAAAATAATAAATGAAGCGTAAAATATTTTTACGGGACAGTTAAAATGTCGTGTCTACAAGTTGCTGATGGAAGAATTGGAGCTACTAGAGAGCTACAGACGCTACTGGAGCTGCTAATGGAAGAAGTAGACAATGAATAGTATATATATGTTATATATTTTGGTAGCCATTTTAGAATATTGGCAGTGAATGTATTCAGGACGCTCATTTTTTGTTAGCCAAATTTTATAAATGTTGGCACTCATTTGTTGGTAGCCACTAACGTATTTAAATAATTGTTTTGAATGGGTTGCAACATGGATTGTATGATGGATGAAAATAGATGAATCGATGAATGGTTAGTATGTAGATGTGTATATGAATTATTGTTGTTGCATGTGTACATGTTTGAATATTTTGTTTTAAATGTACAAGTTTGCATGTGTATATGTTTAAATTATTGTTGTTGAATGTGTTCATGTTTGATTTTTTTATTTTATTTTTTTAATTTCTTTATGTTGTTTTGAATGTGTATAGGTTTGAATTTTTTTTTTTTTGAAAATTTTAAATTATTATATATATATATATTGAATGTTTCTGGCACTTTTTTAAATATATTCTGGATATCATTTTTTACAATGTATTCTGGATTTTTTGAATATACTTTAGATTTTTTCGTAATGTATTATGTTTTGCTTGCTTCAATCTATTCCGCATATTTACTTTAGAATGTATTCTGTATGAATAGAGAAAGGAAATTAAGAGAAATATAGGGGAAGGGTAGCTTCATTGGGAAACAAAATACAAAATACACCACTAATTAAATAGAATGAAATTTAAAAAAAAAAAAAAATCAAAATACAATTCATTTTCAAATGATCACAAACACTACCCATGAAACGAGTAATTCTATCCACAACTTCTTCTCCATATTCTTTCTTTAGTTATTCTCTTTTTCCAAAATATTCATTCTTCTTAATAATCCCGGTATTACCGCCATCGAACTTGGACACATGGAAGAAAAACCCACAATAAATAACCACAACCTCTATCTTGGAAAATTAAATTGCAAAATTTTGAAATATTTTATGACGTTATGTTTGCAGAAAAAAAATCAAATCTGATTGTAATTCCCACAAGAAAAGAACGTCCTTCTGGGATTATATGCAGTTCAAGAAATTACAATTTTTGCATTCCTCTCACACTACAAATATGTTGTTTTCCATGTTTTGAGTTGCAAAAATAAGGAATAACGCAACAGGACTATATACCATATTTTATATAAAATAAATAAATCATACATTGTTTTCCAATTTGCTCTCTATTCGATACCAAGATAAAAAGTTTCTAAACCATTTATATTCCTCATTGAATGCATGGATTCATCAATCTAAGATAATGTTATTTTCAAGTATGTTTATTGAATTTATGTATACAATAATAAAAAAGATAGCTCAAATTAGCTAATCTAAGGCCATATTTGTTAACCACTTAAATTTTACGTGCTTAAATTTTTCAGTGCTAAATGTTAAGTGCTGAAATTATAAGTACTGAATATATTAAGTATTCAATTTTTTTAATATTTTTAGCTTCAAAAAAATTATTTTTGTACAAATTTTTATTCCTAAAATATTTTTTATAATTTTATTTTTCTAAAATATTATTTCTCTACAATTCACTATCTATTTTATCTCAATTTAATATTTTCTCCATTTATAATTTTTTATATATAACTTTTTTTGTGAGATTTTACAGTACATTGGTGTAAAATGTTGATTGTGATAATTAGATATTTTATGGTATTAAATGATATGTGATAAAAAAAAAATTAAGTGAATCACATATTATTGAACAATTTTTTAAGTGATTGTTTAATTTTGTTATCAAACGCACTTAATTTGATAAATACTTAATGCATTCAATTTTAAGTGCTTAATTGCGGTATCAAACGGGACCTAAGTCTTCTAGGCCATCCAAAGTCTTCTCATACTTTTAATTTTTTTTAATATAAATTGTCGATAAATTTTCATGACTACGATTTTTTAAGCACAAATTTTGTTGTAATTTTTTTTCTTACATTAATACTCGAAATTGCAAGATTTTTGCCAACTTAATTTGGTGACTATTTTTTTGTACAGATAAAATTTTACTAAAAGTTTTATGGTGTGAGTCAAATAATTATAAAAAGATCGCTCGCACACACAAAAATAAAATAAAAAATAACAAATTTTATAACAAATTAGCAATATATAAAAATACACCAATATTAAGATGGGTAAGATAATAATTGTTGGGGGTATAAAATTGGTACATATCTCGAGTGCGGTTCAATCGGGTGATAGGTGTCTTTTTGCTGAGGTAGAGTTGGCAATAGAAAATTCCTCACGTAAGCTGTACTGGGTCCTAGGAGGATTGACATGCTATATCCAGAGTCCTGTTCCCCGGGAGTGGTACCTACAGAAGGCTCGGGTTGAAATTTATCCCAGCGAAACCCTTTCGACGCGAGAACAAGAGCTCAGAGAGAAGAGGTACAAAAATGTGTCAAATAAATAAACGAACTCAAAGCATTCACGTGTAAAATAAAGCATACCTAGGGCTTGCATAGCCCCTGGTATATACAGGCATCGGAGATGATTAGTTGGGCCTAAACACGGTTAATTAGGTGAAATCATGTGTTTAGCCGATAATCTGGGATATTTATTAGATAATCAATAGGCTTGGGCTTTGGGCCCATTTGGAGAAGCTCACGGGTCTCTGTTAGGCCTGTGATGGTGAGCCAGTGGAGGAGAGTAGAGATCCGTGGAGTCCTGGAGGATAAACGAGTGGGAATGGGAAGTCGATTAAGGTGAACGGTTTAGTCCCTAAAGTTGGTTGTCTAGGGCACGGCACAGAGCTCAAGGCGACATGTCCCTACGGGGCACCTTACTCATTCCTGTGTGCAAAGAAGATTCCAAGAAAAAGTTGTGGTCGGCGTATGTTCCAGTATGGCACTGTAAATTTCGGAATGCGTCCATGCCACTATGAGGAATTATTATTAGACATTAAGATTGTTGATCCTGATATCTTGATCGACAATTAAACGTTGATGTTTTTGGTGGGGCTAACGATTTGTTTAAGTATTTTAGTTTATTAGTTCCATATGATGAAGATTTGATGATAAAAATGATGAAGGGTTAAGAGGTTGAAGAATTTGAAGAACTAGGAAAAATAATTTAAGTTTAAATTTTAACTCTTAATATCCCAATTAGGATTGCACACGACACAAAAAGATTTTTAAATAATTTTTATAAATATGTGTATTTTTTATAAGATCCTAATTAGCTGAAATATTTGCTTCTATGTGTAAATTGAAAAAGAAATATTTATAATTGATTAAAATTGGAGTTAAGTATTTAGTAGAGCTAATTAAGAAAAGAAAATGGCTAAATGGGCAAAAACGTCAATAAGAATGAGTTAAAAACGAGTTTAGAAAAAAGATTTAGTATCCTTAAGTCGACTGATAAGTCGACCAAAGCATATAAGGCAAACTCTCTGTATCTCTAAGTCGACAGGTAGGTCGACCGGTAAAGAGAAATGGAACTCTCTGAATCTCTAAGTCGACAGATAGGTCGATCGATGGGCACAGAATTCTTGGCTGGGCTACATCCTGAATCGAGCGGTCGACTGGTCAGTCGACTGATGACGCAATTTTAGGATATTGAAGATTCTGAATTCATATATAACAGTAGTCGTTTTTGGTTGAGTTTTGTGAGAGATTTTAGGGATTTTATGATATTTAAGATATGCTACATCTAGTATTTAATTCCTATTAATTTGGTTAATTAAGTTTTAATATTTCTCAATTTGGTACATATAATTGTTTCTATTCTATTTAATTGAGATTGAGAAATATTTGGGGAACTTAATTGAGAGATTTAAAAGCTATAATTAATTGAATTGAACCAAAATGAAGTCATAATGATATAAGGAGTTTAAGAGAGCAATTAAGTGTCATGGCATATGGGAACAAGCTGTTAGAGAGTTGATTTATATCCCATATATATAGACCTGCTTTTTTTTTCATATCATTAAGAGAGATCAAGAGATCATATTGAGCTTTTCTAAGAGATATCATACCGAGTTTTTTGTGAGAGCTATTCGAAGAGATAATCTTGATAATCATTGGCTGTTAATCATTGCAGCTACTGGATCTGAAGTAACTACGCTCTAATTATTTTATTTTTTTCCGGTGGATTCTGGGTGAGATCTTTCCAATTTCTTTCTATATTGTATTACTTGTTTAATGTTTGGAAATTGATTTTTAGAAATTGATTTTTATTTTTATTGAAGAAAATATTTTATAAATAATTTCTTGAATCTAATTACGTGCTAAATTACATGCTACCCATCTTTTGTTAAAAATCAGATTTTGACTATCTCACATTTTCTATTACTAGCTTTGAGATATTAATTGAGTTTTAATTTATCTGGGGTGGTAGAAGCTCCGAGTGAAAAAAAAAAAAAATCACTTGTCAATTGTTATTGGTAAGTTGAGTGACGAATTATGTAAGACCCTAATTTCTACACATGCATAATCATTAGCTGCATTTTAGAACATTTAGAAAATAATGGGGTAGATTGTGTTAAATAATATTTATTTTAAAAATTTTAGGGGTCAATTAGCAATTTAAAAATATTAATTTTAGATTTTGGGTTTAACTAATAACTTAAAGATAATTGAGGGGAGTTAGTGTAATAAAAATAATAAATAAATAAATCAAGTAAGTGGTGGGAGGTGAGATCATCTCACATGACCCTATATATATATATATATATATATATATATATATATACCCATGCACACAACCTAAAAAGAAGGAAAAAATAGAGAACGAGGGAAGTGGGCCGGCAGGATGTCCAGTAAGTCGGCTGTCGGTCGGTGAGTGACAAAGAGGTCGGTCTGGCGGTCAAGGGGTGGTTCGTCAACGGTGAGCGTTTCGGTCGGCCGTTCAGTGTGTGTATGTGTGTATGCGAGTGCGGTTCATCGTCGATTGTGGGTTGCCGGCATATGTGTGATCAGTCGTCCGCTCCGGTGGTGTGGGATCGCCATCGTTTAGTGTGTGTGTGTGTGTGTGTTTCATCGTGTGCATGTGTGTGTTTCGTCGTGTGTATTTTGTCCTGTTTCGTCCGTCGTGTGTGTGTGTGTGTGTATGTGGTCGTCACTTGCTCTGTGTGTGTGTATGTGTTGTTGTTGTTGTGTGTGTGTATGTGTATCTAATTAGACGTGTGTGTGTGGGTAATTGTGGACTGAATGTATATGTGTCGTCGGTGCTGTTTTGTCGTCATCCAGCATGGGGGTGCTATTGAGTCATCGGTCGGCGTAGCGGTGTGTGTCTGGGCGCCGATTGTGGGGATAGGTGTGTCGTTTGGTTGTCAGGTTGGCCGATGAGTGTATGTGTGTTGCCGTCAGTCAGTTTGGCCGGTGAGTGGGTACGTGATTGGTGTGTGTTTCGCCGGTGGGTGAAGGTCGGCAGTGGTGTCGTCGACTGAACTAGGAGCAAAAAACAGAACAAAAAAAAAAAAAAAGATAAGAAAAAGAAGAAGGGAAAAAAATTGGAAAAAAAAAAAGAGAAAAAAAAATCATAAAAAAAAAAAAAAAAAAAAAAAACTAAATAAAAACAAAATCCAAAAATCCAACCTCTCGGCAGGTGAAAAGATTCGGAACAGGTAACGATTCAGTCGATTATTATTTTCGTCAATTTAAATTATTAACATTAAATTTTCGTAATCATGACGATGATTTTTGCAACCGTTAATTTTAATAATGTTGTGCAGTAAATATTAACATAGTGAAATGAGACAACTAAAAATTTTGCATAATTAAATTTGAAGAATGGGAAATTGTGCATTTTAGGGTCACGCACTGCATATTAGGTTCATTTTAACTAAAATATTAATTTAGGCCCTATCGCGATTAGGTTCACAGGCGCCAACGTCCTGGTAGTTGTTGACGATCACAGGCGCCAACGTCCCGGTAGTTGTTGACGACGGTATTTTTGCAGTGCGGAAATCGAGGTGAATGTATTGTCTTCTATGTAAATTTACAAATTATATTTTTATACAAATTGTGGGAAAAAAAGTGTTTCTTAAAATTGGACGAGTTTATGACTTATGTGAATAAAGTAGATTTAAAATGTGGAAAGTGATTTTTGTCCGACTATGTCATAGTTTTGATCCCGTCAGGAGGGTATGTCCTACGGGATGGTTTTGACCTGTTAGGAGGGCACGTTCTGCAGGTGGTTGATTTGTTATTGACTTGTTAGAAGTGTCGGTCCTACAGGTGGTTGATTATTATGACCTGTCAGGAAGGCATGTCCTACAGGTGATTGATGATATTATGACCTGTCAGGAGGATTAGTCCTGCAGGTGGTTGTTGATATTATGACCTGTCAGGAGGATTAGTCCTGCAAGTGGTTGATTATTATGATCTGTTAGGAGAATTAGTCCTGCAGATGGTTGATTGACCCGTCAGGAGTACAAATCCTGCGGGTGGTACCCCTACCATTGGGGATAATAAATGGCCCTAGCACTAGTAGTCACTTTAGATGACACAGTTGTACAGGTTACGGTTCCATCGTAACTCATGATCTTGAGGTAAAAACGATCCTATGGCTAGTAGAAGAGTGGTGTGCGGTATTTTATTACACGACGAGATGTTTGGATTGGTTGATTTAAAATGTTTGGGTTGGTTGATTTAAAATGTTTGGATTGGGTATTTTGAATATATTCATTTATTTCATTGATGACAGGAAAACTGGATTTCCGTATGGTACGTGGTTATATTATATTATATTTTTGAAACGTTATGTTTAATACTTATACTTGATCCATAAAATATTTTTATTATGAAGACAGTACACCGATAAAATATTTGGTTTCAGGTGCCGCAGTTAGGAATGAGTCCACTACTGGCACTAGGTAGAGTCCGGAGGTAGTGTCATTTTGGGAGTGGGCTAGTCGGAGACGGACCGTGGAAGGTTCAATATTTATTGATTTTTGTTATATATATTTGGGATGGGTGTGTTCTCATGTTTGTGGAAATGAGTAAATAAATATTATTTTTGGGAAAAACAATATTGATAGCGGTATGCGTGCGTCTAAATATGTATGTATGTATGTATGTATGTATTTGGTTGGTTGGTCAGGAAGTGTTGAGTCGACGTCACTCCTGGCCTCGGGCAATAGGGGCCCTGGGTGGGGGTGTGACAGATTAAATACTGTTGGGTGTATTTAATCAAATGGTAGCTGGTTTCAGTCTCTTCTTGTAAAGAGATTGAGGTAGTAATTCTTCCTGGATAAAATTGATTTGTGTGAATTTTATAACTGTTCAATCCTTACCGGGTAAAAGGATATTTAGAGTGTTAGTGAGGTTTTGATTCTTTTGACATTGTGTTAAAAAGAATTAGGTTATTCTTGAGTGTGTAAAAAGTAGAGATTCTTCCTTAACTTGTGAAAATGATTTTGTAAAGGTTGATTCTGAGTCTGTAAAAGAATCATTGTGAATGTTTAGTTTCTACTTTTAAAAGAATCTTGAGTATTAGTGGGTGCGACTCTCCGTGGGGCTCGGAGGACTGGATTAGTCAAGAATAGCTTGGTGAACCAGTATAAATTTCTGGTGTGCTGTAATATTTAATTTGTTTATTTTTATTGTTTAGTGTGCACCTAATTGATTTCATAATTCCGTTGTGATATAAAGATAATAATTAATTTATGATTAAAATTAATTATTTAATTTATTAAAATATTTTATCTCTGATATTTTTAATTACTCAATTCACCGTTTTTTGGTATTCAACTTGGCCAACAAAGATGAATTAAGTTAAAATTGTAATTGTATTTTCAAAGCCATCTACAGAATGTTTAAACAAATATTTTAAATCATTTTTAATAATAAAAAAAATGTAACTTAAAAGATAATAATAATAATAAATAAATAAATAAGTCCAATATACGTACAACACAATATTGTCGATTTCCCCACCTTTACTAATGGGCAATTGACACTTTTTTTTTTGACGTCATGATCCATGGGTAGTTGCTTACACCACAAAGCCACGTGGCAACACACTTCAATTTAATAACCCTCAGGTCACCACCCGGCCCGGCCGCTATTCAAATACGGCGGGACTTCGGGTCCACCCTTCCATACCGGGTCATAAAACGACTTTGAAATCAACCCAAACTTACCTTACAGCTAATATGTGTGAGTACCCCTCTCTCACTTTTTGGAAGGCGGGAATAGGATATTTGACTATTTCCACAATTCACACCACAATTTTAAAACATGAATAAATTGACTTTTGATATGTAGAATTTAATTGAAATTTTAAAAATTATGCGTCACACGAATAATTAAATCGTGTTTCCACACCCTATATTTCTTATAATTTGATTGAATAATTAGAGATTGAAAACTTAGAACATGTTTGGTGGTACAGAATCGGGGCAAAATAAAATCGTATTCCACTCTTGATTCCTATTCCGTTATTTGGTTATTCAATAAAATCACTTTTGTGATTCTATTAGAATGAAAACCAAGAGAATGAGATTTCATTTAAAATATGTTGGAATCAAGTACAGTCCAATGAAATCAAAATTAAAATTAAAAAAAAAAAATTATCGTTGATCCAACTCAATTTAGAAATTAGAGAACAGAAACAGAAACAAAAATTAAAAAATAGAAACTGAAAACAGAAACAGAAAATTGATAACAGAAACAGAATATTAAAGAACAAAAAAATGGAGAACAAAAAAATTGAGAATATAAAATTGAGAACAAAAACAGAAAATTGAGAATAGAAACTGAAAATTAGATAACAGAAACTAAAAATTGACAATAGAAGCAAAAATTAAAGAATAAAAACTGAAAATTGAATGAAATAGTGAAATATAATAAAATAATAGAAGAAATAAAATAGTGAAATATAATAAAATTTTATTATAAGAGTATAATGAGAATTTTATTACAATTTACTATTTTATTCTTTCCCTCATTCTATGCCAACTAAACAAGTGAATGAAATTATGATCCTATTGACAATTCCATTTTATTCTTTCTCTTATTCCATTATTTTTTCCATTCCATCCGATCAAACGAGCCATTAGTGAAATGTTTAATTGACTAATTGAATTAGCTAACAAAATTATATGCAATTCATTCAAGGAATTATTATATAATCCTTCAAATTAATTTATATCTGTACTCAATCTGTCTAATTGATATCAAGTACATATTGAATTTTATATGCGATAGTATAAGAATTAAAAAATAAGTTAGTGAAGATTAATTAGTATAGGGTAAATTTTACTTACTTCCCTTGACGTTTGTTCAAAATTTCATACCCCTTTTTTTTTTTTGTCAAATTTTACCAAGATCCCTTTTGACTGTCTATCGTTAGTTCTGATGGATAAAAGATATTAAAAATCTCATTTGCCCGTATCTCTTTTCTTGCATATTTTGTTTTCTTCATTTTCTTTTTACAATTTCTTCACTCATTCTTTATACTTGCACTAAAAAAATAATTAAAAAAACATTTTGCACTCCAATTTTATTGTTTATCTCTAGATTGAAATTCAAGTGAAGGTTTTAAGAGTGTCATTTTTTTTTAACTAAAAATCATATATCTAAATTAAAGAAAAAAACAAAATATAATCCGAATAAAAGAAAATACTAATACAAAAAATCTAATTAAGTATTTTTTTTTTTAATATTAAATGTTCAATAAAAAGGGTATTAGGGGGGGAGAACTAACCATTTTCTAGCAATCATTTTTTTTTAAAATGGTAAGGTGTATCCGGGTTAAATTACGCGCACCTCGACTAATCATCTCACCAAACGATCTTAAAGACGTACTCCCCTATATCGACTTGATGCATTCATGATTAAATTCAATATAATCTTAATTGAACATGTGGACTAACACTAGGAGAATCGAATCTTGATTGACAAAGAAAGAGAATACACCTCCTCCTCTTGTCAGCTGGACTAACACTTCTTGGATTTCTGGCAATCATCTAGGGAAGATATGTAAAATTTAATAAATAAAAAGAAATTTGAGTAAAATTTAGATAAACTTCAAGAGAAGTAACTATTAAGTGAAATTCTTGTCTAGAAATAGGACAAATGAATTTGAAAATTAAAGATAGAGAATTATATAATAAGAATTCAACAAATTTAATTGACTAAATACATTGAATTAAGTCTTATCCCTGAAAATTAGGATTATACATTTATGCCAAGACGGTTCATTATCGAGATCTTTTCACACTATTCTTTTGAAAATTTTTGTATTTAGAAAACTACATTTGTGGTCACAAGATTCAATACAATTATTGTTGTAATTAAACAACTAAGAAGAAAACTATTAATTTGTGTCCACAAGATTCAATAGAATTATTGTTGTATCTAGAAAACTACATTTGTGGTCAAAAAATTCAATTAAAGCCCCTAAGTTGAATTGGTTGTGCTGGTGGAGAGCATAGGGCTATGACCACCACGGTTGTCTCATGTGGCACAGTGAGACATTCATTAACTTTGTCTAGTTTTTGTGGTTGAGAATAATTGAGATGTGTACCACTAGTTTTTGTATCATTTTGAAACACATACTTTAGGGAATAGGAACAATATGTATCTCTAGATTTTTCTACTACTTTGGTTCTTGTACTTTAGGAAATAGTTACATCCTATACAAAAAAAAAAAAAAAAAAAACAAAAGAAATCTTACTGAGAGATTCTAATATTCAAAAAATCACTTTCTAAGAACTATGTCATGTATTAAAAAATTACTATTACAGAACCCACCCCGTAAAATGATAATGTTATGAAATGGAATCTTTCACCAAATTTCTCTAAAAAAAAATGTTGGATCCAATCCCCTAATATTAATATTTTGAAAAAGTAACTTTTTTGTCAATGTTAGAATTCTAAAAGTCATATTTTTTCATTGTCATTGTCATTATTTTTAAATTGTATTTCAAATTTTTTTGGAACAACTGGAAAATCAGGTGGCGATTGTCTAGTGTTTTTGTTTGTCTGTGTTAATGTTTCCAAAAAAACTTAGAAAAAAAATAGAAATTTGGAAACAATTTGGTTGTGTTTTTAGAAATATGTTATGAAAATTTAAAAACAAAATAATATATATATTTAATTTCTATGTTTATGTTACTATTCCTAATTTTTTAAGAATGAGAAGGTAAAAATTGTCTCCTATGGTGTAGTTTAAGTGGTATGATTTAAAATAGTTAAGGTGGCGTTTAGTAACCGTTTCGTGTTCATCCTATGCAGTGGGATAAGATGAGAATTATATTTTCTTCTTGGGAACAGAATCACGTTTGGTAGCGACAATTGTTTTTTTGAATCTGGGAACAGAATCGCATTTAGTAACAATTTTATCCAAGAAATCAAGAACGAACCCTAAACTACAATAAAAAAATTATCATACAATCAAACCTAAAACCACAATCAATAAATCATCAAACAATCAAACCCTCAACCCTAATCAAAATCGAAACCCTAAAATCCAATCGAAATCCAATTTGGGTTTCGATTTTCGAATTCGAAATCGAAATCGAAATCAATTTCATTTTGGAAATCGAACATGTTGTTCGATTTTGAAATCGAAAGGGTTCGTTTGATGAGGAGGAGGCCAGACGACGACGACGGACGGAGGAGGAGGACGACGACGGACGAGAAGAAGGCCGTTGTTCGATTTCGATTTCATTTTGGAAATCGAACCTGTTGTTCGATTAATAGGGTTTCGATTTCAAAATCAAAACCCTATAAATAGACGACGAATATGACGACGGACGATTTCGCCATGGATAGATGAAGAAGATGAAGCAGAAGACTGAGAGAGGGGCTCACGACGATCGATTTCGCCATGGACAATCGAAAACGACGAACAACGCGAAGAACACGAAAGTAGCACGAGCAGCGAGGAAGAACACAAAGGCAGATGAATGTGATAGAGGTGATGGAGCAGACAAAGAAGACGTTTTTTTTTTTGGTTGGGTATGACTTATTTTTTGTTGGGAATGAGATGAGAATAGGTAGAAACAAAAAAAAACAAAAAATCTTTCTCATTTCTTTACAAAAAGTGGGATGGATTCTCATTTGGGAATGAAATGAGAATGGAAACAAAAAAATGGGATGGATTACCAAACACGATGCCCAAAAATAAATCCCAAAAATCTGGAAATGGGATGAGAATTTTTGGGATGTGAATAGTTACCAAACGGGACCAAGGGACCTCTGTAAGGTTAGGAATTTGAACATGTGGAAAAACACTTATTGGAAAGGAGAGCCACGCACCATACACGAGATTAGTCTCACACCTTATGTCGGTGTGGGGTGGGTAGTAAAAATAAAAATTTATATATATATATATAGATTAAGAATGTCACCTCAAATTTCATAGTCTTGTCTTATCGAACAATTTTTTTATTCATATACTTTTTAAAAGAATATTTTGAGATTACAAATAAGATGACCCTTGGCCTTTTCTTTTTTATTGACATGACAACGTTAAGAAAGAGTACAATCATCTTAATGTAAATTTATGGTTGTCCAAATTTTTTAGAATAATTACAATGTGTAAAAATAGCTTTTCTACTATTTTAGTGATGGAAAGGAAAAACAAATAGTACGAAAAATTGATAATGTACTAATATCGCATTTGTTTGAATCGAAAAAATAATGAATAAAAAATTAAAAACAAAAATATAAAGTAAATAAAAAAAATTATTTGGGACCACTCTTTATTTAATACTAGTTTTAGACTTGCATATTATGAGATTCCAGTTAAAAAATTATATATATTTGAATGTTAGATATAGTATAATTGATTCTTTAATTTTATAACTCATATATTTTATGAAATTATAGAAAAAATAAATTTGAATATTAAAAAATAAAAATAAAATTATAACCAAGAAAAATTGTTAATGTCAATTTTAAAAACTATTACGGCTAGTTTGGTTGGACGGAATAGAATGAGAGTGAAATGGAATGGAAGAAGTAATAGAATAAGAGAAAGAATGAAATGAAATTGTCAATGAAATCATTATTCCATTCTTTTGTTTGATTGGTATGGAATGAGAGAATGAATGAAATAGTGAAATATAATAAAAATTCCGTTATACTCTTATAATTAAATTTTATTATATTTATTATTCCATTCAATTTTCAGTTTCTGTTCTCTAATTTCTGTTTCTGTTCTCAATTTTCAGTTTCCGTTCTCCAATTTCTATTTCTATTCTCAATTTTCAATTTGTGTTCTCAATTTTCAGTTTCTATTCCTAATTTTTTGTTCTCTAATTTTTTATTCCTGTTCTCAATTTTCAGTTCTCTAATTTTATATTATTTCATTTTCTGTTTTTATTCTCAATTTTCAGTTTCCTAATTTTTCGTTTCTGTTCTCAATTTTTTGTTCTCTAATTTTCTATTCTTGTTCTCAATTTTCAGTTCTCTAATTTTATGTTCTTTAATTTTCTGTTTTTATTCTAAATTTTCAATTCTCTAATTTTTCGTTTTTGTTCTCAATTTTCAGTTTCTGTTCTCAATTTTTTGTTTCTATTTTCAATTTTCTGTTTTTTAATTTTTATTTTGTTCTCTAATTTTTGGATTGGGCTAAATCAGTGATGGACTTTTTTGTAATTTTAGTTTTGATTTCATTGGGTTGGATTTGATTCCATCCCATTTCAAATAGAACCCAATTTCCTTGATTTTTATTCCAATGGAATCACAAAAATAATTCTATTGGAGAACCAAACAACAAAAAAAGAATCGAGGGCGGAATATGATTATATTCTACCCTCGATTCCGTCCAACCAAACATGCCGTTAATGTCATCACTCATATTTAATTTCGAAAAAAATAAATAAATTTTTAAAGGGGCTTTTCAAAAGTTTTTATTATTATTTTTTTCAAATAATGGTTTTAAAATAATTTAATAGGTCTTTTTTATATTATTTAATAATTTATATTATTTGATTAAAAATTATTAGAATACTCTTTTGAGCAAATAAAATTTAATAAATTTTATATGCAATTAATAGATAGAGAGAGAGAATTTTATTAAATGGTTGGATAAAGAGAAATTGGGGAAGAGATAAGTTACATATAAGTAATTATAATTGAAACAACAATGAACTATATGGGTAAGTTTCAATGATGCATTTTGTCATTTGAAAAGCTTACAACGATATCCTGCGTCATTTGAAAAATATTTCCAACACCCCTTTCGTTTGATGTTAAATATAAAATTATTTATTTGTCCTTGTTACTATACTATTAAAAATTTAGTTAAAACTATCTAATAAAAGAATTACTCTTATAAACTTCTTAAAAGAATTACAATTTTGGACAAATTTGATTTTTGTATTTAAATTTTGTTTATGTAATACATTTTCAATTCTAAATTTTCTTTTATTATTTTTCAGATCAATTGTTGGTTGCTAGACATTTTTTTAGTATTTAAAGAGAATACTTGGTGCTGAATTTTTTAAATTTAAAATTATTCTGAGAATTAAATATTATTGGTTTATGTAATACAATTTCAATTTCATTTTTAATTACTTTTGGGATCAAATGATGATTTGTTATAATTTTTTGAGTATTTAAAGAGAAAAGCTACTGATTTTTTTAAATTTAAAATTATTCTAAGAACTAAATATTTTTTATTTATGAAATTTACTTACAATTTATATATAAACTATTTAATTTAGTTATAGTTATTTTTTTTGAATTGTTTGGTGAAGTTTTCATATGAGAATTTATTTAGTAATATTTTCACTCAAATTAAAAAATAATGAGCTTGTGGATTTTTTAATTGTTATTTTTTTACTTTTTATTATATTTTTACTTTTTATCTCGTTTTGTATATGAAATTATTTGCATAAAAAGGAAAAAAAATAAATCATTACTTCTATTAACACTTATATGAGAAACAAAGAATATAAAAAATAATTAATTTTTTATTTTTTTTTATTTTTTTCATAAAAAGTATAGTAAGTATGAAATTATTTGCATGAAAAGAAAAAAATTAATAATTACTTCTATCAACACTTATATGAGAAACAAAAAATATCTATATCTATATGCTATACATAAAAGCGGAAGCTATATTGGATGAATGAACCACATGCGAGTATTGTTCATCTCTCTTCTTCTATTCTTCTATTATAATCAATGGTCATGATTCTCTATACTTCTCTCTTATTATCCCCCATTAAAATAATTATCCATTATTAATTCTCCCATTAAATCAAAGCTCTCCCATTGAAACGAAGGGTTTTGATTAAAATAATGTCCATTATTAATCCTCTCATTAAAACCAAGTAAACGAAGGATTATGATTAATTCATTCAATTATTCCTTATATATCCTAACATTATCTCCATATAACCCTATGTTATACATAAAAGCGGAAGCTATATTGGATGAATGAACCACATGCGAGTATTGTTCATCCCTCTTTTCCTATTCTTCTATTAAAATCAACGGTCATGATTCTCTATACTCCTCTCTTATTATCCCCCATTAAAATAATTACACATTATTAATTCTCCCAGTAAATCAAAGCTCTCCCATTGAAACCAATGGTTTTGATTAAAATAATGTCCATTATTAATCCTCTTATTAAAACAAAGTAAATGAAGGGTTATGATTAATTCATTCAATTATTCCTTATATATCCTAACATTATCTCCATATAACCCACAACCATTTGTTTCACCTACTGCCACACCTACTAAAATATCAGTCACTACTATTTCTTTTACCTACTGCCATTACAAATTCCCTTTCCCTCCATATCATAGGATCTAAAAACAAGATTCCCCTCCACCGGGCTCATATCCAGATCCAAAGCTTCTAGGCTCATCCGACGCAGCCACCATCATTTTTTTCCATATCCATTGCAGCCACTACCGTCGCCGGCCATCAATCGATCATATTTGATTTTAGCCACATCCGCCGCCGCCACCATCCCTTTTGTCCAGATCTGTTGCAGGCACTACCGATGATGGCCATCAATTAAATCCCTTTCAAAAACATCGCCATCGACTATCTACACAACCGCTTACCATTGGGACTTCTTATCTCCTCGCTATCACTATCACCTTCATCATCATTTTGATGTTCTCCACATCTTGCTCAGACGCTTTTTGTTTCCACATCACGGCGGCGGTGACTCCCACCGGAGAAGAAGAAGAAGGAGCCACACAAGGAAGGAGTCGAAGTGTGACGGAAAATAACCTTACACTACCGCAATTGATTATCAACATTTATTAACAAATTTGCAATTTGGGACAACTTGAATTCAACTTCAATTATGAGAGACCAAATATGTCGAACATTAAATAGTAGGGGTCAATTGACAAAAAATAATATCTCACTTCCATTACAAATAAGTGTTAGTGATAGCATATCATATTATTATTAGCTATACTTATTTAGATGACAAAAGAGTTTTTAAAGAGAAATTATATATATCATATACTAAAAGCAACTTATATTTGAAAATGAATGAGGGACAAGAACAAACCTCTCTCTTGTGGTGAGTTTTGCAAAAATATACATTATTTCATAGTGAAATTAATACATAATCTAATAACATATTTAATGCATTATCAATGGAATATACTATTGCATAATAAAATTTATAATGAATTTAAACAATAAAGTTTAAATACACTTATTTAGACTACAATCTAATTTAGCTATAAATTAATAATATAAATAATTTAAATTAAATAATAAATCATATGCATTAAAAAAAATAAACTCTATGAAAATTTAATATCCCGTGCATAGCGCCGGTATAAACTAGTAAAAAATAAAAGGAAAATATATATATTTTTTTTTTTTAAAAATAAAAAATCTAGTACTTGAAACATTTATAGTTTTTATTTATTTATTTATCATGTAAAACTTATTTAAATAAAATGTTAATTAAAGAGAGAAAAGTGAGAAGAATGGATTTTGTGACATTTATTAGGGATTTTAAATGTGTGAATTTAAGAATGAATGATAATGTAATAAATATATTTATTGAGCTCTCATTCATTCTCAATTTTTGTCTTTTATTTTTAGTTTTTAAAAAATAAAAAGTCTAGTACGTGAAACTTTTAATAGTTTTTATTTATTTATTCATCATTTAAAATTTATTTAAATAAAATGTTAATTAAAGAGAGAAAAGTGAGAAGAATAGATTTTGTGATCATTTAATAGGAATTTTAAAGATATGAATTGAGAATGAATGAGAATGCAATAAATATATTTATTGAGCTCTCATTCATTTTCAATTTTTGTCTTCTACTTTTAGTATATAGATATAGATATAAAAAAAATAAAATAAAATAATAATATGTAAGAATTCACCAAGAGACTTAAAAGAGAGACTATTCAACCTTATTAAAATTTTCTCTTTTCTTCTACTTTTAAGTATTAGTATTAGATGCGTGTTTATCCTTTGGAAACAAAAAAACATAAATACCAAAGTCATTTCGTTATGATTTTCATAAATATTTATAAACTTAACATTTTTTTTTTAATTTCGATATTTTAATTAATGCACCCTATTTTTTTGGAAACAAAATCATTTTTTTTTTAAAGGTAAGGTGTGTCTGAACCAACTTAAACCTTGATTAATTAATTTTCTCTATACGATTTTAAGGGTACATTCTTCTATATCGATTTAGTGTATTTTAGATTAAATTCAAGATTTAATTTTTATGAAACTTTTTAAAAGAGTTGAATCTTACCCAACAATAACAATGAAATATAACACTTACTGTGAACAAGACTAACAAATCTCAAGTCCACACCAAAATAACTAAAACACAAATATAAACACCAAACAAATATCATCTAAAAAGCCAAATTGCTCGTCGTCTTATCCAATAATATTTTTATTTTAGAAAAATAATTAAAAATAGAACTGCCCTTAGTCTTTTCCTTTACCTTTAGTGACACGACAACATCATAAAAAAGCATAATCACTCTTTTTATCATTTTAATGCACTATCCCATGTCGCCTCAACTTGCACTATCCCACCATATCTCCACCACAAAATTTTGGCATGCAAAACTTACTTACTAATACTATTTTAAATAGGTTTAGGGAAATCATTGTTTCCTCTTCAAGGACGTAAAGGAGATTCCAAGATTTATTTTCTTACTACTTTATATCACGTGGAAAATTCTATTGTGAAAAATTCTATTGCCACGAGTATGTTTGGAAAGAAAAATTAGAGAATAATATTTTTATCTATTTTAAAAAAAAATTATTTTTTTCACAAAAATTATTTTTTCTAGTATTATTTGATTAAAAAAAAAATGAAATGAAAAAAAATAATTTATTATTTAAAACAAGACGGGTTATATTTTTCAGACACATTTTGGAGCACCGATTGAGGTACGGATTTAGAGCGGATTGAGACACAAATGGGTGGTTTCTATTTATAAATCTCTATAATTAATTGAGAATATAACATAATTACCGTTTTTTCATTAAATGATTTATGATAATTCAATCCCACGTTAATTTTATTCTCTATTTAATGTGGTTAAATTCTTTGCTAATTCCTCATTTGAAATCACTATATATGTTTTTATAACTAAATTAAATATATGTTAGCATAACTATTTATAGATATTTTTCATTTTATTTTTAACAAAATAATTTTAAAATTGTATTTTTTAACAAATTCCGCATGTTGGCCTAGTGACCTATCCAAGAGGGGGATGAATTGGATAGTAACAAAAAATAAATTAAATTATAACACTTGAAAATTTAAATAATTAATTTTATCATAAATTAATTATTATCTTTATAACAGATGATAAATGTTGAGTAAACTAGGTGTACACTCAAACAACTGAAAATAAATAAAGTAAATAGCAGCACATCAAAATTTATACTGGTTTACCAAGTTACTCTTGGCTAATCCAGTCCTCTGAGCTCCACCGAGAGTCGCACCCACTAATCACTATGATTTCTTTAATCAGGTAGGAACCAAACCCTTACAAATGATTTTTTTCGCAAGTTTAGAACCAACCTTTACAATTTTCTTTTTCATAGGTTAAGGAAGAACATTATTTTTTTCACAGGTTAAAGATTAAACCAATTCTTTTATACTTAGGCTAAGAATCAAATCTCACAAAACACTCCAAGTATTCTTTTACTCGGTAAGGATTGAACCATTATAAATTCACTCAAAATTAACTCTAGTCAGGAAGAATTACGCCTATCTCTTTTCACAGGAAAATAGTAACCTAATATTTTTATACACTAGGTAAAGATCAAACTTCAATTTCTTTACCGGAAGAGATTGAAACCCAGCTACCCCTGATTAGATATTCTCAATAATATCTAACCTACACACAACTCACCAATTACACAAATTGATAAGTTTTTTCGCTCGAAATTTCTACCACCTCAGATTAAATTTAAACTCAATTAATGTCCCAATATATACTAGTGATAGAAATACAGTGAGAATATGAAAATCTGATTTTAATATAAACGGGTAGTATACAATTTAGCACGTAATCAGATTTTTACAAGAAATCACTTTAAAATATTTTTAATCAATTTAAATTAAGAAAAAAAAAAACGATTTCAAAGATCAAAATTCCAAGCAGTAAACAATATTATCAATTAATTATTAAAAACAAAGACTTGAAACGATTTCACCAGGATACCACTGAATGAATGTAAATTGAATTGCAATAAGACTTTAAATCGGCGACAGCAACAATTCACAACAATTTTCTCAAGAACAATTCTCAAGAATAATCTTACAATACTCTTAGTATAATTTTAGAATAATCACTCTCAGAAAGCTCAACAACTGACTAGCTCTTGAAAATTGATTAATTGGAATTTTTAGATCTAAAAAACGTAGGTTTATATATAAGGATTTGAAATAAGCCCTCTAATGGCTAGTTTTCACATATCATGACACTTAATTACCCTTATAGATCCTTTATATCGATGTGACTCAATCCTGGTTCAATTCACTTAATTATAGATATTAAATCATTCAATTTATTCCCTCAAATATTTCTCAAACTCAAATCAATAGGATAGAAAGAATTAAATGTACCAATTTCTGAAATACTTAATATATATATACCATATCTATAAGGATATCAAAATAACAACCATCTATTTATAATATCATAAAATCCCTAAGATATCTCTAAGATTTTAATAATAAAATAGCTAGTAATGGCTACTTTTTGTTCAAATCCACGAAATCCTCAAATCTTGGAACAAAGCCATCGGTTGACCGACCAAAGTCCATAAGTCGACTGATAGATTCAGGTTGTAGCCCAAGCCAAAGTACTCGCCTATCGGTCGACCGATACTCCATAGATCGGTTGACCGATCGATTCAGGATGCTCCTCAAGCAATTTCTCGGCTAGGGTCTGTCGACCGATTCTCAATGACCTGTCGACTGATCGATTCAGAAAGTTACACAGGTCGACCGATCCCTCTTGGTCAGTTGACCGATCGATTTAGAGACTTCACCATTTTCCAACTTTTACCCATCAATTGACCGATCCTCTTAGGTCAGTCGACCGATCAGTGCTGGAATTACTTCTTTCATAGTTCATTTTAACTCTAACCTTCGACGTTTTTGCCCCTTTTAATCGATTTCTTTTCTCTGTTAACTTAATTGACACTATTAATCATTTTAAGCACTAATCTTTCTTAAGTCAATATTTCTTCTTCAATTTCAAATTGGAGCAAATATGTTAACTAATTAAGATCCTAATAAAAATACACATAAATATAAAATTATTCTTATGTCGTGTGTGATCCTAATTGGGATACATTAAGAGTAAAAATTAACCTAAGTTATTTTCACCTAAATTCTTCAAAATCTTCGATCTCTTAATACTTGTCTCTTTATCAGTCTCTTGTATCCTTAACTAACTTCAACAATTTTTTCATGATTAAATCGTCAATGAAACTTTTACACTGAAACACTAAATAAACTCATTAGTTTCACAAAAAATATAAACATTTAATTGTCCATCAAAATCTTAGGATGAACACCGCACTTTTTTTTTTTTAATTATTTATTTCCTATTTTATAATTTTTATTCTTCTTTTCATATTCTCTCTCTCAATGAAAACCCTAAATGCAAACCACCGTTGTTGCCATCTCTCTCACCATTTTAGAGCACCACCACCATCGTCCATCACCATGAACAATCTTGGCCAGCAGAGAGCACGCCATCAAACCACAATTGTCGTCGGCATCTCCAAATCATTCTCTTCACCGTCATCGTTGTCAACATCTCCAACTTTATTGATATCTACAACAATTTGCCATTGGAGAATGTAGCTTGATGAGTGTAACAATGGTCACCCCAATGCAACCAATTGAAGACTGTCATGTACCCACAATTCCCTACAAAGATCAAGTCATACCAAGAATTAAGTTTGAAGATTGCACCAAGCAGAGGAACATCTCCATCCATGCTAACCATCCCAAAGGCCTCAACACTCTCCAGGAAGAGCAGGCAAGCCGCCACTGGGATGAGAAATCCTTTCCCATCTCGACAGCTTCTACAGTGGTATTGTCCATATCAGAAATCAACTCCGCAAAGCTCTTCAAGCAAAGCCCCCAATCTCGTCTCCAGCTATCCGAGAAGGGAAAGGCAAAAAGCTTTACATAAGTCCCCCTACCTGTCTCCGGCTATCCAGGAAGGGCAGAAATCAAATTTCCCATCTCGCGTACAACATGAATATGTCTTCCTCAGTTTTTGGGCTGGCCCACTCCCCCAACCACAAATATCCCTAAATATCTACAAATATCTTCTAACATGGCCAAAGTAAGAGACTTCTTGACATCTTCTCATTGGCTACATGTCAAGGTGGAATATTGATGTGATATTGAGGAAGACACTAATCCATGCTTAAGCCCTTAAGCTAATCCCCTCCATGCCGATATATAGGAGGGCATACTATTGCCCAAAGGTAGATGATTTTTTCTCATTTTTCTTTGTAGCTTCTCTATAAATATTTCTCCCTTACGCTGATTCTCAATCTGGAGGGGACATGTCGGGACCATCCCGACAAGTTCTTTGTGCAGGTTTTTAGGTGCTCCCCATCTCGAATTTGCTTTATTTCAAGATCCAATTCATTTTTCCTCAAGTCACAAGGTGTTCTAATCATCATCTTCCTGGATCAGAAGGCTTTTGGGCTAATTCCAATTCCAATTCAGGCCCATCTTTTCTCAACTGGGGACCTTTCTATGGATAAGAAACTCGATAGATTGAAGATCTCCATTCCAGACCTCTCCGTCTCCACTAGCATTGACCGGACCATACCGTTGAGGTTATCCAAAATCTGACATCAACAGTTTGACACCGTCTGTGGGAAGCTCTACTAAAAGCCTTCCTCTAATCATATGCTCTCATCTCGGTTAGAGGTTAGATAATTATAAGGTCTGGTCAATTTTTGCGACCAAGAGACCCGAATAGCACGATGGATAGCAACCTGGCTAGAGAAATATCAAGAGTCCCCAGGTCGAATACGAGGACTATAGCCCCCATCCCAGAAGAAGAAGGGAACGCACTCCCCATTAACCAGGCAGGCCTGTCGGCTCCACCTGCAGGAGCCCATGTTGGACCAGCTACTAGAGCTGTGGACATGATACGACTTGATAACTTCGAACGTCAGTTATTCTAGTTTTAATATTGTGTCGAAACCATTCTCTCTCGCCTGTCACTGGCCCTAGATCAGCGGGGACCAATTCTTCGGAATGTAGGGGGAGAGGAACACCACCTGCCACTGGCTCCAAATCATCGGGGATCAGTTCTCCGGTATGCAGGGGTGAGGATTATCATGAAGGATCAGACCGTGTCATCTATTTTGAAGGACACGTATCGAGAGAACTATCTCGTTTGCATGATCGACCAATAAGATAACAAAATCTGGCCCCACCAGTTGCTTTCGATTTTGCATCTTTGCCCTCACGGGCTCGCCGGACAGAGGATCTCTGTGATCATCATGATCACCAACCGAGAAAAACCTACAATAATGTCACCCGTGCTGATCGCAGAGTTCGCCGTGCTCGAGAGGTTAACTTTCACTCCTCGCCCACCGAAAGACAGGGGTCGAGAGTGGCTACAAGTCATATAGTAGCGTCGCCCAGGGGAGAAGCTGTATTAGAAAGACGCATCGCCGAGATGAAAGTAACACTTGTACAGATAGGAGGCTCTGGGGGGGGGGGCTGTTGGACTTCCTTCAGGTATAAGGTCTCATTTTATTGATGATATAGTACTTGAGGTAGTCCCGTATAGGTTTCCCAGTCCGCAAATAATCCTCTTTGACGGAACTACCGACCCTGTTGACCACTTCTCCATTTTTGTTGCATTCATGGACATGCATACGACCTCTAAAGCAGTAAAGTATAAATCACTTCCTCTCACTCTCACCGGAATGGCCAGCACTTGGTTTTGAGAATTGGCTCCAGCCTCAGTCTCATCATTCACTCAACTGGAACAACTCTTCTTGGCCTGGTTCAATTGTTCCCGAATAAGGCCCAAAACAACGACCTAGATTCTCTCCCTCCAGCAGGAAATAACGAAAACCTTGGGTGATTTTGTTACCAGATTCCATTGGAAAAGTTTGAGCTGTGGTGGCATTCTGGATGTTGTGGCTCTAAACGCATTCATTGATGGGCTGAGGCATTGAAGACTATCGTGTGACATATGCTCCTGGACCTCGCTGAACTTAGTTGATGCCTTAGCTCGGGGTACCAGCTTTTATGAAGCCAACCTCAGAGATGTCGTGAAGCGAGAACGAGAAATGACTCAGAAGAGAAAGGGCCGAGCAGATGAAGGGTCGAGCAGAGCGCAACGATCGTGAAGGTTATAGGTTGAGGTGCAGTTAGGATGTCTTCCCAGGGATCAGAGACATCCTCCATCCCCAGGGATTCGCCCAGGAATGACACCCCTAACCGCATCCATAGGGACAATTTTTGCTGAAAATGCCAGAAGAGGATTCTTCCCGCTAACTCCTCCCCTGAGAGAAAAACCCACTGAAAAATCCATTTCCAAATATTGCGAGTTCCACAGTGATCGAGGTCAGTCAATGGACGAATGCTTCCAGATTCGAGAAGAGATTGAGGCCTCATAAAAATGGGGTACCTTGGTTATTACGTTCGCAGAGAAAATGCAAGCACTGGGAAAAACAGTCGCTGAGATGAGCAAATGGATCAACTGAGAAGGGAAAACCGTGGCCGACCCCCGCCGAGAAGGGAAGTTGGGGAATATGATGATGAGATGAGTATAGATCGTGATATAAATGTGATAGATGGCGGCCTCAGCCTCGGAGGGGAGACCACCTCTTCCCGGAAGATGCACAAGGGTAAAACGAAGTGAAAAGTCGATAAGGACGTGTGCGAGGTGAGCACAATTGATATTGTCTCACACAACGTCATCTCCTTCAGTGAAGTTGATCTTGGAGGGATTCACACCCCTTATGATGATGCTTTAGTAATTTTGGCCCTAATCAACCACAACAAAGTGGGGCAAATCCTGATTAACGGAGGAAGCTCTGCAGATATTGTCTTCAAATGGGCTTTCGACAAAATGAACGTAAGTTCAAGCTCTATGAGATCCACCATATCTCCCTTTGTTAGATTCGGTGGAGATGTGGTAAACTTCATTGGTTGGGTCTTCTTTTTCTTTATGGTTGACACTATACCCACCTTGGCCACGGTTTGGGTCAAATTCCTTATTATGGACCGATCTTCTCCATACAACGCAATCATTGGGCGACCTACCTTGGCAGCGTTAAAAGCCATATCCTCTCCCTACCACTAATCAATGAAATTCCCAACAGAATGAAGGGTGGGAGAGGTGAAGAAGGACTAGGAAGTCGCTAGATCTTGTGCCAGAAGGGCACTCAAGAAGAAGAAATAGTAGTTAACTGTCAGGACCAGGAACAATGAGGTTGAGCTCATGGCCCTGTCTGATCCCAAAACCGTGCCTATCGACGATCCCTGAAATGAGAAACCCCATCCATGGCCCCATGAAGACCTGTTACAAGTACCTATTCATCCTACCATTGAGAAGAGAACCGTCTGGATTGGTGCCAAGCTCAGCACGACCCAGTAAGAAGAATTAATCGATCTCCTCATAAGATATTATGATGTGTTCGCTTGGTCCCACAACGAGCTTCTTGGGATTGATTTGAGCGTTTCCAAGCATTGTATCCATGTTAACCCCTCACTATCCCCCTATGAGGCAAAAAAGAAAGAATTTCCACTCGAAGCCTTAAAAGCTTATTGAGCAAGAAATGCTTAAGTTAGTGAAATCTGCTGTGGTGGAGGAGATGAAATTTCTCGATTGACTCTCCAATGTCATTCTCGCACCAAAGGCTGGGAACAAATGGCATCTTTGCGTGAACTTCAAGGACCTCAATAAGGCGTGCCCCAAAAATCTCTTCCCTTTGCTGATAATATACTTGGTTATAAATGCTACGGCGGGGCACAAACTCTTGAGTTTCCTGGATGCTTACGCCGGGTACAATCAAATCTCTATATTTCCTCTCGACAAGGGAAAGATCTCATTCATCATGGATAGAAGTACCTACTGTTATAAGGTTATGCCCTTCAGCCTCCGCAATGCTGGGGCTACATATCAAAGGCTCGTGAATAAGAAGTTTAAGGAAGAGATTGGCTCGATAATGGAAGTTTACATTGATGATATACTCGTAAAGATAACCAAGGCTCATGATCACATCGACCATCTCCAAAATTGTTTCGACAAGCTCCGAACTCATCACATGAAGTTGAACCTCACCAAGTGCATTTTCGGGGTTTCAGCAGGAAAGTTTCTAGGCTACATGGTGTCCTAGAGGGGCATTGATGCCAATCTGGATCAAATCAACGCCATTCTCGAAATGGCCTCGCCACGGACAAAGAATAAAATTTAAAGGCTTATGGGGATGCTCGTCGCCTTGAATCGTTTTACTTCATGATCTTCGCAAAAATGTCTTCCCTTCTTTAAAGTTTTGCGGAGGTAATAAGGCATTCGAGTGCATAGCGGAGTGTAAGGCTGCCTTCCAAGAGCTTAAAACGTACCTCTCCTCAATGCCACTGCTGAGTAAGCCCAAGGACGGAGAAGAATTGTTCATGTATATTGTTGCCTCAAATACCGCAATTAGCACGACTGTGATTGGAGAAGAAGACAGGATTCAAATGCCCATATACTATGCAAGTCGAGTGTTGGTTGATACCGAGACGAAGTATCAACGATTTGAGAAGTTGGCTTATGTTCTCCTTATCGCATTAAGAAAATTGAGGTAATATTTACAGGCTTATGTGATTGTCATTTTTACTAATCAACCTTTGCGGCAAGTTCTATACTTGCCTGATATTTCTGGTCGGCTCATGAAGTACAACCTTGAGCTTGGCCAATTCCACATTGATTATCGGCCTAGGACAACCATTAAAAGACAGGTCCTGACCGACTTTATTGCTGAGATAACCTTCCCAAAAGAGCCTATCCTAATTGACCATGACCTTGCCCGACAAGAGACCCATCTCGGCCTAGCAGAGGCGCCATCCTGAAAGGGGCACTTTTCCATCTTGGGATAAGTAACGATCTCGATCCAGACAAATGGTAGTTTTTTACGAATGGTTCCTCTAATGTGGGGGGATGTGGGGCTAGAATGGTCTTGGTAGTCTCGGATTGAGAAGAAATTGAATACGCACTCCGATTGGGGTTCAGAACCACTAACAACGAAACAGAAAATGAAGCCCTTCTCGCCGGCCTCAGGTTAGAAAGAGAATTCAATGTTAAAAGTCTACAACTCTCATGTGATTCATAACTTGTTGTAAACCAAGTAAACGGTGAATACATGGCTAAAGATTCAAGTATGACTGCTTATCTCGAGAGGGTAAAGGCACTTATGAAATTTTTTGTAAATATCTAAGTACGCCAAATCCCCCGAGAAGGGAATCGACATGCCGACACTTTAGCCAACCTGGCCTCTACCGTGGAATTCACCTTGAAGAGAAGCGTTCCCATTGAGTACTTGGAGGAGTCAAGCACAACAATTTCTAACCAAGTATCCACCATATACATTCTCTCTGACACACCGACTTGGATGGATCCGATAAGAGAATACCTTCAAAATGGAACACTCCCCTCTGACCGAGCAGAGGCCAGGTGAATACGATATACGGCATCTAGGTATACCATTATTGATGGGGTGCTTTATCCATGATCCTTCTCGGGCCCATACTCCCGTTGCCTGAGACTGGAAGAATCTAACTACATGATGAGGAAAATCCAAGAAGGGATGTGTGGCAACCACTTGGGATGAAGGTCTATGGTTCACAAGCTTATTAAATATGGATACTTCTGGCTAGACATGCACAAGGACTCCATGGAATTCGTCAATAAATGTGAAAAATGTCAAAGATTTGCCTTTCATCCCGAACTTCCTCCAATTTTTCTCGTCCCTATGACGAGTCCTTGGTCTTTTGCCTACTGGGGCATCGACCTTCTTGGACCATTCTCCCAAGGGACCGGGCAAAGAAGATTTTTCATTGTCATAATCGACTATTTCACAAAGTGGGTGGAAGTAAGCCACTTGCGCAGATCACTAAGGAATGAATCGGAGATTTCATGTGGGAAAGCATCGTGTGTTGTTTCGAAATACCCAAGGCCATCGTCTCCAGCAACGAAAGGCAATTCGACAATGACCTATTCACAGCATTCTACACCAGGCTGGGGATCCAAACCCACTTTGTATCTCCAGGGCACCCCTAAACCAACGGACAAGTGGAAGTCACCAACCACACAATTCTCCATGGACTCAAGACCAAATTAGATAAATCAAATATAAGATGGGTTAAAGACGTGTGTCCCCTTCTTTAGGTATATCATACTATGGCAAGGACCCCTACAGGAGAAACCCCTTTCGCGGTGATTTTCGGATCAGAGACAGTGATCTCTATCGAGATCAGAATACCCTCTCATCGGATAGCACTGATCTTCTGCCCGGATGAAAATAACGCCTCCTTGGCCCTTAACCTTGATCTTCTTGAAGAAATGAGAGAACATGCTCATGTTTGGCAAGTTGTTCATCAACAAACGGTGGCTAGGTATTACAACAGAAAGGTCTATCCTAGGTCATTCGACGTTGGAGACCTCATCCTTCGAAAAGTAACCCTGGCCACCAAGGATTCAACCACAGGCAAGCTTACCCCATCATGGGAAGGACCATATTGTGTCACTCATATTGCCCATCCTAGCATAGGAATTGGAAATAGAAAAATGTGTCCCCTTAAGGCACTCTTGTAATGTAGAGCATTTGAAACGCTACAACCCCAGAGAGGAAGCTCTGGTGGAGTTGTAAAATTTTTATCTTTTTGAAGCTTGTAAAGAACATTCTTATGAATGGAAGAATGTTTTGTTTAATCAGTTCTCTATTCTCCAAATTTTATCGGTGGCGGTGAAGTGCAGCCCCTATCCTATCTCGGATTGGGATGAGTATCCCTCCCCCAGAATCCTAAATTGCATACATACCGGGATAAACAGCCCTTTGTCCCATCTCGGACGAATATTTTCCACCCCCAGCTCTTTGTAAAAAAGAAACGGTATCCTGATGCCCAACGTTAGAGGTAATCTCCATAAAGAAACCCATCCCGGTGCACTGCATCGAGGGCGTAACCAGACCCTCTCTAGGATCAGTAGTTTATACCCGGGGACTAACCAAGGTTGTATTTCAATGGCCGAACATCAATCGGGTCTGAGGACCTATAGGTAAGCATCTCACCCCTGACAGCCAAGCTAATCTCAAGCGACATAAATGGGCAGTACCCCTTGAAGGACAATTTAGGATAACCTAAAAAGGCTCAGGGATGAGCCCTACTAAGAAGAACCCACCTGTGACCGGCCACAGGGGGTTGACCTAAGGTCACCCTCCTAGGGACTACGAGGGACAGATTCCATACATGTACCACCCCTAGAATATAACCTACCACTCGAGCTTTACTTGGATACTAGGCTGGAGGGCAGAGAGGTTATGAATATGGTGAAACAACACAGAATAATGTCTTTCCTGAGAAAGGAAGGCATGTTCTCTTCTCGACGTTTAAGTCTGAGAAGGGAAAGTTATGGATATGGTAAAATAACACGAAATAATGTCTTTCCCAAGAAGAGGAGGCATGTTATCTTCTCGGTGTTTAAGTCTGAGAAGGAGAGTATGATTTCTTCTCGGTCACTTGTCTGAGAAGAAGCATAAAATTGAATGAAAGAAACTTAAATTTTTTCAAGCAAAAATCAACGAAAATTACACAAGTGTTGAGGATTGTTCGCCCAGAGCAGAGTACCATCGAGATCGGGAAAAATTACAAAAAGGGCGTCCAGTTGGCTAAGACAGAAGGTGAATATCATAGCTAATAATGTTCAAGTCTTCACAAATAATGGAGAACAGGACATCAAAACTAAAAACACCAATCTTTAAAAATGAGAGAACAGGGTCTCAGGTCCATCTCTGAGATGAGTTCAAGTAATTCACCAAACAAGAACCCAATTCTGTGTTTTGTCAACTTGCCAAGCTTAGGCCTCTCCCCATCTTGGTATTTTTGAGATGAGGAAGAGAGCAAAGCTCTACCGCCAGGAAGAGGAACCGTTTCTCCTCCAAAGGAGACAACTTTCCAAGGACAGACAAAAACTCAAAGGCACACAGATGCAGACTTGGAAACAATAAAAAAGATCATGTAGAAAACTACAAATTTTCAGATTTTTTCGAGAAAGGATTGAAATGAAATCTTCATTCATTTGTTCAAGCATCCATTATGAATTTAGGGCCCTAGAGCCCATCTTAGAAAGGCCCTTTTTAAGGCAAATAGGTTAGGGCGCCAAAAAGGAACGTACAAGCCTAAGAAAAAAAAAAAAAAACACAACAACAAAGAAAAAAGGTTCAAGTTTTTGTGGTTAATCCATGAATGAGTTAGATTGGGGTTGAAATTCTTTACTGGACAGAAGAGGATTGTCCAGCCTCATCTCCACCAAAGGAGAACGGTCCAACTTCGCCTTCGCCGGTAGAGGGTTCGTTCTGCTCAGCCTCGATGCTTCCTTGAACGGTATCTATTTCACTCTAGCTGGCGTAGACCTTTCCCATCTCAGCATTAACATTTCTTTGTCCAACTCCAGCGTCCCCCATCCCGGCATTGACCTCCACCATCACGGCATCAATATTTCTTTGCACAACTTTGGCATCTCCCACCTCAGGACCAACATCTCTTTCAACATTTGAATAATTCATGGCAATCTTGTCAACTGGAAACTTCAGGTATTGGCGGCATAGATTACGAATTGTGTACTTATGGCTATCCTCCACTATTTCAGCAACCAACAGCATTTTCGTCTCGATGAAGGCTGGGGACTCCATCTATTCACTTATGGTCTTTTCCTTGGCCTTGGCTAGTGAAACAACTCATTCTTTCTCCATATCCTTTATTCTCTCCCAAACAGCAGCGATGTCAGCCTCAAGCATGCTAAAATAGGATTCGATGACCTCTTTCTCCTTAATCAGCCTTGTCCTCTCTCCAACCAGCCTTGTCACGTCTTCTCTGGCACTACTCTTACTCATTATTAGCTACTTGGTCATCTCGTTCCATCTCCTCGCCTGGGCCAGTTGTTGCCGGCGCTCATTGTTAAGTTTTTGTTCTCTCTCTAAGGCAGAGTAGAAGTGTGCAGACAAAGGAGACCCTAGACAACACTAGTAAAAAAAAAAATATGTTATGTAATTACCCAAGAATAAAGTGCAATAAAGAGTTAAGGTAAATCTCGGTATTAGCCTTACCAACAACGTATCCATTTGCAACGTGGCAACAGTCTTCGCATCCGACTCAACATTGACTTGCTCTTGGTCTTTGGGGGGGATGATTTGGATGACGTAGGCATATAACATCTCTGGGTAGTGTAGGGCCCCTTGGCTGAGAAGAAGACTTGTATCCGGGGTCGCGAAGGATGTGGGGATGGAGGTTTTGCTTGGTTAGGGGGCTCCAAGAGGCTCTTCAGCACTGGCCTTTTTCAATCCCTTAGATTTTATCCTTTCCGGCTTTCTCTTTCCCCGCTCTTAGCTTACTTCGATGCTGCCCTTCTTGGAAGAAGGCGCGGGGTCTTGCCCAGATCGTGACGGCGTCTCATTTCCAGCTGCAACCTTGGCTTCTCTCTATTGTTGCTTTCTCTTCATTATCCTCCTTGTTACATTCTCTACCCCAATAGGGGTCTCACCTACGGAACTCATTACGATAGTCTTCTCTCCCTCCTCGGCAGTTCCCCTTGGAGAACCTTCGCTTGAGGCTGGGAGGCTTGCTTCTTCTTAGCAGCGGCTTTGGTTGCCCTATTTTTCAGCAATCTCGTCAATGCCATCTTATCCATTGCTGCCAAGAAAGCAATAAGAGTTGGATGAGTAAAAATCAAGAAAACATTATGAAATTCAAGTAATCAACAACTGCCGAGAAGGGTAAACTTTACCATTCTTGGTTTTCTGATCAATCTCCAGTATCGGCAACCCAGGGGCACGATAAAAGTGGCGGCAATACAATGTTAATTCCAACAGTTGGTCGACTTGGTTGAACTCAGTGTCCCACATGGTCCTTCTTTGTTGTTGAATTGATGTAGTAGGTCGAACTCTTTTTCTGCTGACTTTTTCCGGGACTGTTCAAAGAAACGAAAGGGAAGGAAAGGAAAAATAGTTAACATACTGAAAAAGACTACAAGATCGACGAACCACTCACAAATAAAATCATTCTCACCTACAACACTCCATTCCCTGGGAATAGGGTTGACTAATTCCTTATTGGGACCAAACTCCCAACCAGCTCTTCCTAGGAAAAAGTATTGGGGCTTCCAGTTCTTTATTCACGACTCAAGGCTTGAGAGAAACTGTCTCCTCGACTCGACATAGTACTACCCAATCCCGAAGGGCATGGATTTGGGAAATAAAAGAGATTTAAACAAGTCTAGGGATGGCTCTAGTCCCTTGGCCTTGCAAATAATGAATGAAGCCATGAAGGCCTGAATGCAGTTGGGAGCAAGTTGTGATGGACACAACTTGTACTCCGCGCACAGGGTCTGCATCCAAGGGTAGATCGAAAACCATAAATCGTCACGCAAGTGCTTCATATAAATTGTGATAAAACCCTCAGAGGGGGCGCAAGCCCTATCCTCAGGAAGAGGAAGACGGGTCACTACCCCATTTGAGAATGTTTAATTGCTTCGAGCCTCACTGATTTTCTCCTCCGTCATCTTTGATGCGATCCCCCAAATGGGACTCTCTCCCAGAACAATACCCTCCCTGTCTCGACCTCATCTCCTTGGCCTAAGTTCACCTCTATGGTGGGGCTGCTAGCAGGCCTAGCACCATCGTCGTCGTCACAACGACTGGCGGGCTCAGCGCCGCTCTAATCATTACCTTTCTTGGGCCGCCCATTTGTATCCTCAGGCCTTCATTTCTATTCTTGGGCAAACTGTTCCCATCCCAGAACCACCCATTCTCCTTCTCGAAAAGGAGGACTAACCCCCATGCAACGCCCCTCAAAGATAAAAAAAAAAAAAAAAAGTCACTAATACCTCAAAAGACCCAATAGAAAAAGCAAAGCTTCAGAAGAGGCTCACAATAAAGTCTCCAGTCTTTCAAATTTCTTCTCAATACTACGGACTGAGGGCTATTGATGAGCGTAAAAATGGTCACCCCAACGCAACCAATTGAAGACTATCATATACCTACAACTCCCCATAAAGATCAAGTCATACCAATAATTAAGTGTGAAGATTGCACCAAGTAGAAGAACATCTTCATCCATGCTAACCATTCCAAAGGTCTCAAAACTCTCTAGGAAAAGCAGACAACCAGCCGTCGGGGTAAGGAATCCTTCCCTATCTCGACAGCCTCCATAATGGCATTGCCCATCTCGAAAATAAACTTCGCAAAGCTCTTTAAACAAAAGCCCCTCTTCACGTCTCCGGCTATCTGAGAAGGGCAAAAATTGAATTCCCCATCTCGGATACAGTAGGAATATGTCTTCCTCGGTTTATGGGCTGACTCACTGCCCCAACCACAAATATCCCAAAATACCTACAAATATCTTCTAAGATGGCCAAAGTAAGAGGCTCCTTAGCACCCTCTCATTGGCTACATGTCAAGATGGAACATTGATGTGATATTGAGGAGACACTAATTCATGCTTAAATTTTTAAGCCAATCTACTTCATGCCTATATATATAGGAGGACATACTATTTCCCAAAGGTAGATGAATTTTTCTCCCACTTCTCGGTAGTTTTTTTTTTATAAATTTTCCCCCCATACGCTGATTCTCACGCCGGAGGAGATGCGTCGGGACCATCTCAACAAGTCATTTGTCCAGGTTTCCAGGTGTTCCCCATCTCGAATTTGCTTTATTTCAAGCTTCGATTCACTTTTCCCCAAGTCACAAGGTGTTCGAATCATCATCTTCTCGGATCAAAAGGCTTTTGGGCCAATTCCAATTCAGCCCATCCCTTCTCAGCTAGGGACCTCTCCACAGATAAGAAGCTCCACGAATTGCAGATCTCTATTCCAGACCTTTCCGTCTCCACCAGCACTGACCAGACCATACCATTGAGGTCATCCAAAATCTGACATCAACATAGCCGATACTCAATTAACACTAACTTTTGCTGGAAATAATGGTAAGAATACTCAATTTTTTTAATTAATATAATTAAATATTTATTAATATTATATTCAAAAAAGATTTCTTAATATATCACAAATACATATACAATGAAATGATACTCATAAATAATAATAATAATAAAAAAATTCTCTTAGTGAAATTTGTTGTTGGATGTAACTTACACCAAATATTACAAAATGTAAAATAGTTCACAACAAATATTTTAGAAACTCATTACATGTGACATTAAATATTCGAGATTGTAAAATACATGAAACCAATAAATAAATAAAGTTATACTTATAGTCCATTACCGATGACCATTCTAGAAATTTATATCAATAGAGGCTATCGTTTAACGATATTTACTTAAAGCAAATTTTGCCTTCGCTAAGGTGTTTATGGTTACTTAGGTGTTTGCTTCTTAAGATACAACGATAACAATCCTTCAATACTAGTACTCAAAGTCAAAGGATACGACGAATAAAACAAGTGTTGAGTTCTCTCTCAAGAATAAACTAACATAGATTCAAGTGTATGTGTAGTGCAAGATGTCCTAAGTTTTCATGCCTAAATGATAATAAAAACTTCTTTATTTATAGAGTAACAAATGAATAACTCTAACACACCAAAAGTCTCATTTTAAAGCCGCTAAGAACATTTTAAAGCCACTAAGAATTATCATAAGTAACTCATTATCAAAAGTAAGTTACAAATATGAAAAGACAAGTCCTATTTGATTAAGAAAATTATTAGAATTAATTTTTAAAAACTTCTAGAAAGAATTCTCTCTACTTGGATCACCCAAGTCCAAATCCAAACCACGAACCATGACCCAACCCGGATCCACAATCCAAAAAAGATTATAAAAGTGGTTTCAGTGTTTTTCATTAACCAATGTGGAATTACTAATTTTACATATTTCAATCAACTTCATGGGACTATATTGAAAGACAATTTCTCATTCACATCTTAATATTTTTTAACAAATCAAAAGTTCACTTTCGTCTTCTCACTAAGACTAACGTATTGATATATAAACATATATCAATCAATAATTAAATCATATAAATAATTAGATTTAAAATAGTCTAAAATCATTTTTGTCTAACAATCCCCCACATAAATGAAATTGATTAGATAAACATGCATATGTAACATAGACACAAAATTGAGAGCTCAATAAGAGAACAACTGCATCGGGCTAGGTAGCTTTTGGCCTTGAACCTTCTTTAGTGAGAATCTATCGAATTTACTTAGTTGACCAGTGAACATGATGTTTTGAACTATTTGGCCTATGGTTGAATTCATTTTTGCCTTGAACACTCGGGTTGTCTCGTGAATGCTCTACAGAATTGAGCCTCTTCATTTTGATGGAACCAGCCCAATTCACACTCATATAGATGAACTCCTTAAAAAATATATTCTCTAATACTTTTCTTGATAAAATTAAGTTCTATGAATCATCACACATATTTAAATTATCATTGTTTCATCTTAGGATTGGATCATAGATATTAACTCTATGCAGTGATACATGCAGTTGCCTTCATAATTCGGTTGTCCATTTGAACCTACATCTTGGGATCTTCAGTCAAGTAAGTTGGGTTTCCATTATGATTACTATTTTGTTATAGGCTTAGTCTCATTCACCTCGATGATTAGTTAACTCTCTCTCAAGTTTGACCTTTGGTCAGCGGATCCGCAACATTATCTTTTGACTTTATAAAGTCAATTTTGACAACTTCATTTTGAGAGTAACTGTCTAATGGTATTGTGTCTCCAACATATATATATTTCTACTTACCACTATGCACAACTTTGTGCCCTATTAATAATTCATTATCTATCTCGACATAAATAAATAAATTGTTGGCACACAATTATTTTTTATTTAAATATAAGTAAAGAAATTTTAAAACTACTTAATTTGTCACAAGCTTTAATGTGGACCTCCAAATTTGTGTTTGCTTGAAAAATCTCAATAACACCATATATTTTCCACATTGTAATAACATATCAATTGTAGGAAAATAATGATATAACTTGGCTTAATATTTTTATAAAATACTAGTCAAATTCCTTGAACTTGAATTTATTTGACAACACAATGTCAAATCATATATGAATTTATTTAAGAACATCATGCCAAATTACACATGTCATTATATTATACTTGTTATGATTCACATAAAAATTAAACAAGTCAACAAATTCTTGACTTAATTTACTGCTAAAACACTCAGTCTTGGATATTAATAGATGTAGTATTATTTGTTCATTTAAAAGAACTTAACTCTATTAGTTTTACATAAAACATATATGTACAATAATGATGTATTCCATGATTAAATAATTGTGGTCATATACATATTCTCATTCTTTAGAAAATCCCTAATTTATTAAGACACCCCAACATTTTTAAGTATTTGTTGATTGACCTCATACATTTTTAAAATTTATATAAGATGTTTTGTTTAACCTCTTACGGAATACATACATTCCCATAAATTCTTGACTTATCGAATAAGCATTAAAATACTTTTCCTTCTTCTAATTTACACAAATCAATTTAGAAGTTCCATACTTTTTTCGATTAAAAGAAAATAAATTTGCATCAATTTGATGTCACAATACTCAAGTCTTACATTTATGACTTGAAATTATATTTGTGTACCTTTTTTTTCAATTAATATTTTTTTTTTCCTTTCTATTAGCCAAAGTTAAGTAAAAATTTAGCAAATGCCAAATATTCAAAAGCTCAATAATAAAAAATTAAACACTCATTTTATTATTTTTGATATTATTATGAAATCACATAACATTTTTATTCAAATTTTCCTTTTGTCTAAGACTAGGGCTTGAATCACATAAATTTCTGTTTTCATTATTTTTCAACATTTCACTTTATTTGTTTTGGACTCTTTTCAATAATATAGTGTTTATCCTCATTTTTGTTTTATATTTGTTTTACAACAAAAAACACAATTCTATTTTGATGCTAAAACTATACATTACACAAAAATGTAATCAAAATATATAACTTGCACAAAAAAATTCCGTATTTTCAAGCATCTACTGTCGTGACAATCTACGTTGTACATCTTCACATAAAATTTCAGCAAGAACTAATATTGTTATAAAAATATTTTTTTTTCCTTATCATTTCTCAAAATTAGCTCGACTGAACCTTTTTTCATTTCATCTCATGAAAAGTTCAATGAATACTTGGTACTCCAATCACTAACCATTGGTGTCTAAGTTTGATTCACAATAATTGTCTCAATTTATAAATAAATCAAAGGACTTTAATATTTTGGAAATCATCGAAATATAATCACGGAATAAAAGTGTCAAACATATAAAATTATGTTCTTCAAATTCATATATTTAACAAAGAATAATAATAATTTAATGCATCACATAAGTATAAGTAGTTAATTGTAAATGCATCACATAAGTATAAATTGTTCATAGTAAAATTTCAACAGCAAATATTTACCATGCACGCAACATATCAAAAAGACATGTATCAAGAAATCAATTTCTATCACCACATATGCTATCTACAAATGTATCAATTAGTAATAACGTCAAAAATTTGCTTTAAGACTGTTGGAAATAATGGTAAAAATACTATTTTTTTTAATTAATATAATTAAATATTAATTGATATCATATTCAATAAAGATTTCTTAATAAATCACAAATACATATACAATGAAATGATACTCATCAACAATAATTAAAAAACTCTCCTAGTGAAATTTGTTGTTGAATGTAACTTATCAAATATTACAAAATGTAAAATAGTTCACAATAAATATTTTAGAAACTCAATACATGCGAAATTAAATAATTGAGATTGTAAAATACATGAAAGTAGTAAATAAATATAGTTATACTTTCCGTCCTTTATTGATGACAGTTCTAAAGATTTATATCAATCGAGGTTATTGTTTAACAATATTTCCTTAAAATACATTTCGTCTCCACTAAGGTGCTTACGATAACTTTGGGTTGCTTCTCAGGATACAACGATCAAAATCCTTCAATACTAGCACTTGAAATCAAAGCATACGACGAACAAAACAACTATTGAACTCTCTCTCAAGAATAACCTAACATAGACTCAAGTGCATGTGTAGTGCAAGATGTCCTAAGTTTCCATACTTAAATGATAATGTATACTTCTCTATTTATAGAGTAACAAATGACTAACTCCAAAAAATCAAAAGTCTTATTTTAAAGCCACTAAGAATTATCACATGTAACTTCTTATTAAAAGTGAGTTACAAATATGAAAAGATAAGTCTTGTTTGGTTAAAAAAATTGTTAGAATTAATTTAAATAAAATTCTAAAAGAATTCTCTTTATGCAGATTAACCCAAGTCCAAAACCAAACTCACGACCCATGATCCGATCTGGATCCACAATTCAAAATGGATTATAAAAGTGGTTTAAGTGTTTTTCATCAATCAATGTAGAATTACTCATTTTACATATTTTAATCAACCTCAAGGAATTATATTGAAACATAATTTCTCATTCACATCTTAATTATTTTTGACAAATCAAAAGTTTACTTTCATCTTCCCACTAAAACTAACATATTGATATATAAACATATATCAACCAATAATTAAATCACATAAATAATTAGACTTAAAATAGTCTAACATCATTTTTGTCTAACAACTTTGACCGATTTTTTTTTTTTCTCTTTTTCATTTTAGTTATCTTTGATTTTGTTCGATTTGCCTAAATCTCGTTATTTATAATTTTGCTAATTTGATTTTCCTAAATGTCTCATCGTCATCATTCGCCGTCGCACAAAAATGAGTCACCATCACACATTAGCCGTTGAACAACAGGTACCGGATTCCCCTCGATCGTCTATTCATTTTGTGTTTCTGTTCCCATTTGTGTTTCTCCTCTATTCGTTTTGGTGTTTATGTTCCCATTTGTTTTTCTCCTTTGTTCATTTTCTGTTTTTATTTCTATTTGTGTTTCTGTTGCAATCGGATTACACCTATTTTTGTGCCAAAGTACATAATTTATATTCAAAAGGTCTAGGAGTTGTTTCGGTTATTTGCAATCCCTATTTGCGAGAAATGTAGTTGAATTCAATTCCACTTTCATTTTCAAGTTCTATCTTTTAATTCATGTGTGCTTTTTATCAGTGAAAGTTGAAATCGTAAGACTCATCCAGTGAGGCGAAAAGAACCAACATTTAATTGCATAATACAACTACTTGGCTAGTTTGATGAGATTATACTCATTATCTTTCTTGGCAAGCTTAAGCATTTTCAACTATCATTCGATTTGATGCCACACAAGATGATTGAATTTAGCAAACAAAGACAACTACAATCGCGAGTTTATCAAAATCACAAACGTGGAGAGTCTTCAAGATTATTTTCTTTTGCTGATTTTTAGTTTTTCTGTGTAGTGAGATAATCAGGTATCATAAAGCCTCAAGGTTGGTCATTTGTCTTAAACTCAAATTGTATTGAGGTAAACTTGATTGTTCAAATTCGATAAGGATATATTTTCTGATATAGTTCTAATTATTGTTTTTTTTTTTTTTGGATTAATTAATTGAATTATTTAGTTATCTCCATAGATTTCTGATTAATGGAATTAGTGCAGCAGTGGGACTTGGATCAACAAGTACTTAGACTTGGATTTACTCTCAAAATATTTAATCTAAATTAATTTCTTGATTTGAGTTTTATAAATTTGTCGATATGGTTATCATCTGAGTTTTATAGATTTGTTTCTTAATTTCGTTCTCATTTTTGTCCTGTTTGTTTGGTAGTGTTTGGTATTATGGAATTGGAGTTAGGGGAATGTAATTTTTTTTAGATTTTGAAGAATGAATTCCTATGAACAATTTCTTTTGAATGACTTCATTCCTGTTTAGATTTGAATAAATGAATCTATGCCAAGATCTGTACTATGGAAAAACTTAAGGGAATTCGTAGATTAGCAAATACTTTACTTGCTAAACTTAAGAATAGATTGTGAAGTTATTGTAGTTTTGATTCGTTACTTATTTTAGATTGCTTCTTAGAAGTGTTAATATTTTTTTTTTTTAATTTTTTTTTTAGATTTTTAACTCTTGGCCATGAATAAAATCACTATTTATGCCGATGTAAATCTCACGATGTACTAGCTTAAAAGGTAAGTTTAGCTATTTATACTTTTTTGGCATTAGTTTTGGTATTTGGTGAGTAGTTTTTCCTGTCTACTTTGCCATGTTTTTAGAATTTTTATCACCGTTTTAGTTATGAATATAAGTTAGATTTAATTATTTGCCTTTTTCTTTCTAGGTGGTGGCAATTGTTTTGTATGAGATTATTAAAAACTATAATTGTTCCAATGTCATCATTAATTTTTTATTTTTGGTTGTGCATGTCAATGTCAAACTGATTGTTCTTTATAAAGTTTAGATTGTTGTGTTTTGCTAAGTTGGTTAATATTGTGTTAATTTGAAAACATGTTATATGGGAATGCAAAAACAAATGTGACTTTGTCAAATTTTTATTAAATATTTTACTATGTATCCTTAAATACTTTTTAATGTATATTTAGAAATAATTTGTCCTTATTAGTTATGTTATTGTTTTCTTCTTTTGTAAATAAAATAAAATAAAATAATATGACGTTTGAATTTGGAAACTATAAATAAAGAAGTATTTTTTTAAAGAATTATCATTTATTTTTAACTACGTTATTATTGTTCATTTGAAAATAATTATCAATTGTTTGTTGAGTTGGTTATTGGTTGTATTCCTTTGAAAATATGACTAGATAATTTAGGTTTAATTGATGTGGATTTTTTCTTTTTTAAAAAATAATTACTGAGTATTCTTTGTATCGATTGTGTACTTTTGATTTGTAAATTTGTGAATATAAATCTTGTTGATTTTTATTTTTCCTATTTGTAATAAATTAATTATCATTTTTATAGTAAATAAATTATTAACTTAATAATAAAAAAAATCTGTATCTTTACACACGGGTTATACGCTAGTTTACCTTAATATAATTTATTATTTTACTTTTATATATTATAAAAATAAATTAAGAATTTTATTATCAAAAGTGTAATTGTAATCTTATTTATTCTCCTTCATTTGTTTTTCGTCTTGGTCCCACATTTGTGTGAAAAAAAAGTATTTAAAAAATTAAGCATTTTCCTGACTATTTTTTTTTTCTTATTTTCCATCCATAGCAAACAATTTTTTTTTTTTTTACATCCTATTTTCTTTTCTGTTTTCTTATTCATCATTTTTTCACCCAACCAAACACACCCTAAGATTGCGTTTGAGTAAGAGATTTGTAAAATGATGGGATTTCGAAATTCAGGATTTCTAAATCTCGTCATTTTACAAATCTCATTGTTTGGATAAATTAAACAACATTACCAATCGTAGAACAAAAAACCATTGCAACACTACCTATCGCAGAACAAAAAACCATTGCAAATCAAAACAGGAAATCAAAATCAAAACCAAGAACAAATCCAAGAAAAAATTCGAAGAAATTCAACAAGAACATATTCGAACAAATCCAACAACAAATTCGAAACAGGAAATCAAAATCAAAACCAGAGAGATCTTCGCCATCGTCGCTATTCGTCGTCGTCGTCATTCACCGTCGTTCGATTTCAAAATTGATTTCGAATCCTATTTCGATTTCGATTTCGAAATCGAACATGTTGTTCGATTTCAATTTCGAAAACGAAATTTAAATCAATCGAAACCCTTTCGATTTGGTTTCAATTGATTTCGAACTCGACAGACAAAGAGGACAGACGACGACGAATTGAAACCCTTTCAATGAGGACATACGAAGATCGGCGACGAAGATGGAGAAGACAACGATGAAGAAGATGAACGACGACGACGAAGATGTACAACGACGACGAAGATGTAGAAGATGATCGACGAAGAAGACGGCGAAGAAGATGACGAATGAGAAAGCAGCGAAGAAGGCAACAAACGAAGAAGAGACGAAGATGGAGAAGAGGAAGAAAGAATTTGGCAAATGCAACCTCTCCCAAAAGAATTTCAAAATCATTCCTTTTACTTCTAAAATGATTTAACAAATTTCTGCCTCCTAAAATCTAAACAAACCCAAACAAGAGATTTGTTAACAGAGAATTTTAAAATCCTCTAAACAAATAAAATCTTTCCTAAAAATTCCTTATCCAAACACAACCTAAAATTCTATAGCACTCCAATAAACTATTTATGTGCATAGATAAACATATTTTGGAGTGTAAGTGGAAACATTTGGAGTGTCAATAGTATTATCCTTGTTGTATTAGCATATTACACCAAGCGGCCCTTCGGCACTCTGGCCTTTCTTAATGGTCCAACAGAATTAGCCAAAATTGGCGTGAAGTGACTTGCACTTTAAATATGACGTCATTGTTGATCTTGTGCTTATGTCACAAATTTGACGTCACTAAATTAGTCATGTGTTAAATTTGGTGAAATAATTAAATTCATGTTAATCACATAGATAAGATTGAAATGATTACACAATTTAGTATAAATTCATGTTAATGACATAGATAAGATTGAAATGACTGCACAATTTAGTGTAGTTTATTGAAAAAGACAACCACACCCCCAATATTTTTCGGGACAATCGGCATAATTAACTCTTTTTAAGTTTATGTTATTAAAAATGTTGGAGGGAAAAAAAATATACAATCCCTAAAAATAGTATTTTTGACCAAAAAATTAAATAAATTATTACCTAGTGAAAATTATTTTTTAATTATTCGAGTGTAGACATCTCATTCCCTTACAAGACATAGATTTTTAGTATTTTTAAAGTTTTCTGGGCTCCAAGGTTAAAATTGTTGTTTTGTGAAAAAAAAAAAAAAAAGTCAGAAAATTGTTTTTCTTTAGGCAAAACCATGCAATTATGTTGTTTTACAAATTGTGAAAAATTGGCCCACAATTGGTCACCCGAGAATAAACAACTCAATTTTTCTTAAGGATATTTTGGAAAATAATTTAAATTTCAATTTGACCCTAGATAGATTTTAATAAAAAATCTATTAATTTTTTCTGGAAGGACGTGATTGAGTTTTTCGTTAGCCAAGAAAAAAACCTTAACGGCATGTTTGGTTGGATGGAATCGAGGGCGGAATGGAATCGCATTCCGCCCTCGATTCCTATTCCGTTGTTTGGTTCTCCAATGGAATCACTTTTGTGATTCCATTGGAATGAAATTGGATGGAATGAGATTCCGTTTGAGATGTGATGGAATGAGATTCCAACCCAATGGAATCAATATCTTAAATTACATGATAGCCCTTGAAAATTGAGAATAAAAACAGAAATTAGAGAATATAAATTGAAATTAGAGAACAGAAAGTTGGGAATAGAAATAGAAAATTGAGAACAGAAACTGAAAATTGAGAATAGAAACAGAAAATTGAGAACATAAACCAAAAATTGAGAACAAAAATAGAAAATTAGAGAACAGGAAATTGAGAACATAAACTTAAAATTGAGAATAAAAACATAAAATTAGAGAACAGAAAATTGAGAACATAAACTGAAAATTGAGAACAAAAATATAAAATTAGATAACGAAAAATTGAGAACGAAAACTGAAAATTGAGAATAAAAACATAAAATTAGAAAATAGAAACAAAAAATTGAGAGCAAAAATATAAAATTAGATAATAGAAAATTGAGAACGGAACCCGAAAATTGAGAATAAAAACAGAAAATTGAGAACAAAAATAAAAAATTGAGAACATGAACTGAAAATTGAGAACAAAAAATAGAAAATTAGAGAACGGAAAATTGAAAAAGGAAATTGAAAATTGAGAACAAAAACAGAAATTAAAGAATAGAAACTGAAAATTGAGAACAAAAATAGAAATTAGAGAACGAAAACTTAAAATTGAGTTGAATAGTGAAATATAATAAAATGAAGAAAGAAATAGAATAGTGAAATATAATAAAATTTTATTATAACCAACCAAGAAGAGAATGGAATAATAATTTTATAAGGGCAAAATAGAAATTTTACTATATTTCACTATTCCATTCTTTCTTTTATTCCATACCAACCAAACAAGAGAATGAAATAGTGATTACATTCATAATTCCATTTCATTCCTTCTCTCATTCTATTACTTCTATCATTCCATTCCATCCTCGTTCCATTCCGTCCAACCAAACATGCCGTAAGGGAATTCAAGGCTCGAATAAGCATTATCAAGGGCAAATTTGAAAATTAGTCCTTAGATAAATTTCAATCAAATTTGGAATGTTCAGTTAAAATATTTCGAAACTTCAATGTCAATAATAGTTAAACCAATCATAAATTTGAAGACTTTAGCCGAAATAATTTGATCAAATCAAAATTGATTTAAAATAATTGGACTTAGTTAGAAATAAAATATTTCTTATTAATTTCAAGAAATCTAATTAAAACTTAGAAAGAAATTAGAGGATCAATTTGGAAATATAATTGCATCATTCCCATGTCGTCAACTGACATAATCTATATGATATCAAGGTGACACCAACCTCTCCTATCAAATTGGACCGAGTGTCACTTAAATATGATTTTTATTCTCAAAAAGCAATTAAAAAAGTATTTAAATTTATTTTTAGTTATTTTTCAAAAGAAGAGTCCAGAACCTGCCACCTTGCATATTTAGTTCACCTGAAAGGATAAGTGGAAGATTCTAGAACGTTGCCCAACCAAAAATTATCACGTGGCAGTAGGACTGCACCTCGTACCCAAAAATGGCTATAAATAACCCATTTTCTTCAGGTACAAGAGGTTCATATCAAGGGCATTTTCTGGGTAACGAAATTATGTGGGAATACCCTCCAACTAAAAAAAAGAAAACCCCCCCAAAAATCCCTAAAGATTTTCAAGTTTTCCAATGGAGAAAAATTATTTCCTCTAGGTATATTAATTTTGCTCTATTCGTTTCTAATTTTGATGCATCTCTTTTTATTATGCACTAGATCTTAAGTGTAGGAATGTTTATCGGGATTAGCATACTTAGCTCTTAGACTGCATTGGCGACGTTGAAACTAAGGATTTGGAACGTCTTGACAATCATTTTTACACTGTAGATTTTTATTTCTACTGCAAATTCAACTATTGCAATTTACTTTATCACAATTTATTTAATGTTATTTAATTGTTGCTATCAAATAACAAAGAAAAGTTTCCCATCCCGAACAAGTTATTTCATTTCGCTATCAAATAGCAAAGCAATTTCCCACATCCCTAGGTTATTATTTCATTTACATATTGCTAGCTAGTATCAACGTAAATCCCTCATTCATGATTGTTACTGTTTGGTAAATTACTCCCATTTGGGGGTGATTTTTCAACAAAGTGGCATAATTTTTTGACAAATGAGAGGTTGCACAACATTTATTATTTTAGTTCATATTGGATGAAAGGGCTCAGATCTCCTCTATAAATAGAGGAGATGAGCAATGAGAAAATAAAACAATCCTCTCCAGAGAAAAGATCGCAGAGAGGAAGAGAGAGAAACCCCATTTGTGGGAAGATATTAGTGGAGCCAATTTGTGAAGTTTTATTCACAAATTGAAGACAATATTTTTGTGTATTGTTTGAGTGATCTACCAAAGTGTGAGGTTTGTAATCCCATTATTTATTATAGTGGAAGATTTAAGCGGCCTACAGGTCCTGTGATTTTTACATTCAATTGAGGAGGATTTTCCACGCTAAAATCCGCTGTATTTTTTCTGTTCTATTTTGGTTTGGGAAAATATTCTGGGACCGACAAAATTATCCTGTCATGTTTCCCAACAAAGTGGTATCATAGCTGGGAGCCCAGTAGAGGAGGAGATCATATATATAGTACACTACACTAGTATATAAGTATATACGTGCACTGTACATACATACGTACGTATACGAAACTATTCACAATATTTATACGGGACGTATACGGTATCTATACGATATTGTTCATACGACACTATTCACACATATGGGTACTAGTCACATAGTATTGTACGCGGTAATATTCATTGGCAGCAAAGTACTGGACCTAGTGAAACCTACTGATTCAGACCTGTGATCAAGATGAAGGAGAGCACATGCAATATAATTAAATTGACTGCATTTAACTATGCAATTTGGAAGCCAAAAATGGAGGATCTTTTGTACATAAAAGATCTATAAAAGTCCATTGTAATGCCGACACAGGAGGCGACATCTACAACGGATGACAGAGCCAGCGAAACAACCACAACATCAACCACGAGCACATCGACAATCTCATCAGACACTGACTGGACTGTGCAGAATCGAAAATGTGTTGCCCAAATCCGGCAATAGATTGACAAGAGCATTTTTTAAAATTTTGCTCATGAACATGATGTTTATGTTCTTTGACGAAAGTAGGAGAAAATGTATGCAAGGACAACCGCACAGAATAAAGTAAATCTAATGCGACAATTAGTCACTCTGAAATACAAAGATGGAAGCAGTGTATCGGAACATATGAGCGCGTTCCAAGGCATTATTAATCAACTTAATTCTATGAAAATGACAATAGATGACGAGTTGCAAGCGTTGCTGATGTTGAGTTCTCTACCGAAGAGTTGGGACACATTAGTCGTGTCAGTTAACAACTTTGCTCCAGCTGGAAAGCTTACCATGTATATTGTAAAAGACAGAATGTTGAACGAAGAGTCCAGACGAAAAGGCGAAGGATACACTCTTGAGTCTGAAGCGCTTGTCTCAGAAAAACAAGGTAGGCAAGAAAAGCGTGGGAAAAACAGAAGTCGAAATCCCTACGGTCAAGAAAGAGGGCAATCTAAATCCAAATTCACATCTGACAAGAAGTGCTATCACTGTGGTAAACCCAAACATTTCATTCGATAATGTCGGAAGTTGAAGGCGGAGTAATCCCAAAATCAGGCGGCCAGAACCCGAACAAATGACACTGCTACTGTCATTAATGAAGCTGTCATTGTTCGAGATGATAACTCTGTCAATCTTGTATCCCAAGATTCAACCTGGGTTGTTGACTCAGGCATCTCCTTCCATGTCATGTTACTGCTAGATTTTTTCTCATCTTACACTCAAGGAGAATTCAGACGTGTGAAGATGGGAAATGATGGTGCATCTGAAATTATTGGTATCAGCAATGTTTATCTCAAAACCAATCTCGGATGCAAGATACTTTTGAAAGACGTAAGACATGTCCCTGATATCTGTCTCAACTTAATCTCTATCGGGAAGCTTGACGATGAGGGATACAACAATTACTTTGTAAAGGCAAATAGAAACTTACCAAAGGTAATTTGATGATAGAAAAAGGCAAGAATGACACTTCTCTTTATGTCACAGAAGCCAAGTTATATAGAGGAGATGTGAATACAACTAGAAAAGAAGTCCCCACCGAGCTATGGCATAAGCGGCTCGGACACATGAGTGAGAGAGGTCTTAAAATCCTTTCCAAGAAAGAGCTCTTGCCAGGAATGAAAGGTACACCCGTGCAAACCTATGTTGATTATGTTATGGGAAAGAAACATAGCGTTACATTTCATACTCATCTACCATCTAGAAGGAAGAATATTCTAGATCTAATATAAATAGATGTCTGCTCAATGAGTCATAAGTAACTGGAAGATGCTCTTTACTTCATGACTTTTATTGACGACTTCTCTAGAAAAGTGTGGGCCTTTGCCTTAAAAACCAAAGATTAAGTGATGAAAATTTTCAAGCAGTTTCATGTAAAAGTTGAGAGAAAATTGGCAGATATTTGAAGTGTGTACGTGCAGATAACGGTGGTAAATACCGTGGACCAGTCAAAGAGTACTACAGTAAATTTGGCATCAGACTCGAAAAGTCAGTACCAAAGAAACCTCAACACAACAGTGTCGTAGAGAGGATGAACAGAACCATCTGTGAAAAAGTCAGATGTATGCTGTCAGATGCAAAACTACCGAACTCCTTTTGGGGGAGGCAATGAGGACAACAGTTGATTTAATCAATCTTTCTCCATCAGTTCCACAGAACTATGATGTACCAGAAAGAGTCTGGACGGGAAAAGATGTTTCGTACAAACACCTAAAAGTGTTTGGTTGTAGAGCGCTTGTTTATATCCCAAAAGATGAGAGGTCCAAGTTGGATGGAAAGGCAAAGCAATGCATCTTTGTGGGATATGCCCATGAAGATTTCGGCTACAGACTTTGGGATCCTGTCAACCAAAGTATCGTTAGAAGTAAAGACGTGGTGTTTCTTGAAGATCAGACAGTTGGAGACTTTGAGAAACCAGAAAATCCACAACTAGATGAATTTTCAGTAAATCTCAGACCTAACTCTTCAACAATGAATTCTGGTGACGGAGGAGTGGTACCAGATCTTGATGATGCAACTCCACTATCTAGCAATTTGGAATCAGAATCGATTTCAGAACAAGTCCAACAAGAATCGAGAAGATCTACCCGAGAGCGACAATCGAGTCCCAAATATTCTCCTCATGAGTATGTGATGCTCACTGAAGGGGGAGAACCTGAGAGCTATGAAGAAGTAGTTGTAGATTAACATAAGGGCGAGTGGTTAAAAGTCATGCAAGAAGAAATGAAATCCTTGCATGAGAACCACACATTTGATTTGATAAAACTACCGCAAGGTAAAATAGCTCTCAAGAACAAGTGAGTGTACAGGATGAAAAATGAAGAATACAACTCACAACCACGTTACAAAGTAAGATTGGTTGTGAAAGGATTCGGGCAGAAGAAGGATGTTGATTTTGACGAAATATTTTCACTTGTGATAAAAATATCTTCAATCTGAAGAATGTTTCTAAAAGGGTTTAAAAATTAATTTAAAAAAAAAACCCAGATTAAATGAAGAGAGAGAAGACTAAAAAAGGCCTAAACAATAAAAAATCATATTTTATATGATGCGCCCAAATGGCATTTCTAATGTGTCAAAAGCGCAAACATTCACGTAACCCCTTTTTTGTTTTGTTTTGTTTTGTTTTTTTTGTTTTTTTTTTTTTTTAAGATTTGGTTCAAGAACCATTTTCAAATAATTTTTAAATGATTTAAAAATGAATTCAAATCAATTTCCTATACCATAAACTTCATATAGGTTTAAAAGTCATAATTACATTTTAACCTCTAAAGTTTTCAAATAAACTGAAATCAACATTTCATTTGACATGTAATTCATAACATTACATAAAATTCTTCCAAGATAGGAATATTTACAACATTTTATGTCAAATACATGAACCATAAATGGATGCTCATTTTCTTCCTATGCTAACATGTCACATTGATGTTAAAATCCAAATTATACATTTGGCCAAACAGACAAAATTCATCTTAAATTATATTTCTGTCATTCTAAACATGTCAAATTAATGTTTAAATTAAGTTCTTTATGTCTTGCATCAACATGTCAAATTCATGTTAAAGTCTAAAATATGAAATTTACTTTAAATGTTAAAGTTCTTGTTAAATTCAACTTTTATATAGCACTTTTTAACATGTCAAATTCATGTTAAATTTGACTCATGTCATACCGAACATGTAAAATTCTTGTTTAGATTCAATCCTTTATATTTTGCATTAACATGTCAAAAATTATGTTAAAATTAAATTTCACATGTCATTTTATCATGTCAAATTCGTGTTAAATTTAATTTTTCCCCTTCACATACACAATAAAAATCCTTTGTTTATAACATGCCATAAACGTCTTTACTTCTTTTGCATGCTACTAAATGTCGATTTACTCCACATTGTTACATAACAAGTACACACAGGGTTTACTCCCTTGTACTTAAAATACATCCCGGATTTAGAATCCGTGTTGGACCGATCGATGTTACCAATAATCAAGTATTTAGCCAATTGGTGGAATGTGAACACTGATTTACTCCCACTGTACTAGCGCATAGCATTCTATTGCTTGCACTATTACCGCACACATGTGCACAACATTCTGTTGCTTCCATAGAATCGAGATTCGTTTCTATTTGCTCACCTTTATCCACTACTTTACCCTGGGCGTACTTCTCAATTAAGGTATGGATCTGGGACTGAATCACATTCTTTCTCTCAATAGTGCTGATGAACTACCCCAATGCCGTAGTACCTCTTCTTTTAAGGATTACATCTTGGCTCTTTTTGCCATAGGCAATTTGGATCCTATCCTAGGACCTTTAGGATTCTAAATTCTACGTAGACTATTTAAAGTTTTGCCTGATATATCACAAGGCCTTGAGCCATCAAAGATTTTTCGTTTTTGGAAAGCTTTAAGAATGACATATTTGGGAGTCCCTTGAATGGATTCAAGGCAATACCCGTGTTGGCTTCACTTTGAAACTTGGATCCTTTGTTTGTTAAATCCTCGTTGATCAAACTCTTTAGGGAGCCAAGTAAAGCACGCTTTGCAAGCCGCAAATAGCCACGCGAGGTAGAAGCTGTGACACCCATTTTTAGTTGAGAGAGAACATATCAGTCGGGAAAGAATGAAGTTCAGAAAGATAATGTGGTTAGATTAAGTGCCAAATGTATAACCTGAGGAAAATCACTAGATTTCAAAGCAGATATAGGGGTCACAGTCCAAGAAGCTTGAGTCCCCTCACTAAAATATATAAAGGTAGGATCCACAGAGATCGAAGCTAATGGAATTAGAGTTACAGGGGTGTAAGAGCTACTTTTCGCTTTAAAGACAAAGTCCTTAACATATTCAAAACTTGCTCCTTCAGGGGATGATTCACTTCCGGAACTCCTATCTTCAAAGGATCCATTTTGGTCACATCCCATAAAGGTTTAACAGAGACTCCCTGTTCACCATCTTCTTCGTACTCCATATTTTTGCATAATAAATTTGTTGATCCTAAGATTTTGATGAATGATAGGTGTGAAAAACCTATCTATTTCTAAACTGAATTTGTTAGTTTTCAAGCATTTTTGTTATATTTAATTGTGTTTTAGTGTAAAACAGGTGAAGGGATGTCAAAGGGCGATAAACAAGTGAAAATGGTGGAGAAACGTTGAACAAAATATGTAAAACAGGGTTTCGATGAATGAAGACCACCGCCTAGGCGGAAAAGAGGCAGAATGTTGGAGTGCTGAAGGGCTGAATCAGTGCCTAGGCGAGATAATGATAGATTGTTATGCCAGCAGCTACCGCCTAGGCGGAAAAAACATCGCCTAGGCGAAGTTACCGACAAAAGCTTAACCGACTTAAAGCCACCGCCTAAGCGGTGAACCACCGCTTAGGCGGTGACACTCTGCACAGAAATATCTGTTTTCATATATTTTGAAGATATTTCCAAACCTTACCTATTTAACCCCTTTTCTCCCCCAAACCTCAAAACCCTCTTAGAGACCCTCACCTTAGACTTGGGAGAGGGCTTGGTTGTTCTTGAGAGCTCTCTTCCACCTTACTTAGATTAGATTAGTTTTAGGAAGTGTTCTTGACCAATCCTTGAAGAGCTAGAAGAAGAAGTTCATCAACGGAGAAGAGGAAGCTTGAGATGATTGTTCTTTAGCGAAAGTGAACTACTCCACTTTGAGATTTGGCTTTTCTTTCCTTATTTCCATCTTTGTATTAAATGTTTATTGTTGATAATGATGATCTCCTCTTGATTTAATGTTGTATTGGCTAAGAACATGTTAGTGTAATTTAGAGATTAGTTAGGGAAATGTGTAGTTGTGCAAATACTCGTTTGGTTTAATAGACGTTTCTTTAATGGTTGTTACTTTTAAGTCCGATTGTGTTTATCATTTGATGATGATCTTAATATGTTTGTTATGGTATTAGGGTTGGATTTGAGAATCTAGAGTTTGACACTCGGGAGAGGTAACCCTGGATTCGGTCTAGGGTAAACACATCGTTACGATCTAACGACCCGGGAGAGCGTTAGTTAGTGTCCAATCGATGACGTTGGGTCAAGACTCACGTGGCCTAGAGTCGTTAAGACATTGAGGAGGACCTCTTCGTCGACACGAAGTCGCGTATTCCCCTGTTTTACACTCGGAAGAGGTGGCGGAGGAGTTTACGAACGGAGATTGTCGGATACCTAAACTCCGTTATTGTTAACTGAACGAAATTAAACTTGTATTAAATGAAAGAAATCAATCCCTAATTAATATTGTAGTTTAGTTTAGTTTAAATTTAATTCATGTCTTTCGTCGTCAGGATAACATGAGACTACGTCAATTGCGGTATTCAGTTCAATTATTCACACTTTTTTCTGTGGGAACGATATCCGATCTTCAAGATCCACTATATTAAAACTTAGACCTCGTATACTTGCGAGCGTAAGTAGGCGTGCATTTTCGCGCCCCTACCAATGAATAATTAAGTATTGATGTTTTGGTGGAACTAATGTTTGATCAAGTGTTTCAGTGATTTAAAGTTCCAGTAATGAAGATGTCAAATTGAATGGATGTTAAATGAAGATATCAAGATGATGAAGAAGTATTAAGAGTTTGAAAAAATTAAAGAAAACAACCCAAGTAAATATTAACTCTTAATATCCCATTTAGGAACACACACATGATACAAACTGAATTTTATCTTTTTTTGTGTGTTTTTATTAAGTATGATTATTTGCTCCTGTTGATCCCAAGATGTTGATGAACAATTAAGTATTGATATTTTGGTAGAACTAATGTTTGATAAAGTGTTTCAGTGATTTAAAGTTTCAATAATGAAGATGTCAAAGTAAATGGATGTTAAATGAAGATATCAAGATGATGAAAAATTATTAAAAGTTTGAAGACATTAGGAAAAACAATCCTGGTAAATATAAACTCTTAATATCCCATCTAGGAACACACACACGGCACAAAATGAATTTTATCTTTTATGTGTGTTTTGGTTGAGTATATTTATTTGTTCCTATGTGAATTAAAAAGAAATAGTTTTTGAATGACTAAAATAGAATATAAGAGTATTAGTAGAATTCATTTGAATATAAATATGGATAAAGGGGTAAAATTGTAAAAGAAAGTAAGTTAAAAATGAGATCAGAGAAGAGATTCATGAGAGGTCAGTCGACTGAGGAGTCGACCGGAGAAAGAGGATGAACTTTCTGAATTTGCGAGTTGAGAGAGAGATTGACCGATGGAAGCTTTGCAAACTCTCTGAATCTGCGAGTCAACTGAGGAGTCGACCGATAAAGTGCATTGAATACTTCCAGTATCCTTCAGTCGACTGGGCAGTCGACTGAACGCACAGTTTCTAGATATTGGTTGATCTGATTTTAAATCCAAAAGTAGCCATTTTTGGTTAAGATTTGAGAGAGATTTCGGGGATATTCTTAACATTTGAGATATGATTCATGTACAAATTAAATCATTTCATTATGGTTCGTTAATTATTAAAGTTTCTCAATTTGGTACATAAAATGAATTCTATACTTATTTATTTTAATTGAGAAATACTTTGGGGATTTAATTGAGAGTTTTAAAAGTTGTTATTAAGTGAAATTGAACCTAAATGAAGTCCTCATGTTATGAAGGGTCTATAAGAGTATTTTATTGTCATGACACTTGTAAACTAACCGTTAGGAGGCTGATTACATGTGCCCTTATATAGACCTGCGAATTTCTTAAGAGAGCTAATCATTTTAAGAGAAAAAAATCAGTCTATATTTGAGAGAGCTTTTATAAGAGTGATCATTCAACTATACTTTGGGTTGTTCTAAGAGTGATTCTGATAATCAACTGCGATCAAATTTGTGCTGATTCCGGAATTGAAGCTATATTGTTTTCATCATTAATTCTGTGGATTCTGGGTGAGATCTTTCCATATTGATTATTACTTGTTTATTATTGTCTTTGGAAATTGATCTTAGAAATTATTTTTGATTCTTTAAAGAAAATATTCTTTTAAACATTTTCTTGAATTTGATTACGTGCTCAAATTTGCTACCCATATATTGTTAAAATCATATTTCTGTATCTCACATAATTCTATCACTAGTTGAGATATTAATTGAGTTTATATATATCTGGGGTGGTAGAAGCTCCGAGTGAGATTTACTTATCAATTTGTGTATTGGTAAGTTGTGAAGGATTAAATATCATTGGGGATATTTAATTAAGGTAGTAGGGTTTTAGTCCCTTCTTATAAAGAGATTGAGGTACTGATTCTTCCTGGGTAAGAATTACGTGTTTGTGAGTAATTTTGTAACTGTTCAATCCTTACCGGGTAAAAGGATATTTGGAGTGTTTTCGTGAGGTTTTGATTCTTGAGTCTTAGTGTTAAAAAGAATTAGGTTATTCTTTAACCTGTAAAAAGTAGAGGTTATCCCTTAACATTTGAAAAGAAAATTGTAAAGGTTGATTCTGAGCTAATAAATGAATCAGTGTGTGGGTTTGGTTCCTACATTTAAAGGAATCTTGATTTTAGTGGGTGCGACCTCCGTAGAACTCGGGGGACTAGATTAGCCAAGAGTAACTTGGTGAACCAGTATAAATCTCTGGTATGCTATTTTCTTAATTTGTTTGTTTTTGTTGTTTGTGTGTGTACCTAGTTGATTGATTAATTCCACTGTGTTATAAAAATAATAATTAATTTAGACATAAAATTAATTATTTAATTTATTGATTTTTATTCTGATTATTTTTTAATTACCCAATTCACCCCCCTCTTGGGTATTCTACTGAGCCAACAGCTCCTATATGAATTGAAAAGAAATATTTTTGAATGACTAAAATGGAATATAAGAATATTAGTGGAGCTTATTTAAAGATAAAAATGGATAAAGGGGAGAAATCATAAAAGAAAGTGAGTTAAAAACGAGATTAGAGAAGAGATTCAGAAGGGGACAGTCGACTGAAGAGTCGACCGGAGAAAGAAGCTGAGACATCCTGAATCGAAGAGTCGACCGACAGGTCGACCGGTGAAAACAATTGAACTCTCTGAATCTACGAGTCGACTGAGCGGTCGACCGGTGAAAGCACGACAAACTCTCTAAATCTGCAAGTTGACCGAGCGATCGATCGATAAACTGCATGGGCTACTTCCAGTATCTTCCAGTCGACTGGGCAGTCAACTGAACGCGTAGTTTCAGGATACTATTTGATCCGAGTTTAAATCCAAAAGTAGCAATTTGTTGTTAGGATTTGAGAGAGATTTTGGGGATATTCTTTATATTTGAGATATGGTTCATATACTAATTAAATTATTTCAATATGGTTCATTAAATATTAATATTTCTCAATTTGGTAATTAAAATGGATTCTATACTTATTTAATTTAATTGAAAAATACTTTAGGGGTTTAATTGAGTGTTTTGAAAGTTGTTATTAAGTGAAATTGAACCTAAATGAAGTCCTTATGTTATAAGGGGTCTATAAAAGTTTTTAATATTCATGACACTTGTAAACTACCCGTTAGATGGTTGATTACAAGTTCCTTTAAATAGACCTATGAATTTTATTAGAAAAGTTAATCATTCTAAGAAAGTTAATCATTCTATATCATTTTGAGAGAACTTTTATAAGAGTTAGTATTCTTCGATATTGTGAGCTTTTCTAAGAGTGATTCTGTGAATCAATTGCGATCTATTCTTGTTGATACCGGATTTGAAGCTATACTGTTCTAATCATTAATTCTGTGGATTCTAAGTGAGATATTTCCATATTGTTCATTATTTATTATTTTATTTTGAAAATTTGATCTTAGAAATTGTTTTTGATTTTTGAAGAAAATATTCTTTCAAACAATTTCTTGAATCTGATTACGAGCTCCAATTTGTACCCTTATTCTTGTTAAAATCAAATTTCTGTATCTCACATATTTCTATCACTAGTTGGGATATTAATTGAGATTTTATTTATCTGGGGTGGTAGAAGCTCCGAGTGAGATTTACTACTTATCAATTTGTGTATTGGTAAGTTGTGAAGAATTAAATATGATTGGGGATATTTAATCAAGGGTAGCCGGGTTTTAGTCTCTTCCTGTAAAGAGATTGAGGTAGTGATTCTTCTTGGATAAGAATTGTGTTTTTGAGTAATTTTGTAACGGTTCAATTCTTACAGGGTAAAAAGATATTTGGAGTGTTTTAGTGAGGTTTTGATTCTTGAGCCTTAGTGTTAAAAATAATTAGGTTATTCTTTAACTTGTAAAAATTAGAGGTTCATCCTTAGCCTGAGAAAAGAAAATTGTAAAGGTTGATTCTGAGCCTGTAAAAGAATCAGTGTGCGGGTTTGGATCCTACCTTTAAAGGAATCTTGGTTTTAGTGGGTGCGACCTCCGTGGAGCTCAGGGGACTAGATTAGCCAAGAGTAGTTTTGTGAACCAGTATAAATCTTTTGTGTGCTGCATTATTATTTTGGTTATTTTTGTTGTTTGAGTCTGCACTGGATATATTATAATTCTACTGTGGTATAAAGATAATAATTAATTTAGATATAAAATTAATTATTTGATTTATTCAAGTATATTCTGATAATATTTTTTAATTACCCAATTCACCCCTCCTCTTGGGTATTCTATTAGGCCAACAAAATTCATATTGGTTTTACTCATTATCTTACACATTAAATATATGTTAGTTTTACTTCACTTTTGACATTTGAATTCATACTGGTTTTACTTCAAAATTTTACATGTTAAACGTGCATTGGTTTTACTCAAATATTTATGTGTTGAATATATGTTGGTTTCACTCCACATTTTTGTACATCAAATTTACCTCGGTTTTACTCCATCTTTTTATGTCTTAAACACATATAATATAATCCACATACTCGCATATAACACATATATCTCCAAGTATCTTGTATGTTAATATTTGTGTTTGTTGCATCCAAAGAAAGATTAGTAGCAAAGAGTTATAATCAAGAAGATGGCATAGATTATGATGAAACTTATGCTCTTGTTGTTCGATTAGAATCCATTAGAATATTAATGGCCATTGCATGTTCTCGTAATTTTAAATTATTTCAAATGGATGTCAAGAATGTTTTTTTAAATGATTTTTCAACTGAGAAAGTTTATTTGGAACAACCACGTAGTTTTCAAAATGATAAATTGTCTGATCATGTTTTGAAATTACGTAAAGTTTTGTACGAACTCAAACAAGCTCCTCAAGCTTAGTGTGAAAGACTTAGCTGGTATTTAATTGAGAATGGTTTTTAATGTGATTTAAGTGATATAACTCTTTGTTTGAAACAAAATGACTCTAACATTCTGCTAGTACAAATGTATGTGGACGATATTATCTTCAGTTTTACTAATGAAAATCTTTGCCAAGAGTTTACCAAGATAATGCAGGTAGAATTCGAAATGAGTATGATGAGAGATTTAATATGTTTCTTGGGCTGCAAATTAAACAAACTAAAGAAAGAATCTTTATTAATCACGTCAAATACACTAAAGAGTTATTGAAGAATTAAGGCTTTGATAGTGCTAAAGAATACAAAACTCCCATGGCAATAACTATAAAAATAAAAAAGGACAATACGACTAAAAATGTTGATGAAAAGATGTATTGAGGTATAATCGGTAGCTTGTTGTATCTTACAGCAAGTAGACCGAATATTATGTTTAGTGTATGTTTGTGTGAAAGATTTCAATCTTACCTGAAAAAGTCGTATTTAATTGTTGTCAACTGGATCTTTTGGTATTTAAAATGAACTTGTGATCAAGGATTATGGTATCCTAGTGGAGTAATTTTACCTTGATTAGTTACTTCAATGCCCATTTTGTCGAATGCAAAGTTGAGCATAACAGCACAAGTGAGTCATGTCATTTTTTTGGACATGCACTAGTTTCTTGGTCTAGCAATAAACAAAACACTATAGCCTTATACATGACTGGGGTTGAGTATATGGCAACAAGTAATTATTGTGCACAAATTCTATACATTAAACAACAATTGCATGACTTTGGTATTTGCACAGAGGAAGTTCCTCTCTATTATAATAATAAAAATAAGAATCCAATACATCACTCACGAACTAAGCAAATAGAGACACGCCATCATTTTATTCGCGATCACATTCGAAATAGAGACGTTTTTATTACTAGGCATAATAATATATACTTTGAATAGATGTTTTGATTTTTCATTCTCACTTTTCGTGATGACAAAGGGAAAGAAATTATGTGATATTTTTCAAAGTGTGTATTTTCTCCTTACACGAATTCATAAGTATAATTAGAAAGGGGGAGTAATAATGTTTTGTGAGTTATATTGAATATTTTTTAGAAAATATTTTTCTTATTATGGTTCTTAAACGAGTTACAACCAGTCCTCGTATTTAGGGGGTGCGTGATTACATATTTTATTGAGAAATCATCAAAATTAATTGTCATCATAAAAAGAGGGAGATTATTGATCCTAGATGTTTGATGGACAATTGAACGTTGATATTTTATGGAACTAATATGTTTATTGAGTGCTATATTTTAGAGTTCTGTTTGTTCAAATGAGAAAAAAGTTGAATCATAAAAGATATTGATCATTGAAGATTTACAAGACAATATTTTATAAAATATTCAAGATGGTTGCAAGAGAATATGTTAAAAACATTTTGGAGCATTAAAGATTTTTTTTATTCTTAGGTAAAACCTTTATGTTCTTAATGGTACCAATTATGATCCCACACAACACATAAAATCAAGTATTGTTATGCATACCATGGTAAGAAGTGATAAATTAAGATCTTAAATAATTTTTATAAAGTGTTAAATCATGACGATATTTTTTGTAAAGTGTTGAATCAAGAAAAAGTTTTTAAAACATCAAATGAGAGGGTCCTGGTCCATTCAGTTGACTGAAGAAAAGGATCGGTCGACTAACAAAAATAGTAGTTTGAAAGAAAATATAATGAGAGCTACTGGCCAGATCGGTCGACTGTTGAAAAGTCCGATTGACCAACGTAAGCTGTCAATGGTTGGAATTTGAACCTTTGAGCAGGGCCGATTGATTGACAGGGAACTGGTCGACTGATGGTAGCAGATTCAGTCTACTTTGATTATTTCTATTTTCAAGATCTTCAACCCAAATCTTATAGTTTTGAACATTGGAGAATTAGATTTTAAGAGGATTTGAGTATATTTCAAATATCTATCACATATTTTTAGGATCCTACTAATTGGTCCCTATAGTAATTGTTTTTAGTTACTCGCTCACTATTATCTTTGCTTTAACTGAGTATTATTTTTATTTGGGCTAGTAGTATTTTATGTGAAAAATAATTTTTAATTAAGAACATCTTAAAAAATCTATAAAACGATGTTCACTTGTGAAATTTGATTAATATTATTTGTGCGCTTAAATTGAGTTAAATTAGATTTATTTCCTCACGTAGTTTTTGGACATTAATTGAGCATACATTATATTGAGGTGGGAGAAAACTTGTTAATTTTTGTATTTGTAATGATGAATGCATTAATGAATAAAAGAATGTATTATTATCTACATCTAGACTAAAGAAAGGAGAAGGTCAATAAAAAAAGAGATATTAATGAATAAAAGATCCCTCGGCCCGTACGTTGAAAACGGGAGTATTGATTCTTGAACCCCCTCATTTGTCCGTAAGACATATTTAGGACGGTATCTAATCAAGGTAGTTAGGTTTGATCTTCATCATTTGAAAATGATTAGATTTGATTCGGCTTGTAATAGAATTAGGTTAGTCTTTAATCTAGTAAAAAGATAGGGTTCTTCTTTAATTTGTGAAAAGAGAAAATTGTAAAGATTTGATTCTGAGTCTGTGAAGAGAATTAAGTTACTCTTGAACATGTGAAAATAATTGTAAGAGTTTGTTTCCTACTTGAAAAAGAAATCAGGGATTAGTGGATTGTAAAATCCCTATGGAGCTCCGGGGATTGGATATCGGTAAGAGTAACTTACTGAATCAGGATAAATCATTGCGTGTTGTTTCTTTATTCTAGTTGTTTGATTATGCACTTAGTTAAATACGTTTCTGCCGTAATACAAGATAATAACCAATTTGGGAAATTGGTAATTTGTTTGTTTGATAATTAATTGTTTAAATTTTTATCACTATCTAATTCATCTCCCCTCTTAGGTAGATTTGTGGGCCAATAACCTAATACTAGTGTTGTTGCCTAAACCATCCAAAGATACGTATAGCTTTAATTCATTTCTTAATTTGTTTAATTGCTGCAAATTGGTCAAGTCTATGGATATGGATGGTTTTGATTCCTCCATGCCTTCTATTCGTGAAATCGTGCTTGAAAAAGTAAGGGATATTCAAATTCTTGGCCATAAAGTTTGTTGAACCTGATGTTTTGATGGACAATTAAAAGTTGATATTTTATGAAACTAATATTTTTATTAAACGGTTTCAAATTTAAGTTCAATATGTTGTAATGAGAAAAATATTTGGTTGGAAAGAAGAATTGTTGAAGAATTTATAATGGGTGTAAAATAGAGACAATGAAGATTTGAAGCGTATTGAAGACAATTAGGTGAAAACAACTCTTTACTTTCTATACTCTTAATCAAACCCAAATTAAGATCACACATGACACTTTAAAATGAATAAATCTTATGTGTGTCATGTTCAGAAGCAATAAATTTAAGATTTTACATGGTTTTTATGAAGTGTTAAATTGTGAAAATTATTTTGGTTGAGGGCGTAATTGAAAAAATATTTTTAACACTTAAAATGATATATTTTTGAGTCATTTCGGTTAACCGGTGAAAGGGATCAATCAATTAACTAAAATAGTAAGTTAAGAAAGTGAAATGGGTAACCTACTGGTCAATTCAATCAACTGACAAGTTGGGTCGGTCGACTAACTTATCTAGTGGCTGAAAATGAAAAAGTGTGAAAAATAGGAGGACCTACTGATCCGATCGGTCAATTGACCAGAAGTGTCGATCAACCGACCAGACCTATACAACGTCTAGATTTATGATTGTTGTACGAAGTTGGTCAATCGTCGAGTTCGACCGGTCAACCGATGGGTCCAATCAAAATGTTGACTGGTTTGTTTTTTGGTCAAATTACCTCGATTTTGATGATTTCAATAGAGCATTTCAAGGGAATTTAGTTTATTTTCAAAATATATCATATATTATGTGATTCCTATTTATTTGGTTCATTTATTTATTTATTCTCTTAATTAAATTGATAAAATAGTTACTATTCTTATGGATTTTGATTTGAAAAGGTTTAAGGGAACAAATTGATATTTTCCAAGAGTATTTTTTAATGAAACATAATTATTTTGAATATATATAATATATGGGGCCTTTGGATGTCATTTAATGACATGGTATTAAAAAACTAGCTATTATAGGTCTAGATTTAGGCCTATTAATAGAGACATGCAGGATTAAGAAAAACTATCATCAACAACATTCAAAAGTTTCTATTCTAAGAGAGATTCGTTTGTTGAAATTCGTACGTGAGATTATTAAGAGTTCTTGGTTGAAGAGCTAAGTATTTTTGGGTCATCGGTTTGTGTTTTCTAATGTGCTATCATAATCATTTTCGATGAAACTAGGTTAGATCATTCGAAGCTATTGGTTTTACTTTCTTAGATTATTTTGATTTGTTGATCCCAAGATTTTGATGAACGATTAAGTGTTAATGTGTTTGGTGGAACTAACGAGTTTATCAAGTGTTTCAGTTTAAAAATTCCATTGATAATGCTATCACGAAGTAATTGCTAAGGTTGGAATGAGATGGACAAAGATACGGATATTAAGAGATTGAAGATTCTGAAGAATCTAGGTGAAAACAACTCAAATTTATTTTTACTCGTAATGTATCTCAATTAGGATCACACACGATACAAATTAAATGATTTATATTTTAGTGTGTTTTTTATTATGATCCTAGCCATTAATTAGCCATTTTTGGGATATCTAAGTGAGATATTGTAGGGATTTGGATATATTAATGATGTGATACACTTATTTTAATATTCTATAGATATGGTACACTTATTTGAAGTGTTTCTCAATTAAGTATATTTAATTCTTTCTATCTACTTGATTTAAGATTGAGATTTGTTTTGAGGAGTTAATTGAAAGATTTTAAAGCCATATTTAAGTTAAATATACCAAGATTGAAAGATAATGATAGATGGGTCTATAGGTGTATTTAAATGTCATATCTTGTGGAAACTAGTTGTTATAGGGCCTGTTTCAAATTGCTTTATATAGACATACGAATTTTGAGTTTAAGACGTAACTTTTATCAAGAACAATAAGTTCCTCTAATATTATACTGAGAGATTATCGTGAGATCATTCTATTATTGAAGTTCTTGAGTTAAAGCGCTAATTGATTTAGTATCACGGATCTAAGCTGTCTAATAATACGATTTGCAATCTTTTAATGTTTTCCTGGTGAGATCGTTCCAAGCTTTTATTCTTTATTGTGATTATATATTATTATTGCTTGGTTGGATATTCATTCTTGTGAAATTGTTTTTGAATTTTAAAAGCATAAAAATGATTTTAAAACGATTTTTGTGATAATCTTATTACGTGCTCTTATTTTTTTTTTTTATTTTTTTTTTATAATCAGATTTTAAATTCGTCACTTAATTTTATCACTAGTAACTATCGGGACATTAATTGATTTAAATTGATTTGAGGTGGTAGAAGTTTCGAGTGGAAAAAAACTAATTGATTTTTGTATTTGATGAGTTTGTGCGGATTAGATACTGTTGGGTGTATCTAGTCAGGGGTACCAAGGGTTTCAATCTCTTCCGGTAAAGAGATTGAGATTTAATATTTACCTAAAGTACCAAAACATTAGGTTACTCTTTTTCCTTGAAAAGAGATAGGTATGATTCTTTTTGATTAGAATTAATTATGAGTGAATTGTAAAAGTTCCATCCTTACCTGAAAAAATGATACTTGGAGTATTTTTGGTTAGGTTTGATTCCTAGCCTAAAGTATAAAAGAATTAGGTTTGATCCTTAACCTATGAAAGGAATAGGTTAGTCTTGAGCCAGGTAAAAAAATAAGGTTATTCCAACGCCTGAGAAAAGGATTAGCTGGTAATTGCTCATTAATAGAATTAGGTTAATCTTTAACTTGGAAAAATATAAGCTTCTTCCTTAGCCTATGAAAAAAATAAATTGTAAAAGTCGATTCTGAGCTTGTAAAAGAATCGTTGTGTAAAGGTTTGGTTCCTACATATTTAAAGGAATCTAATAGTTTAGTGGGTGTAAATCTCCTTGGGGCTCGGAGGACTGAATTAGCCAAGAATGACTTGGTGAACCAGGATATATCGTGGTGTACTACATTGTTGATTTTCTTTATTTCTTGTTGTTTAGGTGTGCACCTAGATTTATACACTTATCCGCTGCTATTTGAACATAATAGTTAATTTAGGATTAAATTAATTAGTTGAATATTTAAGTGTTGAATGATAATAATTTGGTTTAATTTTTATAACTACCCAATTCACCCCCTCTTGGGTAGGTCATTGGGCCAATAATTGACATTAGAGCTGGTTTTAGCTCGATAGGGTTAACACCCTAGCTAAATCGATCACATGTCACATACCACATATAATATTTTTTGTGTATCCTCCTTTGATGGTGATAGATTCGTATATGAAAATGTGGTTTATGATTCTTATGGTACTAGTGGTAGTGATGGATGAAGATAATGAAAATGTCCATATTTTCATGAAAAAAATTTGCTTTCTCTCACTATTCTTTTTGCTAATGAAAACTTGATTTTAAAAAGAAAATTTGATTCTTTTGGAAATAGAGGAAAAAGTGTTCGAAAATCTAAAGTGCATTTGGGTGATTATTGTGGTATAAAAGAGTTTTCGGACGTTATTTTTGAAATTAATAATTTGCTCTCTGAAGTAGATTTTTTTGAAAATGAACACAGAATTTTAAAAAATAATTTTGATATTATTTTCAGGCAAATGTCAAATCTTGATTCAAAAATCGATTTACTTAAGAAATTTTTTGAAAAATCAAAATTCGACCTCAAATATATTTCGAGAGTTTTTGAAAATGGTTTTTCTAGGTAAAGTAGATATGCTTCATCATCTCATCTTTCATCACAAGCTAGCGATAGTTATTGTTGCTATTGTTAGAAATGATTCATGCTTTACATCTCATGCTTTCTATGATAATCAATAAGATTTGATATGTTATTATTGCAATAGGGTTGGACATTTTAAAGTATCATGTCCGTTCAGGAGCCCTAAGTTCATGTCTAACAAGAATGAAACCAAAATGAAATGGATACTGAAGAGGGCTGTTGAAATGTCTTGTGCAGAGTTACATAATGTCGAGAGTGGAGCCGAAAGAAGAAACAAAGATGTTATATCAAAGCCAAGATAGGAAGTCACCAAGGATTCACAAGCGACACGTGCAATCCGAAAAGATTTACCAAAGCCAAGAGGTGTAGTTGCAAAGAAGCCACAAGAGATATGTGCAAAGAGAAAAGATGTACCAAAGCCAAGATAGGATATCACCAGGAAGCCATAAGTGATACGTCCGAAGGGAATCATCAATTAATCAAATTGAGATAATCAAATACAGAGAATATATGGATATGCCAATAAGAGTTGTGCACCTAAATTAATCATCGGTACAAATGAATTAAAGAGTAAAGTTGTCCCGAATGATATAAATGGTACTCTTAACCCCTCGTAGTTTAAATTTATTAAATTTGTTAAAGAGAGAGGTGTTCGATTTGCCAAATAGGTAAGTTGATACTAATTTCAATGGCTTATACTAAATGATGTACTTATTTGTTATCTTAGAAACAAGTAAATGGTGATTCTTAGAATCACATTTAGTTAAGGTGTATTAACATGTTTTTATGAGCTTATATTAAGTAATGATTTTGTGTTTGATTTTAAAACATGTTAAGTGAATTAGAAAATGAATCAAGTGTTTGTGATCTCACTAAGTATTATAAATGACTTGTTGTATTTTAGTAAGATTATTTGTATTGCCATTCATGTTATTTACTTTTATACAAATAAATTGAATTGAGCTGATTTTTTATGGATCTCGATTTATTAAAATGCATGATATTGTATATTAAGAAGAATTAAATGATTTATTTGATTTGGACTGATCAAGCTTTGATTATATGCCTACGAGAAATTCCATTGTTAGCTAATATTCATTTATCGATGAAATATTTATTGCTAAGAAATGCTTGATAAAATTAGTATTAATCATGATCTTACCTGTCAACATATCATATAAATTTAAGCTTACATATTTTTATGCCATGCTATATGAGGTCCACTAAAAGTCATGTTTGAAATATGTGAAACATCTTGTATCAATCCATGACTTGTTTATCATTGAGTTATTTGTTAATCTACATGATCTTGGAATATATAACATGATACCGTTGTACATGGATACCCTTATAATCATTTGGTGTCTAGCTTTCATCTAATGTCTTTTTTTTTTTTTTTTTTTTTTTTTTATTAATGATTATTGTTCAAAAAGGGAGATAATTTTTTTATGAGATAAATATGCATTTATCCATGTTTAAAGCATGCATTAGATTTATGTTGATTTATCATAAGTTATCATTTAGATAAGCTTTCTATTTTAGTGAGTTAAAAATTATATTGTTCTTGATTCTATCTAAAAGGAATACATTATTTGGTATCATGAGAAAGGCATGTTGACTTAACTAAAATTATATGATTTCATGCTATTTGTTGAAATATTTTGTTTGTCTCAGGTTTATTCTCTTAAGTATGAATTGAATTGTTTACAATTACTTAGGGGGAGAAGTTTTTATAAGTGGGGTAATAATGTGTTATGCTTAAATCGAAAAAAAAGATGTTGAATATTTTGATACTTTCGATTAGCTTGTTGATATATTTGTCAAACCTTTAGTGAAAGATTAGTCTATGAAAGTTATCTGAGGTTTAGGTAGGACTAAACACAATGATGTTTGCCTAGGGTGATTTTTTTGGTTCCCCTTCTCCACTTTTTGAGATGACAAAGGGGGAGAGAATATTTTATATTTATTGAATATGTTTATTGAATTGAATTGTTTGATAAAGGAAAAATATAAACAGAGAAACCATAGTTGCATTTAAAATGAGTTAGTTAATGTTTAGGTTTTGTTCACCTAAACATTGCATTATTATAAGGGGAGAATAATATTGATATGATCATGTTGCTCTATTGAATATTTATAATTGTTTTATTTATCATATTTTATGCTTCATTGGATATCTGATGATCTTATTGAATTATCTTCATGATTGTGCTATAATGAGTTAAAGAATCCATGCTTGGATTTAGTGGGAGCGTGGTTACATTCTTATTTTGAAGAAAATATAAAAATTAATTGTCCTCATAAAAAAGGGGGAGATTGTTGATCTCAAGGTTTTGATGGATAATTAAGTGTTGATGTTTTTGGTAGAACTAACGAGTTTATTGAGTGTTTCAGTTTAAAAGTTCCATTGATGGGGTTATCATGAAGTAATTACTCTTAATGTATGCCGATTAGGATCACACACGACACAAATTAAATGATTTATATTTTAGTGTGTTTTTTATTAGGATCCTAATTAGTTCACATATTTACTCCAATGTAAAATTAAAAAAGAGATTGACCTACGAAAGATTAGTGTTTAAAATTGATTTATAGTGTCAATTCATTTAACCGAGAAAATAAATCGGTTAAAGGGTCCAAAACGTTGAAGATTGGAGTTGAATTGAATTAAAAATAATGTTCCAGCATTGATCGGTCAATTGACCAAGAAGGATCGGTTGATAGGTGTAAATTACCTATATATTTTTAACTCAAATTTGTTAGTTTTCGAGTACGTTTATTACGTTTTAATACATTTTAATGTGTTTAACCAATTCTGGCTAAAAGCCCACCGCCTAGGCGGTGAACCAGCAAAATGTTTTCCCACTCCAGCGTTGACTCCATCGCCTCGACGAATCTTAACCGACATACTCCACCGCCTAGGCGGTGACCTCTGCACAGTTTAGATATTTGTTAGTTATTTTTTGACCTATTTAAACCCTTAATCTCCGTCAACTTGAAACGGAGGCGAGATTTTCTCGCCTCGTAGGTACGTGTTCTAAACCCCCGTCTTCAATATCATGCTATATACTATTATTGGGATCGCTGACGAGTCGTTTTGGGCAATGCCTGTGTTAAGTTGGTGGTGATGTGTAGTATGTTTTAGTATGTGTTTATGTTATTAGTTAAGTTTTGCTGTTTTTATCGTATGCATGCTTGTTTAGGATTAGCTTGTTTAAGATTAGTTTATTTAGTTTAGTTGTTGTTTTGTGCTAAGTTTTGACGTCATCTGGGTCTTTACCCGGTGATGAGTTTGTCCCTTGGTTGTTTTGAGGTCGAGCGTACTGTGTGCTTAACGTATCGTCTTAGTAAAAGTTATTGTAGATCCTAAATGCACGAGCACGTAAACTCAATATAGCACTATCTAATTGATTTGAAACCGATTATCCTTCACTCAATTTCATGACAATAGGGATTCTAGAACTTGATTTGGGAGAAATTCGAGGCGAAATCCTAGGCGAGGTTGTTTAGGAGATATGATTTAGGCATTCATTTGATCGCTTGAGCCTTTTGAAGCCTACCATGCAATATTATTATCCCTCATTACCCTGTCGAAACCAAAATGCCAATTCAATTTCTGAACATTTATTAAATACCCTAGCCGATTGAACTTTTTCCAAACCTTTATCGCTAAATCGAAGGCACAACATGAGTGAATCAAGTTAGCATTTCGCTACTTGATGTGAGCAGTTGGGTTTAGGGTGAACTTCTAAATCGGTAGGTATTCGAGTACTCGCTTGTCGTATGTCGTTCATATTTTTGCACACTCCTAAAATTTTAGAAATTCGAATGAGTTTGGGGGTGTGTTACTTAATCTTTTTTTTGCACACTCCTAAAATTTAAATATTCGAATGAGTTTTGGAGGTGTGTTATGTAAAATAATAATAATAATAATAATAATAATAATAAAAAAAAAAATTACATTTCTTTTTGACATGACAAGTGAGTACGACGTTCTTAATTATATTGTTCAGGGTTGTTTCAAAATTATGGGGTGTCGAGAGTGAGAAAGAGTCAAACATGTGCCTCGGGTATCATCATGTTAATGACGATTAACCTGTTTTGTATTTCTGATATACCCGTGGCCATTATTCCAAAACCGAACTAAGCCCTAATGATCTTCATGAACCTCCGAGCCTATAATAGTGGAGAATAGATCCCGGGTCAGGCGTATGGATTCCCTATACTTTAAAGGCTTTAGTCATGAACTATATTGAGAGATAATCCCATCTAATCAATGGATAGTTGTATATTTGATTTTAATCACACACACTTAAACATGATCTAGAATGACGCTTACAATTTTTGAATGTTGAAATTCTAGAACACCACATGGTGTGATTTATACTTGAACTTGATAGGATTGGGGGCTAATGAGGGAAAATCTTTCGGCCGGCAGATGAAAATCAAAACTTCCACATTTTTTTTTGTTTTTAGTGTTTTTCGTTTTTAGTTTTCAATTTCGTAATTAGTTTTTATATTTTCTTGTATTGTGTGGGTGTTTTGCTCGAGGACTAGCAAAATTTCGAGTTCGGGGGTATTTGATAGGTGTAAATTACCTATATATTTTCAAATCGAATTTGTTAGTTTTCAAGTACGTTTATTACGTTTTAATACATTTTAATGTATTTTTATTCTTTTTGTATTAAAACAGGTGTGTGGGGGTGAAAATGTATGAAATTGGAGCATAAACAATCAAATTGTATCAAGAACGGTTAGAGAACGGTGGAAAAATTAGCAAGGCGGCAAAATTCTGAAAGAAGTCCACCGCTACGGCGGTGAAAATGCTGAGAAAAACCAATTCTGGCTGAAAGCCCACCGCCTAGGCGGTGAACCAACAGAATGTTTTCCCACTCCAACGCTAACTCCATTGCCTCGGTAAAACCTTAACCGACATACTCCATCGCCTAGGCGGTGACCTCTGCACAGTTTAGATATTTTGCTAGATATTTTTTGGCTTATTTAAACCCTTCCTCTCCTCTTCTATTCCGGTGGAACCACCCCCCAACCCCTTAGGCTATATTTTAGGATGAGTTTGAGAGATTTTCGAGGGAGCACTCTCAACCCAAGGTAGAAGATGAAGAGGGAAACGATCGTTCCATGGTTCTAGCGCCAATTCTTTGGATATAGGCTAAGTCGCTTGTTTCTTCTATTTGTTTTCTTCATTTTGATAATTGTTGAGCATGTTTATGCCATTTTACATTTTATACATGGTTATGGCCATTGACTAAACATAGGTTGTTTAGGAATTACTAATATAATTTATGAATACGTTATTTAATTAAGTTTATGTTTTGTTTGCAGATGTTCTTCGTTATTTTGATTGTGTGTGCCATATTGTTTGTTTATCATGTTATGAGAATACGGAGTTTGACAAATCCTGGATTCAAACTAGTATAAACGAACGCCACGATCCAACAACCTGGTCGGGAGTTGGATTGTGAACAATCGATGACGTTGGGGCAAGACTCACGTGACCTAGAGTCGTTAAGACGTTGATGGGGACTTCAGCGTTGACGCGAAGTCACGTATTCCCTCGTCTTACACTCGGGAGAGGTGACAGGGGAGTTTTAGAACTGAGATTGTCGATAGGGTAAACACAACGCGATGATCTAATAACCCGGGAGAGAGTTGGATTATGTGCAATCGATGACATTGGGGTGAGACTCACGCGGCCTAGGATCATTAAGACGTTGAGGGGGACTTCGGTGTGACACGAAGTTGCGTATTCCCCCGTCTTACACTTGGGAGAGGTGGCGGAGGTGTTTTAGAACTAAAATTGTCGGAACGCCGTTAATATAAACTAAAACGAGATCGAACACGTATTCGTAAATGAAACTAATCCCTAGACAACCTATTCTCTCAAAACTATCTTAATATAATATTAGTATAGTTAAATTAGTATTTTAGTATTAGTATTAATTAATTAAATTCACATTTTTAGCGTCTAGATATAGTCGGGATATGACAATTGTGGTACTCCATAGTAACCTCAATCAATCCTTGTGGATACGATACTTGACTAAAAGATCCATTATACTTAAACTTGATCCGTACGCTTACGGTGAAAGTGACAGCGCATTAATTGCGGCCACCATCGGTCAACCGATAGGTGTAGGTTGGTGGTGGCCGCTAAATAAGCACTGTCACTTTCACCGCAAGTGTACGGATCAAGTTTTAATATAATGGACCTTTCAGTCGGTTATCGTATCCACAGTGATTGGTGTTGTTACTATCGACTATCGCGATTGTCATAATCTGACTTTATTTAGGCGACAAAAATGTAATTAATTAATTAAATTAATACTAATATAACCTAAATTAATTACACCAATATGCTAATATATTTTATGGTGAAGAATTTCCTAGGGATTAACGTGTTTACAAATACGTGTTCGATCTCGATTTGCTCACGTTTATGGTGTTCGACCTATTTGATAATCTCGGTACATAAACTCTACCGCCACCTCTCCCGAGTGTAAGATGGGGGAATACATGACTTTGAGTCAACGAAGAAATCCCCCTCAACGTCTTAACGACCCTAGGTCACGTGAGTCTCACCCAGCATCATTGATTACACACAATCCAACTCCTTCCCGGGTTATTAGATCGTGCGTTGTATTTACCCTATCGACAATCTCAGTTTGTAAACTCTCTCGCCACCTCTCCCGAGTGTAAGACGGGGGATATAACACAATTTAGAATCAACAAAGAAGTCCCTCTCAACGCCTTAACGACCCTAGGTTGCGTGAGTCTTGCCCCAACGTCATTGATTGTCCACAATCCTAACCCCGACCGGGTTATCGTATCGTGGCGTTTGTTTACCCTAATCCGAATCCGGGGTTTGTCAAAATCCCGTATTCTCCATTTATCAATCCAAGCATCATAAACAAACAATACGATAAATACAATCAAATTACGAAAGAACAAACATAATCGCAACACCAAAATCATCCAAACAAACATATTTATAAATATACCGTTAATCCCTACTACAATCCATATTTAACTCGTGGCCATAGCCGCATAAACATTTAAATCGAGCTAAACATGCTCACATGATCCTAAGATAAAGAAATAAGAAAAAACAATCAAAGAACTTCGCCTCGTCCGAAGATAAACCGCTAAGAATACTCAACGATCAATTCGCCGTCTTCTCCACTTCAAGATGTGGGCTCCACCTCTAAAACACCTAAACCATAGCCTTAATATGGCCTAAGGTACCCAAATGGCCGGGGGGCTCAAAGGAGGGGGAATGAGAGGGGTATTTATAAGAAAAATATTTAAATAAAATATCTAGGCTGTGCAGAGGGTCATCGCCGCAGCGAAGAGATTCATCGTTGCGGCGGTGAGTAGGTTGGTTCAATGATCGCTGTGGCGATGAAGACAACGGTGGCTTAAGAAGAACATTCTACTGGATCACCACCGCGGTGGTGGATTTCACCGCTGCAGCGATGGGCTGTCAGTAGCCAATTTCAGTTCTTTGCTTCTTCACCGCCGCGGCGGTGGTGTCACCGCTGTAGCGGTGACACGCGTTGGTAGTTTAGCTTTAACGTATTCATCCGAAGTCCGATTGAGGTGATTAAAAAACCTATAGAAATATAAGACAAAGATATACAACTTTCATGGTTTGAGTTTCCCCAAAATCGAATGGCATTATGTTCCAAAATAGTCTTGAAGTTACTACACCTGTACCGGCTTTGTAGGTTTGGTGACCGCCTAGGTGAAGAAGTAGGCGGTGGACTTGGAAATGTTCTCAGCATCTTCACAGCCTAGGCGGAGGTCTGGACGCCTAGGCTGTGGGCTTCTTTCACAATGTTGTCTCCTTGCTCATTTATCCACCGTAACTTCGTCCGCTTTGGTTCGATCACGTCGTTTTTGCTCCGATTTCATACCTTTGCCCCGCACGCTTGATTTATACAAAAAGAATAAAAACAAATAAAAACATGATAAAAATAGCTATAAAAATACTCAAAAACTAACAAAACCGATTTGAAAATAGATAGGTATTTTACACCTATCAGTTGGGAATTGGGAAAGTCTCTGAATCGATCAATTAACCGATAGTCGATAAGTGAACTCTCTGAATCGATCGGTCAACCGACCATCGATGATCGGTTAATCGACTAGGGCTGAATTTTGGCCTAGAAAAGCATTTTGAATTAATCGGTCAATGGATCCATGGGGGATCGGTCAACCGACCACGTTTGTAAAATGGCTTGGGTTACAACCTAAAATGATCGATTGACCAATGGTGCATTGATCGGTCACCCGACTGGGTAGCTTTAGATTTTGAAGATTTCGAGGAACTATTCAAAAACTAGTCGTTAATTAGCTATTTTTGGGAGATATAAGTGAAATATTGTAGGGATTTGAATATATTAATGATATGATACACTTATTTTAATATCCCTATAGATATGGTACACTTATTTGAAGTGTTTCTCAATTAAGTATATTTAATTATTTCTATCTATTTGATTTAAGATTGAGATTTGTTTTTAGGACTTAATTGAAAGATTTTAAAGCCATGTTTAAGTCAAATATACCAGTATTGAAAGATAATGATATATGGGGTTTATAGGTACATTTAAATGTCATATATTGTAAAAACTAGCCATTATATGGCTTGTTTCAAATTGTTTTATATACACATACGAATTTTGAGTTTAAGACGTAACTTCTATCAAGAACAATCAGTTCTTTTGATATTAGACTGAGAGATTATCGTGAGATCATTCTATTGTTGAAGTTCTTGAATTAAAGCGCTAATTGATTTGGCGTCACCGATCTAAGCTATCTAGCGATACGATTTAAATCTTTCGATATTTTTCTTGTGAGTTCGTTTCAACCTTTTACTCTTTATTTTGAATATATATTATTATTGCTTGCTTGGATATTCGTTTTTGTGTAATCGTTTTTAAACTTTAAAAGCATAAAAGTTATTTTAAAACGATTTTTATGATAATCTGATTTAGTGCTTATTTTTGTGCTACCCGTTTTTTTTTATAATTAAATTTTAAATTCCTCACTTAATTCTATCGCTAGTAATTATCGGGACATTAATTGAGATGTATTGATTTGAGGTGGTAGAAGTTTCGAGTAGGAAAAAACTCATTGAATTTTGGATCTGGTGAGTTTGTGCGGATTAGATATTGTTGGGCGTATCTAGTCAGGGGTAGCAAGGGTTTCAATCTCTTTCGGTAAATGGATGGAGGTTTAATCTTTACCTAAAGTACAAAAAAGTTCGATTACTCTTTTCCCTTGAAAAGAGGTAGGTGTGATTCTTCCGAATTAGAATTAATTGTGAGTGAATTGTAAAGGTTCCATCCTTCCTTGGAAAAATTATACCTGAAGTATTTTTGGTGAGATTTGATTCTTAATCTAAAGTATAAAAGAATTAGATTTGATCCTTAGCCTGTGAAATGATTAGGTTAGTCTTGAGCCTAATAAAAAGATAAGATTATTCCAGTGCCTGAGAAAATGATTAGCTGGTAATTCATCCTGAATAGAATTAGATTAGTCTTTAGCCTGTAAAAAGATAAGGTTCTTCCTTAGCTCGTGAATAGGAAATTGTAAAAGTGGATTCTAAGCCTGTAAAAGAATCGTTGTGTAAAGATTTGGTTCCTACCTATTTAAAGGAATCTAGTTGTTTAGTGAGTGTGAATCTCCATGGGGCTCGAATGACTGGATTAGCCAAGAGTAGCTTGGTGAATCAGGATATATCGTGGTATATTGCATTGTTGATTTTCTTTATTTCTTGTTGTTTGGGCATGCACCTAGATTTATATATTTATCTATTGGTATTCGAAGATAATAGTTAATTTAGTATTAAATTAATTATTTGAATATTTAAGTGTTGAAATATAAGAATTTGGTTTAATTTTTATAACTACCTAATTCATCTCTCCCTCTTGGGTTGATCATTGGGCCAACATGATTAATTGCTTGGATAGGTTATTTGTGAAAATCGTTTTCAAACATAATTTTTGTGAAAATCTTTTAAAAAGATTTTTATTTGAGAAATCAGATTACGTGTTATTTGTGTATTAAATTGTTTAGTCCGATTTGTGCCTCACTTTGAATTTATCACTTAATAATTTCCGAACATTAATTGAGTATAATCATATTGAGATGGTAGTAGCTCCTAGTGGGAAAAAACTTGAAAATCTTTTGCATTTGCGAGTTGGAGCGGATTAGACACGTTTGGGTCGATGTCCAATCAGGGTAACTTGGTTATAATCTTTAGCCGGTGAAAAATATTGGGGTTTAATTTTTAGCCTTAAAAAGGATTAGGATTTAATATTTGACTACAAAAAAATTAGGTTAGTCTTTAACCTTTAAAAAGATTAGATTTTAATTATTCCTATTATAGAATTAGAGTGATTGTAAAGGTTCTTCCTACACTTGTGAAAATGATAAGTGTAATAGCGTGAGAGAGTGATAGGTTCATACTTTAGGGGCCGAAAATATAATTTTCCCTATTTATTTAGTATTTCTGTTCTTAAAAATCTAAGAATTAAAATACAAATATAAAGAAATGTTCTGTTCTCATTCATGTTTCTAAGAGCAACTTTTTATGTTTTGAACAAAATTGTTCTAAATTATTTAATCCAACTTGAAAATTATCGCTTACTACTAGAAAAAATTAAAATATTTTTGAATCTTAAAATATATAAAAAAAAAAATTGACAAGAAATTAAAATAATTCCAACAAACATATTCTCCATTTCCTTTTGTTTCTTTTTCTTCGGTTCCCTCCACGAATGGGCGTTAGACATTTTTTTTGACATGACGTCATGGTCATTGCATAGTTGCTTACGCCACAAGCTGCGTGGCGACATCCCATTTGCGTCGGGACCCATCCAAACCGGCCCTTGAATGTACGGCGCGATTTCGGGTCCACCCGTCCACACTGAAATAAAGGACTTCAAACCAAAATGTCGTTAGGTACTGTGTCAGAAAATGAAATGCAAGACACCATCATGGTGGTATGAACAAGATAAAGTGATAAACCCAAATTAACTGCTCATTTGCTCCCCAAATCTCGTGTGCCCAAATCCATCACCGTCGGTGGGCCAAACCCTCCGGGAAAAAAGCGACGCTTTTGATGAAGCCTATGCATACTAGAAGCCCGGGATCCATCCAACTTGGGGATCGGTTTTGCAGGTATAATCAAAGTGCGGCGCTTAGTGTCGTAAGGTGAGTCACCGCCAAGTTGACAGAAAATATTTGCTTGGCGTGGAAGATGTGCAAATAACAAAATAATCAGTATGCCACAACAGATTTGGTGACTAGGCACTCCACACTCTTTTCATCCCAGACAAAGAACTGTATAAATATTCAAGTAAGTCATGAACCTAAGTATGCGATGCTATATTATGCAATTCTTGTGCAACACTACACTGTGTCTCTCAGGTATTATTGCACCATATTTGCATCCTTTTACTTGGTTTCATACCTTTTTCTACATCCAATTCTTACTCTCATGCCGATTTTCCTTGAAATTCACCCCCCAGTGTTAAGAATTTGTGCAGAAACCCCCAAAGATAGCATAATGGAGGCTACCGAGGGTAGAATCCTAAATTCATTATGTTACCATCTTTTAGCAACATCAGTTGGGGCCGTCTGTGGGAATGACAATTAAAGTCGTGTTTCATCTCTGCTGTGCTTCGACAGTTCTCTGTTTATGCTCCCTCTGTCTAAGAGTGTCGCCCTAAGAGAAAATTCTTCATCGATACAAGAGTCGCAATCCAACCACACGCCTCTCCAAGAATTGCCAATAGAACCTCCTGCACCCAGCCTCGTATCGGTTCACGGGGAAGCCTGTCTTGAGCAAATTGAGAATCAATTTTTAAGCAAAACTGCTAGATCGTATAATTGGTAAATGTTGTCCAAGCACCTTCTCAACTGCCTGCCGTGGGCGCTCGTGCTTCTCCTCAAGAAGGATCTCGCCTAGGAGTGTCATCTACTAGTATATTAATCCCTAAATAACCTATATTTGGCCAATAGCCATAACCATATATACAATTTAAAATGAACTAAACATGCCCAACAACTACAGAAATGAAGAAAATAAAGAAAAGAAACGAATGACTTAGCCGATATCCGAAGATTTGGCGCTAAAACCGTTGAACGATCGCTTTCTTCTTCATCTTCTTCCTTGGGTTGTGAGCTCTCTCTCAAAAATCTCTCAAACCCACCCTAAAATATATTCTAAGGCCTTAGGGGGTGATTCCCATTGGAAGAGAGGAGGAGAGAAGGGTATTTATAGGGCTCAAAATATCACAAAATATCTAATTATGTGTGCAGAGAGATCGCCGCGGCGGTGAGTAGGTCGGTTAAGTGATCGCCTAGGCGGTGAAGTCAGCGATGGAATTAGTGACCATCTTGCAGTTTCACCGCCGCAGGGGTGGATCTCACCGTTACGGCGGTGGATGTCCAGCAAGAATTGGCCCTTTCTGCATTTTCACCGCCACGTTTCAGAATTTTGCCTCGCTTATTTTTCCACCGTTCTTCAACCATTCTTGATTCGATCTGATCGTTTATGCTCCATTTTCCTACCTTTTCAACCCTACACACTTGATTTATACAAAAAGACTAAAAACTAATTAAAACGTAATAAAAAACTATAAAAACGCTCGAAAACTAACTTAGTTTGGTTTGAAAATAGATAGATATATCATACCTATCAATGAACAACTCACTGCTCGATGGGACACCGTATACATGAACTAGTAATAATTCTCTAAAACTAATCGACTTGGACACGAGGATGTAGATTACTTAACTTGGAATCTTCCTAATTTATCATGCACTCACCACCTATGGCATTCGCTTTCTGGTTCAATCCAGAGTCGTTTCAATGCAATCGGCCTCAAACTTTTTGCTTTATCTTTCCATTAAAGCAATCACCCAGTTTTCATAATAGATTTTCGTTTTAGCACTTACCGTACTCTAATCCTTGCTTAAAATGTTTATCCCCTGCAAAATATGACTATAAGAACAACCAATAAACTACTTAATTCTATTTTATACATTGTTAAACTTACATCATGGCACAAACATCATTGGTGGAATATAATTTCTTAATCATTTCAACTTTGTTAGGGTTGTATTATTAATAGAAGTTTAAAAACTAGTAGATGTGTGTGTGTGTGTGTGTATATATATATATATATGTTGAATCTAATATTTTGATGAACAATTAAATGTTGATATTTTATGGAACTAATAGTTTTATTGAGTAGTTTCAGATTAAAAGTTCCATAAGTTGAAATAAGAAAAAAGTTTGATTGAAAAGAAGAATTGTCGAAGAGGAATTGTTGAAGAAAATGTAACGGATACAAAATGACAATGATGAAAACTTGAAGAGGTTTGAAGACATTGAAAACAATTAGGTGAAAACAACTATTTACTTATATACTCTTAATACAACATGAATTGGGATCACGAACGTCACTTTAAAATGAATTAATATTATGTAGACGTGGTTCATTTATGTGTTTTAAGTGTGTTTTTCCATGTGCTATGTCACACCCCACACTGGACACCCATCATGTGGGGCCGGCGTGACGTAGACAAGTCACCATCCACTAACTAGCCAACCTAATGCGTCAATAACAAAATTGTAAATACATACAACACATATAATAGTCCCATCCTGTAGGGATACACCGTCCCGAATATAAATACAATCAAAATAAATCCCCTGAACCTCACTTAGATTTCCTTCCTGATATCCCGTCTCCAAAATTATCCTCAAATGACCCATTCGCGTGACTTGCGTAATCTCTATCTAGCGCCAGTAGGGGATCGACCAACTCCTAACTATTTTACCTGCGAGTGTACTGCCTTCTTAGTAAAATTATTTTTAAAATAATAATACATTCTACAACATTTAAATGGATCAAGTATAAGTTTATAAATACCACATAGCTCGTAAAATCCCCAGTATATGAGCAGAAAAAATAAAGTGACATAATTAAGTTCCATTCAAATTCTAATATAAAAAAAAAAAAAAAGAATCATACTAATCACCCTGATAATAAATATCAAATCAACCAATATACGTAAAACACCACATCTCAAGCACTCATCTCAAACAGACACCTCAAATACACACGCTGGCCAGCCCTAATGATCGTTTTAACCTCACGATCGGGAGTTTGCAACGGTACCGTACCATCCGTAGGATATGCCTTCCTACGAACACCCATCACTCCGCCGAAGCGGATAATCACCGCGCAGTATAAACGTCTAACATCACTCTGCCAAAGCAGATAAACATCACTCCGCCGCAGCGGATAACATCACTCTGCCAAAGCGGATAACATTACTGCGCCGAAGCGGATAACCTCACTCTACCAAAACAGACAAATACAATGGCATCGTTAAATCAAATATAGCATCATCAAATCACAACTCAATAAATATCGTCTACTCAACATCGTCAAATCACCACGTCAATCTCTTTTTCTCAAAACCAACTTTTAAATTTAAAAATCATATTTCACACTTCCTTTTAAAGAAAACGTCTGATTTTATCAAAACCACTTTTTTACCCTTTATTTTTAGAAAACCAGGCATTTTTTTTAGAAAATAGATGTTTTCTATTTTCTTTTAAAAAACACTGTCTGATTTCACCAAATCCAACAAAAATTCATTTTCAACTTCGTTTCGAAGCCATCGAAATCTTTTGAAAATCCCGTTTACCAACTCACTCAAAACCTGCTTGATCCACAAATTTTTTAAAACATCTAATGTAAACACAACCATTTTCTATCATATATATATATACAAACATAGTTTGGTAAGAAGACAGTACACTCACCTGAATATCCGTTTCCAAAAGTTCCACCGACTCTCTGCTACTGATCTTCTGGAAATCGGGAACCTATTCGTGACAAGCCCTAAATTAATATTTTATGTAAAAATAACCTAACCAGTAAATACAGGCCCTAATTTTCGTAATTTCCTATTCACCGAATTCCATATTACTATTTAACGAGTATGGTTCCGTTACCGTTTACGATATCAAATTCATTCATGCGAATGGTCTCAATATTTATTATCGTCATTTCGACATTTCGGTACTAGAGATTAGTTTTATAATCACTCATGAGACAATTTAAACACAATTAAGTGCATAAATTAAAAGTAATAGGAATTTTACCTCTTTCGACTTTTCCATCGGTCGCAAAATTGGATTTTTAATTTCTGTTGGGGTGGTTTGTGGAATTTTCCCATTCTTTTTTCCCTTTTTTTTTTCTTGTTCCTTCTTCGTTTTCTGGTCCCCGATGGCTTCACCGAACCTCCCTCTCTCTTCCACCAGCCTGCACCGTCGGCGACGGCTCCCCATTTTCTCTTCCTTTCCCTTTTCTTCTTCTGTTTTTTTTTTCGTTTGTGTTTTTGGTTCAGCCGCCGGCACCTCCACCGGCGGCCCACCACGCTCCCCCTTCCTCTGTTTCTACTCAGCCGAGCAGCACCGTCACGCCACCCACACCATCGCCTACTTAACCCGAACGGAACACACACCCACAACCCATCAATGATAACGACGAACGGCACTCCCCAAACCACCGCGATCGACCACTTCTCCGACCCATCTCCCTCTTTCTCTCTCTAACCCTCCGCCAACGACGAACACATACACTCACATACGCTGGTACCAGACGATGGGAAGCAACACACACGACTCACACAACACTCACTTACACGATCACCAGCTGAACAACTCTTCCACGCCACCGAACCGAACGGCGACACACACCAACCAACACCGAAGAACACACCACCGACGAGCGGCAACACCTCACCCTTATATGCGATCGCCGGCCACCTACACATACTCACGACTATCGCTACAAACAATCGACGCACACACATGCTGCGTGTAAGTTTCCGATTTGAATTTCTCGCCGCCGGCGAGTTTCCTCTCTCTTCGATTTTTTGTTTTGCTCCCCCCTTCCTGTCGCGTGTGTGTGCATGAGTGTATATATATATATATATACACACACGCGCGTGTATATATATATATATACACACACACACACACACATGCTATATATATATATATATATCTATATAATAAATCAGCTCATTTACATTCACAACCGTCCGATGTCTCTGGATATTCGTAACCGTTGGATGTCTTTTGATATATACAACATCTACATACAACATATCTATATAATATATGTATCTATATAATAATATACAATATTCAACACTTACCATCAATCATACTTTTTAACACTTACCATCGTCTACAGTTCCTGTCCTTGCCTGCCTGAACCACTGAACCACCGAGTCTTCTTCTCCACTGATTCAGTTGATTGGGGAAAAGCACTCTTAGGTTCGTCTCTCTCTCTTCCTCCCTCGCGCTCCCTCTCCACTTCCGACGATAGCCATCACCGTCCACTCCCTTTCAGCCTCCTCCGCCATCCCCTCGCCACCGCCACTGCCACCTCCGCTCCATTTCGCCGCGATGTCATCGCCTCGCCATCCACGCCGTCATCCTTCCTCGCGATTTCTTCTTTCTCCCTCGATCCACGGTGGCTTAGCTCTCGACTCCTCCAATCGTTCCCGATGTCGCAGATTCGCCTCGCCATCCACGCCGTCATCCTTCCTCGCGATTTCTTCTTTCTCCCTCGATCCACGGTGGCTTAGCTCTCGACTCCTCCAATTGCTCCCGATGTCGCAGATTCCCTGGTAAGCCTCTTTGTTTTGAAATTCATTGGTTTGAATTTGATTTTTTTTAAGGGTTTCTGAAATTAGGGTTTCTTTCTCTCTTGATTTTGGGTTTCGAAACCCTTAAAATTGAAGCTTTCTCTCTATCTCGGTCGTGCTGCCTGTAAGAAATCACCACTATCGTTGCAATCAGGTCACCTTCATCAATGGCATACGCTCCTATCTTGCAGAAAATTCCAGGTTCGGCTTTCTCTCTCTCCTTCTCCGTCTCTGCTTTTCGTTTTTCAGTTTGTTCGATTTTCAAAACCTTCACTCGATTTGAGTTGATCTGAGTTGGGACACCGATTGTGGCGTTGATCTGAGTAGGGACACTGATGGTGGCGTTGGTTTCAAAAACCCTCATTCGATTGGGTACCTCCGCCTCCCGCCTCGCACTCTCGACGACCGTCAATCACCGCAAATCGATTTTTTTCTCCCTCTCGCACCAACATTCCGATTTCCCTCAGCAAACGCCGCTGCTTTCAGGTACGATCTCTCTCTTCTCTCTCACTCTCCTTTCACACATTCCAAGTACACTCCTTCAGTCCTCCTCCATTTGTTCATGCAGGTTCTTCAGCTGCTCTGTTTGATGAGCTGCTGCTCCAGATTCTTCATTCCTTTACTCCACCAGTTTGTTGCTGCTGCTCTGGAATCCAGCCAGTTCGTTGCTCTACTCCAGTTCGTTGTTGATCAAAACCTCAGGTATGTGCTCTATTCGTTGCTGCTGTTATTGTTTTTAAACCACAATACTTGCTCTAATGCATGCTCCTATCATCATATGGTTGTACTGGAAAGTCGAGTATTGAGAAATTTGCATGTCTTCTTTTTCACCCATTATTGGCTGATCATGTAAATTATCTTTTTTTGCGTAAATTATCTTGAGCTACATATTGATGGTGGAGAAGTTTTGCTTATTAAATCTACATGTGCTGTCTTTGATAATGTCCTTAATAACAGTGGTGGAATTCCAAATGAGCATGTTTTGGCAGTCAAATATATTCTTTTCCTAAAACTCGGTAAGTGGATGCTAATGCCTGCTCACTAGATATGCTATGGTGCTGTGAAGATTTGTATTAGGTTCTTACATTAAACTTTTTGAAAATCAAAACATGCACGCACTAAGTTTCTTTCAAATTCTTTGGATCCATAGTTGGCAACTTTGGCACTGACGTTGGGAAAAACAAGTACTGCCCCCCAATTTGCAAATAATATTAGCCATATGTGTTGTCTGTCATACTGTGCCCATGGTAGTTAGGTTGACTGCAACCAATTAGACACTTCACAATCATGTGTCATTGAAATGTGATTTTTTTCAAACTCGATCAAGGCGCATTTCTTTTTGGGTCCCTGTGATGGAAAACTACCACCTCAAGTGTCATGATGCCTGGAAGAAGATGTTTCTTTGCATTTTATCAATGTTTTATTTTTGAAATTCTTTGCATTTCTATAATTCAAGCTGGAAAGGTAGTTCTTTGGTCAATAAAAAAACACTATGGTTGCATTTCTGTTTCTTCCAATTCGACCTTATTTTTCATTGTTGATATAATGAGTTTAACTTAACTTTGTTGGTATTTTTCTCCTTTTTGCTCTCTAACCTATTCTCTCTTCTTGCAGGCGGCCACCACCATGGCAACACCCTATCGCACACCTCAAACCACCATTGTTGTAAAACTTCAGCAACACCATCACAAAGTTATCGTTGCCACGCCATCGCCATCACAAAGCCGCTATCATCTCTTGAAGGCTCATCCATCTCTTTCTCTGCCTACGGTGGTCTCCCCTCTCTCTCTTTCTCACTCTAAATTGTTTTTGTTTACTGTTTCTGTTTCTGTTTATGAATCGTAAAAGATTGATCCGAAAAAAAAAAATCAAGGTAGCATTTGGTTTCTGTTTTTGTTTCTGTTTTTTGTTTACTGTTTCTGTTCCCATTTCTGTTTTTTTTGTTTTTTTGTTTACTGTTTCTGTTCCCATTTCTGTTTCTGTTTCTTTACTGTTTCTGTTCCCATTTCTGTTTCAGTCCTAAAATATCGAACTAAAAAAGTAACGTCGCATTTGGTTTCTGTTTCTGTTTCTGTTTCTGTTTTAGTAACGTCGCACTTTTGGTTTTGGCAAATTGAAAACTCAGAGATGCAAATTGGTTTTTGATTGATCAAGCTTTGGTCTTAAGAAAATGTGCTATGATTTATATTATAGATGGTTTCTTCCTGATCAATTTTGACAATTAGGTGGTTAAGTTTCCTTGATTGATTATGTTTTATTTTATATCTCAGATTTTCGAACAAAATTTATAAATCAGAATGGGCGGATCTGGATGGTGATGGTCGGGGTGGCTCTGTCCCGCCTCTTCTTCGCTCCCTTTGTCTTCTCTTAGCCACCAGCACGCCACCGCTTCCTCTGCCCTTTTCTCAGATGCCACAACACTGTTTTTTTTTAAGGATGTTTTTATGAACATATTGTTCGTTTATGGAAACAGGGAGTTGGGAAGCTGCAAAGAGGCATTGATTGAGGATGAAGAATGCTATTGTTGCTGTAAGTTCTTTCCAACTCTTTGTTCATTCTTACGATGAATATTTGTTTTTCTTATTAGGGCATTTTTTCAAACTTTGATTAATTGTTGGGATTGTTTTCATAATCTACAAATAGCATTTGTTTGGTGTTTCTGTTCCCATCTGTTCTGAATTTTTAAGATCAGAATAGGAACATAATTGGGTTGTGTTTGATATTATGGAATTAGAACATATAATTGATTTAAATTTTCTATATGAATCTTCCCCTTTCAATTGTTTTCAATTGATTCCGTACTTTGTTTTGTCAATGATGGTTGAATTTTGTTTATATGAGCAATTACTTTAATGGATTGGGCATATTTTCTTGAGTATTGGGGACCCTGAACTAGGTATGTCTTACCACACTATCAACGTCCTCACTTATGCCCCGCTGTTCTGTTAATTTTTTTCGATTAGACGAATGAAATTCACAATATTAATTCCTAAATAGTTATTTTTTATTAATTATTATGCAATTCACGATATGTATTTGATTGCCATGGATAAAAAACACAACTACCATTCAATCCGAGGTAAAACTAAGATATTGTTAGCGTTTTTATTTTCATTTATAATGATGTATCAATTTTCAAGGACTATGGATTTATACTTTATCCAGATTTTGTTTAATTTAAGTTATTTGATATGAGACATGAATTTTTTTTTTTTGGATTTGTGATTAAGTACTTACTAATCATTTGTTTATTGTTTTTTTGTTATATAAAATTGGAGAATTAAAAAGTTTTACTGAATTCTTTTTGCCAATCATTTATTGCAATTTTTTTTTAAAATGTTATGCGCTTGGACTAATTATGATTTAAAAATATTTCAACATTTAAATAGATAGATGTATATATATTATTAATTTATCTTATTTCTATTATGGATTTAGGTAGGTCGACAAAATAAGATGACGATAAATTGATGGGGGTACAATCATGAGGTAATTGCTTCATTTTAATTTAATTCAAATTGTCCGCAATTTTATAATAACTTATTTATTTGTAAAATTGACGTGCATTGTGTTTGTCTCTCATTGGCCAATATACATACATGTGACATCCTAAATATTTCAAAATCTGACATTTAAATAGATAGATGTATATATATTATTAATTTATCTTATTTCTATTATGGATTTAGGTAGGTCGACAAAATAAGATGACAATAAATTGATGGGGGTACAATCATGAGGTAATTGCTTCATTTTAATTTAATTCAAATTGTCCGCAATTTTATAGTAACTTATTTATTTGTAAAATTGACGTGCATTGTGTTTGTCTCTCATTGGCCAATATACATACATGTGACATCCTAAATATTTCAAAATCTGATGAAGCTAATCTATGGTTTGATAATATATGTTTAAGGTAAGTTCTAGGAGCCTTGGATGGTGGGCTTAAGTGTCTTGGGTGGTGGTGTTATTTTATTAAGTTTATATTTATTCGTTATTGGTTGTTTTGTTATTAGTTGTGTTTATCAAATTCATATCACAAAGTATGTATTATTGTTCATTCGTAATTTTTTGTGTTACTGTTCATTCGAAACTTTGGTGGTGTTTATTTTGTTTGTTATAGTTGTATTGGTTAATATCGTGTTTGGAAGTTATTGGTTGTGTTAATTTGAAAACAGGAGTTCAGAATTTGGAAATGTTGCATAAACAAAGGGGGTTATGTCAAAATTTTTATATACAAGTTATTGGTTGTGTGGTTATTTTTGTGCTTATTTGGGAAAAAGAGTTGAAAATTTTATCTGATTGTGGGACCCGATTGTTCGCTATTATTGTTATATAATTGATTATTGATGTTCAATTGTTACTTATATACAAAAAAAAAAAACATTCTCTACAAATAAATACTAATGAGATTTGGATTGGTAGTTGTATTATTTTAATAGCCGAATATCTGTGTTATTAGATATTGATATTTAAATGTCAATTATTGTTGATTTTTAATAAAACAATTGTAAAATGTTGTATAAACACGGGAAGTTATATCAGTTTTTATAGGGTTTTTTTTTTTTTTCTTTTTTTTTTTTCGCCCGTGCCTTTAGGCACGGGTTATGCCCTAGTATATATATATATATATATATATGAGCGTACTGACACTCTCTCTTCTCTTTTTTTTTTTTTTATATATATATATATATATATATATTAATTATATCCAAATTACATTAACCTCCCTTCAATTAAAAGTTTGAAGTTACTTAAGTCCTATTTCAAATTTTAAGGTTTTAAAATTGCGAATTGACCCTTAAAATTTTAAATCAAATAATAAATAACACTATTTACCCCTGTAAATTTCGAATTATTCCAAAATACGATAAAAAAATCAGGATCTTACAACCCTTCCTTCCTAAAAGAAATTTCGTCCCGAAATTTTCGTTCAAAATAATAGTACGTCAGATTCGCTCTGCATGGTTATGTTAGTCATACTTGATTCTAGAGCAATTGTTTTCTATAGAGGGTCCTATAACCAAAAGTCATCCAAAATTCTTAACCGTCAATTTCATCAATTCATTTCCACATATCATAACATTTTCCTTCGTAGTGGCCAACGTTATAATCCAATAATCAACAACTAGATTGTACTTTGGTTGGTAATGCCTAACACAATCAACCAATTATCCCAGGGTTCTAACACTCCCGCTGCGCTACTCTGATACAGTCAAAATCAACAACACTATATGCTAAAAATATTTCAGTACATTGAGTCTATTTTATTCCATCGTAACCGGCACCTATCCATTTCATCTGATATTTTCTAGTCGCCCGTTGCAACGATATTCTCCATTCAGCATTTAACCTAATAATAATTGCCACCAATCTCATAAGCACAAATAACTCAACTATCATTAACCTCGATACCTATCTCAATTCTTTAATACTCTTATCGATATCTTTCATAATACCTAAATATCATCAATTCTTATAACTACAACTCAAATATATCAAACAAATAATCTATAAGAATTCCTTTCATGTCTCCACATTTTACCAAGTCTCTGATATGGCCACGTGCTTCAAGTTTGTTTCCACCTGTCTAGCATACTTCAAACATATATCCATGTATATATATACGTCTCAAAGGACATAGGTACGCCCCAGTCACAACGAAATCGATACATTCTAAAAATTACTAGCTACTAACTGTAAAATATTATATCATGCATACATATCATCTCAAGGATATTTTAAATTCCCCTTGTTCTGTAACATCTCAATAACTTCTAATTTCCAGGAAAAAAAAAAAAAAAAGGTAGTCACATCCGGCTATTTTTAAATCCTGCAAAAGTTTCGTTTTCCTATCTCAGTTCAGTCTATCAGATCAGAATCCTGTATCCTTTTTATATAACACTTTATGCGATGCCACCACGATTGACGACAAGATAGTTATTAGCATAAACAGATTTTATTAACACTGCACAATCTTCCCCCTTACCAGAAACTTCCACGACACAACCCCTCAACATATCTTCCAACACCTGAATCGTATTTCCTGATAAACCATTAATCCATGACTGGAACCAGGTATCAACTTCCACTTGGGCAACTTAAAGGAGTATGGAAAATTTTAACCCGCATGTTCAAATAACTATCAGCTCCTAGCACTACAGTTTCCCCCACGGATTGTTCATATACTGACGACTTATTTTACTTTGATAACAATTATTGTCCAGATCACCTTATGGCGACAACACCTATGATTTCAGAATTCCAGTTCCAAAATTTCGAATAACCGATTAATAACATTCCTAGAATTACTAGTCCTTATCCCTTTTGATTTTTAAAAGAATATCTTGTCCCAACTTAATCTTAATGTTTGCATTAAATTGGTGCATCATGCAATCGAACAATCCTATAAATATGTATACATATATTGGACATGCGCATCAAGAACACACTCCTCGAACTACTCTCACTTTTCTTTTCTGGTATAGGTCAAGGCTACCATAGCCCACCTAGAGATTTCGTTACTTCTCAATCTTAACTTGACTAACAAATCACCGAATAACAAAGGCCGTGATTTTCCATTTCCATTCTAATCTACTAATCATACTCACGCCATTACAGTATAGTTAATATTACTGGGGTATTGCATATCTTATTCTATGCACTTCTTTTTAAGGTCTCATCTGTATATTGGCATTACTAACCCTACACATTTTAATTCAAATTCCCAAACTTCATCATTCTTTCAGACACCCCAATCAACTCTATAGTCAATTTCCACTGCCTTGCTAAACCTTCATAGCTGAACATTTGACCTTTACATGTCTACACCACGTTATAAAAAATCAATACTGAACAGCGTTACCATCTGACCAGCCGTCCACTAAACTTATAAGGGCCTCAACTTAACCCATAAATTAATATGAACAACCAACTCACTATATTTTTTTTTGACCCGAAATATTTGTATAGTCAGCCCTGTGACCATCTTCATTCCCTTCCACTCTAATCGTTTTCAATTGGACATCTAACTTCTGCGCTTCTACCATACAATCGGTAAATATCAACTTCATATTTACAAGCTCAATTTGAGTGGTCCCCCAACCAATTGCCTAATAGACTTACAAAGATCTCAATTTGACACACACAATAATAACCCAAATATGCACAACCCTGCTTTTTCCCATTTCCGATTTAAAGCACAAATCCCGTCATACAAGAGATGTCACTAAATGTTAGAACGAATACAATCTCTACTAGTTCCAAAAAGTTTCGAATTCCAGTCACATGTTCTCGGCCTTTTCCATATTCCGTCAATTCACCACTTCGACTTCCTTTGGATTCACTTGAATGCTATGCCTTAAGAGCACTAGTTATATTTACTGCACTAGTCACCGCCTTAGTAACACATTCTGAAGATGTTCAACATGCTCTTCTCTACTTCCGACCGGATCACCGTTTTTACCACGTCACAGTCTCTAATCTTCGATTACAAATATCCTACTCAAAAAAAATCTGACACCCTATTTGTTGCAATCGATTTAACAACCTATCCATTCTAACTTTTACGTTACCAATACCGGATCTTTATGGAGGTCTACATAAATCATTAGTTGATATTCTAATTTATTGTGACGACTTTTTCTTCTATTAAAACTTCCTAAACCGCAAACAAACTTACTCCAATTTTCAATATCCAACAATTTATTTATTTATTTATTTTTTTATTTTTTACCACCCAAAATTATTCAAATTCAACTAAATGCAATCAATCATCGACTTAAATTAATCCACTCAATTTTTCCTATCCCATAGCAATCACCTTTAAAGTCCCAAAATTATAATTTCAAATCTCAATTTCCCACATTCATTAACACCAGTATACTTAACCAACTTATGTGCCGAACGTTCACCTCCTTATCATTATGGAACTTATTTAACAGCAACCACAATTACTAATCACGCTTACAAGCACCCTGTCCATTCTCGAAACTACATAGGGAAGATCCCTAGCTATTACAATATCCACTGCCGAAACTTGTTTGAACAGCATCTGCGTACTGACTTGTGATATCCTTTCTTTAACACTTTTCTAACCTCTTAAACCCACTATCAGACTAACTGAGGTACTAGATATGCCTTCCCCACAATACATACTTTTATTCATCACAAATTTGACTCCACCCGCAACTCGATATTACTCATTCAAATGGATTATATTTACACGCATCCACTATCCTCCCAAATCCATAATCGTCGGCTACTTCCTATATATCATTTCCTATTACATTGCTATATGCCACAACTGATACTCCGTCTATTAATTAATCTAAAAAGTGCTACTACATTAAATTCTTGTCTAGTAACGTCACAGTTTCCTTTCAGATTGCCTAGAAGGAGATTTACTCCCTTTGAATATCATTTCTTATTTCGACTTAAGTGTGTTCTGCCATATCATCTAGTATATTGATAACGACATGATTTATTGTTTGTCTAACTTAGCCTTTTTATCTTGTGGAAGACATCCCTCCTAGCAATATCACCACGTGATCATATCGTTGCTCGCCAAAAAGACAATCCTCCTCGCACCATGCTAATGCACAACTTTATGAAATAAAGTACCTAACACCCACATACCAAGCTCACCTATTAACACCCTATCTCATGTCCCCTACTGACTAGACGACTGGCACGTCCTCCTATCTCATGATCTTCTACTGACGTATCTCCTAACAAGTCTACAAAACCTATAACCTAGGCTCTGATACCAAAATTTGTCACACCCCACACCGAACACCCATCATGTGGGGCCGGCGTGACGTAGACAAGTGACCATCCACTAACTAGCCAACCTAATGCGTCAATAACAAAATTGTAAATCCATACAACACATATAGTAGTCCCATCCTGTAGGGATACACCGTCCCGAATATAAATACAATCAAAATAAATCCCCTGAACCTCACTTAGATTTCCTTCCTGATATCCCGTCTCCAAAATTATCCTCAAATAACCCATTCGCGTGACTCGCGTAATCTCTATCTAGCGTCAGTAGGGGATCGACCAACTCCTAACTATTTTACCTGCAAGTGTACTGCCTTCTTAGTAAAAATATTTTTAAAATAATAATACATTCTACAATATTTAAATGGATCAAATGTAAGTTTATAAATACCACATAGCTCGTAAAATCCCCAGTATATGAGCAGAAAAAATAAAGTGACATAATTAAGTTCCATTCAAATTCTAATATAAAAAAAAAAAGAATCATACTAATTACCCTGATAATAAATATCAAATCAACCGATATACGAAAAACACCACATCTCAAGCACCCATCTCAAACACACACCTCAAATTCACACGCTGGCCAGCCCTAATGATCGTTTTAACCTCACGATCGGGAGTTTGCAACGGTACCGTACCATCTGTAGGATATGCCTTCCTATGAACACCCATCACTCCGCCAAAGCGGATAATCACTGCGCAGTATAAACGTCTAACATCACTCTGTCAAAGCAGATAAACATCACTCCGCCGCAGCAGATAACATCACTCTGCCGAAGTGGATAACATCACTCTGCCGAAGTGGATAACCTCACTCTACCAAAATAGACAAATACTATGGCATCGTTAAATCAAATATAGCATCATCGAATCACAACTCAATAAATATTGTCTACTCAATATCGTCAAATCACCACGTCTATCTCTTTTTCTCAAAACCAACTTTTAAATTTAAAAATCATATTTTACACTTCCTTTTAAAGAAAACGTCTGATTTTATCAAAACCACTTTTTCACCCTTTATTTTTAGAAAACCAGGCATTTTTTTAGAAAACAGATGTTTTCTATTTTCTTTTAAAAAACATCGTCTGATTTCACCAAATCCAACAAAAATTCATTTTCAACTTCGTTTCGAAGCCATCGAAATCTTTCGAAAATCCCGTTTACCAACTCACCCAAAACCTGCTTGATCCACAAAATTTTTAAAACATCTAATGTAAACACAATCATTTTCTATCATATATATATACAAACATAGTTTGGTAAGAAGACAGTACACTCACCTGAATATCCGTTTCCAAAAGTTCCATCGACTCTCTGCTACTGATCTTCTGGAAATCGGGAACCTATTCGTGACAAGCCCTAAATTAATATTTTACGTAAAAATAACCTAACCAGTAAATACAGGCCCTAATTTTCGTAATTTCCTATTCATCGAATTCCATATTACTATTTAACGAGTATGGTTCCGTTACCGTTTACGATATCAAATTCATTCATGCGAATGGTCTCAATATTTATTATCGTCACTTCGACATTTCGGTACTAGAGATTAGTTTTATGATCACTCAAGAGACAATTTAAACACAATTAAGTGCATATATTAAAAGTGATAGGAATTTTACCTCTTTCGACTTTTCCATCGGTCGCAAAATTGGATTTTTAATTTCTGTTGGGGTGGTTTGTGGAATTTCCCCATTCTTTTTTCCCTTTTTTTTTTCCTGTTCCTTCTTCGTTTTCTGGTCCCTGATGGCTTCACCGAACCTCCCTCTCTCTTCCGCCGGCCTGCACCGCCGGTGACGGCTCCCCATTTTCTCTTCCTTTCCCTTTTTCTTCTTCTGTTTTTTTTCGTCTGTGTTTCTGGTTCAGCCGCCGGTACCTCCACCGGCCCTCACTACCGGAGGCCCACCACGCTCCCCCTTCCTCTGTTTTTACTCAACCGAGCAGCGCCGTCACGCCACCCACACCATCGCCTACTTAACCCAAACGGAACACACACCCACAACCCATCAATGATAATGACGAATGGCACTCCCCAAACCACCACGATCGACCACTTCTCCGACCCATCTCCCTCTTTCTCTCTCTAACCCTCCGCCGCCGACGAACGCATACACTCACATACGCCGGCACCGGACGACGGGAAGCAACACACACGGCTCACACAACACTCACTTACACGATCGCCGACCGAACAACCCTTCCACGCCACCGAACCGAACGGCGACACACACCAACCAACACCGAAGAACACACCACCGACGAACGGCAACACCTCACCCTTATATGCGATCGTCGGCCACCTACACATACTCACGACTCTCGCTACAAACAACCGACGCACACACATGCTGCATGTAAGTTTCCGATTTGAATTTCTCGCCGCCGGCGAGTTTCCTCTCTCTTCGGTTTTCTGTTTTTCTCCCCCCTTCCTGTCGCGTGTGTGTGCATGAGTGTGTATATATATATATATATATATATATATATATATATATATATATATAACACTTATATTCAAATTACATTAACCTCCCTTCAATTAAAAGTTTGAAATTACTTAAGTCCTATTACAAATTTTAAGGTTTTAAAATTGCGAATTGACCCCTAAAATTTTAAATCAAATAATAAATAACACTATTTACCCCTGTAAATTTTGAATTATTCCAAAATACGATAAAAAAATCAGGATCTTACATGCTAAATATGTGAAATAGTTTGGTTAATGACTTAAGTGAAAATTTAGTTTTAATGCTTAAAATGGTGAAGTTTCGGGTCAATTCGGTCAACCGACAAAAGGGATCAGCTGACTAACCAAAACAGTGTATTTTAAAAATGGAATGGGTGGCCTACTGATCCATTCGGTTAACTGACAAAAAGGGTTGGTCAATCGATGAGAATAGTGGCTAAAATTAGATAGAGAAGGAACCCTCTAGTCCAATCAGTCTAATGATCGAAAATGGTGGGTTAATCGATCAGACCAGTGTAGTGGTCTGACGGTCATTACAAAGAGGGTCGGTCAACCGACAATATGGTGTCGGTCGATCGACGAGTTCAATCAAATTTTTAACTGAGATTGTTTTGGTCAATCCTATTCATTTTTTATGATTCCAAGGTATGTTTTTAAGGGGATTTAAAATAATTTCGTTAATTACTATGTGATATGTGATCCCTAATCATTTGGTCCATGTATTTTAATAATCTTCTAATTAAAGTGATTTATTTCTTCCTATCTCGATGCATTTTGATTTTAAAATGTTTTAAGGACCAAAATGAGATTTTTCAAGAATATTTTCAAATAAAAAGGATTTGTTTGGAAAAAATATGATATATGAAGTCTTGGAGTGTCATTTAATGACATATTATTTGAAAACTAGTTGTTGGAGGTCTAGCTTCAGATCTATTAATAGAGACATTGCTTGATTAGTTTTAAACATATCAAGAACAATCAGATTTGAGCTTTCAGAGAGATATATTATTGCTGAGATTTCTAAAAGCGATTATATTCAAGTTCTTGATCTAAAGCGATTATTATTTGTGTTACCAATTTGCGTTTCTTATTGTGAAATCATTCTTGCTTTCGGTGAATCTCAGTGAGATCCTTCCAAGCTCTATTTATTGTTTTCTTAGATTATTTATAATTCATTGTTTGGTTAAGGCATATTAGAAAAATCGTTTTTGAACCTAATTCTTGAAATTCTTTTAAACGATTTTTATTGATTATCTGATTACGTGCTTCTTTTGTGCTATTTGGGTTTTTTTTAATCAGATTTATTTTGCCTCTCATTGTATCTATCACATAGTTTTTATTCGGGCCATTAATTGATTATATTTGTAATGAGATGATAGAAGTTCCTTATGGGAATAAACTTACTATTTTTTGTTTTTTCGAGTTTGAGCAGATTAGACACATTTGGGTCGGTGTCTAATCAGGGTATCTAGGGTTTCAATCTTTTTCTTGTAAAAAACAATTAGGGTTTGATATTTGTCCTGCAAAAAGATTATATTAGTTTTTTCCCTTGAAAATACTAGGTTTTAATTCTTCCTATAATTGAATTAAGTGTGGTCGTAAAGGTTTTCCTGAACCTGTGAAAAGGATAAGTGGGAGAATGATAGGTTGATTCTGAGCCTGTGAAAAGAATCATAATTGTAAAAGTTGATTCTGAACCAGTGAAAAGAATCAATATAGTTAGGGTTTGATTCTAAGCTTGGGAAGAGAATTAGGTTAGTCTTCAGCTTGTGAAAAAGTTTTTAAAGGTTTGGTTCCTACTTGTAAAAGGAATTAAGAGTTTAGTGGATTGCGAATCTCTGCATAGCTCGAGAAACTAGATATAAGTAAAAGTAGCTTACCGAACCAAAATATATCATTATGTACTACATTGTTATCTTTTTGTTTGTTTAGGTGTACATTTAGTTAAACACATTTCTGTTGCTTAACAAGATAATAATAATTTAGAAAAATTAATTATTTGGGGTTCAATTAATTGTTTAAATTTTTATAACTACCCAATTCACCCTCCTTGGGTAGCTCTTTAGGCCAACACACACACACACACAACCAAAATGATTAATTTTGAGAGAAAAACTTGCATAAATAAGTCGCATGCACTAAGTTTGCTCTTCTTTTCTCTTTGATTTTTTTATCTTGCTTTCCATCTCATTTGTTTTCCTCAACAAGAACATTTTTTCACAAAATCAAAGTACTTGACTTAACAAATATTATAATATAATGAATGAAACGTTAACCCCACGTCAAACCAAAATAGATACAAATTTAAATGAGAGTAAGAGGACCTCAAACTAGTAACTTCGAATTAGAAAATTGTAAATTATAGACAAGAACTTAAATTAAAACTTGTAAAAATATTTATCTCAATCAAAATTTTAATTCTCTTCCATCAAAATACTATTAATTGAAACCAAACTTATTTTTCCATCAAAATCATAAAAACCCTAAACTAACAAATTTTATCATATAAGTCAAAGACAGTATAAAGAAGAAGAAGAAGTAGAATGTCAGAAAAAAGATATTGTAAACAGTTTCAAACATTCTTGAGAAATTCATTAAAATTATGGGTTAAAGTTAGTTTCATATAAACTAATTGAAAAATAGCCTAAACCCTTAACAAATACCCAAAAACAAAACCATAAATGCCAAAAAAAACCTAATACAAATCCACAACTTTCTTCCATTTTCGGGACATGCAACGAAATGGAAATGGAGAGAGGAAGAACCATCAAAAAGGGAATGGATAAGGAAGAGAACAAGACCCAACAACTTACCTAACACCAAAACAATAATTCCCAAAAAACTAATACTGAATTCACAACTTTCTTCCTTTTTTTAAAGTAGGGACAAAATTAGTATAATATAAAACAATTAACAAATACCCTAAATTCTTAACAAAATACCCTAAACCCAAAATCCACAACATTCTTCCAATTAGAGAAAATTGGAATGCAGAGAGGAAGAGAACATGAGAACAAGGATACAATATACCAGGGAAATCTGACACTTTTGTTGGAATATATTCTATGGGTTAACATTAATTGAATTAATTATTTTACAAAAACGGGTTAATGGATAGTCTATTATTTAGGCATCTCAAATAATTAGTGATCATATTTTGATTTCGGCTGTAGCGTTTTTTATGTAGAAGCTCAGTTAAGTGGCAAATGTAGGTTTAGAGTTTCGTTGAAGCTCGTTATGGGAGGGCCCAACAAGAAATCCTAATATATATATATATAGGTCTCATCCCTAATCTAGATTAAGGATTTCTTCCCATTGCGAGCCGCTACCACGAAATCTAGATCATAGGGAGGAAGATCTAGTTAGTAATCTGTTGCGACAAATTCAATCTCCTGCGATGGCCGAGACATGTATGCTTTCGATTACCGTTCTTCATTATTGTGTCATAATAATGATGTACGCTTTAAATTATTGTTTAATTTCATTTTATTGTGATTATGATAAATAATCAACAACTTCGTCATCGATATCTCCTGTGAAATACGACAGGAGTGAGCATGAGAGAAACAGTAGAAATCAGTGACAAATGGTTGGAGCAAGATAGAGGGAGACAGGGAAAAATTTAGCAAGAGGGAGACAAAGAAAGAGAGAGAGATGAAAGAAAGGTGAAGAGCCATAAAAAGAGTAGAATAGCAGAAAATGAGTGCACCCGACTAAAAAAGTAATCCCCCGTTTTTATAAGGCGGTTTTGTGGTAATATCAAATGAATGACTGAAATTTAATCTCAGCCAAATCAATGGTCTAGGTATTGAGCGTAGAGAACAAGGATACACTATACCAGGGAAATCTACCACTTCATCATCGATATCTCCTGTGAAATACGGCCGGAGTGAGCGCGAGAGAGACAGTACAAATCGACGACAAATGGTTGGAGCAAGATAGAGAGAGACAGGGAAAAATTTAGCAAGAGAGAGACAAAGAAAGACAAAGATGGGAAAGAAAGACAAAGAGCAAAAAAAAGAGTAGAATAGCAGGAAATAAGTGCAACCGGCTAAACAAGTAATCCTCCAATTTATTTATTTTTTAAAGTGGTTTTGTGGTAATATTAAATGAATGGCTAAAATTTAAACTCAGCCAAATCAATAATCTTATTATTGAGTGTATTGATATACTCAATACCAGAAATATATTATAGCTGTTCTCGTTTTTTCTATTTACAACACGACATTTGTCAACAAATAAAACAAAAATTATTGTGTTGAAACATATTCTTGTCTTTTCTCATGAGGCAAAAGGTGATATACAATTTGTTTGACAACTTGTTCTGTGGTTGAAAATAAATACTATTTGTACCTGTAGTTTTTGCATTATTTCCGACATATACCTAATGAAATAGTTGTGCCGCACAACTAGTAACTTGAAATAATGTGTATGATGGTCTATCCAAATTTGCACCATACATGGGATTGAAAGGGCATGTTTGTTCCAACGTTGACGTTATTTCAGAAGTCTCAAAGACATATATTTTATTTTTATGGATCAAAATTAAAATACTTTTTTTTTTTTTTTTTAAATTTTAGTTTCAATTTTTTTGGTAACAAAAATTTTAAAAATTTAGTGTCTTTATTTTTAGCTCGCAATTATGTTTATGTTTTCAAAACACTTGTAATACAGCCACAAATGTAGGAACAATTATATTTGGTTTTTCGAAACATGTTTTAAAATTTTGGGAACGATGTGTTATTGTTCTAAGATCTTTGTGAGCAAATAAAACAAAAATAGAAACACAAAATGAAAACATGATAACTAAAATCATAATATTTTTTTGTGTAGATTTATAGTCTTTATTTTGTACTATCCCAGCTGGCTGATATAATTTGTGAGCACAACCTTTTTTTAGCTAGGATAACCCATGTTCCCATGACTCAAAACTTTAGCATGCAAAAAGAAGTCATATAGAGCAATCATTATTGCCTACTCAAGGAGGCAAAGAGGATTCTTCGGTTTGTCTTTTTAGTATTATTACTATTATATGGGATAAAACATGTAACCTAGTTATTATTTATTTTGTCTTTCTAATAGGAGGTTTAGTATTTAAAATCTTCTTTCTCAATTATTTTATACCCAAAAAAAATTCAATGAAAATTTAATGGCGACTCTATAGAATTCTACCTCCTCTTCAAAAGTTTTTTTTTTTTACTATACCTATTTGATAGTTTTATTTTTTTTATTATATGGGATTACTTTACGCACATCTAAACTAATCATTTTTTCAAATGATTTTAAGAGTGTTTTCTGTTTGACTAACTATTTTTACAGACGATCTTAAGGGTGTATTCTTCTACAACGACATTGTGCACCTCCAATGGCTTGTGAAAAGGGATAAACATAATTAAAGTGGAGGGCAAGTGGAAACATTTGGAGTGTCAATAGCACTACGCTTATAATATTCATATTCTCCACCCCGATTCTAGGTGGCTGGCAGCACTTTACTCCACACCATTTTTGCCTTTTCGGGTGAAGTGTTTTCCACTTTAAATATGACGTCATAAATGAGCTGTTTTGCTTATGTCACTAAAATGACGTGGCTAAAATGACGTGGCTATAGTAACATCTCGAGGCGGATTTCAATTACCATGGGCAGTCACGCACAGTAACATTGGACCCACTCCTTCATTGCGGCCTGACTTTGGGTCCACGCGTCAACACGCGCAAGTCTTCATGGAAGTTCCAATGAAGAAAAAATATTATGCTGTTGAGAAATAATTTAATTTTGGAAAGTGCTATTAGCAATCCCAAAAAAAATAATTATACTTCATTCTTATTATTTTTTTTCCAATGCTATAATTATAATAAACATAAATTTGTAGCCTAACAGTTATTTAATGTGTGCTCTTACTCTTAGTGGGAGATTTAGTGTTCAAATCATTTTTTTCAATGTTTATACCAGAACAGAAATAAATAAATAAAATTAAAAAAAAAAAAAAAAAAAAAAAAAGTACACATGCCATTTGTGAAGGGCCAATAATATTTTTGTAATTTTTTTTTAAATAGATTTTTTTTTTTATAAATTAAATATTAAATATTTATTTGATATTATAATTAAAATTGATTAAAATATTGATAAATATTAAAAGATAAAAATAAATTCAAAATAAAATATTGGCTTATATAATAAGCCAAAATTGATACCATGTGCTGTGGAAAATTTGTGGCAAAATTGAGACCGCGTTCATATACGACAACAATTTAGCATTTAAAATTGAGGAACCATACTCGAAAGGGTAGTTGTTGTCAAGGTAGTAGACATAATTGTAAACACTAATTTGACAATATAGACACGACTGCCAAGGTAGTAGACATAATTGTAAACACTAAGTTTACAATATAGACCGACGTGTTTGTCGTGTTAACTCAATTCGTCTCTTTGGATAGTAATGTATATATTTTTTTATTATTATAATAAAGTGTATTTGGGTCAATTTACACATAACTCGACTAATTATCTTACCAAATAATTTTAATGATGTACTCTACTACATCGACCTGATGCATTCAAAATTAAATTCAAAAATTAATTAAGGGAGTGTTCACCAAGAGAGTGGATGATAGTATAGAAATAGAAAGCAGTTCATAAGTGGAGACGGAGCAACCCATAAGCCGAAGCGGACACAGAGTACTTATTCCGAGACTACTACTAGTATCTTTGTTTCAGTATTTAGAACCACATGAACAAGATCCAAAGGTGGCATTTGGTACGTGGGATTCGAGATAGGATTGGAATAATCAAGGAAATGATCATTCTATTTATATGTTTGATACATAGGATTTAATCACATTCCCATTACCAAAGATTTCTTAATCCAGGATTAGACTTTAATTACTAATAGGTAAAAAAAAAAGACCAAATACTTAATAAATATTTAAATTGGAATAAAATTTAATTAAATTAACTATTATACCGTTTGAAAATTTAATTAAATTATTTTCAATAACATATGTAATCCCTTTCGTCACCAAATATAGGAATGGTAATGATAATGATCATTCAATTTCATTACTATACTAATTTTAATTCTATTATTATTCTATTCCATTTCATTCCATTCCAGCGTAGCAAATACAGCGAAAAAGCATTAAGTTAGTGGATTTGATGGGGTACATAAATTATTTTTAATATTTAGAAGGACAAATCCAAATAAGTTATTTTTGGGCTAATTGTTCCTATATCTTATTAATGGTAATTGTAAATAATATATATATATATACACACACCTGTTTATTGTGTGGATTAAAAAAAAAAAAAATTGTGCCAAATTTTGGGAGAACTTTTTTGAAGGTTAAATTTGAAAGTTTTCTATTTCTCTTGATTGTCCACTTCCTTTTAATTTTAGTTTCATAGATTATGTTTTTTTTTTTTTCCTTTTTTTTTTTAGTAAATGTAGTTTTTTGGTACTGTCAATTGTTTAAGTAATAAAATTTAGGGCTGATAAAAAAATTAAGTACATAAAACTAATTAAATTAAATACTTAATGAATTAAATGTGTTTGAAAAATATGTTTGAAAAATATAATAAAAATTGCTTAATTAATTAAGCTTGCTTAAAAATTAAGTGAAATGTTAAGTTAAAAATTCAGCAAAACCCCCCTTATTTTTTTTATTTTTTATTTTTTTTACAGAATGCACTCAGAATTTTTCAAATTAAAAAAAAAAAGAAGTGGAATTGACCGTTTTGCCCTTAGGGAAGTAGGGTTCTTCTGTTCTATATCATTTTATCGGTCTCGTTTTTCGTTGTTGTGCAGAGAGGCGATTTCGGCGATCTGAGAAAAGAGGCGATCTGAGAAGAGAGGCAACGCCGGCAAGCTTAGAAGAAGAGCGGTGGTGGCGAGCTTAGAAGAGGAGCGATGGCGGCGGCGACGAGCTTAGAAGAAAGGCGGCGAATAGAAGATGAACGACAAGGTATGTTCTTCTTCAACCCTATAGTTTAGGGTTTCAATTTCGATTAACCCTTCCAGTTGCTAATTTGTCCACGATTTGTCAGCAGTAGATAAATACATGATTTGATTTTTATTTTGGAGGGTTAATTTGAACTGAATGTTCCAATTGTAATTCAATGTGTTCAAATTATGAGTTGCAGAGCGATTTGTCATTTAAATACATTACAAGAATGATAGTTTTTTTGGTTTCATCTATGGTTCTAATCCATTATCTTAATGGATAAATACATGATTTGATTTTCATCTATGAGAATGACAATTTTTTCGGTTTCATCATAATCTGAACACAGTGGAGAATGATTTGTCATCTCCCATTTCGGTTTCATCTATGGTTCCAATTGTAATTCACTGTGTTCAGATTATGAGCTGCATCATAGCTCATAAATTTCAGAGCTGCATTACTGCTAGAAATCTTAAAATTGAAGATCAAAAGAATTTCAGTGTTATTTCACTGCTATTGCATTCGCACACCACATGTTTAACAAATTGCCACAATCAAAACCTATAAGTTTAAAGTAGTTTTCTGCTAATTTGTGTGTTGAAATAGTTCATTAATTTTACTTTGAGAATCAGAAACTTTAGCATTTGGAAGTTCATTTGGATTTGGGGTACATTGCTTCTGTTTTTTTACAAGTTTATGAATGTATTTTCTTGCTAAAAGTATGTTGATTTGAGGATTCATTAGATTAGGTTTAATATTATTGATTAATTTTACAGGTTCAAGATTTGGGATGCTTGATTATCCAACCAATTTATTTTTATATTGATATGTGGCTTTTGTGATTTGTGAATATGAATTCTTTATTCATATGCATATAGGGCAAGTCAAGTGCAAAATCAAACTCCATTACTTACTCTGTAATTTAATATCTGATTTGATTGAATTGAATCGCGTCTTTGTATTCTCTATATGGAATCTTCTTCTATGATTTTCTTGTTTCAAGTATAAGAATATGTTCTCTTGCTAAAATATTTTGATTTTAGGAATTAGGTTTAAGATTGAGGGATTGATTTTATGGATAGCTTTGTATATTGATTGAGGGATTGTTGCATGATTTCGGGATGCTCTATTACTATAGATTTAGGGTTTGCTACTGATTTGGGTAGTTTTTGTGATTTGGGAATATAAATTCTTCATTAATCTGTATTATATATATATATATATATATATATATATATATCAATTCGCTAAATTATCTATTACTTTTTTTGCTTTCTCACTGCTCTTCATTGTTTCATTTTGTTCAAAGGAGAGCAGAGGAGATAGGCGGCGGCAAGTGCGAAGCAGATGATAAGGATTATACGACGATCGGTTTGTTTTTGAAATGTTAATTCAATTTTGTTCTGAATCTTAGGATTTGTTTGTTTGAATCTCAGTATAACATTTAATTTTGTTCTGAATCTAAGGATCTATATGTTTTTCAAACATTGATTCATATGTTTCTCGATCTTAGGATCTGTTTGTTTCTAATAACAATTTCTTTGCATTGTCGAATGATGTTTCCATTTGATTTTGATCTTGAAAAATTATTTTAAGAATTTTATAGAAATTAAACATGTTTAACTTAACAACGATTACAAAATTTATAGAATTTTATGGTTGTTTAATTTTATAGAAATGATTTTTTTGTATTATCTTGATTCAAGGGTAGTAACGTAAATTAAACAATTTTCAACAATTCAAATTTTGCACTTATTAAACAAAAAAAATAAAAATAAAAATTCAACACTTAAATTTTCAGCACAATTTATCAAACAACCTTTTTAAATTTTCAGCACTTAAAAATTAAGTAGTTATCAAACAAGTCCTAGTTGATTATTATTATTTTTTCAGAATTTTGTTGAATATGGCGATTTCCAATCATTTTTTATCAATTATTTTTGGTGGTAGAAGAATTCTCTTTAACAGGAATACAACTACTCAATTTAATATGTCTATCAGCATAGGGTTGTTTAAGAGCATGGAAGTCCGTCCAATTCATCGCTCATTTTTCAGAGTTTGAATATAGAATTTAGATCCAATAGTCGGGTTAGGGCCTAAATTTTAGACTTGCCAATTTTAAGGGTCAGGTTAAGGCCTAAGATTTTATTTTTAGATCCTGCCTGACTAGTCATTTAACATAACTAAAATAAATATTATAGGTAACTTATGGACATTATTTTTGGTTATTAATTTTTGGTTGATTGGATTTGTTTTATATATAAAAAAAATAAAATAAAAATTGGTAGGAAAATAATTATTTTTCCACTTACATGAAACAAAAAATTATAAGGTTAGATCAACCTTAGGGTCAGGTTTGGGTTGAAAAGTAGGGCTCGAAGACGGAGTTGTGCGGGACTCAGGCTTTGGGCAATTGTGTAATTTTTTTTAAATAAAACTTGGCCCGGCCCGACCCTTGGACAACCTTAATTAGTAGTAGGAATATTCTAAATTTATTGACCCATAAATATAAGGAAAAAATCTAATAAATTTGGAATCTCTATATTCTAAAACAGTGTATATTTTAATTTTTTATTTTCATTTTTTTACAATCTATATAATAAATCAAGATGGGTATATTCACGGCCGTCGGATGAGAGACAAACTCTTAGACATTTTCTAACTGTTGGATGGCCTTTATTTTACACACTCCACACGTTTTAGGATTTTGTCTCTCAATCGCCGCTTTGTTCTTTCTCCATCACCCACCTTATCATCTTTGTTGGCTTCTTTTCCACCCTATCTCCGCCTGATTTGTCTCGCTTTCTCTCTCTATTCTACTGCCCGATCTCGCAGATCGGTACCTTCCTCATCTTCGCCATTGCCACCTCCCTCATCTCCCTCGATCATCGCTTCGTCACCTCCCTCATCTTCGTGGTCTCTCATCTCCCCCGATCTCCCTAATCCCTAATCTCCATGTTCTATTCCCTAATCCCTGAAAATCAGCCATCCCTAATTTCTGCCCTAATCCCTGAAAATCATTCTTGCCCAAATGGAATCCCTCCATCTCTCCTCTATAAGACCCTCGCATCAGACGACCTTCACAACAATCGGTCTTCGCTTTATACCAAGGTCAACTTCTATTTTATGTTTGCTTTGGAGTTCTTTTTGCTACTCTTCTTAGTGTTTGCAAATAGCACGAGTTTGTGAGTCGGTTCTGTTATTTGTGAAGGTCAGTTTCCATATTGCGAATTTATATTCTGATGTTTGCGAATTTCAATTTCCATTCTTTTCCATAATCTAATGTTTCCATATTCTGATTTAATTCATGCTTAATTTTACTGATTTTTTGAGGATATACCATCGAATTAGATTAATTTCCTTTTCCTCTCTCTATATATATCCCTGACGATTTTCTGTACCTTTTTTAGGCATTTAGTTGTTAAATTCTATGTCGTTGACAAATCTTAGGCTAAACGATCCAGAGTCATCTAGCTAAGATAATATTGCCTATTTTCATTTCTTTCTCTATCATTTGTTCATTTCTGATTGCCCGTTGGATACTTATATATCTAGAGCCCTTCTGGAGTCTCATTTTTTAACTTAAAATTTTAATCCTTTATATATGAGTACTTATTTTGGTCTCAAAGTTTGTTTGGCTATGCATGTTGTAAATTTCTATTTACATTAGTGACTAACGCTCATTCCTCTCTCTTTATTGAATAGGTTGGTTCGATATTTTTCTTCTACATTTCAGAAATTAGGTATCATTTTGTTTCTGTTTAAATTAGTGTCTCTATTCAGAATTAGTGTTTCTGTTTAAATTAGTTCAGAAATTTCAGGTATGTTTCGACACCCATTCTTCTCTCTTGCCCCCAAATTAGTGTTTATGTTTTCATTGTGTTCTTCTTTTGCGTTTCTCTTTAGTGAGGTTCCTTGCCGCCCCTCATTTCTCTCTCCATCTTCAACGTTCAACAGCATCCCCCACCTCCAAAGCACTGCGGTCTAGCATTAGGCTTGAATCTAGGTTTTAGTTCTTCATCTCTCTTCGCTGATTTGTTGAGTGTGTTTCTGAATTGATTTTTGTTCATTGCAATTGATTCTTGATTCTCTATATTTTAGTCCAAGTTGGGTGTTCTGAATTAATGGTTATAAAAAATGCTTCTATTTTTTGTTTTTTGTACTCAAAGACAGTGTGTTTCTCTTTTCTGTTCCAAAAAGAAAATGTCACTGTTTTCATTTCGCCAAAAAAAAAAAAAAAAAAATACGTTTTTGTTCCCCCCAAAAAAAAAAGAAAAAAAAAGTGGGCTCATAAACTGATGTTCTGTTACTGTTTCTATTTTCTTTACCCCCAAAAAAATGTTTCTATTTTCTGTTCCCAAAAAATTGTTTTTGTTTTTGTTTTCTGCACCCAAAGAAAAATTGGGTTCATAAATTGATGTTCTGTTTCTGTTTCGGTTTTCTGTACCTAAAAAACCATTTTTTTTTTTGTTGTTGTTTTGTTTCAAAAATAAAAATAAAAATATGGCTCTGTTTTCATTTTGCAAAAAAAAAAAATTTGTGTTTCTTCCAAAAAAAATTGGAATCATAAATTGATGTGGGAAGTGTTTTTTTGTTGCAGAGTTTTGTCAACGCCCGAGGTTTAAGGGTGGCAGAGGGGTTGAAACTCGATTGTTTCAATTTTGTTTTTAGGTATGTCGATTCAATTTTGTTCTTGCTATATATAATGTGAGATTTGTTTTTGTTTTGTTCCCAATTTCCTGTTTCTTTGAATACAAATAGAACTTATCCTATTTCTAGATTTTTTGGTGAACTGTTACGAGTATTAATGTTCTATTACTATTTCTGTATTCTTTACCCAAAAAATAATTAAAAAAAAATATGTTTTTTGTTCCCAAAAAACTGTTTCTGTTTCTGTTTTCTGTACCCAAAGAAATATTGGGTTCATAAATTTATATTTTGTTTTGGTTTCTGTTTTATGTACCCAAAGAACTGTTTTTGTTTTCTGTTAAAAAAAAAAAAAACGAACAAAAAAAAAAAAAAAAATAGCTCTGTTTTGATGCTTCTGTTCACAGAACTTGGAACTGGAATGCATTTGTTTTGTGTTTCTATTCTCAGAAATCAGTTTACTCCTATTTTCTCTTTGATGACTTTTGTTTATTATTTATTTAGATGGTGTTTGCTTATTATTTTTGCCCCTTGCCCATACCTAGCCGGAGAACACAGTCCCATGGCTTTTTATTCGTCAAGTTAGTATCGCCCTAGCTCTCGGAGTTCATGTCACCTTATTTTAAATGTCTTCTCTGTCGATTTCGTTATATTTTGTGTGTTCAAAATATTTATGTTCGATATTTGCAGATAATTCTCCAACCAATAAATTCTTTTAAACGGCTTTCACCGAAAATCTCGAAGGCTCCATTTTCCTCTATATTTTTTTTTTCTCTCTCTCTCTAAACTAAACATAAATATCAGTCAATAATTTCGTTGAATTTTCTCTTTTTGTTTGTGTTAATTAGTTTAATTTTTACTAAAATCAGTTTTTCTGATTATAATCTCTCTCTAAAATTCGTAGGCCAAGAGAGATGATCGTGGATGATACAATTGAGTATGTACATGTTCTGGAGAAAGAGAGTGTGACGTGGCAATTGGTGCCACATATTTTCTGTGTTCTAGAAGCACGAAGATGGATGTCTTAGCGGCCACCGTGAGGGTTGATGATTATTGGCAATTGAAGTTGACAGCAATGGTGGTTTTGAACGGCATAAAAAACAATGTGGTTGAGTTGAGAAGACCAAGATATAGATTCTAATCTTTATGAACAAATTTTTATGACTAATTATTTTTTTTTTCTTTTAATTTTTCCTATTACATACCTTTCATAGAGCTCTTTGGGCATTTTTGATTAATTTTTCATGTTTTACATAATATTACATTATCATCTCGGTGACTTGGGTCTACCTTTAGGTGGAAAACCCAGTTTGCCCGTTTTATGGTGTGCCCATTTTCGACTTTAAAATTCGGTACACTCGGTTGTTCCACGAAATCAGATTGATTTGACTCCAAACTAATAATGATTCTTATAGAAAATAAAAAATAAAAAATATATGTTTTAAAATTTTATTGAAAAATATGGTTTGAATTTTAGAATGTATAAATGGAGAAATGTTTTTATCCCTGTATCTTTAACTTAGTATTTTATGTATGGGTTGTGTGTTGTATTGTTCATTTTACTTAATCAATTATATTTTTTATATTAAATTAGCCATTAACTTGACAATGAAAAAATTAAAAGGCACGGGAAAAAATTAAAACTCGTGCCTTTGAGAATTGAAGCAGGTAAGGTAAGCATTTATGTGTTTTGTTGTTGAAGGATCTATATATGTATTGTGTGCTCAACTTCTATTTTTGGAGTTTGAAAATTTAGTGCTTCAACGCTTTCTATATCTTTCGTTGATCATCATTTTCGGTTTTTAATATATTGATTTGATGTGTTTTTGTTTCTATATTATTGTCAATCATTTTTGCAAATCGCAAATTTCTATCACTTCAGTACCAGACGGTGATCGAGATAAATTAAAAATTGATGGTTTGGGAATATTATATAAACAAAGTAAGGTATGTTATTTTTTTAAATGTCTATTATTGTTATGTTCACTTAAAAAAAGGGAGTTGAGAACTTGAGAAACAAATGTTTTTTTGTCATTTTTTTTTATAAATTTGTATGTATATTATTAATTTGTGTTTAATTGTGATTCATTGAAATTATTTGACGATGAAAGAAAACTAACAATTTGATGGTTCTTTTATTCCATTTTTCCCATTTCAATATTTAGCATTGTTTTGTTTAGATTTTTGACATTTTATACAATTTGTTTGTTTTACTCTAAAATATGGTTTTAAATTATTACAATTCTAATTGGAAGTTTCTTTTGTTTTTTTATTTAAATTAAGGTTTCTTTTTTAGTTCGTGGTGGTGGCGGTTAGTGGTGGCAATGGCGTTGTTGAGAGGGTGGGGTAAGGTGGGATATAAATATAATTATTTAAAAAGTTGGGTAAAAAATTTAATTTTAAAAGTAAGGGGGTGCATTAATTTATGTAGGTTGAATAGATGAAATTAGATTTGAACGTAAAATGACTAAAATACTTTTTGGTCGTTATCATTGAATAGTATTGGAGCAAAATCATAACAAAATTGAAATGTCAAAGAGCCAATGTGTCTATTTTCAAATTTGGGAGTCCAATTGAGCACCGACTGCATTTGTGAGGAATCAAAAGTGCCATAGAAAAGATAATTTATGAAAATCTCTATGTAGTATATAAATAATATGTATTTGTAAAAAATGTATAATCTTCTTATTTTATATCGATACAAGTTTTAATCTTAATTGTTAATTATTAGTGATGTTCAATTGTTAGTTATTATTGATATTCAAATTAAATAGGTGCATGTTATTAATCTTGATTGTTAATTATTGTTGATGTTTAAATAAAATAGATCAATTCTTTATTTTATTTTTTTGTTGTTTTACACCCGTGCCTAAAGGCACAGGTTATACGCTTGTCTATATAATAGATCAGGATGACTTTTTGGCTAACTAGGACAAACTTATGACTAGGACAAAAAAAATATGACTCGGACAAATAAAGTTACTGACAAGGCCAAATACTGACTAGGACAAACATAAAAAAAATTAACTCAATTTTGAGTAAATGATTAACTCATTTCCTTATTTAATTTAATTACACAATTGAGCAATGACACAATTCCTTAATTTTCGATTATTAAACATAGCAATAAGTGAGAATAAAACAAAAAACCGGTTTATTTGGTTTTATTAAACTATAAAATAAGAAACAAGCCTTTATATATATATATATATATATATATATATATATATATATATATATATATATATATATATATTCCTTAATTCCTTAAATATTGAGATACATTTATGGCCCTAAATTAACATTAATTAGTAATGATAATGCCTGAAATAACATGCCTAAACTTTTGGTAAATTTAATTTGATTAGGGCCAAAAGTTTAGGCATTAATGTTATTTTAGGTAACAATTTATCCAGTTTTCTCTAATTAAATTACTAATTAATTAATTAATTGATTTAGACATTGATTCATCCAATTTTCCTTAATTAAACTACTAATTAGGATTCAATTTAATTAAGCCTTCCTTAATTAACCCTTCTCTATGTCTCACTCTCTCTCTCTCTCACCCTCATGCTCACCTTAAAACCTTCATCCCCCCAAACCCCGACACGCAATTCTCTTTTCTCCCTTCTCCATCTTCTTTGCGTCGCTGTTCGGTTGCTATCGCCACGCCTTCGAATCGTCGTTGCATCGCTATCATCGCATCGCCACTTTGCCGCCCAATACTTTCCTTCGCATCGCCATCATCGGTCACCGCTTTCTGTCTATGCTATGGTATGTTACTCTTAATTTGTGTGTCTCTCTCTCCCTCTCCTCCGATTTTCTCCCTCAAAACACAAACCGGAGCTTGATTTGGCTAAATATAAAAGTTCGATTTCTATGGATTTGTGTTTAATTTGTTTAAACCTAACAACAAATTGTATAAATCTGTCTGCGAGAATGGTAGCAGCTGAGCAGTTAGCGGAGCTGCGAAGATTCTCGGATTTGGTATTTTACAACGACAACTGGCCCGGTTTGCTCTTCCTCACTCCACATTCTCTCTTTTCGATCAGGCTATTTTTTAATTGTTATTTGAAATTGAAAATAATTCAATTCTGGATTGAAATGAAGCTCGGTTCAATTCAATATTTGGATTGAAATGCAAGTGTATGCTATGATCAATTTTGATTTATCTAACTAGATTTGGCTTTGATTTTGCCAATTCTAGCTTTGATTTGCATATTACTTAGGAAATCCCCATCTAACTTGATCTCACTCTCTCTCTAATTTGCCTATAACTCAGTATTTCTGTTTTGGTATTATGCAGTGGCTACATGAATGGAATTAATCATTACTCAAATTAGTTTGTTTGTATAGAATTTTATAGAAGTATCGGTCAAATTAAGCTTTTTTGTTTATTTCTTTCATATTAAATTGAGCTGATGACTATTAAATGCTTACACAAAACAATGAAATCAAACAATGGAAAGATAATTGCAATTGTGTTGTGTTTTGCCTTGGCGATGAGTATGTGCATGCCATTAATTCTTCAGTAAAAGTGTATGACAGTATAACTACTAGATACATTGATTTCTACAACTTTTCTTACTCAAACCAGGTGTGTGTGTGTGTATATTTTTGTGAGCATCGGTTGGATTCTATAGGGATAAACCTATTCCTATCCTCATAGATTATGATCATGTTGGTGTCTAATTACTCCATGTTATAGATTTAAATAAGCATCTTAAATTTGGACATGAAATTGTGTTGTGGGGTAAGTGTATTTAAAAAAAACAAAATGCCTGAATTTGTTGATCGTTGATCAAACACATGAGAGATTCCAAATTTTGGTGTTCAATTGATTTGATCATCGCCTGCATAAATGCTAATAGGTAAGAAGAAAAGAGTAGGGACTATTAAAATAGTAGTCGTAGGTGGTGGTATTTCATTTGTAGAGGCAGCTCCACCCTTATTAGATTATTTATCTATTGCATTGGCCCTTACCCTATATGGTAAAATGTACTACAATGAAATGTGTCCTATCTATATTTATATTGGTCTATGTAACAAACTCCATTTTCTACAGGCAGAGACCAAAGGATGATAAGTGAGAGCATGATCTTTACGATTATGATGCAGTTTATGTTTCAGGTATGATATTCAGAAACTAAGAGACTGGTTCTCATGTTTGTTAATCATAGTCTTATAAGTGAACAAAATTAAAGTAACAAAGATTAAAAAAAATCAGATCCATGGGTTAAGAAAAAAGAAGAAGCAAATGTAGATAACAAATATATCCCAAAGGAGACGTGGGTGACCAATAGAATTATGCAAACATATTTTGCTATTTGTAGGGCCTAGATTAGCTTCTTGGATCGATATTATCATGTCATTCTACAAGGAGGTTTCTATTTTCATCATTGACGATTGAAAATTTGGGTTACACAAGTCACGCATGGGTACTAAGAACAATGACACAAACGGTCTTCATATGGGATATTTTTAAAATGGAAATAATTTAGATTCTAAACTGGAATCTGGAAATTCAGATTTGGAAAACCCTAAACCCAAAAAAAAAAAAAAATCTAGAAAGAGAAAAATGAAATTGATCCTAAACAACAATTTATAAACATGTCATATCCAGTTTTTTTTCCCTTATAAAATGTAACCCGATCTTACTATTGAAAATAAAATAAAAAATAAGATGATGAATTTTCATTTGGCTTTCACTATTTGAATCGAGATTTTTCTTGATCATGGGTCTCTTAAAGATACCAAGTAGTAATTGAAACTGAAGACATTTCAGTTGGTTCATCATCTGTCAGCACACCATGTTCTAATAATCGAGATGAAGAAATTAAGAAGCAGCAAGTGAAGAACTCAAAATCAAAGCTTTCGAGACAAGAAAAATCAAGATTTTGATCGTTCTTCAATCGATTACAACACGATTCATCAAGATCTTGATGAATCATATCCAAAACATAAACTAAGCAATATATAATTGGAATAGAGAAATATTGGAATAAATAAATGAATTGTTTTTTCATCGGTTTTTATTCCAATTTATTGACTCTTTTTTTTTTTTTTTTTTGTCTGTCTGTTTGTAGGCATTATTGAAAAAAGTTTTGAACTATGGAGATGGTATCATTCACATGCCGCGAGACAGTACTTGATTGTTATCGCAATTTGATAAGGTAATGTTAAAGCATTAATTTTAAATTATTTATTTCAATTTTCAAATGTATCTTCAAGTAAAGTTATGTTGTAATTATTGAATTTTTTTATATTATTATTTTTTAATATGATATATTGTCATTAAATTAAATATTTTATTCATGATTATTGTGAGATAGAACATATTGTTTTAGTTTGGCCATATTTTTATTTGTTAACATAGGTAAGGGACATTTCTTGAATTTAATGATCTCAATAGGTGATAAAATTTATAACTCTAAGATTCTCTTTACTTTCTATGTAATTTTCATGTTTAAATTCATTTCTTTTGTATTTTAATTATTTTAGGGTGTAGATGAAGTAGAAAATAGAATTTATTATAAGTTTTATATAGGTATATGAAGAGTGTATTTGTAAAGAATGTATAATTTTATTTTTTTTATCTTATTGGGAATCAATAACATTGATGGAATAATGTATCTTTTTAAATTATTTATAGTATAATTTATTTAATACTACCATATAACCTGTGCTATATTTTTACATAAAAAATATTGTTTAAACATAGATCGTGTAAAAAAAAATCAAATGATGTTATTATAAATTGTTTGTTTTACACCTGTGCCTTCAGGCACAGGTTATACGCTAGTTAATTAACAAACTCCATTTATTTACTCAATAAACAACCATTGTTGTCAGCATTGTTGTTGATGCTTATATATATTTATTTTTTTAATTTAACTAATTAAATTAATTTGGGCATTTACGGCACGAAGCATAAACTAGATTATGTATATATTATATAAGAGACGGTTACCACCTAATCCGAAGAGGATGTTGAAATTACCAATCAAATCCAACCATTTTTTTAACCGATTAATCCTATTGTCATTTCGTGGACTAATTTAGTTTTTTGTTAATAAATCATTATATTTCGTATACGCGTCATCATCCTAAAAATGCAGAACAAATACAACAATAAACTATATATGAAACTGAAAATAAAAACTATAATTTCTCTCAATTTTGATTTTTTTCAATTATTTTTTTACGCTACAATGATATATAAATTATGGTCGTCAAAATAAGATATTAATCTTTTTTTTTTTTTTTTTTTGAAATTTTGGATTAGAATGCATGTGAATGTTATAAAATAACATTAACTATGATGTTAATGTTACATATAACATCACTACAATTTATGAGCCCCGCAAGTATTGAATATAATATACAATGTAATAGAAATTGATAACACAGTTAATGTTGATAATAAGACAAATTATGAACATGTTAAATGTAACATGACTTACTGATAAAAGTGATTTGGATATTACATATAATATCATGTGTATCATGTTGAATGTAACATCAATATGAAAACTAATGAAAAAATAGTGAATGTGATATCATTTTAAAGATCTTATTTAGAGGAATCTAAATTTATAATTAGATCATGACAAAAATGTGTACAACAAAAATTATTTTGATTTTAATAGAATTATTTTGTTGTTGAAACCGTTACATATGGGAACAACGATTAAATATGAAAAATCTCAATCCTACAGAACTTGGAAGGGCAAATATGTCATGAAAAATCTGGGGGTTTTGAATTTGAGACTGGACGGTTAAAAAAAACTACACCCTAGGATTATTTGTTTCATTTTAATTGAGATTAATTAGTAATATCATGCTTAATTTGGGTTCACTCGGTAATTTTCCATATATTTAATAATTGACAACCCAAAGTGAAAACTTTATAAGACATAATAAATAATATATTATTATAATTACAAAAAAGTTTATATAGAGTCAATTGCCAGGTAAATTTCACTAACTCCTATGTCATTTGAAAAACCTACAAGGATATCTGCTATCTTTTTGAAAATATGACTAACACTCTTTGTCATTTTGAAAACTCAACAACGACACTACAAAAAGTACATCGGAGTTCCTCCAAACTAATAATTTAAATTTTATTTGAACAATTTACCTCCTATTATTTATGACCTTTTAAAGTGTATGTGCGTTTGTGTCTTCGATATTCCAGTGTCTGCGAGCCTAATAATGACAGAGCCTAAATTAATATTTTATGTAAAATAACTGAATCATGCAATGCAGGCCCTAAATTCCGTAATTTTCCCCGTACCCACTTTTAATTACGAAAAATTGTTATTCGGTAAATTTTGTTTTGTTAATAACTACGGTACGCATTTGTTAGTATGGACGGTGACAAAAATTATTAGAATTAACGATTCCAAATTATAATCTCGTTTGCTAATAATTCAATTTAACAACAATGGTAGTTGATTTAGACTTTTACCTGCTCCGAATCGTCCGTCGGCCGCGAGATAAATTTTTGGATTTTTATTGGGGTGTTTGTGTAATTTTTCCTCTTTTTTTTTTTTTTTTTTTTTTTTTTGTCTGTCTTCTTCTTCTTCGTTTTTTTTCTTCCGGTTTCTCTGTTTCTGTTTTGGTTTCCTGCCGACCGACCACCCACACCCCTCTCACCGGCGGCGACCAACCACCCAACCACAATCACACACGCCGTTGGACAAGACAAACGAACGGCACACCTACCTTCATTGCCGAATGCCACCGTCGGACAGAAATGGGAACCCACACACACCCACAACCATGCTCTCTCTCTCTCACTAACTCTCCTTCACCGTCAGCCGCCCTACACCGGTCACAACCGCCTACCACTGTCCGACGACGACCCACACACGATTGTCGACGATTGACGACTGACGATCTGAATAGAAAACCCATACCCACACACCGCTGCACCAAACAGGAACAGGAGACAAACACCGGCACACTCACGCCGGTACCGAAACAGTGCTGATCACACACACATGCATGGCAGAAATTCCACAACTGATCACACTCCCATTTCCCTTCAACGACGATCAACACACACACACACAACAATGAAATGGAACAGAATGCCCACGCAGACGACCACGCCGAAGAACCCAGCACCGCCGAACCCTCTCTCTCTCTCTAAAATTCTGATTTTTTTCTCCTCTAATAGTGTTTTGATTCTGATATTTTTTGCATGTACCCTTTTTATATGCATGAATTGAGTGGTAAAGATGGATCGTTGCTTGCCACGTCTCCCCCTTTCCTCTCTCCCTGTTGCCGGCGATCTCACCGCAAAGACACACACACGATATATGTATATATGTGTTTATATAAAAAATTCTTTAGTTAAAATGCACTTTCCTCCCCCCAACTTCCTTTAAGATCCTATTTTAATAATTTTCAACTTTTACAAGTTTCTAAAATTATAATTTCACCCTTACTATTTTCAATTTTTGATTTTTAATTATCCATTTGGATCTCAAGTTTAATTTCCACGTTTTCTAAGTTTCAAATTTGACCCCTAAACTTTTAATTTTTATTTTTCATTAACAAAAATTTATCCCGAATTTCCTGATACTTTAAAATGCGACTATTAATGACGCATGTACTATGATTTGGGCCTTACAACTCTTCCCTCCTAAAAGAAATTTTGTCCCGAAATTTTTATTACCTAAATGAACAAATGTGGTTATTTGTTCCTCATTTCGTCTTCCCGTTCCCCTGTCGCCTCTTCCACTACTTGACTGCGTCACAACACTTTGACTAATGGGATCGTTTTCGTCTGCAACACCTGGTCTTTACGTCCTAAACTCTGGAATGGCTCATCAACGTATGTCAAATCTTCTTCTAGCTCGATCGACTATGAAATCAACACATGAGAAGGGTCTGGCACATCTTTCTGAAGAATTGATACATGGAAAACGTCATGTAATCGAGACAACTCTGGCAGTAAAATAAGTCTATAAGCCGTCGTGCCAACCCTGATCTAAATTTCATATGGTCTGATGTACCTTGGACTTAATTTTTCTTACTTCCCAAACCTTATTATACCTTTCCACAGAGAAATACGCAAAAACACATGATCCCCCACTTCGCATTTTAAATCCCGTCGGCGCTTGTCTACATAACTCTTTTGTTGACTTTGAGCGATTTTTTTATTTATTTATTTATTTTTATTTATTTTTTTTTTTTCGAATCACCTTCACCTTGTTTGCTGTCATCTGGCTATGTTCAACTTCAACAATTTCCATTCACCTACCTTAGTCCAATAGACTGGGGTTCTGCATCTACCATACAACGCTTCATACTAGGCCATCTCGATTGTCAAATGGTAGCTGTTATTGTAGGCGAATTCCATCAACGACAAATGATCATTCTAGCTACCAGGAAATTCCAAAACAGCTCCTCTTAACACATCCTCCAACGTCTGAATTGTAGGTTCTGATTGATCGTCTGTCTGAGAAATAGAAACCGGTGCTAAATTTGAGTTTGGTACCTAAAGCAGTCTGGCGACTCGGTCAGAACCTCGAAGTAAATATCAAATCTCTATCCGACACTATAGAAACCGGTGCACCATGCAACTTAAAAATCTCATCGATATACAATTGGGCATACTTTTCAAGAGAATACGTCGTTTTTACGGTCAGGAAATGAGAGGACTTGGTAAGCCTATCAACAATCACCCAGATGGAATTATGCCCCTTTTGAGTACGAGGTAATCCCGAAATAAAATTTATCGTGATATGCTCTCATTTCCACTCTGAAATAGGTAGAGATTGCAACAACACACTAGGACGTTGATGCTCAAACTTCACTTGCTAACAAGTAAAATACCTTGCAATAAATTCCACGATTTCTTGCTTCAATCCGATCTACCAATAATGCTCATGCAAATCCCTATACATTATGGTACCGCCTAGATGCATCGCGTATGCTGAGTTATGCGCTTCTTTCAAAATATCGTTCTTTAAACTGGTGTCGTTAGGCACACACAGTCTATTTCTCATCATCAACATCTCATCATTCTCCTTGACATGAAAATCCACTCTGTGACCACTTCTCACTTCATCTCGAATCTTCTCCAATTGAACGTCTGACTTCTGAGCTTCGATAAAATGATCAATCAATGTCGGCCTCAAAGTCAAAGTCGCAAGCAATGCATCTGTCTGAACAACCGCTAACTGAACTCACAACGATCTTAAATCGGCATATAGATTAGTATAAACGACTCTTAGGTGCGCGATCGAACCCGCCAATTTCTGACTCAACGCATCCGCTACAACATTAGCTTTTCCCGGATGATAGTGGATAGTGCAATCATAGTCTTTAATCAACTCTATCCAACGTATCTACCTCAAATTTAACTTCTTCTGAGTAAATAGATATTTCAAATTTTGGTGGTCGGTGTAGATTTCACACGTCTCACCATACAAGTAGTGTCTCCAAATCTTTAAGGGAAATATAATCGCTGCCAGCTCCAGATCATGCGTCAGGTAATTTTGCTCATGATTCTTCAGTTGTCGAGATGCGTATGTGATTACATGACCATAATGCATCAGAACACATCCTAGCCCTTGGTGGGACGCATCACTATAAATCATAAACCCACCCCTTCCGTCGGGAGGGATAGTATTGGTGCCGATATCAATCGACTCTTCAACTCCTAGAAACTCTATTTGAATTTGTCAGTCCACTCAAATTTGGATTCCTTGCGATCGAACGAGTCAACAGGGCAGTTATAACAGAAAATCCCTGCACAAACCGTTGAGATTAACCCGCCAATCCTAAAAAGTTTTGAATTTCAGTCATATTTCTCGGTCTTTCTCACTGAACAACAGCTTCAACTTTCTTTAGGTTCACCTCAATATCATTCCTAAAATAATATACCCCAAAAATACTACATAATCTAACCAAAATTCGCATTTACTATACTTCGCATATAGCCTCTTATCCCGCCACGTGTGCAATACGATTCGAAGATGTTCTGTATGCTTGTCTCTGCTTTGGGAATAGATCAATAGATCGTCAATGAATACGATAATAAATTGATCCAGATAAGGTTGGAAGACCCAATTCATCAAGTCCATGAAGGCAGCAGGAGCATTTGTCAAATCGAAGGGCATAACCAAGAATTCATAGTGTCCACATCTCGTATGGAACGCCATTTTTGCCACATCACTATCTCTAACTTTCAATTGGTGATACCCCGATCGAAGATCTATCTTGGAAAACGTTTTAGCCTTCTGGAGCTGGTCAAACAAATCATCAATCCTAGGTAACGGATATTTATTACGGATGGTTACCCTAATCAACTGCCGATAGTCAATACACCTTCTTAACGTGCCATCCTTTTTCATCATGAACAACGCTGGGGCTACCCATGGGAAACGCTAGATTTGATAAATCCACGATCTAGTAAATCTTGCAACGAAATCTTGCAACTGCACTTTCAATTCTTTCAGCTCGGTAGGCGCCATACGATAAAGGGAAATCGATATAGGAGCAGTTCATAGAAGCAACTCAATAATGACTTCCACCTTCCTATCTACTGACAACCCTGGCCATTTTTCTGGAAACGCATTAGGAAAAATCTCTAACCACTGGAATATTTGCTATCAAAACTTCTTTTTGATTGGTGTCAGACCCTTCTAATGTGTTGACTTCACAGCCAATCGAACTAGAAGACGATTTGACCTACGTTGAGGATTCAATCCAAATCCTAAGCCGTAAAGACTAGGTGTTGTGAACGAAAACGATTCCATTAGTTAAAGTATTGTGGCGTAGTCATGCAGTGGAAGAGGTAACGTGGGAGCGAGAAGGCAAGATGATGAACAAATACGCGCATTTGTTCAACTAAGGTAATAAATTTCGGGACGAAATTTCTTTTAGGAGGGAAGAGTTGTAAGACCTCAATCGTAGCACGTATGCCATTAATAGTTGCATTTTTTAGCATTTGAAAAAATACGGGGTAAAATGGTGTTAATTAAAAAAAAATTAAAAAAAATAAAATAAAATAAAAATAAATAAATAAATAAATAAAAAGATTGGGGTCAAATTGCAAATTTAAAAACATTATTCTAAACTTAGGATCCAAATTGTCATTCAATTTATAAAAAATAACTGTCAGGGATCAAATTATAATTTAAGAAACTTATAAATGGTGAATGGAACTCAAGAGTAAACTTTAAGAAAGTTGGGGGAGAAAAGAGAAATTTATTAAAAGATTTTATATATATATGTCTGTGTGTGTGCCGAACGTTCAACCGGAGCAGGGAGATCGGACGTGGGCAACGTGGCGAGCTAAGATCATCTTTTACCACTCAATTCATGCATATAAAAAGGATACATGCAAAAAATATGAGGATCAAAACACTATTAGAAGAGAAAAATCAGAATTTTAGAGAGAGAGAGGGTTCGACAGTGCTGGCTTCTCCGGCGTGGTCGTCTGTGTGTGCGTTCTGTTCCATTTGATTGTTGTGTGTGTGTATGAATTCTCTGTTCCGATAAATTATGTGTATGAGTGTGGGTTCATCCGTTCGTCGTCGAAAAACAGAGGAGAGAGAGAGGTGGGTTGTGATTAGTGGTGTGTACGTGTGTACTGCCGTTGGTTCGACGAGGTGACAGTGAGTGTGTCGCCGTTGATTAGTCACCGGCAGTGGGTTAAGAGCTGCAGTAGGTTGTGTGGGTGCAAACGGCGGCGTGAGATTGTCTGATGGAGTGTGGCTCCTCCAGTAGTGTGCATGTAGGTATGGGTATTTGTATATGTGTGTATGTGTTGCTGTTAGTGTTTGGGGAGTGTGTATGTGATCATTGTCGGCTGTGGAAAGTTAGAGAGAGAGGAAGGGGCGGACGGCAGGGTGTGCCGTTCTGCTGCGTGGAACCGGAGAGAAAGAGAGAGGTTCGGGTTGTTATCCAGCGGTGTTCGGTCGGCGTTTGTGTGGGGGTTCTGTTCTGTTGTCTTCGGTGAGGGTGGTCAAGGGGTTGCGTTGGGTTGGGTTGTGATCAGTGGGATCGCTGGCAGTGAGTAGTGTGAGGTTGTCGTTGGCGAGGAGAGAGAGAGATGAGACGGCAGGACCCGAAAATAGAGCAAAAAGAGGACGAGCGTTCGCTTGAGCGGTGAAACTTCTGTGAGCAAATTAGATGAGATGAGGAGGCTCGCCTAGGCGGTGGAGCACCGGCAGCAAACAGACGCATAAGCAGAAAAGGAAACGGGAAGAAGAAAAGAAAAAAAAGAAAAAGGAGGAAAAAGGGTATTGGGGAATTTGCACAAACTACCTCACAAAAATTAATAATCCAATCTTGTGGCCAATGGAAAAAAATTCAGAAAAGGTAGAATCTCTAATATATTAATATATGTATTTAATTGTCTAAATTGAAATAGCGATAGGAAATAGTGAGACCGTTTACATGAATAAATGTAATTCGATATAGGAAATTGTAACGGAGTAAGATTAGTTAAATAGTAATACTTCATAATAAAAAAAAATGGGGAATAGGAAATCTCGTAAACTAGGGCCTGCATTGTATGATTCGGTTATTTTATATAAATTATTAATTTAGGCCATGTCACTATTAGGTTCGCAGGCACCGGAGTACTGGTAGAGAATAGGCGGTTAAAGTCTTCGAAAACGGATAATCAAGTGAGTGTACTGTCTTCTTACTAAACTATTTTCTATATATATATGATGACATATGTGTTTACTTACACTGTACGATTTCATAAATGATATGGATCAAGCAGGTTTTTGGGGTGAGTTGGTAAAATGAATTTTCGGGGAATTGTGTTGGTTTCTAAAAAGAAGGATTAAAAAGAAAAAAAAAATCGTTGGATATGGGTGGTTTTGAAAAGAGAGTGAAAAATATATGGTTTTTTAAAAATGCTTGGTTTTCTAAAAACAAAGGTGGATTTTTTTTGACGATGTGGTGTGGAAATATATTTCTTCCCGTAAGGAATATGAATTTTTAACTATATTGATGATTTTGATGATGCCATAATTGTTCTCCCCGAAAGGGGTGTGGTTTCTCCCTAAAAGGGGTGTGGATTATATTTCTCCCTGTAAGGGGTATGGATTCTTCCCATGGAATATGGATGTTTTTCCCCGTAAAGGGTGTAGATTATATTTCTCCCCAAAAAAGGGTGTGGATATTTCGTAGGAAGGCATTCCTACGAATGTTATAGTACTATTGCAACTCTTGATCGTGAGGTTAAAACGATCACTATGGCTACCCAGTGTGTGTTGTGGTGGAGTGGTGGTTTGAGATGTGTGTTTGAGATGTGATGTTTTACTTATATTGGGTGATTTATTATTTATTATGGTGATTGGTATTATTTTACTAGATGGATTGGAATGAAACTTATATTTATTGCTTTATTCTCACTGCTTATATTATGGAGAATTTTACTAGTTACGTGCTGTTTCTATACTCACGCTTGATCCATTTAGATGTTGTAGAATGAATTATTATTTTAAAAAATATTTTTACTAAGAAGGCAGTACACTCGCAGGTAAAATAGCTAGGAGTCGGTCGGTCCCTTACTGGCGCTAGATAGAGTTAGGCGGGTCACGCAAATGAGTTATTTGAGAAAACTTTTGGAGACGAGATATCAGAAATGAAATCTAAGGGATGTTCAGGGGATTTGTTTGATTGTATTTATATTCGGGACGGTGTGTCCCTAACAGATGAGACTATTATATGTGTTGTATAGATTTACAATTTTGTTATTGACGTATTGAGGTTGGTTAGTCAGTTAGGCGGTGTCATCTCTTTGTTATGCCGGCCCCATATGACGGGTGTCCCGGGTGGGGCGTGACAATTTTGGTTAGATTATGTAGTATTTTTGGGGTATATTATTTTAGGAACGGTATTTAGGTGAACCTAAAGAAAGTTGAAGCTGTTGTTCAGTGAGAAAGACCGAGAAATGTGACTGAAATTCAAAACTTTTTAGGATTGGCGGGTTAATCTCAAAGGTTTGTGCAGGGATTTTCTGTTATAACTGCCCCGTTGACTCGTTCGACCGCAAAGAATCCAAATTTGAGTGGACTGACAAATGAAAATAGAGTTTTCAGGAGTTGAAGAGTAGATTGATATCGGCACCAATACTATCCCTCCCGACGGAAGGGGTGGCTTTATGATTTATAGTAATGCGTCCCACCAAGGGTTAGGATGTGTTCTGATGCAGCGTGGTCATGTAATCACATACGCATCTCGACAACTGAAGAATCATGAGCAAAATTACCTGACGCATGATCTGGAGCTGGCAGCGATTATATTTGCCTTAAAGATTTGGAGACACTACTTGTATGGTGAGACATGTGAAATCTACACCGACCACCAAAATTTGAAATATCTATTTACTCAGAAGGAGTTAAATTTGAGGTAGAGACGTTGGATAGAGTTGATTAAAGACTATGATTGCACTATCCACTATCACCCGGGAAAAGCTAATGTTGTAGCGGATGCGTTGAGTCAGAAATTGGCAGGTTCGATCGCGCACCTAAGAGTCGTTTATACTAATCTGTATGCCGATTTAAGATCGTTGTGAGTTCCGTTAGCGATTGGTCAGACGGCTGCATTGCTTGTGACTTTGACTTTGAGGCCGATGTTGATTGATCGTTTCATCGAAGCTCAGAAGTCAGACGTTTAAATGGAGAAGATTCGAGATGAAGTGAGAAGTGGTCACAGAGCGGATTTTCATGTCAGGGAGAATGATGAGGTGTTGATGATGAGAAACAGACTGTGTGTGCCTAACGACACCAATTTGAATAACGATATTTTGGAAGAAGTGCATAACTCAGCATACGCGATGCATCCAGGCGGTACCATAATGTATCGGGATTTGCATGAGCATTATTGGTGGATCGGATTGAAGCAAGAAATCGTGGAATTTGTTGCTAGGTGTTTTACTTGTCAGCAAGTGAAGTTTAAGCATCAACGTCCTATTGGGTTGCTGCAACCTCTACCTATTTCAGAGTGGAAATGGGAGCATATCATGATAAATTTCATTTCGGGATTACCTCGTACTCAAAAGGGATATAATTCCATCTGGGTGATCGTTGATAGGCTTACCAAGTCCGCTCATTTCCTGACCGTAAAGACGACGTATTCTCTTGAAAAGTATGCCCAATTGTATATCGATGGGATTGTTAGGTTGCATGGCGCACTGGTTTCTATAGTGTCGGATAGAGATTCGATATTCACTTCGAGGTTCTGACCGAGTCGCCAGACCGCTTTAGGTACCAAACTCAAATTTAGCACCGTTTTCCATTCCTCAGACAGACGGTCAATCAGAACATACGATTCAGACGTTGGAGGATATGTTAAAAGGAGTTGTTCTGGAATTTCCTAGTAGCTGGAATGATCATTTGTCGTTGATGTAATTCACCTACAACAACAGCTACCATTCGACAACCGAGATGGCCTCGTATGAAGCGTTGTATGGTAGGAGATGAAGAACCCCAGTCTGTTAAACTAAGGTGGGTGAATGAAAATTGTTGAAGTTGAATATAGCCAAATGACAACAGACAAGGCAGAGGTGATTTGAAAAAAAATAATAATAAATAAATAAATAAAAATCGCTCAAAGTCGACAAAAGAGTTATGCAGACAAGCGCCGATGGGATTTGAAATGCGAAGTGGGGGATCATGTGTTTTTGCGTATTTCTCTGTGGAAAGGTATAATGAGGTTCGGGAAGAAAGAAAAATTAAGTCCAAGGTACATCGGACCATATGAAATTTAGATCAGGGTTAGCACGACGGCTTATAGACTTATTTTACTGCCAGAGTTGTCTCGATTACACGACGTTTTCCATGTATCAATTCTTCGGAAAGATGTGCCAGACCCTTCTCATGTGTTGATTTCACAGTCGATCGAGCTAGAAGAAGATTTGACATACGTTGATGAGCCATTCCAGAGTTTAGGACGTAAAGACCAGGTGTTGCAGACGAAAACGATCCCATTAGTCAAAGTGTTGTGACGCAGTCAAGTAGTGGAAGAGGCGACAGGGGAACGGGAAGACGAAATGAGGAACAAATAACCACATTTGTTCATTTAGGTAATAAAAATTTCGGGATAAAATTTCTTTTAGGAGGGAAGAGTTGTAAGGCCCAAATCATAGTACATGCGTCAATTAATAGTCGCATTTTAAAGTATCAGGAAATTCGGGATAAATTTTTGTTAATGAAAAATAAAAATTAAAAGTTTAGGGGTCAAATTTGAAACTTAGAAAACGTGGAAATTAAACTTGAGATCCAAATGGATAATTAAAAATCAAAAATTGAAAATAGTAAGGGTGAAATTATAATTTTAGAAACTTGTAAAAGTTGAAAATTATTAAAATAGGATCTTAAAGGAAGTTGGGGGGAGGAAAGTGCATTTTAACTAAAGAATTTTTTATATAAACACATATATACATATATCCTCTGTGTGTGTGCGGTGAGATCGCCGGCGACAGAGAGAGTGGAAAGGGAGAGACGTGGAAAGCGACGATCCATCTTTACCACTCAATTCCTGCATATAAAAAGGGTACATGCAAAAAATATCAGGATCAAAACACTATCAGAAGAGAAAAAAAATCAGAATTTTAGAGAGAGAGAGAGGGTTCGGCGGCGCTGGGTTCTTTGGCATGGTCGTCTGCGTGGGCGTTCTATTCCATTTCATTGTTGTGTGTGTGTTGATCGTTGTCGAAAGGAAATGTGAGTGTGATCAGTTGTGGAATTTCTGTTATGCGTGTGTGTGTGATTGGCACTGTTTCGGTATGGGCATGAGTGTGCCGGTGTTTATCTCTTGTTCCTGTTTGGTGCAGAGGTGTGTGGGTGTGGGTTTTCTGTTCAGATCGTCAGTTGTCAATTGTCGACGATCGTGTGTGGGTCGTCGTCGGACAGTGGTAGGTGGTTGTGACTGGTGTAGGGCGGTTGACGATGAAGGGGAGTTAGTGAGAGTGAGAGCATCAGCTGTGGGTGTGGGGGGGTTCCCATTTCTGTCCGACGGTGGCGTTCGGTGGTGAAGCTGGGTGTGCCGTTCGTTTGTCTTGTCCAACGGCGTGTGTGATTGTGGTTGGGTGGTTGGTCGCCGCTAGTGAGAGGGGTGTGGGTAGTCAATCGGCAGGGAACCAGAACAAAAATAGAGAAACCGGAAGAAAAAAACAGAGAAAAAAAGGAAAAAAAAAAAAAAAAAAAAAAAAAAAAAAAAAAAGGAAAAATTACACAAACACCCCAATAAAAGTCCAAAAATTTATCTCGCGACCGACGGACGATTCAGAGCAGGTAAAAGTCTAAATCGACTACCATTGTTGTTAAATTGAATTATTAGCAAACGGGATTATAATTTGGAATCGTTAATTCTAATAATTTTTGTCACCGTCCATACTAACAAATGCGTACTGTAGTTATTAAGAAAACTAAATTTACCAAATAACAATTTTCGTAATAAAAAATGGGTACGGGGAAAATTACAGAATTTAGGGCCTGCATTGCACTATTCGGTTATTTTACATAAAATTTTAATGTAGGCCCTGTCATTATTAGGCTCGCAGACACTGGAGTATGGGTAGAAGATAGTCAGTAAAAACTGTTCGGAACGGGTAGCTAGATGAGTGTACTGTCTTATTCCAAAAATCTATTTTCATATATATATGATGAAATATGTGACTTAAAACATGACGATTTTATAAATGATATGGATCAGGCAGATTTTGGGTGAGTTGGGAAAAAATGGATTTTCGGTAAATTATGTTGGTTTTAAAAGAAAGTTGAAAAATGATTCGTTAGTTTTGGTGGTTTAAAAGCGAGTGGAAAATATATGGTTTCCTAAAAATGCTGGGCTTTCTAAAAACAAACGTAGAAAAATAGTTTTTACTGAAATCGGTGGTACGAAGGTGTAATACTGGGTTTTTTCTGAAATTGGTGGTACTGTTAAAAAGGAGAGTGAAAAACGTGATTTTGGAAATTCTCCCCGAAAGGGGTGTGGATTTTTGACGATATGGTGTAAAAATATATTTCTTCCCATAAGGGATGTGGATTTTTAACTATACTGATGATTTTGACGATGCCATAGTTGTTCTCCCCGGAAGGGGTGTGGTTTCTCTCCGTAGGGGGTGTGGATTATATTTCTCCCCGTAAGGGGTGTAAATTCTATTTCTCCCCAAAAAGGGGTGTGGATATTTCATAGGAAGGCATTCCTATGAATGTTACGGTACCGTTGCAACTCCTGATCGTGAGATTAAAATGATCACTATGGCTAGTCAGTGTGTGTTGTGGTGTGTTTGAGATGTGTGTTTGAGGTGTGTGTTTGAGATGTGGTGTTTTACTTATATTGGGTGATTTATTATTTATTGTGGTGATTGGTATGATTTTATACTAGATGGATTTGGATGGAACTTATCTATATCGCTTAATTCTCACTGCTTATATACTTATGCTTAATCCATATTTAATTATGGTAATATTTAGAATGTATTATTATTTTAAAAAAATATTTTACTAAGAAGGCAGTACACTCGCAGGTACAACAGTTAGGAGTCGATCCCCTACTGGCACTAGGTAGAGTCCGGTAATGGTGTAGTAGGGAAATATTTTGGGAGGAGCTGCCTGAGGCGAACCTGTGAGAGCTTCATTGTTATTATATTTCTGTTGTTATTATAATTCAGGGACGGGTGCGTCTCTAATTAGAGATGTATATGGTCAGAATTTATCGTTGTATATTTTTGTATGCACTTTGTCGTTTACTAGTGGTTTGATGTTAAGATGAGGTCGTGTCGACGTCACGCCGGCCCTACGGTGACGGGTGTCTGGGGTGGGGTGTGACAATTTTGGGTGTATTAAAATATGGGTTTTTATTATTTACCTCCCTTTTTATTTTACCAAAAATCACAAACCTCCTCTATCATTTGCTAATTATCAGTCAACTCCTATTACTGAATATTTTATGCGAATAGACACAACTAGCCTTACTATTATTTTAAAAAATTATTTTTTTCATTTTTTTCCAAAAAATCACCACCACCACCAACAACAACAACAACAACTAAGTCTTTATCTCACTTATGTAGGTTCGGCTACATGAATCTATTTATGCTATAATGATCGATCAAGGGCCATCCCCTCTGTCAAGTTTAATGTCATCAAATCTTTTTTAATAGTCTCATCTATTGTCTTCTTAGGTCTACTTCTCCTTCTAATAGCTTCCTGCACTTGAATTAAATCATATTTTCTCACTAGTGCTTCTATGGGTCTTTTATACACATGCCCAAACCGTCGTAAATGATTTTCTCTAATTTTCTTTTCAATGGGTTCTATTCCTAAATTCTTTCTAATAGTTTTATTCTTAAATTTTATCCATTTTTGTCTTTCCACTTATCCACCGCAACATCTTTATTTCTGTCACCCCAATATTTTGGATATGATTTTTTTTTTTACCGCCAACATTCTGAATCATATAGAAACACTAGTCTTATAGCAGTTTTCTAAAAATTTTCTTTAAATTTCAACGGGATCCTATGATCACGAATCACCCCGATTGCACTTTTCTACTTTAACTAACCTACCTTGACTCTATGTGTAATATCTTCCTTGATTTTACCATTACTCTGAATCATTGAACCTAAAAATCTAAAATGATCGACCTTTGGTACCTCATTCTCTCCAATTTTGATCACACCACCATCTCTTCGGGCATTAATAAAATTGCAATGCATGTATTCCGTCTTACTTTTGTTAACCTTCAAACTCTAAAGATGTTCTCTATTTTTCTAACTTAATATTAAGACATATTCTACTTTCATAAACTAATAATATGTCATCCATAAACAACATACTCCAAGGTACTCCATCTTAAATATGTTTTGTGAGCTCATCCATCACTAGAATGAAGAGGTAAAGACTTAAAGATGATCCTTGATGTAAACCTATATTAATAGGAAATGCATAAGTATCACCTCCTTTTGTTTAAACACTAGTGACTATACTTTCATACATATCCTTAATTACCTTGTTAATCCTGAGATTTTGATGAACAATTAAGTGTTGATATTTTTTGTGGAACTCATAAGTTTATTGAGTGTTTCAGTGATAAAGTTCTATTGACGATTTAATCATGAAGAAATTGTTAAAGATGGTTAAGGATTCTAAGGACACAAGAGACTGACAAAGAGACAAGCATTAAGAGACCGAAGATTTTGAAGAATTTAGGGGAAAACAACTCAAGTTAATTTTTACTCTTAATGTATCCCGATTAGGATCACACACGACACGAAAATAAATTTATGATTTTGTGTTTCTATTAGGATCATAAATAGTTAAACATATTTGCTCCTATGTGAAATTAAAGAAGAAATATGGACTTAAGTTATATTAGTGATTAAAATTGAATTTAAGTATTAGTTAAGTTAATCGAGAAAAGGAATCGGTTAAAGGGGCAAAAACGTCGAAGATTTGAGTTAAAAATGAATAAAGGAAAAATAGTACTAGCAGGATCGGTCAATCGACCAACAAGGATCGATCAACCGATGAGAAGAAGCTAGGAAACAGATCAGTCCCTGAATCGTTTGGTCGACTGATCGGTTGTCCTGTAGCCAAATATTGAACTCTCTAGATCATTAGCTCGATAGACAGAAGAGTAGCAGTCAACCTACCACAGCTGGAATTTGGCATGCTGAATCGTTCGATCGATAGACCATGGAGTAGAGATCGACCGACGGGCGAGACATTGTTTACTTGGGCTACAACCTGAATCAACCGGTTGACTTATGGACTTTGGTTGGTCAACCGATAGGTCTGTTTCAAATTTAGAGAATTTCAAGGATTTGATCCAAAACTAGCTGTTAACTAGCCGTTTTTGGGTTACCTGATTGAGATCTTCTAGGGATCTGTACTTAATTGAGATATGGCCTATATATTTTATTATCCCTATTAATTTGGTCTATTTAATTAAATGTTCTTTTAATTAAAGTGGTTTAATACTTTCTATTTTGATGAATTGCGATTTAAAAATGTTTAAGGACCAAAATGGGATTTTCCAAGAATACTTTTAAATGAAAAAGATCTATTTTGAACATATATCATGTATGGGGTCTTGGGGTGTCATTTAATAACATAGTATTTAAAAAATAGCCTTTATAAGATATTTTTGAAATTTCTATATTTAAACCTGCAAATTTTAAGTTTAAATATTGTTATTTTGGTGGAGTATATTTTGGGCCAAAAATATGGGAGAGATTTTAGGGATTTTATTTTGATCTTACGATTTAGTCCATATACTTAAATATTATTCTTTCTATACTTTCATTGATGAAGATCAAATTATTTTGGGGATTAAATTGAGAACTTTAGAAGTTATATTGCTGGTCAAATATAACCGTTATAAGTCTACATGATATATGAGGTCTATATGTGTTATTTATTGACAAAACATTTGAAAAAAAAGTTGTTGAAGGTCTAGTTTAAGGGCTATTAAAAGAGACCTATAGGATTGTATTACTTACATCAAGAACAATAAGTTCCTAAGCTATTCTGAGAGTTATCATTCGGATATTATAATGAGAGATTATTGTGAGATTACTCTATTCTGTAAATTCTTGAACTAAAGTGTTATTTGAGTTAGCGGCACCGATCTAAGCTATCTTACAATACTACGTACAATCTGTTTGGTATTTTCCTAATGAGGTTATTCCAAGCTTATTCTTTAATTGAGTATTTTATTATTATTACTTATTTGGTGAATTGATATTTTTGAGAAATTGTTTTTGAACTTTAAAAGTATAAAAATCTTTTAAAACAATTTTGGTTGTAATTTGATTACGTGCTCAATTTTGTATTACCAGTATTATTTTTGTAATCAGATTTTTTATATTCTCACATAATTCTATCACTAGTAATTATCGGGATATTAATTGAGTTTAAATTTATTTGAGGTGGTAGAAGCTCCGAGTGGGATGAACTTATCAATTTTATTATAATTGATGAGTTGTGTGTCAGATTAGATACTGTTGGGAGTGTCTAATCAGGGGTAGCTGATTTCAATCTCTTATGGTAACAAGATTAAGGTTTTGATCTTTGCCTAGTATATAAAAAGATTAGGTGTTAATTCTTCCTAAATAGAATTAATTGTGAGTGAATTTGTAAAAGTTTCATCCTTACCTAGAAAAATGATACTTGGAGTGATTGTGAGGTTTAATTCTTAGCCAAAGGTATAAAAGAATTAGGTTTGATCTTTAGCCTGTGAAAGGATTATGTTAGTCTTGAGCTTGAAAAAGATAAGGTTATTTTTTATCCTGGGAAAAAGAATAGGTTATTCCTAAGCCTGGGAAAAGGAAGTTGTAAAGGTTGATTCGGAATCTGGGAAAAGAATCATTGTGTAAAGGTTGGGTTCCTACCTGTTTAAAGGAATCTCAGTGATTAGTGGGTGCAACTGTCCGTGGAGCTCAGGGGACTAGATTAGCCAAGAGTAATTTGGTGAATTAGTATAAATCTTGGTTTGCTGTAATTTTACTTCATTTATTTTCAGCTGTTTGGGTATGCACTAGTTTATTTAACACTTATCCGCTGCTATAAAGATTATAATTAATTTAGGATAAAATTAATTATTTGAATTTTTGTTTCAAGTTTTATTATTTGATAATATTTTATAACTTCCCAATTCACCCCCCTCTTGGGCAGATCACTGGTCCAACAATTTGTATCAGAGCTGGTTTTAGCTCGATTAGGCTTAACATCCTAACTAAACTGGTCAAGTGCACACACCATGGATGATGTGTTTTATGTATCCTCTCTTGATGGTGATAGATGTTTATATGATAATGTGATGTATGATTTATGTGGTATTAGTGGTAGTGATGGAGATGATGATAATGAAAATGTCCATATTGTTATGAAAAATTATTTTTCTTCACACTATTTTTTGCTAAAGAGAGTTTGAGTTTGAAAAGAAGAATTGATTCTTTTGAAAAGGGAGGAAAAAATGTTCGAAAATCTAAAGTGCATTTGGATGATTATTGTGGTGCAAAAGAGTTTTCAGACGTTGTTTTTTAAATTAATAATTTGCTTCCTAAAGTGGATTCTCTTGAAAAGAAAAACAGAGTTTTAAAAAATAATTTCTAATCAAAGGTCAGATTTTATTTCTAAAATTGATTTATATAAGAAAAAATTTGAAAAATCAAAATCCGACCTTAAGTATGTTTCGAGAGATTCTGAAAATGATTTTTCTAGGCAAAGTAGATATGTTTTATCATCTTATCCTTCATCATAGGTCAGTGGTAGTGATGTTGCTATTGTTAATTATTCATATTTTACATCTCGTGCTTTCTATGATAAATCGAATTTGAGATGTTATTATTCTAATAGGGTTAGACATTTTAAAGTATCATATCCAATTAGGAAACCTAAATTTATGTCATACAAGGATAGATCCAAAATGAAATGGATATCAAAAAGAACTGTTGAAATGTCTTGTGCAGAATTACATAATGTCAGAAGTGGACTCAAAGAAATAAATAAAGAAGTTATATCAAAATCGAGACAGAAAGTCACAGAGGATCCACAAGCGACGCGTGTAAGGCGAAAAGATGCATCAAAGACAAAATGTGAAGCTAAAAGAAAGCCATAAATAAAACGTGCTATTAGAAAAGATTTACCAAAACCAAGATGGGGTATCACTAGGAAGCCACAAGTGATACGGGAAAATGAAAGTATCAATGAATCAAAAGGCAAAAATCAAAGGTTGAGAGGATACGGACAAGTTAAGAGAAATGATACACCCAAATCATTTATCGGTACAAATGAGGTAAAGAGCAAAGTTGTTCCGAAAGATAGAAGAGGTACTTCTAACCCATCGCAATTTCAATTTATTAAACTTGTTAAAGAGGAAGATTTCCGACTTGCCAAATAGGTAAGTTGGTAATTGTTTCTAAAACCTATTTTCAATTATGCGTTCACTTATTGTCTTAGAAACATTGCATGGTGATTATGTGAATCACATTTAGTTAAAGAGTATTAACATGTTTTTATGTGCTTATATTAAGTAGTGATTATGTGTTAATTTTAAAATATGTTACGTGATTTAGAAAATGAATCGAATGTTTGTGGTAGCGCGTGAAATACGCCGCTAATTACATTCGTGAGTATACGAGGTCTAAGTTTTAGTATAGTGTGATCGTTAAGATCGGGTTATAGTATCCACAGGGATTGGTGTCGTTACTATCGAATACCACGTTTGTCGTGACCTAATTTTATCTAGGCAAAAAACAAATGTATTTAATTAATTAAACTAATAATAATATAACCTAAATTAACTACACTATTATGCTAATATGTTTTAGGGTGAAGAATTGCCTAGGGATTAATATGTTTACAAATACGTGTTCAAATCCGATTTACTCACGTTTATGCTGTTCAACCTATTTGACAACCTCGGTATGTAAACTCCACCGCCATCTCTTCAGAGTGTAAGACAGCAGAATACATGACTTCAAGTCAATGAAGAAGTCCCCCTCAATATCTTAACAACCCTAGGTCACGTGAGTCTCGCCCAGCGTCATTAATTGCACATAATCCAACTCTCTCCCGGGTTATTGGATTGTCGCGTTGTATTTACCCTATCGACAATCTCCATTCTAAAACTCCCTCACCACCTCTCCCCGAGTGTAAGACGAGGGATATAACGCAACTTCATGTCAATGAAGAAGTCCCCCTCAACGTCTTAACAACCCTAGGTCGCATGAGTCTTGCCCCAATGTCATCGATTGTCAACCATTCAAACCTCGACCAGGTTATAGAATCGTGGCGTTTGTTTACCGTAATCCGAATCCGGGGTTTGTCAAAACCCTGTATTCTCTATTTACCATTCTAAGCATAATAAACAAATAATACGAAATCAAACTACGGAGAACAAACATAAACGTAACACTGAAATCATCCAAACAAACATATTTATAAATATACCGTTAATCCCTACTACAATCCACATTTAACTCATGGTCATAGCCGCATAAACATGTAAATCGAGCTAAACATGCTCACATGATCTTAAGATAAAGAAATAAGAAAAAACAATCGAAGAACTTAGCGTCATCCGAAGATAAACCACTAAGAACGCTCAACGATCGATTCTCCGTCTTCTCCACTTTGGGATGTGAGCTCCACCTCTAAAACTCCTAAATATACCCTTAGATATAGCCTAAGGGGATCAAAAATGCAAGAGAGGCCGGAGAAGGGGGAGGAGAGGGGTATTTATAGGCAAAAGATCTCAAAATATCTAATAAATATCAAGGCTGTGCTGCCGGAGTTTTGCCTAAGCGAAGTTAGGTCAGTTAACTTTCTGCCGGAACTTCGCCTAGGCGAAGTTACTACAAGTTTTCAATTTTGTTTTGACTGTAACTGCTTCATACGAACTCCGATTGAGGTGATTAAATAACCTATGGAAAGATAAGAAAAATATCTACAACTTCTATGTTTTGAGTGTTTTCAAAATCGAATTGCATCATAGTCAAAAATAGACTTGAATTTACAGTGCCTATACCGGCTTTGCAGGTTTGGTGACCGCCTAGGCAAAGAAGTAGGCAGTGGACTTGGAAATGTTTCTACTGGGGTTTCCCGCCTAGGCGGAGGAATTTCTCACCTAGGCGGTGGGCTGTCAGTAGCCTTTTGTCATTCTCAGCAACGTGATTGCCTAGGCGAAGGTTTGAACGCCTAGGCAGTGGGCTTCCTTCAAAATTTTGCCTCCTTGCTTGTTTATCCACCGTAACTTCGACTCACCTTCGGTTCAATCTCATCATTTTCGCTCTAGTTTCCTATCATTTTTCTCCCCACACACCTAATTTAATACAAAAAGATAAAAATTAATTAAAACATAATAAAAATACTATATAAACGCTAGAAAACTAACTTAATTCGGTTTGAAAATATGTAGGTAGATCACACCTATCAAATACCCCCAAACTTGGAATTTGGCTAGTCCTCGAGCCAAACACACACACTAAAATGAAAAATACAACAAACTGAAATAAATAACAAACAACCTAAAAACAATCTAAACATGACAACATGCGAGTTTTGACTTCTTCTAACGGCCTATTTATTTTTCCCTCAACAACCGCCAGTCATATCGAGTTCAGGTAGTAAAACACATCATGAGGTTCTAGAATTTTGACTTGCAATAATGGTGAAAGCTATTCTAGATCTTTTAAACGTGTTAGTGAGAGACTCAATAATATAACTATACAACGACTGGATTGGATTATCCACCAACGAAAGTCATGACTTAGACCGTGAAGGACTAGGATTTCCATAGGCCTGATTGGGGTCCACTCTCCACTAATGTAGGTTTAGTAGTTCATGAAGATTATTAGGGCTTAGTTCGGTTAAGGTTAATTTGGCTAAGGGTATTTCGGAATAGAAAATGGGTTAACGTTGTTAACTTAACATTACCCAAGGCTCAACGCTTGGCACATTCACTCTCGAATCTCCGTAGAAAGATTGGAAACAATCCCAAACATGCATTTAAGACTGACGTACTCACTTGTCAAAAGAAACGGAAATAAAAACCGTATTTGCATTTGATTTTTTTTTTTATAAATATTTTTTTTCTTTTCTTTTCTTTTCAACGAACACACCTCCAAACTTATTTGATTGTTACTATTGAAGGGGTGTGTGAAATACAAATGAAAAATGACGAGTACTCAAATACCGAACCCATTAGAAGTTCACCCTAAACCCAACCGCTCACATCAAGTAGCATTTATAATTGCTAACTTGATTCACTTAAATGTGCCTTTAAATTCAGCAATTTAGGTTTGGAAAAAGACCCACTGGCCATGCTATTAGTTTATGTGTTCTGAATTGAATTTGCATTTAGGCTTCGACAGAGTAACGAGGGATAAACATGTATCAAGGTAGGTTTCAAAGGCTCAAGCGACAAAGAGAATGTCTAAATCACGTCTCCCGAACTAGCTTGCCTAGGATTTCGCCTCAAGATTCCCCTTAATCAAGTTCTAGAATCCTTAATGTGTCATGAATTTGGTTAATCGATAATCGTCCTCAAATCAATTGAATAGAAATACATTGAATCTATGTGCTCGTGCAAATTAGGATTTATAATAATTTTTATCAAAAAACATAGTCAAGCACACAGAATCACACATGCATGGGTATTACCCTCGACCTCGAAAACAACCAGGGGTAATTATCATCATCGAGTAATGGCCCAGATGAACACAAAACTCAACATGAAAACAACAACACAAAAACATAAACACATTCTAACCTAAACACACATGCAATACGAAAAAAAAAATGATAACACATAAACTAACAATACTAAATACTGCACATCACTTTCGAACTCAAAATGGACAGTGTCCTTAGCGATCCCATTCATCAATCTCAACATATGAAATTTAAGCATGCTGACGAAGGGGGTTTAGAACACTTACCTGGGAGGCAAGAGGATCTGGCCTCCGAATCAAGTTGGATGCGACAGATTTAACTTATTTAACCTTGGGTTGCTTCCCAAAAAGCATGTGGTTTAATGTCATCGGCCTGACATTTTCAGAACGCCCTCAAAATTAGCGAGGTTTTACTTTGAATTACTCAATCTTTCAACGAAATGCCTCACCGGCTTATGTGCTTGGCCAAGCAACATAAAATAGATTGGAATCCCGTCGAAATGAATGCATCAATACCCATCGATTTAACATCGGCACGTACCCTGCATAAGAAAACAAAGCAAAACTACAAACAAAAAATTATATACAAAGAAATACCTAAAGTAAAATTAAGTCATTTACACACAATATCGATAGTAAACGACAAAACAATTCCTGACAGATCATTACCAAAAACTTGGTAGCAGTCTCCGAAAACTGAATTTGACAAGCAACCAATCCCCGGCAACGGCGCAAAAAACTTAGTAGCGCGTGAAATACGCCGCTACTTACACTCGCAAGTATACGAAGTCTAAGTTTTAGTATAATGTGATCGTTAAGATCGGGTTATCGTATCCACAGGGATTAGTGTCGTTTAATCGAATACTCCGTTTGTCGTGACCTAATTTTATCTAGGCGAAAAATAAATGTATTTAATTAATTAAACTAATACTAATATAACCCAAATTAACTACACTAATATGCTAATATGTTTTAGGGTTAAGAATTGCCTAGGGATTAACATGTTTACAAATACGTGTTCAATTCCGATTTACTCACGTTTACGTTGTTCGACCTATTTGACAACCTCGGTACATAAACTCCACTGTCACATCTCCCAAGTGTAAGACAGGAAAATACATGACTTCAAGTCAATGAAGAAGTCCCCCTCAACGTCTTAACAACCCTAGGTCACGTGAGTCTCGCCTAGCGTCATTGATTACACACAATCCAACTCTCTCCCGGGTTATTGGATTGTCGCATTGTATTTACCCTATCGACAATCTCCGTTCTAAAAATCCCTCACCACCTTTCTCGAGTGTAAGATGAGGGATATAACGCAACTTCGTGTCAACGAAAAAATCCCCCTCAACGTCTTAACGACCCTAGGTCGCGTGAGTCTTGCCTCAATGTCATCGATTGTCAACAATTCAAACCCTGACCGGGTTATAGAATTGTGGTGTTTGTTTACCATAATCCGAATTCGGGGTTTGTCAAAACCCTGTATTCTCCATTTACCATTCTAAGCATAATAAACAAATAATACAATATCAAACTACGAAGAAGAAACATAAACTCAACACCGAAATCATCCAAACAAATATATTTATAAATATATTGTTAATCCCTACTACAATCCATATTTAACTGATGGCCATAGCCGTATAAACATATAAATCGTGCTAAACATACTCACATGATCCTAATATAAAGAAATAAGAAAAAACAATCGAAGAATTTAGCGTCATCCGAAAATAAACTGCTAAGAACGCTCAAGGATCGATTCGCCATCTTCTCCACTTTGGGATGTGAGCTCCACCTCTAAAACTCCTAAATATACCCTTAGATATAGCCTAAGGGGCTCAAAAATGCAAGAGAGGCCGGAGAAAGGGGAGGAGAGGGGTATTTATAGGCAAAAGATCTCAAAATATCTAATAAATATCAAGGCTGTGCTGCTGGATTTTCTCCTAGGAGAAGTTAGGTCAGTTAACTTTCTGCCGGAACTTCGCCTAGGTGAAGGAAACTTCTCTTAGGTAAAGTTACTGCAAGTTTGCAATTTTGTTTTGACTGTAACTTTTTCATCCGAACTCTGATTGAGGTGATTAAAAAACCTATGGAAAGCTAAGAAAAAGATATACAACTTCTATGTTTTGAGTGTTTCCAAAATCAAATTTCATCATAGTCCAAAATAGCCTTGAATTTACAGTACCTATACCGGCTTTGCAGGTTTGGTGACCGCCTAGGTGAAGAAGTAGGCGGTGGACTTGGAAATGTTTCTAGTGGGGTTTCTCACCTAGGCAGAGGAATTTCTTGCCTAGGCGGTGGGCTGTCAGTAGCCTTTTGTCATTCTCAGCAACGTTACTGCCTAGGCAGAGGTCTGGACGCCTAGGCGGTAGGCTTCCTTCATAATTTGCCTTTTTGCTTGTTTATCCACCGTAACTTCGACTTGCCTTCGGTTCGATCTTATTGTTTTCACTCCAGTTTCCTATCATTTTGCCCCACACACCTGATTTAATACAAAAAGATAAAAACTAATTAAAACATAATAAAAATAATATAAACGCTCGAAAACTAACTTAATTCGGTTTGGAAATACGTAGGTAGATCACACGTATCATTTTACGATCTCACTAAGTATTATAGATGACCTGTTGTATTTTAGTAAGATTATTTGTTTAATATGTTGTCATTCATGTTATTTACTTTTATAACTAAGCTGATTTTTTTATGCATCTTGACTTATTAAAATGCATGATATTATATATCAAGGAAAGTTAAATGATTTAATTGATTTAGACTGATCATGCTTTGACTATATGCCTACGAGGAATTCCATTGTTAGCAAATATTGATTTATTGATGAAATATTTATTGCTAAGAAATACTTGATAAAATCAGTATTAATCATGATTTGACCTTTAGGCATATCATAAGCTTACATATTACTATGTTATGTTATATGAGGTTCACTAAAAGTCATGTTTAAAATATGTGAAACATCTTGTATCAATCCATGACTTGTTTATCATTAAGTTGTTTGTTATCTGCATGATCTCTGAATATATAACATGATATCGTCATACATGGATATCCTTATAAGCATTAGGTGTCTAGCTTTCATCTAATGTCTCATGTTTTTAAATGATTGTTATTCATAAAGTGAGCTGAAATTTTATGAGATAATCCATGTTTATTTATGCACTAGATTTATGTTTGTAAATTTTCATTGAGATATGCTTCTTATTCTAGTGCATTAAAGATTATATGGATTGATTCTATTTAATAGGAAGACATTATTTGGTATCATGAGTAAGACAAGTAAACTTAACTGAAATTATATGATTGCATGTTATATTGTTGAAATATTATGATTGCGTTAAGATTATTCTCTTATGCATGAATTTGCTCGTTTTCACTTATATAGGGGGAGATTGCATGCTCAGAATGATGTTTTTGGTATGACTAGGCATAACAATGATTGCCTAGAAGTGATGTTTTTGGTTCCCCTTCCCCACTTTTTGAGATGACAAAGGGGGAGAATATGTTTGATGTTTATTGAATATCTTTAATGAATTGAATTGATAGATTAAAGGGGAAACCATGTTTGAGCTTAAAATGAGTTAGTTAATGTTTAGGTTTTCTTCGCCTAAGCATTGCATTGTTATAGGGGGAGAACTATGTTGATATGATGATATTGATTTATTGAATATCTTAAGATTTGATTGATCATATTTTGTGCTTCATCGAATATCTTATGAGTTTATTATGTTATCTTCATGATTATGCTTTAACGAGTTAAAGAACCCGTCCTCGGATTTAGGGGGAGCATGGTTACATTATTATTTTGAAGAAAACATCAAAGTTAATTGTCATCATCAAAAAGGAGAACATTGTTCATCCCGAGATTTTGATGAACAATTAAGTGTTGATATTTTTTGTGGAACTAATAAATTTATTGAGTGTTTCAATGATAAAGTTCCATTGACGATTTAATCATAAAGAAATTGTTGAAGATGGTTAAGGATACAAGAGACCGACAAAGAGACAAGTATTATGAGACTGAAGATTTTGAAAAATCTAGTGGAAAACAACTCAGGTTAATTTTTACTCTTAATGTATCCCGATTAGGATCACACACGACACAAAAATGAATTTATAATTTTGAGTTTTTATTAGGATCCTAAATAGTTAAACATATTTGCTCCTATGTGAAATTAAAGAAGAAATATGGACTCAAGTTATATTAGTGATTAAAATTGAATTTAAGTGTTAGTTAAGTTAACTGAGAAAAGAAATCAGTTAAAGGGGTAAAAAGGTCGAAGGTTTGAGTTAAAAATGAATAAAGGAAAAAGAGTGCCAGCAGGATCGGTCAACCGACTAACATGGATCAGTCAACCGATGAGAAGAAGCTGGAAAACAGATCAGTCCCTAAATCGTTCGGTCGACTGATTGGTCGACCTGTGGCCAAATGTTGAACTCTCTAAATCGTTAGGTCGATAGACAGAGGGGTAGCGGTCGACCTACCATAGCTGGAATTTGGCCTGGGGAGCATCCTGAATCGTTCGGTTGATAGACCATAGAGTAGCGGTCGACTGACGAGCGAGATGTTGACTTTGGTCGGTCAACCGATGGGTCTATTTCAGGTTTGGAGAATTTCATGGATTTGATCTAAAACTAACTGTTAACTAGTTATTTTTGGGTTACCTGATTGAGATATTCTAGGGATCTGTACTTAATTGAGATATGGTCTATATATTTTATTATCCTTATTAATTTGGTCTATTTAATTAAATATTCTTTTAATTAAAGTGCTTTAATACTTTCTATTTTGATGAATTTCGATTTAAAAATGTTTAAGGACCAAAATGAGATTTCCCAAGAATATTTTTAAATAAAAAAGATCTATTTTGAACATATATCATGTATGGGGTCTTGGGGTGTCATTTAATAACAAAATATTTGAAAAGTAGCCTTTATAAGATATCTTTGAAATTCCTATATTTAAACCTGCGAATTTTGAATTTAAATATTGTTATTTTGGTGGAGTATATTTTGGGCCAAAAATATGGGAGAGATTTAAGGAATTTTATTTTGGTCTTACGATTTAGTCTATATACTTAAATATAGTTCTTTCTATATTTCATGGATGAAGAATAAATTATTTTGGGGACTAAATTGAGGGCTTTAGAAGTTATATTGTTGGTCAAATATAACCGTTATAAGTCTACATGATATATGACGTGTATATGTGTTATTTATTGACATAACATTTGAAAACAAGCCGTTGGAGGTCTAGTTTGAGAGCTATTAAAAGAGACCTGCGGGGTTGTATTACTTACATCAAGAACAATCAGTTCCTAAGCTATTCTGAGAGTTATCATTTTAATATTATATTGAGAGATTATCGTGAGATTATTTTGTTCTTGAAATTCTTGAGCTAAAGCGTTATTTGAGGTCGTTTCAAACTTATTCTTTAATTGAGTATTTTATTATTATTACTTGCTTGGTGAATTGATCTTTTTGAGAAATCGTTTTTGAACTTTAAAAGTATAAAAATCTTTTAAAATGATTTTGGTAGTAATTTGATTACATGCTCAATTTTGTGGTATCCGTATTATTTTCATAATCAGATTTTTTGTTTCCTCACTTAATTCTATCACTAGTAATTATCGGGACATTAATTGAGTTTAAATTGATTTGAGGTGGTAGAAACTCAGAGTGGGAAGAACTTATCAATTTTATTGTAATTGGTGAGTTGTGTTGTCAGATTAGATACTATTGTGAGTATCTAATCAGGGGTAACTGGTTTCAATCTTTTTCGGTAAACAGATTGAGATTTTGATCTTTGTCTAGTGTATAAAAAGATTAGGTGTTAATTCTTCCTAAATAGCATTAATTGTGTGTGAATTTGTAAAGTTTTCATCCTTACCTGGGGAAAATGATACTTGGAGTAATTGTAAAGTTTAATTCTTAGCCTAAGGTATAAAAGAATTAGGTTTAATCCTTAGCCTGTGAAAGGATTAGGTTAGTCTTGAGCCTGAAAAATATTAGGTTATTCTTGAGTCTAGGAAAAAGAATAGATTATTCCTAAGCCTTGGAAAAGAAAGTTGTGAATGTTGATTCTGAGCCTGGAAAAAGAATCATTGTGTTAAGGTTTGGTTCTTACCTGTTTAAAAAAATCTCAGTGACTAGTGGATGCGACTCTCCATGGAGCTCGGGGGATTAGATTATCCAAGAGTAGCTTGGTGAACCAGTATAAATCTTAGTGTGCTGTGATTTGACTTTATTTATTTTCAACTGTTTGGGTGTGTACCTAGATTATTTAATACTTATCCGCTGCTATAAAGATAATAATTAATTTAGGATAAAATTAATTATTTGATTTTTTTCAAGTGTTATTATTTGATAATTTTTTATAACTACCAAATTCACCCCCTCTCTTGGGTAGATCACTCGGCCAACATACCTCTATGTACACATTGGATACATGTTTCTTTTCTAGCACCCACCACAAAACTTCTCTGAGTACCCGATCATAAGCCTTTTCTAGTTCCACAAATACCATATGTAAATCTTTCTTCTTTTCTCTGTATTTTTCCATTAATCTCCTGAGTAAAAAGATAGCTTCTGTGGTTGATCTGTTAGGCATAAATTCAAATTAGTTCTCTTATGTGCTAGTTTCATGTCTTATTCTATATTCTATAACTATCTCCCAAGGTTTCATAGTATGACTCATACATTTTATACTCCGATAGTTCGTGCAACTTCAAACATCTTCTTATTTTTATAAATGGGTACTAAAATACTCCTCCTTCAATTGTTAGACATTCCTTTAGTTCTCAAAATGTCATTAAAAAGTCTAGTCAACCACTCTATTCCAATATTTCCGAAATTTTTTCATACCTCTATAGGGATTTCATCTTACCCTACTTATTTTCCAATTCTCATATTTCTTAGTCATATTCTAACTTCCAAATCCCTAATTCTTCTATGAAACCTATAAATCTTATATGAAAATAAACTAAGCAACTCTAATCTAGATTTCCCGAAATCATTCTCATTAAATAAATTATAAAAATAACTTCTCCATCTTTCCATAATCTCTCCATCCTTCACTAGTATCTTTTCATTAATGTCTTTAATGTATCTGACACTTCCAATATCTCTAGTCTTTCGTTCACGTTTTCTAACAAGTTTAAATATATCTTTCTTTCTCTCTTTTGTATCTAACTTTTGATACAAATTATCATACGTCATAAATTTTGATTCCTTAATTACTTTTCTTGCCTCTATTTTATATTTCTCCAAACTCTCTCTACTTCGATATTTTTTCCATTCTTTATAAACTATTTTCTTGTATCGAATGACTTTTTGGACCTTCTCATTCCATCACCAACTTTCTTTATATCGTGGTCCTCCTCCTTTACAAACTCCTAAAACTTTTCTTCTTATATCTCTAATACGACTCGCCATATCAATCTACATTTTGTTCACATTCTCATGTCTCTTCCATAACTCATCATTGCTAATTTTATCCTTAAAAAAATCCATCTTTTCACCTCTTAGATCTCTCCAACGTATCATTGCCTGCCTATTTATCTTAAAATCTTGTTTCCACCCCTGAAACTTTAGATCGGTTACCATTAGTCTATGTTGGGTAGAAATACTCTCTCCGAGTATGACTTTACAGTTCTTACATATTAAATGATCACTCGTTCTAGTAAGGACAGAATCTATCTAGCTATTCCTCTGACCACTTTTAAATAAGATAAGGTGCTCATCCCTCTTCCTAAAACAAGTATTTAGAATAACTAAATCATACGCCATAGCAAAATCTAAAATCATCCCACCCATTGTATTCTTCTCCCCAAATCCATAACCACCATGTACTTTCTTGAAAGTCCCTATTTCGTTCCCGACATGTCCATTCAAGTCTCTCTCAATAAATATTTTTTCTTGGTTAGGTATACTTTGAATGAGTTCATCCATCTTCTCCAAAAATTCTCGTTTAATATTTTCTTGTAGTCCAACTTGGGGAGTGTATACACTAATAACGTTAATCACCTCCCCTCCAATCACTAACTTCATACTCATCATCCTATTGTCAATTCTCCTAACACCAACAATGTTATCCTTTAAATCCCTATCTACCATGATGCCCACCCCATTTCTATGTTTGTCCTTCCCCATATACCATAATTTATACCCCATACTCTCAATTTCTCTAGACCTCTCTCCAACTCACTTAGTTTCCTGCAAGTATAGAATATTAATCCTCCTCCTACTCATCACGTCCCCTAATTATTGAGTCTTACCAGTCAGCGTTCCTATATTCCAAGTTGCCAACCTAAGCCTATGATCATGGACTAACTTCTTTATCCGCACCATCCACTATAATGTGGCAACCCTATCTTATTTGACACCGTATCTGGGAAAAAACACGACACGTCGCTTCCGGGTGATGCCCTAGCCCACCATCTTCCATTATTCACTACATTAGGGCAGTAGAAATGTAGCGCATCGCTAGTAGAGAACGCCCCAATATTTAATGTATTTGGATTCATGTCATAAAAGTTTTGACAAAGTTTTTCATTGGTTGTCAGCTACCTAACGCAATCATCCTCCTTTACCCAGGCTTGAGACTGGCTATGTGTAAAGAATAAATCATCAAACCTCATAGGCGGAGTTAAAAATAACCAACATCTATATTTATAATTAAAAAAAAACATCCCTTCTCTCCACCACCATCATCATAGATGTTTTCTTCTTCCTTCTTCTTTTTCTCTCTTCTTCCTTCTTTTTTTCTTTCTTCTTCATTTTTTTTATTCTTTCTTGTTCTCTGGTGTCGTGCACCGTCAAATTTGTAGAAATCCAGTCGCTATGGTGCCAGCTTTGTAAAGATCCAGCTACAAGCACCGTATCTCTATAGATCTAGAGCCACGACAGCCAGAGAAAAAACAATGAGGAGGAAAATAAAGCGAAAGAATGAAAATAAAGATGGAAGAAAGAGAAAAGAGATAAAAGATGTGTAAGAAAGAAACATTATAGTGTCATCTCCGACGCCACAGTGGCTACCCGCTGAAAAAGAAGTCAACTAGGAAGAAGAAGATGAGGTGAATGACAAAAATATTAAAAAATAACTTCAAGTGATATTTAAGTATTTTAATTTTTAATTATTTAATTATTTTTAAAATTTTAAGGGTGAAGTTGTCATTACAATTAAAAGTTTAGGAATTTTTTACCTAGAGGGACACTAAATCATGTTTAACCAAAATGATAGGGTTTGATTTGTATTTTATGAATAACAAGGGAGGTTTATGGTTTTTGACAAAATACCATAGGAGTTAAATGGTAAAAATCCATTAAAACATTCAAACCATGACTGATGAGGGATTTTCCTAACCAGCTCCAAAAGTTGTCACGTGTAAGAATGAACCCATGTGACCTGCACGTAAGTCTAAAACCTCATCCCGAGCACAAGAGCTCAACACCTATTAGGGTAACCAAGGATGTTGTTCGGTGTTGAGGAGATAACGAATGGGTTATACTACAATGCACGAATGGGTCCCAAGAATATGTTATGTTTAGTCTTCGTATGAATTCATCCTAGAAGAACCAAGAAAGAGTAGGGGACATTTTGGCTCAGTCATAAACTAGAGCTCGAGAGCTATTATAATTGCCCACTAAATATATGAAAAAAGCAGTTACATTCAAAACACAATGGTCTATTAGTCCTATGATCCCACTAAATCCGAAGAATTAAGGTTGCGTTTGGATAAGGGATTTGACAAATTCAAAAGATTTATAAATGAAAGGATTTTAAAATCTTGAATTTTAAAATCCCATCATGGATAATTATTTTAAGCGAAGAATTTAAACGTGTAATTTTATAATTTTCTTGTTTGGATAACCACCATCACCATTGTGGTGGTCGACGGCAGTAGCGGGGTGGTGGTCGACGACGGTGGCTGACAGTGGCGGCAACAGGCGGCGGTGGTTGGATCTAAAATCCCTCCTTGGAGGGATTTGTAAATGACACCTAGTTTGAAATAATTTCCAAATCCCTCATACACCACTATTTATTAATTAAAAGGATTTTACAAATCCTTTCTCATAAATACTCAAACAAGGTATTTGTAAAAAAAGGATTCTGAAATACTTTACCCAAATCAATTCTCTCCTCCAAATCTCTTACCCAAACACAACCTAATGGAAATTGACTATAATTTATGGAATACTTGTCTAAAAAGTCTTCCAACTATACTACAATAGGGGTCTAGGTAAGGTACTCACAATGTTTTCTAACTACACACTCTATTAATTCTCACATCGAAGTTGCAATGCCATCAAGCCCACTATTAGTGCATTATTTTACAAGAATCCTAACCCAAAAGAGATCACATTCTGAATCTTGAGGACCATCTTCGACGATTCCGTTTTTGGCTTCATCTAATTGGTACTGTCATACCCTACCCCAGGGCCTCGACACCCAAGGCTGAGCCTGATGTCGACTTGATATTACCTGACCATCTAACAAAAAATTATTTCTATAAACATGTACTATTGTACATTTTATTTTTTAAAAATATATATATTTACAAATCTCAAAACCCTGAAATACACATGTCCCAAAATATTCATAACAAAGCCACAAAAAAACTGAACCTTTCACACTTCATACCTATTCCAACAATCTTCCAAAAATGACACCATCTTTTAACTCTACCTAGTGCTAGTAGTGGACCCATCTCTAGCTACGACACCTGGGATCAAATATTTTATCGGTGTACTGTCTTCATAATATAAAAACAATTTATATGGATCAATCATAATTATCAAATACCACTTTTCAAAATATAATAGATAATCGTACATCGAGCAGAAATAAAATTCCTTGCAATGAGATAATTCATTTAAATCAACCAAACCAATTATTTTGATATATAATAAAATACCACACACATACTTTCCTACTAGCCATATGATCATTTTACCTCACAATCGGAAGTTACGACGATACCGTAACCTATACAACTCTGTTATCTAAGGTGGCTGGTAAGGGAATATTATATCTCTACTTTCACCGCAAGTGTACGAGTCAAGTTTTAAATAATAGAAAAGAGTAAGGGTTGTTGTATTCACAGGTATTGGATTAAATTGTCGTTGAGTATCGTGATTATCATAACCGAACTTTATTTAGACGATAAAAATTGGGTTTTTATTTTTAAAAATAATACACTAAATTAACAATTAATTAAATTATAATACTAAGTATATTATATAGGAATAGATTATCTAGGGATTAACTTCATTTACTTATACGTGTTTGATCCAATCTAGTTTACATTAATGACATTCAAACTATCCGACAACCTAGGTATCGAATACTCACTCACTACCTCTCCTGAGTATAAAGTGAATGAATATGCAATTTCGCGTCAACTCTGAAGTCCCCCTCGAGCATCTATACGACACTTGGTCACATGAGTCTCACCCCAGCCTCACGAATTACACACTTTCTAATACCCTCCTGGGTCATTAGATCATCGCATTTTGTTTAAAACTTAGTCTGAATTCGGGGTTACCTCTCCCGAGTGTTAAACCCCATATTCTCAATATATCTTAACAAGCATATAAAAGCAGAAGAACAGTAAACACAATCGAATAGGCAAGAACAACCGATAACAAAACAAAGATTAAACAAACAACGTATATTAGTAAACTACATCAATCCCATAGATAATCAGCATTTAGCTCTTGGCCATAACCATATATTCAACGATATTCCATATATATATGATCAAACAACCAAAACAAGTTAAGAATAAAGAGAGAATAATCGTTATCTGAAGGTGGCGTCTATAAAAACTGTTTTGATCTTGTTTCATCTTCTCCAATTGTGTTCCTCCTCTTTAGTTGATTAAGAGCCTTTAAGAAACACTCCCAAAATGTTCCTTGATGTTCTCAAAATTGTTAGGAATGAATGAAATAGGAATTGGGGCCAAAATATCTAAAAATACTTTACAGCAAGGGCTTCACCAATGCAACGGTGGGATTGACCGCTGCAATGATGGGTATGTCGGTAGGCCCACCGTTGAAGCGGTGGAGAATCAGTGGCTCTCTGTTGTTTCACTACTTCAACGGTAGACAGTCAATGGCTCTCTGTTGTTTCACCACTGCAGCGGTGGGTTGACCCTTACAGCGGTGAAACTGCTGCTTTGAATAGTTGATCCTCTTGATCGTTTTTTTACCAATTTCTTCAATTTTTACCGTTGTCTCTCCGAACCCCTGCTTTGAACAAAAATAAATAAAAACGAGTTAAATTATTTTAAGAATACTCGAAAACTACTAAATTCGGTTTGAAAATAGATAGATAAATTTTACCTATCAAATACTCCCAAACTTAGAATTTTGCTAGTCCTCGAGCAAAACACCCATGAAATAAAATAAACTACCACAATTATTAACGAATTTAATTACTAAAAACAAAAAACATAAACGAACTAAAAAAAATAACGTGTAAGTTTTGAAATTCATCTAACGACCAAAAAAAAGTTTTCCCTTATCAGCCCCCAATCATATTGATTTCAAGAGTAAAACGTACCATGTCATGTTCTAGAATTTCAACATTCAATAGCAGTAAGCGTCATTCTAGATCCTGTTCAAATGTGTGTGCGAAAACTCAATCATACAACTATCCACAGACCGGATTAGATTATCTACCAACAGAGTTCATGACTAAAACCAAAAAAGTATAGGAAATTCATATACCAGACTGGGTTCCACTATCCACTAATGTAGGTTTGGAAATTCAAAAAGATTAATAGGACTTGGTTCGATTTTTAGAAAATGGCCAAGGGTATATCAGGAATATAAAAACATGTTAACATTATTAACTTAACGATACCCGAGGCACAACGCTTAGCTCAATCACACTCGTAACCCCACACTGATCAATTCGAAACAATCCTGAACTTATATTTGAAAACGTAGTACTCACTTGTCAAGACAAAACAAAAATAAAACTATATTTCTTTTTCATTTTTCTTTTTTTCTTTTTTTAACTAAACAAACCACACCCCCAAACTTATTTGATTTGTTACACTTTGACGAGTGTGGAAATACGATAGAAAAATTACAAGTGAGTACTCGAATATCGAACCAATCAATAGTTCACCCAAAACCCAACCGCTCACTTCAAGTAGCATAAACAAATGTTAACTTGATTTCGCTCAAATTGTGTCGTAGGTTTAGCGATAAAGGTTTGGAAAAAATTCAATTGGCTAGGGCATTTGTTACGTGTTCAAAATTGAAAAGGCTAACAGACTTCGACAGGGTAACGAGGGATAAATGATATTACATCGTAAGATTTCAAAGGCTCAAGCAATCAAAATGAATGCCTAAATCATATCCCCTGAATTACCTCACCTAGGATTTCGCCTCGAATTTTCCCCAATCAGTTTCTAGAATCCCTATTGTCATGAACTTGGCTAACGGATAATCGGCGTAAAATCAATTAGATAGCTAGTACATTGAGTTTAAGTGCTAATGCATGTTAGGATCCAAAATAACTTTTACCACAACGAAACGTCAATTACACAGAACACACATGAATGGGCATTACGCATGACCTCGATAAACAACTAGGGGATAGACTCATCATCGGGTAATGGCCCATATGAACTACAAAACTGAGCACATAACAACAACAAACATAAACATACCAACACTAAACTAAACAAGCATGCATATAGTTAAACAATAAAACATTTAAACTATATAACTAAAAATAATAAAATATAATAGCATACTACACATCACCCCTAAACTTAAAACGGACAGTGTCTATAATGTCCCAACATCAAACTCAACAAATAGCATGCATTAATAGTGACGAAGGGGGTTTTGAACACGTACCTGGGAGGCGAGACAATCTCGTCTTCGAATAAAGTCAGCTGTGATGGATCAAATTTATTTCGAAACCTTGGGTTGCCTCCTAAGAAGCGCTTGGTTTATTGTTCTCAGCCTGACATGGAGAAGTGCTCGTCAAATAGCGTCTTTCGTCCATAGTATGTGTCATATAACACAATGTATGGGTCTTGGTTCATAATGCCCTCAAGACTGGCGAGATTTGGCATTATTTGGCCCCTGCTTCCAACTCGATTAGTTGCCGTCTCGTGTGCTCGGTGGGCATGAAAGAACAGTGCTAAAGGCGGTGAATGATAAGTGAGCCATATCGGATCCTCGTAAATGTGATCGTCCTTGATCGATGGTGGCATCACAATGTGGATCTCAAATGGTGAAGAATCAGAATTGTCGATCCACGCTTGGGTTTTCTCCTCATTCGAATAATCATCTTTGAATGCTCCCAAGCTCTTCCCACTCGTATCCAGTTCCTCCTTGTGGCTTTCGATGCATGTGGCTTGTGTGTCACTCAGTGCCACCACTTCTGACTCGGCCTCAATAAAGCAGATAAGCTGACTGATTTGCGTCTGAATAGACGTTACGGTCGCATCAATTTCAGCCCAGGTCATCTCAATATTGTCAAGACGAACCTCATGCTCATTGAGACGGTCATTCATCTCCCTCCGGAACGCTTGAGTCTCCGCCATAAATTCAGCAAACATTCCTCAATGGTGGAGGAAGACTCCTTCTATTGGTCCGGGGTATCAATCCATGGCGCCAAAATGGTAAAAATATCACCCAAGTTTTGGTAGCTTGTTGAATAATTCCAACTGTAAAAATCATACTCCGCATGTCATCCAACAACCGATAAGCATCGTCCATGGTTAGTTGGTTTAAAGAGGTAGTACCGTTTCCTCCTTCAACCTAATTTCTTGTTGCGGCTATTAAACCCATCGAGGAAATTCAATAGTTGACACTCCCTTAGGAAATGATGGTTTGGGAATCAGAATAGCAACTCATTGTATCAATTCCAAGCACAATAAAATGGCTCGGAATCTCATCAAAAGAAATGCAACAGTCCTTGTTGATCTAACATCTTCAAATACCCTGCATAAAAAATAAAACTACAAACAAAAATTATAAACAAAATAAATGCCTAAATTAAAATTAAGTTACTTACTCACAATATCAACAATAATCTAAAAACCAATCCCCGGCAATAGCGCCAAAAACTTGGTAGCGGAATATTACGTGTCTACTTCTACCGCAAATGTACGGCTCAAGTTTTATAAAATAGAAAAGAGTAAGGGTTGTCGTATCTACAAGGATTGGATTAAATTGTCGTTGAGTACAGCAATTATCATAACCAAACTTTATTTAGGCGATAAAAATTGGGTTTTTGTTTTTATAAATAATATACTAAATTAACAATTAATTAAACTATAATACTAAGTATACTATATAGGAATAGATTATCTAGGGATTAACTTCGTTTACTTATACGTGTTTGATCCAATCTAGTTTACATTAACGGTATTCAAACTATCCAACAATTTAGGTATCGAAAACTCACTCACTACCTCTCCTGAGTGTACAATGAATGAATATGCGAATTCGCGTCAACGCCAAAGTCCCTCTTGAGCTTCTATACGACACTTGATCACATGAGTCTCGCCCCAATCTCATGGATTGCACACTTTCTAATACCCTCTTGGGTTATTAGATCGTCGCGTTGTGTTTAAACCCTAGTTCGAATTCGGGATTACCTCTCTTGAGTGTCAAACCCCATATTCTCAATATATCTTAACAAGCATATAAAAGTGGAAGAACGGTAAACATAGAATAGGAAAGAACAACTGATAACGGAATAAAGATTAAACAAACGACATATATTAGTAAACTACGTCAATCCCATAGTTAATCAACGTTTAGCTCTTGGCCATAACCATATATTCAATGATAATCCATATATACATGATCAAACAACCAAAAACAAGTTAAGAATAAAGAGATAGCCGTTATCTGAAGGTGGTGTCCGTAAAAACCGCTCCGATCTTGTTTCCTCTTCTCCAATTGTGTTCCTCCTCTTTGATTGTTTAAGAGCCCTCAAGAAATACTCCCAAAATGTTTCTCGATGTTCTCAAAATGGTTGGGAATGAATGAAATAGGAATTGGGGCCGAAATATATAACAAAATATCTAAAAAACATTTTACAGCAGGAGCTTCACCGCTGCAACGGTGGGTATGTCGGCAGGCTCACCGCTGCAGCTGTGGGCTTGACTGCTACAGCGGTAGATAGTTAATGGCTCTCTGTGTTTCACCACTGTAGTAATGAGCGATCAGAAACATTCTGAACTCTCTGTTGTTTCACCGCTACAACAGTGGGCTGACCGCTACAGCGGTGAAATAGCTGCTTTGAATATTTGATCCTCTTGATCATTTTTTCACCGCTTTCCTTGTTTTTTGACCGTTTTCGCTCCTAACCCCTGCTTTGAACAAAAATAAATAAAACAAATAAAAACAAATTAAAATATTACAAGAATACTCGAAAACTGTCAAATTCAGTTTGAAAATAGATAGATAAATCTCACCTATCAATGGCTATTAGTGTCAGGGCCATTTAATGTCTCTAATGATAGGAGCCAACACGTGGTAAAAACCACCATATCATGATAATAATCCTCATCGTCAACAGCAACAACAGGAAGACTTGTCCTCCTGTCAGGTCATAACATATCGTCCTACAGGACATGCCCTCCTATTAGGACCAACAACATCCCACAGGACATGCCCTCCTATCGGGATCGCACTATGGCATAGTTGGATAATAAAAAATCACGTTCTACATTTAAAAATTTACTTGATCCGCATAACGTTATAAAATAATCAATTTTAATATACCATTTTTTCACATTTTAGTATGAAAATATACTTTGACAATTTATATAAAAGCCAATACACTCACCTTGAATTTTGTGCTACTAAAAATACTATCGCCAAAATGCTATGTGGTTGGCATCACCTGTGAACCTAACAACCAAAGGGCCTAAACTAAGAATTTATTTAAAATAAATCTAATATGCAGTGCGTGATCCTAACATACACTATTTTCCATTTTCAATTTTTTTTTTATTATTCAAAATTATTTAACGCCTAATTTCTTAAATTAATATTAGCTATACAAAATTTCTATAACAATGACTACAAATTTATTCCTATTATTAATTTAGGCTACAGAAAAATATTAATCGAATGTTAAAAATATTATTCGTTAACGAAATACTAAATATTATCGTTTTGATAAAATTTATAATTTTTATTTTAAATTGTACTCTTTACAAATTTAATATATCTATATCTTCTATATTTCTCGAACCCACGTATATAATTTTGACATATAAATATATATATGCATACTTGTCCGTATAGATAGTTCCATAAATTAAGCATGATATATATTTTATTTTAGCAATATATATATATATATATATATACACACAAATGAAGTAATTATAGAATACTTGCAGATGAGCCGCGGCTTCTGCTTTTTTTTTTTCCCTCCCGGTTCGGTGGATACACACACATATGGTTGTGTGTGTGTGTGTATATATATATACCAACATGCACCCACCGTCTCACTTTACTTGTTTTTTTTTTTGGGTTAATTACCGTGAACACATATTGTGATCACGTTGTTTCCTTCCTTGGGAAGGAAACAATGTTGGCCACCATTTTTTTTTTTTAATAATTTATTTATTTACATTAATTACCTCTCTTAAAATAAAAAAATATTAATTATATCCTAAAACTTTTAAAATCATATTTTAAATAACTTAATAATCCCTAAACTTTTAAAAGTCAAAATTAAAATTAACATATTAGCCCCTAAAGTTTTTTAAAATCAAACTTTTAAGTACCACAATAGCCCCTAACTTTTTAAAGTAAAATTTAAATAACACACTGAACCCCATTATTTTTCTAAATGTTCTAAAATGCAATTAGAAATATACATGTGCAAGAACTAGGTATATAATCCTTCCCCCCTAAAAAAAAATTGGTCCAAAATTTTAGTTACCTTAGACGAATAAATGCGAGTATTTTTTCCCCATCTCCCCATCTCTTTCCCACGTTGCTTCCTCCACTGCGCCATAGCACTTTCACCAACGAAATCATTTTCGTTCATAGTACTTGATCTTTACGGTTTAGAATCTGGACTGACTCCTCAACGTATGATAAGTCTTGTTTCAATTCGATTGACTGAGAAGTCAACACATGCGAAGGGTCTATTACATATGTTCTGAGCATCGATATGTGAAAAACATCCTGTAATCTAGACAATTCTGGCAGTAGGGCTAGTCGATAAGCCATTGTACCTACACGCTCTAGAATCTCATATGACCCGATATACCTCGGACTTAATTTTCCCTTCTTCCCAAATCTCATTATGCCCTTCCACGGGGATATACGCAAAAACACAAAATCTCCCACTTCGAATTCCAACTCTCATTTACACTTGTCAGCATAACTTTTTTACCGACACAGGGTAGTCTTCATTTTTTCTTGAATCACTTTTACCTTTTACACCATCATCTGAGCTATGTTTGGCATCAATACTTTTTGTTCTCCAACTTCAGTCCAACAAACTGGAGTTCTGTACCTTCTACCAAACAATGTTTCATATAGTGCTATCTCAATTGCCAAATGATAGCTATTGTTATAAAAAAATTCCATCAACATTAAATGATCATCCCAGCTACCAGGAAATTCTAGAACATAACCTCTCAACATATCCTCTAATGTCTGAATTGTACGCTCTGATTGGGCGTCTGTCTCAGGATGGAAGGTTGTGCTGAATTTTAATTTGGTACCTACAATAGTTTGAAGACTCGGCTAGAATTTCGATGTAAATTTTGAATTTTTATCTGACACTATGGAAAACGGTGCACCGTGCAATCTGACAATCTCGTCAATATACAATTTCCCATACCTATCCATAGACTACGTGGTTTTCATGGAAAAAAAATGAGCAGACTTGGTAAGTCTATCAATAATCACCCAAATGGAATTATACCCCTTTTGAGTGTAGGGCAATCTCGAAATAAAATCCATCATGATATGTTCTCACTTCCATTCTAGGATAGGCAAAGGCTATAATAATCCACCCGGACGCTGGTGTTCGATCTTGATTTGTTGAAAAATGAGACACCTAGCAACAAATTCTGTAATTTCATGTTTCATTCCATTCCACCAATAGTGTTCTCGCAAATCCCGATACATTTTGGTACCGCTTCGATGCATTGCATATGCTAAGTTGTACGTTTCCTCCAAGATATATTTCTTCATATTGGCATTATTAGGCATACACAGTCTATTCTCAAACATCAAGGCTTCATCATTATCTCTGACGTGATAGTCGGTTCTCTGACCATTTTTCACTTCATCTCTGATCCTTCTCAATTGGGCATCCACCTTCCGCGCTTCTATAATATGGTCAATTAACGTTGGTCTTAAGGTCAAAGTCTCAAGAAACGCTACCATATGACCAACCTCCAATTGGACTCGTAGAGATCTCAGCTCGGCATATAAGTTAGTTTAAACAACTCGAAGGTGTTCGATCGAACCCGCCGATTTTTGACTCCACGCATCTGCTACAACATTGGTCTTTCCAGGGTGATAATGGATAGTACAATTATAATCCTTGTTCAACTCTATCCAACGACTATGTCTCAGATTTAGTTCCTTCTGATAAACAAATATTTTAAACTCTGGTGGTTGGTGTATATCTCGCATGTCTCGCCATACAGATAATGTCTCTAGAGTTTCAAGGCAAACATAATCGCTGCCAGCTCCAAATCTTGCATTAGGTAGTTATGCTTATGATTCTTTAATTTTTAAGAGGCACACTCAATCGCGTGGCCATGCTGCATTACTGTAAATCGTAAAGCCACCGCCTTCTGTCGGGAGAGAAAGTATTGGCGCTAATATCAGTCTATTTTTTAGCTCCTTAAAACTCCATTCACATTAGTCAGGCCACTAAAATTTAGATTCCTTGCAGGTCAATCGGGTTAACAGGGCAGCTATAATAGAAAATTCCTGCACAAACCGGCGATAATAACCTGTCAATCCCAGGAAGCTTCGAACTTCTGTCAAACTCTTCGGCCTTTCCAATTGAATAATGGCTTCGACTTTCTTTGGGTTGACTTGAATACCATCACCATAGATAACATGCCCCAAAAATACCACGCTATCCAGCAAAACTCATATTTATTGAACTTTTCATACAATTGTTTCTCTCTCAAAATCTGCAATATAATCTTGAGATGCTCTACATACTCTTATTTATTTTAGGAATAAATGAACATATCATCAATAAACATGATGATAAACTGATTTAGGTAAGGTTAAAATATCTGATTCATCAAATTCATAAAAGCAGCAGGGGCATTTGTCAACCCAAATGGCATAATTAGAAATTCATAATGCCCATACCTCGTACGAAATGCCGTCACTGACACATCACTGTCTCTGACTTTCAACTGATGATATCCTGATCGAAGATTTATTTTGTAAAATACCCTGGCCTTCTGCAACTGATCGAACAGATCATCAATTCTAGGCAATCGGTATTTATTATGAATCGTCACCTTATTCAGTTGTCTGTAATCGATACACATCCTCAGCGTGTCATCCTTCTTCCGTACGAATAGCATTGGAGTTCCCCACAGAGAAACACTAAGTCTGATTAACCCACGGTCTAACAGATCTTATGGCTGAATTTTTAGCTCCTTTATCTCGGTAGGTGTCATACAATAAGGTGGAATTTATATAGGAGAAGTTTTCGAAAGTAATTTGATAGTGAACTCAATTTTCCTATCCACTAGCCACCCTGGAAACTCTTCTGGAAATATATCGCGAAAATCCCCGATCATTGAGATATCTACTACCTATACCTCATTCTGACTGGTGTTAATCACATGCACGAGGTATCCCTGGAATCTATTTTTTAATGATTTCCTAGCCTCTAGAACTGAAATCAAACTAAAAAGGGTAATGATTTCATCTCCCGAAAACATAAACTCTAACTCGCCTTGGATTTGAAAAGTAACTTCCTTTTTAAAATAATTGACTGTGGAATAATAGTTGGATAGCAAATCCATACCCAGTATCATATCAAAAATCATGAATGCTCAAGAGTAATTCATCCACCAACAATTCTCTATCACAAATTCAAAGCGGACTGTCTTTATGCACATTAGCTATCAATACTGACTCACCCAAAAGGGTAGAAATAATCATACTATATGACAGAGAAGTAGAGAATTTTCCTACATGCATCATAAAGGTCACCGAAATAAATGAATAGATAGAACCAATATCAATAAATATATGTGTATCTCTATCATATAAAGACATGATACATGTAACCATATCCAGGGTAGCCTGGGCGTCTTGCTGAGTAGTAGCAAACATACGATCTCAAGTCGGAGGTCTACCAGTCGATCCTCTACCACGCCTCTGAACACTGCTAGGGCTAACACTACTCACGCTGCTCACAAAAGGTATAGGTGTAGTAGCAGATTTCGGGCAATTTGGAGATATGTGGCCCGGCTCATGACAACGAAAACATATTGGACCCGCCATAGGACAATTTTCTAATAAAATGATCCCGTCATCCACATTAGTAGCATACAGCTGTTCTAGCTCTGCTAAACATCTGATTCCTACCTTACCCTTGCTGGCCTGAACTTGAACTCTGTCCAGGTACGATTTATCGTCACCCCGAATATAATTTTCGTGGGCCTAGGCTCCTAATTAACTGGTCGGTTGTTAGGGCCCAAAGAAGTGGCAGTCGAGGTACTGATCCCCGATATGTGCCATCTAGATATCAGTTAGGTGACTTAAATCTACTCATTTTGTACTGTTCACGGTTCTCGGCGGCTTCCCGTACATCTTTCTTTTTAATTTTGTTGTGTCTACCAATTCCGCATAACTTTTTATCCGCTTGTCAGTCAACCTGGAATGTATTTGCAAATCGAGTCAATTCTGGAATCATCTACATCTTGCTTCTTTAGTCTTCATCAAATCAGGAACAAATCGGGACAGGGCATCAATTTTGATTTCATACTGCAGAACAATCATCTTTCCCTATTTCAGTAATATGAACTTTTCTCCATCTCGAACTGATGGGATTCAGAAAAATATTTTTCATTAAATACAACAACAAATTGATCCCGAGAAATCTCCTCACCTAGAACTGAAATTAACCTCTTCATTTCCTCCCACCAATGCTCAGTCTCTCCTTTCAACTAGAAGGTAGCGAGAGGAACTCAACTATCATCAGTAAGGCCCATTACCTCAAATATGTGTCATACACTCCTCAACCAATTTTCAGTATCAGTAGGGTCCGGAGTTCCCATAAAACCCGAATGGTCCAATTCCTTGAATCTTTTCAGGAGTATTGCCTGAGGAGTGGTTGTTTCAGTCTGGGCCTTTTGGTATTCCATCATCTTTGTCTGCTGCTCTGTCAGTTGCGCAGCAACCTGTAATTTTTGCTCGACAGCATTCATGTTTGTTTGCATCCTATCTCTTTTCTTCTAGGGTCAAAAATTCCCAGTAATTTTATTTTCAAACTCCATAGTCAAGATCTTAAATGAACTTTAATAAGTAACAGGGCCAACAATGCAAAGGATAGCGCATGACGCAAATGTGCTATTTAATCCAATAAAATAACTATCACTCGGGTGCTAAACCAACCTATCTACATCCCATCTTATGGTCCACTACTTCCTAGACAATCTAGTATGTCTAAAGAACCTCTAACCTAAATTTTGACACCAAAAACCATCATACACTACCCCGGGGCCCCAACGCCCAAGGCCGAGCCAGACGTCGACTTGATATTACCCGACCATCTAACAAAAATATATTTCTATAAACATATACTACTATAGATTTTTTTTTCCAAAAATATATATATTTACAAATCTCAAAACCCTGAAATACACATGTCCCAAAATATCTATAACAAAACCACAAAAGAAATTGAACTTTTCACGGTTTACACCAGTTCCGACAATCTTCCAAAAATGACACCACATTTTGACTCTACCTAGTGTCAGTAGTGGATCCGTCTTTAACTGCGGCACTTGAGACCAAATATTTTATCGGTGTACTGTATTCATAATATAAAAATAATTTATATTGATCAAGCATAATTATCAAATACAACTTTTTAAAATATAATAAATAACCGCTGACGAGTAATTTTTTTACAAAAAAATAAGTACGTTTGACCTCAAATGTTTGTGTGTTTTCAAGGATTTTTTTAATATATTTTTGTATTATTTGGTAGGAATATAAATAAATGAGAGAAAATGTGCAAAATCAGTACAGGTGTTGTAACTTCAAGGCCATTTTTTATCATGATGCAATCCAATTTTGGAAAATCTCAAAACATGTAAATTGTAGATCTATGTCTTATCTTTCCAAATGTTTTTGAATCACTGCAATTGGAGTTCGTACAAAAACATTATGGAAAAATACAAAATAGTAGTTTGTACTGCCCAAAGTGCACTGCAGCACGCTCCCGTCAATAGGTTTCCGCCCTTGTCGCCCTATAGTGCTAAAACGCATACTACAGCGCCGTTTGTCGCATCTGAACCCTAAAATAGGGTATTTAAGCTCATTTTGACCAAAGGGGAGAGAGAGACAAAAGAGAACAGAGGAGAGGCAATTTTGGGAGCTATTGGAGGTGATTTTGGGTGAGAAAACACATAGTGATGGCGTTTTGATACGAGATCGAAGAAGAAAACATCATTAGTGGCACGTGAAGTTGAAGATACAGAGCCCAAACCCACAATAAGCATTTTCTCTTCCTTTCTGTCTCCCTAATCTTTTGTTTTAAATTTGTACTTGTAATATTGTGTTGAACATACTACATTTATGAATTTATTGAGAATATTAGCTATGGATCTATCTATATTGTGTTCATAATCTAGATCTAGGTCTTGATGTAGTCTCGTTTGAACTGTGTTGTGAATATTTTGTTAATTGTTAGATTTAATTCAATTTTGTGCATTCCCTAGGCCTAATGTGTTTGATTCATGTGGCCAATGAGTTAAACGAGTTTAGGTTACGAATTTTATACTCGAGGGAGGTTGAATTTATAACCGAAATAGGGTGTGCATAACTTAGATTGCTGTGAATCCGGGAGGAAATCAACACGTAAGTATTCAAGTTGAGAATTTAGGATCTTGTGAAATTAGGAGATAATCAAGTTCTAGATTTATCAATTAGAATCTCCATTCAATTGTGTTTATCATTATAATGCTTCCAATATATACTTTCACATGATATTTTGGTTGAATTGAGAACTTGGGATTTGACACTCGAGAGAGGTAATCTCGGGTTCAGAATTAGGTTAAACACAACTTAAACTTTAATTGATCGAGAGATATTTCGAACTTATGTGATCTATAAGGTCGGGTATAGCGAATGTTTTCACCTAAATACGGGATAGGGATATCGGTATCGAAGTGATTACATATTCTCTCACTTGAAGCTCGGGGAGATGTATGAGAGAGCAATAGCACGAGGACCTTGATTATTGAATGAACGGAATTAACTAATAATTACTAAATAGGAAAACACGAGAATAATGAGATTAAATCAAGCCCCTAGAACATTTATGCATATATAATCCATATTTTATTTTATTGTTGTATTTATATTTATTTTAGTTATTTTAGATTTTTTAATTTAAAAACCACAAAATTCGATTGCCTAAATAAAGTTATGTTACGATAATTGCGGTATTTAACGACAATTTAAACCAATCTATGTGGATGCAACAGCCCTACTCTTCTTATACTATTAAAACTTGACCCGTATACTTGCGGTATTGTAGCAACGAAATAATTCGCTGCCAAGTTTTTTAATACTCCTAAACTCAAACGTTTGCTTGTCCTCAAGCGAAAGAAAAGACAAAATAAAACAAGTACTAAAAATTTAACAATAAAAATGTAAGTTTTTATATGGAATCAATGACCATGCAAGAATCTCAACAACCACAAGATACTTCAAGCTCAAATGAAATGCACACATTGAAATTATCTAGAATTTCAACTTTAAGCATCAATTTCAACTCACTCAAGACTCTCGATATGTATGTGCGTGTACAATCACTATCACCCAACCAATCAAGCCTTGGATATATCTATATACTGAGGAGATAATGAACACTCTCTAGATGGTGAATGCAAGAATGACCATAAGCCCATTTTTCGTGTCACTCTCCACTAATCGTGTAGGTATATATGCCATTTGAGATTAAGAGGACTTTGCGGGTTGTAATATATGGCTAGGGTAAAAGGTGAATGGAAATGTCATGTTTAGACTCAAACCACCCTAGGCATGTATCACAAATCTTGGATCTTACAAGATTTCCTAGAAAAAATTTCACCGACTTCCCCTTTCATCACATGTATTCTTTCAATTGATCCCACAATGTATTATTCACAAAACAAACTAAAATACACATTTTTTTTTCTTTTTTTGACAACATAAATAATTCAAAAACAAAATGAAATATACAATCTAGTCCACCAATGACTTTCCAAATACAACCCATTCTGATCCTTACACTCAATGGTCCGTGTTACATGTCAATTAGTGATGGGTTTAGGAAGTGGAAAAACATGTAGTGGGTCGGATGCACAAAAGTGGGTAATGAAATAATTAGGCAATAAGGCTAAACGGGGGTAACGAGAGGTAAACAATTTTCTCAGGGTTAGCTTTAAAGACCCAAATGATCCAAAACAACTGCCTAAATCATCTCTCCAATAACACATAACCTAGTATTTCACCTTGAGTTTTTCTCAAATGGGTTCTAGTGTTTATGAGATGTCAAATCCTACCTACAACTAGGATTATATTAGATTATCGTTGAGTACCGCGTTTGTCACAACCGAACTTTATTTAGGAGACATAAATTTATAGTTTTTGTAATAATTACTATACTAATAAACTAAACTAATTATACTAATACTACTAATATAGATGTTTATGGGAGTAAATTTCCTAGGGATTAACTTCGTCCACTTAAATGTGTTCGTTTCAATCTAGTTTACATTAACGTCATTCAAATTTATCCAACAATCTCAGTATCATAAACTCATTCACTCCCTCTCCCAAGTGTAAAGTGAATGAATATGTGATTTCGCGTTAACACCGAAGTCCCCCTCTAACATTTTTTAGAACACATAGTCACATGAGTCTTGCCCCAATGTCATGGATTGCACACTTTCTAACGCCCTCCCGGGTTATTAGATCGTCACGTTGTGTTTAAACCCTAGTCCGAATCCGAGGTTACCTCTCTCGAGTGTTAAACCCCATATTCTCAATATATCATAACAAGCATATAAACATGGCAAAACGGTAACACAATCGGATAAACAAAGAACAACCGTTAACAAAACATCAATTTTATTCAAATAATATTTTCGTGGATTACATCAAGCCCTAGACAATATATGTTTAGTTTTTCGTGGCCATAACCACATATACAATTAAATACAAACTAAACATATACAAAACATCCAACCAATCTAAGAATAAAATAGAGAAACGAGGAGACTAGCCGTTATCCAAAGAATCGTCGTTAAAACCGCTCCGAGATCATTTCCTCCTTCTTGGCCTTATGATCTTCTCTTGGTTGAATATGTTTTGAGTTCTAAAAACCACTCCCAAAATGTTCTAGGGTGTTTGGGGGTGAAAGGAATACATATAGGATCCCAAAATATCAAGAAAATATCCCAAAATATCTATTATGTCGGTAGTCTGACCGCTGTAGCAGTGTGATCACCACCGCGGAAGTGGAAATGCAGACAGTTTAGCAACTCTCTGCTATTTTACCACTGCGGCAGTGGTGCAACCGCTGCAGCAGTGGTGTAATCCCTGCAGCAGTGGTGTAACCGCTGCAGCAGTGACACATTTTGGTATTTTAGCTGTAACGTTCTCGTTCGAACTCCGATTGAGGTTATTAAAACACTTATAGAAATCTAAGACAAAGATATACAACTTCCATGTTTTTAGTTTTTCCAAAATTTAGTCGCATCATTGTCCAAAATGGCCTTGACATTACTACACCTGTATCGACTTTACCTCTTTTCACCCATTTATTCAAAAACCTAAAAAACAATACAAAAACACATTAAACTAACAAAAGTGCTTGAAAACACATAAATATTTGAATCTAAAAGTACTTAATTTGTTGATAAATAAATCATTCATCAACATGTGTCCCACCCCCAAACTCAAAGTCAAACATGTAAACAAATTAAGCACAAGGGAATAAGAAGATGTACCGGAGAGGCAAGATAATCTCACCTCCTAGTGCGATTGGCGGTGAGGCTCTGGGTAAGGTGATCCGTGTGGGGCTTTCTCCCATAGCGTTCATCCTCATGCTCCATTATTTGAAAACTTGGGTAGTCTTCCAAGAAGCGCTTGGTTTAATGTCCTCGCTTGACACGGAGAAGGGCTCGTCAAAGAATGGCTTCTGCCCATAATATGTGTTATATAACACAAAATATGGGTTTTCATTCTCAATGCCCTCAAGCTTGGCAAGATATGACAATGTATGGTAAGTACTCTCAACTTGATTCTGTTCCGATTTATGTGCTTAGGAAGCTTGAATGAACAGTGTAAAAGGTGGTGGAGGAAAAGTAAGTCACATCAAATCCTTATAGATGTGATCATCTTCGATCGATGGTGGCATCAAAATTTGGATCTCAAACGATGAAGACTCACATTTGTCATCTTGTAATTCTCCATTGTCAATCTATGCTTGGGCTTCCTTCTCATTTGAATCATTGTCATTGAACGCTCCTAAGTTCCTCCCACTCATATTCAGTTCCTCATAGTGGCTTTCACAAAGGGATGTGGCTTGTACGTCTCGCAGTACCACCATGTCTGACTCGGCCTCAATATAGCCAACAAGTTGACTGATTTGCATCTCGAGGGACTTTATGGTCGCATAAATTTCAATACAGGTCGTCTCAGTTTTGTCAAGACGACCCTTATGCTCATTGATTAGGTCATGAGTTTCCCTCCAGAAAACCTGAGTCTCCCCCATGAATGCAGCGAACATTTCTTCCAGGGTGGGGGAAGACTTCAATAGTTGGTGCGGGGTGTCAATCCATAGCGCCGAAATGTTAGAACTATCCCTCAAGCTTTGGTAGCTCGTTGAGTAATTCTAACTCTGACAGTCAAACTCCGTCGTGCCTTTCAACAACTAATAGGCTTTGTCCGCAGTTAGTTGGTAGAAAGAGGTGGTACAATTTCCTTCTTTCACCCATATTCTTGTTGCGGCTTGTAACCTATCGAGGAAGTTCAGCAATTGACACTCCTTTGGGAAACCATGATTTGGGAAATGAATGAACAACTCTTTATATCTTTTTCAAGCATAATAAAATGACTCAGAATCTCGTTGAGGAAAACTCATGAGGACTTGTTGATGAGCCATCTCCAAGTACCTCGCAAAATAAACAAAACTAAAAAAAACAAAAATTAAAAATAAAATAAATGCCTAAATTAAAATCCAGTTACTTATTCACAATATTAACAATAATCTAAAACGTCAATCCCTAGCAACGGCACCAAAAACTTGGTAGTGAATTATTTCGTCGTTACGATACCGTAAGTGTACGGGTTAAGTTTTAACAGTATAGGAAGAGTAGGGTTGTCGTATCCACAGGGATTGGTTTAAATTGTCGTGAAATACCACAATTATTGTAACTTAACGATAAACACAATTGAATGGCGATTCTAATTGATAAATCTAGAACTCGATTACCTCTTGTTTTCACAAGATCCAAAATTCTCAACTCGAATACTTAGATGTTAATTTTCTCCCGGTTTCACAACAACCTAAGTTATGCACTCCCAATTTTGGTTACGAATTTAACCTCTCTTGAGTATAAAATTCGTAACCTAAACTCGTTTAACTCATTGGCCACATGAATCAAACACATTAGGCCTAGGAAATGCACAAAATGGAATTAAATCTAATAATTAACAAAATATTCACACTACAGTTCAAACGAGACTACGTTAAGCCCTGGATCTAGATTACGAATACAACAATGATAGATCTATAGTTAATCTTCTCAATAAATTCATAAATGTGGTATGTTCAACACAATATTACAAGTACAAACGTAAAACAAAAGAATAGAGAGAGAAAAATGAAGAGAAAATGCTTATTGTGAGTTTGGGTGCCGGATCTTCAACTACACATGCCACCAATGATGTTTTATTCTTCGATCTCGCATCAAAACTCCATCACCATGTATTTTCTCACCTGAAATTGCCTCCAATAGTTCCCAAATTCGCCTCTCCTTTGTTCATTTTTGTCTCTCTCCCCTTTAGTCAAAATGAGCTTAAATATCCTATTTTAGGGTTCAAATGCGACAGACGGCATTGCAGGGTGCATTTTATCACGCTGCAGCGCGACAAGGGCAAAAACCCACTTACGGGAGTGCGCTGCAGCATGCTTTAGGCAGTACAGACTACTATTTTGTATTTTTTCCGTAACATTCTCGTCCAAACTCCGATTCAGGTAATTCAAAAACCTTTAGAAATCTAAGACGTGAATCTACAACTTTCGTGTTTTGAGATTTTATAAAATTGGATTGAATCGTGGTAAAAAATGGACTTGAAGTTACAACACCTAAACTAATTATGCACCTTTTATCCCATTTATTTATATTCCTACCAAACAACACAAAAACATATTAAACTAACAAAAATACTTGAAAACACACAAATATTTGAGTTCAAAAGTACTTAATTTGTTAGTAAAAAAATCACTCATCAATCGCACACCAAGTTAAAATAAAATTTCATAACTATCATTGCAATAAGATAATGCATTTAAATCAACCAAACCAATTATTTTGATATACAATAAAATACCGCACACATATTTTTGTACTAACCATAGGATTGTTTCACCTCATGATCGGGAGTTACGACGGTACCGTAATTTGTACAACTGTGTCTTCTAAGGTGACTATCAGTGTTAGGGCCATTTAATATCTCTAATGGTAGGAGCCTACACATAGTAAAAATCACCATATCATGATGATAATCATCATTGTCAACAATAACAACAACAACAACAACAATAACAACAACCAACTGCAAGACTTGTCCTCTTGTCAGATCACAACATATCGTCCTACAGGACATGCCCACTTGTTAGGACCAACAACATCCCACAGGACATGCCCTCCTGTCGGGATCACACTATGACATAGTCGAATAATAAGAAACCACTTTCCACATTTAAAAATTTACTTGATCCACATAACGTTATAAAATAATCCATTTTAATAAACCTTTTTTTCACATTTTAATACGAAAATATACTTTAACAATTTATATAGAAGACAGTACATTCACCTCGATTTTTGCACTACTAAAAATATTATCGTCAAAATGTTATGTGGTTGGCGTCGCCTGTGAACCTAACAACCAAATAGCCTAAATTAAGAATTTATTTAAAATAAATCTAATATGCAATGCCTGACTCTAACATGCAATATTTCTCATTCCCAATTTTTTTTGATTATACAAGATTATTTAATGCCTAATTTCTTAAGTTAATATTAGCTGTACAAAAATTTGTATAACAATGACTACAAATTTATTCCTATTAATAATTTAGGCTACAAAAAAATATTAATCGACTGTTAAAAATATTATTCGTTAACAAAATACTAAAAATTGTCATTTTGATAAAATATATAATTTTTATTTTAAATTATACTCTCCGCAAGTTTGATATATCTATGCCTACTATATTTCTCGAATCCACGTATGTAATTTTGACATATAAATATACATGTATACTTGTCCATATAGATAATTCCATAAATCAAGCATGATATATATTTTATTTTAGCAATATATATATATATATATATGAAAGGAATTATAAAATACCTGCAGATGAGCCGCGGTTTTTTTTTTTTTTTTTTCTCTCAGTTCAGTGGATACACACACATATGGTTGTGTGTATATAAATATATATACCAACATTCACCCACCGCCTCACTTTACTTTTTTGTTTGTTTGTTTTTTTTCGGGTTAATTACTGTGACCACATATTGTGGTTACATTGTTTCCTTCCATGGGAAGGAAACAATGTTGGCCACCATTTTTTTTTTAATACTTTATTTATTTACATTAATTACCTCTCTTAAGATAATATGTATATATATATTAATTATATCTCAAAATTTTTAAAATCATATTTTAAATAACTTAATAATCTCTAAACTTTTAAAAGTAATAAATAATCTCTAAACTTTTAAAAGTCAAAATTAAAATTAACATATTAGCCCCTAAAATTTTTAAAATCAAACTTTTAAGCACCACAATAACCCCTAAATTTTTTAAAGTAAAATTTAAATAACACACTGAACCCCATTATTTTTCTAAATGTTCTAAAATGCAACTAGAAATATGCATGTGCAGGAATTAAGTTTTACAGAGACCATCTACAAGACATAACTAATTCTCTCTTACAATCTTTAAGAAATTTTATGGTTACTTTGGGATCTAGAATCATGACCAATTAACAAGAGATTGATAGGTAACCTATCCATACGACGGATCTGGGGATCGTTCCTTCAGGCGAATCACTTTTGTTGGCCCAAAGGTCTACCCAACAAAGGGAATGAATTCGATAGTTTTAAAATTTTAATCAAGTTAACTAAAGCTAGTCAATTTTAATCTTGATTAATGAATAAAATGTTATACTAAGCACATACAAATCGATAGGGATAGAGAAACTTGACACCAGATAATTAATAGTAGTTTGACAAGCTACTCGTACCTACGTCTACTCATTGAGCTCTCATAGGGGATTAATCCACTAAACCCTTATGATCCTCTTTCTAGGTGAGAATCAAACCCGTACAATCCCAATGAGTAAATTCTCTTTATACTCAATCATACTCTCACCCAAACCAGGTATGTATTAAAATCATGTTTTTAGGTTAAAACGATTAAAAATGTAAAAAAATCCTAAGTCATTAAATAACACTATCATATAAGATAATGTCAATTAATTTATTATATTTGGGTATGACCTACTCAATTCTTTAACAAATTAAACAAATTTAAATGAAGACTTGTATGTATTACCTTCATAGCAGTTAATTATTACTTTACCTTTGTTCGTGTATGTGTTGGTAGCGACTGATCTGGTCAAATCCAATTTTACAATCCCCTAAGGTTTGTGATAGCATAAGGAATAGTATTCGATTCGTTCTTTCCTAAATTTCTCAATTTTTCTGATAGACTTGCATATCTAGTCATTTTATCACTTGGTGTTAATTTGTTACTTGAAACAGAATGTGTATGCAACTTTGGTGAAAATTGTTAGATTTTCAATCAACTTATGTACAACTTCTTCTTCACTAGCAACATCATTGCCATTGACGGAACACAAGTTATTTGACATGTCAGAACAAATAGCAGATCCATAGTTATTTGCAAATACACACAAGAGATCATCTATAGTATGTGCCATGTGATTGATTAAGCTAAGATGTTAAGCCTCTTCAGCTAACTTAGTTTTGGTACCAATTGTTAGCCGAAATGTCTATCCAAGATGGGGGTGAATTAAATAGTTTTAAAAATTTAATCAAATTAATTAAACCTAGTCAATTTTAATCTTGATTAATTACGAAAGTATTATACTATGCACATACAAACAAATATGGATATAGAAACTTGACACCAGATATTTTATAATAGTTGAACAAGCTTCTCTTGCCCATTTATATTCCCCTGAGCTCAAAGAATTAATCCACTAAACCCTTTTGATCCTCTTAACAGGTGAAAATCAAACACGTACAATCCCAATTGGATAAGTTCTCTTATACTCATTCACACTCTCTCCCAGACTAACACTTAGATTTAAGCTACAACCTCACACAAATACAAAAAAAAAAAAAAAAAAAAAAAAAATCTTTATTTTCTCACAAAGAGCATCTACTAACACTTATAAGGATAAATTTAATTGATAACCCGAATTAGGTGGTAGAAGTTATCACGAATCAAAAAATAAAAAAATACAATAATCATGTTTTTATAAATTTGGATTTTACAACAATTAAACATAGAATCACATATACCAGATAGTTCAATTCCTTTTTAGCTTAGAAAAATATTTTCAATAATATATATTAATAAGCTCTTTAGAAAATCATTTTATCAAATTCGAATTTGATTTTCGAAATAAGCTTCAAGATATAATCACAATGAGAAATCAATTAAGTATAGTTTTAAGCACAGATATGTATCACAGAGAGAATTAACACTTAAATAAGAACGATCTCACTGAAATCCTCATAGGGTGATTTAAATTGAAAGCTCAGAATTTAGTTTGAAAAAATCATCAATAAGTTTTTTTATAGAAAAACTTCCACCAATTTCTTCAACAGTGTAATGAATGTTTCAGAAATTTTTAATACCACTCTCTTTTTCTCTTTCTCTTTCTCTTTTGATATTTGATTATCTCTCTTTTATTTATTTCAAAATATTCAAAATTTCAAGCTCAATATCTATTCAAACTCTTAGAAAATCTTAAAATAACATATATTTCTTTGAAAAAAATGAAGGTCTAAATATAGGAAAATAAGAGTGAGTTACAACGACTAGTTTTTTTGATTTTTTTTTTTTTTTTAAATAAAAATAAATATATATATATATATATATGTATTCTCCCAAAAATCCCTAACTATTTGACCCAACCTCCAACGGCTATTTTAACAATGAATTCATCTTATATAATGGCCAAAGTAATCAAAAAATTGGCAAAAATAATAGTTTTATGTAATCAAAACAAGTTGTATTATGACTTTTGATTACATAAAAATAGCAGCCCAACCAGCTACTCCCTTTTGTCCCCCATGAGGGCGTTCATGATCTGGATTGTTCAGTTGGGTTCCATCGGGTGTATTTGGATGTCTTCCAGTTTTTCATCAGGAAAAGGTAGTGATTGGTTGGGTTGCTCGACCCGAGGGGTCTAGGATGTCCCCTGTTCCAAGGTGTTCCATTATATCCCTAGGTAAGAAGTTCTCGTCGACTTCTCATTCTTTTAATTGATATTTGGCTAGTTGTGTTCTCGGAAGCCGTAACTCAACTACGAGGCACTCCCTAGCCACTTAATGGCTCCCACGTACCTCACCGATGTCATTCTTGTAGGGAACTTCAGCATCAGGTACTATATTAATATGATGACCCTCAAGGCGTTTAGGCACGACCTTTTAATGATCATATTGTATGCTAATAGATAGTGCACTACCATGAACCATGCATTGATGATGGAATGCTCCAGCTCCTTGCCTATTGTGATTTGAAGCGTGATCCAACCGAGGGCTTCACAGTTTTTCTGCCAAAATCGACTGTAAACACCGCATTTTGTCCATCCCAGTCAGTGTCAAATCGAGCGTACAAGTTTAGATAAAATTTAAACATAGTTTAAAGGGAATGAATTTCTAATTTGGATCTGGATATTATAGAAAAAAACTACAAAAAACATCAAAAAAAAATATAAAACTGTTAAATTGGACTGAATTCAGCTAAGTAAAGTTTCAGGTAATTCTACAATTAAATAGGGTCTAAAATGAAATTATTAAAGGTTGATTTTAATTAAATCACATTTACTATGAATAAAAATTCAATACTACCCTTCAATTATAGGATTTTGACCAAATACCTTTGTTACCTACTTTGACCCTGGAACATTTACTATTACTGATTTCGTCAGTTTAATACCAAAACTAATGTTTCATTTATGCATTTTACATAAAATAATATCAAGAAACAATTCAAAAGAGCTAAATAAAGGCATGGAAATGTCATGACAAATATAAGTTACACAAGATAACTAAGGATTAAGACTCAGTTTGAAATTGACCAAACCAAAGTTATCTTGACTAAACCATCAAGGCCCATTGAATCAATGGCCCAACCCATCAATAATTACTCACAAATGAGCATTAAAATACCAAGACACCCCTAAGATATTCTCTACCCAAAATATCTAGGGAAAGAACTAAGTTACTTAGAAAGTAATTTACCGTTATCGAAATCAAACCAATCCGGTTCGCCACCAAAACAAGGCATTTAATGAGTATTAAATGTTAATCCCATCAAGAATTTAATTCTTGGGATGACATGGATTGGGTAGATTCAAAGCATGTAGATATTTCGTTCAAAATATCTTAGGGTTAACTAGAACCCTTGAAATGTAACTACCAGTTACAAGGCATATTGAACTGATTTGATTCCAAATCCAACCGAATCAGGGCCCATAACATCAAGGGTCACCATCAAGCATTAAATTTAAAGTGACACCTCAAAACCAAATTCAATAAACCTTGGAAGTATTAATGGCAACCAAACCGATATAGTGAAACTAACCGGTACTTAGCCACCAAATCAAACCGGAAGTATCACATCAAACCATTAATGCACCCATATGCAACCAATCGCATTGGATATTATGCAATCATTACCAATGGTTGCAAGAATCTTTCAAAGATTTGGTAATCATTACCGAATCATTCAAGAATCTTCGACAATCTTCAAAATTCGTTCAAACAAATTCAAGATCAAGACAATAGGACATGTCATCTAGGCCTAACAGGCCCCAATGAGCAATTTGGGATAGTTTTTGCATTGTCCAAAGCGCATAATCCTAGGTCTATATTTACTGGGGCCTGTTTTTCATTTTTTTCAACACTTGGAAACCACTCCTTCTCTCTCTAGGTTAGAGCAAAGCTATCAGGTTCTAGGGTTTCCAAGAAATTCTCTTCAATAACACCTAACAATTCTGCTGAAATTCTGCCCTAGAGGAAGTTCTTGAGGTTTTTGAAGGAAGAACTTAAGGATTTGATGGCAACCAATCAAGGGCAAACAAAGAAGATTAAGAAGGAAAGGAAGGTAATCACTCACTTAAGGGAATATTATTTCCCCTAAGTAGGTATGTCTTCTTGAAACCCCCTTTGCTATTGGCTTAAATATGATGTTTATGCTTGTACATAGCATGTTCATATAGTATTCATACTTAAATTTCATGTACACAGCATGTAAAGCAAGTAACCAAGACAAAACATATATAAAAAACCATTAAACAATGTCAAAAACATCAAAGAACGTTAAGAACACATCAAGAACATGAAGAACACATGAAAATCAAACTTAAAATGAACTACGTGATGACCTAAGCTTTGGTTACTCACCAAAGTACATAGGCAACCCACGTAAAGGTTCAGTCACCTATAATAATAAAATTATATAATGTTGCATGTTGGAACTACATGTCGACTTGATTCCTTGTGAAAACAAGGATATGTAGGCAACTTGTATAAGGTTCGGTCGTTAAAAAATAAAAATATTTCATTTCATATAGCTTGCATGTTGGAACTACATGTCAATCTGATTTCCTGTGAAAACAGGGATATGTAGGACGCCTTTTTAAGATACGGTCGTTTATATTTCTATAACTTATATACTACTATTGGGTTTTCGTTGCTTAGATTAGTGTAATATTTATTGCTTTCATCATATAAAAATGCATAAAAAAAAGGTAAAAACTTCAAAAAGATGAATATTCCTTTAGACTAAGGTATTGTTTATGGACGGGTATCTTGGGGAGCATAAAGCATTCCCCTAGCATAACTGACTCTCGAACTTAAATAACGCGATAGTCTCAAAACTCTTAAAAGTCAATTTAAAATTAATATTTAACCCCCAAAATTATCAAATATTATTTATATCATAAATTTACAAAATAATCCCAAAAATATTAAACTTATATATAGAATAATATTTTCAGAAATATAAATTTTCGGGGTATTACAATAAATTGGTGGTTTGGTGTTAGTGTTAATTTCTCCAAAGGGAGAAACCGCATGGATTAATTCATAGTAATACTAATTTATTTAAAAATGATGAAATATTTGGGGTAGAATTATCTATAGGAGAAACCCAGTGGTGACCCTGAAAAATCGGGTCATTACAGTCATCCCGTCGTTTGGCTCTTTAAGTTAGTCAGACTCATGACAAAACCTTCCGATATAGGCATTCAGTATCTCATCCTTCATTTATCTCACCGACATAAGATACGATTGGTTTTTAGCCCGCAACTTGCTTCTCATAAACATGTGTATAAAAGTAAGAGTAAAAGATTCAAATGAGTCAAAACTACCTGGGTATGGGTTCAAGATCTTGTACTATTTGTGCGTCACACCAGCAAGGGTAACCTAGAAGGACTGGCATTTCCTCGAGTTTAACGCTCCTCGCAGATCCATGTGCACGTGGTAGGTGTCAAGATGCTCCGCTAGATCGGAGTCTTCCTGGTAAGTTCTAATCTGGGATGTCATTTTGAAGTTGGCCAGGACTACCTCCCGCAACACGCATGTAGTCAAAGTAGAAGCATTACATTTCACTATCTTGTAGACATTGGGCTCCTTCTTCTCAATTTGCCATGGCTTCTAGTTGATCGACCTAACCTGCTTGTGCAAGACTTTATTAGTCTGCCAATCTGAGTCGCATCGCTGGTGTCTTGAAGGGGACGTCGAAGAAGCTTCTATATAGCTTGGTAGAGTCTGAAGAGATGTGACGTGAGTTTTTCCCATGGAGTGGGTGTGACACACCTCATTCCTCCGTGCGAGTGCTTCATGCATTTTGTCTCTTGTTTTCTCCTTGGATGCCCTAGGCCCCAGCTGGGAATTCACACTTGGGGTCTTCTCAAACCTTGGGGCCTCAGTGCCCCATCTCTTGTTCCAGCTCCGCTGGCACAGTTCGTCCCTTTCTATGCGGATTCTCTCCAATTCTTGTCGAAGGTTGCACTACGTCTAGCAACATTCCTCCTCCTAATGCTGCTCGCGTCAAATCCTTTATACCTCATCTACGATGAGTTATGCCTCACTAATAGGAGACACAAATCCTTATGGGACAAGTGGCGGCAGAGGTTAGTTGGCTCTAATCAACCTACCTAGTAAGGTATCGGATAATTTGGGAAAGATCTCAAACCTCTCTCATTATTTCCATCAGGAGTGAGAGTGATGCTCCTGATGGACCAATTTCATGGGCAACCATGCAGAGTGGTTGCGTCTCACTCTCATATTCGTTGGTCATGATTTTAGATCTCAAGGTAACCATTTGCGTAGTAGAGATTGCAGAACAACTGTTTGTTTCTTACAGATGGTGCTAATCTAAAAATGCCTACAAATAGATCATCGGACATGTCACTCTGAGATTCAAACGGATAGAATATCGTCTAGTTTAGCTCACTCTTCTTCGGCTAAGATTCTTGCAAATTAATGCATTGTTGGTGGACCTATTGGCGCTACCCCTCCGATGGGAGAATCAAGCGAGAGTTCTCAGTAGAATTTTGGTAGGGTAATAGGTATGAGAATATGTGTGTACCTAATTAACCCTTTGTGCTAGTATTTATAGGCATGAAGAAACTTATTTCACAAGTCTTCCCTGATTCTTGGTGCCCCATTAAGGTGATCACGTTGATCTCGGCTCTACAGAGATGGCGGTGATTACGGGTGTAGATCGTGAAGCCGTTTCCTGGAAGGGGTAACGACTCTTTCCTTACCAAGTGGAAGCTGCTCAGACTGTTTTGAGCAGGAGTAACATGACGCTCTCACTTGGGATGGCATGACCCTAATCAGGTATGGAGAAAGGGATTCGGTCGAGCTGGCTAGTTGGAGTCTGTAGTTCTTTTCCCGCGCATATCACGTGTTTGTGACACGTGGCGCACTTTCAGGTCTAGTTGGTCTTTTCCTCGTCAATTATTATTATTATTATTGGGAGCAAAATTCAAAAAATGAAAATCAACAACACCGAGTGAATTATTGTGCTGGGGTACCAAAAAGTAATGGGTCAATCTTGGAGACTTCATTATTGATATTAACGATGGTGAAATACTTTCTTCATTCAAATGGATTACATAAGCAGTAATCAATAATATTCTAAATAATAATTTAATTGAGCAATAATTATCATATGATTTTAATTTATGTTATTTTGGACCTTAGCGTATGGCGCGTTCGGACCGAATGAAATATTATCATCACGTGCCTTATCTCTGTAAAAATGCCACAAGAAAAATGGATTCCGCGTGTGCTTTTTGCACGTGATCTTATCATACAAGAGTCAGAGATAAATCATGAAAAACCTAATTTAAACATAATAATACCAATAGAGACAAAATCATGGGGCAAGCACTTGTGGTCCCTAAATTTGGTGATGTCACCTTTATTTTGTTCCTTAAAATTATATTTTATCAAAACATCTCCAAGTTATTCGTATAATAATCAAATTATTTTTTTGTGGAATATTAAATATTTTTATATTGAAACGCGCAGATTATAAAAAATTTCTGGTTAAATTATTTTTAATACTGAAATTAATTTTATATTTTTTAATATTGAAAGCAGAAATTAAAAATAAAAAAAAATAAAAAAATCAGTTGAATTATTATTAATTTGGATATTAATTTTATGAACTTTCAAATTAATTACATCAATTTAAATATATTATTTAATTATCAGAAAATTTTATGTTTCATAAACTTGTGTCAAGAAATCCCTTCAACTGCCTGACAAGAGGGTACCCTAGTTGATATTAAGTACCTTACAAAATATGTGTGTCATATATATATATATATATATACTAGATAGGAGAGATTTGTAAAATTGAACATTTCATCGTATGTTTGGTTGGAAGGGTGAAAAAGGAAAATGAAAAGGAAAATGAAAAAGAAAAAGAAATTTTTTTTATCCTTTGTAGAAAGAAAATCATTTTTCTTAATATGTTTGGTTCGAGAGATATAGAATGAGGGAAAATAATATTTTGTGTATTATATATATATATATATATATATATATATTTGTTCAATTTATTATTTTACCCTACTATAAATGAAATGGGTATTTATTACATAAAATAAAAGGGCAAAATGGTAATTTTAACTTTTTTTTTCCACCCTCTTTTCATTTTTCCCCCAAATTTGGGAGGAAAAAAATGAGTCATTTCACCCCCTATTTTGATTTTCCTTTTCCTTTTCACCTCCAACCAAACACACTCAAGGAGAAAATGAGTCATTTCACCTCCTATTTTGATTTCCCTTCCCCTTTTCACCTCCAACCAAACATATTAGGGCTTATTTGGTTGGAAGGAAAATAGGATGTATAAGAAAATGAAAATGAAAATGAGATGGAAAATGAAAATTTATTATATTTGGTATGAGATGAAAATGAAAAAGAAAACGAAAATGGAGAGAAAAAATCACTTTCCCACCACTTTTTTTTTTCCTCCCCCAAATATGGGGTGAAAATGAAAAGATGGAGGGGGGGAAAAGGTCAAAATGATCATTTTACCCCTTTATTTTATATAACAAATACCTATTTTATTTATACTAAGGGTAAAATAGTAAATTAAGCAAAAAATATATTACTTTTTTCTTTTTATAATACACACAAAATATTATTTCCCCTCCTTCTATATCCTTCCAACCAAATATGCTAAGGAAAATTATTTTCCCTCTACAAAGGATAAAAAAAAAAATCTTTTTCATTTTCCTTTTCATTTTCATTTTCCACCCTTCCAACCAAAAAAAAAAAAAAAAATTGGGCTGAAAATGAAAAGATGATAGCGAAAATACTCCAAAATTAATATTATACCCCTTTATTTTATATAATACATGTCCAGATGAGGAAACACTTTCTGTTTAGTGGATTGACTGACTAAAATCTATTTTTCACTCAAAATTATTAATATTTTTAATTTTACAGAATGAAATGTGAAACTTGAAGAATAAAATGTAAAAATTTAACCCGGACCAAAAATTACTACACAAACTAAATTTTGGTCTTTATTGCATTATTAAATGGTGTGAGAAAGGAGATTGGAAAGGCATCAAGATTTCTAAGAATGGATGAACACTTTCTCACCTTTTCTTTGTTGATGATCTTATTTTATTCTCTAATGTGGGAGAAAAATGGTATAAGAATATGATGAATGTTCTAAATTCTTTCTCTGCTTGCTCAGGGCAAAAAATTAACCTCGGCAAATCGAAGATGTTCATATCCCCAAACATTAAAAAAATTGAAGCTAGGAGTATTAGCAGAAAATTGGGTATTCAACTCACTTATGATCTTGGCAAATATCTAGGAGCCCAATTAGTTCATGGCAGAAATGACAAAAGCCATTATAAACAAGTCATTGAAAGAGTTCAAAAAAAGACTTACCACATGGAGAATGAAAAATCTTTCTTTAGCTAGAAGAGCTCTTCTAATCAAATCTGTCACAACTGTCATCCCTAGTTATGTTATGCAAACTTCTCTCCTCCCTAGGAAAATTTGCGATGATCTTGATAAAATAAACAAGAGATTTTTATGGGGGGATTCAGATATTAAGAAAAAATTTCATCTTATCAATTGGGATAAAATCTGCCATACTAAAGAGGAAGGTGGATTGGGGATTAGGAAAGCTAGACTTATAAATTATGCTTATATGCAAAAACTGGGTTCGCAAGTTCTTACCAAAAATGATAGGCTATGGATCAAAATCTTTAAGGCCAAATAAAAAATGGAAGATAATCTTAGCTTTTGGAAAGATAAAATTAACACTTCACACATTGGAAAGGTATTGCCAAAAACAAACATAATTTGATAAAAAGTGTTTAATGGAAAGTTGGGAATGGTGCTAAATTGAATTTTGGTCGACTGGTGGTATGGGAAATGACCACTAGGAGACACTGGTAGATAAAACTACACTGATATGAGAGTTTCTGATATTATTGATGATTTTAAAAACTGGTGTCTCTTACTTATTCTCTACGTTATCTCGGATTAGGAGAAAATGAAAATTCTAAAAATGGAGCCACCTCTTTTTTTCCAAGAGGATAAAGTTATATGGCAGCCAGAAAATTATGGTATCTTCACCTTAAAATCTGCTTATAAGGAAATAGACAGAGAAGATGAAATGGGTACCAATACTAATTGTGGGTGGATTTGGAAGATCAAAGCTCCGCAAAATTTAAAACATTTCTTGTGGTTAATTTTTCAAAAAAAAAAAAACTCATTACGAATGAGTATGTTGCTCGATTATCCAATGATGTAACTGCTATTTGTCAAAGATGGAAAAATGCTAATGAATCAATCAGCCATTTACTGAGGACGTGCCCGAAAGCTAAAAGTGTATGGATTCATTATTTCGGACACTCGCTGGTTTGCCAGTTCCAAATATTAGATACTCAAGACTGGATCAAAGAAAATATGAAAGGGAAGAATTCTCTCTCACCCTCTTCATATTTATTTTTAGTCATTCTTTGGGGAGATCTGAAAGCACAGGAAGAGTGAAGTTAACGAAGAAGTCTCTTAAGACAACTACACTATTTTCTATAGAATTAACAGTCTAAAAAGCGATCTCCTTAATGCCTTCTGTCCTAAGGATCTTGCCCAAAGAAATTTTGTTAATATACTTTCTAATTGGATTCCCCCTCATGCAGATACTTTCAAGTTTAACACGGATGGATGCGCTAAAAGAAATCCAAGAAAATGTGGTTTTGGAGGAGTGCTCAGAGATAAAGATAGGAACTGGCAATTTGGTTTTTTTGGTCACCTCGAAAGATACAACAGTCTTGAAACTGAAATAAGAGGAGTGCATAAGGGCCTCTTTCCTCTCGCTTGTGGAGGCTATCCCAGATCCATTATCGAGATTGACGCCAAAGAAGTTGCGAAGCTTCTTTTGGGAGAATGTCCAAGAAATCACAAGTTCAAGCCTTGGATTGATGACTGTAAATACCTGATCAGGACTAAGGACTACATCATCTAGGTTATTGTGAGAGAAAACAATCAATGTGTTGATTTCATGGCTAATATGGGAGCGAAAATCGAAGAGGAGTTTAAACTGGTGTTTGATCCACCGAAAGGACTAGTTAATTTACTTTGTAATGATATGAATTTGGGGCCTCTCCTATGGGACTGTAGTTGTTTTGTTTTTTCTTATGAATCAATATATATATATTTTTTAGTAAGGGTTAATAACACTTTATCTCCCCGTAGTTTGGTCAATTTGTACTTTATCCCCTGTAGTTTGAAAATCACCACTTACCCCCTATGGTCAGATATTTGTTGCACTTACCCCCCTATAACAGGAAGATAAATGGTTTGAAAATCTAACCACAGGGGATGTAAGTGGCGAATTTCAAAACACAGGGAGATAAGTGCAAATCGGTCAAACTACAGGGGGTAAAGTTTAATTAACCCTTTTATTAATGATATGCAAAGAGACAAAATCATAAGGCAAGTTTTAGTCTCGGTCCCTCAAATTTGGTGATATTAACTTTTTGTCCCACAAAATATATTTTATTAAATTGAGTCCTCAAGATCCCTTTGTTTTAATCATCTAAAATTTTGTTTCACGGAAAAGTCAAATTAATATTTTGTATAAATCATTATATTAAATTTTAAATTATTAAAACGTGAAGATTATAAATTTTTTCCCTCACATTCTCCGGTCAAATTAATTTTAATTATTACAATTAATTTTGTGTGAGGTGACTCAAGTCATAAAACAAAAAGACATGCAATTTTATTTTATTTTTTTGGTAATTTAAGAGATATTTATGTAATCACCTCTATTTTTTTTTTTTAAATATACATTTCTACACCTTTATTTTAAAAAAAAAAATCAATTATAATATTTAAAATTTCATATACTTCTCTTCTAATTTATATAAATTTCAAGTGAATTCCTAAAAACAAACTATCTATTAAAAGAAAGTTCTATGTTTTCTGATATATGTAGATTAAGAATCAAAATTATAACATCAAATTATTCAAATTAAAAATACAAATTAATGTTTTTTTTTTAGACTCGCATGCGGGTCTAAAATTAGTATTAAATTAAATTTTAGTTTCTAAATTAATATTTTTGAATTTTATCATAGCGTTCCTTCAAAATTTTCTGTCAACTAAAGTTAGAAAACTTAAATGAACAATAATTCGTATTAATTGATAAATCAAATATTTTATAATGATTAACAAGTATTTTTTGCAATTAAAATTATCTAATTATTTTTTTTAATAAAATAGTGCTTTCAAGGGCATAAGATATCCAAAATTGAGTAAAATAAAGAATATTGTTTTTTTTTTTTTTTCAATTTAAATTTAAATTAATTTCTATATTCAAAACGTTTTTAGATATCTTATATATGTAATGATTGAAATTTGATTGCATCAGGTATTTCAAGCCTAATTATGTTGAATTTAACATATATAATTAAGGTTGCTTATAACAATAACTTAAACTATTTTATATTATCTCTCTTTCTCCACGCTATTTATATATTGCTCGATTTGGACACTTCGATTTAGACTTATCGTAATAAATACATTTTCACAAAATGGACCCAAAACTTGTATAAATAACGAAATATTTTCAAAATACATGAAAATAACAAACTAACATTTTTTATTATTATTATTATAATGGAAATTTTTACACATCAAATGAGAGAGAAAATATATTCCAGCTATTGACAATGTTAGAAAATATAAAGATGGGTTTTAAATTTTTTTAAAGTTGAAGAGGATGTATATACTTGAAAATGGACTTGTGTTTAGAAATTTTGTGGGAGGGGTCTCCATCTTTAACCCCAGAGGGAGGGGGAACATTGGCACTAGGGATACGTGCTCCCCCTCAAAAAATATCTATTTTCTTTACTTTTAAAATTAGAGACACCTCCCTATTATTTGGTCTTAAACCAAGAATGTCCCTTATAGTTTGGATGATACCTAAAATATCCTTTATTTTCATAATTCAGTTACTTAAGATAGTTTTATCATATTTTATTGACAAAAATACTCATCAATAAAATATTATCATTTTCTTTGTTTTCTATTTTTTTAGTTTTTTCTTTCTATTTTCTACTCTCTATATTTTTTATATTTTTTTTTTTATCTCTTTTTTTTTTTTTTTTTTTTTTTTTATCGTGTTTTGTAGAAAAAAAAAATATTTGATTAAATTGGTGGATTTTAATTAGGTTAGTATTATTAGTTTGGTGGTTTTGTAATTTTGTAATAAAAATTCTTGATTAACTTTGGGTCATGTATTTCAGGTTGATTTTGGTTTTAGAAATTTCCTTTTCTTTCTCCTTTGAACAATTTATTGATTCCTTATTTTTTTGTTTATATTATTTATTTGGACCAGAAGTGAATATATAAAGAGTGAATCTTGATTTTATTTGGAAGTGTTGTCGAAAATTTCTACTAAAAACATTGTCCATATTTTTTCATCGTTATTTTGTGCCCCTGCTCGGCTACGGCTAATTTCTTGAGGCCTAAACCCTCGAGTCCGCCACTTACTGTAGATGCAGACAAGACCATGTACCACTGGTTCAGTTTCGATCCAATTTCATATAAAATCAAAATCAAAACAATTAGAAATATATCAATTAAAACCGCAATCAAAACCGTCGATTTTTTTTAAGCAATTTTAAAACCAAACCATTTAAATTTATACAAAACCAAAACCGCAAAATCATTTAAGATTTTTCAATTTTATAAAAAACAAAAACAAAATTGTGAACCATTGTTTTTTACATATAAACAAAAACATAACTAAATATAAAACATAAATTCTATAAAAAACAAAACAAACCACAAAATAACTATAATTAAAGTTTCTAACCAGTAACCATAATTAAAATACAATAATAGATCACAACAATCAAGTGTAAAAAAAAAAAAAAAAAAAGACTCAGAGAATCAATGATGAGACTGAAAGTCTAAGAGAACAAATGAGGAGAGGGAGGAAAGGAATGGAGGAATGGACCTAACGGCAGTGAAATCAGAAATGAAAATTATGAAACCTTAGGTCACTTTACACACATAAAATAATAAGGGTATACATGTAATAAAAATATATTTAAAAAATCGGTTTTTCTGTTTCGAGGTTCGGTTTCACAGTTTCTATCTCAAAACCAAAGTCAAAACACTTCGGTTGCTAATTTCAAAACTAAAATTGCAACAAAACTATTTAGTCGGTTTTAAAACCAAACTATTAGTTCGGTTTCTCACGGTTACCCATCGATTTGATTTTTTGTGGCATCTCTATTTGAGTGGGGTAAGCAAATTTCTATAATGTGATTTTTTTTTCTTTCTCTTCTTATTAAAAAAAAATACTTGCATTGTTGCACGTGTATACTGAATTAAATATGTTAAAAATTACTTAGTTATGCACTTAAAAATAAATATGAAAAAATAAAATTATTTGATAAAATTTATCAAATATTCTGTTGATCCTGAGATTTTAATGGATAATTAAGTATTGATATTTTTTGTGGAACTAATGTGTTTATTAAGTGTTTCGGTTTAAAGAGTTTCATTCAAGATAATATCATGAAGTAATTATGAAGGATGCAGAAACAAACATTAAAGAGTATTGAAAATTCTGCAGATACTAGGTGAGGGCAACTTAAATCTATTTTATATTTATGTGTGTTTTAATTAAGGTCCCAATTATTGTTCAAATATTTGCTCCAATGTGAAATTAAAAAAGAAAAATTGACCTGAGCAAGATTAGTTTTTAAAAATAAATATTAATGTCAATTAAATTAACTGAGAAAAAAACTCGGTTAAAGAGTTTAAAAGGTCAAAGTTTGAAGTTGAAATAAATTGAGTAGTGGGTGTTCCAGCAGTGATCGGTCAACCAACCACAAGAGATCAGTCAACCAATGGGCAAGGGCTGAAAAACGTGAAGTCTTTGAATTAATCGGTCAACTAACCAAGAAAGATCAGTCAACCAATGGCCGACATGAAAACTCTTTGTATCGATTAGTCGACCGACCATCGATGATCGGTCCACTGACTCGGGCCGAAAATAGGCTTGAGGAAGCATCTTGTATCTATCGGTCAACTGACCCATGTGACTAGTGTTTGAAAAATGACTTAGATTGGACAGAGGTCAGTCAACCGACTGTGTTGTTATAGTTTTGAGGATTACGAGGAACTATTCAAAAACTAGCCATTGACTAGCCGTTTTTGAGATATTTGAGTGAGATATTGTAGGGATTTGGATGTATTAATGATGTGATATACATATTTTACTATCCCTATAGATATGGTACACATATTTGAAGTGTTTCTCAATTTAGTACATTTAATACTTTATATCTTTATGATTTAAGATTGAGAATTAATTTGGGGGCTAAATTGAATATTTTAAAAGTTATATTTAAGTGAATTAGACTAGGATTAAATGATATCGATATATGGGATCTATATGTGCATTTAATTGTCATATCTTGAGGAAACTAGCCATTGGAGGGCCTATTTCAAATCAGCTTAAATAGACCTACGTTTTTAGAGATCAATACATCACTTTCATCAAGAACTAAGTGTTCATGAGCTTTCTAAGAGTCGTTATTATGAGATTATATCAAGAGATCATTTGTGAGAAAAGTTCTTGAATTAAAACGCTAAGTGTTTTGGCGTCACTGATCTAAGTTATCTTGCGATTCAATTTACAATCTTTCGGTGTTATCCTTGTGAGATCTTTCCAAGCTTTGGATTTTTATTGTGATTTTATATTATTATTATTTGCTTGGTTATAAGATATTTGTAAAATCGTTTTTGAATTCTAAAGAGTATAAAAATTCTTTTAAAATATTTTTTGTGATTATCTGATTATGTGCTTATTTTTGTGTTACCCACATCTATTATAATTAGATATTAAATTCCTCACGTAAAATTCTATCACTAATAAATTCGAGACATTAATTGAGTTTAATTGATTTAAGGTGGTAGAAGTTTTGAGTGAGAAGAAATTCATTAATTCTTGAAATTGGTGAGTTTGTGCGGATTAAATACTATTGGGAGTATCTAGTTAATGGTAGCTTGGGTTTCAATCTTTTCCGAAAAAAAGATTAAGGTTTAATCTTTACCTAGTGGATAAAACGGTTAGATTACTTTTTTCCCTTGAAAAGAGTTAGGCTTGATTCTTCCCAATTAGAATTAAATTTAATTGAATTGTAACGGTTTCATCCTTACTGGTGAAAATGATACTTGGAGTGATTTGTGAGGTTTGATTCTTAGCCTGGTAAAAGAATTAGGTTAGTCTTTAACCTGCAAAAAGATAAGGTTCTTCCTTAACCTGTGAAAAATAATTTATAAAGGTTGGTTCTAAGCCAGTGAAAAGAATTATTGTAAGAGTTTGATTCCTACATGTTAAATGGATTAAGTGGTTTAGTGGGTGCGAATCTCCGTGGGACTCAGAGGACTGGATTAGCCAAGAGTCACTTGGTGAACCAGGATGTAAAGTCTAGTTCCTGCACATGCATATTTCTAGTTGTATTTTAGAGTATTTAAAAAACAATGGGGTGCACTGTGCTATTTAATATTCACTTTAAAAGAAATTTAGAGGCTAACATGTTAATTTTAATTTTGACTTTTAAAAATTTAGGGATTATTAAGTTATTTAAAAATATAATTTTAAAACTTTTGGAATATAATTAATATTTTTATTATTTCAAAAGGGATAATTGATGTAAATAAATAAATTATTAAAAAAATTAAATTAAATTGTGGCCCACATTGTTTCCTTATGAAGGAAGGAAACAATGTGACCACAATATGTGGTCACGGTAATTAACAAAAAAAGGAAAAAAAATAATTAAAAAAAAAATAGTGGAGCGGTGACTGCACACACACATACACATATATATATATATAAACACAACTATATGTGTGTGTATCAAACGAACAGTAAAAAAAAATATATGGCCGTGAATCTGCGGTGAAAACAAAAAAAAAATGGTTGTTAATGTGCGTGTATGTGTGTGTGTGTGTGTCTCTCTCTCTCTCTCTCTCTCTATATATATATATATATATATCACATTTAATTTATGAGACTATCTATACAGACAAATATACATGTATATTTATATGTTAAAATAATATACATGAGTTCGAAAAATATAGTGAGTATAGATATATCAAATTTACGAAGAATACAATTTAAGATAAAAATTGTAAATTTTACTAAAACGATAATTTTTAGTATTTCGTTAACTAATAAAAAATTTAACAGTCGATTAATATTTTTCTGCAAATTAAATTATTAACAAGAGAATTTTTATAATCGTTGCTATAATAATTTTCATACAGTTAATATTAATATATGAAATTAAGCGTTAAATAATTTTGTATAATAAAAAACAATTGAGAATGAAAAATGGCGCATTTTAGGGTCATGCATTGCATATTAGGTTATTTTAAATAAATTCTTAGTTTAGGCCCTTTGGTTGTTAGGTTCACATGCGATGCCGCCCACGTAACATTCTGACGGTAGTGTTTTTGGTAGCGCAAAAATCGAGATGAATGTACTATCTTCTATGTAAATTGTCAAATTATATTTTTATACTAAAATGTGGAAAAAAAAATGGTTTATTAAAATTGATTATTTTATAACTTTACGCGAATCAAGGAGATTTTTAAATGTGAAAAATGATTTTTACTATCCGACTATGTCATAATTGTCTTCTTGTCAAGAGGGCATGTCCTGCGAGATGTGGATATTTGTTGTTACCTGTCAGACAAGTCCTACAGGGTAGATATTTGTTGTTACCTGTCAGGTAAATCCTGCAGGGTGGATATTTGTTGTTACCTATTAGATATCTCCTGCAAGGTAGATATATGTTGAGACTTATCAGGAGTGCAAATCCTGTAGGTGGCTACCCCTACCATTGGGGATATTGAATGGCCATAACACTGACAGCCACCTTAGATGGCACAATTATACAAGTTACGATACCGTCGTAACTCCCGATCATGAGGTGAAACGATTTTATGTCTAGTAGGAAAATATGTGTGCGGTATTTTATTATCTATCAAATTATTTGATTGGTTGATTCAAATGCATTTATTTAATTGCAATGATAGTTGTGGAGTTTATTTCAGCTCAGTGTGTGGTTATATTTATGTTATGCTTGGAAAGTGATATTTGATAAATTTACTTGATCCATAAATTATTTTTATAGTATGAAGATAGTACACCGATAAAATATTTGGTTTCAGGTGCCACAGTTAGGAACAAGTCCACTACTGGCACTAGGTAGAGTCAGGAGGTGATGTTGTTTTAGAGTGTTGGCCAAATAGGTGTGAACCGTAGAAGGTTCAGTTTTTTTGTAGTCTTGTTGTGAGTATTTAGGACACGTGTATTCCCAAATTTTGAAGTGAGTAAAAATAGTTTAAAAAAAAAAATATAGTGGTGCATGTGTGTGTGTGTGTGTGTGTGTGTGTGTGTGTGTGTGTGTATTTGTTGATTGGTCAAGTAACATCAAGTCGATGTCGCGCCCGGCCTCGGGGTGTTGGGGGCCCAGGGTGGGGGTATGACAGTTTTTGGTATCAAAGTTTAGGTTATAGGTTCTGTAGGCGTACCAGATTGTCTAGTCAGTAGTGGACCATGAGATAGGAGGTCAATAGGTGGGTTCGGCACATGAGTGATAGCTATTTTATTGAATTAAATAGTACATTTGCGTCATGCACTATTGTTTGCATTGTTGGCCCTGTTATTTATTAAATTTCATTTCAGATCTTGACTATGGAACATGAAAATGAAAGTACTAGGAATTCGGGACCCCAGAGAAAAAGAGGTAGGATACAGGAAAGCATAGGGGCTGTCAAGCGAATTTTACAGGTTGTTGCGCAACTGACAGAACAGCAGACAAAGATGATGGAATGCAAGAAGGCCCAAACCGAAACAGCCACTTCTCAAGCGGTACTCCTGAAAAGATTCAAGGAATTGGAACCCCCAACTTTTACGAAAATTGTAGGCCCTGCTACTGCTGAAAATCGGTTGTGGAGCGTAGGGCACGTATTTGAGGTAATGGGCATTACTGATGATAGTCGAGTTCCTCTCACCACCTTCCAGTTAAAAAGAGAGGTCGAACATTAGTGGAAGGAAATGAAGAGGTTAATTTCAGTTCCAGGCGAAGAGATTTCTTGGGATCGATTCGTTGCGGTATATAATGAAAAATATTTTCCTGAATCCTATCAGTTCGAGATGGAGTAGGAGTTCATATCACTGAAACATAGAAAGATGATTGTTCTGCAGTTTGAAATTAGATCCGATGCCCTGTCCCAATTTGCTCCTGAATTGATGAAAACTGAAAAAGTAAGATGTAGAAGATTCCAAAAAGACTCGATCTGCAAATACATTCTAGGATGACTGGTAAGTAGATTAAAAGTTATATGGAATTAGTAAACGTAGCAAAATTAATAGAAAATGATGTACGAAAAGCTGCTGAGAACCATGGACGATATAAAAATAGTAGATTCCAGTCACCTAACAGATATCCAGGTGGCACTTCTCGAGGAGTTGTAACTCGACCGCCACTTGCTCGTGCCTCAACAACCGACCTGTAAGACCCCGATCCTTATTTAAAATGCAATTTCGCATGTTTAAGAAAATACGGGGGTAGCGTGTGCCATTTATTATTTAATTTAAAAATTTGAGGGGTTAATTCGTAAATTTTCAAAACATTAAAATTTGAGTTGGGTTTAATTTAAATCTTCACTAAAATGAAACAGGGGCTTAGTGTAAAATTATATATATATATATATATGCAAAGGTGGTGAAGAAATTGTGGGGAGGAAATGGCCACTTGGTCGGCCAGTTGATAACACACACTTATCAATATATATAAATAGAGGAAAGAGAGATGAGAATGAAGAAGAATCCAGAAGCGATCAAACGAAGAGAAAGAAAGAAGAGAGAGAGGAGTTTCCAGGAGCAAGGAGAAGTGGTCGACCGTTCGGTCTGAAACGAAATAAAAGCAGAAGTGATCGATAATTCGCGTGGGTGTGTTGTATCAGCAAAACCCAGCAGAATGAAAACATAGAAAATCAGAAAGAGAGAGAGAAATAGCAGACGGTGTGGTCGTCACTCCGGTAAGTGTGTGTATGCTCTGTTTCTGATTTGTTTGTATGCGTGTGTGCTGTTTTGTTGCCTGGTTGTGTGTTGTGTGTGTCATTGTGCACGTGTGATCGTCGGAGTGTGTGTATGTGTGTGATTAGTGTGTGTTGTTGGTCGGCTATATAGGTATGCGTTTGCATTGCCGTCATGGTGTGGGTGTGATAGTTTGTTCTCGTTGGTTGGCTAAGAGGGAGTAGAAACAGAAATGAAGAGAGAGAGAAAAAGAGAGCAGTAGGTGTATGGGTGTGTTCCCTGTTTCCATTTGGTAGTGTTGTTGGGGTGTGTGTGTGTGTGTGTGTGTGTATCCAAATGTTGCGATGTGCATATGGGTGGTTGGTGTGTATGTTGTATATGTATGGATGTTTAGAAGAAGGTGGTTGCCGAAGTTGGTGAGGAGAAGGAGAGTGGTTGGCGGGAAAACTTCAAGATAGAGCAGAGCAAGGAAGACGGGTTCTTGCCTAGGCGATGAAGAGTTCGCCTTAGCGGTGGAGCATCAGTAAACCAAATAGAAAAAAGGGCAAGTGTTCTCGCCTAGGCGGAGGGGTGCTCGCCTCAACGGAGAAGGGTCAGTGTGCAAAAATAGAGAAAAAGTCGCGTGTTCACCTAGGCGGAGGACCTACGGCCTAGGCAAAAGAGCGTCAGTGGGTAAACCAAATAAGGGATGAAGTGTGTTCGCCGTGGCGGAGGGAGCAGGAGCATAAACTAAGAAATTTTAAAGGAAATTAAAAACCGTTTCGGAACAGGTTCGTAGGCACCAGAGTATCAGTAGAGAATAGTCGGTAAAAGTCTTCGGAGCGGATAACCAGGTGAGAGTACTGTCTTCTAGTAAATTACAAAATTTATTTTCATATATATATGATGAAAAAATATGTTACTGAAACTGGAGGATTTTCTAATTTACATGGATCAAGCGGTTTTGGGGTGTTTGTGAAATTGTGGATTATGTTGGTTTTTTTAAAAGGGTGGAAAAATGATATTTGGATTAAGTCAGTTTTGGAGATAGAGGGTGATTTTATTGATATTATGTCTTGTCCGGAGGGTAGTCCGGCTGATGGTTACTGATATTATGTCATGTTCGGAGGGTAGTCCAGTAAGTGGTTATTGATATTATGTCATGTCCGGAGACGTACGGCAAATAGTGATTGATATTATGTCCTGTACGGAGACGTCCAGTAGGTGGTGATTGATATTATGTCATGTCCGGAAGATTAGTCCAGCAGGTGATTATTTATCCCGTTTGGGAGCAAACCCTACGGGTGGTACGGTACCGTTGCAACTCCCGATCGTGAGGTTAAAACGATCACATGGCTAGCCGGAGAGTGGTGTGGTGTTTAGTCATATACGGTGAATGGGATGAGTACATTTATATATATACTATTCGATACTGGGTTGGTATATCCATTTATGTTGGTATATCTATTGTTCTGATTTCATTACACTACATGGTTAGTTGTAATATTCTGTTTGATTTTCACTGCTCAGTTGGGACGTGATATATATATATATATATACGTTGATTCTGTGGTGACAGGAAAAATGAGTTTTCCTTATGGTATGAGATTTTTATATTATTATTTCGATATGTGATATTTATATGTTTTATACTTGATCCGTCTAAAATGTTTTTATTAAGAAAACAGTGCACTCACAGGTACAGGAGTTAGGAGTCGGTCCCCTATTGGCACTAGGTAAAGTCCTACGATGGGGTCGTGTGGGAGATTTTAAGACGAGCTATCTAAGGCGAACCCATGAGGGTTCAGGGTTATTATATTCGGGGACGGGTGTGTCCCCCATATGAGAAGATGTATATAGCCTGAATATGTGATTGTATATTTATGTATGCATATTGTTGTTTTCTAGTTGGTTAGTTATCCAGGTGATGTCGTGTCGACGTCACATCGGCCCCACGATGATGAGTGTCCGGGGTGGGGTGTGACAATTTTGGTATCAGAGCCTAGGTTATAGGTTCTGTAGACTTTCTAGTTGTTATGTCGGTAGAGGACTATAAGATAGGAAGCCGTGCCAGTCGTCTAGTCAGTAGGGGACATGAGATAGGGTGTCGATAGGTGAGTTCGGCACGTGAGGGATAGTTATGTCATTACATTAGTTAGTGCATTGGCATCTGGCATGGTTGGTTGTCTTGTTGGCAATTCGTGGATACGACGAAGTTGTGATATTGCCAGTTGGTGGTTCAGGTGGTATTGTGTTGTTAGTAGTGGTAATGGATGGATCACTATGGTGGGGGTACTTGTAGTTGGGGAAGTTAGATTATAACCGATAAACAATCATATTCGTATTACTTAACGTTGGGATTCACTATAGGTAGCACCTAATATTTTAGTTGTTAAAACAATAGATAGTATAGCAGAACACACTTAAGTTGGATTATTAAACGACATCCAAGATAAGTATAAAAACTGCCTTCTAGGCAATACTAAGGGAATCTTGTAATGATATTGAAGGGAGAGTTCATATTATTGGAATTAGGGAAAATGATTGTTCTGTAGTATGAAAATTAAATTCGATACTTAGTTCTGATTTGCTCCAAAGAGATTTAAATTTTATTGTACGTTCTAGGTTGACGGGCAGGCAAAGAAAAAGTTTGTGGAACTAGTAAATACAACAAACTTAACAGAGAATGATGTGTAGAAGGTAGCCGAGAATTGTGAGTCTGTGTTGATAGTTAGTGCACATAAATTTAGTCTGTTTCGTATGTGTAATATGGAGGGGTCGGTGGATTGTTCCAAAAAGAAGTTACCTTTCAAATCTTTGATGAACCCAAGTTTGTATTTTTTTGGGAAATGTAATCATTCCCCTAGTCAATTTGATTTTTGGTCCAAGAGGTCAGAAAGTTGTTGAAGAAGAGATCTCAGGAATACCTCGCGCAGGTGATGGGCACCAATCAAAATAACGTTCAGATGGCGGATACTTTAGTAGTTAGGGATTTTCTCGATGTATTGTCAGGGTTGCCAGTAAACACTATCGAGTTACTTCCAGGAACTATTTTTATATAAATTTCACCCTATCATATAGCGCCTATCGAGTTGAAGAAATTGGAAGATTTGCTAACCTGCGATTATAGTAGACCTGGTATTTCTCTCCATGAAAATTCGGTGTTATTTGTAACGAAAAAAAAAAAAAAGATACGTTGAGGAAGAGTATTGGTAACCGCCGTAATTATATATATAAATTATTACACCCATCGTGTAGAATTGACGATTTGTTCGCTCAAATGCGGAAGACCAGGGTGTTTTCCCAAATAGAGTTTTGATTAAGATATCACCAGTGGGAGGTTAGAGACAGTGACGTGGCGAAAACGGCGATCCGGTCGAGAGTAAAGAAGAGCATGCAGAGCATCTCCAGATTGTGTTGCTGACGTTACAAGATAAACAATTGTATGTCAAATTCAATAAATATGAGTTTTGATTTGATCGAGTGGTAATTTTGGACATGTGATCTTGGGAGATAGCATTCAAGTGAATCCAAATGAAGTCGAAGCTGTGATTTAACGGGAAAGACCAAAAAGTGTGACCAAAATTCGAAACTTTTGGAATGGGCAGTGATTGTGGTTGCCTTGAAGTTTTAGAGACATTACCTGTATAACGAAACTTGTGGGATATGCACCGACCACCAAAGTTTGAAATATTTGCTTATTTAAAAATGAGCTAAATCTGAGGCAGAAGCGTTGAATAAAATTGATCAAAGACTATAGTCGTACCATCCATTATTATTCAGAAAAGGCCAATGTTGTAAGGGATGCTTGAATCAAAAATCAATAAGTTGGTTGTGCATATTTAGGTTGTTCATATCAATTTATGTGTTGAGTTGAGACCCATGTGAGTTTTAGTGGGCGATTGGTCAAATGGCAACGCTGTTTGAGATTTTGATTTTGAAACCGACATTAATCGATCGTGTTGTAGAAAGCGCAGAAGTCAGATGTCCAGTAAGGAAAGATTAGCGATGTAGTGGAAAATGGTCGCAGAGCTAACTTTCGTGTCAGAAATAATGATGAAGTCTTGCTGATTGAAAATAGGTTGTGTATTTGCTTAAAGATACCTTGAAAGAAGTGTATAGTTCAATATACACAATACCTCGGTAGTATCAAAATGTATCGAGATTGCGTGAGCATTATTGGTAGATTGGAATGGAACGGGAAATCGCAGAATTTGTTGCCAGGTGTCTTGTTGTTAACAAGTTAAGGTCGAGCATTAACATACAGGTAGGTTATTGCAGCTATTCCAGAATGGGAACGGGAGTGTAGCACGATGAATTTTGTCTCGGGATTACCTTACATTCGGAAGGGGACATAATTCCATTTAAGTAATTGTAGATAGGCTTACTAAATCTACTTATTTCCTGGTCATAAGATGACGTATTTTCTTGATACGTATACCTAATTGTATATTGACAAGTTGTTAGATTGCATAGTGCACCAGTTTCCATAGTGTCAGATAGAGATCTGAGATTTATTTCGACGTTTTGGTCAAGATCTCAAAACTGTTTTAGGTGCTAAGACTAACAGTCAATCGGGAAGTGCGATTTGGATGTTGGAGGATATGTTAAGGAGTTGTGTTTTAGAATGTTTTAGTAGCGGGGATGATTATGTAGCGTTGATGGAATTTGTTTATAATAACAAATACCTTTTTAACGATTAGGGTGGCACCGTATAAGGCGCTGTATGAAAAGGATGCAGGACTCTAGTTAAATAGACTGAACTGAGATAGGAGAACGGAAATTTTTGAGATTTGGATACAGCCCGGTATGGCTACATTTTTATTGGGAAATGAATTTCGATAAAAAAAATAAAATAAAATAAAATAAAATACTCAACTAAACGTATTGATCCACTACTACCATTAGGCAGAGTCGGCATGTGGGGGTCATTGAGATTTCATGGGAAAAGGATAATTTGAATTATCCTTGAGTTGACTTTTGTGATATATCCAATTTTTGTAGTTAGGACGTATCTATGTACTCCGATCCATATTTATATGTGGTTAGATGTTTGAAGCATTTTTAGGTAGATTGAAAAGTAATTGACGCGTGTGGCCTTGTTAGAGACTTGATTAAATGTGGAGGCATGAAGGAAATTCTTATAGATGACCCGTTTGACGTATTTTGATACGTATTGATGTGGTTTGGTGATAGTTATGTGTTTGAGGGATATTTCTATGATTTTGACGCGATTTGAAACATATCTATATGGTTTTGTCGTATTGTGAAAAAATTATTAGCTGACGTTGAATTTTGGTAATATGTATAGACCGTTTATGAAATTATTAAAGTTATGATGTAGATATTGAGGTTGATGATCGGTTGCGAGTATTGTGGGTTTAAATGTTGAATGGAGATATTGTTGCAAACTGGTTGCCTAGAATTGTTGGACAAAATGGATAAATATGGGTTATGGGGAATTACTAAGGTCATGGACCTATTGGAAATAAGATTCTTTGGCAATTGGTTGATTGTGTTAGGCGTTACCGACCAAAGTGCCCCTTGTTTGTTGGATGTTGGATATAATGTTGGCCACTGCGAATGAAAATGTTGCGATGTTAGAACGGAGATTGACGGTTACGAATTAAGGGTGACTTTCGGTTATGGGACTTTACATAGAAAACAATTGTGCTAGAATCAAATGTGACTAGCATGTCGTGTGGTGCGGCTCTGAAATTTTGTTGTGTTGACCAAAATTTTAATTTCGATTGTTTTGCACGAAAATCTCGGGACGAAATTTCTTTTAGGGGGAAGAGTTGTAAGACCCCGATCCTTATTTAAAATGCAATTTCGAATGTTTAAGAAAATACGGGAGTAGTGTGTGCCATTTATTATTTAATCTAAAAATTTGAGGGGTTAATTCATAAATTTTCAAAACATTAAAATTTGAGTTGGGTTTAATTTAAATCTTAACTAAAATGAAGGGGAGGCTTAGTGTAAAATTATATATATGCAAAGGCGGTGAAGAAATGGTGGAGAGGACATGGCCACTTGGCCGGCCACTTGATCACACACACTTATCAATATATATATATATATATATGGAGGAAAGAGAGACGAGATGGAAGAAGAATCTAGAAGCGATCAAATGAAGAGAGAGGAGTTGTCGGCGGCAAGAGGAGGTGGTAGGTCTTTCAGTCAGAAACGAAATTAAAGCAGAAGTGATTGATGATTCGTGTAGGTATGTTGTGTCGGCAAAACCCAGCAGAACGAAAATAGAGAAAATAGAAGAAAGGGAGAGAAATGGTAGGTGGTGTGGTCGTCACTTCGGTGAGTGTGTGTGTGCGCTCTATTTCTGATTTGTTTGTATGCGTGTGTGCTATTTTGTTGCCTGGTTGTGTGTTGTGTGTGTCGTTGTGTGCGTGTGATCGTCGGAGTGTGTAATTAGTGTGTGTTGTTGGTCGGCTGTGTGGGTATGCGTTTGCGTTGAAGTCATGGTGTGGGTGTGATAGTGTGTCGTCGTTGGTTGGCTAAGAGAGAGTAGAAACAGAAATGAAGAGAGAGAAAGAGAGAGCAGTAGGTGTATGGATGTATTCCCTGTTTTCGTTTGGTGCTCTGTGTATGTGTGTGTGTGTGTGTGTGTGTGTGTGTGTGTCTACTGTGTATATGGGTGTGTGTATCCAAAGGTTGCGATGTGCATGTAGGTGTTCGATGTGTGTGTTGTGTGTGTATGGATGTTTAGAAGAGGGTGGTTGCCGGAGTTGGTGAGGAGAGAGAGAGTGGTCGGGGTGAAAACTTTAAAACAGAGCAGAGCAAGGAAGACGGGTTCTCGCCTAGGCGATGAAGAGTTTGCCTCAGCGGTGGAGTATCAGTAAACCAAACAGAAAATAGGGCAAGTGTTCTAGCCTAGGCGGAGGGGTGCTCGCATCGGCGGAGAAGGGTCAGTGTGCAAAAACCGATAAAAAGTCTTGTGTTCGCCTAGGCAGAGGAGCGTCAGTGTGTAAACCAGAGAAGGGATGAAGTGTGTTCGCCATGGCAGTGGATCTCTTGCCAAGGCAGAGGGAGCAGGAGCATAAACTAAGAAATTTTAAAGGAAATTGAAAACTGTTTCGGAACAGGTTCGCAAGCACCGGAGTATCAGTAGAGAATAGTCGGTAAAAGTCTTCGGAGCGGATAACTAGGTGAGTGTATTGTCTTCTAGTAAATTACAAAATTTATTTTCATATATATATGATGGAAAAATATGTTACTGAAAACTGGACGATTTTCTAATTTACATGGATCAAGTGATTTTGGGGTGTTTGTGAGATGTGGATTATGTTGGGTTTTTTAAAAGGGTAGAAAAAATGATATTTTGATTAAATCAGTTTTGGAAATAGAAGGTGATTTTATTGATATTATGTCATGTCCGGAGGGTAGTCCAGTAGGTGGTTACTGATATTATGTCATGTCCATGGGTAGTCCGGCAAGTGGTTATTGATATTATGTCCTATCCGGAGATGTCCGACAAGTGGTGATTGATATTATGTCCTGTTCAGAGACGTCTGGCAGGTGGTGATTGATATTATGTCTTGTCGAGAGACGTCTAGCAGGTGGTGATTGATATTATGTCCTGTCCGGAGGATTAGTCCGGCAGGTGGTTATTTGTCCCGTTTGGGAGCAAACCCTGCGGGTGGTACGGTACTGTTGCAGCTCCCGATCGTAAGGTTAAACCTATCACATGGCTAGCCAGAGACTGGTGTGGTGTTTAATCGTATACGGTGAATGGGATGGGTACATTTATATATATACTATTCGATACTGGGTTGGTATATTCATTTATGCTGGTATATCTATTGTTCTAATTTCATTACACTATATGGTTAGCTGTAATATTCTGGTTGATTTTCACTACTCAGTTGGGACGTGATATATATATATATATATATATATATATATATACACGTTGATTTTGTGGTGACAGGAAAAAAGAGTTTTCCTTGTGGTATGAGATATTTATATTTTGAGATGTTTATATTATTGTTTCGATATGTGATATTTATATGTTTTATGCTTGATCCATCTAAAATGTTTTTATTAAGAAGACAGTACACTCGCAGGTGCAGCAGTTAGAAGTCGGTCCCCTACTGGCACTAGATAAAGTCTTACAATGGGGTCGTGTGGGAGATTTTGAGACGAGTTATCTGAGGTGAACCCGTGAAGGTTCAGGGTTATTATATTCGGGGACGGGTGTGTCCCCCATATGAGAATATGTATATGGCCTAAATATGTGATTGTATATTTATGTATACATATTGTTGTTTTCTAGTTGGTTAGTTATCCAGGTGATGTCGTGTTGACGTCACGCCGGCCCTACGATGATGAGTGTCCGGGGTGGGGTGTGACACGACTAGTCAGCTAGGAATTGAGGCCCACAACAATCGTATTACGGGCGACAGCAGAATGTATCTGGACAAAGTTTTGACCAACAAGGACAGGGTAGAAGTCAGACGGTTAGCTGAGTCGGCATAGCCGTATGCTATCAATGTGGATCACCAAATCATTTTGCTAGGGATTGTCCCATAGGAGGCCCAATATGTTTTCGTTGTCATGAGCTGGGGTATATATCTCTGAATTATCCAAAATCTGTTGTTACATCTACACCCTCTGCGAGCAATATGGGTAGTGTTGGCCCTAGTGGTGTTCAAGGGCGTGGTAGAGGATCGACCGGCAGACTTTCGACTCAAGGTCGTGTATTTTCTACTGCCAAGCAGGATGCCCAGGCTACCCTAGATGTGGTGACAAGTATCATATCTTTATATAATAGAGATGCATGTATACTTATCGATCCCGGTTTTACTCATTCATTTGTTTCGATGATCTTTATGATGCATGTAGGCAAATTTACTACTTCTGATCTGTCATATAGTATAATTATCTCTACCTCTGTGGATGAGTCAGTATTGATAGATAGTGCGTATAAAGACAATTCATTTCGTTTTAGTGATAAAGAACTTTCGAATGATCTATTACCCCTAATTATTCACGATTTTGATGTGATACTGGGTATGGATTGGCTATTTGGGTATCATGCCACAATGGATTGTTTTAAAATAGAAGTTACTTATTAAGTCGTAGGCAAGCCAGAGTTTGTATTTTCGGGGGACGGAATTATCACCCCTATCAGTTTGATTTCAGTCCTAGAGGCCAGGAAATTATTAAAGAAGGGATGCTAGGGATACCTTGCACATGTGATTGACACTAGTCAGAATGAGGTACAGGTGACAGATATCCCAGTGGCCGGGGATTTTCCCGATGTATTTCCACAAGAGTTGTAAGGGTTGTTAGTGGATAGAGAAATTGAGTTCACTACTGAATTACTTCCGGGAACTTCTCCTATATCAACTCCACCATATCGTATGGCCCTTTCCCAAGCTAAAGGAGCTGAAAAATCAGTTGCAAGATCTGTTAGACCGCAGGTTTATCAGACCTAGGGTTTCTCCGTAGAGAGCCGAAAAACTTGGTGGCGGAATATTACGTCGCCACTTTCACTGCAAGTGTACGGGTCAAGTTTTATAGAATAGTGAATGAGTAGGGTTGTCATATCCACAGGGATTGGATTAAATCGTCGTTAAGTACCGCGATTGTCATAACCAGATTTTATCTAGGCGATTAAATTTTGGGTTTTTGTTTTAAGAAGATAAACTAAACTAATAACTAATTAAATTATAATACTAATGATAACGTTTAGGGGAATAAATTATTTAGGGATTGACTTCGTTCACTTAAACGTGTTCGTTTTAATTTAGTTTACATTAGCAGTATTCAAACTATCCGACAATCTAGGTATCATAAACTCGCTCACTACCTCTTCCGAGTGTAAAGTGAGCGAATATGTGACTTCGCATCAATGTTGAAGTCCCCCTCAATGTCTATACGACCATCAGTCACATGAGTCTTGACCAAATCTCATGGATTGCACACTTTCTAACACCCTTCCAAGTCGTTAGATCGTCATGATGTGTTTAACCCTAATCCGAATCTGGGGTTACCTCTCCCAAGTGTTAAACCCCGTATTCTCAAAACCAACCCTAATATCATAACAAGCATATCAAGATTGTAATAAAACGGTAACCACAATCGGATAAAGACGAACAACCGATATTGAAACACGGATTCAAACAAACAACATTTTCATTAACTAATCAACCCCTAAATAACATATGTTTAGCTATACAAGATCATTACCAAATATTCAAGATTTGAAGAAAAAAACAACATTATACAACATGCAAGTTAAGAACAAAGAGAGAAATGGAGAAAAGAAAGCAAATCTTAAGGGTAGGGTGTTCCACTTCCATTGAAACCACTCCGATCTTGTTTCTACTTCATCAAAATGTGTTATCCTCTTTGGTCTTTGATCAAGAAGCTCCAAAAATATCCAAAATTATCTCCTAAAACGTTATAAAGTGTGTAGGAGAAAGAGGGAATGATATAGGGATCCAAAATATGAAGAAAATATCCCAAAATATATGTTCTATCGGCAGTCTGACCGCTGCGGTGGAAATACAGAGAGTTTAGCAACTCTCTGTTGTTTGACTGCCACGGCGGTGGTATCACTGCTACGGCGGTGACACCCTTTGATATTTTGGTTGTAACTTTCTCATCTGAACTCCGATTGAGGTGATTCAAAAACCTATGGAAATCTAAGACAAAGATATAAAACTTATATGTTGCGAGTTTTTCCGAAATTGAGTCGTATCATTGTCCAAAATGGCCTTAAAGTTACTGCATCTGTACAGACTTTGCTTCTTTTCACCCATTTATTCAAAAACCTAAAAAATAATACAAAAACAAATTAAACTAAAAACAGTGCTTATAAATACACAAATATTTGAATCTAAAAGTACTTGATTTGTTGGTAAATAAACCACTCATCAAATACCTCCAAACTCAAATGTCTGTTTGTCTTCAAGCAAAAACACACACACAAGAAAATAAACTACTACAACTAATTAACGAACTACAATACTAAAAATGAAAAACACAACCAAACTAAAAAACCATAATTTGTGAGTTTTAGATTTCATCTAACCGGCCAGAAAGTTTTCCCTCATCAACCCCCAATCCTATTGAGTTCAAGAGTAAAACGCACCATGTAGTATTCTAGAATTTCAACATTCGATAATAGTAAGCGTTATTCTAGATCCTATTAAAGTATGTGTGCGAGACTCAATGATATGACTATCCAACAATCGGATTGAATTATCCACTAACGAAACCCACGACTTATACCATAAAGGATTAGAATATCCATACGCCTGATTGGGTTCCACTTTCTACTAATGTAGGCTTAGAAGTTCAAAAAGATCAATAGGTCTTGGTTCGGCTTAGAACAATGGCTAATGATATATTGGGAATATAAAACAGGTTAACATTGTTAACTTAACGATACCCAAGCCACAATGCTTGGCACAAAATCACTCTCGAACCCTCGTAGATAAATTGGAAACAACTCTAAACATACATTTAAGACCGACGTACTCACTTATCAAAAGAAACAGAAATTAAACTATATTTACATACATTTTTTTTAACGAACCACACCCCTAAACTTATTCGATTTTTACAATTTCATGGGTGTGGTTAAAACGAAATAAAAAAAATGACAAGTGAGTACTCGAATACTGAACCAATCAGAAGTTCGCCTTGAACCCAACCGCTCACTTCAAGTAACATACACGAATGCTAACTTGATTCACTCAAATTGTGTCTTCAGTTCAACGATATAGGTTTGAAAAAAGATCAATTGGCCAAGGTATTTGTTATGTGTTCAAAATTGAAACGAAATTATAAGCTTCGACAGGGTAACAAGGGATGAACATATAGCAAGGTAAGCTTCAAAGGCTCAAGCGAATCAAATGAATGCCTAAATCACGTCTCCTGAACTCCCTCGCCTAGAATTTTGCCTCAAGTTTTCCCTTAATCAGGTTCTATAATCCTTAAATTGTCATGACTTTAGCTAATGGATAATTGTCCTCAAATCAATTGAATAACTATACATTGAGTATATGTGCTCATGCAAATTAGAATCCACATTAACTTTTACCAAAATGACACTATCAAGCACACAGAACACACATGAATGAGATTTAAGCTCGACCTCAATAAATAATCAGGGGACAGACTCATCATTGGGTAATGGCCCAGATGAAGTCAAAACTCAGCACAAAACAACAACTATACTAAACAAACTAATCCTAAACAAATATGCACACAATAAAACAACAATTAAACATACTAAAATACTACACATCACTGCCAAACTTAAAATAGACAATGTCCTCAGCGACCTAATCATCAATCTCACCATATAGAAATAAAGCATACTGACGAAGGGGGTTTAGAACATGTACCTGAGAGGCAAAAGAATCTTGCCTCCAAATCAAGACGGCAGCGACTGTACGCCGAAGGATTTTACTATCCTTCGCGTATATGACTACTCGCAAGTGTACGAGATCAAAGTTTTAGTATAGTGTGATCGTTAAGATCGGGTTATCGTATACATAGGGCTTAGTGTCGTTACTATCGAATACCACATTTGTCGTGACCTAACTTTATCTAGGCGAAAAGCAAATGTAATTAATTAATTAAACTAATAATAATATATCCTAAATTAACTACACTAATATGCTAATATGTTTTAGGGTGAAGAATTGCCTAGGGATTAGCGTGTTTACAAATACGTGTTCGATTTCGATTAGCTCGCGTTTACGATGTTCGACCCATTTGACAACCTCGGTACGTAAACTCCACCACCACCTCTCCCAAGTGTAAGACGGGGGAATACATGACTTCGAGTCAACGAATAAGTCCCCCTTAATGTCTTAACAACCCTAGGTCACGTGAGTCTTGCCAAACATCATTGATTGCACACAATCTAACTCCCGACCTAGTCATTGGATCGTGCGTTGTATTTACCCTATCAACAATTTTCGTTCTAAAACTCCCTCGCCACATCTCCCGAGTGTAAGAAGAGGGATATAATGCAACTTTGTGTCAACGAAGAAGTCCCCCTCAACGTCTTAACGACCCTAGGTAGCGTGAGTCTTGCCCCAACGTCATCGATTGTCCACGATCCAAACCCCAATCGAGTTATAGAATCGTGGCGTTTGTGACCCAAATCTGAATCCAGGGTTTTTCAAAACTCGTATCCTCTATTTATCTAACTAAGCATGATAAACAAATAATACGATAAATACAATCAAACTACGAAGAACAATCACAAACGAAACACTGAAATCATCCAAATACATATTCATAAATTTATTGTTAATCCCTACTACAATCCATGTTTAGCTATGGCTATAGCTGCATTTACAATGAAATAACAAGCTAAACATGCTCACATGATCCTAAGTTAAAGAAATATGGAAAAACAATCAAAGAACTTAGCCTCGTCCGAAGATAAACTGCTAAGAATGCTCAACGATCGATTCGCCATCTTCTCCACTTCGGGATGTGAGCTCCACCTCTAAAACTCCTAAACCCTAGCTTAAATATAGCTTAAGGTGCCCAAATATCCGGGGGTCTCAAGAAAGGGGGAGAGGGGATGATATTTATACCCAAAATATCTCAAAATATCTAAATAAATATCAAAGTTGTGCAGAGGGTTTCCGCCTAGGCGGAAGTAGGTTGGTTTGGCTGTTCGCCTAGGAGAAAACGTAGGCAGTGGACTGGGAATTGTTTCTGCTAGATTTTCGCCTAGGCGGACGAATTTCTGCCTAAGCGGTGGGCTGTCAGTAGCCTATCTTTGTTTCCTCTGCTGGAATTTCGCCTAGGCGAAGAAATTTCTGCCTAGGCGGTGGTCCATCAGTAACCTTTGTTCTTTTCTCAGCATCTTCACCATCTAGGCAGAGGTCTAGACACCTAGGCAATGGGCATGTTTCATATTTTAGCCTCTGAGCTTGTTTATCCACCGTAACTTCGTTCGCTTTGGTTCGTTCTCATCGTTTTTGCTCCAGTTTCCTGTCTTTTTGCCCCACACACCTGATTTATACAAAAAGTATGAAAACTAATTAAAACATAATAAAATACATATAAACGCACGAAAACTAACTTAATTCGATTTGGAAATAGATAGGTAGATCACACCTATCAGCAACGGATCTAACTTATTACTTTTTTGGACTTGGGTTGCCTCCCAAAAAGCATGTGGTTTATTGTCCTCAGTTCGACATGGAAAAGTGCTCATCAAAGAGCGACTTCCACCCATAGTAAGTGTCATACAACACTATGTATGGGTCTTGATTCAGAACGCCCTCAAGACTGGCGAGATATGGATTTGATCGACTCAAGTTTTCAACAAGACTCTCCACCGGCTCATGTGCTTAATGGGCATGAAAGAGAATTGCTTTGGGCGATGAATAACAAGTGAGCCACATCGGATCCTCGTAGATGTGATCATCTGGGATCGATGGTGGCATCACAATTTAGATCTCCAATAGAAAAGAATCACAATCGCCGATCTATGCTTGGGTTTCCGTTTCATTTGAATAAGCATAGTTGAACTCTCCCAAGCTCCTTTCACTCATTTCCAGCTCCTCACGATGGCTTTCACTGAATATGGCTTGTGAATCTCCCAGTGCCACCGCGTTTGACTTGGACTCAATAAAGCTGATTAGCTGACCAATTTGCATCTACAAAGATGTTACGATCGCATCGATTTCAATACAAATCGTCTCAATATTGTTAAGACGATCTTTATGCTCATTGATCCAGTCATTCATCTCCCTGCAATACGACTGAGTCTCCCTAATAAAATCAGGGAATATTTCCTCCAGGGTGGGGGAAGACTCCTCATTTTTGTCCGGGATGTCAATCCATGGTGCCGAAAGGTTGAAACTATCCCTCAAGCTTTGGTAGCTTGTTGAATAATTCCAACAGTGAAAATCATACTTGGCCATGTCTTCCAGTACCCGATAGGCTTCGTCCGCGATTAGTTGGGCAAAAGAGGTGGTATCGTTTTCTCCTTCAACCCACATTCTAGTTGTGGCTAGTAACCCGTGCAAGAAGTTCAATAGTTGACACTCGCTCAAGAAACGATGGTTCTAAAATCAGAGTAGCAAATCTTTGTATCGATCCCAAACACTATAAAACGGCTCAGAATCCCATTAAAAGAAATGAAAGAGTATCTGTTGATCTAACATCTTCAAGAACCCTGCAGGAAAACAAAAACAAAAACTACAAAGAAAAAATTATACACAAAAGAAATGTCTAAATTAAAATCAGGTCATTTACTCATAATATCAACAATAATCTAAAACACATTCCTTGCAACGGCGCCAAAAACTTGGTGGCAGAATATTACGTCGCCACTTTCACCGCAAGTGTACGGGTAAAGTTTATAGAATAGTGAATGAATAGGGTTGTCGTATCTACAGGGATTGGATTAAATCATCGCTAAGTACCACGATTGTCATAACCGGATTTTATCTAGACGATTGAATTTTGGGTTTTTGTTATAAGAATATAAACTAAACTAATAACTAATTAAATTATAATACTAATGATGGTGTTTAGGGGAATAAATTATTTAGGGATTGACTTCGTTCACTTAAACGTGTTCGTTTTAGTCTAGTTTACATTAACGACATTCAAACTATCCGACAATCTAGGTATCATAAACTCGCTCACTACCTCTTCCGAGTGTAAAATGAACGAATATGTGACTTGACCCAACCTCATGGATTGTACACTTTCTAACGCCCTCCCGGGTCGTTAGATCGTCATGATGTGTTTAACCCTAGTCTGAATCCAGGGTTACCTCTCCCGAGTGTCAAACCCCATATTCTCAAAACCAGCCCTAATACCATAACAAGCATATAAAGATTGTAATAAAACGGTAAACACAATCGGATAAAAATGAACAACCGATAACAAAACACGGACTCAAACAAACAACATTTTCATTAACTAATCAACCCCTAAATAACATATGTTTAGCTATACAAGATCCTTACCAAATATTCAAGATTTGAAGAGAAAAACAACATTATACAACAAGCAAAGTTAAGAACAAAGAGAGAAATGAAGAAAGGAAAGCAAATCTTAAGAGTGGGGATGTTCCACTTCCATCGAAACCGCTTCGATCTTGTTTCTACTTTATCAAAATGTGTTCTCCTCTTTGGTCTTTGATCAAGAAGCTCCAAAAATATCCAAAATTATCTCCCAAAACGTTCTAAGTATGTGGGAGAAAGAGGGAATGATATAGGGATCCAAAATATGAAGAAAATATCCCAAAATATCTGTTATGTTGGCAGTCTGACCACCGTGGCGGTGGGATCACTACCGTGGTGGTGGAAATACAGAGTTTAGCAACTCTCTGTTGTTTGACCGCCTCAGCGGTGGTGTCACCGTGGTGGCGGCGACACCCTTTGGTAATTTAGATATAACTTTCTCATTCGAATTACGATTGAGATGATTTAAAAATCTATGAAAAGCTAAGATAAATATCTACAACTTACATGTTTTAAGTTTTTCCAAAATCGAGTCACATCATTATCCAAAATGGCCTTGAAGTTACTATATTTGTACCGACTTTGCCTCTTTTCACCCATTTATTCAAAAACCTAAAAAACAATACAAAAACATATTAAACTAACAAAAATGCTTGAAAACACACAATTATTTGAATTTAAAAGTACTTGATTTTTGGGGTAAATAAACTACTCATCAGAGCCCCAGTGTTATTTGTAAGGAAGAATAATAGGACGCTAAGGATGTGTAACAATTACAGGTAGCTGAATAAGGTGACAATTTGTAATAAATATCTGTTGCCTAGAATTGATGATCCGCTCAATCAATTGCAGAAGGCCAGGGTATTTTCCAAAATAAATCTTCGATCAGGATATCATCAGCTATAAGTCAGAGAGAGTTATGTGTCGAATACGGCATTTCGCACTAGGTATGGGCATTATGAATTTTTAGTTATGCCGTTTGAGTTGACAAATGCCCCTACTGCTTTTATAGATATGATAAATCAGGTCTTTTAGCCTTACTTAGAAGTATTTATCATTGTGTTTATTGATGATATATTGATCTATTCCCAAAATAAAGAAGAACATGCAAAGCATCTCAAGATTGTATTGTAGACTTTGAGAGAGAAGTAATTGTATGCAAAATTCAGTAAATGTAAGTTTTTGCTAGATAAAGTTGTATTCTTGTGGCATGTTATCTCGGGGGATGGTCTTCAAGTTGACTCAAAGAAAGCCGAAGCCGTGGTTCAATGGGAAAGGCCAAAACGTGTGACCGAAGTTCGAAGCTTCCTAGGATTGGCGGGTTATTATCGTCAATTTGTACAGGGATTTTCTGTTATAGCTACCCTGTTGACCAGATTAACCAGCAAGGAATCCAAATTTGAGTGGATTGATAAATGTGAATAGAGTTTTCAGGAGCTAAAAAATAGACTGATATCCGCACCAATACTTTCTCTTCTGAAAGAAGGCGGTGGCTTTGTGATTTACAATGACACCTCACATCAGGGGCTAGGTTGCATGCTAATGCAACATGGTCACATGATTGCATATTCCTTTTGGCAATTAAAGAATCATGAGCATAACTACCAGACGCATAATTTGGAGTTGGTGACGATTGTGTTTGCCTTGAAACTCTAGAGACATTATCTGTATGGTGAGACATGCGAGATATACACTGACCACCAAAGTTTGAAATATTTGTTTACTCAGAAGGAATTAAACCTAAGACAAAGGCATTGGATAGAGTTAATCAAAGATTATAATTGTATTATCCATTATCACCCTAGAAAGGCTAATGTTGTAGCAGATGCGTTGAGTAGGAAATCGACAGGTTCGGTCACAAACCTTCGAGTTGTTCACAATAACCTATATGCTAAGCTAAGATCTCAACGAGTCCAGTTGGCAGTTGGTCAGAAGGTAGCGTTGCTTGCGACTTTAACCTTGAGATCGACGTTAATCGACCGTATTATAGAAGCGCAGAAGTTGGATGCCTAATTGGGAAAGATCAGAGATGAAGTAAAAAATGGTCAAAGAGCCGACTATCGTGTCAGTGATAATGATGAAGCCTTAATGTTTGACAATAGATTGTTTGTACCTAATAATATCGATCTGAGGAAAGATATCTTAGAGGAAGCGCACAGCTCAGCATATACAATGCATCCAGGCAGTACCAAGATGTATCGATATTTGCGAGAACACTATTGGTGGAATGGAATGAAATGAAAAATTGCCAAATTTATTGCCAAGTGTCTCATTTGTTAGCAAGTCAAGATCGAGCACCAGCATCCTGGTGGATTATTGAAGCCTTTACCTATCCCCGAGTAGAAGCGGGAACATATCACGATGGATTTTATTTCGGGATTACCCCGTACCCAAAAAAAGTATAATTCCATCTGGGTGATTGTTGATAAACTTACCAAGTCTACTTATTTTCTGGCCGTGAAAACCACGTACTCCTTGGATAAGTATGCAAAATTGTATATTGACGAGATTGTCAGATTGCACGGTGCGTCATTTTCCACAATGTCGAATAGGGATCCGAGATTTACCTCGAAGTTCTGGCTGAGTCTTCAGACTACTATGGGTACCAATTTAAAATTTAGTACAACTTTCCATGCTCAGACTGGCGGCCAATCAAAGCGTATGATTCAGACGTTGGAGGATATATTGAGGGGTTGTGTTCTAGAATTTGCTAATAGCTAGGATGATCATTTAACGTTGATGGAATTTGCCTATGACAATAGTTACCATTCAGCAATTGAGATGGCACCATATGAAGCATTGTATGGTAGAAGATGCAGGACTCCATTCTGTTGGACTGAAGTGAGATAATAAAAATTATTGATGCCTGACATAGCTCAAATGACAATAGAAAAGGTAAAAGTGATTCAGGAAAGACTAAAGACTGCTCACAGTTGGCAAAAGAGTTAAGCTGACAAGCTTAGACGAGAGTTGGAATTTGAAGTGGGTAAGTATGTGTTTTTGTGTATATCCCCGTGGAATGGCATAATGAGATTTGAAAAGAAGGGAAAGCTAAGTCCGAGGTATATTACACCTATACGAGATACTAGAATGGGTTGGTATGGAGGCCTATCGACTAGCCCTACCGCTAGAGTTGTCCAGATTATATGACATTTTCCACGTATGGATACTTAGAAAATATGTGTCAGACCCTTCGCATATGTTGTCTTCTCAACCAATCAAATTGAAAGAAGAATTGACATACGTTGAGCCAGTGCAGATTCTAAGTCACCAAAGTCAAGTATTGCAGACGAAAACTATTGGCCTAGTAGAATACCCAAGAAAATGGGGTGAATTGGGTAATTAAAAAATTATTAGAATAAAATTCAATAAATCAAATAATTAATTTTAAGCCTAAATTAATTATTATCTTTATAACACAGCGGAATAATATAATCAGTTAGGTGCACACCCAAACAACAAAAATAGCAAAGTAAATATAGGAGTACACCAAAGATTTATACTGGTTCACCAAGCTACTCTTAGCTAATCTAGTCTCCCGAGCTCCACGGAGGTCACACCCACTAAAACCAAGATCTCTTTAAAGGTAGGAACCAAACTCGCACACCGATTCTTTTACAGGCTTAGAATCAACCTTTACAATATCATTTTCTCAAGTTAAGGAAGAACTTCTACTTTTTATAGGCTAAAGAATAACCTAATTCTTTTTTAATACTAAGGCACAAGAATCAAAACCTCACAAAACACTCTAACTATCATTTTCACAGGTAAAGATGGAACATTTACAAATAACTCACAACTCAATTCTTATCTAGGAAGAATCACTACCTCAATCTCTTTACAGGAAGAGACTGAAACCCGACTACCCTTGATTAAATACCCCCAATAGTATTTAACCCATCACAACTCACCAATACAAAAATTGATAAGAAGTAAATCTCACTCGGAGGTTCTACCACCCCATATAAATAATAACTCAATTAATATCCCAACTAGTGATAGAAATACATGAGATACAAAAATCTGATTTCAACAAGATATGGGTAGCAAATTGGAGCACGTAATTAGATTCAAGAAATTGTTTGTAAAAAATATTTTCTTCAAAAATCAGAAACAATTTCTAAGATCGATTTCCAAATATAGAATAATAAACAAACAATAAGTAATATGGAAAGATCTCACCCGGAATCCACCGAAGAAAATAGTATTGCAATGTAAATTCAAATCGGTAGCAGCAATGATCAGCAAATGATTCTCTTAGAAAAGCTCACTCAATTCTCAATAAGATATCTCTTAGAAAAGCTCACTTAATTGATAAATTCTTATATCTCTTTGATAATAGATAGATTCTCTCTCTTAGAATGATTAGTTCTAAAATAAAATTCGCAGGTATATTTAAAGGAATATGTAATCAACTTTCTAATGGCTAGTTTACATATGTTATAACAAATAAAAGCTCTTATAGACCCCTTATGTCATAAGGACTTTATTTAGGTTCAATTCCACTTAAAAATATCTTTCAAATCTCTCAATTAAACCCCCCAAAGTATTTTTCAATTTTAATTAATAAGAATAGAATATATTTCAAGTACTAAATTGAGAAACATTAATATTTAATGAACCATATTAATAGGATTTAATTAGTATATGAACCATATCGTAAATATAGATAATATCCCCTAAATCTCTCTCAAATCCCAACCAAAAACGGCTACTTTTGGATATAATCTCATATCAAACAGTATCCTGAAACAATGAGTTCGATCGACTGCCCAATTCAGGTTGTACCTAAGCTATCGTTGTTGCGTGCATAGGTCGACCGCCCAGTCGACTTGTAGATTTAGAGAGTTCTTCCTTCTTTCACCGGTCAACCTATTAGTCGACCCCTTGATTCAGAGAGTTCAGCCTTCTTTCACCGATCGACTCACCAATCGACTGCTGTCACTGGATCTCTTCTCTGAATACGTTTTTAACTCATTTTCTTTTACGATTTCACCTCTTTAACCATTTTCTTCTCTTGATTAGCTCCACTAAGATTCTTATATTCCATTTTAGTCATTCAAAATTATTTCTTCTTATTTCACATAGGAGCAAATAATTTAACTTAATCAAAATACACATAAAAGATAAAAAATATTTTGTGCCATGTGTGTGTTCCTAAATGGGATATTAAGAGTTAAGAATCACCTGGGTTATTTTCCCTAATTTGTTCAAACTGTTAATTCTTCATCATCATCTTGACATCTTCATTTAGCATCCATTTAATTTGATGTTTTCATTATTGGAACTTTAAATCATTGAAACACCTCAATTAAACATTAGTTTCACTAAAACATCAATACTTAATTGTTCATCAAAATCTTGGGATCAACAAAAACGATTCCGATGGTAAAAGTTCTATAGCGCAGTCACTCCGTGGAGAAAGTGACATGGGAAAGAGAAAAAGAGATAAGGAAGAAATATTCGCATTTATTCGTTCAAGGTAACTAAAATTTCGGGACGAAATTTCTTTTAGGAATGAAGGATTGTAAAGTCTAGTTCCTACACATGCATATTTCTTGTTGCGTTTTAGAACATTTAGAAAATAATGGGATGGACTATGCAATTTAATATTCACTTTAAAAGAAATTTATGGGATAACATGTTAATTTTAATTTTGACTTTTAAACGTTTAGGTGTTAATCCTAAGATTTTGATAGACAATTAAATATTGATGTTTTTTGTGGAACTAATGGATTTATTGAGTGTTTCAGTTTATAAGTTCCAGTGAAGATATTATCATGAAGAAAATGAATGCTGAAGAGACTGACAAACATGATGGACGTTAAGAGACCGAAGAAATTGAAGAACCTGGGAAAAACAACTCAGGTTAAATTTTTACTCTTAATGTATTCCGATTAGGATCACACACGACACAAAATATTTTTATGATTATGTGTGTTTTTAATAAGATCCTAATTAGCTAACATATTTGCTCTTATGTGAAATTGAAAAAAAAAAACATTGTTTTAAGAAAGATAATTAATTAAAATTGAATTTAAGGATTTAGTGGAGTTAACCGAGAAAAGAAATCGGTTGAAGGGGCGAAAATGTCGAAGAAATTGAATGAAAATTAATTAAGGAAATATGTTCCAGCAATGGTTGGTCAACATAAAAGTCGACCTATAGAAATTAGCTGAACTCTTTGAATCAGCTGGTCGATAGGTAAGTTGACCTGTGGTTATAAGGCGAAGTCTTCTAGATCTTATGGTCGACATGTAAGTCAACTTGTGAATGTCTCTGAATCGTCCGGTCGACAGATGGATAAGTAGCAGTCAACTTATGGGTGAGGAATTTTGGCTTGGGCTATGTCCTGAATTGGGCTGTCAACTGATGGGTGTTAGTCAGTCAACCGATGGCCAGTTTCAAGTTTTGTGGAATTTCGGGATTTATTCAAAAACTAGCCATTATTTGTTTACTTGATTAAGAGATCTTAGGGATATGGATATATTTAAGATATAATACTCCTAGTTGAATATCCTTATAGATATGGTTCAAGTATTTTTGATATCTCTCAATTTGGTACATGTAATTCTTTCTATCTTATCTAATTGAGTTTGAGAAAATATTTGAGGGACTTAATTGAATATTATAAAAGATATTATTGAGTGAATTATACCAGGATTAAGTCATAATGATATATGGGGTCTATAAGTGCTTTTTAGATACTTATTATTTGAAAACTAGCCATTGGAAGACTTGTTCTAATTCCTTACATATAGACCTGCGGATTTCACATAACAAGATAATAATACAGACAATATCGAGAACTATTCAGTTCCTAAGCTTTTCTAAGAGTTATCATTCTAATATTATTTTGAGAGATCAATTGTGAGATTGATTATTGAGAAGTTCTTGAGTTAAAGCGCTATTTGAGTTAGTGTCACCGATCTAAGCTGTCGTCCGATACTATGTGCAATCTATTTGGTATTTTCCTGGTGAGATCGTTACAAACTTATTCTTTAATTGAGTATTTTATTATTATTATTTGCTTAGTGAATTGATCTTTTTGAAAAATTGTTTTTGAATTTTAAAAGCATAAAAATCTCTTAAAAATGATTTATGTGTTAATCTGATTACGTGCTTAATTATGCTACCCGCATTCTTTATTATAATCATATTTTGTTTTCTTACTTTATTCTATCACTAGTATCGGGATATTAATTGAATATTAATTAATCTAAGGTAGTAGAAGCTCTGAGTGGGAAAAAACTTATCAATTCTGTAATTTGTTAGTTATGTGGGGATTAGATATTATTGGGAATATCTAATCAGGGGTAGCTTTGGGTTTCGATCTCTTCTTGTAAAGAGATTGAGGTTTGATCTTTTCCTAGAGTACAAAAAGGTTAGGTTACTCTTTTCCCTTGAAAAGAGCTTAGATGTGATTCTTCCAGATTATGATCAATTGTGAGTGAATTGTAAAGGTTCCATCCTTATTTGGGAAAATGATACTTAAAGTGATTGTGAGGTTTAATTCTTAAGCCTAAGGTATAAAAATAATTAAGTTGTGATTCTCCCTGTAATATAATTAGGTTAATCCTTAACCTGTAAAAGGATTAGGTTAATCTTTAGCCTGTGAAAAAAATAAGGTTATTCATCAGCCTGTGAAAAGGAATTGTAAATGTTGATTTTGAGCTTACGAAAAGAATCATTATGAGGATTTGATTCCTACCTTTAAAAGAATTTTGAGTTTAGTGGGTGTGACTCTCCATGGAGCTCGGGGGATTGGATTAGCCAAGAGTAGTTTGGTGAACCAGTATAAATTTCTGTGTGCTGCATTATTTATATTGTTTATATTTTCTTATTTGGGTGTGCACCTAGTTGATAACACATATCCACCGCTATAAAGATAATAATTAATTTTAGGATAAAATTAATTGTTTGATTTTTGAAGTGTTATATTATGATAATTTTTAATACTATCCAATTCACCCCCATCTTGAGTAGTTCACTAGGCCAACATTAGGGATTATTAAATTATTTAGAAATATTATTTTAAAATTTTTTAGATATAATTAATATTTTTATTATTTCAAGAGGAGTAAGTAATGTAAATAAATAAATTATTTAAAAAAAATAAATTAAATTGTGGCCAACATTGTTTTCTTCCCAAGGAAGGAAACAATATGACCACAATATGTGGTCATGGTAATTAACACAAAAAATAAAAAATAAATTAAAAAAAAATTGTAAGGCAGTGAGTGCCCCCCCCCCCAACACACACACACACACACACACACACACACACACATATATATATATATATATATCAAATTTAATTTATGAGATTATCTATATAGACAAATATACATGTATATTTATATGTTAAAATAATATACATGGGTTCAAGAAATCTAGTAGGTATAGATATATCAAATTTACGAAGAATACAATTTAAGATAAAAATTGTAAATTTTACTAAAACAACAATTTTTAGTATTTTGTTAACTAATAAAAATTTTAATAGTCAATTAATATTTTTCTGCAAATTAAATTATTAACAAGAGAATTTTCATAATCGTTGCTATAATAATTTTCGTACAGTTAATATTAACATAAGAAATTAGGAGTTAAATAATTTCATATAATTAAAAAAAAAATGGGAATGAAAAATAGCGTATTTTAGGGTCACACATTGCATATTAGGTTATTTTAAATAAATTCTTAATTTAGACTCTTTGGTTGTTAGGTTCATAGGCGACGCTGCCCACGTAATATTTTGACGATAGTGTTTTGGGTAGCGCAAAAATCGAGGTGAGTGTACTATCTTCTATGTAAATTGTCAAATTATATTTTCGTACTAAAATGTGAAAAAAAAAATGGTTTATTAAAATTGATTATTTTATAACTTTACGTGGATTAAGTAAATTTTTAAATGTGGAAAGTGATTTTTACCATCCGACTATGTCATATTTGTCTTCTCGTCAGAAGGGTATATCCTGCTAGATATGGATATTTGTTGTTACCTGTCAAACAAGTCCTGCAGAGTGGATATATGTTGAGACTTGTCAAGAGTGCAAATCCTGCGGGTAACTGCCCCTACCATTGGAGATATTGAATGACTCTGACACTGACAGTCACCTTAGATGGCACAGTTATACAGGTTGCAGTTGTAAGACCCGATGTGTTGCATGTGCATGATTTTTTAGTTGTATTTTAGAATATTTAGAAAATAATGGGGTGCATTGTATCATTTAATATTTATTTTAAAAATTTAGGGGTCAATTAGCAATTTTAAAATATTAATTTTAGATTTTCGTCTTAAATGTTATCTTAAAGATAATTGAGAGAGATTAATGTAATTTGAAAAAAAAAATATAATAATAATATAATATAATCTATATAAAAAAATAAAAATGGTTCTCCTTATCCACGATGGGATAAGGAGAAACAAGACAGAAAAAAAAAAAAAAAAAAGTTGTGGACTTGGTGTGGCAATGAAAAAAAAAAAAAAAAAAAAATATATATATATATATATATATATATATATATATATGTATGTGTGTAAAATATATATGTGTGTGTGTGTGTATGTGTGTGTGCGCGCGCGCGTGTATGTGTGAATATACTAACCAAACCGCCACTCTTTTTCGTTTTCCTTTTTTTTTTCCACAAATTTTGGTCCACATGCTTATTATATATATATATATATATATATATATATATATATATAAGTTATGTAAAGGAAAACCTCAGACGAAACAAAACAAAGAGAAAAAAAAAAAAAAAGGGGGGGGGGGGGGGGGGAACAGAACAGGAACAGGTAAACTTTAACAGTCGATTAATATTTTTCTACAAATTAAATTATTTAACACGAAATTTTTACAATCGTTACTATAATAATTTTCGTACAGTTAATATTAACATAGAAAATGGGGTATACAGTAATTTTGTATAATCAAAATTTGGGGAATGGAAAATTGTGCATTTTAGGGCCACACATTGTATATTAGATTTATTTTAAATAAATTAGTAATTTAGACTCTATCGTTGTTAGGTTCACAGGCGCCGCTGCCCTCGTAGTCATTTGACAGCAGTGTTTTGGGTAGCACAAAAATTGAGGTGAGTGTATTGTCTTCTATGTAAATTGACAAATTATATTTTTGTATAGATTGTGAAGAAAAAAAATATTTATTAAAATGGACGGTGTTATAACGTTATGTGGATCAATTACCTGTCAGGCAAGACCTACAGGGTAGATATTTGTTGTTACCTATCAGGCAAGTCCTACAAGGTGGATATTTGTTGTTACCTATCAGGCAAGTCCTACAAGGTGGATATATGTGGACCTGTCAGGAGTGCAAATCCTGGGGGTGGCTGCCCCTACCATTGGAGATATTAAATGGCTCTGGCAATGATAGTCACTTTAGATGGCACAGTTGTACAGGTTATGGTACCGTCGTAACTCATGATCGTGAGGTAAAATGATCCTATGACTAGTAGGAAATATGAGTGCGGTATTTTATTATATGTCGAAATATTGGATTAGTTGATTTAAATATATTATTTTATTTCAATGATGACAGTAGAAATTTATTTCGGCATGGTATGCAGTTATATTATATTATATTTTAAAAAGTGATATTTGATAACTATGCTTGATCCATGAAATATTTTTATATTATGAAGACAGTACATCGATAAAATATTTGGTTTCAGGTGCCGCAGTTAGGAGTGGGTCTACTACTAACACTAGGTAGAGTCAGGAGGTGGTGTTATTTTGGGAGGGTCGGCTGGGCAGGTGTGAACCGTGGAATGTTCAATTTTCATTTTGTGGTTTTGTTGTGAATATTTGAGACATGTGTATTCCCAAATTTTAAAGTGAGTAAATATATTATATTTTTTTTGAGAAAAAAAAATGTATAGTTGTGCATATATATATATATATATATATATATATATATATATATATGTGTGTGTGTGTGTGTGTGTGTATGTGTGTGTGTGTGTTTGTATTTGTTGACTGGTCAGGTGACGTTAGGTCGACGGCACGCCCGACCTCGGGCAATTGGGGCTCGGGGAGAGGTGTGGCACTTTTTGGTATCAGAGCTTAGGTTATAGGTTCTATAGACGTGTCAAATTATTTAGCTAGTAGTGGACCATGAGATAAGGTGTTGATAGGTGGGTTCGGCACATGAGTGGTAGTTATTTTATTGAATTAAATAATACATTTGCGTCATGCACTGTCGTTTGTCTGTTAGCCCAGTTACTTATTAAATTTTATTTCAGATCTTGAGTATGGAGCGTGAAAATGAGAGTACTGGGAGTACTCGATCCCAGAGGAAGAGGGATAGGACGCAGGAAATCTTGGATACCGATGAGCGAATTTTGCAGGTTGCTGCGCAACTGACAGAGCAGCAGGCAAAGGTGATGGAATGTCAAAAGGGCCAAACCAATATAGCAACTTCTCAGGCGGTATTCCGAAAAAGATTCAAGGAATTGGACCCTTCGGATTTTACGGGAACTGCAGGTCCAACTGATGTTGAAAATTGGTTGAAGAGCGTAGGGCACATATTTGAGGCAATGGGAATTATCGATGATAGCAAAGTTCCTCTTGCCACCTTCTAGTTAAAAAGAGAGACAGAACATTGGTGGGAGGAAATGAAGAGGTTAATTTCAGTTCCAGGCGAGGAGATTTCTTAGGATCGATTCATTGCGGTGTTTAATGAAAAATATTTTCCTGAATCCTATCGGTTCCAGATAGAGGAGGAATTCATATCATTGAAAGAGGGGAAGATGACTGTTCTACAGTATGAAATTAAATTTGATGCTCTGTCCCGCTTTGCCCCTAATTTGGTAAAAACGAAAGAAGTGAAATGTAGACAATTTCAAAAAGGACTCGATTTAGAAATATGTTCCAGGCTGACGGGCTGACAGATTAAAAGTTATGCAGAATTGGTAAACACAACAAAATCAATAGAGAGGGATGTACATGAAGTAGCCGAGAACCGTGAGCAATATAAAAAGAGTAGATTCGATTCACCTAACAGATATCCAGGTGGCACTTCTCGAGGAGTTGTAGTTAGACCGCCACTTGCTCGGGCCCCAACAATCGACCAATCCGCTAGGAGCCGAGGTCCGCGGAAATCATATTTTGGGCGACAGCAGAATGTATCCGAACAGAATGTCAGCCAGCGAAGGCAGGGTAGGAGTCAGCCGGTTAGTCGAGCCGGGACACCCGTATGCTACCAATGTGGATCACCAGATCATTTTGCTAGAGATTATCCCATGGAAGGCCCAATATATTTTCGTTGTCATAAGCCGAGTCACATATCTTCGAATTGTCTGAAATCTGCTATTACATTTGTACCCTCTACCAGCAGTGTAGGTAGTGTTGGCCCTAGTAGTGTCTAGGGGCGTGGTAGAAGATCACCCGGTAGACCTCCAACTCGAGGTCGTGTATTTGCTACTACTAGGAAAGATGCCCAAGCTACCCCGGATGTGGTTACAGGTATCATATCTTTATATGATAGAAATGCACGTATACTTATTGATCTTGGTTCTACTCATTCATTTGTTTCGGAGACTTTTATGATGCATGTAGACAAATTTTCTACTTCCCTGTCGTATAATATTATTATCTCTACTCTTATGGGCGAGTTCGTGTTGATAGATAGTGCGTATAAAGACAGTTCGCTTCGTATTGGTGATAGAGAATTGTTGGTGGATCTATGATCCCTGAGTATTCACGATTTTGATGAGATACTAGGTTTGGATTTGCTATCCGGTTATCATACCTCGGTGGATTGTTTTAAAAAATAAGTTACTTTCCGGGTTTCAGGCGAACAAGAGTTTGTATTTTTGGGGGACATAATCATCACCCCTGTCAGTTTGATTTCAGTTTGGAGGCCAGAAAATTATTAAAAAAAAATATACCAGAGATACCTCGCACATGTAATTGACACTAGTCAGAATGAGGTACAAGTGGCAGATATCCTAGTGGTCAGGGATTTTTCTGATATATTTCTAGAAGAATTTCCAGGGTTTTCAGTAGATAGGAAAATTGAATTTACTATCGAGTTACTCCCAGAAACTTCTTCTATATTGATTCCACCTTATCATATGGCGCCTACCGAGATAAATGAACTGAAGATTCAGTTGCAAGATTTGTTGGAGCGCGGGTTTGTTAGACCTAGTGTTTTTCATGGGGAGCTCCAATGTTATTTGTAAAGAAGAAGGATGGCACGCTGAGGATGTGTATTGATTACAGGCAGTTGAATAAGGTGACGGTTTGTAATAAATACCCGTTTTCTAGAATTGATGATCTATTCGACCAATTGTAGAAGGTCAAGGTGTTTTCCAAAATAGATCTTCGATCGGGATATCATCAGCTGAAAATCAAAGATAGTGATGTCATTTGGGTTGACGAATGCCCCTGCTGCCTTTATGGATTTGATGAATCAGATCTTCCAGTCTTACATAGATCAGTTTATTATCATGTTCATTGATGATATATTAATCTATTCCCAAAATAAAGAATAATATGTAAAGCATCTCAAGATTGTGTTGTAGACTTTGCAAGAGAAACAGTTGTATGCAAAATTCAGTAAATGTGAGTTTTGGTTAGATAGAGTTGTATTTTTGGGGCATATTATCTCGAGGAATGGTATTCAGGTGGACCCAAAGAAAGTCAAAGTTGTTGTTCAGTGAGAAAAGCCAAAAAGCGTGACCGAGGTTCGAAGCTTCTTGGGATTGGCGGGTTATTATCGTCGGTTTATGCAGGGATTTTCTATTATAGATGTCTCGTTGACTCGATTGACCCGCAAGGAATCTAAATTCGAGTGAACTGACAAATGTGAGCAAAGTTTCCAAGAGCTGAAAAGTAGATTGATATCTGCGCCAATACTTTCTCTCCCGACTGAAGGCGGTGGCTTTGTGATCTACAGTGATGCTTCACATCAGGGGCTAGGATGTGTACTGATGCAACATTGCATATACTTCCCAGTAATTGAAGAATCCTAAGCGTAATTATCCGACGCATGCTTTGGAGTTGGCGGCAATTGTGTTTGTCTTGAAGCTCTAGAGACATTATCTGTATGGCGAGACGTGCGAGATATACACTGACCACCAGAGTTTAAAATATTTGTTTACTCAAAAAGAACTAAATTTGAGACAAAGACACTGGATAGAGTTAATCAAGGATTATGACTGCACCATCCACTATCATCCTGGAAAGGCCAATGTTGTAACAAATGTGCTGAGTTGAAAATCGCTAAGTTCAATTGCATACCTTCAAGTTGTTCACACTAATCTATATGCTGAGCTGAAATCTCTGTGAATCCAATTGGCGGTTGGTCAGACAGCAGCGTTGCTTATGACTTTGACTTTAAGACCGACATTAATCGACCGTATTATTGAAGCGCAAAAATCGGATGGTCAATTGGGAAAGATCAGAGATGAAGTAAATAATGGTCACAGAGCCGACTATCGCTTCCGGGATAACGATGAAGCCTTGATGTTTGAAAATAGATTGTGTGTGCCTAGTAATACCAATCTGAAGAAAGATATCGTGGAGGAAGCACATAGCTCAGAATACGCAATGTACCTAGGCAGTACCAAAATGTATCGGGATCTGCTAGAACACTATTAGTGGAATGGAATGGAATGAAATGGGAAATTGATGAATTTGTTGCCAAGTGTCTTGTTTGTCAGAAAATCAAAATTGAGCACCAACGTCCAGGTAGATTATTGCAACATTTACCTATCCCGAAGTGGAAATGAGAACATATCACAATGGATTTTATTTTAGGATTACCTCGCATTCAAAAGGGGACATAATTCCATTTGGGTGATTGTTGATAGACTCACCAAGTCTGCTCATTTTTTTTGCCGTAAAGACGATGTACTCCCTGGACAAATATGCAAAACAGTATATTGACGAGATTGTTCGATTGCACGATAAGCCGATTTCCATAGTGTCGGATAGAGATCTGAGATTTACTTTGAAATTCTGGCTGAGTCTCCAAGTTGCCATGGGTACCAAGTTAAAATTCAGCACAACCTTCCATCATCAGACTGACGGCCAATCAGAGCGTACGATTCAGATGTTGGAGGATATGTTGAGGGGTTGTGTTCTAGAATTTCTTGGTAGTTGGGACGATCATTTGACATTAATGGAATTTGCCTATAATAACAGCTACCATTCGACAATCGAGATGGCATCGTATGAAGCCTTATATAGCAGGAGATGCAAAACTCCAGTCTGTTGGACTGAAGTAGGAGAACAAAAATTATTGATGCCGGATATAGCCCAAATGACGGCGGACAAGGTGAAAGTAATTTAGGAAAGACTAAAGACTGCTCAGAGTCGACAAAAAAGTTATGCTGACAAATGTAGGCGAGAGTTGGAATTTGAAGTGGGTGATCATGTGTTTTTGTGTATATCCCCTTGGAAAGGCATAATGAGATTTGGAAAGAAAGGGAAGTTAAGTCCGAGGTATATCGGGGCGTACGAGATTCTAAAACGAGTTGGCATGGTAGCTTATCGATTAGCCCTACCACCAGAATTATCCAAATTACACGACGTCTTCCACGTGTCGATGCTTAGGAAATATGTGTCAGACCCTTCGCATGTGTTGACTTCTCAACCAATCGAATTGAAAGAGAATTTAACATACGTTGAGGAGCTAGTCCAGATTTTAAACCATAAAGATCAAGTGTTGCAAACGAAAACGATTCCATTGGTGAAAGTGCTATGGTGCAGTCATTCTGTAGAGAAAGCGACATAGGAGCGAGATGATGAGATGAGAAATAATACCCACATTTATTCGTTTAAGATAACTAAAATTTCGGGATGAAATTTCTTTTAGGGGGGAAGGGTTGTAAGACCTGATGTGTTGCATGTGCATAATTTTTTAGTTGCATTTTAGAACATTTAAAAAATAACGGGGTGCATTATGTCATTTAATATTTATTTTAAAAAATTTAGGGGTCAATTAGCAATTTTAAAATATTAATTTTAGATTTTGAGCTTAAATGTTATCTTAAAGATAATTAAGGGAGATTAATGTAATTTGAAAAAAATATAATAATAATGTAATGTAATATAATATATATAAAAAAGAATAATAAAAAAAAAAAAAATGGTTCTCCTTATCCACAATGGGATAGGGAGAAACAAGACCAAAAAAAAAAAAATTGTGGACTTGGTATGGCAGTGAAAAAAAAAAATATATATATATATATATATATATATATATATAAGTTATGTAAAGGAAAACTTCAGACGAAACAAAATAGAGAAAAAAAAAAAAAAGAGGGAAAACTGAACAGGAGCAGGTAAGCTTTATTTTTTTTCTTTATATATATATATATCACATGTTCAATTTATGGGACTAATTATGTGGACAAGTATACATGTATATTTATATGTCAAAAATATATACGTGGATTCGGAAAATATACTAGGTATAGAAATATTTAATTTGTGAAGAATACAATTTAAAAAATTAAAACTGTAAATTTTACTAAAACAACAATTTTTAGTGTTTCATCGACTAATAAAAGTTTTAACAGTTGATTAATATTTTTCTACAAATTAAATTATTGAACACGAAATTTTTGCAATCGTTACTATAATAATTTTCGTACAATTAATATTAACATAGAAAATGGGATATATAGTAATTTTGTATAATCAAGATTTGGGGAATAGGAAATTGTGTATTTTAGGGTCACATATTGCATATTAGATTTATTTTAAATAAATTATTAATTTAGGCTCTATTATTGTTAGGTTCACAGGCGTCGCCGCTCTCGTAGTCCTTTGACGGCAGTGTTTTGGGTAGCACAAAAATCGAGGTGAGTGTATTGTCTTCTATGTAAATTGACAAATTATATTTTTGTATAATTTGTGACAAAAAATATTTATTAAAATGGACGATGTTATAACGTTATGTGGATTAAGTAGATTTTTAAATGTGGAAAGTAGTTTTGTTATCCGACTATGCCATAGTTGTCTTCTCGTCATGAGGACATGTCCTGCGAGATGTGGATTACCTGTCTTGCAAGATCTGCAGGGTGGATATTTGTTGTTACCTGTTAGGCAAGTCCTGCAGGGTTGATATGTTGTTACCTGTCAGATAAGTCCTGTTGGATGGATATATGTGGACCTGTAAAGAGTGCAAATCCTGCGGGTGACTGCTCCTACCATTGGGGATATTAAATGGCTCTGACACTAATAGTCATTTTAGATGACACAATTGTACAGATTACGGTACCGTCGTAACTCCCAATCGTGAGGTAAAACGATCCTATAGCTAGTAGGAAATATAGGTGCAGTATTTTATTATATGTCGAAATGTTGAATTGGTTGATTTAAATATATTATTTTATTGCAATGATAACAGTGAAATTTTATTTCGACATAGTATATGGTTATATTATATTATATTTTGAAAAGTAGTATTTGATAATTATACTTGATCCATAAAATATTTTTATATTATGAAGACAGTACACCGATAAAATATTTGGTTTTAGGTGCCGCAGTTAGGAGTGGGTCTACTACTAGCACTAGGTAGAGTCAGGAGGTGGTTTCATTTTTGGAGGGTCGGTTGGGCAGTTGTGAACCGTGAAAGGTTCAGTTTTTTTTTTTGTGTGTGTGGTTTTGTTGTGAATATTTGGGATAAGTGTATTCCCAAATTTTGAAGTGAATAAATATATTATATTTTTTTTGGAAAAAAAAATGTATAGCGGTGCGCGCACGCACACACACACACATATATATGTATGTGTGTGTGTGTGTGTGTGTGTGTGTATTTGTTGACTGGTCAGGTGACGTTAGGTCGACGTCACGCCCGACCTCGGGCGATAGGGTCTCGCAGAGAAGTGTAACAACAGTACCGTCTTAACTTTCGATCGTGAGGTGAAACGATCCTATGTCTAGTAGGAAAATATATGTGCGATATTTTATTATATATCAAATTATTTGATTGGTTGATTCAAATGCATTTATTTAATTGCAATAATAGCTGTGGAGTTTATATCGGGTCAATGTGCGGTTATATTTATATTATGTTTGAAAAGTGGTATTTGATAAATATACTTGATCCATAAATTGATTTTATAGTATAAGGACAATACACAGATAAAATATTTGGTTTCAAGTGCAGCAGCTAAGAACAGGTCCACTACTAGCACTAGGTAGAATGAGAAGATGGCGTCGTTTTAGAGGGTTGACTGGTCAGGTGACGTTAGGTCGACGTCACGCCCGGTCTCGGGCGTTGGGGGCCCGGGGTGGGGGTGTGACACAAGATATATCCTTGTATACTGCATTTTTCACTTTATCTATTTTTTATTGTTTAGGTGTGCACTTAGATTTAATAATACTTATCCGCTGCATTATAAAGATAATAATCGATTTAGGATAAATTAATTATTTGATTATTTAAGTGTTGAAAAGATTGAAATTTATTTAAATTTTTAGAACTAGACAATTCAACCTCCCCTCTTGGGTAGTTTACTAGGCCAACATATTTCTTTCACTATTTTACGTTGAGATTATGTAATCATATTTTCATTTAATATATTGTTAAATTTTTTTTTCTAATAATTTTTTTAAAAATATAACATGTTATAATAATAATAATAATAAATTATTTCCCCTTTTTTTCAATTATTGGAGTGCTAATGTTCGGTAGTGGAGTTAGTTATAAAGAAAAACACAATTAAAACGTAATGAGCTAGGTGTTAAAGGGTTAAAAGTACAATTAAAACGTTGAGCTCTAAAAGCTTAAATGTAGCGCGTCTAAGTGGGCTAAAGTATTGTGTGGTAGCTTAGGTTATGCGCTAAGACTGTGCGATTCGTTAGGAAAAAAAAATAGAGAGGAAATACGAGGGCTGGGCCCCAACTTTTATGACTTGGGGTATCCATACTATGAATCAGAGCCTTTAATAGTTGACGCCCAAGCAAACCCAATACGAAAGAAGCCCAAATTGTTCTCTCTGATGTGGAATTAACAGTCTCTGTCTACGTTTGTTTGATCAGAAGCCGAGCTAATGGAATCCAAAGCACCATGGATTCACTCTTGCCTGTACCTCGCTCTCATCACAGCTCTCTGTTACCTCTTTCAAGCCCTAATTTTCCACAGACTAACGATAAACCACGAAAATGTGAGGCCGAAAAGACAGCCAGAGCTTCCCCTGCGGTTTCGCTCCGACGGCACTTTCAAAATTCTTCAGGTCAAATCCTTGAAAAATCAAATCGAACTGCCTAGAAAGAGAAAACAAGGATGTTTTTCCCAGAAAATTGTTGTTTGTGTTCTTGTATTGATTTTCCTGGGGGAAATTTTTCGGTTTAGTGATGTTTTGAACTTGGTGGTATTGTTTTACAGGTAGCTGATATACACTACGGGAATGGGATCGTGACTCGGTGCAGAGACGTGTTGGAATCTGAGTTTGATTACTGTTCTGATGTTAATTCGACTATGTTCTTGCGAAGGGTTATCGAGGCTGAAAAGCCCGATTTCATTGCCTTTACAGGTCTCTCTCTCTCTCTCTCTCTCTCTCTCTAAAACTTTAGCGTAAAAATAATTTGATATATTCATAATAATTTTGATGATATGCATGGCAAATGATCATTCGACCTCTGTAAAATTGTTGAAAGGTGGATTATTGGAAAATGATTAGCATGTTTGCTCTAATTCTTGGATTTTTCTGGTTTGTTTTCCTTTTGAGTCAATGATTGATGCATTATTTAGATGTAAATGTATTCTCAAGTGAATAATGGTGTGTATGAAGTACTTGTACCTTTAAGAGATTGTGGAGGTAATGCCTGTTGCTTCCAAGTATAAAGATAATTCCTAGCTTTTTAAAATCCCATAAAATGGGAAAATATAGGTAATTTAGGTAAGTTGTTCTCGAATGTAGGAAGCATCAAATAATCCAAACCCCCGAACATTGTGTTCTTTCGTTTCTTGTATTATCCAGTGGCAAATTGAGAGTGATATCATAATTCTCTTTGTCAAAGATCACTTCTTAAGCTTGTTTGAATGATGGGAATTGAATCCATGTGATTTTCAATATTTTAGGTTTTCTTTAGTCATCTAATGCACCATCTGATAATGCGTTTTTTTCTTTTTTTTTAAATATCTTTTTCTTTTGAGCAAAAAAAAAAAAAAAAAGTAAAGCTTGTTTTGCACATTTATAAAAATACTTTAAAAAATCAAGAAAGTAGAAGTATTTTTCTTTTTCTTTTTTTTCTTTTTTTTTAATAAAAAAAAAAAAAAAAAAACAGTTGTTTTTCATTTCCTTGATTTTTATATTTGAGAGATTGATGGACTATGATCTCTCTACCTAAATTTTCTCAATCTTTTACAGAATTTGTTTGGATTGAGAGACCGTTTATATGGATAACACTCATTTATCATCTTTAGACTACATTATTGTACACGCTTTTGATTTTTGCCCTTGCTTTTAAGTAAAATTATTTTTTAAAATCAACTTTTTAATTATAAAAAGTACATAAGAAAAGTGTTACCAAACCATGCCTAAATTTATGAGTTGCGAGTTCATTGGAGACTTGCAATTGGTTTTTTGTTCTTCCTTTCACTTGTTATAATTGGTTATTATGTGTTGCATTATATTCAATAGGTTTCTTAATCTTCAAGTATCCATTTCCTATCCATTTGTTGGTGGTTGTCCATTTTCTCTTTTAGGCAACCTTTGGTTTGATGGAATTGGAGCTTAGAAATTGGAATCGAAATTGACCACATGTAAAAAATTTACATCCGTTCATTGCTGATTTCAATTCCAAGGCTTCGAAGTCCATGGCACCAAGCACTACCTTAGTGAAAACCACATTTAACCTTTTTTGCGACTATGCGGAGGGAGAAAAGTGTTTGATGCAATTAGCCATCAATCGCCAAGAGCTCATCCTCTCTCTCTTTCTCTCACTCTGTCAAGGTCTAATTCTGTTTTCTCTCTTCCGAGTAGGAGATAATATATTTGGAACAAGCGCTTCTGATGCTGCGGAATCACTTTTAGAAGCTTTTGGTCCTGTTTTGGAATCTAGAATCCCTTGGGCAGCTGTTTTAGGGAACCATGACCAGGAATCCACACTAACTCGTGAAGAACTGTTGAATTTCATCTCTCTAATGGATTATTCACTGTCACAAACCTATCCATCAGTTGAAGATCAATCTGACCCAACCAAACAAGGCTTGGTGACAGATATTGATGGTTTTGGGAATTATAATATCAGAATTCACGGTGCAATTGGCTCCCATTTGGCCAATGAAAGTGTCCTCAATCTCTACTTTCTTGATAGTGGAGATAGAGCTACTGTTAACAGAGTTAGAACTTATGGATGGATCAAAGAATCTCAACTCCGTTGGCTTCGTGATGCTTCTAAATCATTTCAGGTACGTTGGTTTTTCGATTTAAACAATACAAATCAAGTCTAAGATATAATATTGTTGTATTTGCAAGAATGAGTTCAAATTATGATCCCAAAAAAAAAAAAAAAAAATGTAATAACTTTAAATGCTAGTATGTAAGTGTCCTGTTGATTCTTTGAAAAAACACTGAATATCTCAAAATGACTCTTCATATTTATTCGTTTTCTGTATTCTTTTATTGCAATTTGACAAAAGCGCGGTCTTCTTATTGCCTAGGAAAGTGTAGAGCATCTTCAAGTATATTACTTACATTTTTGTTTTTTGGAATGAAATAGATAAAATAGAGAATTGTAAAGTAGGTTGTTCCAAAGCGCGCCCGTATTTGAACTAAAATTAGAATTTTAAATATTAATTTCCTTTTATATTATTGTTGAGGGGGCTAATTGCCTTTTTTCCCCTGTACTAGTCTTGTTTCATTTTAACTCCTCTACTTTAAAAACCTACATATCACCTCTTTTGACTCTTGATTAAATGGAGAAACTCACATTTTATTAAAAAAATATATAAAATTTTAATTTTTCCTTTTTTTTTAAAAAACAAAATTAATATTTTATGGTAATAAAAGGGATAACTAACATTTTCGCTCTCTAGCTCTCTTACTCTCTCTACTTTTCTATATTTCTTTTCCTTTTTAATTGCGACAAAATAAAATAAAAATAAAAATTTGGGTAGTTTTGTCCATGTCATGTAAAATTTTGATGGGACATTTAATTTTCCCATTTTTTAACATATTAAGTTAAAAAAAAAAATAGTTTGCCAATTATTGTTAGTAGAAGGGCGTAAAGTATAGGTTTTGAAAGTAGAGGGACAAAATAAACCAAAATCGAAGTATAGGGAGGTAAAAGGAAATTAACCCTTTTTAAAGATATGAATGGAGAGAGAGAGAGAGAGAGAGAATATAGGGAACCTAAATATGGTTCTCTACATAGGGAGGATCAAATGTGATCTTCTCAATATAGCGACATATATGGAGAATCTGTTGGATTGGAGCTTAACTTTTACTTAAACACTTAATTTTTTAACTAAACACCTAAACTAAGAAGCCTCTTGCAGATGCTCTTAGGTGTTGTTTATTTGATGTCTAAATATAAATGTTGTTAAGTGATGAAATTTTTAAATGTTGAATTTGTCAAGTGATGTATGTAACAAGTACTTGTCTGTTTAGTATTTTCATTAAAAAAAAAATTATCTTTACACCGTTTTCTCTATGAAATACTATTTACAACTTTTGATTTGTAAAATTTTCTCATTACAAATTTCTTTCCCTAAATTTTGTTCACTTTAGTACTTTCTCTCTTCAGTTCTTTCCATATATATATATATATAATTTGTAGTGCTGATAGTTTGATGATTTCAAGTAATCTGTAGGAGTGACAAAAATTTGATCTAAATTTTAGTGATACTTAATATCTTAAGTGGTTGGCCTAATTTGACTATCAGATCTGATGAGTACTTAATTATATTCAATTATAATATAAAAAGGGCCATTAGTTGTTTTCCAACTCTCCGGAGGGAGTTCTTGTAGATTTAGATTTCATTAACATGTTACAGGGAAAAACTGAAAATACAGGTGAAACAGAAGCGATTTTTTCACTTCCGAAATCGCCCCCATCACTTGCATTCTTCCACATTCCAATTCCTGAAATCCGACAAGGGCATTTCCGGGAGATTGTTGGACAATACCGAGAATACGTAGCTTGCTCATCAGTTAACTCAGGAGTTTTACAAAACTTTGTCTCCATGGGAGACGTGAAAGCTGTATTCATAGGCCATGACCACAAGAATGATTTTTGTGGGAATTTAGAAGGTATATGGTTTTGTTACGGCGGAGGCTTTGGATATCATGGCTACGGTAGGGCTGGTTGGCATAGGAGAGCAAGGGTAATATCGGTAGAACTTGAAAAAGGGGGAAATTCATGGAATGGAGTGGGGAAGATCAAAACTTGGAAGAGACTTGATGATGAGAAGCTAAGCAAGATTGATGAGCAGTTCCTGTGGTACCAATAGCTTGAAGATGATCCACCTGCCAGGTAATGAAAATGGACATATCCATTCCCAAATATCTAATACACACACACACACACACACACACACAAATATAAGTTGAACCACATAAGATGGACAAAAAATACTTGTATAAATGAATTTATTATTATTTTTCACTTTTTGAAGAAATTAATTTTATTTGGTAATCTTATAAACTTCATTAGGATGATGAAATCTAAATGTGATTATTTTTTTGGCTAAATTGCACTTTGCACCCTTATAGATTAAATGTGGTCACACTTTGTCCCTTGATGTTTTAATTTTGGAAACTGCCCTCCATAAAGTTTGTTTTTCATATTAATTTGGTCCATTTGATTGAGTTCAACCAATTTTTCGCCAGAGTGCAACGTTCTCAAACTTCATAGGTTCAATTTGCAATATAACCTTTTTTGTAGTATGTTACTTTGTCTCATGTGTAAGTCATATGACTACTCAAAATTGATAAAGTCATATGACTACTCAAAATTGATCAGAATCAGTTGATAGGATTGAGCTGATACAAAAAGCAAACTTTAGGGGTTAAATTGATAAAATTGAAACATCAAGGGGAAAATTGAGACTACATTCAAACTTCCAGGGTCCAAAGTGCAATTAAGTCTTTTTTTAATTTTTTTTGTGGGATGGGAGAAAGCGAGAAGTTGAAAGTGTTTAAATTGAAAACAAAGTGTTGCAATTGAACAGAAAAAGAAACAGTAAGGTATAAGATATTAGAAGATAATAGTGCAGTTTATTTATTTGGAATATGTTAAGTTGCTACTAATGAGCATTTTTCTTATCTTTTCTCATAAATCCCGGGGGGGGGGGGGGGGGGGGGGGGGGGGAAGGAGAAAAACGAGCAATAAATTGTTTTATAATGTAGTTTTTATTTTATTTAGATTAGGTCAAAGGCTTTTGGATGATTCGGGATCGCTGTTGGGTCGCCAAAAATTAAGGCAAAAAACAAGTCATAGTCATATTCATATTGTTGAAAATTATGTTAGCTAGTTTTTTATAAGTTTGTCCTCAATGTTATCTCCTTAGGTAGTGTTTGGAAGGGCGGGATTGAAGCCTCAAATATACAAATGCATAGAAACTCAAGTTTTATACACGGTTTCATTTTCAATTCCAATTTCGATGCTTGAATTCCACGCAACCAGACACTGCCTTATTTATAATTATGCATACTTTAATTTGAAGAAAAGGAAAATCAATATATGTGCTCATGTTCTTCATTTTCTTGTTCATGTATGTTTTTTGCAGGATCGCCTCTGAATTACAGCCGAGCCATTGATTTGGTTAGGCGTATTATGTCCGGATGAATCGATTGAGCATTTTGATGTGATTGTTGATATGTAATTTGGTCATCAATATTCATGTGATCTTTAATGTAATTTTATGATAAATTGAACAATATGATGATGTAGGAATTCCCCCCTGAAAGGGTAAGCCCATCATGCAAGGTCCCTTGGATATACTTGAGAACCCATTTTAACACTGAAATGAGAGGCAAAAAGAGAGTGCATTTGCCGGCATAGGGAATAACAACAAAGGAAATGTCAGCCATTGTTATGGAGAGGTATTGAAGACCAGGTGGAATATGCCGCTATTTATTCTCGCAGCCACTATTTATTCCCGCAAGTATACGAGGTCTAAGTTTTTAATATAGTGGATCTTTGAAAATCGAATATCGTTCCCACAGAGAAAAGTGTGAATAATTGAATACCGCAATTTACGTAGTCTCATGTTATCCTAACGATTAAAGAAATTATTTAAAATTAAACTAAGTTAAACTATAATTAATGGGTTAATCCTAACTAAATTGATTAACTAGGGATTGATTTCGTTCATTTAATACATATTTGATTTCGTTTGGTTAATAGTAACAAAGTTTAGGTATCCGACAATCTCGGTTCGTAAACTCTTCCGCCACCTCTTCCCAGTGTAAGACGGGGGAATACGCGACTTCGTGTCAACGAAGAGGTCCCCCTCAATGTCTTAACGACTCTAGGCCGCGTGAGTCTTGACCCAATGTCATCGATTGCACACTAACAAACGTCCTCTCGGTTCGTTAGATCGTAACGATGTGTATACTATAGTCCGAATCTAGAGTTACCTCTTCTGAGTATCAAACCCTAGATTTTCAAATCCAACCCTAATATCATTACAAGCATACTAAGATCATCATCAAATGATAAACACAATCGGATTTAAAAGCAACAAGCGTTAAAGAAACATATAATAAACCAAACGAGTATTTACATGAATTACATCTAACCCTAACTAATATTTAATTAAATTAACATGATCTTAGCCATTACAATATTAAATCAAGAGGATATCATCAACATCAATAATAAACATTAAGTACAAAGATGGAAACAAGGGAAAAAAAATCAAATCTCAGAGTGAAGTAGTCCACTTTCGCCAAAGAACAATCTTCCCGAGCTTCCTCTTCTCTCCATTGATGAATTTTCTCTTCTAGCTTTTCAAGAATTGGCCAAGAACACTTTCTAAAACTAATTTAATCTACTCCTAAATTATCTAATCCTAATTAAGGTGGTAGGAGCTCTCAAAACATGATGGGGTTCTTTTTAACAATTGGGGGAGAGAAGGGTTTAAAAGTAAGGTTTGGAAAATATCTAAAAATAGATATTTATGTGCAGAGTGTCACCGCAGGTTGAGTCGGTTAAGCTTCTGTCGGATCTTCGCCTAGGCGGTGGTTTCTCCGCCTAGGCGATGGAGCGTGTTTTCAAAATTTGTTGCATTCTGGAATTTGACCACCTAGGCGGTGGACCGTTTTGCTGAAAAACACACAACCTATAATTTTACCGCCTAGGCGGAATCCACCACTTAGGCGGTAGGCTTGGAGCTCATTCTTTATGTTTTTCTCAAATTTTCAAAATACGGCTCTACCCCGTACGTTTCCACTTCGCTTGTTCAACGTGTTTAAACATGAAACACTTCCCCAAGCGTCTACACTCCTAAATTCACTTCCGAACACGTTCCGAAGCCATACTGGCTTCCAAAAAGAATAAGTAATCAAATAAATAGTAACAAAAATCGGGTAATTTGATACCCTGAGTTTCATTTCAAAAACAAATATAGTGCTTGCTTTACCATCCCCAGCTGAACTTTCGTGTTACTAAGTATTTTTCACTAAAATTCCCCCTAGACAAGGAATTTGGGCTCAAATGCTCAGTCGGATCAAGATCATGAATTGAAGTCGGCGTCATCTCTCTATCCTTATCATTTGCAATATAAGCTCGATCTCGAGATTGAGAATTAAGAATTCCAATCTTCTTCATCGTTTCTCGCACTGCTTGATCACATTAACACAATAAAACAAAAATTAAAATTAAAAACAAAACAAAATAAATGTCAGGATTAACAATCGACCACTTAGTCGCAATATCAACTTAAAATTCACACAAATCCCCGGCAACGGCGCCAAAAATTTGGTAGCGCGTGGAATACGCCGCTACTTACTCTCGCAAGTATACGAGATCTAAGTTTTTAATATAGTGGATCTTTGAAGATCGGATATCATTCCCACAGAGAAAAGTGTAAATAATTGAATACCATAATTTACGTAGTCTCATGTTATCCTAAAGATTAAAGAAATGATTTAAAATTAAACTAAGCTAAACTACAATTGATGGGTTAATCCTAACTAAGTTGATTAACTAGGGATCGATTTCATTCACTTAATACATATTTGATTTCGTTTAATTAACAATAACAGAGTTTAGGTATTCGACAATCTCGATTCGTAAACTCTTCCGCCACCTCTTCTGAGTGTAAGACGAGAGAATACGCGATTTCGTGTCAACGAAGAGATCCCCCTCAACGTCTTAACGACTCTAGGCCGTGTGAGTCTTGATCCAACGTCATCGATTGCACACTAACTAACGCCCTTCCGGATCGTTAGATCGTAACGATGTATTTACCCTAGTCCGAATTCAAAGTTACCTCTTCCGAGTGTCAAACCCTAGATTCTCAAATCCAACCCTAATACCATTACAAGCATACTAAGATCGTCATTAAATGATAAACACAATCGGATTTAAAAGCAACAACCGTTAAAGAAACATATAATAAACCAAACGAGTATTTACATAAATTACATCTAACCCTAACTAATCTCTAATTAAATTAACATGATCTTAGCCATTACAATATTAAATCAAGAGGATATCATCAACATTAATAATAAACATTAAGTACAAAGATGGAAACAAGGGAAGAAAAATCAAATCTCAAAGTGAAGTAGTCCACTTTCGCCAAAGAACAATCCTCCCGAGCTTTCTCTTCTCCATTGATAAACTTCCTCTTCTAGCTTTTTAAGAATTGGCCAAGAACACTTCCTAAAACTAATCTAATCTACTCCTAAATTATCTAATCCTCACTAAGATAGAAAGAGCTCTCAAAACATAATGGGGTTCTTTTTAACAATTGGGGGAGAGAAGGGTTTAAAAGTAAGGTTTGGAAAATATCTTCAAAACATCTAAAAATAGATAATTCTATGCAGAGTGTCACCGCCTAGGTAGTGGTTGAGTCGGTGAAGCTTCTGTCGAATCTTCGCCTAGGTAGTGGTTTCTCTGCCTAGGCGATGGCTGCTGGCACAACATTCTGACGTTATTTCGCCTAGGCGGTGGTTCAGCACTTCAGCACTCCAACTTTCTGCCTCTTTTCCGCCTAGGCGGTGGAATTTCTGCCTAGGCGGTGGTATTCATGCACCGAAATCCTGTTCTTCATGTTTTGTTCATCGTTTCTCTATCGTTTTCACTTATTTATCGCTCGTTAACGTCCCTTCACCTGTTTTACACTAAAACAAACTAAAAAGAAATTAAATATAACTAATAAGCTTGAAAACTAACAAATTTGATTTCAAAATAGATAGGTATTTTACACCTATCACCACCCACCAAACTTCTGTACCGAGATGGATTTGAAAATTGTTGAATCCCACATCGCTTGTGCACTTGATCCTTAGTTATATATAAAGCTTAGGTCAATTCTCATCTTACAAGGCATCTTTTGAGAATAAGTTAGGCCCATTGGGTATCTACATAGTATTAGACCCAAGACTCTTGTTTGATGTTGGGCGTGTTAAATTCTACATCAATGTTAGGTCCCCGATATCCGTTCACAGTGGTTTGTCAAAAAAATCTACCTTCCGCGTGAGAGACCGTGTTGAATCCCACACCGATGTTGGGTCCCGATACCCGTTCGCAATGGTTTGTCAAAGTTCACTCTGTGCGTGAGGGAGCATATTGGATCCCACATCACTTGTGTTACATGATCCTGAGCTATATATAAAGCCTAAGGCAATCCTCATCTTACAAGACGTCTTTCGAGTAAGTAATATTGGATTTTCTAGAAGAATGGGGGGTCATAGGAAAAACACGAGGAAAATTGCTAGTTGTAGGTGTTGGCAAAGTTTTGAAGGCGGCCATTCCATCTCTTTGAAGAAGCTCAGTAGCATGATGTGTTTGGTGGAGAAACAGACCAGGGGATGTGGTATAAACATAAATATCAAGAAAAGAGGGCCTAAGTCTTTCATTTGAAATTGAAAATGTAAAAGAAATGCTTGACCATCAAGAGATTGAGAATTGAAGTTAGTTATAATGATGACATCCACATAAATAAGGAGGATAAGGGAAAAAGTGCTAATGGTAGTGTAGGAACAAAGAGAGATGGATTTATTGTGCTAGTTTTGAATACATGTTGAACTAGGAAGTGACTGAACATAGAGAACTAGGCTCTAGGGGCCTATTTGAGACCATAAATGACCTTGTTTAATTTGCACACGTAGTGAGGATTTGAGTCCACAAAACCAGTAGGTTGCTTCATATTAATCTCTTCAGAAAGAGTACCATGAAGGAAAGCTTTAAATACATCCAATTGCCTAAGAGGACAGTTGTTGTTGGGTTTGTCCCATATCGAATTTGGAAGAGGTTGGTGGTGAGATTATAATTGTAGGGAAAAATCTCACATCATGAGTTAGTTTTTGGAGTTGAGAGAGAGGCTCAAGACCACACTACGCTGGTATCAGAATCCAGGTTACAACAACTCTAACCTAATAACCACAAAAATGAGAGACTAGTTAAGGATTAACTGACCAACAATCCGATATATGAGGGGGAGATCGCTGGGTTTATCCCACATCGAATATGAAAGAAACTAGTGGTCAGGTTATAAGTGTGAGGGAAACTGCACCTCTTGAGTTAGTTTTTGGAGTTGGGAGAGGCCTAAGGTCACCCTACAGTTGTGATGAAGAGTCAGAACAACTTGGTAGGGGGGATGTTTTCAGATATTCCAGGCCATATTGTTGATTAAAACCTTAAGCCACTACTCTTGCTTTATATCTAGAAATAGAACCATCAGCATGTTTCTTAATCTTGAACAATTACTTGCAACTTCTTGGTTCTTTGTCTGTAGGAGGAACACTAATTTCCGTGTGCCCTGTTACAACAGTGCAACATATTCATCATGCATGGTTATTTGCCACTGAGAAATTTTAGATGTAAGAGCAAATTTATTTGGTCCAGTCAGAAAATCTAAGGTGGTGTTTAGTTAGTGTTTTTTTTTTTTTTTTTTTTTTTTTTTTTTTTTTTTTTTTGTGTGTGTGTGTGTGTTTCTACTTCCAATAAATTGGAATGGAATCGAATGAGATGGGATTTTGTTTCTTTTCTGGAGTATTCCGGAAATAGAAACATGTTTGGTAACAACCGTTATCTTGAAATTTTTTCAATTAATTTTATGAAAATAAAAAACACATTTGGTTGCAATTTTTTTTTTTTTTTTTTTTTTTTTTATTATTATTATTTTTAAATCTATGGTGACTAGCTGGCGTGGTGATGGTGGCTAGCAGGGTGGTGCCGACGGGTTGGTGGCCGGTGGTGGTAGTACCGGGAATAGTTTTGTGGGAGTGAATAGAAATCAATATTTTTTTTTTGTTTATCAAATTCTTACGGAATTCAGGAAATAGTTACTTTCAAAATTTTGGAAATAAAAATGTATTTACCAAACGCGATTCTATATATTAATTCTGAAATCAGGAAACAGAAACAGTAACCTAACCTAGCCTAACGGGGCCTAAGTGACTAGTTGAAAACCTAGAATTAAGCTTAAGATTGCCAATCTTAGATCTCATAACTATAAAATGAGTTGGGACAATAGGGATAGGTTGGGAAGAAGGAGGAGAAGATGAATCAGAAAAAGAGGGGGAGGAAGGAGTGGAGAATAGTAACGTTAGACATTGGATTGGATTAGAATCAATGGAATTAGGGCCAGAAGATGAGGGTTCAGAAAACACCTATGGAGTGAAAAATGAGAAGTTAGGAACAATGTATGTGTGAGGTGTAACAGATGGTGGAGATGAAACCATGAAAAGGAAAGAAGTATTTATGAAACTGAACATGCTTGGACAAGTAGATTTTGCTGGTTTTGATATTCAAACATTTGTATCCCTTGGTATGAGGACAATATCCAAAGAATATTGATACACGGAATTCGGTAAGGGAGGGATTGTAATTGTCATGAGAATAATCATTTCAGTCTTATGTTTGATACATGAGACTAAATTTTATTCTCATTATTAAGGATTTTCTAATCGCACAAAATATAAGATTAACCAATTTCAAAATAAATTTGGTATTAGTTAATTCTAATTATATAGAATTAGATTTTAATATTTTATTGGTCAAAGAATACAAACAAATACTAATAAAATATTGAAACGAGAATGAAATTTAATTAAACGACTATTTTACCATTTGAAAAATAAAATAAAATGATTATTTAACCATTTGAAATTTTATTTAAATTACTATTTTACCCTTTGAATTTCTAACAAATATATCCCTTAATTATTTTTTTGTTTTTACACTTCTCTCGCCCCTCCTTCTTCCTTACATCATTTTCTTCAATAAGAATCCAACGCCGGCCTTCTCTCTCTCACACGCGCGCACGCACACACACCCCTTCTAATTAACCCGCAACCCTCTACTAATACTACTACCCCCAACCCTGCCGATAACACCCCCGCCCACCCCTGTTGGCCTCTCATTCCCCTATCCACTGTCTCCCTCTTCTTCTTCCTCTTCTTTCTCCTCGTCTTCTTCTCTCTCTCTCTACACACACACACACACACACACATATATACCACTTATTTAGAACTTCATTTAATTTCTGTTTGAATATTATATATTTAAGAAAATGATATGTTTTTAATTGGAGACATTACTGTACAAATGTATTTCGTCCTAATTTATTCATAACACTAATCAAACATTGGATGAGAATGATCATTCTAATACCACATCTAATTCAATTTGTCATCAAATATAGGAATAGTAATGACCATTCTATTGCGTTACCATGATAATCTAATTCTATTGTCATTTCATTTCATTCATTTTCATTCCAACGTACCAAATCAATGTTAGAATATTTGGGGTCTAATTTATTTTGAGTATATATAAAGTGTTAGGCTGTTAACCAGGGAAAATATAGCGACCAAATGACTTTAATTGATTGTAAATAGGGAAACATGAAACAAATATTGATAAGGAGTTTGTAGTGAAGTTTAGGTTTAGTTGAATGTTGTTTTATTAGATATGTATATTTGATTTCTGCAAAATAAATTCTATGGATTAAATTTTATTTACTCTGAATATGTTCTTTCTAATTGTGGTTTAACATAAGGATAGAGAGATTAAGGATTAATCTCACTAAAGGCTAAAGAAGGACCAGTTGGAAATAGGTATGTCTGAGATCACATTGCATATAATTTTAATACTACTCATCCACATTTGATCTATGTCATTGAGTGTATTAGTATGGTAATTATCGTAGTTTAGTCAAAACTATATAGTGATAAAAGTTGTGGTAATTCCATTGATAATATATGAGATGGACCAGATTGTTTAAGGAGCAGTTAAAGGATAAATAGCATACGGATGTGCGCCTAAGGAATTTTGTGATATAATTGTTTCAGGAATAATATGTAGCCCAAGTAGAAAATTATTAGGAAATTTTATTTCCTAATTTATTTTGGACAACATATTATTAACTCAATTATATTTTCTATTTAAATATAATGGGCTAAAATTAAGTGATCTAATTAATTTGGATAAGCCCGTAGATTACTCAAAAAGAATGCGATTTAAATGTGTAGATACCAAATTATTATGGGGGTGATTAGGAGAACCCTAATTAATCACACCATATATAAAGATCTGATATAATTATATAACCAATGACCTATTTTGTTTGCATATAATTATTTTTTCTATAGTTAATTGTTTAATTAATAATTTTATCTAAACATATTTTTAACACACACACACCCAAAAAAAAAATTTCTCAAACCACACTTTATACCTTTATTTGGGGAAGCTCGGGGTGCATACGACATCTTGTCAAAACAGTCATTGCCTTTTTAAATCAAGAAAGCCTTCCATTTACTTATTTGTCGGATGTTGTCGTAACAACAACTAAACCTAAACTTCACTACAAACCCCTTATCAATATTTGTTTCATGTTTCCCTATTTACAATCAATTAAAGTTGTTTGGTTCCTATATTTTCCTTGGCTAACAGCCTAACACTTTATATATACTCCTTTTATTTGGGGAAGCTCGGGGTGCATCCAACATCTTGTCGAAACAGTCATTGCCTTTTTAAATCAAGAAAGCCTTCCATTTACCTATTCATCAGATGTCGTCCTAACAACAACTAAACCTAAACTTCACTACAACACTTTATATATACTCCCTTTATTTGGGGAAGCTCGGGGTGCATCCAACATCTTGTCGAAACAGTCATTGCCTTTTGGTTGAGGAAGATCATGTACCCACTCGATCCGTGTCCTACTCGTGATTGATCATCAAAGATTTCTGCATCAGTTGTTAGTTTTTCATAATGGATCCAAGTACGCGATTTACATATTTAATAGAACTCTTGATGATTTGATATGTTGAATTAGGTGTTATAAATTCAGATCTATAGGGATTAAATCCCAACACAAATAATACACAACTTTAAATACAAATCTATATGATAAATTGATATTTATCTATTTATTCCCTTATGAATTTTATAATTTTTTAGCGTTCCAGTTGTGATTTTAAAACTTTTTCAGTATATTTTTGTGGGTAAAGTTATTTGGGTGGAATCGGGAGAAATCAAGACAATCGGTGGAGATTCGATGAAGAAACGACGAAGAACAAACAAAACGGCGTGCCTGCCCAGACGGCATTGCAACGTGTTCCTTTATTAGCCTCTGACTAGACCGCGTTGCAGCGTGGTTCTATCCCGCTGTAGTACGGTAACGCGTCGCAGCGCACTTTACAGCTTTGCAGCGCGCTCCCTTTTCCAACTTCTTCTTCTGTTTCTAAAGCGCTGCAACACCATTTTATCTCAACTAGGGCATTTTCAGCCCATTTTAGGGTTTTTGGGTGTGGGATATTAAAAGAAATAGATATTACTTTTGAGGAGGACTTTTTGGAGAGCTCATTTTGCAAATAAAAGCCAAGGAGGCGATTTTAGAGAGAGATGCTAACTTGACAGGATTAGAGCGGCTCTTGAAGAAGTGGATTCAATTCACAACTCATATTTGGATCTCTATTTTCTTAATTTATCTCTCATTTTTATATCATGATTTGTTGTTTTGATTATGTCTTTTTTTTTTATCTATTGTTGTAGTTCTAGAGATGACAATGTATAGCTAAACTTCTCTAGTCTAGAGATTAATATAGTTCACCTGTACTATATTTGATTGAATCTACGTTGTGCTAATGGATATTCATTTCTATTCATTTGCGTTAATCGTTTTATTGCTTCCATTATATGCTTGTATATGATATTGTGGTTGATTTGAAAATACAGGATTTAACACTCGGAAGAGGTAATCACAGATTCGCACTTAGATTAAACACAACACAAGTTTTAATAAATCGAAACATTATTAAAACTTGTGCAATCCATAAGATTGAGACATGACGAATGTAATCACCTAAATTCTAAATAGGGATATCAATTTTGAAGTGAATACATATTCACTCACTTAAGACTCATGAGAGGTAGTGAGAAAGCATTTGAAATCTTTATTGTTGAATAGGTTGATAACCATTAGTGTAAACTAGAATAAATCAAGCAAACGTGCGAATGAACGAAGTTAATCCCTAGATAATCTATTCTCATTGAATTCATTCCAATCCTTTTAATTTGACTTGTTTTAATATTTCAGACACTATTCAAATCATCAGTGGTCTATATAAAATTAAGTTATTCGAATAGTGGTACTTTGCTTGTTCTAACGGTAATCCCAATGGACGATACTTGATCTTCGGATCACTTTATTACTTGTTCGACCTCATGCACTTGCGAGTATTCCTAGCGCATAATTTATCGCATCACTATACAATAAATGAGGACAACAAATACACCAAATTAAACACAAAATAGGTTTTTCTATGTTCATATACTGAATATTGTTCATAATGTTAACAAATCTGACAATTATATAACAATACCAACATTTAACAACTAATGATCTACAATGAGATTTGGGAACAATAGCTTGAAACTTTTTCACAGTAAACATATAAGTATCCACATATGAGTTTTGTTGGGTAAATCCTACTCATGTGAGGATAGACCATTCTTGAAGGCTTAGGGAATTATCAAAATAAATAAGAATTATCCACATATGAGTTTTGTTGGGTAAATTCTACTCATGTGAGGATAGACCATTCTTGAAGGCTTAGGGAATTATCAAAATAAATAAGAAGGCAAGGATTTGTTGATTGAATAAGAAGAAAAAAGTGTAGCGAAAAACATACACACATGCATGGCAGTGGGTAGAGACAGAATGGAGAGAAAAGAGATAGAGAGAGAGAGAGTTACGCCTCGGCTTGACGATCGGACGACAATTCGTATTTCGATTATGCTGAAATTCCAGGGGTTTGTTCTCGGTATCAAGTATTTCGTTTCCACCAGTCTTGATCTTCGGTAACCGTCTTCTAATTGAAGATTCAATATTCCTCTTTAAATTTGTATTTATTATTTTCTACCGTTTTTGTTGATGTTTATGTGGTGATCCAAGAGTTTTTATCTTAAAGTTGTAAACGATTATAACTCTTTTATTTTTGTGATAGTGGAAGTTGATATCGAACTTCGATCTCATGGTTTTGTCCCCTCGAGATTTTCCACGTAAAAATTGTGCATCTTACTTTATTTATCACTTGTGTTATTTTGGTTAACATTTGTGCGTGTTGAAATCAGTAATCCCATTTTAATCATATAAAGAGGGAAAATGAATTTAATTAGTTGGTGATTTTTCCAACAAAATGGTATCAAGAGCTTCAAGTTATTAGGGAAAAAATTATTTGTGTGATTTAAAAAGGAAGATAATGGTGGAGCCATGGTTAAATTGGCATCTATTAATTATGCAATTTGAAAATATAAGATGATGGATATCATTTATTGTAAGAATTTGTATTTTCCTTTAAAAGATGATGTGGGTATACCAAGTGATAAAGGTAATGCACAATGGGAGATAATGCATAAAAATACAGTTGGTTACATTCGTCGATTGATTGATTAGAATGTGTACCAATATGTTATTAATGAAACCAAAGCTGATGACTTGTGAAAAAAAATTAGTCTTTGTATAAGTGAAAAATTAGATTGAATAAGACTAATTTGGTTAAGAGAATTGTTCACTTGATCTATAAGGATTGACAAAATATAGTTGATCACATGAATAATTTTCAAGGTCTTATTAATAATTTGATTACGATGAAACTTGTTTTAGAAGATGAAGTGCATGCATTACTACTTCTCGGCACATTAACTAGCAGTTGGCAAACTCTCAGAATATTACTTAGTAATTCAACGGCCAGATGAAAAGTTGACGATAGATATGATCAAAGATAATCTCATTAATGAAGAGGCAAGGAAGAAAGAGCAGGGCTCATCCTCAGCATCACATGCTCTAGTTACTGAAAATCAAGAACGACGAGGGAGAAACAAAAGTAGAAATCCTTGTACTAATGGGAGATTTGAGAAATCAAGAGGTTTAGATCGAAAGGTAAAAAGGACTTCAGGTGCTTCAACTACAACAAGCCAAGACACATGATCCGAGATTGCAGAATATTGAAAAGGGAACAATATAAAGATCAAACTGACAAGGACAAAGTAGAAAATGGGACTAATAAAGTTGTTATTGATGGCAATATTCTGATTCTTTATAAGCCTTTACTTCTTGAAGGCTTAGGGAATGATCAAAATAAATAAGAAGGCAACAATTGCTTGGCTGAATAAGAAAAAAAGAGTGCACGACAGTGGGTTGAGAGAGAAGAAAGAGAAGAGAAAGAGTCACGCTTCGGCTTGACGATCAGGCGACGATTCGAATTTCGATTGCGATGAAATTTCAAGGGATTTGTTCTTGGCATCAAGTACCTCGTTTCCATCGGTCTAGATCTTTGGTAACCCCCTTCTAATTGAAGATTCAATATTCATCTCTAAACCCGTATTTATCGTTCTCTGTTGAATCCACCGTTTTTGGTGATGTGGTGATCCAAAAAAAAAATTCAATTAAATGCGTGTACTATTGTAATTCCATTATTTTGTGATAGTAGAGGTTGATATCAGAATTCGGCCCCATGATTTTTTACCTGCCTTGGGGTTTTTCACGTGAAAATCGTGTCTCCTATTTTATTTATTACTTATGTTATTTTGGTTAATATTTGTGAGTGTTGAAATCGGTAATCCCATTTTAATCACATAAAGAGATAAAATAAATTTAATTGATTTTCCCAACAAGTTTGGGATTGATCAAATATTGAAACCAAACAAATCACAAACATTTACACCAAAACATTACAAAATCAATTTGGCCAAATTATAACCAAAACATAATTAGGAAAAAATATAAATTAAGTATTATCTAAATGAAAAGCACAACAAAGAAAGCACACATACATATGAAAAAATAAATTTCTTATTCAATAACAATTTTAGTCAAAGTTTGGTAATTTGATTGTAAGAATCATTTGGAAATATATCAATATCATGATTGTTAATGAAAAAAAAATTGAATAGCATTGATTCAAATGTTACTAGTAAACTTTGTTGTGCTTTTACAATGGTAGATGCACTCATTGTCCAAGTTACAAACCTACAACTAGTGGATATATACAGTGGAAGAGAAGATTAAAGCTTTTAATTCAAATTTTTTGATTTTTTTTTTTTGAAAATTTGGGAACGATAGCTTGCGCGACGAATTACACTAATAATTATAACTGTTGATCCTAATATTTTGATGGATAATTAAGTATTGATATTTTTTGTGGAACTAACGAGTTGTTTGAGTGTTTCAGTGTAAAAGTTTCATTGATGATATTATGAAGAAATTGTTGAAGATGCTAAGGATGCTAAGAGACTTTCAAAAAATTGGACATTAAGAGACTGAAAATTTTGAAGAATCTAGGTAAAAACAACTCAGGTTAATTTTTACTCTTAATGTATCCCGATTAAGATCACACACGACATAAAAATGAATTTATATTTATGTGTGTTTTTATTAGGATCCTAATTAGTTAACATATTTGCTCCAATGTGAAATTGAAGAAGAAATGTTGACCTAAGAAAGATTAGTATTTAAAATTAATTAAAAGTGTCAATTAAGTTAACCGAGAAATGAAATCGGTTAAAGGGGCAAAAAGGTCGAAGGTTAGAGTTAAAATTAATTAAGGATAAAGTGTTCCAGCAAGGATCGGTCAACTGACCATGGAGGATCGGTCAACTGACGAGAAGTGGCTGAGAATTAGAAAAGTCTCTGGATCGATCAATCAACCGACCAAAAGAGATCGGTCGACCTATAACTAATACTTGAACTCTTTGAATCAATCGGTCAACAACCAATAGATAATCGGTCGATCGATAATGGCTGAAAAATAACCTGGGGAGCATCCTGAATCGATCAGTCAACTGACTTATGGAGTATCAGTTGACCGACTGGCAAATAATTTTGGCTTGGGCTACAATCAGAATCGATCGGTCAACTGGTGAGTCTTGATCGGTCAACCGATAGCGTTGTTTCAGGATTTGAGGATTTTGTGGATTTGATTAAAAATTAGTCGTTACTAACCGTTTTTTGGTTGAAATCTGAGAGATATTCTGGAGATTTGATAATATTATAGATATATGGTTGTTATTTTGATATCCCTAAAAATATGGTATACTTATTTTAAGTGTTTCTCAAATTAGTCTTTTTAATACTTCCTATCTCATCGATTTGAGTTTTAATTTTTTTTAGGGACTAAATTGAATGTTTTGAAAGTTATAATTAAGTAAATTGAACTAAGATTGAGTTATATAAATATATATGGTCTATATGAGTAATTAAATGTCATGACATATGGAAACTAACCGTTGGAGGACCTGTTTCAAATTATTATTTATAGACTTGCATTTTTTCACTTTTGAGTGATCCCAATTAATCAAGAACCTTGAGTTTGTAAGTTTTCTGAGAGTTATCATTCTGAGATTCTATTGAGCGATTATCATGAGATTTTTCTTGAGAAAAAAGTTCTTGAGAATAATTGTTGTGAATTTTGGTGTCACCGATCTAAGCTTTGTAGCGATTCAATTTTCATTCTTTTTTGTGATATTCTGGTGAGATTGTTTCAAGTTTTAATTCTTTGTCGTGATTAAATATTATTTTGTTTGTTTGGATTTTTAGATATTGTGAAAACGTTTTTGAACTTTAAAAGTGTATAAAAATTATTTTAAAACGATTTTGGTGATAATCTGATTACGTGCTCAATTGTGTGCTACCTATTTATTTTATAATTAGATTTTAAATTTCTCACGTAAAATTCTATCACTAGTATTTATCGGGATATTAATTGAATTTAAATTAATTTGAGGTGATAGAAGCTCCGAGTGGAAAAAACTTATCAATTTTTGTAATTGGTGAGTTGTGTATGGAATAGATGTTGTTGGAAATATCTAATTAGGAGTAGCTAGGTTTCAATATCTTCTGGTAAAGAGATTGATGATTGATCTTTTCCTAAAGTATAAAAAGATTAGGTTATTCTTTTCTTGTAAAAAAATATAGGCGTAATTCTTCCTGATTAGAATTGAAATTGAGTGAATTTATAACGGTTCTATCTTTACCGGTGAAATGATACTTGGAGTGATTTTTGTGAGGTTTGATTATTAGCCTAAGGTATAAAAGAATTAGGTTTGATCCTTAAGGTGTGAAAGAATTAAGTTAGTCTTGAATCTGAAAAAAAAAAGATAAAGTTATTCCTACGCTTGAGAAAATGATTAGATGGTAATTCCTCTTGAATAGAATTAGGTTAGTCTTGAGCCTAGTAAAAAGATAAGATTATTCGTGAGCATAGGAAAAAACAATTATAAAGGTTGATTATGAGTCTGTGAAAAGAATCATTGTGTAAGAGTTGGGTTCCTACTTGTTTAAATGAATCTTAGTGGTTTAGTGGGTGCGAATATCTGTGGAGCTCGGAGGACTGAATTAGCCAATAGTAGTTTGGTAAATCAGGATATATTTTTGTATGCTGCTTTGTTTAATTTATTTAATTTCTATTGTTTGAGTGTGCATCCTGTTAATGACACTTATCCGCTGCGATATAAAGATAAATAATTGATTTAGGATTAAATTAATTATTTAATTAATTAAGTGTTGAAAGATAAGAATTTAGATTAAATTTTTATAACTATCCAATTTAAATCCCTCTTGAGTAGCTCATTGGGCCAACAATAGCTTTGAATCACAGTTTCCTAATTTAATTTTGGAAAGTAAGCCACATATTTCGGGAATTTGAAGAATATAGCAAAGATAAGGGATTTTGCAGAAGCCATTCTCATGCACGAAAGTCTCAGGTGAAGGGGTACTAGACACATATGGATTTTTCGTATATGAAACAAATGAGGTGGGGAAGATGTAAAAGATAATATGGGCCTTGGGGACCATAAAAATGGTCAAATATTAATTGTTTTTTTTACTCCATTTCTTATCCTTCTTTTATTTGTTTTAGCTTTTATTTTTTTATTTTGTTCCTTGCGTTCTTCATCATCAATTCAAGAAACCTTGTCCAAAGCAAATCAAGTCAAAAGATCGTAACACTCTTATGTTATGTTTTCTCTGCCCCCCTCTATTTCTCTGCCCCTTTCTCTCTCTCTGTTTTTACCGGGTAGATACAAAATAAAACCACTACCACTATGAACTCCGACACAAAGACCTCAAGATCATTTAAAGCAAACAATATTTGCCTCTAAATACATGATGAAAACACATATTTAGGGGCAAATTAATAAGGTTATGAACAAATGTAAGAGAGAAAAATCACAAATGTGATTACATCACCACGAAGATTAGGACCATTGGGCCATTGAGCTATGATGTTGGATGTAATTCAATTTTGAAAGTAAGTGTGTATGCGAGAGAGAGAGAGGGGTTAGGGTCCTACGCATTGTAGGCGAGTCATAAGAGACGGTGGTATAGGAGCGATACCTACCTATTTATTTAAGTTGAATAAAGTATAAAATGAATAATAATAATAATAATAATAATAAGACAAAGAAAAGAAAAAGGAAAACATGATTAAGAAATGTAGGAAGAAAGAAATGCTATTGTTCTTTCGTTTTTTTATTTACTTTATTATTAATTTATCGTATTATTTATAGTTATTTTTATTTTTAATATTCACTAAAATAATATAAAATTATAAAATATTAAGGTAAATTGAATGAAATAATTTTTCTTTTAAGGTGTGTTCAAATTAGTTTACATAGAATAATTATCTCTTTGGAAGATTTTAAAAGTAAACGTCCTTAATCGAATTGATACATTCATGATTTTATTCACAGAGTATTTTTTAGAAAGATCGAACTCTAATTAATTAGAAAATATTTTTTTTTTTTTTACTAACCGAACCAACCTCTTGGGTGGGTTAAATAACAGATGGGTTAAATCTAAATTATACTCGCACCAAATTTAGGGACCAATTGTGAAATCAACCCAAAACACGTTGTAGACGAAAATATCAATTTGTCTCCTGGACACGCTCTCTCGTACCAATCATCCATGATTCTCAAACAAATACAAACTCTTCTGGACAAATCCCAATTAAACTCTCTCTTTCCCCCATTTAGAAGGTTGGGATTTGGGAACGGAGGATCACCTGCATGACAATCCATCTTAATTCGAATCGGAAGCGGAATATAGAATTTCAGAAGCTATCAATCGATCAATCTCAGTACCTTCGGGGGTCAAGAATGGAATCTTAATTGGAAGTCGCATAGAATGAGTTTGAATTCCAAAAAGAAGAAGAAGGACTTCAGATCGTAACTAAGCCATGTGGTTTTCTTTCTGGAGATCTAGAAACCGATTCTCCATGGACGAACTCAGGTACTCTTTTTTATTTGTTTCTTGGTGCTTATGTCTGTGACTTGGTGGTTTTATGAAAAATTTGGGCAATTTGTTTTCGGTACAGTCCTATTTCTTTCGTTTTACCCGAAAGAGCAAATTAGGTCAGTGAACTCAAATTGTGGAGAAAACTAGAAATCCAAAGTGGATTGCGATTTAGTATATTTCGATTTCCATTGATGTCAAATTATTACTCGTTTATTTAATTTAACTGAATCGACTGGTGCGACATTGTGGGTTGCTGTTGTTTTGAGGCTAACTACATGTAACTGATGATGATTTGGGGGTGAGGCAGGGGCAGTGGAGTAACTAACTTCGGTTGAACTGCTAACGCGATTATAGGAGAACCAATTGGTATATTTACGTTTGGGTGTGCCAGTATGTGTACAGACATGTATGCATATATGCAGTGGGGTAGCCAAAAATTTAGGGGGCCGGGTTCATTGGGAGTCTCAACATGGCTCTGCCGCTGCCTATATGTGCTAATGCCATGCACGCTGCACATAAATCAGGTCTTAGAAGCCATGCTTCATACTTTTCTAATATGTACAAAGATGTTCATGTCCTCATCACTTGATGCTTGAAACTGAAGTAGTGCTAATGAAAGGGTAGCATTTAAAAGAGCACAACTTGAGCATAATTTGGAAGAAAATTGATGCTTAAACATGTAGGTAGAACACCTATCAATGTCCATATGAGAAAGAATGCTTTGATTTACATGGAAGATTCACATAAGAGCTAGAGGCACCTTTGGGAAAACAAGAGAAGGAACAATGAGGAACATCCAATTTAATAGAGGATGGAGGTTCTAGGCCGAGTTTGTTGGAATTTTTTGTGTGAGGATCCATGTGTCATTTTCACTTGTGGGAATACTTTGCTCTGTTTCTTGTTGTAGTCTGCTAATCAAAAATTGTTGACAATGGTCGTAATTGCTGTCAGTATTCTTTTTAGAGACGTAGTGTCCAGAAAATTGGAATATAGTTGACGACTTACAAGTATACAATGAATGCAACGTGAAGAGACATAAACATAACATAGTGGTAATTAATAGTGTACATTGCATATTGATTGTCTATATGTCCCAAAAGTAAATAGTAGTAAATCCAGAACAACAATAGACGAGAAGATCAAGAATATCAAGTTTTGAATTTGTAGAACTCACCAAGTTGACTTTTGCATTTTTTTGACTTTGCTTTCAATATGGCAGAGGTTAATTGTAACTTGTAAGCTTTCAAAAACCTATTTCACTTTTTTTTTTTTTTGATCCCTTTGTTTTACCTTTTAATCCGGTATACTTGAACTCTTAAAAACAATTTGGTTTATCCCCCCTTCTTTTAAATGCAATCGTTTATGCTTTTGACCGATGGTGGGATAAATTCACAAGAAATATCGATAAGAGGGTGACTTGAATGCAGGACGTGCAATTTTTATTTTAAGTGAGGATTGGAAAACGTTTGTGTCTAGTGGCAAGCTCACGAAGTAAGGTCAGCCAATAGAATAACTAACTACGAATTGAATTCTGTGGGTTTTGATGTTGGAAACTTTAAGTCTGAGTGTTTCATGGGATAGGTGGGGAGTTTGCGAGGATTGGAGAAGAATTAGAATCAACTTTCTGTAGGAAGCAAACTATTGTAATCGTGCAGAATATATTTTCACTGGCTTCATTTAGGGGTCGATTCGTTGTGTTTCTAGGAATTAGCCTTTTGGATCCTCTGCCGGCAAATTAAGATACGGTGTTAGTCAAAGTGGTCAAAGGGTAGGGGGATGTGGTGATGGTTGGGTTGATTACAAACTCATAGTGAAGTGTTGGGGGTGGTAGAGTCATTTGTGGGGCCTTGTGCAGTAACTCTCTTTCTTTTGGGATCTGGATTGCTATGATTCAATACTAATTAGATTTGAAATGAGGTATTTGTGATAATTTCTTGTTGAGAAGTGTTGAAAGAGTGGCTATGCCTTTTCGTAGCTGTTTGCCTGCATAAATGAACACTGTCTTCAGGCCTGGATGTAGATCTTCTTTCCTCGTATCTGAAGAGTAACTACAAGCTTGCCAATTGTCTAAACCAACAATAGTGAGCTTCTTATTACTTATTGGCTGTTAAAGTATGCTGATCAATTATGGATGCCCTTGGAGTTTGGAGAATTTCTTCATTGCGTAAGCATAACAGGAAACATTTGATATAAGCCAATATGACGACATTGTTTAAACTAAGTATATATAGCCAATTTCCCTAATATCGAGCTGGCTATTACTTGAAGGTTGTGCATATCTTTATTAGAGGATTTGAGAGTATATTTCGTTTTGAATGAGATCAATCCTTGCATATTCAAATTTTTATAAATTAACAGTATTCACACATCCTGATTAAGACTAGAGAATGTTTGATAGAATGAAGTTGGAGAAAGAAGCTTGTGTTTATTTTTTGGATAGCATCTCTAGTTATGGCCCTTGGAGTTTGGAGAATTCTTCATTGGGTAAGCGTAACAGGAAACATTTAATCTGAGCCAATTTGACGACATTGTTTAAACTAGTATATATAGCCAATTTCCCTAATATCGAGCTGGCTATTATCTGAAGAATGTGCATATCTTGATTAGAGGATTTGAGATATATTTCCTTTTGAATCAGATTAATCCTTGCATATTCAAATTTGTATGGATAGCATCTCTAGTTATTGTCATTGGTCGATGAGATTGCGCACCTTGGCTCAACTGTTAAGCTTGTCCAACTGACGTGGCGGTTGCAAGTTCCAGTCATGGAAATACTTTTTTTTTCTTTTCAAAACCAGTGGTGGTGTTGTATATATCTTTCTCTCCCGACCTCACGTTGGGGCTGGAGCATTATTCATGAATTAAAACTTATGCTGTTGACACTGTTCCACATCTTTGGCTGGATACATCATCATTTATTTTTTCAACCGTATGATTGTGCATCACACCATCTAGTGCTTAACCGATGTGGTTTTCTGATAGATATTTCATATTTGAATGTAAAGTATTGTTTTTTTGAGTGCAGATATCTGACTGATCAGCTAATGAAGGTTCAAATTGTTAACGAGGTTAACAAGGTATTTGTCGCTTCATTGCCATTTTCATTCATTTCTGTTTTGTTTATGCACCATTTGTTTTGGGTATTCTGACTTTATTTTTGTGTAATGAAGGATTTTGTTATTGAAGCACTGAGATCAATTGCAGAGTTGATAACATATGGGGATCAACATGACACAAGCTTTTTTGAGTATGTCTTTTTATTTCCCCCTTTTTTTTTTTCAACGCTTGCGCATTATGTATGTTTGGTTGTTTGCATGTATAGTTTAAGCAATCTTACGGCATTCTAACTCTTGTGCAGGTTTTTTATGGAGAAGCAGGTGATGGGGGAGTTTGTGCGTATACTGAAAGTTAGTAGAACCGGGGTTGTTTCACTTCAGTTATTGCAAACAATGAGCATTATGATCCAAAACCTAAAAAATGAACACTCTATATGTAAGGTTTTTAAATGGGTTAACTTCTGCAGAAACCTACACCTATTATGTCATTTCCTATTTTCACCTTTGGATTTTCTTTTTTCAGATTATATGTTCAGTAATGAACATATTAACCACCTTATAACTTATTCCTTTGACTTTGGCAATGAAGAGCTATTGTCTTACTATATTTCCTTTTTAAGGTTTGTCATACACAACAGTAATTTATTTGTGGTGTTTCTGTTTTTTAAATAAAATTTTGTTGTTATCTTATGCAATCAATCCATCTATCATTTCCTCCCCCCTTCTTTTCTCCTGACTATGCTATTACTCTGCATGTGTTTTTGTAAGAGCTATAAGTGGAAAGCTGAACAAGAATACAATTTCACTGCTCGTTAAGACTCAAAATGTAAGTTATTTATCCTTATTTGAACTTCGCATTACTCAATTACTTTCTTTTATTGCATCAAATAAAAGTTACTCAATTTTAATATGTAGCTGGTCGGTACTTGGTCTGTCAACTTCTTAAATTGCATGAGAATTTTGTGTTTATCGCGTCTGACATGATAACGGCACAATTTTTTTTAAGCCTTAACCCATATAGGATAATTTTGTGTTGGTTTCATCTTGTGTTTTTTGTGTCAATACTCATATTGGCAGCCCTACTAGTAAGCCCTGAAAGAAGCCATATGATAAGTTGAATTGTGGACATGTTTGCTCTTGTTCATTAGTCTCGGTGTCTCACAAATAGAGCAGGAATGATATGTGCAGATATTGAACTACTATTTCTAAATTTCTTAAGAAGCTTTTTAAGGTTATGGTCTTTGCGTCTTTGTGATGGTGAACTTGTTGGTGTTGTCGGTGCTTATGGGTTTCAATCTTGTTGTTTAAATGTATGTAGATCAGCTTTGCCCTCCCCTTTTTCTAGTGAAATTTTCTTTCATTGCGAGACATGTCTAGAAAAAGGGTAGGCAGACACTATACATCTGTTGGTCTTGTGATTCACATTGAAATTGGTATTTTTTTGGGCAGAATCTGCTGTGAAGAATGTAGTGTTTCCCCCCTCACCACCCCCTTCCTTCTCTCTCTCTTTTGTGTGTGTGTGTGCACGTCTCTGGTGCTGTTTAGTAACCTCTTGCTTGTTGTATTGCATGTTCCTCTAGGACTAATAAAACATCTGGGCTATTATTACACATTCATATGTCATTTTCCAACTTCCATATGACTATATCTAGTGTTTGGCTGTTTGCTGTCACTTGTCAAGCGCCACGAATTGTGGATGCTGCCCCCCCCCCCCCCCAACCCGAATATGCATACATTCATTCGTTTAATACTTTTATTTGTTGTTCGAGTAGGATGAAGTTGTTTCTTTTCCTCTATATGTTGAAGCAATACGGTTTGCCTTCCATGAAGAGGGTATGGTTCGTAATGCAGTGCGTGCTTTGACACTAAATGTTTATCATGGTGAGTCCCTTCACTTGATAATCTTGTTTTCCTTCTAAAAGTTAAAATATCCTCATTATCAATTGTTATGCAAGTATGTCTGTGTTTGTCAAGCTTTTAATTCCTTAATATCCTTTATGTGTTTTACAGTTGGAGATGAATTTGTTAATAAATATGTCGCCAGGGCCCCTCGTGCAGATTACTTTTTGACCTTGGTAAAATTTTTCCGTGAGCAGTGCATCAGTTTGGACAGACTGGTATCCAATGTTTCGAAGTAAGCATGATTTTTTTTGGGTAAGAATTGCAGTTTTTATTTATTTGGACTTGATTTGCTTAAAGAGTATTTGGTTTATGATACAGGAATCATGGCCCAGAATCAGTCTCCATCATTCTTTCTGCAGTTGATGAAATTGAAGACAATCTCTACTACTTTAGTGATGTTATTTCTGCTGGAATTCCTGATGTTGGGAGGTTAATAACAGACAACATTTTGAAGCTTTTGATATTTCCGTTGCTACTTCCTTCGCTGGGGATGGAAGTTTCTGATGTATAAAATCTTTAATAATCTCCCTTTTCTTAATTTGAGTTGCTGGCTGTTATCATGATTCAAGAAACCTTTTCCATAACTTATTAAACCTTCTAAATCCAGGAAACAGGAATTGGTGCTGTCACATCTCTGTATTTGCTTTGCTGTATCTTACGCATTGTTAAAATCAAAGATCTAGCCAGTACTGTTGCTGTGGCCCTTTTTTGTCCTACAGAAGCCTTTATGCCAACTTTTAAGGCTAAAGTTAATGGTTACAAATGTAGCCATGATTTTTCTCACGAAAGCCAAAAAGCAGATGACTTTAGCATGGACTCAGATTCTGGAAGCTTACAAGTTTCCATTTCAAACTCCTCTAGTTCTTCACAAAGTCAACTGGATGCTGAAGTCTCGGAACACATTTGTGACAGTTCTCATTTGGCTTTAAGGTATTGCAACCTCATTGATCCAGTGACACTATTTTAACTTCTTATGTTTCTAGTAGTATTGATCTTTTACAGTCGGTTGAATTTCTTCTGTTGCAAGATCTTCAAGAGGCTGACCAATGCATTGTCATTATAATCACCAGATGACTTATGTCTTTTTATATCACTTTTATAACTTCGGAATTCTTATTTATGCTCTTGGTTTGGTTCTAGCACTGGTTCTTGTTAGAAACCTTATATGAAGTGAAAAACTGTCATCCTAATCCTAATGTTATTCCACAGTTTTTTGTTGCCTGCGATGTTCTATATCTTTATTTGCTGTTAACTAATTGACTGGCAGAAAATTTCTATTTCTGAGCAAATACATAAATGAATGCAATGCCTGAAAGGCAACAACTGATGTCCCATTGGCATTATATGAGTTTTGAATTGTCTGCATGATTTACGTAATCGACTGCTACATTTTACAAGCTGTTCCCCTGTTAAGAAGGATGGGATAGTTTCCGCATCTAACTAAGCTTATATTTTTTTTTTCTTGTACATAATTGTACTAGAGTTCCAATATATTTTTTCATTCTATCTGTTTTGTATAGGGAGACTTTGCTTTCTTATGTTACCAGTGGGACTGATGTTAAAGCTTTGGGTTCCCTAAGTGTGCTGGCTACATTATTGCAAACAAAAGGTTATATTGAACCTTATCGGCTTAGTGTATTATTTCAATTATTATTGTCTTATATTAAACTTCTAGATCTTCAGAATTGGATGAGACAATGCTAGATGCACTTGGAATCCTTCCACAACGCAAGCAGCACAAGAAACTCTTGCTGGTATGTGATATTGATGATTGTTTAATATTCTTTCCTTCCATTCTGTAATATTCCATTTTCTCAAAGTACAATTATCTGTCTAAGAGACGACCACTCTACTCCTCTACCCGGGTATTTTCTTTCTTTTTGAGGCTTATTTCTAGCTGTTGTTGACCAGAGTTTGCTTATTTTTGTTGGTTTCCCCTTTGAGTTTTGAAGGTTGAGTCTATAGGTTGAGGAGTTTGTTTTTGGCCATGGGTAGATAAGTCAATTCGGGTTGAGTCTTATTTTTGCCAAGTAAGATTTTGTTGAATGACGCAAGGTGTTTCAAAATGTACGCAGGAGCTCAAGGCATAACCAAGTCCTCAAGAAAATCAAGTATTGTAAGTGTGCTGAAGGATAACAACCCTTCTTCTGTAAAACAAGAATATAAAAAAAGGATTGCATAAGAAAGGCTCTCGACAACTCTCACCCCAAAAACTCAAAAGATCCCCACAGGAGCTCAACATACTTCAACTCATACCTACCATCTAGAAAGTTCCGGCCTGCATAAATCTAGCGACTGTACAAAACATAAGAAGATGAGGAATAGACTGCTCCTCCATCAAGTACATGTTGCACCTATTAGGCAATTGGAATCCCTCTGTTCAAATTGTTCAAAGTGAGAATAGCAATGCAGTTATGCAGGCTACAGTCTTATGATAAGGAAGGCAGCTTTAGGATGGGTTTCGTCATCCAAGTATCCTTCCAAGGAAAATCTGACGTAACCACTCCTGCTAGGATTTGGGAAAAGGACCTCTCTAGGAGGCAACCTTTCACCTCACCCTCCTAAATATTTATGTCTGCCCTACCAGTCGCAAACTTGAACTCCTTAAGTAATTCAATCAACATCAATAATTTCTCACACCACGAGATTCCTTCTGAACAAAGGTGACCAAGTCCACAGTGAACCTGAAAAGAGCTGTTGGAAATGGAAGTCCATTTATTTGTCGCCACTGCAAAAAGATTAGGATACCTCTTCCCAAGAATCATCTCCTCTCACCACCAATCCTTCCAAAGTTTGATTCAGTACTTTCATCAACCTCGAAATCCATAGCACCCCAAAACAAGTTAGCTGTCATTATGATAGTCTTTCACATCCCTAGCATCCATAAGAACAAGAGACTATTGGACATCCTGCCACCTCCTTCCACCCCATACCCCAGAAACCACTTCCCAAGGAGAGCTTGTTTGAACACCCGAAGGTTTGTGATCCCATGACATATGTCCCAAATTGGGCTGCAAATACTACTTGAGCTCACAAGATGGATCTTCCTAACCTCCTCTGAGTCTCCCCACATAAAATTACACTTGAGCTTTTTACAGTGTCTTTGCAATTGAGGTCAGAATAGGAAACATGGACATGAAAAGGCTGTAAGGCTGGATAGGGTACTTTTTAATCAAGTCAGTCAGATTTAGTCTTATTTAACCACTCTGTATAACTTTATTGAAGAGAAGAAAAATAGAACGAAGAGGATAGAAGTCGTGTGGTTTGGCCCTGGAGGCCCACATCTACAAGATAGAAATGATATTCTTTATATTTTTTAACTCAACCGAATACATAGTACCCTACTTTTAGAACTTCTAAACTGGAAGATAGAGAGATAGATATTGGCGTACCAATTCTCATGTTGACGTACAAATCCTTATTAGATACATTTCAATTATTTGAAGATAACTTGATATTTACCTCATGCATATCCTAACATTTTCCCCTCTTCTGGTTTTGGTTTGGATGGATAAGTTTCTTCTACCAAACTACGATAAGGATGGGAACTCACCTACGAGCCCATACAAGCAATTTAGTACGAATTAAAGGAAATAGTTTTTTAGTGGTCCCTGACAATTTTTGAGAACTAAATTGCTATTGCCTTATTGAATGGAGATATTTTTTGGAACAGATATTATTTGAACAAAGAATGTTTATGTTTTGAACAGAAATGTCTCTATTCGAAACAGAGAATGTCCTTTCTTTAAATGAAGAAGAAGAAGAAGAGAGAATGGGAGTTAAAGAGTCATTTCTAACCACAATCAGTCATTATCGGAAACATGAGAAGCCTAAGAGTACACGGAGGAGTCCCCACAACAGTTACAAATATAGGCTACTGGATTGACCAACTCAATTGGCGCCCTGAGGAACATGTAATAGAGAAATCACTGACTCAATTGGCACGAAACATCTGCAATTGGTGTCATTTGAACAAAAAAGCTCAAGTTGCTGGCGTAACTAAAATTAATACAAGCAAGATATCCCAAACAATGGGAGTGCAAAAATGTCATTCTTTGGAAATGAAATTTCTTGAATTTTAGAGTTGAAAGTAGAAAAACCAGTAACTTGATTTTTTTTTCCTTGTCTATTAACCAAAACACAATGCGAAACCTCAAGTCTCCAAAAATTACGTTCATTCTTCAGTGCGCTCATTGATGTATTCTGCATGGTTTCAAGCATGCCACCCTCCGTGTAGGTTGTACCTCAATTTTTAAATACAAGGTCAGTTTGTACTTCATGGTATAAAATTAATATTCTAGGACCTAAGGGGTGTGTGTATGTGTGTGTGTGTGTGTGTGTGTGAGCCCCTCTAATTACCACTAACAATATATTGAGGGTCTTTCACTGATTTTCCCAATAAATGACAATGGTGACAAAGTCCTGCAAAAACTTTTATTTTCATTTTGCACCTTTTGTTAATAGTATTTGGTGGTCAGGCAGGCTGTAGTATCGTAATTTTTTCTACATATTTGTGGAAGCAGTATTAATTTTCCTTGCTACTCTTTTAGATAAGCAGGTCACCTAGGAAGCTAGGACATCAGTAGTAATTTTGTATGTCTTATTTTGTATATTGTTTAGTCCTCAAAAGGCAGCAACCTTACTTCTGACAGCTTCTGAAGAAGATTTGCAATTGAGAGATCTGAGTTATAGAAATCAAAAGATTTAAACATAATTAGGGGTTCTTCCTGCTACATCTTCCCCCTTTCTTGTTGAAAAGATGTTTCAGCACTTATTATTGCTTTGTTCAGATTATTTGACTGAATCATGAACATGTCACTTCTGTAATTTATTTCTGGGGAACTATATTTGTGGTTTCTCACATCATTCTTGCACCCAAGAAGAAAGCTGATTTCGTGAAACTTCTTTGTATAAATTCAGATATATATTCATGCTATGAATGAATATGACTTTTCTGGTAAATTGCATTCTGAAATAAATGTCGTCAGACTCCTGTTTTCTGTCTCAGAATTGTCTGTTAAAATAGCCCTAAGGTTTCACTAATGTTGGATAATAAGTAAATTTCTTCACCCCATCCTTATCAATCTTGGTTTGCAAATTAATATCCAAATACAGTTTTTTAGTCGATTGGTAGGAAGGTAGCATCCTATAGTTAGTTATTGCTTTCCTGGCAAGATAATTTTTGAGCCAATATATTTTAGTTATACTCATATACTTACTTTTATGATGTAATAATTATGCTCTCTTGAGTTTCAACATATGATTGTACTGATTTGCAGATAATGTTACTTGTGCATGCCGTTCCCTTGTATTTGCATTTGGCATTTTATTTCTTTATTTGAATGCATTTGGCATTTTATTTCTTTATTTGAACCATGTACCTTAACTGTCTATTGATTAGATGAAGCATGTTGCCTCTTATGTTGCATGACTCAGCAAGCTTTGGTTGGTGAGAGTTCATGTGAAGAGCGACTTTTTTTCTCTGAAAATAGCTTGGTGAAAGATGGCATCAGCAGTGAATTTGGTAGTTACTTCCAAAAGTTGAAGGTATTTGATCTCCTCCACCCTCTCTCTCCCTCCCCACTGTTTTCACTGCTAGGCATAAGCACAAGCACATTGATCAATGAAAAAGAGAGTCTCATAGCTAGTTTCTGAGTCCATCCTTTTCATGATTTTGACTTCATTTCAACTGGACAAGTAATTTTCTGGCGGAATGTTACGGAATAGAAATAGCTCAATGATGCATAGAGATGCGTAGGAGTTGTACGCATAATTCTAGTTAGATTGCTCTATTTGAGGCTTTATCTAATATTGCACCAATAATTTGTTAAGGCTGGTCGCATGAGTAACTGCTCTTCCTGCTGGCTCTCCATCAGATAGATAGGCCACAGAGGAAATTTGCGTGCGTCTCTTGTATTTCAGTTCCTTTCCCTACTCCTTTTGTTTAATCTATATTTCTTGTTCAAAGTAGAGAACTTCATTTTTTGGGTACTTTACTATGTTTCCTCCAAGAGGCCTTGCTCCTATTTATATGTTGATCTACATGTTTCTTCATCAGTCAGACAGAAGTATTATTACATTGTCCTGATGAGTTTTTCAAAGTTGAGAAACAGAAAATAAGGTCTCCATTATTTTTCTTATTTTTAAGCAATATTTTCTACAATATTAATGTTTTTGTGTTGTATCCAGTTAAATCATGTTGTAAATTGGATCACATATCTTGATGTTTAGGATTTCTTTAGTTTTCTTACGTTGCATTTGTTCCCTTTTCCCCTCTGTTATCTTTCCCTTTCTTTCTTTTTGAAGCTTTTGGTGCTTGCTGGATTGAATCAAAGAGAGCATTATGTCAAATTGTTGAACATTTCTTTCGAAAGTAATTTGTCGAAGCAACATATGTATCATACTCAATGGTATTGGGGTTTTGTCCAGTACGAGGTTGGGAGGAATACCGCCCCTCTTTTCTCTCGGCCACCCTATTTCCTTGCTTTTGTGGGCATCATGTAGTAATATAGTATATTTTGTAAATCCATTTCTATTGTGTTCATATTTTCACGAGAGCTGTATTACTTATTTAATTTTTGCTGTCCTGAAACTAAGAATAGGTCATTTTTTGTTTTTAAAAATGAATGGTGAAAATATCAAGGTTTCCCCTTCCTTTTGCATGGTTACTATTTTATCTCTGTTGATTTTGTTTCTCTGCGAGGTTCCTAATATTTTGAACTGTGCTGGGTCTGTTGTTTATATGCAATTAAGTATCCCATCCTGTTTTTAGGATGTTCCAAATTAAATTGTCACCTTTCCTTTTTTAACGAACATAGTATAGCATGCTTCCCAAAATAACCCTCTTCTCAACCGCACATTCAATTTTTTTTTTCAAATAAAAATTATCACCTTAACACCCTTTCCAATAAGGATAACATGGTGAAGTAATTTTTTTTGTGCAAAGTCAAATTCAACTATAAATTTGGGACATGGGGAGGGGTTCCTTTTCTGCTTACTAGCAATTCAACTTTCTTATGTCGTGTCAATTACTTGAAGGTTGCTATGATCTCCTCAAATCATGACTAGGATTTTTCATTTTCCATTTGGGGTCGATGATTAACATCTCAATGTACTTTTGAGCTACACTTTTAGTTGAATGACCGGATCACTTGACTGGCACAGTTTCCTTTCAGTGAGATGTTAACTGTGACAACGAATCACATTTCCGCCCTTGTTGGATATCGAATATGTGCTATTGTTATCTATGGGTCAAATATAGATATCAATGATTGCTATATCAACATTTTCTCCATTTCCTGTCAATCTGTTCGCAGTGAAAATTATGGTTTATATACATGATCAGTGAAAGTTGTGTCAGTTGGAATGATGATAAGCTTGTTGCACCTTAGTGTTTGACATTCAAATTTAATAACCTTTCATGTCCTATTCATGTGTCTCAAGTTGAAGTTTGAATCTTATTATCTACAATCAGGTAGATTTATTTAATAATATATTGATTTTTTCTTTTTCCTATGATTCATTTGGCAGGATCAGTATGGAGTGTTATGCTCATGCCCAAAAGTTGGACCAAGCCCTCGAACACATAGATTTCAAGTACTCATCTGTTGCTGAATCTTGTTTACTTTCTTTTACTTAAATAGTTATTTTCATTTCCTTCTCTGTTCTCCCCGCTCCCTTCCTCCCTTCGTCTCTCTTTCATTTACTTGTCAATTCTTCAAGGCTCAATATGCACCTAAAGGTGCTTTATTTCCTGTTTCTTAAAATTAAATGTACATGAAACGCCAGCAAGATTGAGAGGTATTTCTTCAACCGTACACAAAGATCAAAGTTACGAACTTCCGTATGTTGTCTTAAGAAATAGAACATTTTTTTCCTACTCTTATGAAGGAAAACAATCTTATGAAATGTATATGACTACCAGTGTAGTGCTCATATACATATGATGAGATTTTCTTGGAAGAATTATGTTATCTGAAGAAATAGAAAATATACGTTTTTTCCTATTTTGATAAAGGAAAATCATCTTATTAAATGTTTATGGCTGTCTATGCTGTGCTCATATTATACATCTGAGTCTCACGATTTTCTAGGAAGAATTATGAATAAGAGAGTGGATGGAAGGAATTCTTTTTTATAAGTATGAAGATTTTTTAACTGAAATTACAAAAAAGCCTAGTGTATAGCAGTCTGTATTTTCTGATAGAGGCATTTATTGATTTTCTTGCTGAATCATCTTTCTGTACCTTCTGGACTAATAGTATTATCTGGATCAGGCACAATTCATATCGAAATGGTGGTCACAGTTTAGTTTGGAGCCTTTCAAATAATGAGCAATTAAATATTGTTTTCTTCTTTGGCATCTTTGTTTTAGGTACTTGATTCGTTGGTCAGTCTACTCTCTAGTTCTAATATATCTGCTGAAACATTGTGGGATGGCGGTTGGCTTTTGCGTCAGTTGCTTCCTTATAGTGAGGCAGAGTTCAGTGCACACCATCTTAAATTACTCAAAGTAAGTCATTTTGAAAGCTAAAGTACATGACATCACATTTTGTTGTTCTGCCCAATTTACTTTGTTAACTTATATTTAATAGCCAGTAAAGATATTGTGAATGCATGATACTGTATTGTAGTGTGTAGTGGGACTGTAGCATGAGCGGTTGATGCTAGAAGCGTCTTTAAGTACATTTGAAGGCAAGTGTATATGTATTTTATACGTGCATCGGTTTCAGAACTTGAGAGATGTTTGATAGTCAGAACTTGAGAGATGTTTGATAGTAGAACTTTCCCTTTTAGTGGTCCTGTTGGAGATTTCCCTATGTTAAAATACTTTGAGCTAATATATTTAAGGACAAACTTTTGGAGGTTTCACTATATTTGGAGTGGGGTTCTAGGTAAGAACTAAGAAGCAAGGAATCACAAGACAGACTTGGGGGGTGCGTGACCTTTTCAGAAGGTTCCTCCAACTAAGATTTGGCATCTGATTTTTTCCCCTTTGGTCTATATTCATTTCCTTTTCTGTTTTCCTTTTTTCTTGGGTTTTGGAGGGATGTGTCTTGGGTTGCTGGTGCTGTTTATTGCTAAGGAAAGGTGAAGAGAGTAAGAGAAAAAATAAAAAAAACCACATTAAAAAAAAAAGAGGATAAAGAATAGATCGGAAAAAAAAAGATACATCCGAGTCAGCAATTGGTGGCATTAAAACAGTCTCTAACAAGGAGGATGTAGCAGGTGATGCGTGGATTCAAACTAGTGGCATCTGAGTCAGATTATTGTCTCGTGAGTTTGCAATTTCCATTATTACACAAGTATAGTGGATTCCAGGCCTTATTCGGCCTTGATTCATAGAAAGCACACACCTTAGTGGTTGTCACAGGGTCTAAAATTTTCTGCACTAATTTTAAACCAAGTGATGGCCTAGTTGCACCGACAACTAGCAGCCCCATGAATGTCCTGTGACGCAGCGGAATTATACCGACATGGTTGTAACGCACGCACATCCCTGCAACGTAACACAATGGAAATACACCGAAACACTACTGAAACGCACCCACGCAACGGCACACACACGTTTACGGGAAAACCCAACCTTGTATTACATAAATCGGGTTACAAGGAACCAATTACAACACTCAGTCTGCAAATCCGCAGTCATTCTTTCAGCCTCCCAAAAACAGACCATACATTACAATTTATAGGCAAAAACGGCAGTTGACAGCTCCAACTGCATTGGCAGACAGATGACACCTGTCCCGACATGTGTCAGCACCCTAGGAGTCGGTTTTCCTGTCTGAAAACCAACCAAAAACCACCAGAAATTGCCCAGAACTGCCCAGAACCGTCCGGTAACCAACAGTCCACCAGCTTACCACAAGCTCAGCATCCTTCCAGCGTTTTTGCACCGTCCCAGTATCTGCCCGTTGCCGCTTCGTCCCAAAATTAGCCAACGTCTTGCCACGCCGCCTGCATGGCCGGAACGTGTCGTTGCGCCCAACGACCACCAACGTTCCGTGTGCTATTTCCGCACCAGAATGCACCGCCGCCCAACGGTGCGTCATGCTCCTACATGACTCTGATCGTCGTTCCCAACAGTCCGTCATGCCGCTCACATGACACTGTTTACCACGTATCGTTGTGCCTCCGTTGCACCATTTTGTCTCGGTACCGCACCGAGGTCTTCCTTTGGTCCCGTGACTCCCCACGAAAACCCCATTACCAGCAAACTCTGCCAACGCCGTCAACGTGCGTCCACGTTGCCCAACAGCGCACCGTTTTGCCAACGCCTGCCCAACAGCTTGGTCCAACGCCTCTCCGCTCCTCTAACGCATGTTGCCGCGTTCATGACACCGTTTATAACGTAGCGTTGCACCATTTTGCCAACGCCTGCCCAACAGCTTGGTCTAGCGTCTCCCCGCTCCTCCAACGCATGTTGCCGCGTCTAAGGCACCGTTTACAACGTAGTGTTGCACCTACGTTGCACCATTTTGCCTCGGTCCCCCACCGAGGTCTTCCACACTGCCCAACACCCGCCGGTGTTGTACCACAACGCTGCTGCCCACCGATAGGCACCAAGTTGGTGCCCTCTTTGCCAACAACCCCATCCGTGCCGCCTGCACCATGTCCGGTAGCAAATCGCACCAAGTCGGTGCTGTTTGGTCCTCCAGCATTGTTAGGGTCTAACAGTGGTCCATGAAATAATTAAATCAAAACCCATTTTCCGTTGGCCTAGATTCGGATTTCAATTTTACCAGCTTTCCCAGGCCCCATATTGGTGGTACACCCCCCCCCCCCAACACACACACAAATATTAAGTAGCTTTCACCTACGGGCTTGGCATAAGTGATCTAGATGTCACAGGCAACCTAGTGCAGTATACAAAGTCCAAAAAGAGGAGCTGTGTTGACTAGCGAAATGTGGATATCATTTACTTTTTTATTTCTTAATATTTTGTTGCTTTTTGGTAGGCAACTGCCTGTGATGGCATGTGTTAGTTGTATAATTCACCCTAGACTTGGAATATTAGTTGATACAGAGTTGTTTTATTGAGATTATTGGATAGTGTTAACCAATCCAACCACTGTACTGTAACCAGTTTCTTCTCCTCTCTTCTTCCCTATGCCTCCCCACTCCCCACCACCACGACCTCTCCAAAAGGCGAGGTTGCACTCATCTTATCTTCAGCAGCCCGTATTGACTGGAGCTCTGTGCCCCGGGCGGTCTTTTTACTAGCTTTTGGCTTCGAATTGCCTGGCATTTCCTTTTCTTTAAATAAGTTTATAACATTCTTCATGTGATAGCATGGTAGTTTCTTAATGAATAGGATGCGTATAAGCACTGTGCTGGTCGGCTTCTCACGGAGGCAAGAGGAATCTGGCCGGATTTACTTATAAAATCCCTTTCTGACGAGTGGAGAAAGTGCAAAAGAGGTACTTCATTTTGAAAATATTGATGATTAAATGCATATTTGTGCTCCTGTATTGAGATATACTAAAACATTCACTTTCAGCAATGGAGGCTTCATCTCCTCGAAGAGAGCCCAAGAGCATTCTAATGCCATCACAGAAGTCATTTTCAGAGGGTATGATGACCTTTTGAATTGATCTCTGTATAAGCAGATTAACTAAAAAAAATCATTTTTTATACAATTCACTGAACAGTTTACTAATTTATTATTATGTTTTTTTCCTACAGAAGTGAATTCTGGTGAATCATCTGTTACTGCAGGCAAAAGAATGTGCGAGTTGGTGAAGGTTTTGCTCTAAAACAATTTTCTTTTCCTCTTCCTAGGTCTGATTTTTTGTGCTATTGCATGTTGGCACTGAATCCAGCAAGCTTGCATGAGCATATTAAAGCACCTCCATAAAGGTTATTAAAAGTTAAAAACTACAGATTTGCAGTCATATCAACAATTTTGTACTCCAACAAAGCCTTTAAAAAAGTAATTTTATTTTGAAGTGTGGTGCTCTTCAAATTTGAAAGCAGGGCAATTCTTCAGATGTGAATTATCAGTTATTTTATCATTTCAACTTTGCGCGTATAAAAAAACCACCAAATAAAACTTAATTCTTAAAATGATAGACATAACGATAACAAAATATTTCTTGTCAAAGTGCCATATTGGGTAGGAAGATATATTTTTAGTACTAAATATTGTTACCTCTCTTAGAGTGCTTCTAGAACTTCATAAGAGCTAGAGTGACATTCTTTCATGCATATCTTTAACATGCATTGCATTACTGAGGTTTTGGGTTCAATATCGTATAACTTAATATTTTCCTCCCTATCTTAGGTGTTCGTGCTTCTTCATCAACTCCAGATTTTCTCCCTGGGTAGGGTCTTGCCTGATCAACCTCCGGTCGACTCTCCAATTGATCTTCCAGAAAAGTCTCGAGCAAAAACCGCTGGTGTTCCTATTTCGGGTCCAAAGCCAAGCACTGAGTTAAATCTCGGTTAGTTTCTCACCTACTTTGCATATGCCTTATTAATGACATTTGTGTTTTATTTGTGTGTGGATATAAGTTGGTGAAGAATTCAAGTGAGCTCCGCTCGTTCATCGTCTATTGTTAACGAAAGTAATGAAAATAAAAGATGAATTCAAATTTAAACGAGAATGGTGATCAAAATTTAAAATTTGAATTTGAAAGGAAATGGTTGAGTTGAATGTTAATGGAAGCATAAGGCCAATGTAAAAATCACAATCAGTATCTCTTAACAGATTGAGTTACGGATTTTTAGTGTGCATGAATCATGATTGTGTAGCAAAACTGGTTAAACTCAAATTTGGGAGTAAAATGAAGGTTGAAATTATCTTTGAGGTTTAAAAATGACAAAAGTTTTAGTTTTATCACACTTCAAAAAACGGATTAAGAGGTCAAAATTATTGACTTGCCCTTCATTGTATTTCTCTCTTCTAGCTGCCTTTTTTTTTTCCAGCTGATGCAGTGCCATGTAGAATTTCATTTGAGAGGGGCAAAGAACGTCATTTTTTCTTCCTAGCAATGTCTATGGGAACCTCTGGCTGGGTTGTTCTTGCTGAAGAACTACCTCTCAAATCAAACCATGGTGTTGTTCGTGTTTCTGCACCTTTGGCTGGATGTAGTGTATGACCTACCTCCTCCTTCCATTCCCTCTGTAAAATCTTGGACAGGCTTTTTGACCTCTAATATTTCACTTCTGTTTACTTTTAAGAAGAGTGCATCTGGGTGAGGTATTTGAAGGAAGGGATTTGTAAAATTTGAAGGAGGAATTTTATTAAGCAAATTTTACTAGTCCCGTCTCTAAATCAATTTCTTTCTCCCAATACTTCACCCAAAGGTTATTGTTATTGGTTATTGAGGTGGCGTTTTTGGTTAATGATTTTGTTTTTATCTCTGTTTTTTGGGAACAAAAAATCCATTTCAGCTCTGTTTTTCAGTTTTTCAAAACATTTTTCTCGGAACAGAACAAAAACTTGTTTTTCCTGTTTCCTTGTTTTTGTTTCTTTCCAAGTTTTCTGGGAACAGGAAAAAAAAAAAAAAAAGAAAAAAGAAAAAGAAACATGGCGCATTTAGTGTTTCCTTTCCTAGATTTATGTTTAAACTGGGAACAGAATCAGAAATATGGGAACACACATCATGTTTCTGCTCTGATATCATTTTTTTTAGAACAAATATCTGAGCATAGAACAAAATTGTTCCCAAATTTATATTTCTTTTCAAAGATTTCTGGAACAGAAACACCAAACACAACTGAATATGCTCTAGACAATTATTTTTTTCTTTTATTTTTTCAGCCTAAATTGGATGAAAAACACTCAAGATGGCTACACCTTCGAATCCGACCATCCTCTCTCCCATTCATGGATTCATCTAATCATGCTGCCCAAGTTAAAGTCAAAACAAATACTCTAGTCGATGGGAGATGGACTCTAGCATTTCGAGATGAAGACTCTTGCAAATCTGCTCTATCTATGATTCTCGACGAGTTAAATTCACAACACAACGAGGTAGAGAGAAGACTGAAACCTCTACTCGATGTGGAGACAGTTACAGAATTTTCAGATTCTGCTTCCTTTTCAGGAACGGCACATTCTTTGTAAGATCTTTACTTGTTTTCTGTTTCTTCCTTCATTTTTTTCTTTTCTTTTTAAATAATAGTTTATTTTTCATTTATGGGGTGGCAAAATTTGTGTGTCTAGATATATACCACCCTTCTGTATAAGTCTACAAGGCCAGGAAAAAAAAAAAAAAAAAAAAAGAAAAAAAATGAAAAGAAAAAGAAAAAGCCTAGGTACACCGGAAAAAAGTAGATTAGGGCATATCAGTAGTATCTATTTATTTTTATTTTTATTTTAATCTTTTGTATATTAGAATCACCCTTTTTAGCTGATCATTCTTTAGTAGCTCAGTTCACCTCTTTAGTTTTCTGGGTTTGCTGTGTAATATCAATTATATCTATATATCAAAATCAAAGTTTTGGGCTTCTGTATCTCTTTCCTGCGTATCGGTCTTTCTTCTAACAAATTCGCGCATTTAACCGATCCCATCTATCACATAAATGTTTGTTTTTTTCTTCTTCTTATTTATTTATTATTATTTTTTTTAATAAGTAAATAAATAAATAATATTTTTTGTATTTTTTTTTTCTTTATCTCATGGTTGCTGTGGTTGTTTCATTTTGATAGTTCTATATTAATGGAAAAATTGTTCCCCCCCCCCCCCTTCCTCCTTAAATGTACTTTTATGTACTGTACTGTACTGGTAAGTGTCAATCCTCTCAGGAGATAGGATCGGTAGTGCTGATATCTTTTCCTGAGGAAGAGGATCCAAAGAGAGATGAATTTAGGGTTTCGGGGGTTTGACACTTTGTACCACTGAAGTTTGACTACAATCTCACCTTGGTCCTCATTGTTTCAATGTGAACATATTAACACCTTAAATGTTTTATTGTTTTTGTTAACAATAGTTTTTTATTGTTATTATTTGCTCCCCCTCGGCTAATTTCCATGCTCCGCCAATGTTCTCAAATGTTTTATATTTGGGTTTTAAGAGCCCCTTCTAAATGGATTGATCAATTTCTAGTCCAACATTTAATATGTGCCAAGTACGTGGGAGACATTTAAAAAAAAAAAGAAAAAGGACAAAGCCTTAAATTTGGTGAATAAGTACACAAAAAAGCTCTAAATCTTGGTGTAAAATTGTTTGATTCTAGTCATGGGGTAATTAAACAGAAATGTAATAGAAAAATTGCGAGTGTAAGCTCAAACATAAGAAAGAGCGTGGTCTCTCCAAGGTTCATTTCTTGTTCTTCCTCAACTCTAATATTTTGTTTAAATGGGTTTGAAATGTTATTTATCATTAATATAGTAGGTTGACCGAATTTAAATTTTATTTATTACTTAATGCAGCGGGTTGAGTGAATATTAGATATCTTATGTATTTGAGATAATGTAATTTTCAATATATGAATGTTTTGGTTTATCTTCATTGTTTTTATTATAAGTAATTTCATGTGACCTTCTCTCTTCTTCCTCTTTCTCTCTCTCCAAATATCTATTAAAATTCTTTGTTTTTTTATCTATTGTTTACATGGGGTTTTATAATTTTTATTGGTTGTTGGTTGTTCGTCAAATTTTTTTTTTTTCACGAACTTTGTTTAACTAAATTTATTTAGCCATTGATTTTTCATTTGCTCCAAAAGAGTACTCTAACAAGTCTTAACCAAACAATATAAAAATGACCTATTAGAATATTTTGACTATTATTTGGAAAAAAGTCACAAAATTTGAAAAAACCTTCTAAGAGCTTATTTGCTTATTGATTACTATTTTTAAAAAATAAATACGAGCGGTGGACATTAATAATCTTAGAGTTTGACATTAATAGTTTTTTAGGTTATAATTTTTTTCTTCAAAACAACATTAAAATGTTTTTACTACACTATATTAAATATCAAATTCAAAAAATCGATTGAATTTCATGTGTAATAAAAAACATCTACTAATATAAATTTTAATTTTTTCAACACCAGCAAAAATGCGTTGATCTAAAACTAACGTAAAATGAAATGCGAAACCATGATTTATATGTTGAAGTGTGAACTTAATTTATTCTAAAATGTTATTAGAATCATTATTCGAAAATAGGAATTTAATGAATTTATTCAGTTTCCAATTGTGAAATTATTTTTACTATTAATTATTAGTTGTTCATTTTGTATTTTTTAAGTTATTTTTGTTGTTAGTTGTACGAGACCATCTGTTAAAAAAAAGTTATTAATTTAAGACTATTAACCTAACGATTATCTAATGTGCCTTCCAAGTGAAAAATCAAGTGTTCAAAATCCCTTCCCACCTATTTATACTAAAGAAAAAAAAACGTTATTGAATTTAAAGATGAATATGCTAAGTTCATCCTAAATGACTTTTGAAGCACTAATGGCAAGTACACTTAAAAAAGCTGGGGGTTGTGTTTTAAATATTAAAAGATACATAAAGCAGCCCCTCATGATGAAATGCAGAAGAAAAAGCCAAGCAAAAGCTTTGCACCCATATGGCACAACTTTTCTTCATGGTGGAAGGTAGATTACGAAAAGATCATGGCATAAAAAAAGAATAGAATTGAGCTAGTGAAATTATAGGTGTTCGTTTGTATTATTAATATAAATTAAAAACAAAAAACAAAAATCATAAGTGGTTCTTCACTCATGATCCAATTAACTTGAAGTAGGGTATGCTTGGTTTGCAATGTGAAAATATTTATGTTTTTGTTAAATTGAAAATAGAGTTGTGATGTGGTGTATTTTGGGAGAGAAATATATTTGGTCTAGTTTTGAAAATGTTTATTTTAATTTTGTTAAAATTTAAAAATAATTTTGCAATTACAAAAGTAGTCGATTCAAATAATTAATATAACAATGAAATTGTTGTAATTTAAAACATAGGAATTATTAGAATAATTGAGAGGTGGAATAGTGAGAATTTTTTTTAAATGATAATACAATATACTAATATGAGTGAATCCTACTTAATACAGAGATGTCTAGAGGTGTCTATACATAAGCAAGGATTAAGGTTTGGTCTATTGGGAACTAACTAACCTAGTAGACCTAGGCCCGTACACACACACACATACACACACACATATATATATTAGCATCCACCTTAAAATCAAGATGAAGACAGACGTGAACTTGAATTTGGAAACTAAAGTGTGAAAGTGTCTAGGTGGATAAGTCTTAGTGAAAATATCTATGGTTTGATCGGGAGAGCTGATTGAGTAAAGGTGAACAATATTCTGAAGAATGTGATAACAGATGAAGTGACAATTAATCTCGATGAGTTTGGTGCACTCGTGAAAAATGTCATTGCGGGCAATATGAATACCATTTTGATTGTCACAATGTTGAACAATAGTAGTAGGGGAGGAGACTCTTGTGTTAGTAAGGAGCCAACGAAATCAAAGTAGTTCTTGTGTTGAGATAATAAGGCACGAAACTAGGCTTCGGTACTGGAGCAGCTAACCACGGTTCGTTTTTTGTTATTTCAGAAAATGAGTGAGTCGCCCAAAAAGAAACAATAACCAGTGGTAGAGTGTCTAATTTGGAGTCCCCGACTTAGTTAACATAAGAATAAGTCTATAAGATGGGAGTGGATTGGACAAGAAAATGAAGTTCATGAAACAAGATGCTCTTGGCAACACCCAACAATACAAACAACAATATAGTAGTGATTGGTCCAAGGAGTGGACATGAATTGGATGACTTGATGGACAACATAGATAATGTTTGGGCAAGTAACAGTGACATATACCAAATTTCTAACCAGTTGGCGATAAAGAGTGATATCAGAGAGAGGTAAGCCATTTAGAAGAGTAATTATGATATTTGGCTCTAGAGGAGTATTGGTAGTGGTGGAGTTAGTTATGCTAGCCCTGAAAAAGAGTTCAGAGGTATATTTTGTCTGAGAGAAAAAGTATCCATCTCAGCCAGATGAAATTTCGAGGCCAACGAAATAGGTAAGCACTCTTAAATATTTCAACTAGAATTGACCATTGAGAAACTTTTTCAGTTTGAAAATAAATCATAGATCATGTCATTCACATATAATAAGAAAAATGATAATATCATAGTCAGTTTGGTGAAAAAAACATGACATAATAATGAATGTTGGATATGAACCCAAACTGTTGGATGGTGGTACTGATTTTTGAAAACCAATCACGTGGAGCTTGTTTGAGACCATATAAAGCACAAAGAAGGTGACAGATTTTGTGCTGAGGAACAACTAAGCCAGGAGAGGTACACATGTAAACTTTCTCAAGGAGGCCTTCATTGACGAATTCATTCTTAACATCCATATGAAAAATGGTCCATTTGCGAACGAAAGCAATTATAAGGAGAGTACAAACATATGTGAGTGTAGCCACTAGGGTAAATGTCTCTTCGTAGTCAATGCAATATTCTTGAGTAAATCGTTTAGCAACAAGGCGAGCTTTATAACATTCAATGGAACCATCAGAAAGTGTTTTGATTTTGAAAATTCACTTACATTCAATAGGAGTTTTTCTAAGAGGGAGATCAGTATCCCAAGTGTGAATTTTGGCTAGGGAATGGAGTTTCTCATCTATTGTTTTCTGCCAAAGAGAGTTAGTATTGACCTCCTTATAGAATTGAGACTCATGTAGATTAAGTGTGGTAGAGTAGTAGAAAAACAATGATAGTCATTGAGATAAGAGGGAGGATGAGTTACCTTACTAGGGTGATTTGATGTCGTGGGAAGATAGGTCACAAAAGGAGTCGAGGCAGGATCATCAGACATAGGGGAAGCTTTAGGAACAATTAGTAGAGTCAAAGGGGCTAGATCAGTTGCTGGTTCTGGAATCGGCTTAGAGGTACTTGGAAGGAAGCAACTCAAGAGATAGATCAGTTAAGAATATGAAGTTAGTGATGGATGGTGTATCAAACGAGTGCATAGATGAAAACATTACATGTTCTCAAAAGACAACATGATGAGAGTTATAAAGAGTTTTAGAGATGGGGTCCTAACACCGATATCCTTTATGTTCAATGCCATATCTTAGAAAACAACATAAGCGAGACCTTGGTTCTAAATTGTGTTCATATAGTTTAAGAAGAACAAAACTAGCACGATCAAAGACTTCGAGAGAAGAGTAAGTTAGAGGGTTACCGAAAATACGCTCATATGGTGATTGATGCTTAATTGTGGCACAAGAGACACGATTTATAGTATATACTGTAGTTAGGGATGCCTCACCCCGAAAGATCTCAACACACTTTGAAGAGATGAGTATGACACAAATTGTGTTAAAGACGTGTCTATATTTGTGTTCACCTCAACCATTTTATTTAGAGGTTCAGGACAAGAGTGATGAGGGAGCATAGTTGACGAAGACTTATCAGAAAAAAATAAAAATAAAAAAAATTGACATTTCTAGAAAGTTGAGTTTGGACTATGGAAGAGAAATCATAACAAATTTGGAATAGTTCTGATCTATTTTTAATAGGAAACAACAATGTATAAAGATAGTAGTCATCTACAAATAGGACAAAATGTCAAGAACCACCTATTGTTACAGTAGGAGAAGGGTCTCAAACATCATAATACACTAAATCAAAAGGTGTTAGAGAAATAAACCGACTATCATTTTTTTTGGTGAATAAAACAAACCAACTATCATTAAAAGGTAAATATGTTTGTTTTTCAAATTGACAATGAATACAATCAAATGAATTATTTTAAACTGAACCTAACTGATAACTAGAAATAAGAGAATTGAGATGGTTGAATGATGTATGAAATAATCGGGACTATCATACACAATGCCAAGGGTGAAGGTGATGAAATAGAGGTGGCTGAGTGGTGATATGATGTTTGTGGAGATAGAACTTGGATGTTGGTGAGATCAAATAGGCATCCAACTTTGTGACTGGTCCGAAAAAGCTTTCTTATCTTAGAATGTTGTACACAGTAACCAATAGAGGAGAAATACAAGTTAAATTCAAGATCAGATAGTTGACCACTAGATATAAGATTAAGAATAAGATTGGGGGACCAAATATGTATTTTGGTAGGATAAATTAGAAATGTCAACATGTCTATCGTGATTGATCAACATATTTGATCCATTGGCATTGTGAATGAGAGGTGCATACTCATCTTGGGTTTTAAAATAAGAGATATATGCATTATATGTCATGTGATTGCAATAGGCATAATCAAAATACTACCTACATGTACTTGTGTAATGGATATGGGTGTATGCGTAGCAATATTAAATAGAACCTCTTTGAACATGACCTCAATGTCTCTCAGATTGATTGAAGATAGAGATGAAGAAGGAGTAGTGTTCGTTGTTGCAACAGTCGAGTTTTTAACTTGTGGTGTCATCGATTGCGAGAGTGATGTCCCCGAGAATGGGATTGATTCCTATTTGATTGGCCCTTGGATAATTGAAGTGAAAGTTTGGGACAGTCTATAAGGTAATGACCTGGTTCTTTGCATACCTTGCAGAAGCAAAAATGGCATTTGAGCAGTTTATGACCATGAGAATGACAATACTTGCAATATAAGTCTTGTGCTGATGATTTTAACTTGCTAGCTGCCGTGGAAAGAGTAACATCGATATTTGCCCCTTTGAGCATTGCAAGACATGTTTCATCCCTTAGCAGATTGAAAATGGTATTGTCAATGGAAGATTCTTGCTCCTATGTAGTATTTAGGCATGGATAAGCTCAAATTATAATTGGAGGGCCATTAGGAACTACACCAGACATATTTTATTTTAGTAATTGGTGTAGAGAACAACATTCTCGAGATTTTCCAAGCTAGCTCAGAAAAAGATAATTGATCTCACACAATATTCATATGAGAAGAAATTATTGATGGACTGTCCAAGATCTTGGCTCATGCTATGAAGGGTGGAAAAAAGATGATACCGATGTAAAAGATCGGTCTTGGTGTAGCCGTGGATGAGTATATCCCAAGCTTCTTTGGCAGTCTCGAATCTACCAAACTGAAGTTTGATAGAGGGGATTATCATAGCATCAAACCCATGTGCGAATCTAATGATTTTTTTTTTTTCTGTCTTAGTCCTCAAGATACTCACTAGATTTGTCTTAATGTTTTTTCTCTCCTCGAGTAGACTTGAAATTTCTCTAGTCACAATACGCCATAGTTTTCAGTCGTGCAAGAAGTTAGACATCTATTGAGCCTACAAGATATAGTTTGATTTATCGAGGATAATGGTAACAACGTATAATAATTCTAATCTCTTATTGGCTACAACAGACGGAGCAGATAATGGTGAACCGTGTCAAAAATTACACAAATACAAGGGGAGCTATATTCTAGGAGCCTCAAAATGAGAAAACGAATTGCAAAAATGGAATCATGAGGCCCTAAACCCTAAGAAGCGATCCAACATGCGTAAAATTGATAAAAAATATACTGAAAGAGGCAAAAGAAAGAGAGAGAGAGAGAGAGAGAGAGAGAGAATGCCTTGAACTAATAATGTGGCAGCTGACTATGTAGAGGGCTGTTGTGTAGATGATAAGGCAACAAAGAACACATGGTGCTAAAGTGACGGGTGACATGTCACCCTCTGAGTTGTAAGTGGTGACGGGCTAGATAATATGGTAGTGACGTGTTTGATAATATGGCAAGGGTAGTAGTGATATGACAAATGACACACTAACAACAACGTGATGCTAACATAACATGATGGCTGGTGTGGCAAATGACGTGGCTATAAAGTTCACATGGCAGTTGATGTAACAGATGACATGATTTTGCGCGGGGTAACTAACGTAGAGTTGTTGTTAACGTGGGTTAACACGTGGTAGCTGACATGTTTAGGGCTGATATGGCAGATGACAAGTGTATAGATGAGCTTTGCGGATATGCAAAAGCTTCTGGTGGTGCATGGAAGTGCGTGGCTACTCCATTAGGGATGAAATTTGTGGGGTTGGCGTCGTCTTGGAGAGACAAAGAGGATGCTGGTTTGAATGTTTACGTAGGATAACCAGTGGGTCTTGCACGGGGCAAAAACATTAACGACAATGTGAGTTTTCTAGTGGCATATGGGGCCACACGAGCTAGTGGTTGATCTTATCTCCTGTGGTGTTGGAGTCACCATTTTGAGATGATTTTGGGTGATAATGGTGAATTTGTTGTTGTGGTGTTGAACGGTGATATAACAAGTCGGAGACAGTGAAGGTGATTTGAAAAAATGTAAAAGGTTAGGGAATTTTAGTAAGAGCATGGTTATGAAGAATTGACTCTTGATATTATGTTAGAATAATTAAGAAGTGGAATATTATGAGAGAAAATTGAATAATATATTGAATAATATGCGTGAATCTTACTTGATATAGAGATGTACAATGATGCCTATATGTAAGCTATATAGCCAATGATTAGGGTTTGGTTAATTGGGCACTAGAAAACCGAGTAGGACAAGACCAATATATACATGTATTAACATCTAATACTAATATATTCAAGTGGAAGGAGAGAGAAACTTTCAATGAGGTTTGAGAATTTATTCCTTCAAGCTTTTTGGTAAGTTTTCATTTTTTTTTTCTTCATTTTTTTAATTAATTATTACCACATCTTCTTAAGTTCTTATGTTTTTTTTTTTTTTTTCATCAATAAGCTTCTTTCAAGCCTTTTGGAATTTTCACAAAAAAATAAAAATAAATACTAATACTAATAATAATAATATTAAAATCTATAATTATTTTAATTTCAAAAAATAGTTATAATTAAAATCCACACGCCTAATATTTTTTAACCAAATGAAAGTATTAGTAAATAAAATCTTATATGAAAACTTCACCAAAATAATTCAAAGAAAAAAATAAAAATTAAACAACTTATATATGAAGTGTAATTAAATTTCATAAATAAAAAAATATTTAATTTTAGAGTAATTTTAAATTTAAAAATTTCAGCAACAAGTATTCTTTAAGTACACAAAAAACTATCGTTTGAAAATTTCACACAAAATAATAATCATACTAAAATCTATAATTATTTTAATTTCAAAAAATAGTTATAATTACAAATAAAAAATCCACAAATCTAATGTTTTTTTAACTAAGTGAAAATATTAGTAAATAAAATCTCGGGTTAATTACACTTTATCTCCTTGTAGTTTGGTCAATTTACACTTACTCCCCTATAGTTTGAAAATCGCCACTTACCCTCTCCTGTGGTCAGATTTTTAAACCACTTACCCCCTGATGTAGGGGAGGTAAGTGCAACAAATGTCTCACCACAAGGGGGTAAGTGGCTATTTTCAAATTACAGGGGGGTAAAGTGCAAATTGACCAAACCACAAGGGAATAAAGTGTAATTAATCCTAAATTCTCATATGAAAACTTCACCAAACAATTCAAAAAATAAAAAGAAAAAAATTAAACAACTTATATATGAAATGTAATTAAATTTTAAAGATAAAAAATATTTAATTTTAGAGTAATTTTAAATTTAAAAATTTTAGCAGCAAGTATTTTTTAAGTACTTAAAAAATACAAAAAACTATCGTTTGATCCCAAAAAGGGGAAAAAAAAAAAATAGAATAGAAAATATATTACATAAATCAACAATTTTTAATTCTCATAATAATTTTAAATTCTAAAAAATTAGCTCATACTTAAAAAATGTAGTAACTATCATTTGATCCCAAAAGTATTAAAAAAAATTATAAATATATTTACATATCATAATTTAAAAACCAAAATTGTAATTCTTTTAAGAGGGTTATAAGAGTAATTTTTTTATTAGATAGTTTTAATTAATTTTTTTTTTAATAATATAGTATCAAAGATAAATATATAATTTTATATTTCATATCAAAGGAAATGAGGGTTAGAGATATTTTTCAAATGACATGAGATGTCATTGTAAGTTTTTCCAATGACAATGATTAAAACCTTTACTGAAATTTATCTATATTTTAATTGAAGATTGTTTTTACTATAACTAATTATACGTAACATTATCTCTTCATTTCACTCTCCTTCTCCAATCATTTAATAAAATAAAATTCTCTCTCGCTATCAATTAGTTACATATAACTTTTAAACAATATAAAAAAAGACCTATTAGTTTATTTTAAAACTATTATTGAAAGAAAATAGAAAATTTAAAAAATCCTCTAGGAGATTATTTACATATTATATACTATTTTCTAAAATTAAATGTGAGTGATGAACAATAATTATTTTAGAGATTGACATTATTTATTTTTTAGCTTAAAATTTTATTTTTATTTTTCAGTATTAACTTTTTTCTTCTTCATACTTTCATAAGATAAATTAAATATAAAATTAAACGATCAATTGCTGTATGTATAATATTCAAATAAAAAATATATAATGATATGATTTTTTCTAGACCCACATATTATGCGGGTCTAAAACTAGTGAATAATAATTTGGTGTATATAACAAGTACTGGTAGTCTGTGTGGCAAAATATTTTTAAATTTAAAGAATATAGTGAAAATTTGATTAGAAAATATTAGCACTAATTGTGTGGCCATCATTCCTCTATGATGGAGTAAAACACTTTTTCATACCATATATATTTATGTATGACAAACAATTGAGAGCACAATAGAAGTGGAAGAGCTTTCTTTTGTCACATATAACACATTAATCATACACCCTACATATAAAAAGATGAAATTATTGTAATTTTTCCCATCAAAGGGGACATGCCTCCCCACCATCCGCCGCTTCATGTAATCATAACATTTGTTTTGGTAGAAGCCCTAATCAGTCAAAGTAATGATGCATATATAAAGAGATCATTTGAAACTTGAGAAAGTGCCTTTGGCTTGTAGTGGTTTTTTTTCTATTTTTTTTTTTTTTGGGTATATTGGAAGATACATGATTACCCTTTTCTTTAGATACGATGATTTTGATCGGTTTCTTTAGTTTGATTTGTATTTAATTTTTAGAAATAGTTTTTTAATTGTATAGGTTTTTATATACAAAATAATTTATAATTTTTTTATGTAATAAATATAAACACCTATGGGTAAAGTAGCAACTCACATAGCTAACAAAAATAGGAATGTCAAGGTTCACTACATGTTGCAAATCAAAAACAGTATAAATAAGGTTGATCCTACGTATTTAGGTGTCCAAATATATAGTTCAACGACTATGTAATTATCATGCAAGGTGTTTCAAAAATAAATTGGTGTTATCATGCCAAGTAAATACATTATTTAGGCTAATAATATATATTTAAAAAAAAAATCAAGTATATACCTTGGGCCAAAAGATAACGCCACTATTGAGTTAGAGCCCAAAACTATTGTTTTGATTCCTAAATATAAACTCATAACCAGTCTATCATAAAACAAACATTTAAATTAGTTAGAATCAAATTGAAAGTTGTGAACTTAGATAAAGAACAAATTATCTTGAAATTTTTAATAGACTTCTGAATCAGTTACAACCTAAACGTACATGAACATGACATTATCAATTTTACAGGGGCAAAAACAATATACCAATAGTGAAATTAGCATATTAGGCTTGGTTTTGCCTTTTTGGGTACCTCTAATTTTAACGAGTAGAGATTTGGAGAAATTGAAAAGGTAATTACTTTTTAAAATCAATTTCCAAGTGTTTGTGGTTATTTTATTATTTTTTTAAGTGAGTAAGAAATTGGAATGATATAGTGAATTACTCAAACATAGTATCAAGAGTCAATTTGTCTGGTGCTGTTCATAATAAAATTTCACAAACTTTTTCTCTTCAAATCACTGCCGCCGCTGCCAGATTTGTTTTATCACCATTTCAATATCTTAACACCAATCGTCTCATATTCTCTCAATATTCTGTCTCTCAATTTAATAAGTGAAATAATGATTTTATTCCTAAATTAATTATAAATGTCACTTACTATCTACTTAATAAAACATTGGGAATATGAATTATTTATTATTATTATTATTATTATTATTATTTTTAATAAATTATGTACATATAACATTATTGTATTGAATGGAATGATTGATTATATTAAACAAAAAAAGGTTGATGAAGGATAAATTACATAAGATTGGGGTGATCCTTTTTGGTGCACTATATTAAGGGATATTGTTATTTACAAAAAGGGATTTGTGGAACTTTTGTGGCCTTTGAGTTCCACCTACTCTTTGTGTTCATATTTTATTAACTTCTTTTTAAAATATCCTAAAATAAAGCAAACTTCGCTTTTTAGCTTATCAAGACTCCAAATTCACATGTGTTGCTAATTATGTTGCTTAGGGGTTCTAATGCTGTGCTTTTAAAGTAAGTTAAATTATAAATGGAACAAAAAAGCAAAATTCTATCATATTTCTAGGAGTTTTTCTATTTTAAAGAATTAAAAAGAGAAAAAAAGATATTCTTTTGGTTAAAAAGTAAAACTTCTTGAAGAGGAGGAACAATAATACGATGATGAAGAAAAATAAATAAAGAGAGGAGTTTTATTGTATTATCTTTTGGGTTAATTGTCTTTTACCTCTTGTCCTTTGATCTTGTTTTATTTTGTTCCCTCAACTTCAAAAAACGTACATTTTATCTCCTTTTACTTATAATAAATTATTTATTTATTTTTTATGTTCACAATAGACGTACTATGATACTTTCTGTTTTGTCGAGCCTTGCTTAATTTTGTCTCTGGTTTGATGGTTGTACGTGCTAAAAATCCGGAACATTCCGTTTTATTTTCCATCCCAATCTTTCGCAACACCTCATGTTTACTTCTTTTGTTAGGTCTCAAATGCTAAAAGATGGGTGAAATTAATTTTTGCATCTAAATTTCACACCAAATGGATAAAATTACCTTTGTTTTATTTTTATTTTATTTTATTTTGCCTTTAAAAAAAGAAGAAGAATAGAGAGACAAAGAGAGACTTAAACAAGAAAATGGTAGTTTTTCTTAGTTGTACCGTTAAATATTAAATGTAACTAAAAAATAAAAGAAAATTAATTCATTTTTATTTTTTTATTTTTGAATAAAATGTGAGTTTTTCTCAAATGTGCAGGGTTTTAAAGTAAAGGGATTAAAATGAAATAATACCAAATTATGAGGGGGTAAAAAACAATTAATCTTATTTTTAAAAAAAATTACTGCGAGAACCCAAATTACACATAAAACTACTGCCTAATTCAATTCATTAAGTAATAAACTAATAACTCCAAGAATACAAATTACTTGCACAACGCAGTCCCCAAATTCAAATCTATATATTTTTTATTGACATATTTTTCCTCACTAGATTTGCGGGAATTGTAGTTTCCATATTTAACAAAATTATTTATTTGATTTCCTTGCAAGATAATAGGGATTGAGAATTTCCATATTCAACAAAATTATTTTATTAAAATCAAAATAACTATTGTTATATACATTTTTTTTCTTTTCAAAATCCAATTAGATATCCAAATTCGTTTAAATAAGATATTTAAAACGACATCAAATTCACTAATTTTTTTCATTAGTTTCAGTTTTTATATTCATATTAAATTCAACATGACACTTCTTTAATTTTTAATTTCTATTACATTGAATATTATATTCAACAATCACAGGATACATAGAATGCAGTGATGCCATATATAATATTAACATTATAATTAATGTTATATATAACAATCGCATGGATTCCAATTTAGAACTAAAAAAAAAGGATTTATATCAATCACCGAATATTAGATTCAACATTGGTGCAAACAAACTATAAGATGTTACATGTAACATTTTTATAAAATATGGTTCACATCTAATAAGAAACTAGTAGATTATTAAGATGTTACATTCAACAATTTGTTAAGATGTTACATTTAATATACTAATATTTTTAAAGAGAGACGATCGTAAGTACATGTGACATGTAATATGGTCTTAATAATAAATGTTATATGTAACATTTATACTTATTACAGTAAATAGCTCTAAAAAATGTGATTGATATCTCATTTTAAAGAGAATTATTCGCACATAATTGATGTTGAAAATTTTTGTTGTTTCACATTCAGATTAAGATTAAAACAAATATTTTTGTTCCACCTTTTATGATCACATGTTATCTAATTTAGTTATGCATTAAGGGGCGATGGTTACAAGCTGTTATAAAGCGATACATTGAATATGGTAATTTAGTCACGAAAATGGCATAAGAATTGCTCGGTTCACAGAAAAACTTACGAGCTTAATTGGTAGATTAGATACCTAATTGAGATTGCTTGGTAAGCACCCCTATTTTTTTTTTCATACGTGTTATATCACTTAAAATTATTTTCAATTCCTAAAAAAGTATTAATCATTTCATAAATGTTACTCTATTAATCTATTGATTATTAATTTCTTTATTACATTATCTTAAAAATCAATTTTTTTAAGCGTGTGCAAATTTAAAAAATATGGAAGAATAATTTGGAAGAAAACAAGCCATCTATTTCTAACAACAAGACTAGTTAGTTTACAAAAGGAAACATTTTTCTTTTTTCACTACTAGCATTTTCCCCCCTTTTTTACAAAACCTAATCCATGGAGGAGACTTGGATCCTCTTTGGAAGACATGAACCCATGAACCCATCTCCCAAATCACTTTCTTTTTCTACTTTTCCATCCAAACAAAGCCTTATCCCCACACCCTCCTCATTTTTGACCATGACCAAACTCGTTTGAAAAATCTCTTTTAGCCATTGTTCAAACAAGCCATTGAGAAATGATCCACACCCATATACCAATTCCTCCAATACTACCTCTTCCACATCAAAAAATCCCCATTTTTTATCCCCATTTGTTATTTCCTCACTTGCCCCTTTGATCTTTGCCAAGAAATTCTCCTTGATCTTGCTATCAAGACCTGAATTTCGGTTGAATTCGAACCGATTCTTGATCAAGTCGAGAAACCCAATTGGATTTTTGGTTCGATTTGGGCTTGAATCTTGGGTTTTGGGGTTGATTTCATCCTCCTCTTGGGGCCTAATGTTAAGATCAAGTGTGTTTGGGCTCAATTGTCTTGTGAATTCTTTCTTTAAACTCTTGGAGAAATCCTCTTCTCTCTCTTCCAATCTTGAATTTTTGCTCTTTCTTGGCAACTCCCACTCGGTTTTTCGCTTTTGAGTCCTTTCAATTATTCGAAATTTCATTTGGAGTGATCTTTTATTCCCGTCCTTGCACATTGTGGACTCGCCCTTTGTCAAAATGAAAACATTTTCAGTGGAATTCAACTTTTTTCCAACCCCTTGATCGCCAAATTTTCCATCCCCAAATGCATCAGCCAACAATTTCGCGAATTGGGCATCGGCGAAATCAACATTTTCGACCAAAACCACGAGTCTTTTTTCACGCTTCCTCAACGCCTTGTCGAGAATTCCGAAACACCGATTTTTTAGTGAAATTCCACTAGTTTTCATGTTGATTGAGATTAGAAATTCATCTGAACCGAGCAACGATTTGGCTATTCCTCTTGCCAATCGCCTCTTCCCTATTGAATCATTCCCCCAAATCATCATCCAACAGTCACTTTTCATCGATTTGGCCTCTCCCAAAACCTCCAAAACACAATCAATTCCTTCATTTTGCCATGGCACATTCTCTTGCAAAATCTTCCATAAATCAATTTCCACTATCTTTTCGCCAATTTTGGACTCATCCCATTTTTCAGGATCCGAAAATAGTGAATTTCCAAGGCCAAGTGTGATTTTTACCTCTTTGCCCTCGCTGCTCTTGAGGGAATCAAGGTTTGGATGATGCCTTTGGCCTCCATTGCTGAAGTTGAATTCAATGTGGCATGAGTTTTGTCGCCTGAACCGGGGCACGGAACTGGGCCCACGGTTCGGATTCAAAGGTGAATCGACGGTCGAGATTGAATTCGGGCCGAGGAAGATGTGGGCCCTACTGGGAAGCAGCCATTGATCATGTGGTGGTGATGAAGAAGAATGAGTGATCATGTGGTTACGGCCTTGCCTCCCTTGGTGGATGCTAAGGCATAGTCTGTTCCATTTCCTTCTCAACTCGGCTAAATCATCCTAAAAAACCAAAAAATTTGATAAGGGACTAATTCACTAGAAAATTTCAAGGCTAAAATTACACTTTGTACCCTTAAAGTTTACACTTGATTACACATTGAACTTTCAATTACAATATATTATAAGTTAAAAGTGTAATTTAAGTCAATTTTCAATTCAAGAAATTCAGAGTTATCATCTCATTGGCTATATTGGGTATTTTTCTATATAAACCATTCCTTTTATTTTCTTCCCATTTTTCCCTTACCTTATGGTGTGGTTCCTTGCTATGTGATTGTAGCCAATAGGGCAATTGGTTTGAGGCTTTGTCCATGTCCTTGTTGTTGCAAGAGGCAGCAGCAGCTTCTTTCTCATAGTTGGAGGTGCATTCCACACAACAAATAAGCAAATCTTGTTCCTCCTTTGGCTTTCTCTCCATCATTATTTGAGATGGATTTTGAGTGAAGCTTATTCTTGGATCATGAACACTAAAAAAAAGGGAGAAATTAATAAGACATAGAAATATGAGGACTAAAATATAAATATATAAAACATAGTTGAAATTTGAAAATCAAATTTAGTTGCAAAAATAAACTTATCTTACTATACACATGCATTGAAAATAATATTAAAATAGTAAAATCCGATCAGAATGAACTACCCATGCAAAAGGATCACATTACTAAAGTTTTGAATTGTGTACTATTTCACTTTGTACCCCTAAAAGAAAGACTATTTGCAATTTGAACCCCTTAAAAGGAAAATTCTCCCAAAAGTCCTATCCCATAAAAACACCATTTTATGGAGTTCTCTAACAGTAATGTTTTTACACATGAGATGAACTTTAAAAAATTATTTTTAGAATTTTGGGAACTCTAAAAAATTTTCCCAAAGTTTTGATGTATTTGGGACTTTGCTTCCTTGGAATCCAAGTCCAAGATATCACACCTTAAGTTAAATGAAATTCAACTAAAAAATGGAGAATTGCCGCTGCCGTATTCTAGATGTTTATTAGACATTTATATAAATCAGGTGGACTTATGTAAAATATTAATAATTTTTAATTGAATTTTTATAAAAATATAAGAGTAAATTTTTTTTTTCAAAAGTTGAGGAGGGATTTGACTCTTCCCTTGATCTAATGTGACTCCGTCATTGGAAATATTTGTTAAAATTTATCCCACGTTGGATGTAAAAGATATTATTAGTCAAGTTACAAAAGTGAGGGAAAGTCTCATCTAATAAGTTAGATTTGGGAGAGTTTTAAGACCACCCTACGAGACTAAGGACTTGTTTGGCCAATGGATTAAAGATTTCTATCTTGTAATTTGGAGATCTCAAATTGATTGATTTTGAATTTTAAAAACTCCCAAAAAAATATTAGATTTTTTTTTTTTTTTTTAATATTTGAAGATAAAAAAAATAAATTGAAAATCAAATGTCTCCTTCTTGAGACCATTATTATTCTCGTGTGTTTGTGTTGGTTCAAAATGGAAGTAAAAAACAAGAGTAAGCATGCATATAGAGACAAAGGCAATCAATAAAAACAGACAACATTCTAATTCTTTGTTTGTTCTTTTTCACTGCCATTGCATGCCCATCCCCATACAACATTAAACACTTCACATAAAAAAAGGACATACATCCAAGCTTTTAAGTACTAAACATAAATAAAATTCTTTTTTCACTCCAAAAAACTCTTCCTACACTCCTATTAATGGCGAAATTGGAGTGGAAAGGGATTTTATTATGGCCATAGAGTTCCTTATGTAAATATATACATCAAGTGAAAATTGTTAATGGCACCCTTTAAAACTTTTACTACACCCTTTTCATTTTTTTTTTTTGGATTTTAGGGTGACGTGTGCAGTTCATTTACTCGCATTTCGTTTAGTATTTTCAGATTTTAAGCTTAGATTAGCTTACACGCACCTCTTTTTAAAAGTAGTTGTTTTTTATTTTTAAATTTGAAAAAAAAAATATAAATAATTCCAAAAAAAAAAAAAAAAAGGGACATTAGGGCTAACCTTGGAGCATTGAGACTCAAGCCAAGTCCACCAGAAGGAACAGAGACAGCTTGAAGACCCCATTGAACCTCCAATGGCGGCTGTTTCATTTGACATCTCATAAACGTCTGGAAATTAGCACTCCCCATTATCCAAACCCTAGCGTTTGATCTTCCATATTCACAAACCAACTTCCCAATCTCACCCACAATATGATCCACCGCCCTGTAATCTCCATTTCCGGCCGCTTCTGTCTCCGTTCCTTCTCTCTCCACCGTCCATTTCAAATCGCCGGTGTAGATTATCACTCCTCTCCCTCCCGTTACCAGAGAATCAACTTTCCTTTTCAAGTCGGAGAGATTGATTTCGACTTCTTCCTTTTTCATGAATTTCAGGGGAATCGATGAGAAATGGAATTTGATGAACTGGGTCGATTTCAGCTCCTCCGGGACGTCGTTTCGTTCGATTTTGGACATTAGATTTGAAACGAAAGACTCCGTGACTGAAGCGCTGTCGCCGATCACCACCGTGTTCTTCCTCTTCTTCCTCATGAGAACCTCCATGACCAAATTTATATCTTCTTGCTTCACGGAGCTTGAATCCGGGTTTTGAAGCATCTTTAACGGCGAAAGAAGAAATGGATTTTGATCGGAGGAGTGATTCAAGAAATGGGTTTGCCGGAAACTACTCGGATTAAAGATTATTTCTCGGTGATTCTCGTTCGGCGGAGAGTTTGGAGTAGAATAAACGCCGCCGCCGGAGCCGCCGTAATACTGAAGAAAAACAGGGGACCCGGCGGATGAATCCTCCAAACTGCTCTTGACGCAGGTGCTCGAGAACCCAGCTTCCCTCATCACTCTACTGACACTCGGATCATCCAAAATGGACAGAATCAACTGCTCGAGCTCCACTTTAATGGCTGCCAAGAGAGGCTGATTCTGATGACTCTGTTGCTGGTGGTGGTGGTTCTGTTGCTCTATACAGCCTCTCCTCTGGTGGGCCTGAGCTCTCTTGAGAGCGGCGATGAGGGCGTTAGAGAGAGAGGGCTGGGCGGAGTGAAGGAGAGGAGAAGGGGCCGTCGGGAGTCGGTTGAGGGCGACATTGAAGCAGAGCTCGAGAGCTCTGCAATGGAGGGGGTGGTAGTGAGAGGATTGGGGTTGAGATTTAAGGCAGGCCCTTTTCAGGGGACTGGTTTTGGAGGCAAGGAGGGTGGCGGCGACATGGAGGGGAGTGACCTGAGCGTGGCCGCGCCGGCGGGCTAGAGAGAGAGAGTGCTTCAGGACAGAAGCAGCCTCAGAGGTGAGGGTCTGGTGAACTGTACAGGCCCCTGTTCGCATAACTTAGTACCACCGCCACCACCCCCCACCCCCCCACCGGTGAATCTCTAGGGCCTATACTTTCTCTCTCTTGACTTTCTCTATCAATCAATATTCCCCCTTCCTAAACCACCCCCACCACTGTGTGTGCGTGATTTTGCAGGAGAAGAAAAGGGTAGAATGGCGTGGAAATGAGAACAGAGGAGGAAAGAGAGCTTGAAGAAGGGTTTTAGAGGAGGAAAGAGTAGAGACCATATCACCTCCTTTATAGTTATCCCGAGGGATTTTTTTTTTCTAACACTTCAGTGCTTTCTCTTTCTCTCTCTTGATCAGATTTTATTTTTGACTACTAAAACTTATCATTAAGATGGTTGTCTCGTTTTTTCGAGGATCTGTAATCTGATGCTACTAAAACTTGTCATTAAGAAGGTTGTCGCGTTTATCCGTAATCAGATGGATAACTAATTTATTTATTTTGTAAAAAATTTAGAGTTTAACCTTTTTTCTCAATATACTAATATCGATTGTCTTACTTGAGTTATAATTCAAAAATAAAATAAAATTACAATGTTATTTTAATTTTTTTGTAATAAAAAATTGATTGTCTTACTTGAGTTATAATTCAAAAGTAAAATAAAATTACAATGTTATTTTAATTTTTTTGTAATAAAAGACGTGCATTAGAAATTTAACACTGAAAAATCGATTCTTATTCTGATTCTATATAATATATTTTTAAATTTTTTTTTTCCCATTTTGAAAAAAAATTAAATATTTAACTAAACAATGTCTTTAATATCTATTTATTTTTGTGATAATATTTGGGTTGTTGGAATGGTTTTATGAAAACAGTCAAAATATAACTTAGCTCACAAAAATATAGAAAAGAATGTAAAAACCTCAATACAACTTCACACTTATCTCAAGTGAAAAATACATTGACTAAATATAATATTACAAATTAGTAACTCGAGATTCTTTTTTTTTTAATTTAATCATGAATGCACTAGGTTTAAATGTAGGAGTGTGTCCTTAAAATCGCCCGATGAGATGATTAGTTAAAATACGTGTCCACACCTTACCGTAAATTCCCCCTCCCTCCCCCCCCCCCAAAAAAAAAAAAAAGAAAAAAGAAAAAGAAAAGGTGACTCATGACTTCTCATCATCCAATATTAACTATCTAAATATTTTCACTAATACACTAATTCCCTAATATCACAATTTATTGTATTAAAAGTAAAGCATGCAACTTCACAAATAAGTACATAAAATATTAACTAAAAACATTAATAAGAATAAATTTTATTATTTTTCCTTTTCTACATCCACCACGACCACGTCCATGACCCCTTTGATATTTTTCTTGTTTTCCATTTTTCTCTCTCATGGAAAACTTTGGTTGGAGTACATGCTCCAAGGGCTCTTACATTTTCTTGCCAATTGCGTCGCCATGGGCTTGTAAGGATCCCATAAGTTCATCCATAGACATTTCATCTAAATTTTTAGACTCTTCAATGGCAACAACAACATAGTTAAATTTTGGGTCTAAAGAATGGAGGATTTTTTCTATCACACGAGCGTCATTTGTTTCCTTGCCATTTATCTTCATTTGATTCACAACCGTTAGAGCTCTTGAAAAATAATTTGACAACAATTTGGGTTCCTTCATTTGCAGTGACTGAAATTCACCTCTCAACATTTGGAGCCGAACTTTCTTGACTTTGTCTCTACTATCAGAGGTTTGAAGAATATCCCGCACTCGCTTAGATTTTATTACATTGGCAACTTTTTGTAATATAGAATCATCCATAGATTAATGGATGATGGAAAGTGCCCGTTGATATTTTATCCTCATATTCTGCAATGTCATCCTTTAATTTTCACTTAAGGTGACTTTATTTTGCAGCGCCGTATATTCTTTCTCTACCACCTCTGATGTTGGAGAAATTCCCACTCGTGAATTGTGAAAATCGGGGTTGAGAAACCGGGACAGATCAGTTGGTAAAACCCGACCCGATGGAAGTGGTCCAAGAACCAATCATGGGCCGAGTGTGTTAACAACCCAAATGTAAATATACTCGGACAGCCTAGGAAGCCTAGTGTCACGGTCTTAACTTGTGCAGTGCTTGTTCTCACACATGGCCGCTTGTCCGTGACCATTTTCATTTGTTTTCTAGACTAGTTTAGCTTAGATTAACTTAATTTAGTTTATTTCTTTCATTTCTTGTAGAAAGACACAATTATGACTCCTCGAGCATAATGATATCTATTGTAGTCACTTGTATTTTTTTACTTAAAGTACTATGTGGGAGGACATGCTCTTGAAGTCATTCAAGCCTTTCATACCTTGTAGCCTTTGATATTAATACAATTATTGTTGTTATTGTAATTGTATTCTTCTCTACATTGCCGGTATGTGTTGTTGTAGGAAAACTCGTTACTATTGAAACCGCTTCCGCTATTTAAGATCCTCTGATCTTCAGGCTTGCTACTAGGCGATCCCCTAATTAGCGTCGCACGGTCCACTTTCTAGCCTCAAAAGGCTCGGCTCGTGACAGTTGGTATCAGAGCAACAGACCGATCCGTTGCCTGACCACGCTGGTGAAATACCATGTCGACAAAAGATCGTCTCGACGCACTTGAACAAAGCGTTTCCCGCATGGACGCTGCTCTAACTCTTTTGCGAAGCCCCAATGCTAATGGGGAGGGGACATCTCAAAACCCCCAAATCGATCACCTAATCGAACAGATGGGCCTAGTTGCCGCGACATCCGCTGACCATCATGCTCAGATGGAACAGTCAGTCCTTGATCTCCGAAGCGAGTTAGACGACTTGAAGAACATTGTGTACCAAGTTCTTGCTAGAGACTCCAGGCAACCTACTTCGAGGGTTCGCCTTCCCGAACCTCAATCCTATGGCGGTTCAAGAGATGCCAAGGAGTTTGAAAACTTCCTCTTTGATGTGGAGCAATATTTTCGGGGCACCGGAGTAACCTCCGAGGAAGAAAAGGTGACAACAGCTTCCATGTATATTTGTGGTGATGCTAAATTATGGTGGCGAACCAAATATGCAAACATCCTGGAGGGAAGCTGCACTATCAATACCTGGGAAGACCTTAAAGGTGAACTTAAGGTACATTCCTTCCGGAAAATGTTGAGTACACGGCTCGACAACGACTGAGAGAGCTGAAACAGACCGGACACATCCGAGACTATGTCAAGAAGTTTATGGCTCTCATGCTAGACATTCGTACAATGTCCCAAGAGGATAAGTTGTTTTGGTTCCAAGATAGCTTGAAAGATTTTGTACGTCAGGAAATACAAAGACAACGTCCTGCTGATTTATCTGCTGCCGTTGCTGCTGCAGAAAGAGTAACTGATTACTCTCCTGAACCTACCACTAACCATGACAAGAGGAAAGACAAGAATGTCTTCCATTATGATGGAAGTGGAGGTCAATTATCTCGGGGAGCCCACCAAGACGTTGGAGCAACCCCAACTCAAATTCTAATTCAAGGAGTCCTCCAAGGAGTCCGCGCCGAAGTCAGCACTCAAGATCTGACCATTCGTTCAACAACTCAGGGGCATCACTGGGTTCGGCAAACCAGAAGCCTTACTGGGGCAGACAGGCCCATAAAAATCCAACTCCTTTCTTCTTGTGCAACAAGAATCATGATGTATCCGATTGTCCACATAAACATGCTTTGTCCGCGTTGCAAGCATCGATTCAGGAAGAAAAGGAACGTCGGGGAAAATATATTGTAGAGCAAGAGGAGGAAACTTCAGACGAGTCTAATGCTCATCAAATAAGTACAATTCGTTTGTTGAATGCCATGAAGCGACAGCCGGTCGCAAAGAAGAAGGTCATGAAGAAGAACATCATGTTCGTGGACCTTCAAATTAATGGGCGGAATTCTTGTGCTTTAGTTGACACTGGTGCTACACACAATTTTATGTTTGATAAAGAAGCTAATCGGTTGGGCTTACATGTCGAAAAGCACTCAGGGAGATTGAAGGCCGTGAATTCTGAAGCGAGCCCCGTGATTGGAGTTTCCAACACGGTACACACAAAGATTGCTCTGTGGGATGGGTTCCTCAACTTCACCATTGCTCCCATGGATGATTTTCAAGTGATATTGGGGATGAAATTCTTTATGGTCACTAAGGCGGTCCTAATGCCTTTTGCAGATTCGCTTTGTATGATGGGAGATCGATCATGTGTCATTCCTACAACGTAATATTCAATTGAAGATAGATCCGTTTTGGCTCTGCAGCTTGAGATGGAGGAATATCAAGACGACCTTCTAGTGCTTAGTGGGGGAGAAACTAACCCACAAGTGCTATCTTTGATTCCAGCAAAAGGGTTGTTTGACTATGTTCGAATTGCTTCTCCAAGAGAAATTCCAGAGGAGTTTCCCCCTCATCCGGATGGGGAAAAATCTACAGATATTAAGTTCCCATTGGGCCAATCCGCTTTCATGTTAGCCAACAGTGCGAAGAACCATTTGCTTTCGGTGGGACTACATCCAGAAAGACGGAAGTACCGACTTTGTGTATCGAGGGTCGAAAATTCGGGGAACAAAGGTACAATAGTTGTAGTTGTGGATAAAGCATTGAGTTCTACAGCCTTATATCCAGCACTTCAATTCCAATATTCCAAGGACACCGCCGCATAGGTTCTCAAGCATGATAATCAGTTGTGGAATGTTCTGAGGGGTATTGATTCGTGCTTTAATCTACACAAGTGCTTTGATGTCAACTTGGGATCTAGTGAGATTGTCACAGACCAGCCACTGTATCCTCATTCAGTGGATAAGCTCTACAAAGCCAATATATCTGGAAGACAGCAGAAGACATTACAACCGCAGACCAAATTAGAAGCATTATCAGAAGAAGTTTACGAGGACGTCGACAGCTCAAGTGGGGGAGAATGTCACGGTCTTAGCTTGTCCAGTGCTTGTTCTCGCACATGGCCGCTTGTCCCTGACCCTTTTCATTTGTTTTCTAGACTAGTTTAGCTTAGATTAGCTTAATTTAGTTTATTTCTTTCATTTCTTGTAGAAAGACACCATTATGACTCATCAAGTATAATGATATCTATTGTAGTCACTTGTATTTTTTTACTTAAAGTACTATGTGGGAGGACATGCTCTTGAAGTCATTCAAGCCTTTCACACCTTGTAGCCTTTGATATTAATACAATTGTTGTTGTTATTGTAATTGTATTCTTCTCTACATTACCGGCATGTGTTGTTGTAGGGAAACTCGTTGCTATTGAAATCGCTTCCGCTATTTAAGATCCTCTGATCTTCAGGCTTGCTACTAGGCGGTCCTCTAGTTAGCGCCGCACGGTCCACTTTCTAGCCTCAAAAGGCTCGGCTCGACACACCTAGCCATGCATGGGTTGATCTGGTATGGAACGAGGACATCTAATAGAAGTTTGATTATCATTTCTAAGGATGACAGGTTAACCTCACCTACTCCTCCCTCCATGCTCACGTGTGTGATCGTCGTGATAACTCGTAATAAGAGCATGGACAACAATTACTGCAGCTAAATATGGAACGTAGAGAGGATCATGGGAAAGACGGTTATGAGGTAAATCGGTTCGAATATATACAGGGAAAACATGTATTAGACACAACTCTCAATATTACATTCATAATACAATCTTAGCTTTTTATCTCTTAAAGAGCAATCTGATCTTATTCTCACGCCGGAGGTTCTTTGGCTGACACCACACTGGTGTCCCCCTCAAAATTAACTGATTTTACAAGTTGGATTGCATGTTGCAGAGGTTTCCAACACGTAAAGACATGTAACACATACCGAGGATTTTTTGACAACATCATTTAGCACCGTCTATGGAAGAAGAATAAAAAGAAGTTCATTGATGAGATAAGGCAGTTACGGTTAAGCATAATAAATCTGAGTCAAGGAGAAGAAATCCTATTCCACGTAGATATAAGAACACGTATAGAGGCTCCAAGTGAAGTTCGTGTTACTACTCTATTCAAAATGCGAGATGATAGCCCCGTCAGTATTCCTGGGGTCAGCTTCATGATAAATGTGATTGATCCATTCATTGGGAAAATAGACCGTGGACAAAGGAAGAAGGTCCATGAGACAGGAAAGAAACCAGGCATTAGAAAAGTAATCGCGCCGACAGGCAAAACTGGACCGTTGATCACGTTTAACAACGAGGACTGTGTGGATGTGGCTCATCCTCATGATGACGCCTTAGTAGTAACACTTTAGATCTCCAGCTTTGAGGTGTGAAGAATTTTGGTTAACATAGGCAGTTTAGTCAACATCATTTTCGTTAACACACTCAGTCAAATGGGTGTCCCCGACTCTTTCATTAGGTCAACCTAAATATTGATGGTGGGTTTTAATGGGAACCTGACCTCTCTAACGAGGAATATCACATTGCTCGTCACAATAAGAAAGCATGAGCATGGATCGACCAAGGCTATGGAGTTTATCGTAATGGATTCTACGTCCCCATACAATGCTACCTTGGGACGATCTTAGCTCCATGCAATGGGAGCTGTAGTGTCAAAACTTTATCAATGTGTTAAGTACATGAAGGATGGCAAGATGATCGTCAGTCGAGGAGACCAAGCTGTGTCCAAGCAATGTTTAGCAATAACCAAGAAGAGGAAGAAGACTACCAAACAACAACATGAGCAAAGGTATATCAGAGCTTAGACCAACAACCCAGCTCAAGAGAAGGAGCTCGCCAGAGCTTAGAATAAATAACCCAGCTCAAAAGCAAATGCATAGTAGAGCTCTGATCAACGGCCCAACTCAGGAGAAAAGGTCCATCAAAGCTTAGATCAACAACCCAACTTAGGAGCAAAGGCGCATCAGAGCTCAGATTGACAACCTAGCTCAGGTCAGCAGCTCCGCGCAAGAGATCGATGATTTCAGGGAGCATCCCGGAGTTTTTCAGCTAGCTGAACAAGTTAAAGAAGTAAATTTCAATCAAGGGACCAAAAAGTTGTTGATTGGCACAACGCTGAGCAAACTTGAGGAAAAGAGCACATGCAATTGTCAGAAAAGAATCTAGATGTGTTTGCTTGGGTACTTGAAGACATGAAGGGAATTATCCCTAAGGTGATGGTTCACCGACTTGATATCTCGAGGTCGTACCCTCTAGTAAAATAGAAGAGAAAGATGTTTAATCTAGAGAACAAAAAGGTAATAGAGTCTGAAGTGCGAAGACTGCTAAAAAAAGAATGGTAATCTACCCAAAGTGGCTAGCCAACCCGATGCTGGTCAAGAAGAAGAATGGAAAATGAAGAATGTGCGTGGACTTTACTAACTTTAACTAGGCATACCTTAAGGATTGTTACCCGATACCTAGGATAGACCAGATGGTAGACGCAGTTGCTGCGGGGCACGAGTTATTATCCATGATGGATGCTTACTTAGGGTATAATCAGATCCAAATGAATCACTATGACAAGGAAGTAATGACTTTCATCACCCCTAGAGGCACGTTGTGCTACAGAGTGATGCCTTTTAGTCTGAGAAACGCTAGGGCGACATATCAACGTTTGGTGAACCATATGTTCCAAGAAAAAATTGGAGCAACTATAGAGGTTTATATAGATGACATGTTGGTCAAGAGTTCTAAGAAGAAATATCATTTGGTGTATCTAGAAGAAGCTTTTGCAATATTACGGAAGTACAATATGAAGTTTAACCCTGAGAAGTGTGCATTCAATGTAACGTAAGGCAAATTTCTAGGTTTTATAGTAAACAAGATAGGCATTACAGTTGATGCTAGGCAGATAGAAGCTGTCAAAAGTATAAAGTCCCCTACAATGATACATGAAGTCTAGGTGCTGATAGGAAGATTGGTGCTATGAACAGGTTCATCTCCAAATTTATAGATAGATGTATCCCTTTCTTAAAAATCTTGAGAGAAAACAAGAATTTTCATTGAAATGAAGCCAGTGAATGTGTCTTGCAGTCCATCAAGGATTACTTAGGCTCTATTGAAACTTTAGATAAGGTCAAACTTGAAGATGAGCTATACTTGTACTTAGCAGTCACCACGGTTGCGGTCAGCGCAACATTAGTGAAAGAATGCACAAGAGGGTAGAAGTCAATATTCTACGTAAGTAAATCATTGGTACTAGCAGAAACTCGCTACACTGAGCTCAAGAAGCTTTCTTTAGCCTTGATAGCCGTAGCCCCAAAGCTGTGACCTTACTTCTAAGTGTATGCAATCAATATACTAACTTCGTACCCACTTAGAGCAGTAATACACAGGCCAGAGGCTTTAGGCATCCTCATGAAGTGGGCAATAGAAATAAGAGAGTTTTACGTCACGTTTAAGCCTAGAATAGCAATCAAAGGCCAAGTGTTGGCCGACTTCATCGTTGAGTTGACACCCCTAGAAGGAACAACTGTGGAAGACAGTGAGTGCACACTAATGCCAGTAAGACTATAAAAATTATGGGTTAACAAAGCATCGAACTCAAAAGGATGCGGGGTTGGCATAATTCTGGAAACTCTAAAAGGTGACCAACTCGAGAAAGTTATGCAGTTTGGATTCCAAGCATTCAACAATGAAACAAAATACGAAGCTGTTATCCTGGGCCTGACCTTAACGAAGGAGTTGGGAGCCCATAATGTGGAGGTCAGATCAAATTCACAGCTCATAGTGAATCAGATAAATAGGACATACATAGTCAACGAATGGAGATTGCACATCTACGTTGATAAAGTAAAAGAGTTAATTACGGCCTTTGATTGCTATTAGATTGAAGCCATTCCAAGAGCTGAGAATGACAGAGCATATGTGCTATCGATTTTGGCATAATCCTTTGGTCCAAGCCAGAAATCCAAGGTGGTGGATTATTTAGAGCAACCATCTGTATCAACTCAAACTAAATCCTATGCCTGCATTGGAGATTTAGGACAAGAAAAAGATTGGAGAACACCACTAGTACATTACCTGACTGACAGAGTGTTACCAAACAACAAAGAGTCAGCTCAAAAAATCTTGTATAAAGTAGCAACATACATCAAGATGGGTGGCAAGTTGTACCGAAGGTCTTTTACACATCCGTTGTTGCTTTGCTTATGACCAAAAGAAGCCACCTATGTGCTACGAGAAATCCATGAAAGAGTTTGTTGAAACCATCAAGGAGGAAAAACCTTAGCACACAAAGCACTTACAATCGGGTATTACTGGCCGACGATGCACAACGATGCAAATGAGTATGTCGAGAAGTGCGATAAATGCCAACGGTTCTCGAATGACATCCGGGTTCATTCTCAAACACAAACACCCATCCATAGTCTATGGCCCTTTGCTTAATAGGGGATGGATATTCTAGGGCCATTTACGTCGGTGCTTGAGAATAAGAAGTATTTATTAGTAGTTATTGATTACTTAACCAAATGGGTGGAAGCTGAGGCATTCGTGACTGTGTGCAAAAATGAAGTCAAGAACTTCCTTTGGAAGCAAGTAATCTGCCGTTTCGGTATTTTGGCAGTACTGATATCAGATAATGGAACCCTTTTTACTGAGGGAAAAGTTACTTGGATGTACAATGAATTGAAAATACAATATCAAACATCAAGCCTGGCTTATCCACAAGTAAATGGGTAAGCAGAGGTAACAAATAGGTCAATCAAAGAAGCGCTCAAAAAACGGTTGGACGATGCTAAAGACAAGTGGGTGGAAGAACTACCAACAATATTGTAGGCCTGCTGTACTACTTCAAGAATAACTATGGGGGAAACACCTAATTCCATAACATATGTAATGGAAGCAGTGGTCCTAGTGGAGATCGATTTACCTTCGAGACGAGATAACACAGTTACTCTCATGGAAAATGAGGTTGTAATATGCTAAGAGTTAGACCAGCTAAAAGAGAAACGAGACCAAGCAATGTTGAGGATAGTGGCCTACAAATCAAAGATGGTAAGGACGTTCAACCATGCAGTTTGCCCAAGGCACTTCACAATAGGAGAGTTAGTACTTCGGAGGGTAATGCCACACTACCTAGAGGTTCGATTAGGAAAACTAGCTCCTACCTGGGAAGGACCATATAAGGTGGTCAAGGTTAACAGACTTGGGATGTGCTAGTTAGAAGATCTGAATGGTGTGCCAATTCTTCAGCCATGGAATATTGCGCATTTGTGAAAATACTTTGTGTGAGTTTCTTGTTATTTGTCATATTATTTTGCATTAAAGATTTAAAGAAAAATTGTTTGTTATTTTGATTGTAAGCTTTTGAATGAGTAGTCATAGCCGCTTATCTTCACCAAAATGTTTCAGCAAGGACCATCCCTACACTTAGGATAATAAATAGTCTGAAAATGAGCTGCCAAGGTCAGCTTACCAACCAACCGAACTGCCTAGATTAGTTCATCTCTGAACTAAGCTGCCTAGAACGGCTCATTCATAAAACCAAGCTACCAAGATCTGCTCATCAACCGACTAAACTGCCTAGAATAGTTCACATATAAACTAAGCTTCCAAGATCAGCTCATCAACCAACTGAACTGCCTAGATCAGTTCGTCTCTGAACTGAGCTGCCTTGATCAGCTCATTCGTAAAATCGAGCTGCCATGATCAACTCATCAACCAAACAAACTGCCTAGATTCATTCGTCTCTGAACTGAGCTACCTAGATCAGCTCATTCGTAAAACTGAGCTGCCAAGATCAGTTCATCAACTAAATTGAACTGCCTAAATCGGTTTATCCATAACTGAGCTGCCAAAGATCAGCTCATCAACTAAACTGAACTGCCTAAATCAACTCATTCCTAAACTAAGTTGTTAAGATTAGCTTATCAACCAACCGAACTGCCTACATCGGCTCATTGACCAACTACCTAGATTAGTTTACCAATCAAACTGAGCTTTGAAGGTTGGCTGATCAAATCACCAATTGGCCGAACCACTGAGATCAGCTCAACGCACCAACGAAGTTACTCTGATCAACGTACTTAGTAAACACAATGGAAACTTACCAAATCTCAAAGCAAGCTTCTCAGATTGACTTGGCCAAGACGCTGAGCCATTTACGGCAATTCATTCAAGAGCTAACGTGCAACAAGTTATCAAATTTCAGGCCAGTAAGTACATTATTCTATTAGTTTGTTGAGACTCATACGGTCCACATCATGTCTACTACTTATACCTGATATGGAGGATGGCAGATGACTTACTCCCATTTATCCAAACCTTATTCTTAAACGCGATGTTTGAGAATCCATACCCTATGTCTGAACGATAAGTGCTTCATTTTAATCTGAGTATTGTTATGGAATTTCACTCAACGCACGACATATGAAGTTTGACAGTTTCTTATAAACAACGGATATGTCATTAAATCCAAAAAGAAAAAATGGTTTTGAACTTATCACTTCTTATCACGGCGTCAATACAAAATAGACGTAATTATACACAAATCAGATTTTACAATCACAGGAATCCTTCTCAAGATATTATTCTTTTCTAGTGTTGAACTTATCACTTTTTATCATGGAGTTCGGACTAGAAAAAGAAGTTACATATGTAGGGGCTTATTTGGTGACTAATAAGCCTGTACTATTCAAAAATATATATATAAAAAATAAATAAAAACCTTACTCCGATCCAGGAGAAGATAAAGAACCTAAGTCTTTGGACTCCAAACTCAAGAGATGGAAGTCACCCGCTTCATACTAGCTCAGTGCTAGAACTAAGGAGCATGTTTTCTCTCTTTTCTCTTTGTTCTTGTCCAGGATCTTCTCTATTTCTATCTTCAGCATACCATTGTGAGTTTTATGAAGACGCATTTAGGCTCACAACTCTTCGATTTTTTTCTCTGCCACTCGCAACGAACCACGAAGTTCCTGGAATTGAGATATTGCGCAGAAATGGGCGGCATTGATGGAAGTAAAAAAGACACTGGCATCCTCAATAGCTCGAAGCCTAGAGTGCCCTTCCTCAAGGGTCTTCGCCATTATCATGAGTTCGCGAAAGCGATACCCTAGTCTTACTTCCTTCTTTCTTTCCACTTGAACAACCTCAAAAATGTTAGAAGCAGATGAGGATGAGGCCATATTTGAACTAAGACAAAAGGAAACAGGAGGAAGAAGAAGATAGGAAATTCGCAGAAGAAAGTTTGTGAAAAAGTCTCAACGAGGATTGGCTTTAAATAGCCAAACTGGTGATTATGAAATGACGGGAAAGGTGAAACTCAATCAGCGGAATATTTATGATGTATGGAGCGAAACGGTGGCAACAAATATTGAGAGAAAAACGATGGTTTCCAAGATCAAATACGGTAGATGCTTAAAGTCAGTCATAATTACAGAGTGTCACCATTACAAAACCGAAAAGACTAAAGACAGAAAAGACAGACAATTAATCAAACAGTGCTCAGCTGATCTGTATTGTCTGGCAGAGGTACGACGTGAAGCTCAATTAGCACCAAGATTAACTCACTAGGCAGTGCACGAGCATGGTCAGGAGTGAGTTGACCTCGGTTAAAGATAAGCTAAATTTGGTTAGAGTTGAGCCGAGCCTGGCCAGGAGTAGGCAGAGCCTAACCAGAGGGCCCAAGAGTTCTGCTCACAGTTGCTAATGTCTATACTATTGCCTTAGCTTGGTCGGTAGGACATTAACCTTCGTGTTTAGCTCAGTCTTCATCAAATCGAACTCGGGCAAAAGGTCTGGAGTTCTGGTTGAATAAAGTCAAAATTTTAAAACTTCAAAAAAATTTACACCGAGGACGAGGCCGTTATTGAAATAGAAGAAAAATGATATTTCGTCTCGCTTCAACGAATCGCCACGAAAGTTAGGAGGGCAACCATGCATGGGTTGATCTAATTTAAAACGAGGCCTTCTAATAAAGGCCTGATTATCAACTCTAAGGATGGTAGGTCAACCTCACCTACCCCTCCCTCCATGCTTACAAGTGTGATCGTCGTGATAACCCGTAATGAGAACGTAGACAACAATCACTGTAGCTAAATATAGAACGCGAAGAGGATCACAGAAAGGACGATTACGAGGTAAATCGGTTTGAATATATAAAGGAAAAACAGGTATTAGACACAACTCTCAATATTATATTCATAATACAGTCTTAAGCTTTTTATCTCTCAAAGAGTAGTCTGATCTTATTTTCACGCCAAAGGTTCATTGGCCAATATCACACCGGTGTCCCCCTCAGAACTAATTGGTTTTACAGGTTGGATTGCAGGTTACAGAGGTTTCCGACACGTGAAGAGCTGTAATACATACCGGGAAGTTTTTAGCAACATTAACCTCCCATGAGCCGTGTAACACAAGAATTGCTTTTATGCGAATACACCAATTCACATGGTTATATTTGGTGAATCGGAGGACTTGAAATGGAAGCAAATTGTTGTTTGACATCTCTCTCTCTCACTCCATCTCACCATAAGTCTCACTGGCATTGATACCACTTTATTGGAACAAGAGTGCTCTATGAAAAACATTCAAAATATAATTTAACTCACAAAAATATAAAAGAAAATGTCAAAAAATCAATATACTTCACAGTTATCTCAAATTAAAAAAAAAAAAAACCATAGACCATATATACTACTACAAACTAGTAATCTAATTATTTCCACTAGCATACTATCCCACTAACATTGAAATTTATTGTGTTAAAACTAAAATATGTAACTCCACAATACATAAAATATTAAATTAAAATATTAATAAAAATAAAATTTATTATTTTTTCAACGTTACATATACAAATGACTTATTTAAAAAATTCTAAATGTATATCAATTATCTATTGTGCATATTTCTAAAAATGATTTCAAACTTCATCGTTCGAAAAAAATAATTTTTTAAAGACAACGAGTAATATTCCTTTTAACCATTATACAACTAAATAAAAAAGAAAAGTGAAAAAATAAAATAAAAAATAATATGAAAGATTGTTGGATTGGTAACACTGTGATCTACTTTTATGCTTGTGTTTTTTCATGCAAATGAGATTTAGTAGAATTAAGGTCCCACCATATGTGGGACCCATAATTCAAAATTACTCTTTGTTTTTTTATATATAAATATATTTAAAATAAATAAATAAATCACTCTTTGAATGGACAGACAAGGCCAGCAGAAATCCAAATAAAGGGCTCTTAAATAAAGTATATTAAAGGTGGAAAGAGGCAGAGTGTGATGAAAGATGAAAAAGGCCAAGTGGTATTTTTAACCCTTTTTCATGTTTACCATTTGTTGTTTTGCATATATTTATATATGGGATATAAACTATGTCTAAACAAAAAATAATTTTAATATTTAAACAATAAAACAAAATATCACTCATTCACAATAAAAATAGATATATAGTTTGAATATATATTGTTGGGCATATGTCATTTATCTCCCGTGTTTTTTTTACCATTAATTAAAAAATTTATCTGTCATTTACTAATAAAAACTTTATCCTTAATTATTTAAAAATAATTAAATAATTAAAAAAATATAAATATACCCTTAAGCTTGTTTTTTTTTTTTTTTTTCGTCATTTTTTTTTTAATAATAACATCCCTATTTATATTTTTTAAACCCTATTCTTTTTTCTTTTTCTTTTTTTTAATACACACACAACAATTAAAAAAGAAAAAAAAAAGTATGCCTTCTTCTTCTTCTTTCCCCCACCCCACCCTTGCCGGAAACTCACCTTGTTCCTTTTCCTCCTCCTCCTTCCTTCTCTCCCTCTCTACTTCAGCGTATAAATCCAGCATGGATTTGTGCTTCAGCGCACAGATCGACGCTGATCTGTACACTGACGTCTCCTTCGATTAGATTGCTAGTGCACGGGACGTTTTCTGCGGAATAAGGTTCGGTGGCTTCAACCTCGTCTGCTGGAATTCTAACTTTACCCCTAAAAGACTCTACCTCAATGAATCGTTCTTTTAGAAGATCTGACCAACACAGACGATCAGATTTGTTCCCTAACGAATGGCACTGACAACATCCGGCGCTGGAGAGGTAACTCAATTTCATCTCAATTCCTCGGTCAATCCTCACAATCCCATAAATTTCATTTGGGTTAGGTTTCTCCTGCAGGATCCTAATCAACACCAACAGAATCATCTGCCGGTGTAGCAACAATTTCGCCGCTGTGATTGAAACTAAGTTTTTTAAAACCTCCATGTCTACCATATTCGTCAATGGTAGCCACGCCTGTGGGTTGAACATCACTGATTTTTGGTTTACAAAGGAAACAACGATGTCGGTCAGCTCGGGAGTGAAATCGAGTGGTCTTATTTTGTTTTTGGGAGGAGGAGATGCTAGGACAGGAACACAGATCTCCAATTCTCGATGACTTTGACGGAGTTGATTTGGGGCTTTGAATTGGTTGGGAAGACTTGAAAGTGGCGGCAGCGGTCACAAAATTTTGATATGAATGGTGGCGGCGGCGCTAGATAGGGTAGGAGTGGTGGCGGTGGAAGGATGAGAGGTAAATATAATTACTTAAAAAGTTAAAGATAAAAAATATAATTTTAAAAATAGAGGAGTGTTAGTAAATTTTTATAAAAATAAAAAAATAAATATATATATTTTTAAAATAATATAAGGGCATTCATGTATTTTTATAAGAAAAAATTGGTAAAAAATGATGATTGGTATTTTTAAAATGACAAGAGAGATTTGTGGTTTTGGTCAAAATGAGAGGGGAGATAAGTGGTATAAACCCTATATTGTTTTAGATTCTATAAGATAAATATCTATATAAAATGTTTTGCCACTTGTTAAAAAAATAATCACTATACATAAATAGTTTTGTAATTTTTTAAAAGAAAGTTAATAATTTATACACCAACACATACCAATAAGTGTTCAAAAAAATAAATATAATGTAGTTTTATATTTTACTACCCAACAAAAAAAAAAAAATTGGCGATTCTATTATGAAGTTATATGTCCAATTCTTTATATTTTTTCCTTTAAATTTTTGAACAATTTATTTTTTAGTCATTTTAAACTTAGTTTTAGTCTTGGTTGATATTAATCATATAAATTTAACATTTAGTTTGATGTTGGGAAAATCTTCCGACCTCCAACCTCCACTCAGAGACCAACACATGGCAGTGTGACTCCTACTGAGGTCCACCTTATTCTATAAGTGGCCCCATGGCATCCATCATCATGGACTTCTCTGTTCACCAACCTGTGACCATAATAGCCTCATGCATGGCATTTTCTGTTAACGCCGATCGACGATCAAGTGTCCATTGGCTTCATTAGCTCTCCCTGTTGAACACCGACCTCAAGATGCCTATCTCGTATGACCCCCTCATGCCGAGCACTAACCTCATGACGCCAGCCTCAGGTGACCTATTAGTAGCGGAATATTACGTCGCTACTTTCACCACAAATGTATGGGTCAATGTTTAGTATAATGAGAAGAGTAAGGTTGTTGTATCCACAAGGATTGGATTAAATTGTCGTTGAGTACCGTGATTGTCATAACTGGATTTTATCTAGGCGACTCAATTTTTTTTTTTTTTTTTTTATATATTAATAATAAACTAAACTAATTAACTATTATACTAATATGAAGTTTATGTGAGTATATTGTCTAGGAATTAACTTTGTTCACTTAAACGTGTTCGTTTCAATCTAGTTTACATTAACGGCATTCAAATCTATCCGACAATTTAGGTATCGAAAACTCACTCACTACCTCTCCCGAGTGTAAAGTGAATGAATATGCGACTTCGCATCAACGCCGAAGTCCCCCTCTAGCGTCTATACGACACTTGATCACATGAGTCTCGCCCCAACCTCATGGATTACACACTTTCTAATACCATCCTGGGTCATTAGATCGTCGCATTGTGTTTAAACCCTAGTCCAAATTCAGGGTTACCTCTCCCAAGTGTCAAAACCCCGATTTCTCAATATATCATAACAAATGTATAATGGTGGAAGAATGATAAACACAATCGAATACAAATGAAGAAGAATGATAAACACAATCGAATACAAATGAACATCCGTTAACAAAACATTAATTTATTTAAAGCACGTTTTCATGAACTACATTAAGCCCTAAACAATATATGTTTAGATACTCATGGCCATAACCACATATACAATAATAAACAAGTTAAACATAATCAAAACTACCAACCAAACTAAGAAATAAAGAGAGAAACAAAGGAGACTAGCCGTTATCCGAAGAATCGACGCTAAAACTGCTCTGAAATTGTTTCCTCTTCTTGGATTTGTGATCTTCTCTTGGTTGATATGGTTTGGAGCTCTCAAACTCTTCCCCAAAACATGGGGTTTATGTTGGGAGAAGAGTGGATACATGTGGGATCCAAAATATCCTAGAAAATATCCCAAAATATCAAAAACATCTGGTGTCGGACTGCTGCAGCGGTGAGAAGTTAGTAGGCTTTCTGCTGGATGATCATTGCAGCGATGGGAAGCGTCGTTGTAGCGGTGGTTGGGCAAAAACATTTTGTTTGATTGACCGCTGCAGCGGTGGATCTACTGTCCTGAATGGCTTTTTTGCTCGTTTTTTCACCGTTCTTCTACCGACGTTCCACCGATTTGCTTGATTGTAGACCGTTTTCATCCATTTTCGTCCCAAACACTAGATTTATAACAAAATAAATAAAAACATATTAAAATATATTAAAACACTATATTAATACTCGAAAACTACCAAAACTGGTTTGGAAATATATAGATAAATTATACCTATCACCTATCATGGTACGATCGATCTCTTCTTAACAAACAACTGATAGGTTCTTCATCAAAGTTTTTAGGCTGGCTTTGGACCAAGGACCTCTTACGCCACCAATAAGGATTTTCGTCGTCTGTATAGATTGGTCACTTTCTCTTGTTTATATGGGCCAACCCATGGGCTCGTCTTGGTAAGACAAAGTACAAGGCCTAATGTCTAATCACCTTATGCGGCTCCTCATTGGCCACGTGCTTAGTTATCTTAATGAATTGTGCTTAGAGCCCTAATTTCATGGTGCTAATCGCTCTCATCGTCTATAAATATCCTGACATTCAATGCCCCAAGTAATGCTCAACTACCCACTTAAATCATATATATATTTTTTCTCCTGGGCTCTTACTTTCACGTTGGAGGGATTTCGTTGGGCACACCCTAGTTGGTCTTTGTGCAGGTACCAGCTCAAACTTAAAGATTTCGCCATTGAACATTAACTGTTAACCGTGGACTGTCCTGAGAATAGTAAACTTCGTAGTCAAGACCTTCACCTTAGAAGGAAACCTACATGTGCGTGTTGATCGGACCAACTGCGGGTGTTAACCAAATTTAGGCACCAACAGTTCGGTGTCGTCTGTAGGAACGCTACTAAAAGTCTCCCTTTGATCATTCCTTACTAGTCGGCTAACACTTGATGATCACAAAGTCTGGTAAGATAATAGGATGAAAAAATCAAATTCCCACTATGAACAATCCTCAAAACAACTAATAACTTGAATGAACTAAATAAATATCTAAAGTCCTTAGGCTATACAGATGATCTCTGACCATCGAGGACTAAACTCTCCTCATCAGCCAGATGGGCCCATCAACCTTGCCTTCTGCGCCTTTGTGGGGGTAAACTTATGGTGCCGCCAAGGTCTTAAGCATTGATATCTTGGAATGCCAATTAGGAGAGTTCCAGGGGTGCATCCAAGCTCTCCTATTCCTGCCTGCCGCTGACCCCCACAATGGGGGCACCAGATCTTGAGATAGCAAGGTGCGAAGCGTGAGCTTAGAACTCCAAAGATAGGGTGATATTTTCTAATAGGCACATGCCCGGAGACCATCTATAACCCTACGACCACGATTTAAAAGAGCGGGAGAGGAGTCTCTTGGCTGTGTCAAGATCATCTTCCCATTTTCTATTAAGATACAGTTCCATGGATAAATTAGAATCCCCCGGGATCGAGCTCCCAACCATGTGGGGCGGTTTGGCTTTAGGGCCTGGCGTGAATTTGAGGTTGATTCCTACTATGTGCTATCTCTCCACCATTGTGCCTGACCACTAGACAACCATATACAAGTTGAACCCCACGGAGAGGGTGTGGTGAAGCACCGCCTTGCCGGCATGGAAGTGCTTCTCCAAGAAGTTGACAAAGAAAGAGGAGCAAATGGGCTCCCCACAAAGGTGAGGTCGCCTTTCGTGGACGAAGTGCTGGAAAAGATAGTGCCACACTAGTTTGTACATCCCCAGATGACCAATTATGATGGAACCACTGACCCCGTTGACCACCTGTCCATCTTCAGATCGCATATGGATATTTAGAGTGCTTGTGTCACCATGAGGCTTAATTCTTTGCCGCTCACTCTTTCTAGGGAAACATGGACCTAGTTCAAGAACATATGGACGACCTCTATCATAACGTTTCGTGAGCTTGAGCAACTATTTTGTGATTGTTTCAACCTCTCACAACAAAGGTCGAAGACCATGGATTACATCCTCGCCCTCCAACAAAGCCTAGTTAATTGCTCGGAGAGTATGTTAAATGCTTCAACAGAGAAGTGAATGCCTACGATGATCTCTCCAAAGGTGTGGCGGTATCCACATTTATTGACAGGATCTTCCATCAGAGGTCCTACGACCTCAGTGCTAACCTCACCGTCAACCTCAACCAAGTTGTGGACCATGGCACCCGCTTCCACAATGTCGACCTATGAGCTGTGACTAGAAGAAAGCGTGAGGAGACCTAAAAGAAGAAGGGAAAGAGAAGAGAATGTCCCAGCTATGCTCAAGGCTTGACCAAAGGGAGACTAGGACCTCTACCTGGGGAATAAAGACTGTTTTTGCCCCCAGGATATCAACTAGCCGACTATACACCACTCTCCACCATCGTCGCGATGATATATGTGGAGAATTATGAGGGAATTCATTCCAACTCCCCTGCCCTTGAGGATTTAAGGTCAGAATCGAGGAAAAAAAATAGAATAAGAAAATTTACATTACACGTGAACATAAAAAGAGAGTCCATGACAAAGGAAATGGTTAATAAAATATCTAGATTTATGTAGTTGAATACCAAAAAAAAATTAAACCAACCTTAGTATCCATAATTCCATAAGTCAAAATCAATATTTCTTAACACATAAAAAACAAATATAAACGTAATCTAATTTAGTAAAACTATTATTTATCACTTTTGCGCACTTTACCTCTTAGCCAACGTATTCTAAGGCATGATTTGATTCGACTCTTCATAAAGTAGCACAAATTGATCTTGAAACAAACTTTAATTTGATTCTTCAAGAATTAAAACAAATGTATCGTCTTTAATAGTATCCACACGAGAAACTCCATATGAATTGTGACTACAGATTGTCTAAGAATCTGATTCTAAGTTAGTGGATCTAAGAAAACTGGGATTTGATTTTAGGTGGTAGTAAAAATCAATATCGAAAGAGAAATAAAACAAAAAGGTCTGGCCAAAAAATCAAAAGGGATGAGTGGCTATTGTATACAATGGCCCCTTTTATATATTATCCAGGGTTAAAACACTAGACTCTTTTCTTCTCTAAATCTTACTTTAACCCTTGAACCTATAAACACTACAACATTACTAGACATTTATTCTAAAGGACTATTCAAACTACTCATTTCCTTTAAAAGACTATTCAAACTTGCATTCCCTATTTATGTGCGACCTATTAGATTCATAACAAAAGCCAGACAATAAAATTAATTAAAATTTGAACAATTCTAGTTTCGCGTTGCAAAAATAATAATTTCTTTATGGCATTTCCACCAACTGTGAGTCATGTCTACCTATATATCACAATTGTATCCAATTGATAATAATTTTACCAAGAGAACCTCCTCAGTTGTAATTTTTACACTATACAATCTTTCTATCTTGTGTTCCTTAAAGAACCAACATGATATGTATTAAAGTAAAAAAATCTTTAGTTCAATTATATGTATATCGATTGATAAGATTATTCCCTTGTGATACCAATTGGAATCTCATCCTAATTGTCACATTATAATGGATAAAGTCTTGGTTGAATTACATTAAATCTAATTATATAGGACACGTATCTCTTTACTGAGAGTGAGATCATATCTTGCATACTTGAATAATCACACATATGTTTCACTATACTCAATGAATACCTTTGACGTTTTGTGGCTAGGATACAATGCTCAGTATTATCAAAGTATAAGAACAAACATATGTGATATCTAGTACCTCAACTCTAAAGATCATAAGCATCATCACAACTCTGATATTTCATTTTGACATTGAGCAAACCTACCATGTGGAATATCTAAGATGATTACGTTCATGGACTTTCTTACTCTTGTAAGTCTTCTTGTGGTTATTTTAGTGTCTCATGGTTATGAGACTTACCATTCTCAATGGTTGGAATCGCGGGCCAAGTTTAGTGATGAACTTCTTACTCTAGACACCCTTCTTAGCTACATCGGATGCAAAAATATACTCGATCTTGTTGGATGTAAGCCTTATGATAAATCTTGTATTTATACATTCAATGGCTTTTATTTATAATATTACAATCTCAAGTATTAATAAAAGGTATTTTGGATATAAAGTTCAAATGCCTTAGCTCTTTAAGTTCAAATATTATTGAATTATATAAATGTTTCTGTAGACCCTGGATATAAAGTTCAAATGCCTTAGATATTTAATTGGATTGAAAGGTGGAGACCAAGGACATTTGGTCACTTGTACCCTAGAATGTTCCTAGCCGCTATTGGGCTGTTAAAACAACTTTTAACAATATAGGCTACCTTGTGAGGTGTTTTCTCTTATGATAATGGTGAGTTTCAAAACCATTAGTAAGAGATACTAGAACAACCACAAGTGGGCTTACTAGTATAATAAGATCCTAAACATGATCATCCAAGATATCTCACATGGTATCTTTTCTCAATGTCAAAATGGGATATCCGAGTTATGATTTTACTTATGATCTTTATGCTTAACGTATCGTATATTACATGTATAGGTTTCTATACCTGATAATATTGAGTGTTACATTTTAGACATAAAACTTCAAAGGTATTAATTAGGTATAGTGTGACATGCATGCGAATATATGAACATGCAAGAATGGATCTATCACTATTAGTAAAAAGAGACATGACCCATGTAATTTGATTTAATATAATTCACCCAATCCTCTGTAATGATTAGGATGAGAGTCCAATGGCTATCACAAGGGATTATGTTATCAATAAAAATACATATGATTGAGCTAGGTTTCTATTTAACCGTATAATGTTGGTCTTTTCGAGTACACAGATAAAGATATCATGGAATTCACATATTATGCCGAATGAGGTTCTCTTGGTTAAATTCCAACCAACTGAACATGACTGTGATATGTAAATAGACGTGACTTAAAGTTGGAAGAAATGACTTAAGGAGAAAAACGTTTTCTTCTAAAATGGAAAAATTAGAATTGTTCTAATTTTTATTGATTAATTGATTAGTTAATTAATTAATTAATTGTTTTCATCATCCAGCTTTTAGTATGGACCTAATGTGTCACACACAATATAGAATTGATGTTAGAAGAGTTCTTGAAAAAAGAATGAGTAGTAATGCTAAACTTAAGAAGTCTATAGGCTAAACTGCAAATGAGAAAATGAAGAAGTCTAGCGTTTTGAACCTTGGACTACATTTATAAAGTGGAAGGCCATAAAATGGTTGCCCCACTCAGTAGATTCGACCACAAGAAAAATTGGCTGCTCTTTGCTCTATCTCAGTCCTTCATGTTTATGAAATTGCGTTTTCCAGTTTGTACTACTGACTTGAATCTTACAACCACCTAAATTCATATAAGAGCTATCCTAGAGCCTGGTGATTAGATATGGTCTTAGAAATCCGAAGAACACTATTCTTTATGAGGTCTTCTGTATGAATATTGTTAGAGGTGAGACATATGTATCACTTCTAAGAGAATCAAGTCTCATATAGCTACATTGTTGATGTTCAGACGCTCTCCGAAGAGTCTACTTAGATCAACCTCGGGAATTACCAACTTTAAAGTTGAAGCACCGGAATAGGTATTGTTTATATTAAAAGAGTTTTAATATTGCTTGATTCTTTATTTTAATGTTAATATAGCTAGATGCAACTTAAGAAATTGGATATTAAATTGTGATTTAATTTTTTTATATTTCGTTGTGCAGATTTTTCAATTTTAATATATGATCCCTTCAAGTAGTATCAAAGCCACCTCCATAATTAACTTAAAATAATTTTTGGGTTATGTTTTATGAATTGTTGAATCATGGAACATTGAAGATATATCGATCACCTGTAAATCCAAAAGAAAGGAAGTAGAGGGAATAATGTCAAAGTTAAAACCAAGATGCCTGAAGGAGCTAGGGTTCTAGACACCGGCTGTGGTGGTGCAATTGCCATGTGCCGCCATCTGTCATCACAACGGCACAATTATGATTGTTCGAACCATCACGGCGTCATGGTAGGATCATGGTTCCCGGGCATGTGGTTTGACTTTCTTTCAAGCGAAATTCGAATTACCTGCAAGTTTGTAGATTCTACAAATTTGGTCTTTCGAATATTTAGGAAGAAAAATCAAACATTCACTAAGCATTTTAATTTGAATTTTAAATCGCCTGTATAAGATTTGATAACTTTTATTTTTATTTTTAAAAAAACTATCAAATCAATTTTGATTTCTTATTTAAAATCTAAATTTTAAATTTTTTAAAATAAAATTTTAATTAATCACATTAAATTATTATTATATATTAATTGATAGATAATTATTATTAATTATTTAAGTTTGATATTTTTCCATGTTTAATTACATCTCTTTTTAATCAAAACTCTATTTTAAATATTTTTAGATAATAATTAATAGACATAGATGTTGGTGCATAAAACTGGTACACACCTCGAGTATGGTCCAGTCGGATGACAAGTGGGTCCTCTTGCTGAGGTGGAGTCGTCGATTGAAAAGTCCTCGAGCGAGCTGTGCTGGGTCCTGGGAGGACCGATCTGCTGTGTCCAAAGTCATGCTCCTCAGGAAGTGTACCTGCAGAAGGTTCAGACCGGGGTTTATCCCGGTGAAGCCCCTACGGAGTGGTAATCAGTGCTCAGAGAGAAAAGGTACATAATATAGCAAGGAAACAAATGAACTCGCACGTAATGTAAGTCATTCAAGCGTACCTCGGGCTTACATAGCCCCTGATATATATAGGCGTTGGAGATAATTAGTCGGGCGTAAACACGATTAATTAGTCGAAACCCTGTGTTTAGCCGATAATTTGGGGCGTTTAGGAGATAATCGTTGGGCTTGGGCTTTTGGGCCCATTCGGCGAAGCCTGCGGGCTTTTGACAAGCCTGTGGTGATGAGCTGGTGAAGGAGCGCAGAGATCCGTGGAGTCCTGGAGAAGAAACAAGGTGAAAATGGGAGTTGGTCGCAGTGAGCGACTGAGTCCCTGAAACTGATCGCTGAGGGCACGGCGTAGAGCTCAGAGCGACACGTCACTGTTGGGCTCCTCGCTCCTCCCTGGGTGTAAATGAGGATCCAAGGAGGAACCGTAGTCGGTGTATGCTCCAACGTGGCGTTGTGGATTCCGGAATACGTCCCTGTCATTGCGAGGGTTGACACGTGGCTAGGTCTCAAGTGCTGACTCAAAGGTGCCCAATAATACCCTCATCAATAGATTTTCAATTAAATACTTGATTTAATATTATTTTAGTTAAAAGTATATTTTAATTATTATTAGATAATAATTGATAGACATATATTTTTAATTAAATATTTAAATGTTATTTTATTTAAAAGTTAGTTTTAATTAGATAATAATTAATAAACAAATATTTTGAATAAAAGTTTAATCTTATTTCAATTAAAAGTCTATTTTAACTATTATTATATAATGATTAATATACAAATATTTTTAATTAAAAAATAATAATTCTGATGTAAATAAAATTTGTATTTTAATTATCCTACAATAATTAATAGATATTGATTTTTTATTTTAAGGAGGGACTGGATTAGGCTTATATTTTATAAAGTTTTATTTTGTTATTATGAGATAATTTTAATGCATATGGAATTTTAATAATTCAAAATTAAATTGGATTATGTTTTAATTATTAATAATAATTCTTATAGATAATTATTATTAATTATTTAAGTTTGATATCTTTCCATGTTTAATTACATCTCTTTTTAATCAAAACTCTATTTTAAATATTTTTAGATAATAATTAATAGACATAAATTTTCAATTAAATACTTAATTTAATATTATTTTAATTAAAAATCTATTTTAATTAATATTAGATAATAATTGATAGACATATATTTTTAATTAAATATTTAAATGTTATTTTATTTAAAAGTTTATTTTAATTAGATAATAATTGATAGACATATATTTTGAATAAAAGTTTAATCTTATTTTAATTAAAAGTCTATTTTAGTTATTATTATATGATGATTAATATACATATATTTTTAATTAAAATATAATAATTCTGATGTAAATAAAATCTCTATTTTAATTATCCTACAATAATTAATAGATATTGATTTTTTTATTTTAAGGAGGATTGGATTAGGCTTATATTTTATAAAGTTTTATTTATTATTATGAGATAATTTTAATGTATATGGAAGTTTGATAATTCAAAATTAAATTGGATTATGTTTTAATTATTATTAAATAATTCTTAATAGATATAGAATCTAATTTATTGTGGAGTAACATTCTAATTAGATTAGAATTATTCTTCTGAGATAAAAATATTTTCCTAATTGGATTAGGAATGTGGGATAATTTTCAAATGTTTACATGTTTATCAAATAATTTTATTTTAATATTATGAGATGCTTTTAATAGACATGGAATTAGGATATTTTAATATTTTAATTTAATTATATTTTAATTATTATTCGATAATATGTTATAGACATAGAATTTAATTTAATTTGAATTAATATTATTATACAATAAGGATAACTTCCTAATTTAATTAGGAAATGCCAATATTTATTAATCCAATCTGATTCATAATAGGATTAACCGGTTCTTGTATATTTTACAAGTGATATATTATATATATTAATTAGGAGATGATCATGGATTAAACCTGTTTGAGCTATGCAATTGGTTTATGGGATTGGTTGTAATATTTTTAGATTGGTCTTTTAAATCTAATTAGTATTGTAATTATTTTTTTGAGGATTTTTCAAGGGTTTGCATGTTGTGCCTCATTTTTATTTTTATTGTATGATCCCCTTCTAGATATCTTTTCCTCCCTATGAAATGTATCCTCTTATTTTTATTATTTTTATTTATATTTATAATTTTAAGAAGACGAAGATGAGACTCAACAATGATAGAAAACCAAGCCTAATTCGGAGCATGAAGTAATGGAGGCCAAGAAATTGAAAGCCCAAGAAAGAGGCCCATTTTATGAGCCATCTTATGTTTAATTAATTACATAACTAAATTAAACCTAAATATTTGGCCCAGCGGCTCAGGCTGAATCAACCTACAAGTACATGATCATCCCAGCCCATTTATATCCGTGTATGGGGTAATTTATTTTATGCTAAGGCGAGTAGTGGTAAGTGAAAGAAGAGAAGTTAAGTGTTTTATTTTGTAGCAATTAACATGCCTGTATGAGGAATTTATTTATTTTTTATATGTATGTGATGCATGTTAAACAAACTAAATAAATTAAAAGATGAGATCTAAATATCCCTCAATGAAAATATTAAGTTGTAAGCGAAAGCATATGAGATATGCATCTTCGTGGTCTTCTACTATGGAGATTTGTTCAGGTAGGGGTTTTATAAGCTTAAAGTCGGGACCTAGCTTTCAGGTGGTATCGTGTCCTAAAAATAAAGCTCACAATGAATTTATCTTTATTTATAATATTCAAAGAGTGGAATAGTGTGGTCCCTTAGCTAGCAATGTGCATATTGAGACCAGCTTGAACCATACTGGGTAGGTGTAACCGAACTAGGGAGATATATCCTTAGCTCTCGGGCGGGCTATGATCAAAATAGAGATCAAACATGAATTTAATCTTACCCAAAAGGTAAGAGGAAAGAGTTGCCTATGCCCAAAAGTGGTAGTTCGTTAGCTGTCGGGCCGATATTTTAATTTCTGAAAGGTTAGGCTAAGTTCTAAATGATCCAGTTGTCTTAGGGACAAACATTGAATAGAAACAAACAAGAGAATTATAAGTGGGCTCGATGTTATTAGATAACGTCAATTAACAAGTTCTAGATACTGTACGATGAGTCTATTGAACAAGTATACAATAGTGAATGCTTGGAGTCTGTCTGTAGCAAGCGCAATTATACTGCAAGATATAACACCTTAAAAGGTATTCTTTCAGGGAGATTGGAGATAAGATCTTCTGTCAGTGAGCTAGAACCCAGGATGATTGTTCATTGTTGGACCACATATTTACCCAAGAGGGGGGGTGAATTGGGCAATTTAAAAAAAATTAAACAAATAATTTACTAATAAATTAAAGGGAAAAGTACATGTTGGCCCAGTGGAATACCCAAGAGGGGGGTAAATTGGGTAATTAAAAAATATCAGAGAAAAAATAACACTTCAAAAATCAAACAATTAATTTTATCCTAAAATTAATTATTATCTTTATAGCAGCGGATAAGTGTAATAAGCTCTAGGTGCACACCCAAACAACACAAGATAAAATAAAGAAAATAAGTAATGCAGTATATACAGATATATCCTGATTCACTAAGCTACTCTTGGCTAATTCAGTCCTTTGAGTCCCATGGAGATTCGCACCCACTAAACTTAAGATTCCTTTACAGGTAGGAACCAAACCCTCAAAATGATTCTTTTCACAGGCTCAGAATCAACCTTTACAAATTTCTTTCTCTAGGCTTAGGAATAACCTCTACTTTTTACAAGCTCAAGAATAACCTAATTCTATTACAAGAAGAATCACAACCTAATTTTTTTTATACCTTAGGCTTAAGAATCAAAATATCACAAAAACACTCCAACTATCCTTTTTCCAGGTAAGGATGGAATATTTACAAAATTTACTCAAAATCAATTCTATCTAGGAAGAATTACTACCTCAATCTCTTTACAGGAAGAGACTGAAAACCAGCTACCCTTTGATTAAATATCCCCAACAATATTTAATCCATTACACTACTTACCAATACAAATTGATAAGTAGATTATCTCACTCGGTGCTTCTATCACCCCAGATAAATTAAAACTCGATTAATATCTCAAATCTAGTGATAGAAAAGTGTGAGATTGAAAATCTGATTTTAAACAAAAGATGGATAACAAATAATTGAGCATATAATCAGATTCAAGAAATTGTTTATAAAATAATTTCTTAAATAAAAATAAGAAATAATTTCTAAAGATCAATTTCCAACAATTAAACAAACAATGCACCAAAGAAAGTAATTGAAAAGATCTCACCGGGAATCCACAGAAAAAATAAATAGAGCGATGATACTTCAGATCCGATAGCAGCAAAGATTACTAGCAATGATTCTCAAGATCATCTCTTAGAATAGCTCTCACAAAATCTCAGAAAGATAACTCTTAGAACAACACAATATGATCTTATTTCTTTAAGCTCACTTATCTTGATTTTATGTTTCACTGCTTAATAATATATGAAAAACGCAGGTCTATATATATGGGAAATAAATAAGCTCTCTAACGGCTAGTTCCCATTTATCATGACACTTAAATGCTCTCTTAGACCCCGTATATCATTATGACTTCATTTTGGTTCAATTTACTTAATAAATGGCTTTTAAATTTTTCAATTAAGTCCCCCAAATATTTCTCAATCTCAATTAAATATACTAGAAACAATTTTATGTACCAAATTAAGAAACATTAAAATTTAATGAACCAACTTAATAGGATTTAAATAATAGGTGAAGTATATCTTAAATATCATAAGATCCCTTAAATCTCTCACAAATCCCAACAAAAAAATGGCTACTTTTAGATATGAATTCGGAATCCTCATTATCCTGAAATAGTGCTCTCAGTCGACCGGTCAGTCAACTGCTAGATTCAGGATGTAGCCAAGCCAAAGCTGCTGCGTTCATCGGTTGACCTATCTATCGACTTGGAGATTTAGAGAGTTCGATTTACCTTCACCGGTCGACCTACCTGTCGACTTAGAGATATAAAAAGTTCATTTTCTCTTCACCGGTCGACTTACCTGTAGACTTAGAGATATAGAGAGTTCTGTCTGCTTTGTCCGGTCGACTTACCAATCGATTTATGTATACTGGATCTCTTTTCTGAACTCGTTTTTAACTTTTTCTTATTTACATTTTCTCCCCTTTAACCATTTTCTTTTTTAATTAAGCTCCACTAACTTCTTAAATTCCATTTTAGTCAATTATAAATATTTCTTTCCAAATACACATATGAGCAAATAATTTCATCTTATCAAAACACACATAAACAATAATTTTTTTTGTGCCGTGTGAGTTCCTAATTGGGATATTAAGAGTTGAAATTCACCTGAATTGTTTTCCCTAATTTCGTCAAACTCTTAATTCTTCATCATCTTTGATATTATCATTTAGCATCCATTCATAATTTGTCATCGCATCTTCATCACTGGAACTTAATTAACTGAAACACTTAACAAACCATTAGTTTCACCAAAATATCAACACTTAATTGTTCATCAAAATCTTAGGATCAACAGTACATTTTAGACTCTCTAACTATTGACACGTTTCTAAATAGTCCTTCTAAGTTTACGCGTTTCATTTTAAACCCTCTAGTATCAACACGTTTTTAAATGGTCATTCTGTTAAAATTTTTGTCAAAAGTAACAGAATGGAGAGTCAAAATAATATTTTTACCTTTTTTTAAATTTTTAATCATTTTCTCTTCTTCTTTTTTTCCCACTCAACTCTCTCTCTCTCTTCCTCCCTCACTCTCTCCCATTCCTCTTCTTTTTCCTCAACTTTTTCATTACCTCCATTGACAATCTCACTTCCTTCATCTCCAAACAAACCCTTATCATCTCATTCTTGTGCTCAATCTCCTCGTGAACCCTAGCCACTAGACTCCCCATCGTGTCTAAATCTCGATTCTAAATGTAAGTACCCTTTGCCGCCACATCGAGTTGATTCCCAATTTTCCTCAGAAATCGAAAACTCAGAATTCTGTTCTTCATAGGGCTTACGAGAAACTCTATAATCACAGATCCCATGACGAAACCCAAGAGCGTGTGGGTCACGACGACGTCAGTCGCAATCATGACCAAACCACAAGCTAACGTCACGCAAACATCGGATGCCTTGTTCAAAAATCAATCAGTCTATCCTCCTTGAAACCCTAATTCTCTTCAATTTCTGGTGATGCAAAACCAACGAGTATCTGTTGTAGATAATCATGAAATCCTGAGATTTGAGATTTGAAAAAGAATTTTTTGTGATGAGGAAAGAGCTCAAATCTGATGAGATTTGGCTGGGAGAATGATTCTCAAGTTGAATCGAGTGCAATTGGATTATGCTCTTGAGAAGCTCTGTGCAGATCTTGGATGTCTCGAAGCTAATATCGAAGTAATCAAAAAGTAAGGTTTTGAGATTGGATTTTTTAGTAGGGTTTTTGATTCGAGGATTGTTGCTAATTGTTTTTGGTCGGGATCTAGGAGGATTTTAGCGAAATTGTGATAATAAAATCTGGATGAAGATGGATATGAAGATACCTCGTTTACCAGGAGTTCATTAGCCTTGATAAAGAAATCGACGAAGGATTTTGTTTGGATTGCGCAAACATACTCCTCGTTTACGTTCAGGGTGGCACCCCCCGATACAAGGGTGATTCCACCCATGAAATAGGGGGTGGTACTCCTCGTAACAGGGGGTGAACCACCCCTGTTACCGGGGTGGAATCACCTTAGTAATAAGGGTGATTCCAGCGGGAAAAGTAAAAGGAAGAGAGAAAGAGGGGAGGAGAAAATGAGAAAGAGAAAGAGAGATAAGTGAAAAAAGAGAAAAAAGAAAAAGAAAAAGAGAAAATGATTAAAAAATTAAAAAATGTAAAAATACTATTTTGTCTCTCCATTCTATTATTTTTAATAGAAGGACCATTTAAAAACATGTTGATACGTAGAGGGTTCAAAATGAAATGTGTAAACTTATAAGGACTACTTAGAAACATGTCAAAAGTTAGAGGGTTTAAAATATACTTTTCCCCAAATTAAATTACCAATTTTTGTAACTAGTTGTTATCTTGAATTCAAGTGAAAATGTGAATTAACTAAGTGCATAACCAAACATATAAGAGATAGAGAAATTGACACAAAGATTTATCTTGGTTTGGTAAACTACTCTTACTTACGTCTAGTCCTTTGAGGTTCCACAGGGATTTCACATTTCACTAAACCTGATCCTTTTCTTAGGTAGTAACCAAACATTTACAATCTCTTTTCCTGACGCAAGATTAACCTAATTGTTTTCCCAGGCTCAGAATAAAACATTTACAATCTTTTTACCAGACTAAAGACTAACCTAATTCTTTCTGTAGGCTAAGAATCAAACCTATCTATTTTTCAAGTTAAAGACAAACCCTATCTTTATTACAAGCTAAAGACTATCCTTATATTTTTCTCAGGCTAAATATTAACCCTTGATTAAGTAGCGTCCCTGTATTCCTAATCTACTCTCACTTAGACCAAGTATGTTTAGGATTAAGCCACAACTCACAAATACAAAAAAAAAAAAAAAAAAATTGATTTTTCTCACAAGAGTTTCTACCACCTCAAATCAAAATATAATCAATTAATGCCCCGATACTATTTGATAAAAATATATGTGAGAATATAAATCTGATTATAAACAATTATAGCATAGAGATTATAGAAATCAGTTGTTCAGGAAAAATTCTTTTCACAAGATTTTCAGGATATTCAAAGATTGAAACAATTTTTCAATAAAAAAAATACTATAAGCAATCAATAGATATTAATTAATTAAAGCACAAAAATTTGAGCAAGTAAACAAGAACATTCTTACTGGGATTCCTTTAGGAAGATCAAATGTAAGACTCAAACCCGGTATAGTAAAATCAACACTTTCTTCAATCAAGAATATTTTGCAAAAATTTTCTCTCAAAAATATTTCAAAATATGATACGATCTATATTTTTAAAACTCTAAAAAATGTATGTATTCTTGCTGATTTTTTTGATTAATTTAAATGAAATTTCTAGGTCCATATATATAGATTCTAAACAATGCTTATAAAGGTTATTTTTTAAAAGATATACCCAAAAATAGCATATATAGACCCCATATATTAATCCATTTAAATCAATAATCTTTGACCAATAAATGAACTTTAAAAAATCGTGACTTAGTCCCAAAAATATTTTAATTAAAACCTCATAAAGATAGAAAGAAGTTTTCACGGTAAAAATCATAGAATCAGAGAATTTGTGGACTAAATATTAAGATCTTCAAAATATATGATATATCTTCGAAATTAGTCAAAGCCTATTTAAATATAATATATCAAATCCAAATAAAAAATAAAAAAAAAATAGGTAGAGGATCTTTTAAAACATTCTGGTCCAAAGATCTAAAATTTGCCAATTCGATCAACCGGTGTCCACAAGTGGTTGATCGTTTGACCTCCAAATGTTAGATTTCTAGCCATTAAACCCTAAGTTAGTTGACTGGTTCCTCAACCAGCTAGAACCTAAATCATTCATTCATCTAGGGGGTCGACCATTCACCCAAAAACCATCAACTTGAATTAGGCGGTCGACCGCTTCCTTTTCCCAGTCAACCGTTCAGGTTGAAAAAATATATTTTCTTTAATTTTTGAATATTTTATCAATCAAAATTTTAGGAAACATATTTTGACACTTAAATTTATCATTGCTTACCATATTTCAACTTAATTTTAAGTATTATGCGTGATCCTAATCGGGTTGCATTAAGAGCATAAAAAGAATTGAGGTGTTTTACCTAGAAATACAAAAATTCTTATTACTAAAAAATTCTTCAAATTAGTCATTGCAACCATCTCAATTTTTCTTAGATATCTTATTGAAAATTATTTTTTTCTTATTTGTTCAATCGGAACTAAAATCTGAAATACTCAACACATATTAGTTTCTTAAAACATCAACGTTAATTGATTCATCAAAACATCTAGGGTCAGCAATCTACCACTTTTTAATGATGACAATTCAGATCATAATGAGAAAATAAATTTAATCATATAGAGAGATGCAATGATAGTTAAAGATATTTTAAGAAATTTTTTTCAAAACATATTTTCCCTCCTTAATAAAAGTACTTACAAAATCATGAAAACATCATATTCTCTCCCCTTTTGTCATATAAAAAAATGGAGATGTATGAATCAAAACATCTAAAGATATGGGTAAAAATATTTTCATGATTCAATTTTGAAAATTTCAAAACAATCTAGGGCCTCTAGGCGAACATAATTTTGCCTAACTATTCCCAAACCTCGAATAATTTTTTAAAACATATTTTGCCCAAGGTTTTGAAAAATATTGTAAAATATTTTTCCTTTGTACCAAATCTCAAAATTTTAAAGGTTTAAAAATTAACTTTGAGGTACTGATAAAAATAATTTTGAATTATGACAATGAATACCAATAATATATTCTTAAACCAATGAAAAACTTTTACTTTGAGGGATTTACTTTAAAACCAAATAAAGATTTTTCTGATGAAATGAATAACCATTAAAAAAAAAAACTCTTTTTTTTTCAAGAAATTTGATTTTAAAGATAAATATGTTAAAAAAATTAGGCAAGATTCAATTCAATTAAAATATCAAACAAAACAAGATAATTATAAGGACAAATTTAATCTATTTTATATGGATCACTTTGGGACAATTTGTGAGATTAAAACTAGATAGAATTCATGATAAACCATCCAAAAGATAATATCCAAAATAAACTAGATTATATAAATGATAATATCCGAAATAAACTAGATCATCCAAACATAAAATATCTAGTTGAGATATCCATCACAATACCTATGTTCTTTAACATAAAGCAAAAAAGAGAATTACTAGATAACCATTAAGAAGAAACTAGAACCATGAAACAATCGCTAGGCCATAGGAAAACCAGAATGTGGGGGAGGATAATATGAGCTTGACGGTCCTGAAAAACTAGGGGGTGGATAGAAAGCCTGACGATTCTGAATCATATCACAAATCTGATTTACTGACATTGTCAAACCATCAAGCCTTCAATCTAATACTTCAATGTGCTATTGAAAATTATCAAATTTAACCTGTAACTGATCAAGCCTTTGATGGATACCGTCTAAATGTCTTGATGCATTTCTATCTTTTTGCATTTCCGATTTTTTTTTTTCATTAAGATAGGATCCATCGATTTTGCACAAACTCATACCCCATGAAACGAATTGTGTTTATGTTAAGTAGGAAGTATTTCTCATGTAGTAAGTTTACTAATCGTCACTAAGGAGAACTTGGAAATTTTGTATAACGTAACATACAATATCAACGTACGGTAATACACGAGACCCAACATTCAATTGATACTGCATGTATCCTATGATAAGAGATGGGAGATCAATTTTAGTCCTCTTCATAATAGAATGCAATGTGAACGTATCATAGTCAATTACCATGGAATTATGACTATCACGGGGAACAATAGCAAGAGTAATGATAGAATGGTAGATACGCTTTTCAAGATCTAGAGACGTGGCTTTAAAATCAATAATATCCAATTCCTAACGAACTTGTTCAAGATTAAATTTGATTAAAGCCAAGTGGGTGTGTTACGGGGAAATATCGTTCATCTTTTAAATTCAAGTGTACATGCAAACACATCCAATCGTTGATCAGTATTCACACCATTCACGTACAATCAAAGTTTATTCTCAACTAGATGAAAATTACTGTAGAGCAATTTCACCTAGTGACTAACATCTGCCTTCTAACAGAAATTCATCCCACCCTAATCTTTTAAACTTGGACAAAACATTAATTCGTCCAGATAGAAGTTCTTTAAAGTGGATGAGCCTACTAAACACCACTTTTATGTTGCCTACGTCATTTTGAAACTTACTTTGGCTTTCCAAACTCAAGAACTTTTCATTGTCAAAATCCATTATTTGAGCTCCTTTTTTTTTTTTTTTCTAATTCTTTTTTTTTTTCTTTCTTAGAGCCATATAACAAATAGCATAATCCAAGAGACCTTAAAGATGAGACTAAGACCAAATAACCAACATACAAACACAGATCTGACAATTCCAATATAAAAACTCAATAAAATCAAGAAATGGGTATGAATCTTACCAAGAGTGAGTGATTTGGAGAGAAAGAACCGCGAGAATGAAGAACCAACCCTTTTACATTTAAATCACATTTCACATATCACAAATCAACTAGATCTAGCCTTTTGATAGAAAGATCTTTGAATATGGACGAAGGTGATAGGTTTTGGTTAAATGGATCTTGGAGAGAATGATAAATGAATCATACAAATGAGAGAAAGTCCTAGATTCATGAACCTATACTGTCAGAAAACGGTCGACCGGTCTATAGGATGGTTGACCGGTCTCTTAAAAACTATATCTTAAGCTTCTTCTTCACTTTTGCGATCAACCAGTCAAGCTGGTGGTCTACAAGTCAAGCTAAATTTTGACAGTTTTGTTAATTTTTAACCTTATTTATATCTCAAATGATCCTCATAAAATTGTTATAAAAAAACGTATTAAATACTAAATTAAAACATATTAACTTTATATATTATGATAATTTATAACATATTGAGATGCATCAGTCTCCTTAACAAAATTTATATACTTAAACTTAAGGAAGTTTGACCTACCTTTTTCATCCTTGAGAGCTACTGGTGTATGTACCCTAATTTTATGACCAACACAAGTCTCAGCCTCCTGTGTAACAATTGTTTGAATTGCTTTGATATTTTGGGATATATCTAGTTGATTCACCTTGATAATGTCTTTGTTTAGTTTGGGCATCTCCGGTTGAACTCTAGTAACAAGTACTTTGCCCTTCTTTGATACTTGTGATTGATCAAACTTGTATTGATCCACAATGATTTTATATATTGTTATAATTTTGAGGTTGTACTATTTTCTAATGATAATCATTGTTTTACCTTGCGTACTAAATCCACAACTATCTAAAATCATCCACTTTATGCCTTGGTACATTATTCTCATTCATTCTCCTTGGCCTAGTAAATCTTGCATTTTTACTTGCATGAAACATTTCTTTTCTTCGTATCTAGTTACTTTTGGATCCAATTGGATAACCATGCAGTTGATAATACTATTTCTCAAGATGACCATGTTTCCCACAATAATAGCATCTAAATACATTTAGGTTCTTCTTACGATAATAAATTTTCCGTGTAGAGGCACAATATTGATAATGATAATGTGATGTTATCTTCGAGTCGATCGATTTTTCAAAAACATTAGGTTTCTTAGAATTCTTGAATTTTTCAACACTGTCCTTAAGATTTTTTTGAGTCTATTTGAGTTTCCATTCCATTACGCCAATATTCACTCGTAGATCAAAAAATTTCTTATTGATAAATTCAATATCATCATACAAGATTCTAGAATCATTTTCAACTGAGTGTATTTTCAAACGTGCTTTATCGAGTTTATACCTTGAATTTTCTAATTTAAAATTTAATGCCTTATTTAATTTTTTAACATTTCTAAAATTTCCAATCCTTTGTTGAAGATTTGAGATATCGTTTTTCATAAAAGAATTTTCTTGTTTAAGAGATTCAACATTATCAAGAAAGTTGTTTATTTCGAGAAGAACATTTGAAAATTCCTTAGTTTCAAAATATTTATCCAAATCATTATTTTGACGAGATAAAACAATAACAAACTTTTTATTTTCAAGAGTCAAATTTTTGGAAACGTTTTAAATTTTCTTTAGTAAGAAACCTTGTAAAAATGAAAAGTTTTGCAATAACATTAGGATTCACCTTATTATCATTATATTTATCATTTCCACCTATAGAACATTGATTCTTAGAACAGGTAGGAGACACATATTCATTGTCTACTATGCAATCGATGTGATCGTGTTAGCTAGGATATGAACCCTATTTATCTAAGCCATCTCTGATAGCAACTGTTGGTCTACAGATCTACCCAAAGGGGATAAATTAGGTAGTTTAAAAAATTTAAACAAATAATTTATCAATAAAGTAAATCACCAATTTCCCTAACCGATTGTTAGCTTGAATTAAAGAGAAATTGTTAATTAACTAAGTGCACAATCAAACAGATACAACATGGAGAAATTGATACAAATATTTATCTTAATTCAGTAAGCTACTCTTACCTACATCTAGTCCCCTAAGCTCCCGCAGAAATTTCGCAATCAGATAAACCCGATCCCTTTCCCAAGTAGAAACCAAACCTTTACAATCTTTTCCACAGGCGCAAGGTTAACCAAATTATTTTACCAGGCTTAGAATCAAATGTTTACATTCTTTTTACCAGCTGAAGACTAACTGATTCTTTTGCAGACTCAGAATCAAACCTATATTTTTTCCAGGCTAAAGACTAACGCTATTTTTTTTTTCCAGACTAAAGATTAATCCTTGATTAGGCAACATCACTGTATTCCTAATCCACTCTCACTTAGACCAATTACGTTTAGGCTTCATCCATAACTCAAAAATAAAATAAAATATTGATTCTTCTCACATGAGCTTCTATCACCTCAAATCAAAATATAATCAATTAATGGCCCGATACTATGTGAGGATACAAATCTAATTATAAATAATTATAGCACAAATATTATAAAAATCATATTTTTAGAAAAAAATTGTTTCACAAGATTTTCAGGATATTCAAATATGAAAACAATTTTTCAATCAAAAATACTACAAGCACAATCAATAGATATTTATAAGTTAAAGCATAGAAATTTGAGAAAATAAATAAGAACATTCTTACTGGGATATATTTAGGAAGATCAAACGTAAGACTCAAACTTGGTATAGCAAAATCAACACTTTCTTCAATTAAAGATATTTTGTAAAACTTTTCTCTCAAAAATATTTTTGAAAATAATGCAATCTCTCTTTTTAAAAAAATTAAAAATATTTGTATTCTTGATTATATATTGATTAATTTAAACGAAATTCACTGGTCTATATATATAGATTTTAAACTAGGCCTGTAACGGTTATTCTTTGAAAGATATATTAAAAAATAACATATGTAGACCCCATATATTAAATCCATTTAAATCTGTAATCTTTGACCCTAAATAAACTTTCAAAACTTCACTATTTAGCCCCAAAAATATTTTAATTAAATCCTCATAAAGATATAAACAAGTTTTCCTGGTAAAAATCATAGAATCAGAGAATATGTGAACTAAATATCAAGATTTTAAAAATGTAAGATATATCTTTAAAATATGTCAAAACTCATTTAAAATATAATATATTAATGTAAGACCCAAATTTTTTGCATACGCATAATTTTAGTTGCATTCTAGAACATTTAGAAAATAATGGGATAAATTGTGTCAAATCATATTTATTTCAAAAATTTTAGGGGTTAATTAACAATTTTAAAAATATTAATTTTAGATTTTGAGTTTAACTAATAACTTAAAGATAATTGAGGTGGGGGGGATTAATGTAATTTCATAATAAATAAATAAATGAATTAAGTAAGTGGGGTGAGATCATTTCCTTCATTGAGAAGGAAATGACCTCCCATATATATATATATATGCACACACATTTCAACCATTACAAAACACAAAGAAAAAAAAGAAGAAAGAGGGTTTGGTCGGCAGTGTATCGTTCATCCGACGATCGTGTCGTGTGGGTGGCGTCGTCGTCAGTCAGGTGGTGTGTGGGTGGCGTCGTCGTCAGTCAGGTGGTGTGTGGGTCGTTGATCACCAGCGGGGTGTGTGTGTACGTGTGTGTATGTTCGTCCGTTCGTCTGATGAGTGTGGGTGTGTACGTGTATTATTGCTCGTCCGTTCAACGTATGTATGGGTGTGTGATCGTCGTTGTTGGTCAGCGATGTATGTAGGTTCTGCCGACTGTGTGTATGTTGTTTGATCGATTGTGTGGGTGTGTCGTTCGGTCCGACGGTATAACTGTGTATGTATGTTCGTCGCCGGTAGTGTGTGTGTGTGTTCCTCCGATTGATCCGACGTGCATATGTGAGTGTTGTTCAGTGATCGTTCGATGTGTGTGTATGTGAGTGTAAGCGTCGTTGTTCCTCCGGCATGGGTGTGTATATGTGTACTGTTCCGTCGTTGACGATGTGTGGGGGTCGTCAATTTCGTGGGTGTGTGTATTCAGACGGTTGTATGTGTGTGTGTTCGGTTGTTCGCCACCGAGGTGTGTGTGTGTGTGTGTGATCGTCGTTCGTGTGTTTGTGTGCTCCGTCAATTTAGTGTGCGTGTGTGTGTTGCCGGTCGACTGCTGGCGTGTGTGTGTGTCACCGGCGATGAGTGAGTGAGTGTGTGTGTGTGTCGGTTGAACCAGCAAGCAAAAGAAAAAAAAATAAAAATAAATAACCTCTCGGCCGACAAAGGATTCGAAACAGGTAACGAATTCGTCGATTAATATTTTTTTCAAATCAAATTATTAGCATTACATTTCCGTAATCGTGACGATAATAATTTTTGCAACCGTTAATTTTAAAAATGTTATACAATGAATATTAATATAGTGAATTGGGGTAAATAATAATTTTGCATAATTAAATTTTAGGAATGGGAAATTGTGCATTTTAGGGTCACGCATTGCATATTAAGGTTATTTTAAATAAAAATATTAATTTAGGCCCTATAGCTGTTAGGTTCACAGGCATCGGCGTCCTGGTAGTTTTGACGACGGTACTTTTGCAGTGCGAAAATCGAGGTGAGTGTACTGTCTTCTATGTAAATTTACAAATTATATTTTTGTATTAATTGTGGAAAAAAAAAGTGTTTATTAAAATTTGACGATTTTATGACTTATGTAGATCAAGTAGATTTTAAATGTGGAAAGTGATTTTTGTCCAACTATACCATAGTCTGATCTCGTTAGGAGGGCATGTCCTGCGGGATGGTATTGGCATGTTAGGAGGGCACGTCCTGCAGGTGGTTGATTATGTTGTGATATATTATGACCTGTCAGGAGTCCCAGTCCTGCAGGTGATTGATTATATTATGATATGTTAGGAGGATTAGTCCTGCAAGTGGTTGTTGATATTATGACCTATCAGAAGGATTAGTCCTGCAGGTAGTTATTAATATTATGACATGTCAGAAAGATTAGTCCTACAGGTGGTTATTGATATTATGACTTGTCAAAAGGATTAAACCTGCAAGTAGTTGATTGACCCGTCAGGAGTGCAAATCCTGCGGGTGGTACCCCTACCATTGGGGATAATAAATGGCCCTGGCACTAATAGTCACGTTAGATGGCACAATTGTACAGGTTACGATACTATCGTAACTCCCGATCGTGAGGTAAAAATGATCGTATGGCTAGTAGAAAACGATGTGTGGGGTATTTTATTATACGATGAACTACCTGGATTGATTGACTTAAATATATTATTTTAAGTGGGTTGACATAAGTATATTATTTTATGGCTTTGGTGATAGTGGAAATTGATTTCCAGCCTGGTATGCGGTTATATGATATTATATTTTGAAACGTGGTATTTGATAATTGTGCTTGATCCATAAAATATTTTTATATTATGAAAACAATACACCGATAAAATATTTAGTTTCAGGTGCCGCAGCTAAGAGTGGGTCCACTACTAGCACTAGGTAGAGTCTGGAGGTAGTGTCATTTTGGAAGTGGGCCGATCGGATGTGAACCGTGGAAGGTTTAGGCTGTTTGGGATTATGTTGTGAATATTTGGGACTGATATATTCGTTGATAGAGTCAATAGTGTCAAGTCGGCGTCACGCCCAGTCTCGAGTGACGGGTGCCCGGGGTGGGGTATGACAATTAACGTCCAATCCAAGAAAGATAAGTAGAAGATCTTTTAAAACATTTTAGTCAAATATTTAAAATTTACCAATTTGGTCGACCGGTCAACACAAGTGGCTGACCGTTTAACCTCCAACGGCTAAATTTCTAGCCATTCAACCCTAAGCCATTAGTTCATCCAGAAAATTGATCGTTTACATAGAAACCCAAAAACCATTAACCTAAATCAGCTCGCGTACTGCTTTCCTTTTGTTAGTCCACCTTTCAGCCCCGAAAAAACATATTTTCTTTAATTTTTTTTTTTTTAGTTAGCAAGAGAAGTCATTTTTTTTTTGTGCTCTTACACTTCAATGATATGGTATTTTCATATCTCCTTTACTTGGGTATCTTTTATACTTCATTGTTCAGTTTATTGACGTCTTGTCTTTTAAAGAAACAAATAAGCATTGTTTACTATGTTTAATGCTATGTTCTTAGTATAATGTTGGGATTCTCTGAAGGGATTGGATATTTAAATTTATAAATCTATGCAGCGACATATCAAAAATATAAATCATAATATAATATCCAATTCTTTTAACTCGGATTCAACGGTATTGACATTAACAAAAGTAGGCAATATTTAAACACTTTTAATAAGTAGGCAGTATTTAAACACTTTTAATATAAATATTACCTCTTCTTGTGTTTTATCCTCAAAGTTGGTAGCTCCTAAGACGTCATTTGAGTTTGTGTTTCGTTAACAGTTGTTCTTCGCTATTTCGATTGTGTTTGCCATTATTCTTTGATTATATGCTTGTTTAGATATATAGAGAATACGGGATTTGACACTCGGGAGAAGTAACCCCGAATTCGGATTAGGATAAACACAACGCGACGATCTAATAACCTGTGAGGGAGTTAGAGAGTGTTCAATCAATGACGTTGAGACAAGACGCATGTGACCTAGTGTCGTTAAGACGTTGAGGGGGATTTCTTCATTGACGCGAAGTCGCATATTCACTCGTCTTACACTCGAGAGGGGTGGCGAGTGAGTTTACGATACAAAGATTGTCGAATAGGTTGAATGTCGTTATTGTAAACTAAATGAGACCAAACACGTTTTTGTAAACAAAGTTAATCCCTAAGAAATCTTTTCCCTAAACATCTCAATATAATATTATTATAGTTAGATTAATTAACTTAGTATTAGTATTAATTAATTATAAACTCAATTTATGTCGTCTAGATAAAATTAGGTTATGACAATCGTGGTACTTGACAATAATCTCAACCAATCCCTATGGATACGACAACCCTTAATCCTTCCCATCTATACTGAAACTTCACCCGTACACTTGCGGTGAAAGTGGCGACATAATATTCCGCCACCAAGTTTTTGGCTCCGTTGTCGGGGCCTGTGTTTAAGAATATTGTCGATATTGTGAGTAAATGACCCGATTTTAATTTAGGCATTTCTTTTGTGTATAATTTTTGTTTGTAGTTTTGTTTTTATTTCTTATACATGGTACTTGGAGATGTTAGATTGATAAGTATTGATGCAATTCTTTTAACGGGATTCTGATCCGTTTTACTGTGCTTAGGATCGATACAAGGAATTGTTATTCCGATTTCTGAACCATCATTTCCCGAGGGAGTGTCAACTACTGAACTTCCTCGGTGGGTTACTAGCCGCAACAAGAAATTGGGTTGAAAGAGAAAACAGTACCACCTCTTTCGACCAATTAACCACGGACGAAACCTATCGATTGTTAGAAGACATGGCCGAGTTCGATTTTTAGTATTGGAATTACTCACCAAGTTATCAAAGCTTGGGGGATAGTTTCACCGCTTTGGATCCATAGATTGACACACCGGACCATTATGTTGAGTCTTCTCCCATCCTGAAAGAAATATTTGCTAATTTTATTAGAGAGACCTAGGCGTTCTGGAGGGAGACAAATGACCGGATCGATAAGCATGAAGATCGTCTTGACAACATTGAGATGATTTGCACTGAAATCGATGCGACCATAACGGCTCTTTAGATGCAAATCAGTCAATTAATCTGCTTGATTAAGACTGAGTCAGACGTGGTGGCACTAGGAGATTCACAAGCCACATTCAGTGAAAGCCACCATGAGGAGCCGAAAACGAGTGGAAGGAGCTTAGGAGAGTTTAAATATGATTATCCGAATGAGTTGGAAACCTAAGACTAGATTAACGATTGTGATTCTTCACCAATGGAGATTTAAATTATGATGCCACCATCGATCCCAGACGATTACATCTACGAGGATCCGATGTGGCTTACTTGTCCTTTGCCTCTATTAGCAATGTTCTTTCACGCCCACCAAGTACATAAGCCGGTGAGGCGTGTTGTTGAAAGATCAAGCCATCCAGAGCCAAATCTCACCAAGCTTGAGGGCGTACTGAATCAAGACCCGTATGTAGTGTTGTTTGACACTTACTATGGGCAAAAGCCGCTATTTGATGAGTCGTTCTTCGTGTCAGGCCGAGGACATTAAACCAAGCACTTCTTGGGAGGCAACCCAAGTTAAAAATAAGTTAAATTCGTCACAGCCAACTTGATTTGGAGGCAAGATTCTCTCGCTTCCCAGGTACGTATTCTAAACCCCCGTCTTCATTATCATGCTATATACTGTCATTGGGATCGTTGATGGGTCGTTTTGGGCACTGCTTGTTTTAAGTTCGGAAGTGATGTGTAGTATTTTAATATTGTTAGTTTATGTTGTTTTGTTTTTATTGTATGCATGTTTGTTTAGTTTAGTTATTTTGATGTGCTGAGTTTTGACTTCATCTGGGTCATTACCCGATGATGAGTATGTCCCGTGATTGTTTATTGAGGTCGAGCTTAAAGCTCATTCATGTGTGTTCTGTATGTTTGACGTATCGTTTTAGTAAAAGTTATTGTAGATCCTAAATACACGAGCACGTAAACTCAATGTATAACTGTCTATTTGATTTAAAAACGATTATTTGTCAACCAATTTCATGACAATAGGGATTTCAGAACCTGATTTTGGGGGAAATTCGAGGCAAAATCTTAGGCGAGATAATTCAGGAGATATGATTTAAGCATTTATTTGATCACTTAAGCCTTTGAAGCTTACATTGTTAAATATTTATCCCTTGTTACCTTGTTGAAGCCTGAAAACCATTTTAATTCTGAACACTTCACTAATACCATGGCCAATTGAATTCTTTACCAACCTATATCGCTGAATCGAAGACACAATTTGAGTAAATCAAGTTTGCAGTTGCAAATGCTACTTGATATGAGCGATTGGGTTTGGCGTGAACTTTTAATTGGTTCGGTATTCAAACACTCACTTGTCGTTTTTCTTTCGTTTAAACCACACCCGCGAAATTCTAATAATCGAATAAGTTTCGGGGTGTGATTGTTTGAAAAAAAAAACATATGTAAATATTATTCAATTTATGTTTCTTTTGATAAGCGAGTACATCGGTCTTAAATATATGTTCAAGGTTGTTTCCAATATTATCTATGGGGGTTCGAGAGTGATTTTGTGCCAAGCATGTGCCTCGAGTATCGTTACGTTAACAAAGTTAACCCGTTTTCTATTCCGATATACCCTTAGCCATTCGTCCAAAACCGAACCAAGTCCTAAGGATCTTTTTAGATTTCTTCGAGCCTGCATTAGTGGAGAATAGATCCCAAGTAAGGCTTATGGACTCCCTATACCTAAATGGTTTTAGTCATGAACTTTATTGAGGGATTATCTCATTTAATCGATAGATAGTTGTATAGTTGAGTTTTATCACACATACTTTGACAGGATCTAGAATGACGCTTACTATCATCGAAGGTTGAAATTCTAGAACATCACATGGTGTGATTTATTCTTAAACTTAATAGGATTGGGGGCCGATGAGGGAAAAATCGTTTGGCCGGTAGATGATATTCAAATCTTGCACAAAATTGTTTTTAGTGTTTTTCATTGTTAGTTTTTAATTTCATAATTAGTTGTTATATTTTCTTGTATTGTGTGGGTGTTTTACTTGAGGACTAGCAAAATTCCGAGTTTGGGGGTATTTGATAGGTGTAATTTACCTATCTATTTTCAAATTGAACTTGTTAGTTTTCGAGTACGTTTATTACGTTTTAATACGTTTTATGTATTTTTGTATAAATAAGGTTTGTGGGATGAAAAATCATGAAAACAGATAAAAAATTATCAAATCGGATCAAGAACGGTGGGAAAATAAGCGTGAGGGCAAAATTCTGAAATACAACCCACTGACGCGGCGTCCAGACCACTGTCGCGGCGGTCAATATGCAGAGAAGGCCTTTTTTTGCTGAAATCCCACCGCCGAGGTGGTGAAACAACATAGAGGTATCTACTCCCACCGTTGAGCCTACAGCCGAGGTCGTGACTTAACCGACATACCCACTGCTGGGGCGATCACTCTGTACAGCTGTTAAATATTTATTTAGATATTTTACTCCCTATTTAAGCCATTCTCATCTCTTATTCTCTAACCCCCTCCCCCACGGCTATAGGAGACCCCTTAGGGTTCCTAATATTTTGAAAGTGTTTTGGGGTGTGCTCAACCAATTCCGAAAGAGAAAAACACGTTTCGAAGAAGGAGAAGCGATCGTTCAATGGTTTTAGCGACAAATCTTCGAAGTACGGCTAAGTTCTTCTATTTCTCTTTTTATTTTCTTAACTTTGGTAGGTTGTTGAGCATGTTTAACTCATTTTTCATTGTATAAATGGTTAAGGTCATGAGTTAAATGGATTTTGTCTAGAGATTAATAATATTTATGAAATCATTGTTTGTTTGAGTTTGTGTTTCGTTAAGGGTTGTTCTTCGCTATTTCGATTGTGTTTACCGTTATTATTTTATTATATGCTTGTTTAGATATATAGAGAATACGGGGTTTGACACTCGGGAGAGGTAACCCTGAATTCGGATTAGGGTAAACACAACGCAACGATCTAATAACCTGGGAGGGAGTTAGAAAGTATGCAATCAATGACGTTGGGACAAGACTCATGTGACCTAGTGTCATTTAGACATTGAGAGGGACTTCTTCGTTGACGCGAAGTCTCATATTCACTCATCTTACACTTGGGAGAGGTGGCGAGTGAGTTTATGATATAGAGATTTTCGGATAGGTTGAATTCCGTTATGTAAACTAAATGAGATCAAACACATTTTTGTAAACAAAGTTAATCCCTAGGCAATCTTTTCCCTAAACATCTCAATATAATATTAGTATAGTTAGATTAATTAACTTAGTATTAGTATTAATTAATTATGAACTCAATTTATGTAGCCTAGATAAAATTAAGTTATGATAATCGCGGTACTCGACAATAATCTCAACCAATCCCTGTGGATATGACAACCCTTACTCCTTCCCATCTATACTAAAACTTGACCCGTACACTTGCGGTGAAAGTGACGACGTAATATTTTACCAACAGCTCCTTAGCCAACAGTGGTTCTGCCCAGACCTGTTCAAACCCAAGCATCTCAATCTGTCCTCCCTTTTTCGTTAAACTCTAATGATGACTCGCAACCTCTAAGCATAAGGTGGCATGGAGTGGTGTCTGTCTCTGTTCCTAGTACTCGTATTCTAGTTCCTACTGAAATTCGTGGATTGCAATCAACTAATCGAGCAGTTGGGACTCCCATAATCCATACTTTTGAGGCCACATTAGTTTGTACTTAGCCTCTTCCACCTACTCCAGCGTTTGGAGTTGGCACCTCTATAACCCCGAGCTTGCCAGAGGCTTCTAAAGTGCATATGTGTCAACTGCTAAAAGAGGTAGAACCATCAGTTTTGAACTATCAAGACGTCTTTGAGAATGCCATTCGGTTCCTATATGAACAGTTTTGGGACAAGAGTCGTTCTAGAATTGAGAAGCGCAATTGAGTAGAGCTCTTCTGATCTCTCGTATATGCACTCCTTCAGGTAATCTTAAATTTGTCTTCGTAATTCATATAGTGTGCTGAATGAGATTCTAAATGAGTCTAGGTATATTGCAGAGTATTCACCTGTCCTCTGCCTTGGCTGGAAGTTCATATGATACCACCGAACTGGACACCCAGCTCTTGCACCAACTAACTAAGTCTAGTCGTCTGGAAGAAGATCTCCAAACTCTACAGGAGAAAAAGATTTCCCTCGAAATCGAACTGGCACTGGAAAGGTCTTCAAAAGAATAATTTGAGACCAATTTACAAATTGCTCGTGCTCAGGGTGAGTTTTTTCAAAGAAGTAATTAGTCTCTGATTAGTAAGAACTCCAGGCTCCTATCTAAGGTTAAAAGGATGTCAGTTGAGAACTCTACTTTGGGAGAGAAGATCAACAAGTAGCAATCCGAACTTGATCGGAAGAAGACTGAACTGGACACCAAAGTAGATGCCCTCCAGCAATTAGAGAAAGGGAAATAGCTGATCTCCAATGAATTGAGCTCCAAGAAGGTTAAGAACGCAACACTTGAGGCTAAATTAGCAGCTCTAGAAGCAAAGTTAGTAGAGCAGGCTAAGGCTTTAGTGGATCTGACAACAACGGCGGAGCAGAAAAGAATTGAGCATGAGGAGGGGATCATGGAGCTCTTGGAACACTTTGAATCGCTTAAAGAGAGCATTCAACTGATTGGTTTCCAATTCTATCGAGCACAGGTGCAACAAGCATATCTTGAGCTGGATCTTGTCTTTTTAGATCAATTTGTTCTTGAAAAGGAGAAGGGTCTTAGTTCTAGCCAAGTGCAGAACTCCCAGGAATTGGTCCAACTGAGCTGTCTTTTTCTCAAGGTCCATCGTCCATTGATCAAGCTGGGCTAGACTCTGACCAAGTCAAGCTCGGTTGTGAATAGAGTTAGCCTACCTCCGATCAAACCTACCCTGCTTCTGACCCAGTTCAGTCGGTTTCTGCACAAGTTCAACTTAATCCCGACCAAGCTCAACTCTCTTCTGACCAAACTCACCCTATTTTTTACCAAGCTCAGCTCGTCTTCGATCCAGCTCAGTTCATCCCTAATTTGGCTTTGGTCGCTTCTGACCAAATTCAGCCTATTTTTTACCAAGCTTAACCCATCTCCGAACCAGTTCAGCTCAGCCCTAATCTGGCTTTGGTCGCTTCTGACCAAATTCAGCCCCTGCTTAGCAAATCAACCTCGATGGCTGTTGATGTTCGTGCTGTGTCCCTGCCAAATAACGCGGATCAGCTGGGCATTGTTTGATTGGTTGGCTATTATTCCAATTCTTATTTTTATCTATTTTGTAATGATAGTAATTTGTAATTATGACTAGCTTTAAACATCCGCCGTATTTAATCTTGAAAATCGTCGTCTTTTTTCTTAGATATTGGTTGTTTTCATTTCGTATCTAATGGCATAAATGTTTCAACGATTTGGTTTCACTTTTTTTGTTATTTAATGGTCATTGGTTTGGCTATTTAAAGCCAAACCCTCTTGAGATTTCTTCACGTTTTCTCCTAGTCTCATTTCCTCTTCTTCTTTCTATTTTCTTTTGTCTCATATCAATTATGTCCTCTTTATCCTCAGCATCAGGTATCTTTGATGCGTTTAAGATGAGAGGAAGAATGAGGTTAAACTAGGACAACAATTTCGAGAATTCATGATGATGGCCAAGGTTCTTAACGAAGAGTATCCATGGCTTTACGCTATCAAAAATGCCTGTACTGCCTTTGCCTCCCTTGATGCTGCCTATTTTTGTGCGATATTCCAAATCCATGAACTCCGTGATCTCCTAAAGCTGGCAGAAAATGAGATCAATGACCTGTGGGCCCAAGTTTACCTCCACAAATCCTACAGTAGCGTGCTGAAGACGAAGAGTGATAAGTTCTCGGAGAAAAATGAGGAGAAGAAAAAAAAGATATGCTCTCTAATCCGAGCATTGAATCGATACGAAGAACATGACTTCAACCATTCAAACTCAGATTCTGAGGGCTTAGGTCCTGCGTCTTCCCCTAGATCGAATTAGTTCCTTCTCTTTCTTTCCTCTTTTATTATTATTTTTTTTTACGTGAAAAAGCCTTAAGAGCATTTTTTGAATAGTATGGGCTTATTAGTCACCATATAAGCTCCTACAACGCTCTTGCAATGGCCCCATCGAACCCGGAATGCTCATTGATGATAAAATCTTATTTATGTTAGAGGAAAAATGTAATGCACTTTTAGATCTGTACTAATTCCGTGATAAGAAATGACAAGTTCAAGACTTTCTTCTTCTTTGGATTATACTAATGCATTTGTTATGTATAAACATTATTGGACTTCGTATGTTGTGTGTTATATGATCTTTTAAAATAATATTTTCACCAAAATGGGATAGATATGAAATATGAGCTGTCATATATCGAGTATTTTGTCGAGTTAACTTCTCAAACGTAAATGTTTTATAAATGGACGTAGTATTCCTCTTTATTGTAGTGTTCATGGATTGCCTGAGTCTTCGAAACCTATGGCTGAACTGATCTTCAGCAACTCGGTTAATGCGATAGGCTGCTTATAATTGAACTAGTTTAGGTAGTCTAATTCAACTGATGAGCTGATCTCGACAACTCAGTTTATAAATTGATGAGTTGTTCTTGACAGCTCAGTATATGAATGAACTAATCTAGGCAGTTTAGTTCGATTGTTGAGCTGGTCTGGGAATCTCAATTATGAATGAACTGATGAGCTAATCTTGGCAGCTCAGTTTGTGAATAAATTGGTCTGGACAGTTCAACTTGATTGATAAGCTGATCTTGGCAGCTCAGTTCGTGGATAAACTGGTCTAGGCAGTTCGGTTTGATTGATGAACTGGTCTTGGTAGCTTAGTCATGGACGAACTGATGAGTTGATCTTAGTAGCTCAGTTCTTGGATGAATTGATCTAGGCAGTTCAGTTTAATTGATGAGCTAGTCTTAGCAACTCAGTTATGGACGGACTGATGAGCTGATCTTAGTAGCTCAGTTCATGGATAAACTGATCTAAGTAGTTCAATTTGATTGATGAGCTGGTCTTAGCAACTCAGTCATGGACGAACTGATGAGTTGATCTTAGTAGCTCAGTTCGAGGATGAACTGGCCTTGTTTATTGTTCTAAGTGTAAGGCTGATAATTATGGACACTTCTTATATAGATAAGTGGTTTTATTGCTTATTCATAAAATAATAAGGAACAATTCTTCTTCAAACTTAAAATGAAAAGTCACAAAATGAAAATTAGAAAACAAAAAATCACAAAAAGTCTTTAAAGTAAAGTAATAACTTGAGTTGGGTTGCTGATTCTGGTTCTGGGAAACTTCAGTTCCTGATCTGGACTACTGGCTTACACTTTTATGAGCTTCTACCTTTATCGCTACTATATAACTCTTTTCCCCTTCATGGCTATTACAAAACACTGCTTAGATGCGACTTGATCTCTTTTGATTAAAGTCACCATGTCATCCTTTACATACTTGATACAATGATGGAGAGTCGAAGCCACAGCTCCCATTGCGTCGAGCCAAGGTCATCCCAGGATAACATTATATGAGGATGTAGAGTCTATAACCATGAACTTGGTAGCTTTGATCACCACATCTTCATATTTGTTTGCAGTGACGGATAATGTGATCTTTCTTTTTGGAGAGCTCAAGTCTCCGTTAAAACCTACCATCACCGTTTGGGTTGACCCAATATCTGAGCTGGGAACACCCATTTGGTTAAGTATGTTGACAAAAATGATGTTGGTTGAGCTGCCAATGTCGATTAGGACTCTTCTTACCTCAAAGCCGGAAATCCAGAGCGTTATTACTAAGGCATCATTGTGAGGGTGAGCTACCCCCCCTGTAGTCCTCATCATTGAATGTGATCACTGACTTAGTGTTTTTGGTTAGAGCCATCACTTCTCCATAGCATCGTTCATCTGCTGCCTCGCCAGTGGACTTTCCTATTTCGTTCACAATTTGACCTTCCAATATAGGGACCCACTGTATTTATCATGTAGATGACCCCACGAGTGTTGTTCGGGTCATCATTCTTCCTTTTGTTGTTGCGGTTCTCTGGGTGAGCTTCGTTTATTTCCCGCTTCCTTTTCCTCGTCTGCTCCTATAGATATCCACGCAATCATCCCATGTCAATCAATCGCTTAATCTCTCTTTGAAGTTCTCGACAATCGTCAGTATTATGCCTATGATCCTTGTGGAACTCACAGTATTTGTCCTTGATCTTGGTGGTTGTTGGGAGTTTTAGAGGCCACTGCATGACCTCAGATGATCTGATCTCATGAAGTATCCTGGAGATCAGCATTCACAAGCCTTGAAGGTCTGGCCCCTGATGTACCCCTTATTTGACGATATGTCTTACCGGACCTGGGGTTGTCTTTCGCCATTGTTCTGCCTTCACGCGCATACTTAACGTCTTTTAACTTCATATGGGGCTTTGCCTTCTCCATCAGCTTAATTATGGTCTCCAAAATCCATAAAAGATGAGATCAAGTTGGGTGGTAACGTGTGTAACCACTCTAAGCCGACCCCTTTATGGTCGTCGCAAAAGCTCTGCAAAGTGCAGAATTACCCACTCCATAGAGTGTCATCAGATGTCTGAACTGTCGGATGTGGTCTATTAGGTTTATTTTTCCATCGTACTTCTCAAATTTAGTGGGGTCAAACTTGTCAAATAGCGTTACTTCTAGGATATCCGAGGTGAAGGGCATCTCAGTTCCCTTTAGCAACACGTCCAGCTCATTCATCAGTAAATCTTTGCCGTCCAGTGCACCACGTCACTGGTGGGAGTCTACCATCTCATTTCGGGTGAGCATCCGTCCTTCACCTTGGTGATTACTCATGTCCCTTTGGTCAGTTCGTCCTCCTTGTGACAAATCCAGAGATTGTAGTGACTCCGCCTGTTCTCCAAAACCGTTATCGACTAGACGGGGTTACTGAGCATTCCTAGCAATATGTTGGGCCATCCTTAGGAACATCCCTTCTATTGCAGCAATCTTCTCCGTTAATGCATCGATTCTTGTGTCCGTCGTTTGCATCTCAGGGGGATGAACAATATATACCCCACCTGATGTCTTCATACGTGCTCCTGTGCTCACTAGAGGTAGGATTTCACTTCCCTAACTCAAACCAGTTACCCTTGATCGTAATTGCCTCATCTCGGTGGAGAACTTCTTTTTATTATGTTTCCCACAGAAGGCGCCAAATGATGTTGTCAAAAAATCCCCAGTATGTGTTACAGCTCCTCACATGCCGGAAACCTCCACAACCTGTAATCCAACCTGTAAAACTAGTTAGTTCTAAGGGGGACACCGGTGTGGTATCGGCCAAAAAATCTCTGGCGTGAAAATAAGATCATACTGCTCTTTGAGAGATAAGAAAAAGTTTAAGGATATATTCTAAGAGTAATATTGAGAGTTGTGGACATACCACCTTCCCTTCTGCATATATAGGTTGTACCCCTGGTAACCGTCTTTGCCACGATCCTCGCTATGTTCCATATTTAACTGCCGTGAATGTTACTTGTGCTCCCATTATGGGATGTTACGTTAATCACGTTTGTGCATGAGAAGGGGCATAGGTAAGGTAACGGCTATCGTTGACCTACCATCCTTAGATCTGATATTCAGGCCTTCAATAGGAGGCCTCATTTTGTATTAGATCAGCCAAAGTGTGGTTGGGCTTTATTAGTAGGCCAGATATACCACCTTTTGGGCCATCAACACAATCGGCTCATGGTTTAGTTTCGGATCACCTCTCCCGGGTTGGGTTTCATTGGCGGTTCTGACCCGATAATTCATCATCATCTGCTACGAATCGTGGGCGTAATTTTTTCCACATCAGTACAATACAATGATAATACCATATCATCACCTTATACACTTTTAGAAAACAAAATTAGAATAGATTTAGAAACTAAATAATCGTTATCTCTTTCTCATTTTTTTTCCTCCATTTTTTTTTTCTTCCTGTTTCTGGAAGAACAGAAAAATAAAGTAGAATGGAAACATTTTTAGCTTAAAAATTTGTACCTTACCCTATCCCTAGGCTTATTAGTTTACTCTTTTCAGGTTTCACAGTGACGCCGGGGGGGGGGGGGGGGGGGGGGGGGGGGGTTCGCGCCAATCTTCGTAGAGAGACAGTGGGGTTTATTCCCTAAGTACCCAAAAAGCAACCCTCTGTCTGCTATGCCTTCGTAGCATTATTGGCTCTTTTTTACAGCTTCTTCTCTCTCCTCTCTCTCCGTTATTGTGCAGTGGCCTGCAAGAACCTTTTGTCTTAATCCCATTTCATTCCCAACAACCCTCTTCAAAAGCCTTTTTCTTAAAAGAAAAAACTGAAATCTACTCTTATAATTGACTGGATAAATGTTCACTTGTCACCTCTCTCTCTCTATCTCTACATGTATGTACTGTCAAGTGACAATTTAACAGTTTTACACTTCAAAACATGCTATACTTATATACACACAGCAAACACACACACACACATACATACATACATATATATATATATATATATATATATATATATATATATTGCCACATAAAAATAATTTTTTAATAGACTATATATCAACTAATTATAAGTTATAATATCAATTTTTTTAATAGACTATATATCAACTAATTATAAGTTATAATATCAATATCAACATAGTGTACCTCAAGTGGTAAGGTCTACTTGAATTAAAATAGTTGAAAGATCTCTGCAAGATCAGGGATTCGAGCTTGGAAAAAAATACTTATTGAGAAGGATAGCTACACATCCTGAACGGAATTAGTCTCAGAACTTGTATGAGTATAGAGACACCGCGAGTTAACAAAAAAAAAAAATTATAATATCGACATTAACATAAACTCAACTTTTTGTAGTTTCACCTCCTCTCACATTCAAATTCTTAAATTCATATGATGATGTCATATTTAGAGAGAGAGAGAGAGGTGTTTACTGTGCCTTTCAAGAGTAGAACATCCATTGAATGGTCTAAAGGATGGAAAGGGGGAGAGGATAAAGTTTTTTCATGCAGTAATATGACCAAATTTTCACGTTAAAAGAAGCCAAAAGGAAAATCTTTCTTAAAGATATTCATATTCTCTATTTCTAGCTTCCTCTTCTTTTTAATTCAACTTTCTTTTTCATGTATTTCTTGAGAAACTATAAATTTGAGATTTAGGAACTTTAATTGTTTGAACCCTTTAGAATCTTAATAATGATTACTTATGATTATTAAACATTCCATTTTTTTCCACATGGATTCTTTCCTTTTTCATCTAAACAATTTCTTACACTTTTCTCATTTTGTTAGAAAAATTTCACATAATTATATAAATACAAATTAAATAAAAAATAAATATCACATATTATTTTAATCGCTAAGAATATCAGCAGCTAAACAAATAAAATATAGAATAAAGAGAAAATACATATATAGTGGATAGAGAAAATACATATATGATGGATTGAGTCATGTAAACACTATCCCAAGAAGAGATACACTCTCTCTGAATGACAAACATTTCCCAAGATACAACGATTTAGGGAGTCAAGGTATAAGCAAGACATCCCTATAATAAATTGATCGCAAATCGCCTATATAAAATTTTCGAGCAAATAATATATGTATAACGAATTATCACTTTTCTCTATTTTTAAATCTCAATAGAATCATAAGTATGATATTCTTTTCACTATTTTCCTCTATATTTTCTTTCCTCCACACACATCTATATATAGTGTATGAATTAACTTTTAGTGTAATATTAAGTAATCATAATTTTATAATTAAAAAATCACTAATTATATACAAAAATCATATATTTATAATGGAATTTACAAAAGTTTTATAACTTAATCACAATGATAATATTTAATAAACATGTAATTAGGAAACATAATTATAGCCATTATAAATATATATCAATAATATTTTAGTAAATGAAATAAAATGGTTTACATATAATATAATAAATAAAAGACTTAACTTTAAATTATTTTTCTAACAATTAGTAATTACAATATAATTGAGGGGCTAAAGTGTAATTTTACCCTATACGTCCATTTATACCAAATTGAAGAGCATGTACACAAATCTTAATGCCTTGTGTGGTTGTACTTTGTCCCATGGTTGATCCACAAAAGCAGAATTTAGAGGGATTAAATGATATTTTTTGTAGGGATTAAATGCGAAATTTTTCGAAAAACTAAAACTAACATGTTAATGTGTGTGTATATATATATATATACCTATAAAGAGCTTCAACATGACCTTTGGGTTAACCCAAAGTAAAAAAACGATAGAAAAAGTAATGAAATAAAGTAAAAGAGTTCAATGGCTAAATAATATTCAACAAAAAACTAGAAAATTGTCACCATACTTCCAGAGTGTTTATATCACATAAGCATCATAGGTCAGGCCCATTAATGCTAATTAGGAGGGGGGTTTTTTTTTTTTTTCTCAAATCAAATTTTAAATTTTGTTATTTCTATTTTCGGCATAATTGAAAACTTATATCTATATAATAGACATTTTTATCCAAAATATAATATAAATATAAAATGTATATTTATATTTAATCTTATATATCTTATACTTAATTGAGGGAGAAAATATATTTCTTATAATTAAGGAAACAATATATTTTTTCTATATGTACACGTATAATATCTGTTATATAATACGACTGGTAGTTTACATATTTTGTCTTCATATTTTGAGAAATTATTTTTTTTAAAAATCTATTAAGTTAATAATAATAGAAATAATTTTTAATTAATAATTTATAAATTAAATTTAACTATATATAAATATCGAAACCATATCTTTGCCTCCATATTTTAGAAACTATTTAAAGCAATTTTAATTAAATTAGTAATAAAAATAAATTTTATTCTTTAATAATTTATTAATTTAACTTAATTATAATAAATATGAAAACTATATCTTTGTCTACATATTTTGCTTCTATATTTTAAGAAATTATTTTGAAAATAATGTGTATTCTCCCCTTATTTTCCGTTCTCCATATCCTTCCATTCTCTCTCTCTATTTCTCTTGCATTTATTTTTCATTTTTTTTTTTTTGATAAGCAAGGTTTTAATATATATATATACTAGCGTATAACCCGTGCCTTGAAGGCACGGGAGTAAAAAATATTGAACTTAAAAAAAAAAATTGTCATAATTTTTCTATTTGTACAACATTTTACACCTGTTTTATTAAAATATCAACAAAAATTAATATTTAGATACCATCATCGACTAACAACAAACATTACAAATACAACATAATTAATATCCAATAATTTACATGTTCAGCTATCAAATAATACCACAATTATGCATAAGTTTAATCAAAACAAATCAAAGCGAAAAATATTTACTACTTATTCAAATCTCAGTACTTCAATACTACATTTCGCCTACACAACTATTTAATTAATAAGTCAAAAATCAAAACATAGTTTCATGGGAAATGATTAAAATTAAAAAAATAAAAATAAAAATAGAAAAAGAACTTTGTAATTTAAAATTGGAAAGAAATTTGCATTACTTTCTCTATGACTCCAGTTTAGTCTTCACCAACAAAAGTTTACCTTAACTTCTTTGATTTAAATCTATAAAAATAAAAAATATAAAAATTTATTAGGTATATAGAAAATGAGCAATCGGAAAATAAAAGAATATAAAACAAAAAAAACTAATTAAATATATAGCAAACAATCCAAAAAAAGAATCATAAAATAGAAAATATGGGTTAAATAGATAATAATCACAATTTCATATTCTAAAATAAAAATGGTTGACATATACTTATTGCTCACAATCCACATAGCACTTAACTTTCAAAGCTTTTAGGGGTTACAACATTTATAGAAGATAATAATTCATTAATAGTAGCAAATTAGTTTGCGAAATGTCAGTAGGAGTAATCGGTGCAAAAAAAAAAAAAAAAAAACAATTGCGTTCATTTGGTAGTTTCCACATCAATTCGGAAATTGATGATAAATGTCCCTAAATATAATTATATTGATGTAAAATAAAATTGATTTTTTTATGTATAATCATATCACACAGTCAAACTAAAAATTAAACCAAATTAAAAATAAATATTAAATCTATATAATCTCGTCAATAATTAGAAAATAACATGACAAATAAACTCAATCCATAAATTAGTAACCAAAAAAAAAAAAAAAAACTCTTAGTTACACTTGGGCACAAATAACCCAATTACTCAAGAACATCTTTATGAATATAAAGAAACCCAAACAAAATCAAATTAAAGTCATTACACCTAAAAGTAGAAGACTAAAAAAAATGTGCCAAACAAATCCCACCGGAAATGACAAAAAAAAAAAAAATATATACATATATATATATATAATAAGTCATCACAACTAAAATAAAATTAGAAGACTAAAAAAATAAGAAAATATAAAACTTCAACAATTAAATATTGTTAATTGTCACAACAATGAGATATAACAGAATACCTTTTATTCAAGATAAAACCAAGAATTCTATACAGCTACTTCTTCAGTTTCACCTGCACAACCTAAACTAATTTTATACAATTAAAATTGTAACTTTAATAATTTTCAAATTGAGTTTAGGTTAAAATCCTTACCATACAAACAAAACATACAGTTGATTTGGATGGGTGATTCAATCCGTCACGCATCCAAATCAATTTTTGTAACCTTATGATCATCTCCATGATCATCAAGATAATTCTGGTACAAATAAGAGTGAATCCCCAAATTGCCATTAACATGGCCACAACCTTAACCCCATTGATCTCCTCACCATATAAAACAGCAATAGCAACAGGAGCTAACGGCAAACTCAACATACTGATAACATTAGAAAACAGTGAAGACAACCAATAAATTAGACCCCAAACACCCACAGAGCTAACCTGCCAAGCCAAAGCCGCACCCGACAGAAAAACGGTTGTGGCCGGCGATGGTAGCAACAATGGTCAGAAGGGGAGTAACAGAGGAGAGATAAAGAGAAAGTGAGAGCTAACTTTGTAGGGAGAGGCGTGAGTAGCAATTGACAGAAATAGACGGAATAATCGGTGGGAAAAAAATGGTTAGTAAATTGTGAGAGTGAGAGAGTGAATTAGGGTTTAATTAATTTGATTAAAAAAATAGATTAAAGACAATTGTAAAATTGACCAAATTATAATATCATTTCCTATTATATCATATATAACTAATTAATCTATATAACCTTATTTCCATTTTGAAAAATTCAATTTCCTTTAAATTATCTAATTTATATTATAAATACCAATACCACCAAATTCTTAACTAAAATATATAAGTAATCAATATTATATTAATTTAATTTCCTAAAATATATAACTAATTAATATGAATATCCTTATAAACCATTTTATATATAATGATATACCATTATTTCCATTTCGGCAAACTCAATTTCTTTCATGGTCCTTAATTAATGTCGTCAAAATGTCCTAGTCAGCATTTGTTTGTTCTAACCATATTTTTGTTTGTCCTAATCAGTAAAAACAGTCATATTTTATATGATAGATACTATAATGTAATAAATTAAAAAATGACTAAATTTTTTAATTAATTTTGGTGTCTCTATTTAAGGTCATGAGAGAGAGAATTAAGAGATAAAGAGAGAAAATTAAGTAATTAAAAAATTATATATCTTTTTATCATTATATATATTTTTATAAGCCAAAAATAATATTAATATAACTTTATTTTCTTTTAGACAAATTTAATTTCCTTATATATTCCTTAAGACCGCAAAATGTCCTACTTAATAAAAACCGTCATGTTTTATTTGTCCAAATCATAAGTTTATCCTAGTCAGTAAAAACCGTTATGTTTTATATAATATACTATAATATAATAAATTAAAAAATGACTAAATTTTTTAATTAATTTTGGTGTCTCTATTTAAGGCCATGAGAGAGAGAATTAAGAGATAGAGAGAGAAAATTAAGTAATTAAGTAATTATGTATATTTTTATCATTATATATATTTTTATAAGTCAAAAATAATATTAATATAACTTTATTTCGTTTTAGACAAATTTAATTTCCTTATATATTCTTTAACTTAAGACTACAAAATGTCCTACTTAATAAATTTATTTATCCTAGTCAGCAATTTTGTTTGTTCTAGTCATATTTTTTTATCCTAATCATAAGCTTGTCCTAGTCAGCCAAAAAGCCGTCATGTTTTATATAATATATATATATATAAAAGCGGAAGATATGCCCTCATATTCAAATATTGCTCATTTCTCAATTTATATTCATTTAGATGAATGAATGATCAAAATTTGTTTAACCCTCATGATATTAACTCCCACAATAATATTATGACATTTCATATTTTTTGTTTTTAAAGATAGTGTAATTTTAATAACATTTTAAGGTAAATTAATTGAATCCTTTATACTTAAATTAATTTTTTTCATTTTAATTAATTACCCAAATTGTTTAATGATTTCCTTCCAATTCAAAATAAATGTCTATTTTTTTTTCTTTTTATAAATATGACATATTAAATTGGCCAAAATAATTATATTTTTTTCTCTTTTGTTGTGATTTTTTTATTGATAATCACTATTAAAATTTCTAATAATAATAACTACTAAACAACACAAAGTGAAAGCTATTATTTTGTTTAAAAATTAGCCTAAAAAAGAAAATTAAAAGAACTATAAATAAATAAACTTTCTATTCAAACACATATTAACAATTTTAAAAATTATATATATTCTCTTAGAATTTAATACTTAAATTTATGTTGCTCTTTTGCTTATTATTTTGAAGTATAGAAATAAATTAGAGTGATCGAAAATGACATTTTTTTTAAATGTATTAATTTTTTATTTAAAAAAATATTATTCAACATTAAATTAAAAGAAACAACACTAAATGTTTTATATATAATAGTCAAATGTTAAATATCTATTAATATATATTTAATTTATTTTTCTAAACCCGCAAGTTGTGCGGGTCTAAAACTAGTATATATTAAAAAAGAGGAAGAATCTCCCTTACAACACACCAAGAAGTAATACTCGATACCCCACAAACACCAAGGACAGAACACAAATAGCCTAACACAAACACAGGGTCGAGTCACAATTAAACAACTAGTGACCTACCAAAGTAAAACACCAACGTTCGGACCCAAAAACTGAAACACAAACACCCTGACCAAGAAATCGGTCAGAAATAAAATATTATACTCCAAACTCAAGCGAAACAGCAATTGGGAAAGAGGCTGACGCCGTTGTTGGACTGAACTCCCAACCACCTCTCTGCCGAACCCAACAACAAAATACTGAAAAAACAGCCACAAACTACTGCAAATTTAGACCCCTTGATCGACGAGAGACACACCAATCTCCATGAATGAAGTCTTACTCGGAATATCCCCATACAAGTTGACAACACCAAGCCTACCAAAAACAACCAATACAATGACCATAACCCACCCGCGAGAACCAATATACAATAGCCAAATGCCCATTGACCCTAACATACAATAATAAAAAACGAATGTCCCAAGCACCCTGCTACATCACTTTTGGAAGCTCAACTCACTCCACACTCCCAAACAAATCCTTTATCGGATAAATCAATGATATTGTCTCAACTCCTAGATTCTCATTCTTTAAAAACCAATTTAGATAATTTCTCTCTTAAATCCATTTCATTAAGATTTATCGAATGTCCAAATTTCCTCCCAACCTCTATCACTTTACTCAACTTTCGGAAAATGATCTTAGCACAATAGACGATCTCCCCATCAGAAGCGAAAATCCCGCAAATGAGTTCATTATAATTAATTTTACCATCGATGCGCTTTTTCACTTTTTTCCTAAGTTTTTGCCAAAACGTAACTCCAAAAGGGCTTTTGATTTTGTTACAAATGATACTGGCCAATTTACTCTCATCTACGAGAGAGATGGGACCACCTTGGGACCAAGAAGGTTTTACGGCAATACCTTTATCGCCCTCACAAGCTGACACTCCCTCGGCAATAAACCCTTTTATCAAATGATCGTTCATATATATACCCCTCGTCTTTTACATTCCAATTACCCTTAATCTCTACCCTCTGTTACATCCCAATTACCCTTAATCTCTACCCTCTGAGTAGTAATATCACACGACTGATGGGCTCCCCCATGAAACCTACCATCTTCAAGACCACCACTTTCATTTTGATCAGGTAACACCATGCTCAAACACACCTCCTCGCTTTTCCTCCACACGAGATTACTCCTAGAGGGCTCAGACCCCCTACAAGTTTTGCATTTCTTATCTAGCGATTGAATGCAACAAGAACTCCAATCACTCTTTGCACGCCGGTCGCCGAATACTAAAGGAACAGAAAACTTGAAACGCCCAGGCATATCTCCCAAAAGTCTCGCTCTCTCTCTCTAGACATCCGTTGAAAACTGATACTTGATCTTGCCTAATTATGACTTCTAATCTCTCTTTTTTGTCACTATTTTTTTGTTTTTTATTTTTTTCTTCTTATTATTTGATGTTTTCACTTTAAATATTTTTTTTTTTATCTTTTTAAAATTTAATTTTTTTTTTGTTTTTATTTTTGTTTTATTGGTTTTTTTTTTTTCCAATTTGATTTTTTTATTTATATTTTTATTTTTTCGTATTTGATTTTGAGAGAGTGTGTGTGTGTGTGTATATATATATATATATATATATATATATATATAATCCAAATTAGCAACAAAGAAGATAAAAGAATAAAAATCAGAGAAAAAAATACTAGGAACAGTAAAAAAAATAAAAAAAATATGAAAAAATAAACTAAAAAGTTATATTAGAAAGGGAAAAGTGGAAAAAAAAAAAAAAATGGAAAAAAAATTAGCAAGGCTAAAAAATTATTTTTCCACAACAATGATTTCAATAGGGACAAATTCATTAAAAAAAAATGATAATGTTAGCCACTTAACCTGAAAATAGATCTGACAAGGGTCCTAACGTTAGTTTTGGAAAACAAGGAAGGGTCCCAAATAATAGGGTGTATAGTTTTTACTTTTATGTTTAATATCATCTAGACCTTAAAAAGTAAGTTGAAAAAGATTTTAAAAAAAGGTAAAATATTAGATAGAAGATTTCATAATATCATCATCACCAATATTATTTTAATCTTTATTTGGCGTACAAAATACTATATCTGCATAATATTACTTTTGGTACATTCGCTGGCATAGATTGGTGTATATAATTATCATTTTTTTTCCAAGAAATTGCAAAATATGACGATCTCATTGAGAAAGTTTATATGCATACCCCTCTTGGTCTAGCAGCTCCTCAATACAAAGTTTGTCACCTTCGTCGTGCCCTATGTGGTCTCAAACAAGCATCTCATGATTGGTTTACAAAGTTCAACACTACCATCTACCAATTTTGGGTTCACATCTAGTGCTCATGATTCTACCTTGTATATTCGTCAAACTGACAATAATATTATCATTCTTCTACTGTATGTGGACAACACAATCATTGCAAGAGATTATCTATGCGGAATCCATGAACTAAAAGAATTTCTCAGTTGTCAATTCGATAAGAAAGACCTTGTTGTGCTCAATTATTTTCTTGGTCTTTAAGTTTTAGTTGGTTCAAATAAATACTTTTTCTCTCAGACCAAATATGTCTTTCTTATTCTTTTTACCAATGCTGACATCACTAACTCCACCACTGCCAACACTCATTTAGAGCCGAATATCAGACTTACTCCCCTAGATGGCTCTCCTCTCCTGCATGTCACTCTGTATCACCAACTAATTGAAAAATTAGTATATCGTACAATCACTCGTTCATACATTGCCTATGTCGTCCATCAAGTCAGCCAATCCTTGTCTACTCCTTGGACCATTCATTGCTCCATTGTTCTTTGTATTCTTTAGTATGTCAAGAGTACCTTATTTCACGAACTTCAATTTTTTGCCCAGTTCACTCCTACCTTACAGGCTTTATTTTGATGCCGACTAGGCCGGAGATCCCACCGATATACGTTCAACCACTGTTTACTGTTTTGTATTGGGCAACTCTCTCATTTCCTGGCATAGCAAGAAACAAACCATGATTTCCCGCTCCAGCACTGAAGTTCAATATCATTTTATCACTGATAAACACAAGAACTACTTTGGTTTCGCTGACTCCTCGTTGACATGAGAGTCTCCTCCCCTATTGCCATTGTTCTACATTGTGATAATAAGAGTGCTATTCAGATCATCCATAATAACATTTTATGTGAGTGTATACATTGAGATTAATTGTTACTTCATCCTTTATTACATTTTTCAAAATACTATTCGACTTAGTTGGTGCCGTTAGCTCAGTGAACAGCAGATACATTTATCATTACGAGTAAGGATTTTTAGTCAAAGTCATATAAATCGTCTGTCTAGGTTAACTCTGTTCATCTTTAATTGAAAGAATCTGATAAATAACCTTTTAATGACTCTTGTCATTTAAGTCTTTTAATGACTCTTGTCATTTAAGTCTTATGATTGAAACTTTCTTTCATAGATTGCTCACTGTGAAAGATAAAAAGGCTGAAAAGGGGCAAGTAAATTATGATGAGGTCGCAAAGTTTACCTAAATACTACTACTAATAATAATAATAATAAATACAGTTTTTAAGAATAAATAAAAAATGAATTAGAGATTGAAACTATCAAATTATTCTATTGTTTTTTATTTACATTCGACACCATTTGCAATACCTGAACATATTTTTTCTCATATGATACCGTTGCATATATGCCCAAAATATTCAAAAAAAAAAAAAGAAAAGAATAATTAACAATTATAATTTCATTAATCATCTCATAATGTAATCATAAAATAACTATATTTCAATTATTATTTTCTTGATTAAATTGCTCAAAGCTAATTGTCTAAATAATAGTTTCAAAATGATATCTCAATCAACCATTTTAACAAATAAAAATAGCATGCGTGAAATTCAACATAGTCACTAAAAATAATTATCACGATTCATTAGTATTGTACCCTTTTTCCGTATAGTAATTGAGACCTTTCTCCTTTTATTTATTATCATTTGCCTATTAAAAAACAGAATTTAAAGATTTCTTCAATATGTAATCCCGAAAAAAATGGTAGATATTTTCGTCACTTAATTTGGGTCAAATTCAAATATGGGATTAAATGGATCAATCTTTAATTAACTTCTGTTAGACTATTTAGTCTAATTAAAAAGTAGAGGAATAAATGGGTAGTTTTGTGCTTCAAATATGTCAAAACAATTATTTTGCCTTAAATTAATATACGGGGCGGCTATCGGGAACTCTTATTAGAGGATAGAAACTATTGAATTACCTTAGTTGTTTTGTGGTTTTTATTTCACTTCTTTTTTATTATTCAGTCAAATTTATCCTTATTTACAGATATCTCATTAATTATATAACGATTGATAGATTGATATCTCAACAATTTTTCATCAGTTAAAAAGGCCGAAAAAAGAGAAAAAATTATTATGTTGAATTCAACAAATACTAAATTATACAAGAAAACATATATAAATGGATGTGGTTTTGAGGCTACTTTATGGCGAATATAAATCTGTGTTCATATCATCAACATGATCATTGTATCACAGTATATTGTTAGTTTTTACACCTTAGAAATTTGTTTTTAAAATTTCTAAAAATATGAAGTAATATTCCAACTTATCATTCCATTTGTATTCAAATCAATCATTTATTTTCAAGTTAAAAATATGAAAAGACTAATAGTTCATAATTTTATGTAATTTAACTTTTTTCATATCTATTATTTTTCCATAATTCTATTCAACAATAGCGTACGTACGTTGTTGAATTCAATGTGTTGTGTTAAATTTAACAAAATCCAAAATTATACAACAAAATATATACTAATGGTTGTTGTTTGAAGTTATATTTGTATAAATAAGGATTGAATATTTTCGAAACACCAACATTGATTATGCATAAATAGTTGATAATGTCAAATATAATCATAATATTTAAATGTTAAATTCAATATGTACCGGAACAATTATTTTTTAAATTAAAATAAATAATAATTTGAATTTTTTAATTCAAAATTTAAATCTATGACCTGACCAAGTAACGGTTAAATATATAAAGAAAAGTTTAACTCGTACTTGAAAATAAAAATATCATTAACATGTAGTAACTATTGAAATTTTAGGGGGCATAATATAAATCATGATTTGAATTCAACTTGATATGGAAAGAAATCATCAAATACGTAATTCTGAAATTATAGATGTAATTATGAAATTATACTAAATATTTTTGTTTCTGAAATGAGACCGAAGTAAAAAGTGGGATTAAGTGGTTCATTTTTCTTCTTATGTATGATCAATTGATTTATTAAAAAAGTTATGGATAATTGGGTAGATTAGCATTTTTAATAGGACCAAATGGTTATTTTGCCTAAATATTTTTAGTTCATTGAATACACTTAATTAGATCCCAAAAAATATTTGGGTAAAAGATTTGGAGAATATTTGATTTTGATGAGTAATTTCATAAATTCATAATATTCTTCCTTCAGTTACATAAAAAAATTTATAAAGTTTGTTAAAATTTAGGGAAATTCTCCCAAAAGCCTTATCCCATAAAAATATCACTTTGTGGAGTCCTGTAACAGTGATTTTTTTACACATGAGATGGTTCTTAAAAAATTATTTTTTGAATCTTGGGACCTCTAAAAAATTCTCCCTTATTTAAGGAGCGTAAAATGACAATTTTAAATTTTTTATTGCATCAATAAAATTTTAATTTTAAAAAATATATAAGCAAACCTAGTGTGAATTTATTGAATGATTGGAACATAATATTTAAAAGTTGAAAGGTGTAAAAATGAATTGGGTTGCTCTACTTACAAGAAAAGTATCCTTTTTAAGGATTACCTTTGAAATTATAAATTCTTTAGGAGGTAATGCTGACATCTTAAAATGATTTTGTTTGCATGTTCCCTAACAAATTTTCTACAACTACGAAAGGTTGAATTGTAAGCTAGAACACCTAGGCCCACAACCCCCAAAAGCAAAGCAAACTAAATCAATTTTCACCTTCTTAATTTTCAAATATTTAAGGTTGAAATTAATTTAAAGTTTAAAATTCAATTCAAAACATCGGATGTAGATGAAGTTGGTGGTCAAATTATAAATGTGAGGAAAAATCTCACCAAACTACTTTTTGGAGTTGAGAGAGATCAAAGGCCATGCTACACTGATATCAGAGACCAAATTACAACAATTCTAACTAATCACCATAAAGAGAAAGACTGGTCGAGGGTGTTGGGTGTATCCCACATCGAAAGTGAAAGGGGTTGGTGGTTAGGTTATAAGTGTGAGGAAAAACTTCACCTCATAAACTAACTTTTGGGGTTAAGGGGAGCCTAAAACCACCCTATATAAGGTTAGCAAACCAAATGTCCGATGTGTAAGGAAGAGGTTGTTGGGTTTATTCTACATCGAATATGGAAGAAACTGGTGGTTAGATTATAAGTGTGAAGAAAAATCTCACCTCATGAGATAGTTTTTCAGATTGAGAGGGACCAAAGATCACCTTACAATTTATTTATGATCCACATGGAACGGGGGGAGTTGACACATATTTGTATAAACATATACACAGTATTTGTATAAACATATACACAGCCAAACTTTTAATTGGAATTAAAAATCAATTTTTTTATTAATCATCAAGTTCATAGCCTTATAATTAGCCCATCATACACACATAAGTTCAAGCTAAGGATAGAAGATTGCAAAAGGTTCCTAAAATACAATGACTAATTCGCCCCAGAGAACCAGAGAAGAGAATAAATGCATTGACTTTCTAGCTAAGGAGGGAATCAATAGAAGAGTGGACCTGAAAACAATGGAGTTCCAAACTGAGGATATGACAGAGCTCATTTTGGCAGAGATGGACGTGGACCCTTTGACCGGTGTCCATAATTTTTTTTTCTTTGTATGTGTGTGTGTTTTTGGTTTAATTTGTCTTTATGCCAAAAAAAAAAAAAAAAAAAAAAAAAAACACACAAGACGTACAAGCACATTCATATTTCATATCACAAAGAGGAAAAACAAAAAGAAAAAAACGTCGTCCAGACTAACATTACCCTACAGCATACACTACACAAACTCGGGGGTAAATATAATTAAAGACTTAGGTGACAAATTAAATAGTCATAGCTAATGATAGAATTTGTCTAACAAAACCCTTCTTCTTTTTTTGTCACTAAAAGCCATCATCGACAAGATATTTAGCTACTGATTTTTAGTGAAAGACTTCAACGACGAAATTCTGATATTTAGCTACTGATTTTTGTAGCTAAAAGTCCAATGAATTGTCAGTTTTGCATTACTTACAAGATGAACTTCAAGGTACAGGACCACTATATATATATATATATATGGTGATCAATTTGGTATGATGAATTCAATCAAAGATACAAAAAAAAACTACATATATAAAGTTGTTCATGATGGTAGGCTACTGAACCGTGATGTCCATATATATATATATGTGTGTGTGTGTGTATTCTCTGTGCTGCATGAACTTTAGCTAGGTTAAAAACCCTATGTTCTAACAGTCATATTGGCCCTACATCTTTTGCTTGATGCACCCCCTTCAATAATGGTCCAACTATTTGTATTCTTCATCATCATTACGATTGTATGATCAATCACAAGAACCAGGAAAAAAAAAAAAAAGTGATCTAAAGATAGGGAGATAGGCAACGGGCCGGGTAGGATTCAAACAAACCCTCCACAAATAAAAAATTACTTTTTTATTTAACTTGTCTTTTATCGGTCCACTAGAATATAGAAGGGTTCATAATTTTTTATGAAGTTTAAAGTTAATGTATTACATTAAAATTATGACAAAATTTTCACTTAAACAAAATACAGTGATTTCATGTAGTGTACGACTTTGTATTTCTCAAAAAGTGATAGTAAGAAGTTAGCATGCTGAGTGAATAGTGAACTGTAAAATTTAGGATCATGAATAAAATAAAAAAGGGTATGTATCAAATTAGGAATTCCCCATGTCTAAAGTCACGATATTGATTTTTAAATTTATAAATGTAATACTAGTTAAATAATAATGACAAATGACTAATAATATATATATAGAGATTCTTGGTGAACAGTCATCAAATTTTTAAAAACAAAATCACGTAGTTTACATGTTATAGTAATTTTATTTTATTTTTGAAATTTTAAGTCAATGTACAAAATTTGTAAAAAACAAATTGCAGTGATTTCATGTAGCGTGTGATTTTGCACTTCTGAACAAATTATTAGACTTCTCAAAAAATTATTGTAAAAAATTGGTAGGTTGAGTGAACGCGCCCCAATTTTTCAAAAAAAAATCAAAAAATAGATATATTCGTTTGTTGACAAAATGAGAATGGTTTTTTTTTAAACGTCGATTTTCTCATTAAAATATACTTAAGCCTGTTTTAGAAAAAGGAGTCGCCACCTAGCATTAGGTTTAAATGGTGTGCTAAGTCACTAGATTTTTTTTTTTTTAAAACAATTTAAAAAAAATGGTTTAAGTAAAAATTTGACTCCAACATAACATGGTCTGACCAGAGATTCGGTTAAAGAGTTCGGGGGTCAGTTACGCTCAGGAAAGGTGTTAAGCACCCCAAGACGCCCGTCCAAAGACGGTACCTTATCCAATTAAGTCCAATTAAAATTTAAATCTGAATATTTTTATTTTATTTTGAAATCCTCCTCATATACACATACATACATATACACACACATCGAAGGAAGTAATCTCCCTTCTAAACCTAAACCGTTCTAATGGAAGGTTGGAAATTTTCCACCTCATCTTGTCAGCACATTATATTCAACACGAATTAAAGAAAACACACGCACGCATGCACGCACTCACACGCATCGAGGGGAGTAATTTCTTTCTAAACTTAAACCGTTCAAATGGAAGGTCGGAAGCTTTCCATCTCGTATTATTAGTACATTATATTTAACACAAATTAAAGAAACACACGCACACACACGCCTCGAGGGGAGTAATTTCCTTCTAAACTTAAACCGTTCCAATGGAAGGTTGGGAACTTTCCACCTCATATTGTTAGTACATTATGTTTAACACAAGTTAAAGAAACACACGCACACACACACTCACACGCATCGAGGGGAGTAATTCCCTTCTAAACTTAAACCGTTCCAATGGAAGGTTGAGAATTTTCCATCTTATCTTGTCAGCACATTATATTTAATACGAGTTAAAGAAACACACGTACACACACGCATGCACACATCGAGGGGAGTAATTTCATTCTAAACTTAAACAGTTCCAATGGAATGTCAGAAGTTTTTCACCTCGTATTGTTAGCACATTATATTTAAACACAAGTTAAAGAAGACACACGCGCCCACACACTCACACGCATACACACCTTGAGGGGAGTAATTTCTTTCTAAACCTAAACCGTTCCAATGGAAGGCAGAGATATTTCCACCTCGTTTTATTTACTCAAAAAAATAAAATTTAAAAAAAATAAAATAAAATAAAAATGAAAAATAAAAAAAATCAAAAAAATCAAAAAAAAAATTAGTATAATAACAACTTATTTTAAAAAATAAGAGTAAGATTTACAACAGATGAAAATTTACAACCTTCTTAGAGATTTTTTTTTTTTTTTCTGCTTCTTCTTCAAAATTACAATAAAATAAAAATAATATTATTTTCTTCAAAATTTCTTTCCAGATTTCTCATTTCCCTTCCCAAAAAATCTCTGCCCCCTTTCTCTTGTCTGAGCCTTCATCTATTTATAGGAAATTCAAATGCGAAACTCGTCCGACAAAAGCTAAACAAAAGGAAGAAAAACTGTGCGACCTCTATGCAACCCCCCACCCCCGTTCAGTCCAGGCCTCTCTCGTTCTTGTCTGTTTCTTGTCCATTTTGTTCCCAATTAACGCATTTTTATTCCACTTCGAAAAATTTACAAAAACCAAAAAAAAAAAAAAAAAAATCAATTACTATTATTTAATTTACTTAAGAGATTAACAAAACTTAATTTAGCGGTATTAAAACACACAAACGTGGTACAATCAAAACAAAATAAATAGGGAAATAAAATAAAGGTAACTATAAAATAAAATATAATTTTTTGCGAGGCGGTCAAAATACCGTGTCTACATTGAGTGAATAATGGGCTGTGAAATTTAGGACCCAAAAATATCTATTAATAAATCAGGATGAAAAAATATTTTAACGAATCAAATTTAAGTTTGAAAAGATGAATGGTTGAAATGGAATTTGTGCAATCTCTACATCTACTAATTTCAAACTTCTCTCCACTACTAACCCCACTCAATCGTTTAATTATAGGGTTAATAGCACTTTACTCCCCTGTAGTTTAGTTGATCTGCACTTACTCTTTGTGTTAGCATTTACCCCCCTGTGGCCTTGATTTAAGTGTACTTACCTCCTATATCAGGGGGTAAGTGGTTTGAAAATCTAACCACATGGGGTAAAGTGGTTTGAAAATCTAACCACAGGGGTTAAAGTGTCAATCGACCAAACTACAGGGAGTAAAGTGCTATTAATCATTAATTATATTTTATACCCTTCAAGTTCCATATATATACCTTATTAATTTTTTTTTTTTAACTTATGTTTTTATATTTTAAATTTGAATATCGATATAGTGTTTTTAGAGACCGATTTTGTGTGGTTCTCTACCCACAATTGGAGCACATCCAAACACGGCCTTATCTTCCAATATATTCTCTGGTCTTAAATAACAGACCAGTCAAATATTGAGTCACTGACTCCACAAAAGGTAGGGAAAAAAGAGAGCGTGCAACTTTATGTAATAAATGTAGTGTAAATGTAAACCCCTCAGACATCATATCATATGATCTGTTTCTTTGTTTGTTTTGTTATGTTATATCATCTTTTGCTTTTGTTTTTATTTATTTTTTATTTTTTACCCAGATTTTTTTTTTTTTTTTTTTTCTAATATAAATACATTCTCATTCTCTTTGCTTTTTCTATTTTTGGTAACTTGAACTCTAAGTTTGGTAATTTGTGTAAATTGGACGAGATTATTTCTTTTGAATAATAAAATATTACATTCCATGCATAATATTTTTGAGTTTAGCATTTTTATATAAAATGTGATTTTGACTCGAAAGAACATGAAAAATCATATTTTATAAGCCTAAATTTAATTAAAATTAGATTTAAAATTGAAAATAAGTTAGAACTGATCGACCGAAAAGAATAGCCGGTCAACCTAGCGCACTAGTAGCCTGATAAGAAAAACTAGAAGCCTTAACCAGCCAAACGAAACCCACAAGCCGGTCAACTGATTATACCAGTAGGCGAGATCATTAAGGGAATTAAACAATCGGCAAACTGATGAACACCTACCAATCAACTGATTGCACTGGTAAGTTCAAAATCAAAACATTCTAAACAATCAGTCGACCGACCTTTAGAGCGAGTCAATCGATTACACCAATAGGTTGTCCCGAATACTTAGGTAAGAATATCGATCAACCGATTATTTTCATCAATTAACTGATTTATAGGATTGTTTTAATACATTGAGCAAAAATCGAAATTTGAACTTGAATTGAACATGATATTGATTCAAATATATTTTTAGGGAGGGCGCCTTCAGTTTTTCTATAGAAAATATTGAAAAAAAATATATATTTTTTAAAGTTTTCAAAATTTAATTGTTTTAGTATGTAGTTTGACGTCTTATACACAATTTGTAAACTATAAGCTGAAATGTGAAGTAATTAAAAGTTTAAAAGGCAACTGAATATAAAGGCAAAGGGTACAAATCTATATTTCGTTAAATTAATTAATATATATTTGTAGTAGTTATATTTAGGGATTTTTATTACATGTTTACTAATAATAATAATAATAATTATTATTATTATTATTATTATTATTAAATTCATTAAAATGATTTTGTAAATTCCATTATATGTTATAATGTGATTATTATAATATTTATGTGTATAATTAGTGATTTTATTAATTATAATATTATATTAAAAATTACATAATTCATATATTAATTAGCGTGTCAGAATGAACAAATATATAGAGAAATATAGAGAAAAATAAATAGAAGTAAAAGAAAAGAATATGATATTATACGTTAACAATATGATTTTATTGAGATATATAAAGAGAGAGAAGTTATATTTTGTTATGTTTTACATATGCTTGTTTTTATATGTGCAATAGGGTTTGCGATCGATTCAATATAGAGATGTTATGCTTGCACCTCGATTTCTTGGATCGTTATACATTGGAAAGGGACTCTCCATTCAACCATGTGCATAGAAGGGACATATATCTTCTTAGTACAGTGTTTACACGTCTTGATCCACCAGATATGTATTTTCTTTTTATTTTATGTATTTAATTGTTGATGTTTTTTGTTATTTAAATTGATTGAAAGTGCACGTGATATTTATTTATTTATTATTTAATTTATATTTATATAATTATGTAAAATTTGCTCCTAAAATTATGAGAAAATATTTTTTCCCATTAAAAGGTGAACCTATTATGGGGAATAAAAGAAGTTTGGAAACTTTTGATACTGAAATCTAAGAGTGATCACTTGTTAAAGGAGGAGAAAGCATGAAAAGTAAAAGATAAACATGGCGGGGCAAAAAAGAAAAAGAAGGAAAGAAAAGGGGGTATATTTGAATATTGAAAAGAAAAAGTATGGTTCTTTTGCTTTGTTCCTTTTACTACCATTTTGCATTTTGCATGCAAAACAAAGACATCTTAATAATCCCCATCATTACTTCCACCTCACTTTGTTCCCAGATCCCAATAAATGTACATGGAAAAATGAATCTCTCTCCTCCCAAGAAATTATTCTCTTTATTTCTCTATATCTCTTTCACTCTCACACTTACACACACTACTCAAGGAAATTTCAATTTTAAAATTTAAAACATTGGGAAAATTATATTTTTGTTCCTTAGAATATAAGATTGACGTCTATGATTTGGTAAATTATACCTTCAATCTCTTAAATTTTATATTTTTTTCAATCTTATAAGATAAAAAATATTACTGATAATTTCAAACGGAAAATAGATTGTAATCAATATATAACATTTTAATAGCAATTTTTTTTTTTTTACTTTTACCACTTCGTTAAAGATATTTTTCTCTCATCATTCTTGTTTCTCTCTCTCATTTTTCAAAAGAATCTGTTAGAAAAATATTAAAGAAAAGTATTTCAAATTTAATGAAGTAATAAAATAATAAAAATATCTCCATTAGAAGGCCATGTGATGAGCACATCACATTTTCATCCAAAATCATTAACAACGTTTTTAATTTTGTAAGATTACAAACAAATATGAAATTTGAGAGACTAAGATCTGTTTGGCAACACAATTAATCACTTAAAACTGAATGCAATAAATACTTATCAAATTAAGAGCACACTCAAAACATAAACATCACTTAAAATTTGTTTAAAATTTAAGTAGTTAGTGATTCACTTAAATTTTTTTAGCACTTATCACTTAATATCATAAAATATCTAATTATCACAACCAACATTATACACCAATAGTGTAAAATCTCACAAAAATATTATATAAAAAAAAATATAAATAGAAAAAAATACTAAATTGAGAAAAAACAAAGTTAGGAACAAAACAATGTATAAAAATATTTTTTCTGAAGTTAAAAATATTTAAAAAATGAATACTTAATATATTCAGCAATTAATAAATTTAACACTTAAAATTTAAGCGTTATCAAACATGTCCTAAATGTGCAATTTGACGGGTTCACATTGACACCCACCCCTATATTTTAGGGACCAAAATTAAAATTTAGCTAAGGCACAGAAATAATTTTTGAAAAAAAAAAAAAAAAGACTTGGGAAAAAAATAAGGGACAATGGGTGAGATATCTTACATTTAAGCTCTAATTGGTTAAAAGTCCTACATGCGGTAAAAACTTTTGATTTAGTCCTATTTGTTTTAAAAGAATGAAGCCTTACTCACGTGATAGCCACGCGCTAGTTATATGTAACTACTTTCTGTGTAATATTACTGTATTAGTTACAGATAACTAATTTTTTATTTTTTTTCCAGTTACATATTTCAATAATATGTAATTTTTTAATCATATGTCTCTGATATGTAACTAAAAAATTTGAATAATATATAACTTTTTAGTTACATGTCTCTGATATGTAATTAAAAAGTTTGATATTTTTTTAATAACCTTACAAAATATTATATATATGTAATTGTAACATGTAACTAATATTATATAAGCACATGTAACTAAAAATGTCCAAATATGTGTGAAAAGTAACAATTATGAAATTGTAACTAACTTTAGTTACATGTAACATAATTCACTATTTTTTCTCAGTAACGTCACAAAATATTTTATATATATATATATATATATATATATATATATATATATATATATGTAACATGTAACTAATATTATATAAGCACATGTAACTGAAAATGCCCAAATATGTGTGAAAAGTAACAATTATAAAATTGTAACTAATATTAGTTACATGTAACAGAATTCACTGTAAAATTCGAATGTACTCACTAAAAAACTCCCTACAATCTCTGCAATATCCCTACAATTCTTGTAATGCGGGACTAAAACACAAGTGAAATCTAACTTAAAGGATTAAATCAAAACCTAATAGTACAAAAGGACTTTTTACTAATTAGACCTAAAAAAAAAAGATTTTCCACCCATTTTCTCAAAAAATAAACTAAAAATATTTCGCGTCAACAGAAATTTCAATTCTTATCCCTTAGCAATTAAAGGAATTACTTTTTTTGTTTAATAATATTATTTAATTAATTGGTAATCATGGAATATTTTTTTAATAACTGAAAAAATTATCTTTTTAAAGTTAATGATTCGGGATAAACCATGTGTGAAAGAGAATTTATCCACAAGTTAAAGATTAGATTAGATTAGATTTTTTGAGCCATTGATTGCAAAACGAACCGAACAAAAATATTAGAAAACAAATAAACAAATACTTTTTGAAATTGACCCCTAGTAATTAATTAATTTATTCCGGCCGACAAGGGAAGCTCTTCTATTTTTTTTATCAATTAGGATTCAATTTTTCAGAGAGTATTTCATAAATTAAATCTTAAATTTAATGTTAAATATATCATGTCGATGTGGAGATAATTAGTCGCTGTGTGCCTAAATTGACCCAAATACACTTTTCCATAAAAAAATGATAAAATTAATTAATAAATAAATAAATTAGCAAATACCCCTAGAAGACACTAATTCGTAAAAAAGTTGCATACAAAGTATGAAATTGTAATTACAGACTGAATTTATCAATTAAATTTATTTATTTTCAATTTAAGTTTAACTAATTTGGATCATGATCAAATTAAAATATATTACAAAATAAAATTTTAATCTATACTTAAAAACTAGCAAATGTAATTTAATTCATCCACGGAAAAGTGGGAATGTTAAAAATTTAGGGGGAAATTTTTTTAGTCAAGAAAATCTTTGTAAGATAATCTCGTCTATTTTTATTTTTTATTTTTGATGAATTTTAATTAGACTCTATGTCCTTTATAAATATAACCAGCAGATCTCCTATAGATATAAAAATAACCGGCAAACTCTCTATAGATATAGTGCGGATCTGTGCAAGTTTGGCGCCAAGTACCGTAGAGAAAAAGAGACAGAGAGAAATTAGCCGCTAACGATGGTGAACGAAGACCCCGAAGGAGGAAGGAAGAAGAAAGAGGGGGAGAAAATATAAAAATAAAAAAGTGCGAGAGATATTTGTTATAGTAACCTAAAAAGTAAAATAGTAATTGAATTAAATAATTTTAATTTATTATTAAATTAAATAATTTTAAATTTATTTTTTAAAGGGTGCATGGCTAACAAAATGGGACATGCATTTAGAATTAGAAACGAGAGTAACTTTGAGACCCTATCTCTATGTATGATAAAGTGATCCATGATAAAGTGAGAGTATCCATTTATCCTTATATTTTTTATTATTATTATTATTATTATTATTATTTTAATAAGTTATTGTTATTTACCATTTTTTTGTTTTGTTTTATTTTCTATTTTTAATTTTTATTTTCTGATCTCTAGTTTTCTATTTTTTATTTTTAAAATTTTTGTTTTATCTTTTTTTTTTCAATATATTTCCATTTTTATTTTCTATTTTTTCGTTTGCAATATCTAATTTTTTATTTTTATTTTACTATTTTTGTGTCTGCTTACTATTTTTTTTTCTATTTTTTCTTTTAATTTTATGTTTTGTGTTCAATTTTTCATTTTTTTTTGTTTTTAATTTCAATTTTTTTTTATATTTTAATTATATTTTACTCTTTTATTTTTCTTTTTGTTTTTTATTTTTTGATTTCTTTTTATTTTTCTTATTTTAATTTACATTTTTTTTTCTTCTTTTTTGGTATTTGAATTATACTTTTTTAATTTTTAGAACCAATATTGGTGATGAAGAAGATAAAAAAAATTGAAATACAAAGTAAAAATGGAAAAAATGTAATGGTAATTAAAACAAAAACAATAAAGACAAAAAAAATGAAGTTGTGAAAAAAGTAAATTGAAAATAAAATTAAAATAGAAATTTAAAATTATAAAAAAAAAAAAAAAAAAATAGAAAACAAAGAAAAAAACAAATAAAAGAGTTAGCAAGGATAAATAAGTAATTTCCCACATCATTGACTTTAACAGGAACAATTTTGTCAAACCAAAAATGATGTTAGTCCAATTAATGGTAAAATATTTGATCTGAATGAGATGAGATTTCAAAGTTTTATTTCAAATGAGAAGGGATCTAGTTATTACTTTTATAAAATAAAATAAAATAATAATAAAATAAAAATAAAAATAATAGGTTGAAATTCATCCCGTTTTATTTTTATCAAAATCAATCATAAATATTAATAAAATATATTTTCTAAATCTATGTTGATTTATTAATTAGATTATAATTATTTTTATGAAATTATATATCTTTTAAAATTATTCCAAAATTGGTGAAAATATTTTATTTTAATAACATTAAATAAAATGCATGAACATCGAGCTCTAGAAAATATTGCGAGTATATATAATATTAAATAGGATTAGACAAAATTAAATTTGAATAAGATAAAAAGAGATCATCAATTAAAACTTATTCAATTTTTGCATAATTTTATTCCATTGCACTAGAGTTGTTTGCTATAAGAATATAAAACTGAAATTTATTAATAAAAATAATATAACTTTGAACTTATTTATCAAATTGAACAAAAAGACAAAATAAATTACATAAAACCCAAATATGTTATGTTGTCAATAGTTTGACCCCTTTAATATTAACCCTAATATATTATGTTCTCAATAGTTTAACCCCTTTGATATTATATTTTTTACCTTTTTTTATATAATCATTTTAGGGAATCTTGTTGGAAGGTTTCAAGACTCAAAAAATTACTTTCTAAAGACCATGTCATGTGTTAAAAAATTACTGTTACAGGACCCCGCAGAGTAATAATTTTATAGAATGAGACCTTTCACCAAATTTTCCTAATTTTTATTTTATCGTTAAACATTTAAAATTTAGCGGTAATAAAAACTTCTTTATATCAAAAAGTGAGACTCTCATTGTGAACCACCCAAATTCCATACAGGGTAGTGGTGCCCGGGCTGAACGAGTTGGCAATTCCTTTAGATTGCAAGGGTACACTTATTTCTTGCTTGGTGTCTTGGCAGGCCGGTAATCTGACTCGGTGTGGTGTTCGATTCTCAATGGAACATGTTTCTCTACACTAAATAGTATCAGAAACTTGAAGATTATTAGGGTCCAACTAAACACTATTATGAGTACTGAAAATTCTTTGCTATTACAAAGTGTTAAAAACTTAGGGGCTAACTAAATAAATAAATTGGATAGCCTACATAATTTATTTAAACAAGTGGGATTCCTCATTCAAACATTCAAAGAACATATAGACGAAAAAAAAGATTTAAATCGAATTTCAGAAAGACTAAGTTCTAAATGAAGTTCTATCAACACTACCTATAAACTCAAAAGGCTCAAACAACATGCTAGCAAAACTACTCAATCATATTAGAAAAGAACTACGAGAGGAATCACTTAAGTATGGGGGAAAAAATAAGTCTAGGTGTCAAATACTCTTATATAATACGTTGGAAGTTGTTAAAGTAAGATTAATGACTTATAGTACTGAGAATTACGAGGAACTCGAAAAACAACTTCAATAACTTCTCGACTTGAAACTAATTAGACCTAGTAGATCACCTCACTCAAGTCTTGCTTTTATGGTTTGAAATTATGTTGAAATAGTTAGGCATTAAATTAGAATGGTGATGAATTGTAGGAAATTAAATGCAAATTGATTATGGTTACTTCATTCCCAAAAAGAAACTTTTGATAAACAAAATTCAACATAGTAAAATATTTAGTAAATTTGATAGTCAATCTGGATATTGGCAGGTTTGAATGAAGGATCAATCAATACCTCTAACGACATTTAGTACTCCTTATGGCTAATATGAATGGCTAGTTTTGCCATTTGGTTTAAAAAATGTCCCACAAATCTATTAAAGAAGAATGGACGAAATCTTTAAAAAAATTGAAGATTTTGATTTAGTTTAATGATATCTTAGTTTTTTTTTTAAAAGATATCTAGGAATTTCTTAGTTTTTTTAAAAAGATATCTAGGAACATAGACAATATTTGAGCATGATAGTAGAATAAATAAAATATCATGCGATAATTATCTTAGAGAAGAAAAATAGTATTTGAAACCAATAAGATTGATTTTTTGGTATTCAAAATTGAAAATGGGAAAATCCTACTTTGAAATTATATCGTAAAAAAATTGAAGAAATTTTCTTCAGGAATTGACGAGGCAAAATAACTTCAAAGTTTTTTAGGATTTTCTAACTATATAAGAGAATATATCCCAAATCTGAAAGAAGGATAAGACATAGGCATATTCCAATGACCTGATTCCCCAAATGATTGTTCAAAGATCTTGAAACAATAGATGAAGATAATGATATAACGAATCAACCTAAAGACGAAGAATTAGCTAACATGAAAAGCTTGATGGAAACATAAAAGTTATCAATTTATCCAAACATTTTTAGTGAAATCTGAAGATGAATAGTATGCTAACAAGATAAGAACCAACGTATTAAAATATCTCGTGTAAAAACGACATTTGTCGATTTCTCCTATATGAATAATTCAAGAGCATGCAATCAGGTCCAACTTATCTCACAAAAAAGAAAGCCCATGTCAATCTGTCTCATGTGAAAAAATTGGAGAAACTTACCAATTAAAAACTCCTCCCATGTGAGAAGTTCATAAAGATCATCTATCTTTTGTTTATATGCAAGATAACAAACTTGTATAAGAGTAGAGGGTGTGTTTTAGTAGACAAAATTCGTGAGAGGGTGAAGGTTGTGTAAAAACTTATGTTATTTTAAGCATACTTTCTTTGTAAAATAGTTTCTATGTAAGATTTTCGATTCCAGTGTCTACCTTTTATGTTTAGATTTCTTAGAAACTTGAGTGTATTGGATACTAGCTAATTTGCCATGAAAAAGGTGTTGAAGCTATATAATCATAGAAAAACTGGAAAGAATAAAGAAACAGACGGAGGAAGGTGGGCCATGGAAGTTGAAAAACAAACTCACATTAAACTATTTTTGTCAAATATATATAAGTTACACGGACTAAATTGTATATTTCACAAAGGTTGAGTGAATTAAAAAATTTAAATACTAAAAATTATAAGCATTTAATTTATTAAGTGGAAAATGTATTAAGTATTTAATTTGTTAATACTTTTAACTTAGAAAAAATAATTTTTATTTCAAAAATAATTTATATAATTTATGGTGTAAAATATTGGTTGTGATAATTAGATATTTTAATATAAAATTTTGAATTCTTCTTAAACCAGCGCACATCAACAACTATATGGTGATGAAGCCATTACAGCAGGTAAAATCAGGGCTTAACTTTTTATTTTACACATCCAGGACTCTTTGGCCCAATCGACATGAGGCCAATTTACTTTAGGCCTTAAATTTTTTAACGGTGTTTTGAATATAAAATATTTCAACAAAAAAAAATAAAAATAAAAAATATGTTTTTTCATTTGTTCACAATTTTCATTCTAAAAATGTCTGATTTTAAATTCTAAAAATATTTTATGATTCATTCAAAAATATATATATATATACACTACTCTATAGCACAAATTAATTGTCTCGTTTTTATTTTTAGGATCAGGAGGTCTCAAATTAATTATCATTTTCAACAAATATGTTTTATCTCTCTTCTTAAAATAATCCCCCTCTCCTACTTTTTTTTTTTTTTTTTTTGGTAAAGTATATCCAGATCAGTTTACGCGCACCTCAACTAATCACCTCACAGGGCTATCTTTAGACTGTACTCCCCCACATCTACCTGGTGCATTCAAAATTAAATTCAAGCTTTCATTCCCCTGAGTGCTCACAATGAGAGTCGACTCCTGGTTGACAAGAAATGGGGACATCTCCCCTTATCAACCGGACTAACACATTTTTGATAAAATATACCCTTCTCAACCACACATTTCAATTTCAAATAAAATAAATATCAGTTTAAAATCATTCCTAATAAGAGTAGTATAATAAAAAAAAATATTCAAACATTATTTAAAATTTGGTGTAAAATCAAATGTGAGAATAAATTTAGAACCATTAATTCCCTCACGCAGAAAACCATTTTTTAAAACCGAAATTTAAACCAAACGCACCCTAAATTTGGTGGAGGATAAAGACAAGAACTCCTAATAATTCAATTCAAAATATGGTCAATATATATATATATATATTGACAGTCTTATTCTTTCTTATCTTATGACAGCAGTCAGTTTTCCCAACACAAAAACAATGTGGTTATGTTTTTTGTCCATAGATTCAGTATATATAAGCAAAAGCGATAATAATTGTGGACAAAAGCTTCCACAAGCTGACCTATAATTCATACACATATAGATATACAGACACATGTATTGTCCTTTCTTTGTATATAAATAATAAATACATACATCACAGGATTAGCATTCAACTTTCACTGTGGTACTGTCTAGTTGGCTGCAAGCAACTATATATGTTCACTGCACAACAATACTCTCTCTCTCTCTCCCCTAAGGGTACGTTTGTTGTTATACAAATTTTTTTCCTTTTTTTTTTTTCTAATATTTTTAGATCCGATTAGTTGTGAGGACCAATTTTGGATTGAGAAATATGAATAGATTAATATGTTTACTTTGGTGAGGAGATGAATGCGATATATTTATTTGAAAAATTATTTAAAGGTGAATACAAAATTATCACCTAAAATATCCACTTGAAATTGTTGATTGATATATTGTGTAGATTTTCCTGCATTGGTTAGTGAAAAAATGAAGAAAACATTATGACGATTCGGGTTAGATTTTGAAGGCAAATCCTTCAGGGTACTCAAATGTTATGGACAAGAAGTTAATGGCTATAACACAAGTGAAACCACATGCGCGCGTACTGCTGTTGTCCATCTGGCTAACCGTTGTGCTTGGTTTGGGATCAGGCTCGGGCCTGGGTTTGTGGCCTTGGAGGCTTATTTGTTTTGCCCTTGCTATATTTTTAAAGAAAAATTAATATAAAATCAGATTAACAAATCCAAACAGAGGTTAATCCTTGTGACTATCTAGATTTGTTACTATAGAGAATTACATAATTCGAGATCTATTTGTGTAACTAATGGGAGTTACAAAATTAACTTCTGATAGTTAATTCAGGAGTTACGGCAAAGGTCTCTTCAATGTCTTTCGTTTCTTTTTTGCTCGCTATTTAAGAGCAAATATTCTTCAATATATAGGGATACAAGCATATGTTATTTGTACCCATGAATTATATCTAAGTCATTGTTGTTGAGAGAGAAAATTTATGCACTACTTACATTCATTGAATCTCTAGTTTTCAATATTGGTACTGTATTTGTGATCATTGTATTTAACGCGTTCTGTTTTTTTTTTTTTCGAAAAATTTAAAACATATGAAATAGTAAAGTGTAAAGAAAAAGGGTTTCTTAAAGTGTCGGTTTTATCAAAAAATTACTTAGGCCATATTTTGAAAAGAAATTAGTCGTCATATAGTATTGGGTTAATTGGTGTGCTAGGTCAAAAAAAGCCTTGGAAAACTTGTGACTCAAAAAAAAAAAAAAAAAAAAAAAAAGCAAGCCAAATATTCTTTTAAAAGAGCTCGAGGGTTAGTTACGCTTGGAGAAGGTATTAGGCACCTCAAGAACCCGTCTTAATATGGTACCTTATGTCCTATTAAGCTCACTTAATTTAAGTCCGAATGCTTTATTTTATTTTGAAATATTTTATTTTCAGTATTTTTAAAAATATTTCTGCAGTATGATCTCTTATCAAATATTGAAAAATTTAACAAGGATGATGATCCCTGAGGGGATTTTGATGTAATGGATCTTAACGCTAGACTAAGTTGGTGATTTGATCCAGGTTGGTTTTAAGAAAAGAAAATCTTTGAAAAGTAAAAAAATTTCGAGTACCCTTTTTTAAAAATGATTTTTTGGGATTTATTTATTTATTTTAACAAAATAGTTATTTTTTTTCTTTTTTCAAAAAAAAAAAAAAAGATTTGAAGACTCCTTTTTTAGATTTTTTTTTCTAAGGAACTATAAAAATGATTTTTGCGATTTTTTTTTTTTTAGAGTGATTTTTTAGGAGAGAACAAAACTATTTTTATTTTGAAGACTATATTTTTGAAAAGGTGTTTGTTTTTCACAAACATGTTTTTTGAAATTTTACATTTTTTGATGCATAGAATTGAAAAAGTATTAGCCTGATGAACGTGATGTAAATGTAAAAAAATAAAAAAGATTTTTATTCATCTATTTATTATTCTTTTTTTTTTTTTTTTTTTTTTGCCAACTTACCCTAGCTTAAAATTAGGGGTAAAAGTCAGTCGGGCGGGTTGGGGAAAGGGCAATGTTATGGGCCGACCTAAACATTTCTGGAAAAGTCAAACCCACCTTGAACCCAAAGCTGGGCACCCGAACACCCGATCAAGTTCGGGTGATGTTGGGTTTTATTTTTAAACACAGTTTGACTTTTTAATTCTGGGGACATTAATGTTTTCGATCTGCTAGGAATATTAAAGTGAATTCTTTCTGTATTAATGTGTTCGGCTTTTGGGAATATTAAAGAATCCTGCAGCAAATTCAACAGACCGTTTCTGGGAACATATAGTTCAATTATGAATTTATGGTTGAACCATTAAATAGAAAAAAAAAAAAGGTTTAAGAGAATCAGCCGAGAGAAACAATTAAACTTGCAGATTTGAAAACCCTAACAACAAACAGCATAACAAGATTAAACTTATTAACTTATACATTTGGAAACTCTAGCATATCGCAAGAACAAAACAAACAATGATTCCACAATAATATCGACAAAGGACGATAGAGAATCGACGAAAGACAACGAAGGTTTGATTTGAGAGAGCAGAGAGCCAGAGGTCTAATTACTCTAATATGACGATTAGAGACTCGAGGAGAGAGAGAGAACACAGAGGGAGAATTTTTGGTTGAAATTTATAAGAGAGTTTTATCGAAGAGAGTTCTTGATCGAAGAGCGAAAAAATTTTGGTCACCGGTCTGTATTCTTCACTGAGTTATCATAATTGCTTTCAAGAAATCTTAGTGAGATCTTTCCAAGTTAATTAATTTACTTTTTTAACTTATTTGTTTAATTACTTGGATTAAGTGTTTTAAGAAAAATCCTTTTCAAATCGAATATTGTGAAAATCTTGTAAAACGGTTTTTATTTAAATTTGATTATTTACTATTTTTGCTTTAAATTAACTAAATCAAATTTGTGCCTTACATAGATTCAATCACGTAGTTTTCAGGACAATAATTGAGCATAATTGTAATGAGATGGTAAAAGCTCCTGTGGGAATAAACTTATCATTTTTTGCATTTACGAGTTTAGGTAGATTAGACATATTTGGGGTGATGTCTAATCATGGTAGTTACGGTTTGATTTTTAACCTAAGAAAAAGATTAGGGTTTAGTCTTTAGCCTAAGAAAAATATTAGGCTTTGATCTTTAGCCTGAGAAAATTATTAGGTTAATCTTTAGCTTTTTAAAAGATTAGGTTTTAATTCTTCCTGTAATATAATTAGGGTTAGATAAAGTTTTTCATAAGCCTATGAAAAGAATAAGTGTAATAGTATGAGAGTGTAAGGGTGATTTTGAACTTGTGAAAAAAATCAAGATTGTAAGGGTTGATTTTGAGCCTATGAAAAGAATCAGGATTGTAAGAGTTTAGTTCCTAACTGGGAAAAAATCAAGGGCTAGTGGATTGCGTAGTCCCTATGAAGCTCAGGGAACTGGATATAGGTAAGAGTAGCTTACAGAACCAGAATAAATTATTGTATACTACATTGTTATATTTCTGTTGTTTGCGTGTGCACTTAGTTAAACATATTTTCACTACTTAACAAGATGATAATCAATTAGAAAAATTGATAAGTTGTGTTTGATTTAATTATTTAAATTTTTGTCACTACCCAATTCATCCCCCATGTTGGTAGATCTTTAGGCCAACAACATCCATCTCCCGTTGATAGGAATTTAATAAAGAGAAACGCCTCAAGTGTGACATGTGTAGTTCACGATCTCTTTATATATGTACCCAAAAGGACCAATAAGATATGGTGAAGTAGAAATCCCTAGTCCAAACATATGCATTTCATTGATAAAATAATTTTTTGTGATACCCGATTGGAATCTCATCTCAATCATCATACTGTTCTGACCAGAGCTTTGGGTTAATTATATTAAACCAAATCACATGGGTCACGTCTATTTTTGCTAAGAGTGATAGATCCCTTCTTACATACTCATATATTACTATGTGTGTCCCACTATACCCAATGAATACCTTTAAAGTCCCATGGTTAGAGAACAATGTTCAGTATTATCAAAATACAATAACTCATACATGCAATATACGATAACTCATACATGCAAAAGGTCCAAGGATACATCATACCTCAGATATCGTATTTTAACTTGAGCAAAACTATCATATAGGATATGAAGGATGATCACTTTTGGTCTCTTACTACTACTTAGTAAGTCCCCTTGCAGATGTTCCAGTATCTCGTATTGATGGATTAAGACTCATCATTCTCAAAGAGATAATATTAGATCAAGCTAGCCTAGATTGTTGAAAACATTTTCAACAATCCAATATCGAGTAGGAACAATTTAGAATATTGAGATACCAAATGTCTTTGATCTCCTCCTATTTAATTACATTAAATAGCTAGACATTCTATCCAACATTCAAGGTCTATAGCGATAAAAATATAATTGAAAGAATAATATCAATAAATACATTTTATTAATACTTGAGATTGAAGCATTTTACAGATACAAGTCATAAATGTAAGATTACAACATTGACTATAGGGCTTACATCCAACAAAAAACTCACAATGAACTAAGTTTGTTTAGAGACAAGAGTGAGAGAAACTCATGACGAACAAAGTTCGTTTAGAGATAATGCTTAAATGAAAAACACTTATGAGAACAATGTTCGTTTAGATACAAGAAAGAAGAAAAAACTCATGATGAGTAGGGTTTATTTAGTGGTAAGACTAAAATGAACTACAATCATGATAAACAACATTCTTTTAGAGAGAATGCAAAAATGAAAATACTCAAGACAAATGATATTCGTTTAGAGATAATGCAACAATAAAACACACTCAGATGAACAACGTTCGAAGAAATGAAAATCATTCATGACGAATAATGTTTGTTTAGAGGCCATGCAAAGATAAAAAAAAAAAAAAACATTCATGATGGACGACATTCGTTTAGACACAAGAAAGAAAACAAAAACTCATGACGAACAATGTCCATTTAGAGGAGATGTACAAATGAATAAGGACTCATGATGAACCAAGTTCATTTAATGATAAGAAACGAGAAGGGACTCATGACAAATGAAGTTCGTTTAAAGTATTTAAAATTTATCCCGTCTTATTGTTGGAGATGATTCAAATGGTGCTCACATCGCATGAATAGATAAATTTTATAAAATGTGCCCTAACTTGTGGCAGGGATAGAACTCACGAAGAATAAGATAAATGGAATCATGACGAACACAGTTTATTTAGAGTACTTCGGTATTTCAAACAAAAATATCACCCGGCCTATGAATGGGGAGGACTAAAATGAGCTCATGATGAACATAGTTTGGCTAGAGAATTTAAGATAGAAAATACCACTAGGCTGTGGTAAGGGATGATTGAAAATAACTCATGACGGAAATCAAAATACCTCATGGCCTATGGATGGGAGTACTGAAATGAGCTCCTGATGAACATATTTCATTTAGAGAATTCAAAATAAAAAACACCTCCCGATATGTGGCGAGGGAAAATTTAAATGGTATATGCAAAGCGGGAAAAAAAAAAGTATTATATAATGCACCTCAAATTGTGGCTAGGGTAGAAGTGATAGATTTATACTTTTTACTCAAGGCCCGATGATGGGCAGACACCATATAATGTGTCCCAACTTGTGGCTGGGGCAGAAAAGAAAGAACAAGGTATAAATATGCCCCAACTTATGCTTGGGGGCTCAATTAGTAAAATTCTATAAAATGCAACATAGCCCAAGGTTGGGGCAAGGCAATATGCTCAAAGAATAATGTCATTATGGCTATGATGAGAAATGTAAAAGTGAAATATGGATGGAGTGCAATCGAACCCTGGAAGGGTTGTCTACGTATCTTGACATTGACAAGAATCAAGTCACGTGTAGTTTGAAAATATGCCTCTTTTGGGGCAAAAAAATAAACATTGATAAAGATACTCATTTAGAACAATACCAGGGCCAAAACTCTCATTTAGAGCACCCAAATATTCAAACAATAAGAGTGCCTCAAACTGAGACTGGAGAATGATGAGGGACTAGTATAAAATGTGCCCCAACCTGCAGATAAGGCCGATACTATTTAGAAGGAACCCGTTTAGAAAGGAGACCTATTAGGCTTATCGAACTATGAGATTTCCAAGGAAGAATTAGCTCATGAGGTGGCAAGGAGACAATTGACCCATGCAAAAATATGTGCAACAAATAAACATTTATATCATTTTTTTTTTATTTTTTTTTCTCTTTTTTAACGAATGAAACATTGGTCAACCTGGGTGATCACAAATTTATTTTTTATTTTTTAATTTTGATATATTTTTTAAGGCTATGTTTGCAAAGTTGAAATTAAAGGCCTTCTTTTCCTTTGAATTGAATGATATTTTTTTCGACCCGATGAGAAAATGAAAAGATTCTGTACTTTTACTATCATGGTACAGACTCAGTTTGACCTTTTATCATTTTCTCTTCCCTTGGCTACTTGGATTGATTCTGATGCTTGGGATCTAAACCTATTTATACTTTGTATTTTAATAAACGCTTGCAAATTGGATTAGCCAATATATGAAAAAGTTTAAAGTTTATTTATTCGAATGTCCTTTTTTACTTGATATGTTTTTTGTATTAATCTGATTTGATATTGACCAACAAAATTTTGATAATAATAGAGATTATCATCTAAAATTCATGTCAGAAGAGACAACTCCCTTAACTAATGAGTGTATTTGAACCATGCAATCCCAGTGAGACTTTTTGAGCAACTGAAAAATATGCATCTCAATTATTTTTTTCCTTTTTCATTTATTTTTTTCTACTTTTTTCATCTTTTCTTGTCATTATTTTTTCTTGACAAACATCTCTATAACATCACAAATGATGAACAAATCTCCCGATATTAAAAGGACTTTTTGGGTGATAGCTTCGCTTTATAACGGATTACCTAGTCATTGGATCTTTTGGGTTCGATCACTGCTCTGACCATTTCGTTTTAGGGTTTGAAGAAGGTAAAATATGGTATGATATTGATAGACAATACAATGTCATTTTGATAGTCTAACAAACATTTGGGAAACATGTATTCCTAGTTGATAAGGTCAGAGTAATAAATTCAGGGCTTTGAAGAAATGGTTCCTTGATAGTGGGCAGAGTTTAGTAATATTCTTTAATCGTGGGATGTTCGGGGTTCAAGGATGGAACCTTTTAAAGTTTTCACACTCATTTTTTTCATCTAGTTAAGAGGAGTCATCTAGCTTTGCTTCTTCTTAGATCAAAATCTCTTTTAGTATCAAAATCATATTCATCATGCTCAAGTTCATTGCCGATACATAGACCAATTTGGACTATTTCAAAAATAAGCATTAAACATTTGGGACATACTTAGGCAACATAGTAAATTGAAAGTTTCAAGTCATCCACAAAGCAAGTCCTTTACCATCTAGAAGGCTAACTAGATGGAGATGTCGATTTTAGATTTTAGTTATCAATTAATCAAGAAATAAATCCTAGTATATGAAGTTCCCAAATGGTACCTGACAGGTGAATTTATCTATCTATTTTCAAACCGAATTTGGTAGTTTTCGAGTATTCTTGTAATATTTTAATTCGTTTTTATTTATTTTTGTTCAAAGCAGGGGTTAGGAGCAAAAATGATCAAAAAACGAGGAAACCAATGGAAAATTATGAAGAAGATCAAATATTCAGTGCAGCAAATCCATTGCTGCAGCGGTCAGCCCACCGTTGCAGCGATAAAACAACTGAGAGTTCAAAACTTTCTGTTCGTTCACCGCTGTAGCAGTGAAAGAGCAGATTGCCACTGATTGTCCACCACTACAGTGGTGAGGCTACCGACATACCCACCACTGCAGCGGTGAAGCCCCTGCTGCAAAATGTTTTTTTAGATATTTTGTTAGATATTTCTGTCCCAAATCCTATTTCATTCATTCCCAACCATTTTGAGAACATCTTGGAACACTTTGGGAGTGTTTCTTGAGGGCTCTCAACTAACCAAAGAGGAGGAACACAATTGGAGAAGATGAAACAAGATCAGAGCAATTTTACGGACGCCACCTTCAGATAACGGCTATTTTCTCTTGTTTCTCTCTTTATTCTTAACTCATTTTTGGTTGTTTAATCATTTATATATGGATTATTGTTGAATATATGGTTATGTCCTAGAGCTAAATGTTGATTATCTATGGGATTGATGTAGTTTACTAATATATGTTGTTTGTTTGAATCCGTGTTTTGTTAACAATTGTTTTTGCTTATTCGATTGTGTTTACCGTTCTTTCACTTTATTAATATGTTTGTTAATATATATTTAGAATATGGGGTTTGACACTTGGGAGAGGTAACCCCGGATTCAGACGAGGGTTTAAACACAACGTGACGATCTAATGACCTAAGAGGGCGTTAAAAAGTGTAAAATCCGTGAGGTTGGGGTGAGACTCATGTGACTAAATGTCGTATAGACGCTCAAGGAGGACTTTAGCATTGACGCGAAGTCTCATATTCATTCATTTTACACTCGGGAGAGGTAGTGAGTGAGTTTTCGATACCTAGATTCTAGGATAGTTTGAATACCGTTAATGTAAACTAGATTGGATCAAACACGTATAAGTAAGTAAAGTTAATTCCTATATAATCTATTTCCATATAATATATTTAGTATTATAGTTTAATTCATTGTTAATTTAGTATAGTATATGTTTAAAACAAAAACTCTATTTTTATAGCCTAAATAAAGTTCGGTTATGATAATCGTGGTACTTAGCAACAATTTAATTAAATCCATGTGGATACGACAATCCTTCTCATTCACTATTTTATAACACTTGACCCGTACACTTGCAGTGAAAGTAGCAATGTAATATTTTGCTACCAAGTTTTTGGCGCCGTTGCCGGGGATTAGTTTTTAGATTGTTGTTGAAATTGTGAGTAAATAACTTGATTTTAATTTAGTCATTTATTTTGTTTATAATTTTGGTTTTTAATTTGTTTTGTTTTTCGAGGTACTTGGAGATGGCGCATCAACAAGACCTCTTAAATTTTTCTCAGCAGGATTTCGAGTCATTTTATTGTGCTTAGGATTGATATAAGGAGTTGCTCATCTGGTTCCCAAACTATCGTTTCTCGAGGGAGTGTCAACTACTGAACTTCCTCGATGGGTTACTAGCCGCAACAAGAAATTGGGTTGAAGAAGGAAATGGTATCACCTCTTTCAACCAATTAACCGCGGACGAAGCCTATTAGGTATTAGAAGACATAGCAAAGCTTTATTTTCAGAGTTGGAATTATTCAAGAAGCTATCAAAGCTTGGGAGATAGTTTTATCGTTTCGGCGCTATGGATTGACATCCCGGACCAACAGGAGGAGTCTTTCCCCACACTGGAGAAAATGTTCACTGAATTTAGGGGAGAGACTCAGGCTTTCTGGAGGGAGACGAATGACCGTCTTAATAAGCATGAGGTTCGTCTTGACAATACTGAGATGACCTGCGCTGAAATTTATAACACCGTAAAGTCTCTTAAGACTCAAATCGGTCAGCTCATTTGCTTCATTGAGACTGAGTCAGATGTTGTAGCATTGAGAGACACACAAGTCACATCCGAATGTGAAAGCCACCGTGTGGAACCGAATGTAAGCAGGAGGAACTTGGGTTCATGCGATGTTGATTATTCTAATGAGACGAGAACCCAAGTGTGGATCGACGATTGTGATTTTTCATCATTTGAAATCCACATTGTGATGCCACCACCGATTTAAGATGATCACATTTACGAGGATCCGATGTGGCTCACTTATCCTCCACCGCCTTCAGCACTGTTCATTCCAGACAACCAAGCACGTGAGCTGGCAACGAGTCACGTTGAAAGTACGGGCCATACAATGCCAAATCTCTCCAATCTTGAGAGCGTTCTGAATCAAGACCCGTATGTGGTGTTGTATGACATATACTACGGGCGGAAGCCGTTCTTTGAAGAGCCCTTTTCTGTGCCAAGCCGAGAACAATAAACCAAGTGCTTCTTGGGAGGCAACCCAAGTCTCAAATAAATTATATCCATCACCACCGACTTCATTCAGAGGCGAGTTTGTCTCGCCTCCCAGGTATGTGTTCTAAACCCTCTTCGTCGGCATGCTATATTTCAATTGTTGAGAATGATGATTGGGTAACTATGGACACTACCTGTTTGAAGTTTAGGGATGGTGTGTAGTATGATATTATGTTTTATTGTTGTTTGTTATATAGTTTCAATGTTTTATTGTTTAACTGTATGCATTCTTGTTTAATTTAGTGTTAGTATGTTTATTTTTGTAGTATGTTTATTGTTGTTGTGTGCTAGTTTTGTAGTTCATCTGGGCTATTATCCAATGATGAGTCTATCCCCTAGTTGTTTTTCAAGGTCAGGGGTAATGCACATTCATGTGTATTTTGTGTGCTTGACGTTACGTTGTGCTAAAAGTTATTGTGGATCCTAACATGCACGAGTAGTTAAACTCAATGTATAACTATCCACTTGATTTGACGCTGATTATCTGTTAGCGAAGTTCATGACAAAAGGAATTCTAGAACCCGATTTTGGGAAAATTCGAGGCAAAATTCTAAACGAGGTAATTCAAGAGATATGATTTAGGCATTCATTTTGACCGCTTGAGCTTTTGAAGCCACCATATCATATTATTTATCCCTCGTTACTCTGTTGAAGCTTGTAAGCCGTTTCAATTTTGAACACGTAACAAATACCCTGACCAATTAAAGCTTTTCCAAACCATTATCGCTAAACCCAAGGCACAAATCGAGTAAAATCAAGTTAGCATTTGTTATGCTACTTGAAGTGAACGGTTGGGTTTTGGACGAACTATTGATTGGTTCGGTATTCGAGTACTCACTTATCATTTTTCTATCGTATTTCCACACCCGTCAAATTGTACAAAATCAAATAAGTTTGAGGGTGTGTTTGTTAAAAAATAGAAAATAAATTAATATAGTTCTACTTTTGTTTTGTCTTGACAAGTGAGTACTACTTTTTCAAATATAAGTTCAAGGTTGTTTCGAATTGATCTGTGTGGGCTTCCGAGTGTGATTGAGCCAAGCATTGTGCCTCGGGTATTGTTAAGTTAATAACGTTAACCTATTTTTATATTCCTGATATACCCTTGGCTATTTGATAAAAACCGAACCAAGTCCTATTGATATTTTTGAATTTTCAAGCCTACATTAGTGGAGAGTGGAACCTAGTCTGGTATATGAATTTCCTATACTTTTTTGGTTTTAGTCATGAACTCTATTGGTGGATAATCCAATCCGGTCTATGGATGATTGTATGACTGAGTTTTCGTACACACACTTGAACATAATCTAGAATAGCACTTACTTCTATTGAATGTTGACATTCTAGAACACCACATGGTGTATTTTACTCTTGAAATCGATAAGATTAGGGGCTGATGAGGGAAAACTTTTTGGTCGTTAGATGAATTTCAAAACTTAGACGTTATTTTTTTAGTTCGTTTGTGTTTTTTGTTTTTAGTAATTAAATTCGTTAATAGTTGTGGTAGTTTATTTTATTTCATAGGTGTTTTGCTCGAGAACTAGCAAAATTCCAAGTTTGAGGGTATTTGATAGGTGAAATTTATCTATCTATTTCCAAACCGAATTTGGCACTTTTCGAGTATTCTTGTAATATTTTAATTCGTTTTTATTTGTTTTTATTTATTTTTATTCAAAGCAGGGGTTAGGAGAAAAAATGGTCGAAAAACGAGGAAAGCAGTGAAAAATGATGAAGAAAATCAAATATTCAATGCAGTAAATCCACCGCTACAGCGGTCAGCCCACCTCTGCAGCGGTGAAACAACAAAGAATTCAAAACTTTCTATTCGTTCACCGCTGCAGCAGTGAGATCCATCACTGCAGTAGTTAAAGAGAATATTGCCACTGATTATCCACCACTGCAGTGGTAAGCCTGCCGACATACCCACCGCTACAGCGGTGAAGCCCCTGTTGTAAAGTGTTTTTTAGATATTTTGTTAGATATTTCGGCCCCAATTCCTATATCATTCATTCCCAACCATTTTGAGAACATGTTAGAACACTTTGGAAGTGTTTCTTGAGGGCTCTTAACTAGCTAAAGAAGAGGAACACAATTGGAGAAGAGGAAACAAGATCGGAGTGGTTTTTACAGACACCACTTTTAAATAACGGCTATTCTCTCTTATTTCTCTCTTTATTCTTAACTCATTTTTGGTTGTTTGATTATGTATATATGGATTATTTTTAAATATATGGTTATGTCCAAGAGCTAAACGTTGATTATCTATGGGATTTATGTAGTTTACTAAAATACATTGTTTGTTTGAATCCATGTTTCGTTAACGGTTGTTCTTGCCTATTCAATTATGTTTACCGTTCTTTCACTTCATTAATATGCTTGTTAAGATATATTGAGAATACGGGATTTGACACTTGATAAAGGTAACCTAGGATTCAAACTAAGGTTTAAACACAACATGACGATCTAATGACCCGGGAGGGCGTTAGAAAATATGCAATCCGTGAGGCTGAGGCGAGACTCATGTAACCAAGTTTCATATAGACACTTGAGGGGAACTTCGGTGTTAACGCGAAGTCGCATATTCATTCATTTTACCCTCGGGAGAGGTAGTGGTGAGTTTTCGATACCTAGATTATCAGATAGTTTGAATACCGTTAATGTAAACTAGATTGGATCAAACACGTCTAAGTAAACGAAGTTAATCCCTAGATAATATATTCCCATATAATATATTTAGTATTATAGTTTAATTAATTGTTAATTTAGTATAGTATATGTTTAAGACAAAAACCCTATTTTTATCACCTAAATAAAGTTCGATTATGATAATCGCGGTACTTAGCAACAATTTAATCCAATCCCTGTGGATACGACAACCCTTCTCATTCACCATTCTATAAAACTTGACTCGTACACTTGCAGTGAAAGTAGCGACGTAATATTCCGCTACCAGTACCCTCAGAATCAGGCTTTGTCTTGTAGCGAGAAGGTGTTCCAATAAAGTACTGAAGCGATTAAAGTTTTATTCTAGGGTAGGTGTAAAATCCCAATGGGCCTAACTCACTCTCAAAAGACGTCTTGTAAGTTGAGGACTACCCTAGGCTTTATATATAGCTTAGGATCAGGTAACACGAGTAATATGAGATTCAATATGCCTCTTCACGCGCAGGGTAGACTTTTTGATAAACCACTACGAACGGATATCGGGGAGCCCAACATCGATGTGGAATTCAACACACCTAATATTACATAAAAGTTATGGCTCTAATATCGTGTAGAATCCCAATAGGCCTAACTCACTCTCAAAAGACTCCCTGTAAGATGAGGATTACCCTAGACTTTATATATAGCTCAGGATCAGGTAACACAAGTGATAGAGGATTTAATAGTAGGTTCAACAAAAATACCTCCATTGGTCATCTGAGTTTTTTAAAAGATGGGGTATTAAAGGTTTATGGACATTGGTTATGGATAAGATTCTATCACAAGATGATAGATGGAAAAATTTGGGTTATCAGGATAAGATGGGTATTTGAAGTCGGTGATTCAAAGTATTGGGGTGGGGTATAATTTTGATTTTGGAAACATTTCATGGGTACCACATGATTTGGAGACATGGGCTAACTAGGTAATTCAAGGTAGTCGATGGGGAGGTTGGGAGATATTTTGGCGAGGTATGGTTTGGATTGCAGGCTTTGCTTTTGGTGAAAATGTAGCAGTACCACTTAATATGAGAATATGGGCCAATATAATTTTTCAATTATGACTATTTCATCTCATTCGGGAGGGAAGCCTTAAAAGATTTTAGGGTATCCTTTTTCTCTTTTGTTTTTATTTTTTTGCATGATTCACTCTAGAATGACCAAATTTCATTCAAACTATTTAAACATGGGCAACTTATTTATCCATGTGAACTAAAGGGCCCAAAATCAGTTCAAGTTTGAGGTTTCAAATTCTAGTCATGATTATTCAGACACATGGCAATTGGGCAAAATAATTTCCATCCATATCAAAATTTATTATCTAAACTAAAAGAACTTGCAACCATATCGAATAAGACTTAAAAAATTCATTTGTTACTCAATTTTCACAAGTATTAGAAACTTGTTTGATTCTAGGGTTTCCTAAAAAAATATCATCAATTCATGCATAACATGTAACATACAAAAGTCTTCTTCTATGTCCTATATAGTGTCCTATGAGAGTTTAATTAGTGTTTAAACCTAGGATTACTATATGATGTTCATGACTTTTAACTAATGAATCCTAAAAAGGCTCGGTTCCTAGATATTCAAATCTTTGGCTTACATTTTTGGTTTTTAAACATGATAATTCCCTTTTGTCTATAAAAATATAATAAAATGTTTTTTTAAAAAAAAAATAGTATGCATATGTGTGTGAATGTATTTATTGCTTGTTTTAATTCTTGCATGTTTTGCTTTATACCCTACATTTTTCTTATATTTATTTCATGTCTTTACTTTTCTGCATTTATTTTATTGTTCTTATATTTTCGCATTTTATTTTCTGTAAGCTCTCTCCAAGGCACGAGCACCACGTTTTATTTGCATATCATGAGAAAAATCCAAAATCATGGACCTCATTAGGAGGCTGACAGTAGGGGTTGAAGTCGTGCAATTTTATCACGCCGATATAAGCCTCGAAACCCTATAGCATTTAGAAAGATGAGTCAATAGAAGTAAGGCCGTGTGAAATATCCACCGAGATCCAGCTTTGAAACGCGCCTCACTCAGATCACCAACCAACAATGAATGTTTCCCTGGGGAAGACGCTAAAGGTTTGAAGATCTGGGATCCAAACCTTTCTAGGATGCATTAATAGAAAAGCCGTGAATCTCATATAGTGAACCTAGGATTAAGTAATACCCAACAACCCGTTTTGCATTAGGACACTATTTTTGAGAGAGACATTTTTCGTTTACCTTATGTACATTTGTTTATATATTTGTTATTTTGGATCTGTAGAAGGAAATTTCTAGGACTAGTAAGAGGCATCATAAACAACATAAGAATTTCTGGTCTATCTCGTATTTCCGAAGCTTGCTCAACGTCAAAAACGTTTTCAAAATCGGACTAGTGAACAAGCCACAGGAAAAGAATGGGAATCCTATATTTTTCTTAAGTACATGAAATTATTTAATATAACCTTAACCTCATACAAATCATGAATGCCTCTTGCATCTAAAATAATGCACATAAAAAACTTGCCTTAATAATTCACAAATACATTCACCTTTTAATAATGTACATAAGACCCCACCTCAATAAGTCATCTAAAAATAGCCTTTGTCGAATAGTCATCTAAAGGTTCATCCACTAATACAACAAGATGGAATCTACTTCATTGCACAAAACTATGCCAAGTTTACCGAGATGCAAGAAAGTGTCTCTACCTTGTCAAATCGAGATTGTGCGATCTCATAATAAATATACCTTAGGTCATATCTTCCTAGGATTTATATGTCACGTCCTAAGCACGATACGCAATGTCCTTTCTCTCAAGCCTATACAATAGGATTCATACACCATGAGAATAATGAACATAGGAGCTCGATTTAGGTTCATAATTCCTTAGGTAAGTCGAAACCTGTTTTGCTAAGAAGTTAGCTAAGGTTAACCCGTCACTAGTCAAAATAGATTCACTCTCAGAGAGATATCATGAATTCAAATGCATTTTAGACCCTTCATCGAGTCCTAGGAACAATTATTCATATTTTAAGGATGAAAAAGACAATTATGCCATAATCCTAGATGACTATTCCAAGTCAAGACTAATCCAAAAATTCCAAGTTACCCTAGTACTACTAAACCAAGTTCAAGCCGAGGTCTATCCAAAACATATCTTAAAGTTTACAGCTAGAGCTACATCTCTCTAGGATTGCATGCATACAACATGAACATAATCTTCCACTCATATAGACTTATTCAGACATAGGAAATAATATAATCACGTGTAAGGATAATTTTCATAAGGAAACTATTATAGTTTTTTAGTCAAGATCTAGGTTTCTAATCACTTAATAATAATAATAATAATAATAATAAAAAAAAAAAAAAAAAAAAAAAAATTGCTTCAGGTAACTTTTGCTAAAATTCATCTAAGATCTACTTGCAAGATCATGAAATAGACCCAAACCCTCCATCTACCGAAAGTACTCAAAAAACTCCAAGATTTCTATGATGCAAGGAAGCGTTACCTCTTTGAAACAAACTCTGAGCCGAATGAATCCCATCTCTCTATTCTGAGAAAAGAGAAAAAAAGACCAATCACCTCCATTTGAAGATACTCTTAGCCCAATAAAGGATTGGGATGGATTACAAATCAAGAAGCTCTCTCATGGAAAAGGGATTGCCACAGAAAATTACAGTAGCCTTTCTAGATGGGAGGACAACATTGATCAAGAAAATTCAAATACTAGAGATAAAATCAAATTGAACAAAAGTTCAATCAACATTTGGGTCACTGCCACAAGCCAAGATTTTGCTAGCTGGAATAAACACCCCGAACCTAAGGAAAACTCAATCCAAGTAAAAATTGCCAAAATGTGAAAGCAGATAGACTACATGGATTCGTCTATCAAAGCAATCAAATAGGACATACCACCTTGTCAAGAAGGAAACCTATATACGACCCAATAATTGGGACCTCTATCCACCCAGAACACCAACATTTCATCTCTTCTTCATACTTAGCTTATTCAAGTAGTTCTCCTTAAACCTCCAGCCTACTTCAAACTCCAATTGAACTGCCTCATCAAATGTGATAACCTACTTAAGAACCTAAAGAGAAGAGATGGTTCACTCCACTTCTGTTCCACTCTCTCAAATCTACCAGTATTGCTTTAAAAATAAGCTGTTAGCACCAATTTCTCCTTCACCATGGAAACCATCTAAATCCGAGGTTTAACCCTCATAATTTTTGTCAATACCACTTTGTAGGGGCTGGTCATCAGACTAACCAGTGTTGTGTCCTCAAGAATTTCATCGAGGATCTCATCAAGAGCTTTAAGAAGGCAATATCTATCTTTAACTTTTCCTTTAGTTTCTTAAGTATTTTCTATTGAATTAGGCATTATCATGTACGCCTTTATACTAAATCTACATATCACTAAATGTATACGTATTTTATTTAAAGTTGACTCAGGTCTTTGTGCTCTAACATTCAAGTAATTAATTTGTTTGTCGTAATTCGCACACCGCGAATAATCAAAATTATGATAATATGATTTGAATATTAAATTAGACTATCATCCAAGGAAAAACGTTAAAGAAATGTCTTGTTTCAACCAGAAAATTGTGAGATATTGACAAAAAAATCTAAGAAAGTTAGAAAAAATTGATAACTCTGATGTGGAATCGTTACATATGTTCCAACCCGAGAGTAGTGAAGAAACCATAGGAGGCATGTAGTTGACATACTGTACGTCGAGGGATTTCGATCATTGCGCATTGACTAATTGCAAGTGTACGAGGTCAAAGTTTTAGTATAATGTGATCGTTAAGATCGGGTTATCGTATCCACAGGGATTGATGTCGTTACTATCGAGTATCGCGTTTGTCATGACCTAACTTTATCTAGGTGACCAAAAATGTAAATAATTAATTAAACTAAACTAATATAACCTAAATTATCTATACTAATACGTTTTAGGGGAAAGAATTATTTAGGGATTAACGTGTTTACAAATACATGTCGATCTCGATTTACTCACATTTACGGTGTTCGACCTATTTGAAAATCTCGGCTTATAAACTCCACTGCCACCTCTCCCGAGTGTAAGACAAGGGAATACATGACTTCGAGTCAACGAAGAAATCGCTCTCGATTTACTCACATTTACGGTCACGTGAGTCTCACCAGCGTCATTAATTGCATACAATCCAACTCCCGACCAGGTTAACGTTGTTAACTTAACGTTACCCAAGGCACAACGCTTGGCACATTCACTCTTGAACCCCCATAGATAAATTGGAAACAATTCTAAACATGCATTTTAGACCGACGTACTCACTTGTCAAAAGAAACGTAAATTACTTTTTTGATTTTTTGATTTTTTTTTTTAACTAACCATACCCCTAAACTTATTCGATTAGTATAATTTTACGGGTGTGGTTAAAACGAAAGAAAGTGACAAGTGAGTACTTGAATACCGAACCAATCCGAAGTTCACCCTAAACCCAACCGCTCACATCAAGTAGCATTTGCAATTGCTAGCTTGATTCACTCAAATGTGCCTTTAAATTCAGCCTTTAAGGTTTGGAAAAATATCAATTTGTCAGGGTATTTGTTTATGTGTTCAGAATTGAAATGTCATTTTAGGCTTTGACAGGGTAATGAGGGATAAACATTTAACAAGGTAGGCTTAAAAAGCTCAAGCGATAAAAAGAATGCCTAAATCATGTCTCCTGAACTACCTCACCTAGGATTTCGCCTCAAGCTTCCCCTTAATCAGGTTCTAGAATCCTTAAATTGTCATGAATTCGGCTAATCGATAATCGTCCTCAAATTAATTGAATAGAAATACATTGAGTCTATGTGCTCGTGCAAATTAGGATCTATAATAATTTTGACCAAAACCCATAGTCAAGCATATAGAACACACATGCATGGGTATTACCCTTGACCTCGAAAATAACCAGGGGTAATTATCATCATCGGGTAACGGCCCAAATGAACACAAAACTCAACATGCAACAACAACAACACAAATAAACACAAACTAACCTAAACAAACATGCACACAAGAAAACAATAACACATAACTAACATACTACATACTACACATCACTTCCGAACTCAAAATGGACAGTGTCCTCAGCGAACCCAATCATCATTCTTCAACATATGAAATTTAAAGCATGTTTACGAAAGGGGTTTTGAACACATACCTGGGAGGCGAGAGGATCGCCTCCGAATAAATTAGGCTGTGATGGATTGAACTTATTTGACCTTGGGTTGCCTCCCAAGAAGTGCGTGGTTTAATGTCCTCGGCCCAACATTTTTAGAACACCCTCAAGCTTGGCGAGGTTTCGCTTTGTTCGGCTCAATCTTTCAACGACATGCCTCACCAACTTATGTGCATGGCCCCGCACCATAAAATGGCTTGGAATCCCGTCGAAAGGGATGCATCAATACATGTCGATCTAACATCGGCAACTACCCTGCATAAGAAACAAAAACAAAGCTACAAACAAAAATTATATACAAAAGAAATGCCTAAAGTAAAATCGGGTCTTTTACTCACAATATCGATAACAACTACAAAAGTCAGTCCCCAGCAATGGCGCCAAAAACTTGGTAGCGCTCGAATACGCCACTACTTTCACTCACAATTATACGAGGTCAAAGTTTTAGTATAATGTGATCGTTAAGATCGGGTTATCGTATCCACAGGGATTGATATCGTTACTATCGAGTATCGCGTTTGTCATGACCTAACTTTATCTAGGTGACCAAAAATGTAAATAATTAATTAAACTAAACTAATATAACCTAAATTATCTATACTAATACGTTTTAGGGGAAAGAATTATTTAGGGATTAACGTGTTTACAAATACATGTCGATCTCGATTTACTCACATTTATGGTGTTCGACCTATTTGAAAATCTCGGCTTGTAAACTCCACTGCCACCTCTCCCGAGTGTAAGACAAGGGAATACATGACTTCGAGTCAACGAAGAAGTCGCTCTCAACGTCTTAACGACCCTAGGTCACGTGAGTCTCACCCAACGTCATTGATTACACACAATCCAACTCCCGACCAGGTCATTATATTGTCGTGTTGTGTTAACCCTATCGACAATCTCGGTTCTAAAACTCGACCGCCACCTCTCTCGAGTATAAAACGGGGGAATACATGAATTCGAGTCAACAAAGAAGTTCCCCTCAATGTCTTAACGACCCTAGGTCACGTGAGTCTTGCCCCAACGTCATCGATTATCCACAATCCTAACCCCGACGTGGTTATTGGATTGTAGCGTTTGTTTACCCTAATCCGAATTTGGGGTTTATCAACGCAAATATAAACGCAACATCGAAATCTTCTAAACACATATTTATAAATTTATTGTTAATCCTTATACAATCCACATTTTGCCTATGGTCGCCGTATTGATAAGAAAGCACGAGCTAAACATGCTCAAAATATCCTAAGTTAAAGAAACAAGGGAAGAAATTGAAGAACTTAGCCTTGTCCGAAGTTTAGCCGCTAAGAACGTCCAATGATCGTTTCGTCGTCTTCCTCCACTTCAGGATGTGAGCTCTCCCTCTAAAACTCCTAAACCTACCCTTATATATATTCTAAGGGGCTCAAAATGTCAAGAGCATCCGAAAATGAGAGAGGAGAGGGGATATATATAGCCAAAATATCTCAAAATATCTAATAAATATCTTCAATCTATGCAGAGGTCACCGCCGCGGCTGTGAGTAGGTCGGTTAGTTGATCGCCTAGGCGGTGAAGACAATGGTGTACTTGGTTGACATCCTGCATCTTTACCACCGCGGTGGAGGTCTGGACACCACGGCAGTGGGCTTCTTTCACAATTTTGCCTCCAAACTTATTTTTCCACCGTTCTTCGACCATTTTTTGTTCGAGCTCATCATTTTCACTCCAGTTTCATACATTTTTGCCCCCACACACCTGATTTATACAAAAAGTATAAAAACTAATTAAAATATAATAAAATAAATATAAAAACTACTCTAAAACTAACAAAACCGGTTTGAAAATATGTAGGTAGATCACACCTATCACATACCTATCAAGAAGAACTCGGAAAGATTGAAGAAATAACTTAAGCTAATATCATTATTTAGAAACCCTAAGAAATAATGAAGAAACTTTGGAACCTAGCCTCACCCAAGAAAAATTCCCAAGAAAGAAATAAGATGTCCAGAAAATTCTTCTCAAGGGAAAATCAAGTAGCCAAGGTTGCGTTTCAGAAAAACCTAAAGATTTGTTAAGGAAATTCTTAGAAAATTGCAAGACCTAGCCTTACCTAAAGTTCTCAAGAGAAGTAGGCCAGGTAACCAAAAGAATTATTCCATTCCATGGAAGAATAAACAACATAGAAGAAGATCAAAAGTCACTACAATGAAGAAATCAATGATAAAAAACCAGCACGGATAGGACAAAATCAACAAACACCTCGAGATGGACACAAATTTTCCCATCATCTGTGTAATGTCCAATAAGTATGTGTTGAGAAAAGGAAAAAAAAAAAAAAAAAAAAAGGCCGGTCTCTGAAAATTTTTAAACACTGAGTAGTTACACGAAGGTGATCTAGTTGATTAATCATTCTTCATAGTACGAGTACTAAATCGTAGGGGTGTCTCAACACCTAGTTACTTGGGCCAACTAGTTCAGGATCACTACCCAAAGCTCGCTACATGGACTATTTAGAAAGGCGTGAGACGCTAATTGCCTAAGTGAAAGAAAGAAAATATTCTCTCATTATTTTTTGGACAAATCAATATTTGGTTGGCTACCTTGACAATCATTTTTTTTTTCATCATTTCTTTTCTCTCTTCTTTAAGTAAGCTTGGGAAGGCCCACTCCAGTTGCCTTAAGCTTCAAGGTAGAAGAAAGAAATCAGAACGAACAAAGAAACCCCAGGAATCATACAGGGTTATAGTTAATCTCGATAACAATCTCAGAAAATATCTATTATTAGAACTTGATGAAATCAAGCCAGACAACCTCTTCAAACTAATTATCAGAACTTGATAGAATCGAACCAAACAACCTCTTCAAACTAATAACGATGGATATATGGTCTAAACTACTATTGAAATCATAATCTAGATTAATCCGATGTAAATGTTTGAATATGACTAGTTGAGTCTACTCTAGCCAAAATAATCTTGCACGAAAGTGGAAAAGCAAATATACATAGCATGTATAGGAATAATACCTAAAACATTAGAAATGAACTCGAGAAAGTAGAAGAAACGAAAAAGAAGACGCCTTGTTAAGTATGCCAATCACTAAAACCCTTTCTCAAATATCATTTGAAAGTCATTCAAAGCCAGAGTCAAACTAATAGTGAACTTTATTCCAAAACAGATGTTCCCATTATGGGACATCCCGACCTCAACTAAGAAAAAAATAAAATAATCATCCACCATTCCAATCCAAACCTTTCCATCTTATAGCCAAAAGCCATAAATTTTTCGAAGAGAAATCCCGATCAAGATCCAAATTTTGGTTGCACCGAAAGCAGGAGCAAAGGAACAGAAATCCTTTTGGAAGTACCGGTCATCCTTTTGTATCAGGAGATAATAGGGAAACAACCAAATGAGATGGCTAATAACAAAAGATACCTAATGTGAAAAATCCCATAAAAAATTTTAGTATCTCCAGTTAAACCTTGCATTCCCTAGGAACACATTCTAGGTAAAAATTATACATCATCATGTTTAGGATCGTATAACTAAAAAAAAAAAATCATCATGCGATGTCATCACGTAGATCCAGTATACCCTAAGCATTTCTTCTTATAAATTCATAATACATATGCCAATATCCAAACACTACACAAATCACCATGCATTATCATGTTTTCACATAGGCTTGCATGAGAAAAGTTAGATATCATATGCTACAAAAATCATGTTGCATCTTGCATATCATTTTACATCAATAGGTCATCATCAGTATGACACTTGCACCCATACATTTTATTTGATAGCTCTGGTAGGCTAACAGGCAATCATCGGACATGTAACTTGGTCAATTATCTCACCAGTCACCGTATCAATATCCACCTCTAATGATGGATTCAACCAATTCAGAAGTTAAACAAGGAGTCGCCTTACTTAAATTGTGTCTTAATAATAAACCTTACCCGTTCTTGCGAAACGTCAAGGTGTAGCAGAATGTCATTAGAAAAGTTACCCCACCTGTATCAAATAGAATCCTCCTAATTGATGAATTTTGAGTATCAGTCAAGTGATCCAAGCACCAAGCGTCCAACAACAAAAATCAGAACAACATCATTCAAAGACTCTAGTAGACCACCAATCAAGACAACGGTCGATCTTACCTAGATAATGTTAATGCAAGAGACTTTATCCATTGGGTTAGAGCAGATTGTTGATGTCAATATAGCTATTTTTACCTACGACATGTATAACTCTTATAATTGTTTCGTTGTTTGAAACTGCGTTACAACCTAATCCTTGGTAACTCACCAAGGTACGTAGGAAAGCCAAACGGGTCTGGTTAAATTGGAGAGGTGATGACCTCATGGAATTCTCTCAACCCTGTATGAGAGCGCATCTCGGGAAAATTGACTCGACTTCCCTGAGAATCCGTCTTTACTCTCTTTGTTATTCGAACAACAAAGGATGCCTATGTAAGAACTACACTTGACCTGATCCTTGGAAACGTGCCAAGCTACATAGGAAACCTATTAAGGTTCAATCATCCAACTGTAGAAACCCCATCCATGGGCTAAGACATGTTCTCATAGTTTCTATTATCGTGCATGGATTTAACCTAATAAAATCTATTATACACTCTTAACCAGGAGGGAAGGGCCAAAATTCACATTATCACTCCCGTTTTTAAGGGTACTAATGGAAAAAAATATAAAATAAACAAAAATAAAATAGAAAAAAGAGAAATATAAAGGAGATGTCAGTCACTTTGACATCATCCAAGGAAGTTCTTGATTTAATCTAAAGGTAGAAATTCCGAAATTGGGCTAAAAAATCAGAGAATTCAACTAGTAATTCAAAATGCTTTTGGTTTTGAAGGAAATATACTACGATTATGAAAGAACTTATGTAGTAATTATAACTTTCGATTGTCTATATGCTACTTTTCTTTTACGACTAATATCTCCATAAAAGACGAATAGCATAAGAGCAAGGGAACGAAGTGAGAGAATGGTGGTCGCTAATTAAGTACTGTCACTTTCACCGCAAGCATACGGATCAAGTTTTAGTATAGTGGACCTTTCTCTCAGGTATCGTATCTATAAGGATTGGTTGATATTACTATTAAATACCGTGTTTATCATAACCTAATTTTATCTAGGCGACTATAAATTAAATTTAATTAATTACTAATACTAAACTAAATTACTAATTTAATTAACTATACTATAAATACTATATTAAGATTGTTTAGGGGAGTAGATTGTCTTGGGATTAACTTTATTTACTTAATTGCCTTTGGTTTCGTTTAGTTAACATTAACAGCGTTCGGCGTATCTGACAATCTCAGTTCGTAAACTCTTCTGCCAACTCTTCCGAGTGTAAGACGGAGGAATATGCAACTTTGAATCAACACTGAAGTCCCCCTCAACATCTTAACGACTCTAGGCAGCGTGAGTCTTGCTCCAACGTCATTTATTGCACACAATCCAACTCCCTCCCGGGTTATTGGATCGTTACGTTGTGTTTACCCTATCGATAATCTCAGTTCTAAAATTTTCCCGTCACCTCTCTCAAGTGTAAGACGAGGGAATACGTGACTTCGCGTCAACACCGAAGGTCCCCCTCAACGTCTTAATGACTCTAGGTCACGTGAGTCTTGACCCAACGTCATCGATTGTCCACAATCGAAACCTCGACCGGATTATAGGATTGTGGCGTTTGTTTATTCTAGTCCGAATCCGAGGTTACCTCTTCCGAGAGTCAAACCCTGTATTCTTGATATGTAAATCTAAGCACAATAAACAAACAATAAGGCACACACAATCAACATACGAATAACAACCAAGAACGAAACATAAACTTAGCCAAAACTACATTTTCATAAATAAAATGTTAATCCCCATTTACAATCTATGTCTAGCTCGTGGCCCTAACCATATAAACAACAAAAACTAAGCTAAACATGTTCAACAATCTACAAAAATGAAGAAAATAAAGAGAGAAGTGAAAAAACTTAGTCGATATCCGAAGATTTAGCGCTAAAACCGTAATCTGATTACTCCTCCTTCATCTTCCTCCTTGGGATTGAATGAGCATTCTTCAAAACTCTCTTTCTATTCTATCTAATCCTAAGAAGGCCCTAATGGCCGAAGAGAGTGAAGGATGAAGGAGGAAAGGGGTATAAATAGACAAAATATCTAAAATAAATATCTCATTTTGTGTAGAGGCCACCGCCTAGGCGATAGACTAGGAAAACAATCTGCTGGATTTTCGCCTAGGCGGTGGTCCTATAGCAACAATTGTGTCTTCTCGGCATCTTCACCGCCGCGGTGGTGGTCTGGACATCGCGACGGTGAGCTTATTTGCAGAATCTTGTCGTGTTGCTCATTTTTCCACTATTCTCCGACCATTCTTGATACGATTCGCTCATTTATGCTCCGATTTCATACGTTTTCACCCCACGCACTTATTTTAATACAAAAGGAATAAAAACATATAAAAATAACTATAAACGTACTCGAAAACTAACAAATTCGGGTTGGAAATATATAGGTAATTTACACCTATTAGAGAACATCAAAAACATCACTTTTCAAGCAATTTTATACCAAGGACGTGTAACGACCCGATTTTTCAAGGCCGCCACTAGGTTTTCTTTATAAAGAATTCTACCCCAAATATTTTACCATTTATAAATAAATTAGTATTACTAATAATTTAGCTCTGATACCACTCTGTAACAGCTCGGTTTCCTAGGGCCGCCACGCAGTTTCTCCCTTTGAAAAATTAATACCAAAATCGAATGACCAAGATCTATTTAACAAAAGTTCGAGAGATTTTAAAAATTACGATGATAATTATAATTATCGAATCATCGCGTCAATTATACAACTGTAAATAATAATTACAACTATTACAAACTAAATAGAAATCCATATAAAATTTTCGGTGCCGTTTCACTCTCCCTAGCCCTGCAATCAAAATTATGAGGTTATAAGTCAACACTCAGTAGAATTTCAACCTCTCTAATACGTGTATCTAATCAAATCCCAAATAAATATATAAATGTGTATCTCACATAATTTTCACATAATATCTCTAAATATTCCATGAAACCTAATAGTTAAAATTCATCAACAATAATAACATAAAACTTGCAATAGAGAGATTAAATACAAATATTAAAAGGGTTAAAAATTCTACCTAAAATCCAAAAGTCGAAATCCTAAACGAAATCAGAATACTCAAGGTACCGTAATTTTTCAAAATCTATCTATAATTATCATCATGTAAGGTGAATATATATATATATATATATATATATATATATATATATATATATATATATATATATTGACCTAAGCCTCCAAATATGTTGTGCATGACCCCTTTCTATTTGCCTAATATATATACATATATAAGCTTAAATAAGCGTGCATTTATATCCTCAAAATGATACACGTGTCAAGTGTCAAGTTTACGTGTATAATTCATATATAGGGTGATCATTTGTTTCTTTCCTTGAGAAGGAAACAAATCTCACCACATATTAATTAATTTTATTTATTTACACAATGTCTCCCTTAAAATAAAGAAAATATTAATTATATCTCAAAACTCTTAAAAACATATTTTAAATAACACAATAGTCCCAGAATTTTTAAACGTCAATTTAAAATTAACATTTGACCCCAAATATTATTTATACAATAAATTTTGCAAAAACAATCCAAAAAAATATTAAACTTATATATAAATATCATTTTCAGAAAAAACAAATTTTATGGGTGTTACAATCTACCCCCTCCCAATCTAACCCTTTTAATATTTATATTTAATATCTCTATTGTGTGATTTATGTTATTATTATTGGTGAATTTTAACTGCTAATTTTTATGGAATATTTAGAGATATTATGTGAAAATTATGTAAGATACACGTTTATGTGTTTATTTGAGATTTGATTAGATACACGTATTAGAGGAGTTGAAATTCTACTGAGCGTTGGCTCATAACCTCATAGTTTTGATCGCAGAGCCGGAGAGAGTGAAACAACATCGGGAATTTTATCTAGATTTCTAATTAGTTTGTAATAGTTGTAATTATTATTTATAGTTATATAATTGACGCGATAATTCATAATTATAATTATCGCCGTAATTTGTAAAATCTCTCAGATTTTTATTAAATAGATCTTAGTCATTCAATTTTAGTATTAATTCTCCAATTGCAGAAACCGCTTGGCGGCCCTGGGAAACCGGACTGTTATAGAGTGGTATCAGAGCTAATTTGTATAATTGACACGATATTTCATAATTATAATTATCGCCGTAATTTGTAAATCTCTCGAATTTTTATTAAATAGATCTTGGTCATTCGGTTTTGGTATTAATTCTCCAAGGGGAGAAACCGCTCGGCGGCCCTAGGAAACCGGGCTATTGCAGAGTGGTATCAGAGCTAAATTGTTAGTGATACTAATTTATTTATAAATGGTGAAATATTTATGGTAAAATTCTCTATAGGAGAAACCTAGTGGCGACCCTGGGAAACCGTGTCGTTACAGGATGCCTGCTATCATTACAAAATCAACGATACGCAAAACATTAAAGGTCAATACGCCCTGCTAAGCCTCAATCCCCAATTCTAAAACCAGACTTGAATAGCAAGACATAGACCGAAAAACCATCAGGCACCTTAGAAGACTTAGATTATGATATTTGGAGTCAATTTCCAGACAAGTTTGGTACTCTACTAAGTTTCCTTCAGGACGGAGCTTTCAGTCGAAAGAAGAAGTCCACCGATAGATGAGGATTTTCCAACTTCTAAGGAGAGAAATCAGCATACACCATTCAAGCGACAAGACAAAGGAAGGGAGATGAGAGCTTTTTTTTATTCTAACACTAATTTGATTCTTAAAATATAGGAAAACATAAACATGTTGTTTAAATATTGGCAATCAAAATACAAACACCTGATGTAGTGACCAGATGAGAAGGAAGAGATTCATCATTCAATTCCAACCATTGGTCTACGAGCCTTTGTACCATAGGTAATCACTGTACCAAATCTATTAAGACTCAATAACAAATTAGGTAGCCCGGGTGTCGTACCGACGAACCAATCCTAGAATTTGTTTCTCATTACAAGAAACCTTTTTTGACATCACCCGACAATATGTCAGCGATCGTGTATAGGGATTTAGCGCATTCATTCCGAATTCATTTTTCATCACCTCTGATAAAAACAATGTATACCAACTTAACATCTCTTACAGCAGCTATTACATCTCCTCCCCCATTCCGCAGGGTAGGACATATTTTACACCGATTGCGACCCTAGAAAGTGTCGGATTTGATTCCTCGCGAAACTTATCCATTCACCTCCCCAGTTAGAGGTTGGGGCACATTTCACCTTATTTAGGATTTTCCTACAGGAGTTCGTGTTTGTTTCCATCCCTAGTCGTAGACTAGGACACCTTGACAAATTATTCATACAGCCAAAATTTGTTTTGGCCTGATTCCTTATGAAAGTAGGGATACGTGGGAAACCCATACGGGTTCAGTTGTTCAGTCAAACTAAATCATTCGTACAACAAATTACGTTTTAACCTGATTCTTGACTTAAAAAATCAGGATACGTAGGCAACCCATACGGGTTCGGTCGTACACTTAAACAAAACATATCATGTCTTTCTATCTCTGGTGATGAAAGTGTTTTATCCCATCTATGGTGATAGAAGCATTTCTTCCCGCCTTTAATGGCGGATCCGTTTATTTCACGCTTATAACTGAGAAGAGTCGCCTAGATTTATCTCACCAATTTGTTGTTTATTGGTCATCCAATCAAACAGAACCATCATCCTGAACTATGTTTCGATCTAATTCCTGGTGAAAATCAGGATACGTAGGCAACCCAGCGATCGTGCATTAAACAAACAATCATTGTCAATAACTACATAAACCCTTGACTCAAAATTTTATCCATCATTTCTGTGTAATGTCCTGTAAGTGTATATTCAGAAAGGAAAGAAACCAAAAAAAATGGTCTAATAAAATTTTTAAACACTGAGTGGTCACACGATGCTGATCTAGTTGATCAATCATTCTTCATAGTTTGAGTACTAAGTCGTAGGGGTGTCTCAACACCTAGTTACTTGGGCCAACTGGACCAGACTCACTACCCAAAGCTCGCTACATGGACTATTTAGAAAGGTGTGAGACGTTAATTGCCTAAGTAAAAAAAAAAAAAAAACATTATCTCAATATTTTCTGGACAATCAATATTTGGTTAGCGACCCTAACTATCATTTGTTTCTTCATCATTTTTTTTCTCTCTTCTTTGAGTCATCTTGGGAAGGCTCATTCCAATTGCCTTAAGCTTCAAGAAAGAAGAAAGAAATCAAAACGATCAAAAAAACCCCGGGAAACATACAGGGTTGTAGTTAATCTCGATAACAATCTCAGAAAAGATCAAATATCAGAACTTGATGGAATTGAGGTAAACAACCTCTTCAAACTAATAACTACGGATATTTGGTCTAAAGTACTATTGAAATCATCTTTATCGTAATCTAGATTAATCTAGGTAAAAATCACGGCAATCAATGAAATGATTGAATGTTTGAATGACTAGTTGAGTATACTCTAGCCAAAATAATCTTGCATGAAGTGAAAAAGGAAATATACATAGCACATACAAGAATAATGCCTAAAACATTTGAAATGAACTTGAGAAAGTAGATGAAAAGGAAGAGAATAATCCTTGTTAAGTAAGCCAATCACTAAAACCCTCTCTCAAAGACCATCTGAAAGTCTTTCAAAGCCAAAGTCAGACTAATGGTGATCTCTATTCCGAGATAGATGTTCTCATTATACGACATCCCGACCTAAACTAAGGAAAACATGAAATAATCCCCCACCATTCCAGTCCAAACCTTTCCATCTTATAGCCAAAATCCATAAATATTTCGAGAGAAATCCCGATCAAGATCAAAATTTTGGATGTACCAAAAGCATGAGCGAAGGAACCTAAATCCTCTTAGAAGCACTAGTCTACTTTCTGTGTCCAGAAATAAAAGGGAAATACCCAAAGGAGATGGATGATAGAATAAGATACCTAATGTTTAGGATCGTATAACTAAAAACAAAAAAAAAAATTCATCATGCGATGTCGTTATGTAGATCTTATATACCATAGGCAATTCTTCTTATAAATTCATAATACATATGCCAGCAAACACTACACAAATCACAATGCATTATCATGTTTTTACATACGCTCGCATGGGAAAAGTTAGTTATCATCTGTCACAAAAATCATGTCGCGTCTTGCACATGATTTGCATCAATAGGTCATCATCAGCATGACACTTGCACCCATACACTTTATTCGGTAGCTCTGGTAGGCTAACAGACAATCATTAGACATGTAACTCGGTCAATTATCTCACCAATCACTATATCATTTTCTACCTCTAATAATGGCATCAACCAATTCAGAAGTTAAACCAGGAGTCAACCTTACATAAATTGTGTCTTGATAATAGACATTACCCATTCCTTCAAGGCGTCAAGGTGTAATAGAATTTCATTAGAAAAATGACCTTACCAGTATCAAGTAGAATCCTCTTAATTGATGAATTTTGAGTATCAGTCATGTGATCCAAGCGTCAAACAGCAAAAATCAAAACAACGACATTCAAAGACTTCAGTAGACCAACAATTAGGACAACGGTCGATCTTACCTTGATAATGTTAATGCAAGAGAGTTTATCCATTGGGTTGGAGCAGATTGTTACTAGTGAACATAGTTATTTTTACTTGCAACAAGTATGACTCTTAAAATTGTTTCGTTATTCAGAACTATGATATGACCTAATCCTTGTTAACTCGCCAAGGTATGTAGGAAACCCAAACAGGTCCGGTTAAATTGGAGAGATGACGACCTCATGGCATTCTCTTAGCCCTGTACCATAGCGTATCTCCAGAGAAGTGGCTCGACTTCCCTGATAATCCATTTTTACTCTCTTTGTTATTCGAACAACAAGGAATGCCTATATAACTACGCTTGACCTAATCCTTGCCAATGTTCCAAAGTACATAGGAAACCTATTAAGGTTCAGTCATCCAACTGTAATTACGCCATCCATGGGCTGGGCCATGTTCTCATAGTTTCTATCATCGTGTATGGATTTGACCTGATAAAATGTGTTGTGTACTCTTAACCAGTAGGTAATGGCCTAAATTCACATTATCATTCCCGATTGTAAGGGTACTAAGGCTCAAAAATGGAAAATAAACAAAAAATAAAATAGAGAAAATGGGAATATGAAGGAGATGTCGGTCACTTTGACATCATCCAAGGAAGTTCTTGATTTAATCTAAAGGCATAAATTCCAAAATTGGTCTGAGAAATCAAAGAATTCGACTGGTAATTCAGAATGCTTTGGATTTTGAAGGAAATATACTAGGATTATGAAAGCACTTGTGTAGTAATTTATAACTTCTGATTGTCTATATAATATTTTTCGTTTACGACTAATATCATAGTACAGGACAAACAGCATAAGGGCATGGGGAAGCAAGAGAAAATAAAAAACATCACGTTTCAAGTAATTTTATACCAAGGCTATCTGGTATCAATACCAAATCAACGATATGAAAAACATCTAAGCTTTGATCCCCGATTCTGAAACCAAACTTGAATAGCAAACCGTAGATCAAAAAACCATCATACACCTCAGAAGACTCATATTTTGATATTTAGAGTTGATTTCAATTCAAGTTTGGTACTCTACGGAGTTGCCTCCAGGATGAAGCTTTCAGTAGAAAAAAGAATTCCACTAATAGACGAGGATTTTCCAACTTCTAAGGAGAGAAGTCAGCAAACACCATTTAAGCGATAAGGGAAGGGAGATGGAAGCTTTTTTTTATTCTAATACTAATTTGATTCTTAAAATACAGGAAAACAAAAACGAGTTGTTTAAACATCAGCAATCAAAATAAAAATAACTGATGTGATGACCAGATGAGAAGGAGTAAATTCACCATTCAATTCCAACCATTGGTTTACGGGCCTTTGCAGCACAGGTAATCATTTTACCAAATCCATCAAGACTCAACGACAAATTAAGTGGCCTGTGTGTCGTACCGACAGACTAATCCTAGAATTGGTTTCTCATCATAAGAAACATTTTTCAACAAAACCCGACAATATGTCAACAATCGTGTATAGGGATTTACCACATTCAATTTAAATTCATTTTTCATCACCTCTGATGAAAACAATGTATACCAACTTAGCTTCCCTTACAGCGGCTATTACATCTCCTCCCCGTTCCGCAAGTTGGGGAATATTTTACACAGGTTGTGATCCTTACTTTACATTAGGAAATATAGGATTTAATTCCTCTTGAAACTTATCCATTCGCCACCCCAGTCAAAGACTAGGGCACATTTCACTATATTTAGGTTTTCCCATGAGAGTCTGTGTTTGTTTCCATCCCTAGTCGTAAACTAGGACATCTTGACAAATCATTAGTAGGTCCAAACTATGTTTCGACCTGATTCCTTATGAAAATAAGGATACGTAAGAAACCCATACAGGTTTGGTTATTTAGTCAAACCAAATCATTCGTACGACGAATTACGTTTTGACATGATTCCTGACTTAGAAAATCAGGATACATGGGCAACCTATGCAGGTTCTGTCATACACTTAAAAAAAAACATATTGTGTCTTTCTGTCTCTGGTGAAAAAAGTGTTTCATCCCATCTATGGTGACGAAAGCGTTTCGTCCCGCCTTTAATGGTGGATTCGTTTATTTAATGCTTATAACCTAGAAGGGTCGCCTATATTTTTCTCACAAATTTGTTGTTTACTGGTCATCCAATCAAAGAGAACCATTATCCCGAACTACGTTTCGACTTGATTCCAAGTGAAGACCAGGATACGTAGGCAACCCGGGTGAGTTTTGGTCGTACATTAAACAAACAATCGTTGTCAAAAACTACATAATCTTTTACATAAATCATAATACATAAGCAACCCACATGGTTTCAGTCTTTTGTCAACACTAAAAATTATACTATTTAAAACGTGTTTTTACCTAAACACTTGATTCGGGATACATGGGCAGCCCATGTAGGTTCTATCACATTTTTTCAAATACCCCAAGATTTATTCTTTCACTCCAGCCTAGGGTTGGGGCACATTATGTTGGGTTTTCATTTCGACATTCCTTGATTGGATTCACCCCAGCTTAGGCTGGGGTAAATTTAAGATTGTGATTCACTTCCTTTGGGAAATACGTACCACCGAGCCCTAGTCTTCAACTAGGGCATATTTTATTTGAGGTAAATTCTTACGAGAAGTTTTTTTGTTCTCTTCAGCAGTCCTAGGTATGATTTTTTCTTAAAACTCTGTTGAATGTCGAGTTTCCCTGAGGGTTTCTTAGTTGAGAATCCTCTTAGTCATCTATAGTCTTAGATTGAGATGACAACCCTTGGGAACGGTTTCTCTAATCAAGAACCTTTGCCTACCCATTCCTCATTTACTTATTGTCGGTGATACCAAACTACAACCCTGGTTTCACATTTTAGTTCATTTAATGCAACGACGCTTAGGAACACCCCTAGCTTCACTTTCCTAGTTTATTTAATGCAGCGATGCCCAAGAAAATCCTTGGCTTTGCTTACTTAGCTTATTCATAGCAGCGATGCTTAGGAACATCCCTGGTTTTACTTACTTAGTTTATTCATAGCAAAGATGCCCAACAATACCCCTGGCTTCGTTTTCATAGTTTATTCATGGCAATGATGCCCAGGAACAACACTGGCTTCGCTTTTCTAGTTTATCTATTTCGGTGACTTCTGGGCTAACCCTAGAACACCATTTGCTAGAACTACATTGGACCTGATTCTTAGATATCCTAAGATATGTAGGGGAACCCCTAGTTAGGTTCGGTCAAAAACTAAAGAGATATTGATGAGTCAACATTTTATCCCTCTACGCTATGGTATATCCCTTCTAGGGCAGTTAGTCGACCATCCTTAGAGTTTATTCTTAGCCTTTTGTGGTAGGACAGAACTACATTTTACCTGATTCTCAACGATACTGAGATATGTAGAGAAACCCCTGGTTGGGTACGGTAATAACTCAGGAGATGTTGATAAGTTAACATTCTCCATCCCCTATGTTGTGGCGTATTCCTCTAAGAATGATTAACTAACCCTCATTTAAGATGATTCCTTACCCACTAGGTAAAAATTGATATTTACCATCCGCAATGTTCCTCCCTATCTTTGGATCACTATTTATATTTACTATTCGTAGTGTTCCATGCTATCTTTGAATCACTATTTACATTTACCATTCATAGTGTTCCTTGCTATCTTTTTTATCACTATTTACATTTACCATTCGCAATGCTCCTCGTTACTCTTGGTTCATTATTCATATTATTTTTTTATTTTTATTTTTTTGCGGTGTTCCTTGGCTATAGTTGGTTCACTATTTATATTCCCTATTTGTAGTGTCCCTTGGATACCCTTGGTTCATTATTTAGATTTCTTATTTGCAGTGTTCCTTGGCTACCCGTGCTTCACTTTTTAGATTTATCGTTTCCAATGTTCCTTGGTTACCATTGATTCATTATTAGATTTATTGTTTTCAGTGTTCTTGGGCTACCCTGGGTTCACTATTCAAATGTACTGCTCTTGGGCTAATCCCAAATCTCCATTTGTTTTGCTTACTGTTGTTAATTTCCAAAGATGCTTTGGAAAATACCATTTTTATTTCCTTCCCTATCAAAATTGTTGATCCTAAGATTTTGATAAACAATTAAATGTTGATGTTTTTTGTGAAACTAATAGATTTATTGAGTGTTTCAGTTTATAAGTTCCAGTGAAGATATTATCATGAAGAAAATGAATGCTGAAAAGACTGACAAATATGATGGACGTTAAGAGACCGAAGAAATTAAAGAGCCTATGGAAAGCAACTCAGGTTAAATTTTTACTCTTAATGTATCCCGTTTAAGATCACACACGACACAAAATATTTTTACAATTATGTGTGTTTTTTATAGGATCCTAATTAATTAACATATTTGCTCCTATGTGTAATTGAAGAAAGATAATTGATTAAAATTGAATTTAAGAATTTGGTGGAGCTAACCGAGAAAAGAAATCGGTTAAAGGGGCGAAAATGTCAAAAAGATTGAATGAAAAATGAATTGAGGAACAAGTTCCAGCAGGGCTCGGTCGACTTATGGAAGAGTAACGATCTACTTATGAAAATGAGCCGAAGTCCCTGAAATGTTTGGTCGATAGGTAAGTCAACCTGTACTTAGAGGATGAACTCTCTGGATCTTCCGGTCGAATGGCAAGTCGACCTGTGAAACTTGCTGAATCGTCCGGTCGATTGGTGACGAATGGGCGATCGACCGATTGGCGAAGAGATTTTTTCTTGGGCTACTTCCTGAATTAGCCGGTCGACTTATGGGTCTTGGCCGATAGACTGATGGTCTGTTTCAAGTTTAGAGGATTTCGAAGATTCTGATTAAATAGTAGCCGTTACTAGCCGTTTATGGTTAAGATATGTAAGATATCTTAGGGATCTAATATATTTTGAGTTATTTAATTAATATTTAAATATCCTTATAGATATGATTCAAGTATTTTTTTATATCTGTCAATTTGGTACATGTAATTCTTTCTATCTTATATAATTGAGTTTGAGAAAATATTTGAGGGACTTCATTGAATATTCTAAAATATATTATTGAGTGAATTATACCAGGATTTAGTCATAATAATATATGGGGTCTATAAGTGCTTTTTAGATACTTATTATTTGAAAACTAATCGTTGGAAGGCTTGTTCTAATTCCTTATATATAAACCAGCGGATTTCACATAAAAAGAGGATAAATACACACAATGTCAAGAACTATTCAATTCCTCAGCTTTTCTAAGAGTCATCATTCTGATATTATTTTGAGAGATCAATTGTGAGATCGATTATTGAGAAGTTCTTGCATTAAATCACTATTTGAGTTAGCGTCACCGATCTAAGTTGTCTTGCGATACTACGTGCAATCTATTCGATGTTTTCCTGGTGAGATCGTTTCAAGCTTATTCTTTAATTGAATATTTTATTATTATTATATGCTTGGTGGATTGATCTTTTTGAGAAATCATTTTTGAACTTTAAAAGCATAAAAATCTTTTCAAAACAATTTTTGTGTTAATCTGATTACATGTTTAATTGTGCTACCCGCATTCTTTATTATAATCAGATTTTGTTTCCTCAATTTATTTCTATCACTAGTATTGGGACATTAATTGATTATTAATTAATCTAGGGTGGTAGAAGCTCTGAGTGGGAAAAAGCTTATCAATTCTGTAATTCGTGAGTTGTGTACGGATTAGATATTATTGGAAATATCTAATCAGGGGTAACTTTGTGTTTCGATCTCTTCTTATAAATTGATTGAGGTTTGATCTTTACCTAGAGTACAAGAAGGTTAGGTTACTCTTTTCCCTTGAAAAGAGCTTAGGTGTGATTCTTCCTGATTAGGATCAATTGTGAGTTAATTGTAAAGATTTCATCCTTACCTGAAAAAATGATACTTGGAGTGATTGTGAGGTTTAATTCTTGAGCCTAAGGTATAAAAATAATTAGGTCATGATTCTCCCTATAATAAAATTAGGTTAATCCTTAACTTGTGAAATGATTAGATTAGTCTTGAGCTTGGGAAAAAGATAAGGTTATTCCTGAGCCTATGACAAGGGATTGTAAAAGTTGATTCTGAGCCTACAAAAAGAATCATTGTGAGGGTTTAGTTCCTACCTGTAAAAGAATCTTGAGTTTAATGGGTGCGAATCTCCGTGGGGCTCGGAGGACTGGATTAGCCAAGAGTAGCTTGGTGAATCAGGATATATCATGGTGTTCTACTTTGTTTCTTTCTATTATTTATATTTTGTTGTTTGATGTGCATCTAGTTGATAATATATTTCCACTGCTATAAAGAGATAATAATCAATTTAGGATTAACCTAATTATTTGAATATTTGAAATATTATTATTTGGATTAAATTTTATTACTACCCAATTCACCCCCCTCTTGGGTAGCTCACTTGGCCAACAATTGGCATCAGAGCTAGTTTTAGCTCGATATACTTCACAGTATAGCTAAACACGATTACATGGAGTGTCTTGATTCTGAAGTTATGTGTACTACTGTTGATTCTACTTCTTCTGATAGTCATTGTTCTGCTCATGAGACTGATATAATTTGCAATAATGAGAATGCAGATAAGGCTATTGCAATGCTTATTTCTCTTACGTATGTTTTTGGAAAAGATAATTTTAAACTAGGGAAAAAAATTGCAACTCTTGAAAATAAGAAGTTTAGTACTGTCAAATTTCTCAAGAAAAAGAATTTGGACAAATATTTTGAAATTGTTGAGTTTAGAAATGCTTTATCTGAAATTAGTAAGTTGTGTGAGAAAATTGAGTCTCTTGAGGATGAGACCAAGGTTTTGAAAAATAATTTTTATGATCTTCAACAGAATGAATTTAAAAGGAAAAATCTTGAAACCTTGAATGAGGCCTTAAGCATTTAATTGGATAATACAAGGTGTGAGCTTGATAGAGCTCGTGTGAAAATCCATTCTGTTGAAAATGAGTGCCAAATTCTTAAGAATGATCTTGAATTTATGCATAAAAATAATTTTAATATACAGGTGAACGTTAGCACCAATGAGCGGTTACTTGAGAAGACTCAAAAAAAACTTAAAGAAGCAATGGATAAATTCAAGGATGTTGAGAGTACTAAACCTGTTGAAAAACCAATAATTACTATAGTTGCTTCTCAAAATCGCAAACAATAGTATGCTCCCATACGAAACACTGACTATCCGAAGAGGAGTGCTAATAGTATTAAGTGTTTTTATTGTGGTAAATTTGGTCATTATGAAAAATCTTATTATTTGTTACATGGTTACCCTGTCAGATCCAGAAACAACTGGATACCAAAAAAAGAAAATTTGAATGCAGGTACCAATCGGAGATTTAGACAAAGATACAATGAATATTATGTGCCGACAAGGATATTTGAACAGACACAAAGGTACAATGAATATTCCATGCCGACAAGGGAACCGAGGTTCAATGTACTTAATAAGAAGAATCAGCATATGCTAAATAGAAGAGTACAAAAGCAACAAGCTCAATATGTGAGAGCTGACAAAGCTTATCCATAACAAACGGCAAGATACCAGTGCAAGAAAAAGTTTATTTACGAAGTTGTGCCAAAGCAGAATGAGGAAAAGCAACCTGAAGCACCAAACAAAGGCAAAGAAATTCTTGATGAATCAATCCATAAAATTATCACTGTTAAGAATGAAGAAATTAAGGTGACAAATCAAGATTAGTGGAATCAAAGGATACCAAGTCAGAAATTAGTAATCCACCAAAGGTACACACATCAATTGCTCCCAAGGATGATCCAAGTATGTCAAACTTTTTAAAGTTTAAGTTTATTAATTTCGTTAGGGGGACTGAGCTTGTTCGTTTTGAAACTTAGACGTGTGTGATATGTGGGTGTGGGTGTGGGTGTGAGAGTAATTAAAATATTTTTTTTTTAAAATGTTGCTCAAAATAAGAGGTAAAAATTGAGCTAAGTTGATAAAATTAAGGGTTAAATTCACTAAAAGTTAAATAGTTCAGAATGGCCAGTCGACCGATAGTAGATCATTAGTCGACCAACAGTAGCAGGCTGGAAAAGATAAAGAGACGTTGCATTCATCAGTCGACCGACTATAAGTGAGCAGTCGACAGATCATTACGGGATTCAAATACCCTATGCTCGTTCATTTCATTTCATCCGAATCTAAAACCCTTTTCTCTCTAAAACCCTTCCTCTCCCAAATCCGTTCAATCATAAACTTCATGAAATCAGTTCGATTTGGCTTGGATTTGAAGATCTTTGGGACGGATCTAAAGGTCTAGGGCTTGGATCTAAGATTTGATGACTCTTTGCTTTGCAAAAAGGTTGGTTCTCTATCTATTTTCTAGGATTTCGACTATTACTTTGTTTAGGCTAAGCCTATTGTGTTTTTGTGGTGGATTTGTTTCATGTTTGTGAGAAAAATGCCTAAAATTAAGAAGCGTGCTCAAAGAGTCACATATAATAATGAATATTTTCAAAAGGAGGAGGACGAGATAAAGTATAATGAACAGTTTGTTAATCGCAAAGTTCTAGGTTGTAAACCTATAGATTTTGTTAGTTTGAGAGAGAAGAATATTGATATTGAAGGGTATTTTTGAAGTTTGGGATGGAACGATTTTGACACCCAAAGGAATGAATGGATGCTATTGTGGGTGAGGATGTTCTATAGTAATCTCACTTATAATGATGTTTATATGACTTTCTATGTTAAAAGAAAAGAAATTTGGTTCAATAGGGGATTACTATGTGATATTCTAGAATTACCAAGAGGAGATTTATTTCCGTACAATACACCTCATTGGCTTTCAACACATTTTAATAGAACGGTTATTGCACAAAAAATTAACTTGGAAGATGATAAAGCAGGATCATTATCCCTTGAGCATCGATTCCTTCATTTGGTGCTAACCTATACGGTTGTGCCTAGAGGGGGAAGCCATGCTATGTGAATGATTTTGACCTTTATTTAATGAATGAGATTATTGAAGGTAGAAAATTGGATTTGGTACATATTATTATGGATCATGTGAAGTATCATGTTTAGAAACCCTCTGGAGCGTTACCCTATGTTGATGCGCTCCGAAGACTGTTTGATCATTTTGGAGTTGAAACTGATTCCGATGAAGAAAAATTTATAACAATCACATCGGGACGGATTAATGTAGGTAATGTTGCGCTAATGGGATATAAGTTCAGAGGAAACAGATAGGTGAATAAGAAAAATTAGAGAAGGCAAAGTGTGCAGGCTCTGAATGAAGAAGAAGATGATGAAAAAGGAATGAGTATTGATCAGAAGATGGATTTTCTTCGTGATCAGGTTCATGATCTAAGGATACATGCAGATCTGATGGATCACCGAATGGTTGGGCTAGAAAATAGTATGACAAGAATGAATATGGAAGCTGGATTTAGAAAAATCACGGGAAGTCTGGAACAAATGTTCCAGTTTATGCAATCATCACATCATGGATAGCAGCTTCAGTATAGTACTCAACCACACTTTACAAGCCAACTTATGTTTGGAGCACATCAGTCCTTTGCAGGGCCATCTGGAGCAGGACCATCTGGGGCAGGACCATCAACGCCATACCATCAAATGACTCCAGGATCAAGTGTTCAACCAGGGGTTTAATATCCTCAATAGCCAGCTACCAGTTCGATGGGACTGTATTATCAGTTTACTAGACAGGGTCCTCATTAGACTATATCTTTTATTCTCTCTATGAATGTGTTATTTGGACAAGCCCCACAACTAGCATTTTGGTCTGTAATAGCTAATCTAGATTTTTTGTGAAACTTAACTTTTAGTGTATGGATTTTGATGGATTAGCTAGACCTAATTTACTTAGTTAGATTTTTATCCCTAATGATGATCTACATGGCATTTGTTGAAAATGATTTTTTTGCTTAAAGTTGTTTTTATGGGTTGTTTCAATGTGTTTATATATATATATATATATATATATATATATATATATATATATATATATATATATATATATATATATATATATATATATATATATATATATATATATATATATTATGATATATTTTATGATCATCTAGAGTAGTGTTTCTTTGTAGTTCCCCTTCCTCAATTTTGTTTTTAGATGACAAAGAGGAAGAATTTATTGATGTTTTATTAAGAGGGAGCTAGAATTATTTTGTTGAATATCTTAAGGGGAAGTTTATCATATTTTGAAAATTGTTCTTTGTTGTGCTTTGTTGATTATATTTTATGATTATATTCATTACTATGCTTTAATGGGTTATAAAACCGAACCTCTGATACAGGGGGAGTGTGGTTACATATTAGTTTGAAGAAAATATCAAAGTTAATTGTCATCATCAAAAAGGGGGAGATTGTTGATCCTAAGATTTTGATGGACAATTAAATGACTAATGGATTTATTGAGTGTTTAGTTTATAAGTTCCAGTGAAGATATTATCATAAAGAAAATGAATGTTGAAGACACTGACAAAGATGATGGACATTAAGAGACTGAAGAAATTAAAGAACCTATGGAAAATAACTCAGGTTAAATTTTTACTCTTAATGTATCCCGTTTAGGATCACACACGACACAAAATGTTTTTACAATTATGTGTATTTTTTATAGGATCCTAATTAATTAACATATTTGCTCCTATGTGTAATTGAATAAATATAATTGATTAAAATTGAATTTAAGAATTTAGTGGAGCTAACCGGGAAAAAAAATCAGTTAAAGGGGCAAAAATGTCGAAGAAATTGAATAAAAAATGAATTGAGGAACAAGTTCCAGCAGGGCTCGATCGACTTATGGAAAAGTAGCAGTCTACTTATGAAAATGAGCCAAAGTCCATGAAATGTTTGGTCGACAGGTAAGTGAACCTGTACTTAGAGGATAAACTCTCTGAATCTTCCGGTCGACAGGCAAGTCGACCTGTGAAATTTGCTGAATCGTCTAGTCGATTGGTGACGGATGGGTAGTTGATCGATGGGCGAAGAGATTTTGACTTGGGCGAAGACCTGAATTAGCCGATCGACTTATGGGTCTTGGTCGGTCGACTGATGGTCTGTTTAAGGTTTAAAGGATTTCGAGGATTCTGATTACACAGTAGCCGTTACTAGCCGTTTATGGTTAAGATATATGAGATATCTTAGGGATCTGATATATTTTGAGCTATTTAATTAACATTTAAATATCCCTATAGATATGGTTCAAATATTTTTTATATCTCTCAATTTGGTATATGTAATTCTTTCTATCTTATCTAATTGAGTTTGAGAAAATGTTTAAGGGACTTAATTAAATATTCTAAAAGATATTATTGAGTGAATTATATTAGGATTTAGTCATAATGATATATGAGGTCTGTAAGTGCTTTTTAGATACTTATTATTTGAAAAACTTGCCGTTGGAAGGCTTATTCTAATTTCTTATATATAGATCTACGGATTTCACATAACAAGAGAATTAATACACACAATATCAAGAATTATTCAATTCCTAAGCTTTTCTAAGAGTCATCATTCTGATATTATTTTAAGAGATCAATTGTGAGATCGATTATTGAGAAGTTCTTAAGTTAAAGCACTATTTGAGTTAGTGTCACCGATCTAAGCTGTCTTACGATACTACGTGCAATCTATTCGGTGTTTTCCTAGTGAGATCATTCCAAGCTTATTCTTTAATTGAGTATTTTATTATTATTATTTTCATGGTGGATTGATCTTTTTAAGAAATCGTTTTTGAACTTTAAAAGTATAAAAATCTTTTAAAAACTATTTGTATGTTAATCTGATTACGTGCTTAATTGTGCTACCCGCATTCTTTATTATAATCAGATTTTGTTTCCTCACTTTATTTCTATCACTAGTATCAGGACATTAATTGAGTATTAATTAATCTGGGGTGATAGAAGCTCTGAGTAGGAAAAAGCTTATCAATTCTGTAATTGATGAGTTGTGTGCGGATTAGATATTATTGGGAATATCTAATCAGGGGTAGCTTTAGGTTTCGATCTCTTCTTGTAAAGAGATTTAGGTTTGATCTTTTCCTAGAGTACAAAAATGTTAGGTTACTCTTTTCCCTTGAAAAGAGCTTAGGTGTGATTCTTCCTGATTATGATCAATTGTGAGTGAATTGTAAAGGTTTCATCCTTACCTGGGAAAATGATACTTGGAGTGATTGTGAGGTTTAATTCTTGAGCCTATGGTATAAAAAGAATTAGGTTGTGATTCTCCCTATAATAGAATTAGGTTAATCCTTAGCTTGTAAAATGATTAAGTTAGTCTTGAGCTTGGGAAAGAGATAAGGTTATTCTTGAGCCTGTGACAAGAGATTGTAAAGGTTGATTATGAGCCTGCGAAAAGAATTATTGTGAGGGTTTAGTTCCTACCTATAAAGGAATCTTGAGTTTAGTGGGTGCGAATCTCCGTGGGGCTCGAAGGATTGGATTAGCCAAGAGTAGCTTAGTGAACCAGGATATATCGTGGTATTCTACTTTGTTTCTTTATATTATTTATATTTTGTTGTTTGATGTGCATCTCGTTGATAATATATTTTCGTTGCTATAAAGAGATAATAATTAATTTAGGATTAAATTAGTTATTTAAATATTTGTAGTATTATTATTTGAATTAAATTTTATCACTATCCAATTCAACCACCACCACCACCACCACCACCCCCACCTCTTGCGTAGCTCACTGGGCCCACAAAAATAAAATCTAAACTACTCTATGTTAGGTTGGTTACTTTTCGTGTCTCGCGGAACAAAATTTTTGTCTCCTATCTTTGTCATTACGAGTAAACTCCGCATGGCAAAAAGAGGCAGCCTTATGAATCCAATGATAAAACATAGACCAAGATAAAGCAAAGAAAAACTATTAAGAAGAAACCAACATAAATCAAGGAACCCTTATGAATTAAAACCTTCAAATTTCAGGGACCAAGATAAAGTAGAGAAAAAGAAAGCAAAAAAAAAAAAAAGAATTCAAACCTACTCCCAAGATTTAATGACACACTCTTTGTGTGCCCCATGAGTTTTGAATACAACATCCAATAACATGGAAATAATATCAATTAATAATAATAATAACACAAATTATATGAACGTGTTTAACGTAACAGGACTTACTGATAAAGGTGGTTTGGATGTTGAATGTAACACGCAACTGTGTTTTGATAATGTGTAAGACCATGATAATCGTAACACGAATATGAAAACTGAAAATTCTGGAAACACCATGTTGAATATAACACGAATCTGAAACTAATCAAAAAAATAGTAAATGTGATATCATTTTGAAGATCTTAATCAGCAAAATCTGAACATATAATTAGATCGTGAAACTAATGTTGAATGTAACACGAATCTGAAACTAATCAAAAAAATAGTAAATGTGATATTATTTTGAAGATCTTAATCAACAAACTCTGAATATATAATTAGATCGTGAAAAAATGTGTAAAACAATAGTTATTTTGATTTTAGTAAATATGAAAAATTCTAATCCCGCGAATCACGCAGGGACAAATTAGTTATGCCAATTTCTGCGTTTTTTGAAATTGGGACTAAACGTTTCAAACTTTCAGGATAACAGAATCGTTTGGTTCAAACTTAAACACTTGGAATCAATTGATATTTATATTTGATGAGGGTATTTTCAGGCACCATAGAGTCAGCACTTGGGACCCAGCCACGTGTCCATCCTTGTCGTGACATGGACGCAACCTGGAATCAACAGTGCCACGCTGGAGCATACGTCGACCAAGGCTTCTTTTTGGAATCTCTTTTTTACCCGGGAAGGAGCAAAGTGCCCCTCAAAAACATTGCTACCTTGAGCTCTATGTAGTGCCCTAGATAGCCAACTTCAGGGACTCAGTTATTTATCTCAACCAACTTCCCATCCCATCTCGTTTCTCCTCCGAGACTCCACGTATCTCTACTCTCCTCCACCAGCTCACCACCACAGGCTTGATAGATGTGGCTTCACCAAATGGGTCCAAAAGCTCAAGCCCAGTGATTATCTCCTAAACGCCCTGGATTATCGGCTTCACACATAGTTCCACCTAATTAATCGTGTTTAACTGATCATCTCCAACGCCTATATATACAAGGGGCTATGCAAGCCCGATGTACGCTTTATTACGTGAATGCTCTGAGTTCATTTGTTGACTTGACATATTTTCGTACTTCTTTTCTCTGAGCTCTTATTCTTACGTCAAAAGGGTTTCGCTGGGACAAATCCCGGCACGAGCCTTCTGTAGGTATCGCTCCCTGAGGATTAGAACTCTAGACACAGTAGGTCTATTCTCCCAAGATCTAATACAGCTCACGTGAAGAATTTTCAACCGTCAACTCCACCTCAGCAAAAGGACACATGTCACCTGACTGGACCATACTCGAGCTATTGACCACTTTGCGACACCAACAGTTTAGCGCCGTCTATGGGAACAGTGCAAAAAATCTTCCCCTAATCATTGTTCACTGCTCAGCTAAGCCTGATTGATCATAAGATCTAGTTGGACAAACAGACACAAGATAGGAAGAAAAAAAAAAGGTATGTAGAGAACTCCAATGAGACACCTTCAGCATCCACCAACGAGGATAACTACCCCTCCAAGACCAGGAAGGACCATCCACTCTGCCACCTAGGGCTACAAGACATACCTTGAAATCTATATAAGTATCTCAGGTTGATCTCCTTGAACGCCAAATGAGTAAGTTCAAGTCGTGTGTACAACTCCTCCTCGCACACTTTCTGCTGCCCCTTGTTCAGGGTAGACCAACTCTCCAGACTGTAGTGCCTAAGGATCTATCCGAAGACCACGATGTTCTCATGAAAATTTTGAATGGTCATGTACCCAAGGACTGCCCTTCGCCATACATCCTTAAGTTTGTTGGATAGGAGAGCCCCCCCTTCCCCAATGCTGAGATCTCTACCTCCTCCGCTACACAAATTTGTAACAAAGGACCTGTCAATGTCCCCCGACGGTCGAGGTTTTTATCACCCAACTAGGTCCAATCTCAGAGGCTAACGTAAATGTGAAATCAGCTCCAACTCGCTTTCTTCTCATCACATTGCGGCCCGAGTTATAGGAAGCCACTATTGGGAGAGCCCCGAGCAAGCGAGGTTGTGGAACGCCCCCTTAATAACATAGAAGCCTACCTTTAGGAGATGCAAAAAGGCTAGGTTGGGACTAGGCGTTATTATAGAGGTAAGATCTCTATTTGTGGAAGAAGTTCTAGAAGAAATAGTGCCGAGACACTTTGCTCACCACTAGATGAGTCCGTATGATGGGACATTAGATCCTATTGATCACCTGTCCATGTTCAAGTCTCAAATAGACATGCAGGTGCCTCTACAGCTCTGCGGTGTAGAGCTTTTCCTTTCACCCTCACAGGGGTAACGAGTTCCTAGTTTCAGGGCCTAAGGCTAGCATCCATCTCCACATTCCGGGAGCTCAAGCAATTATTCTGAGCTCGTTTCATCTGCTCCTGGCGAAGGCCAAAGACTATGTCCTATGTCATTGGGAGATTATGTCGAGTGCTTCAACCGAGAAGCCAACACATGTGGCACTAAATGCCTTTATTGACGGCCTTCGACACCAGAGGTTGTCATATGACCTCTACTCAAATCTTGCTCCCACTCTCGATTAGGCTCTAGATTGCGGGACTAGGTTCTATAGTGCTGATCTCCGTGTTGTGTTCAGAAGAGAGAGGGAAGGGGTAAACAAACCGAATGATAGAGGTCCAAATCAGGCCCAAGGCTAGAGAAGATTACAAGCTGAAGGGAGATTAGGACCCCTGCTTAGGGACAAGAGACCACTTTCTCTCCCAAGGCATCGCCAACAAGGGTTCACTCTACTCATGGCCTCGATGGCTGCCGTCTTCATAGAAAACTTAGGGCAAGACTTCTTCCTTTCACTGCCACCCTTAAGAGGAAAGTCGAATGGGAGAAAAGATGAGCAAGTACTATGAGTTCCACCAAGACCAGGGCCACTCCACAAAAATCTACTTCCAACTCCCACAGGAGATTAAAACTCTCATGCAAAGAGGCTATCTCGGGAACTATGTCTTGAGAGGAAATCAGGAGCAGTCCGACAAGGATGAATGATAGGTGTGATCCACCTACGTATTTCCAAACTGAATTAAGTTAGTTTTCGAGCATTTATATAGTGTTTTATTATGTTTTAATTAGTTTTCTTACTTTTTATATAAATCAGGTGTGTGGGGCAAAAAGATAGAAAACTGGAGCGAAAACAATGGTAGAAAAACAAGCTCAGAGGCAAAATTGTGAAATAAGCCCACTGCCACGACGTCCAGACCACCGCCACGGCGGTGAAATCGCTGAGAAAGGCAAATGTTGCTGATGAACCACCGCCTAAGCGGAGAAATCCACCTCCTAGGCGAAAATCCATCTGAGAAAACAAAAATAGGCTACTGACAGCCCACTGCTTAGGCGAAAATCCAGTAGATTGTTCTTCCTAAGCCACCGCTGTCTTCATCGCCACAGCGGTCACCAACCAACCTACCTCCGCCTAGGTGGAGAGCCTCTGCACAGCCTAGATATTTTTAGGATATTTATTTATGTTGATCCCAAGATTTTGATGAACAATTAAGTATTGATGTTTAGGTGGAACTAATATTTGATTAAGTGTTTCAGTGATTTAAAGTTCTAGTAATGAAGATGTCAAATGAAATGGATGCTTAATGAAGATATCAAGATGATGAAGAAGTATTAAGAGTTTAAACAAATTAGGAAAAACAACACAGATAAATATTAACTCTTAATATCCTATTTAGGAACACACACGGCACAAAATGAATCTTATCTTGATATATGTTTTTGTTAAGTATATTTATTTGCTCCTATGTGAATTAAAAAGAAATATTTTTGAATGACTAAAATGGAATATAAGAGTATTAGTGGAGCTTATTTAAATATAAAAATGGATAAAGGGATGAAATCATAAAAGAAAGTAGGTTTAAAACGAGATCAGATAAGTGATTCAGAAGGAGACAGTCGACTGAAGAGTCGACCGGAGAAGGAAGATGAAACATCCTGAATTGAAGAGTCGATCGACCGGTCAACCTATAAAAACATTTAAACTCTCTGAATCTGTGAGTCGATCGAGCGGTTGACCAGTGAAAGTATGATAAACTCTCTGAATTTGCGAATCGATCAAGCGATCGACCTATGCTCATTGCGGCGATGGTTTGGCTGCAAGCGACATTGGGCAGTCGACTGAATGTGCTGGTTCAAGATATTGTTTGATTCGATTTTAAATTCAAAAGTAGCCATTTTTTGTTAGGATTTGAGAGAGATTTAAGGGATATTCTCTATATTTAAGGTATAGTTCATATACTAATTAAATTCCTTCAATATGGTTCATTAAATATTAATGTTTCTCAATTTGGTAATTAAAATGAATTCTAAACTTATTTATTTTGATTGAGAAATACTTTGGGGATTTAATTGAGAGTTTTAAAAGTTGTTATTAAGTGAACTTGAACCTAAATGAAGTCCTTATATTATAAGGGGTCTATAAGAGTATTTTATTGTCATGACACTTGTAAACTAGCTGTTAGGAGGCTAATTACATATGCCTTTATATAGACCTGCGAATTTTCTAAGTATAGCTAATCATTCTAAGAGAGAAAATCAGTTTATATAGACCTGCGAATTTTACAAGAGTTATCATTCCACGATACTGTGAGCTATTTTAAGAGTGATTCTAATAATCACCTGCGATCTATTATTGCTGATACCGGATTTGAAGCTATACTGTTCTAATCATTATTTCTGTGGATTTCGGGTGAGATCTTTCTATATTATTTATTGTTTATTATTTTATTTTGGAAATTGATCTTAGAAATTATTTTTGATCTTTAAAGAAAATATTCTTTCAAACAATTTATTGAATCTGATTACGTGCTCCAATTTACTACCCATATTCTTGTTAAAATCATATTTTTGTATCTCACGTATTTCTATCACTAGTTGGGATATTAATTGAGTTTTTATTTGATTGGGGTGGTAGAAGCTCCAAATGAGATTTACTTATCAATTTTTGTATTGGTGAGTTGTGACGAATTAAATATCATTAGGGATATTTAATCAAAGGTAGCAAGGTTTTAGTCTCTTCCTGTTAAGAGATTAAGATAGTGATTCTTCCTGGATAAGAATTTCATTTTTGTTTTGAGTGATTTTGTAACGGTTCAATCTTTACCGGGTAAAAGGATATTTGGAGTGTTTTGGTGAGGTTTTGATTCTTGAGCATAAGTGTTAAAAAGAATTAGGTTATTATTTAACTTGTAAAAAGTAGAGGTTCTTCCTTAGCTTGAGAAAAGAAAAATATAAAGGTTGATTCTGAGCCTGTAAAAGAATCGGTGTGCGGGTTTGGTTCCTACCTTGAAAGAAATCTTGGTTTTAGCGGGTTCAACCTCCGTGGAGCTCGGGGGACTGGATTAGCCAAGAGTAGCTTAGTGAACCAGTATAAATCTCTGGTATGCTGCTGGTAGGGTGTAAAATACACCGCTACTTACACTCGCAAGTATACGAGGTCTAAGTTTTAGTATAGTGTGATCGTTAAGATCGGGTTATCGTATCTACAGGGATTGGTGTCATTACTATCGAATGCCGCGTTTGTCGTGACCTAACTTTATCTAGGCGAAAACAAATGTATTTAATTAATTAAACTAATACTAATATAACCTAAATTAACTGCACTAATATGCTAATATGTTTTAGAGTGAAGAATCGCCTACAAATTAATGTTTACAAATACGTGTTCGATCTCGATTTACTTACGCTTACAATGTTCGACCTATTTGACAACCTCGGTATGTAAACTCCACCGCCACCTCTCCCGAGTATAAAATGGGAGAATACATGACTTCGAGTCCCCCTCAACGTCTTAATGATACTAGGTCACGTGAGTCTCGCCCAGAGTCATTGATTGCACACAATCCAACTCTCTCCCGGGTTATTGGATCATCGCATTGTATTTACCCTATCGACAATCTCCATTCTAAAACTCCCTCGCCACCTCTCCCGAGTGTAAGACGAGGGATATAACACGACTTCGAATCAACAAAGAAGTCCCCCTCAACGTCTTAACGACCCTAGGTCGCGTGTGTCTTGCCCCACGTCATCGATTGTCCACAATTCAAACCCCGACCGGGTTATAGAATCGTGGCATTTGTTTACCTTAATTCGATACGGGATTTATCAAAACCCCATATTCTCTATTTATCAATCCAAGCATAATAAACAAACAACAAGATAAACACAATCAAAAAACGAATAACAATCACAAACGCAACACCGAAATCATTGAAACAAACATATTTATAAATATACGGTTAATTCCAACTACAATCCATATTTAACTCGTGGCCATAGCCATATAAACATTGAAATCAAGCTAAACATGCTCACATGATCCTAAGATAAAGAAATAAAGAAAAACAATCGAAGAACTTAGCTTCGTCCGAAGATAAACCACTAAGAACGCTCAACGATCGATTCGTCGTCTTCTCCACTTCAGGATGTGAGCTCTACCTCTAAAACTCCTAAATATACCCTTAGATATGGCCTAAGGGGCTCAAAAATGCAAGAGAAGCCAAAGAAAGGGAAAGATGAGGGTATTTATAGGCAAAAAATCTCAAAATATCTAATAAATATCAAAGCTGTGCTACCGGATTTTTGCCTAGGCGAAGTTAGGTCGATTAACTTTCTGCCAGAACTTCACCTCAGCGAAGTTACTGCAGGTTTGCAATTTGGTTTTGACTGTAACTTCTTCATCCGAACTCTGATTGAGGTGATGCCAAAACCTATAGAAAGCTAAGAAAAATATCTACAACTTACATGTTTTGAGTGTTTCCAAAATCAGATGGAATCGTAGTCCAAAATAGCCTTGAAGTTACAGCACCTGTACCGACTTTGCAAGTTTGGTGACCGCCTAGGTGAAGAAGTAGGCAGTGGACTTGCAAATGTTTCTACTAGAGTTTCCACCTAGGCAGAGGAATTTCATACCTAGGCGGTGGGCTGTCAGTAGCCTTTTGTCATTCTCAGCATCTTCACTGCCTAGACGGAGGTCTGGACGCCTAGGCGGTGAGCTTCCTTCATAATTTTGCCTCCTTGCTTGTTTATCCACCGTAACTTCGACTCGCCTTTGGTTTGATCTCATCGTTTTCGCTCCAGTTTCCTATCTTTTTGCTCCACACACCTGATTTATACAAAAAGTATGAAAACTAATTAAAACATAATAAAATACTATATAAACGCTCGAAAACCAACTTAATTCAGTTTTGAAATACGTAAGTAGATCACACCTATCAAATATCCCCAAACTTGAAATTTGGCTAGTCCTCGATCCAAACACACACACTAAAATGAAAAAAAAAAAAAAAAAAAAACTGAATTAAATAACAAACAACCTAAAAACAATCTAAACATAACAACATGCGAATTTTGACTTCTTCTAACGGCCTATTTATTTTTCCCTCAACAACCACCAATTATTTCGAGTTCAGGCGGTAACACACAGCATGTAATGTTCTAGAATTTTGACGTGCAATAAACTATACATTGAGTGTTTGGATTTCGCCTAGGATTTCGCCTCAAGCTTCCCCTCAATCAAGTTCTAGAATCCTTAATGTGTCATGAATTTGGTTAATCGATAATCGTCCTCAAATCAATTGAATAACTATACATTGAGTCTATGTGCTTGTGCAAATTAGGATCTACAATAATTTTGACCAAAACGCAAGGTCAAGGACGCAGAATCACACATGCATGGGTATTACCCTTGACCTCGAAAACAACCAGGGGTGATTATCATCATCGGGTGATGGCCCAGATGAACACAAAACTCAGCATGCAACACAATCAACACAAAAACATAAACACATTTTAACCTAAACACACATGCAATACGGAAAAACAATAACACATAAACTAACAATACTAAATACGACACATCACCTCCGAACTCAAAAATGGACAGTGTCCTCAGTGATCCCAATCATCAATCTCAATATATGGAATTAAAGCATGCTAACGAAGGGTGATTAGAATACTTACCTGGGAGGCGAGAGGATCTCGCCTCCGAATCAAGTCGGATATAACGGATTTAGCTTACTTTGACCTTGGGTTACCTCCCAAGAAGCGCGTGGTTTAATGTCTTCGGCCCGACATTTTCAGAACACCCTCAAGACTGGCGAGGTTTTGCTTTGGTCGGCTCAATCTTTCGACGAAACGCCTCACCGGCTTATGTGCTTGGCCAAGCAACATAAAACGGCTTGGAATCCCGTCAAAAGGGATGCATCAATACCCGACGATCTAACATCGGCAAGTACCCTACATAAGAAACAAAAACAAAACCACAAACAAAAATTATATACAAAGAAATGCCTAAAGTAAAATTAAGTCATTTACACACAATATCAATACTAACGAAATCGCTAATCCCCGGCAACGGCGCCAAAACCATGTTAGGATGTAAAATACGCCGCTACTTACACTCGTAACTATATGAGGTCTAAGTTTTAGTATAGTGTGATCGTTAAGATCAGGTTATCGTATCCACAGGGATTGGTGTCATTACTATCGAATATCATGTTTGTCGTGACCTAACTTTATCTAGGCGAAAACAAATGTATTTAATTAATTAAACTAATACTAATATAACCTAAATTAACTAAACTAATATGCTAATATGTTTTAGGGTAAAAAATCGCCTAGGGATTAACGTGTTTACAAATACGTGTTCGATCTCGATTTACCTACATTTACGGTTTTCGACCTATTTGACAACCTCGGTACGTAAACTCCACCGCCACCTCTCCCGAGTGTAAGATGGGGGAATACATGACTTCGAGTCCCCCTCAACGTCTTAACGACCCTAGGTCATGTGAGTTTCACCCAACGTCATTGATTGTACACAATCCAACTCATTCCCCAGTTATTGGATCGTCGCGTTGTATTTACCCTATCGACAATCTCCATTCTAAAACTCCCTCACCACCTCTCCTGAGTATAAGACGAGGGATATAACGCAACTTCGAATCAACGAAGAAGTCCCCCTCAATGTATTAACAACCTTAGGTCGCGTGTGTCTTGCCCCACGTCATCGATTGTCCACAATTCAAACCCCGACCGGGTTATAGAATAGTGACATTTGTTTACCTTAATCCGAATACAGGATTTGTCAAAACCCCATATTCTCCATTTATCAATCCATCCATAATAAACAAACAATAAGATAAACACAATCAAACCACGAAGAACAATCACAAACGCAACACCGAAATTATCCAAACAAACATATTTATAAATATAGGGTTAATCCCAACTACAATCCATATTTAACTCATGGCCATAGCCGCATAAACATTGAAATCGAGCTAAACATGCTCACATGATCCTAAGATAAAAAAATAAAGAAAAACAATCAAATAACTTAGCCTCGTCTGAAGATAAACCGCTAAGAACGCTCAACGATCGATTCGCCATCTTCTCCACTTCGGGATGTGAGCTCTACCTCTAAAACTCCTAAATATACCCTTAGATATAGCCTAAGGGGCTCAAAAATACAAGAGAAGCCGGAGAAGGGGGAGGAGAGGGGTATTTATAGGCAAAATGTCTCAAAATGTCTAATAAATATCAAGGTTGTGCTACCGAATTTTTGCCTAGGCAAAGTTAGGTCAGTTAACTTTCCGTCGGAACTTCGCCTCAGCAAAGTTACTGCAGTGTTCAATTTTGTTTTAACTGTAACTTCTTTATCCGAACTCTGATTGAGGTGATTCAAAAACCTATGGAAATCTAAGAAAACGATATAAAACTTCCATGTTTTGAGTGTTTCCAAAATCATATGGAATCGTAGTCCAAAATAGCCTTGAAGTTACAACACCTGTACCGACTTTGTAGGTTTGGTGACCGCCTAGGCGAAGAAATAGGTAGTGGACTTGAAAATGTTTCTACTAGGGTTTCCACCTAGGCAGAGGAATTTTCGGCCTAGGCGGTAGGCTATCAGTAGCCTTTTGTCATTCTCAGCATCTTCACTGCTTAGGCAGAGGTCTGTACGCCTACGCGATGGGCATCCTTCATAATTTTGCCTCCTTACTTGTTTATCCACCGTAACTTCGACTCGCCTTCGGTTTGATCTCATCGTTTTCGCTTCCATTTCCTATTTTTTTGCTCCACACACCTGATTTATACAAAAAGTATGAAAACTAATTAAAACATAATAAAATACTATATAAACGCTCGAAAACCAACTTAATTCGGTTTGGAAATACGTAAGTAGATCACACCTATCAATTGCTTTCTTAATTTGTTTATTTTTGTTGTTTGAGTGTGCACTTAGATTAATTTTAATTCTGCTGTGATATAAAGATAATAATTAATTTAAGCATAAAATTAATTATTTGATTTATTCAAGTATATTCTGATAATATTTTTTAATTACCCAATTCACCCCCCTCTTGGGTATTCTACTGGGCCAACAATTTAGATATTTTGCTTATAAATACCATCCCCTCTCCCCCTTTCTTGTCCCCCCCGGCCATTTGGGCACCTTAAGCAATATTTAGGTTGGGGTTTAGGAGTTTTAGAGGTGAAGCTCACATCCCGAAGTGGAGAAGATGGCGAATCGATCGTTGAGCGTTCTTAACAATTTATCTTCGGACGAGGCTAAGTTCTTCGATTGTTTTTCCTTATTTATTTATCTTAGGATCATGTGAGCATGTTTAGCTCGTTATTTCATTATAAATACGGCTATGGACTTAGTTAAACATGGATTGTAGTAGGGATTAACACTATATTTATAAATATATCGTTTGGATAATTTCGGTGTCGCGTTTTTGTTTGTTCTTCGTAGTTTGATTGTGTTTATCGTATTGTTTGTTTATCATGCTTAGTTAGATAAATAGAGAATACGGGGTTTTGACAAACTCCGGATTCGGATTAGGATAAATACAACGCATGAAATCAATGACGTTGGGGCGAGACTCACGTGACCTAGAGTCGTTAAGATGTTGAGGGGGACTTCTTCATTGACACGAAGTCACGTTATATCCTTTGTCTTACGCTCAGGAGAGGTGGCAAGGGAGTTTACCAACTGAGGTTTTGTGTGCAATAATTGAGGTTGGGGCAAGACTCACGCAACCTAAGGTCGTTAAAACATTGAGGGGGACTTCTTCGTTGACACAAAGTTGTGTTATATCCCCCGTCTTACACTTGAGAGAGGTGACGGAAGAGTTTTAGATACCGAGATTGTCAAATACGTCGAACACCATTATTGTGAACTAAACGAAATCAAACACGTTTAAGTAAATAGAGTTAATCCCTAAATAATCCATCCCATAACTATCTCATATTAGTAATTAGTATAGTTAAATTAGTATATTAGTATTAGTAATAATTAATTAAATTTCATTTTTGTCGCCTAGATAAAGTCGGGTTATGACAATTGCGGTACTCGATAGTAATCTCAACCAATCCATGTGGATACGATACCCGATCGAAAGGTCCACTATACTAAAACTTGATCCATACGCTTGCGGTGAAAGTGACAGCGCTTAATTAGCGGCCACCAAGTTTTTGGCGCCTTTGCCGGGGATTGTTTTGATGTTATTGTCGGAGAAACGCGATAACGGCTCAGGACTTAAGTTTTAGATAGGAGAAGCAAGTGTATCGTATTACTGGTGATTGGCGAAGTTGTTGTTGTTGATATTGTGTGTAAATGACTTAATTTTACTTTAGGCATTTCTTTTGCATATAATTTTGTTTTGTAGTTTTGTTTTGGTTTCTTATGTAGGGTACTTGGCGATGTTAGATTGACAGGTATTGATGCATCCCTTTCGACGGGATTCCAATCCATTTTATGTTGCGGGGCCACGCACATAAACCGGTAAGGCGTTTCGTTGAAAGATTGAGCCATTCAAAGCAAAACCTCGCCAATTTTGAGGGCGTTCTGAAAATGTCGGGCTAAGGACATCAAACCACGCACTTCTTGGGAGGCAACCTAAAGTCAAATAAGTTAAATCTGTCACAACTGAATTGATTCGGAGGCGAGATCCTCTCGCCTCCCAGGTAAGTGTTCTAAACCCCCTTTGTCAGCATACTTTAATTTCATATGTTGAGAATGATGATTGGGATCACTGAGAACACTATCCGTTTTAAGTTCGGAAGTGATGTGTAGTATTTAGTATTGTTAGTTTATGTGTTATCGATTTCTCGTATTGCATGTGTGTTTAGGTTAGAATGTGTTTATATTTTTGTGTTGTTGTTATATGTTGAGTTTTGTGTTCATCTGTGCCGTTACCCGATGATGATAATTACCCCTGGTTATTTTTGAGGTCAAGGGTAATACCCATGCATGTCTGTTCTGTGTACTTGACTATGTTTTTTGGTAAAAATTATTGTAGATACTAATTTGCACATGCTCATAGACTCATGTATTTCTATTCAATTTATTTGAGGACAATTATCGATTAACCAAATTAATGACACATTAAGGATTCTAGAACTTGATTGAGGGGAAGCTTGAGGCGAAATCTTAGGCGAGGTAGTTCAGGAGATATGATTTAGGCATTCTCTTTGTCGCTTGAGCCTTTTGAAGCTTACCCTATTAAATGTTTATCCCTCGTTACCCTGTCGAAGCCTAAATGCAAATTCAATTCTGAACACATAAGCTAATACCATGGCCAGTGGATCTTTTTTCAAACCTAAGTCGCTGAATTTAAAGGCACATTTAAGTGAATCAAGTTAGCAATTTTAAATGCTACTTGATGTGAGCGGTTGGATTCGGTATTTGAGTACTCACTTATCGTTTTTTATTTGTATTTCACACACCCCTTCAATTGTAATAATCAAATAAGTTTGGAGGGGTGTTCGTTGAAAAAAAAAAGAATCAAATGTAAATACGATTTTTACTTCCGTTTCTTTTAACAAGTGAGTACGTCGGTCTTTAATTGATGTTCAGGATTGTTTCCAATCTAAGTATGGGGGTTCGAGAGTGAATGTGTCAAGCATTGAGCCTTGGGTAACGTTAAGTTAACAACGTTAACCCATTTTCTATTCCAAACCCTTGGCTAAATAATCCCTAAACCAAACCAAGTTCTTCTGATCTTTTTGAAATGTTGAACCTACATTAGTGGAGAGTGGACCCCAACCAGACTTATGGAAATCCTAGTCCTTTATGGTCTAAGTTATGAGTTTCATTGGGGGATAATCCAATCCGGTCATGTATAGCTATATTATTAAGTCTCGCACTAACGTGTTTACAGGATCTAAAATAGCGTTTACCACTATTGCATGTCAAAATTCTAGAACCTCATGATGTGTTTTACTGCCTGAACTCGATATGACTGGCAATTGTTGAGGGACAACAATAACTTAGCCGTTAGAAGAATTTAAAACCCGCATGTTGTTATGTTTAGATTGTTTTTAGGTTGTTTGTTATTTAATTCAGTTTATGTATTTTCATTTTCATGTGTGTGTTTGGCTCGAGAACCAGCCAAATTTCAAGTTTGGGGGTATTTGATAGGTGTGATCCACCTACGTATTTTCAAACCAAATTAAGTTAGTTTTCGAGCATTTATATAGTATTTTATTATGTTTTAATTAGTTTTCTTACTTTTGTATAAATCAGGTGTGTGGGGCAAAAAAATATGAAACTGAAGCGAAAACGATGAGATCGAACCAAAAGCGATCGAAGAACGGTGGAAAAATAAGCTCGGTGGAAAAATTATGAAACAAGCCCACTATCATGGCGGTGAAGAAGCTGAGAAAGGAAAATGTTACTGATGGACCACCGCCTAGGAGAAAATCCATCAGAGAAAACAAAAATAAGCTACTGACAGTCCACCGCCTAAGTGGAAATCCAGCAGATTGTTCTTCCTAAGCCACCGTTGTCTTTATCGCCGCGGTAGTCACCAACCGACCTACCTCTACCTAGGCGGAGGATCCCTTCGCCTAGGCGAAGAGCCTCTCCACAGCCTAGATATTTTTAGGATATTTATTTAGATATTTTTCTTATAAATACCATCCCCTCTCCCCCTTTCTTGTCCCCCCCTGGCCATTTGGGCACCTTAAGCTATATTTAGGCTAGGGTTTAGGAGTTTTAGAGGTAGAGCTCACATCCCAAATGGAGAAGACGGCGAATCGATCGTTGAGCGTTCTTAGCGGCTTATCTTCGGACGAGACTAAGTTCTTCGATTGTTTTTCCTTATTTATTTATCTTAGGATCATGTGAGCATGTTTAGCTCGTTATTTCATTGTAAATGCGGCTATGGCCTTTGTTCTTCGTAGTTTGATTGTGTTTATTGTATTGTTTGTTTATCATGCTTAGTTAGATAAATGGAGAATACGGGGTTTTGACAAATCCCGGATTCGGATTAGGGTAAATACAACGCATGAAATCAATAACGTTGGGGCGAGACTCACGTGACCTAGAGTCGTTAAGACGTTGAGGGGGACTTCTTCGTTGACACGAAGTCACGTTATATCCCTCGTCTTACGCTCTGGAGAGGTGGCAAGGGAGTTTACGAACTGAGATTTTGTGTGCAATCAATGAGGTTGGGGCAAGACTCACACAATCTAGGGTCGTTAAGACATTGAGGGAGACTTCTTCGTTGATACGAAGTTGCGTTATATCCCCCGTATTACACTCGGGAGAGGTGGCGAAAGAGTTTTAGGTACCGAGATTGTCGAATACGTCGAACACCATTATTGTAAACTAAACGAAATCAAACACATTTAAGTAAATAGAGTTAATCCCTAAATAATCCATCCCATAACTATCTCGTATTAGTAATTAGTATAGTTAACTATCTCGTATCAGCATTAGTAATAATTAATTAAATTCCATTGTTGTCGCCTAGATAAAGTCGGGTTATGACAATCGTGGTACTCGATAGTAATCTCAACCAATCCCTATGGATACGATACCCAACCGAAAGGTCCACTATACTAAAACTTGATCCGTACGCTTGCGGTGAAAGTGGCAGCGCTTAATTAACGGCCACCAATGAACCTTAGAGAAAGCCTCAAGCCCAGAGAAGATAGGAGAATGGTAACCATCCACATCCCTGGAGGGCTAAGACCGAGGATGATCACCAGTATGTGGATGGGAAAATCAATATTATCCATAGAGGATTCAGCATCAGGGACATACAAAGTCACTAAAGTCACACGTCCAAGAACCTACAGTCTTAAAACAAATAAAGGTATGTCGCTCAGGCACCCGTAGAAAGCTAACTATCCAAAGCGATGCTTTTATAGGGAATATCCACTTTTGTAAATAACTCTCAATTTGTACAAAGTGTTGCGGTTTTGCTTATCAGAATAAAGAAGGTGTTTTGTGCAAAGTGCCTTGTGTTCTTTCCAGTGAACAGTATTCCGACCCCCCAGAGCTGCAAATGATTTTCCAGGTCAACATCCCGACTCTCGGCATCAGGAATGATTTTTCTCAATAGTATTCTGACCCCCAGAGTCGCGAATGATTCTCCATATCAATATCCTGACTCTCAGCATTGCTAATGATTATTCTCAGCGGCATTCTGACCCCCAGAGTCAATGATGATTCTCCAAATCAACATCCTAACTCTCGGCGTCGCGAATGATTCTCCTCAGCGGTATTCTGACCCCCAGATTTGCTGATAATTCTACAGATCAACATCCCGATTCTTGGCGTCACAAATGATTCTCCCCAACAGCATTCCGACCCCCAGTGTCGTGAATGATACTCCAGGTCGACATCCCGACTCTCAGCATCGTAAATAACTCTCCACAAACCTCATCCTGGCGCTCAGCGTTGAGGATGACAACCAGACCCTTTTCCGGAGGTCAATAGTCTATACCGAGGGAAAGACCAAGGTCATCCACCAAGAGCGAGGCATTGATCAGGTCTGAAAGTTTACAGTTAAATACCTCTCCCCACAAGTCGATTATAAGTCCAGTGTTCTAAAAGAGAATGTGCTCTTGCATGGACTACATAGATATAACCTGAAAGGGTTCTTCAATGAACTTAATTATGGAGAACTCCCCGATGATCGGCCACGAGGGACTAACCGCCGCTTTGCGCTCCTGCGGATCAAAAGGACAAGGCACCCTGGAAAACCCTTCTTCTAAGTCCACGACACGATTTCCTTACAATCAACTCGTGTCCCAGTCTAGAGAGCTGGTGGTCCATGGTACTGGGTAGAGACGAGAAGTTTAAAAAAAAAAATCAAAATTTTACAACTCTGAAAATAGTACCAAGTAGAAAATGACTTGGCAAAATCATCAAGAGGAAGGAGTAGACTCTGAAGTACCCTAGCTATACAGCTCAGAAGCTTACATGCTCGCGCACAAATAGGAATAAGTGAAAAATAGTCTACAAAATCCTAAATTTTGAAGAAACGATGGTCCAGAGCTCAATCATCCCCACCCTCATCTTGAGGGGCGTCCATACGAGAAGATGTAGTGTCAATCTCACCCTCCTCAGGGAGGCCCTCGTCAGCATTGTCCTTTCCTACATCTCTTTGCACGGCACCTTTATGCTCGACACTATCATCCATCTCTGAGAACTCTATCTCCACAGGGCCAGCGAGGAAATTCAGATGCAGACAATGGATAGCCGTCATGGTGGCTCGGTTCCTTGACTCTAGGAAGTCATTAGCCATCTTCTCTTGGAGCTCTAAGTATCCAAGGTCCTTCTTCTACTACTCTACTGCCTCTAGTCAGGTCTTCTCACTAACCCCGGTCAGCGGAGTCCTGCCACTTCTGCTCTCGGTCATGATCATTCTGGCGATCAACACAGAGTCCAAAGTTCTAGGTCTAAACAGCCAAAAATCTAGCTCGGAGACTGGCCTCAACCTTGTCATTTTTTCTGAATTGTGGATCGGTGAGAATCCAACCCGGCGAGAGGCCTGCTCTTCGAGAAAAGCTGATTCACCAGCCCAGTGAAAGCAAAATGGGGTAAGGGTGGAAGATCAGAGGAGCGTCACTCAGAACTCCACTATGTGGTCTCCAACTAGAGCACCACGAAAGACATCTAGCTCTCCTATCTTTGGTCTCCAACTGAAGCTCTCTAGCGTCTGAGCTCTCCGCTTTGTTCTCCAACAAAAGCTCTACACAACCTAGGTAATGGGTGGTTCAGGTGACAAACGTTGTGAGGTTGTACAAGTTTGAGTTTTGTGTTGTTTAAAGGTTAACAGTCAGAAAAGCACTACTCTGAGGAATGGTGCTCAAAGCTCATCGCCCAGAATCTCTTCACTCAAGATGGTTCCTTAATGGATTGAGAATCACCATTCAGAATTCTACCCGTCAGCAGTTCACTCAGAATCTTTTCGCATAAGATTGTTTGCTAATGGTTCGAAAACGTGTCATTCAGAATTCCTAGAAGATTACCCATCTCGGAATTGTTGCGGCCCAAGTACGCTTAATCGTAGAGTTCAGAAATCTATCACCTAGAAATCTGACCTTCATGAGCTAACGACTTTCCTCCCCAGAGCCAGCATCTTGCCCCCCGTGAGCCCAAAGCCAGCAGCTTACCCCCCAAGAGTCAGGAGCTTGACCTCTAGGGGTCTGTTCTCCAAGAACTTGACCTCCAAGCATCTGCCCTCTAGGAGATGGCTGCCCAGGATTTTGACCATCAAGAGAGCTGACCAGAAGACATGACAGCCTGTGCTCCAGAAAAATGAAGAAATTTGGTGGCCCTCTCGTGCTATCTAACTATAGAGCCCGGCCGTATGGGGGGCCTATTCCAAATTCGTTCCTAAGAAAAAGTTAATTGTAGGAAAAATGTTTCTCAAAAAATTGAAATAAAATTAGAGTCTCCCTACCATGCTATCTGACCACAAAGCCTGGCCGTATAGGGCCTATTCCAAATTAGCCCCCAAAAAAAGTTAACCGTTGGAAAAGTGCTGCCCAGAAAATTGAAGAAATTTCAGAGTTGCCCTGCCATGCTACCTGACCAAAAAGCCTGGCCATATGGGGGCCTATTCCAAATTAGCCCCCCAAGAAACGTTAGCCGTGGGAAAAGTGCTACCCAGAAAATCGAAGAAATTTCAAGGTTACCCTGCTGTGCTATCTGATCACAGAGCCCGGTCGTATGGGGGCCTATTCCAAATTAGCCCTCCAAAAAAATTAAAGAGTTTAAAAAATGTCATTCAAAACTCTGTTCGTCGACAGGATCGTTGAAAAGACGTGTCCGCCTCCTGGGAGCTCCAATGACCTGGAGGCCGACGCCGCGGGACCCAAGACCTGCCAGCCAGAAAGTCTGACCTTTGGTCAGCAGAGAGCTCCATAGAGCCGACTAGGGCTGGGAGGGGCCACTGATGAGGGTGTTTTGGGCACCATTGAGTTAGCACCGGGAACCCAGCCACGTGTCCATCATCATCGTGACATGGGCACATTCCAAAATCCACAGTGCCATGCTGGCGCATATGCCGACCAAAGCTCTTCCCTAGAATCTCATTTGTACCCAGGAAGAAGCAAGGTGCCCCGTAGAGACGTTACTACCCTGAGCTCTGCGTCGTGCCCTAGACAGCCAACTTTAGGGACTTAGTCATTCATCTCGATCGGCTCTCCATCCAAGTTTGTTTCTCCTCCGGGACTCCACAAATCTCCACTCTCCTCCACCATCTCACCACCACAAGCCTGATAAGGGCCCGCAGGCTTGGTGAAATGGTCCCAAAAGTCCAAGCCTAATGATTATCTCCTAAACGTCCCGGATTATCGGCTAAACACATGGTTCCACCTAATTAATCGTGTTTAGGTCTGATTGATCATCTCCAACGCCTATACATACCAAAGACTATGCAAGCCCGAGGTACGCTTTATTATGCGAATGCTCTGAGTTTATTTGTTTAGTTGACGCATTTATGTACCTCTTCTCTCTGAGCTCTTATTCTTACGCTGGAGGGGTTTCGTTGAGACAAATCTCGACCCGAGCTTTCTGTAGGTACCACTCCCTGAGGAGTAGGACTTTGGACACAGTAAGTCAGTCCTCCCGGGACCCAGTACAGGTCACATAAAGAATTTTCAGCCGTCAACTCCACTTCAGCAAAAAGACACTTGTCATCTGACTAGACCTTACTCGAGGTGTTGACCACTTTAAGACATCAACAATATTCTTAATTTAAGTCCAGTTGGTAATTTTCTATAGGACTATTGTTCATGTTTTGAACACCGAACATTCCTTAAAATGTCAGTTTTGAATAAAAAACAAGTACTAATACTACCTCTATTCATCAAACAGAAAATCAACTTAATACACTTGAGCTAACTAATGTAATTTTTGTGGTAGGTTGTGTAGCCACCACCCCTTATTCCTTAAAATTTCAGTTTTGAATAAACAACAAGTACTAATACTACCTTTATTCATCAAACAGAAAATCAACTTAGTACACTCGAGCTAACTAAAGTAATTTTTGTGGTAGAGGTTGTATAGCCACCATCCCTTATTGGTGACTTCTTGGGCACATCGTTGTAGGACAACTAGTGTAGTTGGTGTTGTATTTTGATGGTTGAAGTATTGTGGATGACACGATAATTTTTAGAGAAACGTTTTGAGAGATCTGAAGATTCTAAAAATAACTTTTTAAGAACTATCTCATGTGTAAAAAAATTACTGTTACAAAACTTCATAAAATGGTATTTTTATGGGATGAGACTTTTGGACAAATTTTCCTAATTTTTATTGTGCAACAAGAAATCTTCCCCTTATAGTATAATCAAGTTTGATTAAAAAAAACATAACAAATACCTTGCAACCTTCAACTAAAAGCTCTCTATCCTCCCATCACTCTCAAAATCTAATTTGTGATAATTCCGACAATGCAATCCTCTAATGAAAAACCAAAAACAAATATTAAAAAAAAAATTCTGAAGTGAAATAGAAGTAGGAAATAATAAAAAGAATGAATACATATCGAAATTTATTTTAGAGCAATTCATAGATCATCCCATTTTTGTAATATGTGTAATTTTTAGTCCCATCAATGTTTTTTTGGTCATGTAATTTTGAAATACAAAAATTATATTATCAAAATATAATAACTAATCATAGCTAGCTAATAATCTAACAATCAAAGTTGGACAAACTTAATTACTAAAGTGAATGGGATATTAAATATTAAATAATCAAGTATAAATTCGAGTACAAAAGTAATTAGCCCTTTATTTATTGTTTATTCATTTAATTATTAAAAAAATAAAATAACAAAACCTACTTATTCTAAACTGAAAATAGAATAGCACTGAGTTAAATTTCGATTTCTTTTCGACCCCTTAATGCATTATCTCACGATACTATACAATGGCAAACACACCTTATCGTAAAATAATATATATATATATATATATAATGACAGACGCAGCAATCTAAAAAGGGCGTGGGGGCAAACGAATTAAAATAGAGAAATGTATATTTTGTTAGGGTTATAAACAAAAATACCCCATGTTTTAAAATTTTAGGAGGTTGTCTCTGTTGATGCCAAAAAGTGGTGGCTGGTCAACAGTGTGGTCCGAGAGGATATCTAGGACACAAGACGGCCACTAGTGCTACAGCTGGTTGAGTTCAGGGGTGGTGACGATCTCCGAGCTGAGCTCCACTCTTCTGCTCCAAGCACCTGCACAAAGACCTACCGGGGTTATCCCCAGTAAAGTCCCTCCGGCGTAAGAGTAAGTATTTCGGGATGGAGAGCTGAAAATATATTGATTTCAGTAATAGTCACGTACCGTTGGGCAGTGGGTGCCCCGGTATATTTATAGGCGCTAGTGCTTGATTAGCGCCGCGAAATTAAGGAGCCAGCTCAGATTACTTAACATAATCTGCTGGACAACCAATGAGTAGACAGATTAGCCCTCTAATTGTCTGGGCTGGCTTTTGAGCCCATAACTAGAGGCCCATGGGCCAGAGCTTCACAACGGCCTGGCGAACTCCCGAGTGCTGAGGTGGCGAGCAAAGGGTGCCTCAGACCGTCAGTTCGGAAGGTCGGACCTCAGCTTGCCGGTCCAGATTTCTTCACTGAGACGACCCTCAGTTCGGCTGGGGGACACCTCAGCTCGATACTGAGGGGATTTCAGCTCTCATCCCGGCCGCTCTTCTATAATTGGGCATATTTTGACCACGTGGTGTACCTGACGAGATTCCTCTATATCAGTCTCTATCCCAAACTCTAGACCCATTTGAGAACACAATTTAACACTTAAAATTGAATGCATTAAGTACTTGTCAGATTAAGTGTGTTTGATAACAAAATAAAGTAAACACTTAAAATTAAAATATAAGTATCACTTAAAAATTATTTCAAAATTTAAGTGATGTATGATTCACTTATCTTTTTGGCACTTCTTAGTGAAAATCACTGAACACTTATTCACCACAACTACCATTTAACAACAATACTATAAAATCTTTCAAACAAATTTATATACAAACAATTAGAAATAGAGAAAATACTAAATTGAGAAAAAATAGGGAGAGACAGAGTTCTCATTTTTAAAAAATATATAAAAAATTATTTTACAAATAAAAATTTGTAGAAAAATAATATTTTTTTGAAATTAAAAATATTAAAAATTAAATAATTAATATATTCATCACTTGAAAAATTTAATAATTATAATTTTAGCACTTATAAAGTTTTCAAAACTTAATTTTTTGTGTTATCAAATAGACCCTAGTATCCACCATTGGCCATGGCCATGAAAGAGTATTAAATTATCCTAGTTTTTTGTGTGCGCATAATTTATTTATTAATAAAATAAAAAATATCTTAATTTTTACCTAATATTTTTAAAACTATTTAAATAAAATAAATAAAAAATTACAAAATTTTCACGATCAAAATTATTTTCTTAATTTCTCTCTTTATTAATAAATTACAACGTTTCGTTTTTAAACGTCTTTCTCTAAAGATTTGAGATTGATTGAAGGAAAATAGATGAATGATGAAAGTTAGTTTGGAAAGAATTCTCGTCAAAAAAATTTACACCACCACTTCCAAAACCGTTAAATTAAATTGCATTTTATACTCAATAAGTTTCATATATGTGCTTTATTAGTTAATTTTATATTATTTATTTTACTTTGACGTTAATAAATTTCAAAATAAATATAGACTATATAGATTGTTTAGTTGATATAAACAAAATAAATATTTTCCGATAATATAGAGATCATACTAATTTTATTTTATTTTTAAAAAATTAGGTTTACAAGTTGAAAGTGATGAAGTGCTTCTGATCCATTTAACATGATATTGGCAGTAACTGGTAAAAGCTCCCTAAAGTTTTAGATTGAATTTAAAGTAAAAAGTGTTGATTTAAAACAAATCACACTATTACAGTCAAAAGCTTTCTTCACCTTTTTTCATCCTAAACGCACATATCTATCAACCTTTTCAGAACAAAACAATTTATTTCACTATAAATAAATCATCATTAGTTTGATATATATGATCAAATCAATAAAAGCCTTTCTCAGTATCCATATGTGATTCATGCCTTTGATTCCCTCTCTCTCTCCTCGCATCACTCTCTCTCACACACACACTATACACACACATAACATGGGAAGGAAAGGGTTGTTCATTGATTTCTCACTCTATTTTTCTCTCTCTAACACACACACACACCAAGAGAAGAAAAGGGTTGTTCAGACAAGTGCACAAACCAAAAAATACACAAAGATTTGGCCTTGAGAGAATAGAATAGAATGTGAGAAGATGCCAAAAGAAAGAACCCAAAGTCCCCCTTCAAACTCTCCTAAGTTTCATGCCCTAACGCATGCCAATCAACCGGCTGACACACCTCTCTCTCTCTCTCTCTCTCTCTCTCTCTCTCTCACACACACACACACACACACACAAACATTCTCATTCTTTCTTTCTCTCTCTCTCTTAATCTATGGCTCTTCTTTTGAAGCTCTCACTTACAAGGATTCCCTTTGCTAGTGCATAAACCATCGCTTTTTTCAAGAGAAGATAGTACCAAGATTCTAACTCACACCTTTTACAACTTTTTCTACTCATATATATTCAAAAAAAAATTATAAAATGTTCTGTTTGTGAAGGGAAAGAGGAGGGGTAATTATGTCACGTCAACTTTTATTTTGCATGGGAATTTAAAAACTGTTGTATTGGAATATGATGTCTTTTTTGATGTCCCACTCCTGACTGCCATCATTAGATCTTATGTGGAGTGGGGTATGTAGGCTCTAGGGTTTGCTTTTTAAATTTTTTTTTTATTTTTTCTATATTTTTTTTATGGTAAAATATGTAAAGGCAAGTTTATGCGCATCTCGACTAATCATTTACGAAGTAATCTTAGGACGCACTCTCCATATAGACTTGGTGCATTACTCTCCATATAGGCCTGGTGCATTGAGAATTAAATTTAAAATTTAATTCCTGTAATATTTTGTAAGAGCATTGAATCCTAGTTGACAAATAAAATTGACATCTCTCCTTGTCAAAGGGTCTAACATCTCGGTTTTGCTTTTATTCATTCTTCTATTGTTCTATATAATTCATTCTACATTCTGTGATAAATTTACTTATAAAATTGAACCTAAGTATTGAAATTCAAAATAATTAAACATATGTATTCGTTACAAAGTACAATCACATTTTCAAAGGTTTATTCGCATTCTACAAACACTTTAGGGTATAGTGTTTGGAACCAATTCAGAACTGACATTAAATAAAAATAAATAGCATCTTTTGTATTTAAGTTATATATTTTTGACACATTAGTTCATTATTATAAACCTCTCTTGTTTTAACTTTTATCATTCATTTTAGGCGTATTTTGTGCACACTCCCACTTTAAACATTGAATCTGTCAATTGGCGATGAACATTGTTTGACATATTTGCGATGCATCTTGTTGTAATTTTAGTTGTTTAATCTTGTGGTGTGTTGTTATTGGTGTAGTAATTTGTATTTCAGGTGTTTGTAGTGTGTATAGGTGTGTGAGCCTCGAGAAGTCCTTATAAAATTGTAGCTCAAAGATGAGCCATTTGTTGAGGCTCATGCCCTTTTTCGGTGTTGATTGTGCTTTGATAGAGAGGTTCTTATAGGCTACATCCCAAATTTCTGCGTGTTGTAAGGGATGCCCTCTCTTTATTATTATTAATTAATATATTCTGGCTTATCGGAAAAAAACATTGAATATGTCAATTGTCTCACTACTGAAAAAGGGTTTACATTAATTTTTTTGTCAATATCGAATGTGAATACCCTTAGGTGGCGTTTGGTACGCGGGAATCAGGATGAGATTGGAATGACCATTGGAATGGTCATTCCATTCCTATGTTTGGTTAGTGGGATTGATTTTCGTTCCCATTCCTAAGTAATGACTAATCCCACAATTCTTGAGATTAGTCAATCCCAAGTGAAATGAGGTTTTAGGTAATCCCGGGATGACCTAATTTCAAATTAAATGAAGTATTAGGTAAGAAAAATGATCTATACTTATATTTTCCTATTTTTCACAATAGGAAATAAAATTCTGGGAACAAAAACAAAAATATGGTGGTATTACTTTTATATTTTTATTCACAGAAAACATGGAACGAAAACAAAAAAAAATGGGAACAAAATCTAGGAACAAAAACAAAAACAGAAATCTGGGAACAAAATAAAAACAGAAATATGAGAACAAAAACAAAAACAGAAATCTGAGAACAAAAACAGAAATCGGGAACAAAAACATAAATATGAGAACAAAAACAGAAATCGAAATATGGGAACAAAACAAAAACAGAAATATGGGAACAAAAACAGAAAAGTGGGAACAAAAGAAAAACAGAAATATGGGAACAAAAAAAGAAATCTGGGAACAAAACAAAAACAAAAATAGAAATCGAGAACAAAAACAGAAATATGAGAACAAAAACAAAAATCTAGGAACACAACAAAAACAGAAATCTGGGAACAAAAACAGAAATCTGGAAACAAAAACAGAAATATGTTCCTAGATTTTGGTTTTTGTTTTTGTTCCCAGATTTCTATTTTTGTTCCCAGATTTCTGTTTTTGTTTTTGTTCTCATATTTCTGTTTTTGTTTTTATTCCTAGATTTTGTTCCCATTTTTTTGTTTTCGTTCCATGATTCTGTTTTTGTTTTTGTTCCCAGATTTCTGTTTTTGTTCCTAGATTTCTGTTTTTGTTTTTATTTCCAGATTTTGTTCCCATATTTATGTTTTTATCGGTCATCCTAATATCATGTTTAATGTATTTTGTAACCAAACGTAAGAATGGTAATGTCCATTTCAATACCATTTTTAATCTCGTTTATCACCAAACATAGGAATGGCAATGGTCATTCCATTCTAATACCACATTCATTCTAATACCACACTCATTCCATTCCAGCGTACCAAACGTAGCGTTAATGTTCGATTCTAAATTCTTTAACCCTTCTAAAAATAACTGATTCATAAATAAAACAATAATAGTTGTTCACATCCCTTTATTAACACCTCTAAAAATAATTGTTGTTGACTTCTTTTACTTTAGGAAACTATATATAGTGTAATACCCAAAAATTTATATTTTTGAAAATATTATTTTTTATAAAAGTTTAATATTTTTTGGACTATTTTGCGAATTTATGGTATAAATAATATTTGATAAATTTTGAGAATTTAAATTGATTTTAGAAGGTTTGGGACTATTGTGTTATTTAAAATATATTTTTAACAATTTTGGGATATAATTAATATTTTCTTTAAAGAGGAGATATTGTGTAAATAAATAAATAAATTATTCACAATAATAATGGTTACTAATTCTATATATAAAGATCTGCCGAACCAAAATAGGAGAACTATTATTCAAGTAATAATAATCATATATTAAGTAAGGTATTCGTGTTCAGATTATTAAGTAAAAATTTTGAATGAGATGTTCGATTCACATTTTAGGTAGGATTTCTAACTCTTTTAATATTTATATTTAATTTTTCTATGGTGTGATTTATGTTGTTATTGTTGTCGAATTTTAACTGTTAAATTTTATGAAATAATTATGATTATGTGAATATTATGTGAAAATCATGTTTATGTGATTTATGCGTTGTATGAATTAAATGCACATATTAAAGAGATTGAAGTTCTACTGAGCGTTGACTCACAACTCCACAGTTTTGATTGCAGGGCCGGCAAGAGGGAAACGGCGACCAGAATTTTAGTTGAAATTCTAATTAAAATTGTAGTAATTGTATTTATTTTTCACTGTTGTAAAATCGATTCGATAAATTGATAAATTATAAATTCAATAATTGTAATTATCACCGCCACATTGTAAATTAAAATATTTTTATAAAACGAATTATTGATTATTTGTCACCATCGCATTATAAAATTTACCAGATTTTATAGAATGAAAATTCGATCAATCGGTTTTAGTATTAATTCTCCAACGGGAGAAACCGCGCGGCGGCTCTAGGAAATCGGGTCATTACAGATAGTATCAAAGTAGGTTGCAACAACCCTAGGTTTAGGTTATGGTACCCAGGAAAGACGCAAGAAACAACAAATGCACCAACCATGTTTACAAACAACCAAAAAGAATTTTCCATTAAATTATCTCTATATTCTTAGATTACAAGCAATCTCATGCCATCAGCTTACCAACACAAGTCCACAGGAAATGTGTGTATTGTTCAACCTTCTTACTCCAGTTCAAATTGTGTACTAATGTGTGCATCTATAGCTATGATAATTAGATTAAAGAATCTTGTACATGATACAGCAATGGACAAGCATACTAAGAAAATGAGATGGAACAATCACCTTGAGATTAGGAACTCGTATGATCTGGAGAACCGTGATTATCAATGTTATACCCTAATCAAAGAAGAAAACAAAGTGAAACCAGTAATTAAAGGATACATGTTAGGTTTGATTAAAAAAAAATATGCATGATTTTTGTTCTGTTACAGGGTACTAAAAAAAAAAAAAATTGTTTTGTTCCCAAAAATGTGCTTGATTTTTCGGGAATACAAGATGTACTATGGTTTTATCCATATTTGCATGCATTGACGTTCCATGATGTTTTCGGTGGTTTGACACCTTGCACCCATGCGTTGTTACTATTATTTCACTTTGGTCCCTACAAGTTTCAAAGTGAACATACTAACATTTGAAGTGGCGTTTGATTAATACTATTTACCAATAATAAGTCAAATAAGTCTTGGTGAGTGTCGTGTTAGCCATAGACCATAGGAATTGTCGTTGAATTGAAAATATCAATTTAAAAAGTGTTTATTGTCTTCTATATAAATCGTCAAATTATATTTTCGAATTAAATTGTGAAAAAAAAAAAAAAAAAGTGTTGGTGAAAATTGACAGTTTTACGATGATAAATGGATCAAGAAAAATTTTAAAGGTGAAAAATAATTTTATTATCCTGCTACGCCATAGTTGTCTTCTCGTCAAGAGGGTATGTCCTGCGAGATGTGGATATATGTTGTAACCTGTCATGCAAGTCCTGCAGGGTAGATACATGTTGTTACCTATCAGGCAAATCCTGCAGGGTGGATATATGTTGTTACCTATCAGACAAATCTTGCAGGGTGGATATATGTTGAGACCTGTCAGAAATGCAAATCCTGCAAGTGGTTGCCCCCCATTAGGGATATTGAATGGCCCTAACGCTATTGACCACCTTAGATGGCACAGTTATACAGGTCATGGTACTATCTTAACTTCCGATCATGAGGTGAAATGATCCTATGGCTAGTAGAACATTATGTGTGCGGTATTTTATTATATATCAAAATAATTTGGTTGATGGATTTAAATGCATTATTTTATTGCGATGGTAGCGGTGGAATTTTATTTCGGATCAGTGTGCAATTATACTTATATTATATTTTGAAAAGTGGCGTTTGATAAATGTACTTGATCCATTAATTATTTTTATATATTATGAAGATCGTACACTAATAAGGTGAGTGTATTGTCTTCTAGGTAAATTATCAAATTATATTTTCGTACTAAAATATGGGAAAAAAAGAAGAAAAAAAAGTTTTATTAAAATGGATTATTTTATAACATTACGTGGATCAAGTAAATTTTTTAATTTTGGAAAGTGATTTTTGTTATCCAACTATGCCATAGTTGTCTTCTCATCGGGAGGGCATGTCATGCGAGATGTGGATATATGTTGTTACCTGTCAAGCACATCCTGCAGGGTGGATATATGTTGTTACCTGTCAGGCAAGTTCTTCAGGGTAGATATATATTTTTATCTGTCAGGCAAATCTTACTAAATGGTTGCTCCTACCATTGGAGATATTAAATGGCCCTGACACTGATAGCTACCTGAGATAGCACAGTTGAACAGGTTACAGTACCGTTATAACTCTCGATCATGAGACAAATGATTCTATGACTGGTAAGGAAGTATGTTATTTTATTATATAAAAGTGAGTTGACCAATTTATTTAAATTCGGTTGTTCTATTACGATGATATTTTTGTTGGGATTTAAATCATATCCAGTGCGGCTATATTTTATTAGAAAGTAGATTTTGATAAAAATACTTGATCCATAAAATGCTCTTATATTACGAAGACAGTGCACCGATAAAATAACTCAGATAGATATTGGTCCACTACTAGCGTTAAGTGGAGTCAGAGCGTGGGATCATTGTGAGACTATTGGGAGCCAATTGTTATTTTGAAATGTTAATTTGAACTTTTGAGCTTAATTGGGGTTGTAGAAATTCGATTGAGGGTTTTATATAATTTTTTGTTTATATAGTTTACGTGAGTATTGAATTCAGTATTAAACTCGTTATGTTACGTGGTTTTGGGGACGTAATTATGTGATTTGAGATGTGTTTGATTTTTTTTATAGTTTGACACTTATTTAGGTGTTCAAAATGCATTTGTATGAGTGAGACATAATTACGTGTTGGGGACATATTTACGTGTTCCAGATATTTATGTGGTTTGGGATATATTTATGTATTTCGAGATATATTTATGGGATTGACAAGTATTTATGTGATTCATACGTGTTTATGAATTTCGATACGTATTTACGTAGTTGTCACGTATTCGTGTGTTTGAGACGTATTTAGGTGGTTTGGAGCGTATTTATGTGTCTGAAACGTATTTATGTTTTTCGAGATATATTTATACGGTTAAGACGTATCCATGTGTTGGGATGTATTTCATAAAATTCGTTATTCGAGGATTGGATTATGTTGATATTTTATTAAAAAAAAAAATTAAAGAGATTATTAAAATTTTAATGTGGATATTGAAGATTATTTTAGTCTCACAGGACAGTTTATAAGGAATTGGGCTATCTGTTGGATAAGATGTTGGTTGCGAATATGTTGGCTTGGAATGTGAAAAAAAATTGATAAAAACTGGTTATGGGATACGGCAGTGGACTTGAAAAATCATGCCAAGTGGAAAAAATTATTAAGGTCGTAGACCTGTTGTAATTGAGATAGACCTAATCTAGTGAGACTACCGTGATATTTTAAAGATATATTACTATTTGTTGCTATTTTTATCATAATAGTACAGTGGGAGCGTGGTGGTAACTAGCACAATGCAATTCTGAATTATTATTGTTTGAACGAAATTTCAAGGACAAAATTTATTTAAGGGGATTGTAATACCTCGAAAATTTATATTTTTGAAAATATTATCTTATATAAAAGTTTAATATTGTTTGGACTGTTTTGCGAATTTATGGTATAAATAATATTTGATAATTTTTGGGAATTAAATATTTTTTAAAATTGATTTTAGAAGCTTTTGGGACTATTGTGTTATTTAAAATATGCTTTTAAGAGTTTTGAAGTATAATTAATATTTTCTTTAGGGAGGATATTGTGTAAATAAATAAATTAATTAATTAATTATTCACATTATTTCCTTCATATAGAAGGAAACAACGTGAATCAAGTAATTATATAATATATATAAACATTACACGTGTAATAGGAAGTATATAATAATAATAATAATAATAATAATAATAATAATAATAATAATAATAATAATAATAATAATTCTATATATAAGGGTTTGCCGAACCAAAACATGAGAACTATTATTCAAGTAATAATAATCATATATTAAGTAACGTGTTCATGTTCATATTATTAAGAAAAAGTTTTGTGTGAGATATTCGGTTCAGATTTCGGTTTCGGATTTCAAGTAGGATTTTTAACTCTTTTAATATATGTATTTAATTTTCCTATGGTGTGATTTATGTTGTTATTGTTATCAAATTATAGCTGTTAAATTTTATGATAAATAATTATGATTATGTGACAATCATGTTTATGTGGTTTATGTGTTGTATGAATTAAATACACATATTAGAGAGGTTAGAGTTCTACTGAACGTTGGCTCATAACCCCACACTTTTGATTGCAGAGCCAACGAGAGAGAAGCCAACGTTGGCTCAATCTTGTAATCTTACATTTTGGATGTATGCCTTATAGTCAATCTTGTAATCCCTAATTTCCGCACGTGCATATTCATTAGCCGCATTTTAGAACATTTAGAAAATAACGGGGTAGAATGTGTCATTTCTAATCTAATTTAAAATTTTAGGGGTCAATTTATAATATTAAGAATATAAAATTTTGAATTGGGATTAAATAATAACCTAAAGAAAATTTAGGGGAGGTTAATGTAATTTAAAAAAAAAAGATAATATATATATACAATCGTGAGGAAAGAAAAACACACAACGTGGAAGCATTTGGGATCAAGGAAAAATCACTATTATATATATATATATATATATTCATACATGCAATTCACCATCCCAACACCTAAGGAAAAAAAAAAAAAAAAACAGAGAGAGAAGAGAAGGTTCGGCTCACCGGCGATGTATGCAGTAGTCCATTCAGCATCGACGGCGTGAGTACGTTGTGTGTGTATGCGATCGGTGTGTGTGTGTGTGTTCTGTGTTGTTCAATCTCCGATGAACGTGTGTGTGTGTAGCTACTGTTGTGTGTGTATGATCAGTGTAAGGTGATCGGTGGTGTGGCGTCACCATCCGGTCCGATTGTGTGTGTATGAGATCGGTGTGTGTGTGTGTGTGTGTGTGTGTGTGTGTGTGTGTGTATGTATGTTTTGATTGTTGTTCGTGTAGGTGTGTGCTCAGGCGATCAGGTGTGAGCCGTTCGTCGTCGATTGCGTTGGTGTATGTGATCAGTCGTCGTTTGTCCGGCGTGCATGTGGGTGTGTGATCGTCGTTGGTGGTCTAGCGGTGTGTGTATGTATTCGGTGATTGTGTGTATGGGTGTGTACGGTGGAGGATTCGCATCCTCCTCGTTTTGACTACTCGCAAGTGTACAAGGTCAAAGTTTTAGTATAGTGTGATCGTGAAAGATCGGGTTATCGTATCCACAGGGATTGGTGTCGTTACTATCGAGTATCGCGTTTATCATGACCTAACTTTATCTAGGCTAAAAACAAATGTAATTAATTAATTAAAGTAATACAAATATAACCTAAATTAGCTATACTAATATATTAATATGTTTTAGGGGAAAGAATTGCCTAGGGATTAACGTGTTTACAAATACGTGTTCGATCTCGATTTATTCACGTTTACGGTGTTCGACCTATTTGACAATCTCGGTACGTAAACTCCACCGCCACCTCTCCTGAGTATAAGACGGTGGAATACATGACTTCGAGTCAGCGAAGAAGTCCTCCTCAACGTCTTAACGACCCTAGGTCACGTGAGTCTCGCCCAGTGTCATTGATTACACACAATCCAACTCTCGACCGGGTCATTGGATCGTGCGTAGTATTTACCCTATCAACAATCTCCGTTCTAAAACTCCCTCGCCACCTCTACCGAGTGTAAGACGAAGAATATCACTCAACTTCGTGTCAACGAAGAAGTCCCCATCAACGACTTAATGATCCTAGGTCGTGTGAGTCTTACCCCAACGTTATCGATTATCCACAATCCAAACCCCGCCCAGGTTATAGAATCGTGGCATTTGTTTACCCCAGTTCGAATCTGGGATTTGTCAAACCCCGTATCCTCCATGTATCTAACTAAGCATGATAAACAAACAATACGATAAACACAATCAAACTACGAAGAACAAACATAAACGCAACACTGAAATCTTCCAAACACATATTCATAAATTTATTGTTAATCTCTAACAATCCATGTCTAACTATGGCCATAACCACATTTATAAATAAAGAGCGAGCTAAACATGCTCACATGATCCTAAGTTAAAGAAATAAGAAAAAGAATTGAAGAACTTAGCCTCATCCGAAGATTTGTCGCTAAGAACGTTTAACGATCGCTTCCCCATCTTCTCCACTTCAGGATGTGAGCTCCACCTCTAAAACTCCTAAACCTAAGCCTAAATATGGCCTAAGTTGCCCAAATGGCCAAAGGGATAAGAAGAGGGGAGAGAAGTGGGTATTTATAGACAAAATATCTCAAAATATCTAACAAAAATATCTAGGTTGTGCAAAGGGTCACCGCCGCAGCCGTAGGATTCAGCACCGCGGCGGTGGAGTAGGTCGGTTAGTTAATCGCTGCAGCAGTAAGGACAGCGGTAGATTTGGAAAATATTCTTCCGGTTCACAGCCTAGATGGTGGTCCGTCAGTAGCATTTGTCTCTTCTCAGCATTTTCACAGCCGCAGCGGAGGTCTGAACGCCGCGGTAGTGGGCTTGTTTCACAGTTTTGCCTCCAAGCTTGTTTTTTCACCGTTCTTCGACCATTTTTTATTCAATCTCATCGTTTTCGCTCCAGTTTCCTATCTTTTTTCCCTCACACACCTGATTTATACAAAAAGTAATAAAACTAATTAAAACGTAATAAAATACTATATAAACGCTCGAAAACTAACTTAATTTGGTTTGAAAATATGTAGGTAGATCACACCTATCAGTGTGTGTGTGTGTGTGTGTGTGTGTGTTGTTATCGATTTCGTGTGTGTATGTGTGATCGTCGTTTGTGTGTGACCGTCGTAGGGTGTGTGTGCATCACCAGTAGTAGGAGTCAGAGAGAGAGAGCGTCGCGACAGTGAGGTCCAGCGAGCAAGACCCAGAACAGAGAATGAAGGCTGTCGCCGCGGTGGTGAAGTCCAGGCGCAAAAAACAGAAAATGAAGAAAAAAATAAGGGAAGAAAAAAAAAATCCAAAATCCAATCTCTTGGCAGGCAATTCAAAAAAAGGTAAAATTTCAGTCGATTACTATTTTTGTTAAATTAAATTATTAGCATTAAAATTTTCGTAATTGTGATAATAATTTTTGTAACCATAAATTTTAATAAATGTTGTACAGTAACTATTAACATAACGAAATGGGGTAAATAATAATTTTTCATAATTAAATTTGAGAAATAGGAAATTATGTAATTTAGGGTCATGCATTGCATATTAGGGTTTTTTCTAAATAAAATGTTAATTTAAGCCTATCACTGTTAGGTTCACAGGCACCAGCGTCCCGGTAGGTTTTGGACGGTGATATTTTTGCAGTGCGGAAAACGAGGTGAGTGTATTGTCTTCTATGTAAATTTACAAATTATATTTTCATATAAATTGGGGGAAAATGTGTTTAGTAAATTGGATGATTTTATAACTTATGTGGATCAAGTAGATTCTAAAGGTGAAAGGTGATTTTTATCCGACTATGTCATAATTTTCTTCTCGTCAGGCAGATATAACCTACGAGATGTGGATTTTCTTCTCGTCAGACAGATATGACCTACAAGATGTGGATTTGCTTCTTGTTAGGCGGATATGATCTACGAGATGTGAATTTTCTTCTCGTTAGCCGGATATGACCTACGAGATGTGGATTTTTTTCTCGTCAGGCGGATATGACCTATGAGATGTGGATTTCTTCTCGTCAGGCAGATAAGACCTGCGAGATATGAATTTCTTCTCGTCAGGCGGATATGACCTGCGAGATGTGAATTTCTTCTCGTCAAGAGGATATGTCCTGCGAGATGTGGATTACCAACTAGGCAAGTCCTGCAGGGTGGATTGACCGGTCAGGAGTACAAATCCTACAGGTAGTACCCCTACCATTGGGGATAATAAATGGCCCTGGCACTGATAGTCACTTTAGATGGCACAGTTGTACAGGTTACGGTACCGTTGTAACTCCTGATCGTGAGGTAAAAACGATCCTATGGTTAGTAGAAAAATTGTGTGCAATATTTTATTATACGATGAACTGCCTGAATTGATTAGCTTAAATGTATTATTTTAAAATAGGTTGGCATAAGTATATTATTTTAATGCACTGGTTGACTTAAAATATTTGGATTGGGTGTTTTAAATATATTATTTTAATACGTTGGTGGCAGTGGAACTGGTTTTCTAGCACGGTATGTGGTTATATGATATTATGTTTTGGAACGTGATGTTTAACACTTATGCTTGATCCATAAAAAAATATTTTTATATATGAAGACAGTACACCAATAAAAATATTTGGTTTCAGGTGCCGCAGCTAGGAGTGGATCCACTACTGGCACTAGGTAGAGTCCGGAGGTAGTGTCGTTTTGGAGGTGGGTCAGTCAGAGGCGAATTGTGGAAAGTTCAGCATTTTGTGATTTTTGTTGTATATATATTTGGGACGGGTGTGTCCCATATTTTTGGAAATGAGTAATAGGTATTGTTTTTGGAAAAAAAAAATATTGATAGCGATACGCTGCGTCTGAGTATGTATGTGTATATATGTATGTGTTTGGTTGGTTGATCAGAAAGTGTCATGCCAACGTCACACCCGGTCTCGGGTGACAGGTGCCCGGGGTGGGGTGTGACATAAAACGTTTCAATCTCAAGTCATTTTTTACTCTTAATGTATCCCGATTAGGATCACACACAACACAAAAATGATTTATATTCATGTGTGTTTTTATTAGGGTCTTAATTAGTTCACATATTTGCTCCAATGTGAAATTGAAAAAAAAAAATTGACCTAAGAAAGATTAGTATCTAAAATTAATTATTAGTGTCAATTATGTTAACCAATAAAATAAATCGGTTAAATAGTCGAAAACGTTGAAGATTGGAGTTGAAATATAATTGAGAAGGAGTGATCCAGCACTGATCGGTCAACTGATCACAAGAGAATCGGTCAATCGACGGGCAATGGCTGGGAATCGGATAAGTCTCCTAATTAATCGGTCAACTGACCAAGAGAGATCGGTAAACCGATGGCTGAGAAGTGAACTCTCTGAATCGATCGGTCAACCGACCAGGGCCGAAAAAATAGCCTGCGGAGCATCCTGAATTGATCGGTTAATCGACCCATGGGGAATCGGTCAACCGATCAGCATAAAAATGTCTTGGGCTACAACCTAAAATGATTGGTCAACCGATGGTTCATTGGTCGATCAACCGACTGAGTAGTTTCAGTGTTTGAGGGTTTTTGGGATCTGATCCAAAACTAGCCGTTACTACCCCTTTTTTGGCTGATATCTTGGACATATTATGGGGATTTGAACATATTATAGATATATCATTCTTATTTACATATCCCTATAGATATGGTACACTTATATTAAGTGTTTCTCAATTTAATCTATTTAATACTTCCTATCATTTTGATTTGAGAATGTGAAATAATTTAAGATTGAGAAATATTTTGGGGACTTAATTGAATAATTTAAAATTCATATTTAAGTGATTTAAACCGGGATTGAGTAATATTGATATATGGGGTCTATATGAGCATTTAAATATCATATTTGTGGGAACTAGCCGTTAAAGGGCTTGTTTTAAATCTGTTTAAATAGACCTGCGTTTTTCATATATCAACGTATCATTCTATCAAGAACTTTCAGTTCATGTGCTTTCTAAGAGTTGTTATTCTAAAATTATATTGAGAGATTATTGTGAGATCATTTTTGAGAAAAGTTCTTGAGAATAAGTATTGATTATTTCGACATCACCGATCTAGGCTTTGTTACGAGTCAATTTTCATTCCTTTGGTGATATCCTGGTGAGATCGTTCCAAGATTTCATTGTTTATTGTGATTATATATATTATTCTGCTTGCTTGGATTTTAAATCTTGTGAAATCATTTTTGGACTTTAAAGTGCAGAAAAATTATTTTAAAATGATTTTTGCGGTAATCTGATTACGAGTTTAATTTTGTGTTACCCGCTTATTTTATAATCAGATTTTAAATTCTTCACTTAATTCTATCACTAGTATTTATCAGGATATTAATTGAGTTTAAATAGACTTGAGATGGTAGAAGCTCCGAGTGGGAAAAAAAACTTATCGATTTATTATAATTAGTGAGTTTTGCGAGGATTAGATATTGTTGAGAATATCTAATCAGGGATAGCTAAGTTTCAATATCTTCCGGTAAAGAGATTGATATTTAATCTTTACCTAAGGTATAAAAATGTTCGATTATTCTTTTCTCTTAAAAAGAATTAGACTTGATTCTTCCTAATTAGAATTATTTGGAGTGATTTGTAAAGGTTCCATCTTTACCTGAGAAAAAGATACTTGGAGTGTTTTTGGTAAGGTTTGATTCATAGCCTAAAGTATAAAAGAATTTGATTTGATCCTTAGCCTGTGAAAAGATTAGGTTAGTCTTGAGCCAAAAAAAAAAAAAGTTATTCTTGAGCTTGGGAAAAGGAAATTGTAAAGGTTGATTCTGAGCCTGTAAAAAATCGTTGAGGTTTACTTCCTACCTGTTAAAGGAATCTAGTGGTTTAATGGGTTCAAATCTCCGTGGGGCTCAGGGGACTGGATTAACCAATAGTAGTTTGGTGAACCAGAATATATTGTGGTGTACTGTATTGTTAATTTTCTTTATTTATTATTGTTTGGGTGTGCACCTAGAATTAATTACACTTATCCGCTGCTATATAAAGATAATAATTAATTTAGGATTAAATTTTTTATTTAAAAATTTAAGTGTTAAAAAAATAACAATTTGCTTTAATTTTTATAACTACCCAATTCACCCCCCCTCTTGGGTAGATCACCGGGCCAACAATTGGTATCAGAGTTGGTTTTAGCTAGTTAGGCTTAATATCCTAACTAAACCAATCACGTGCACACACAATAGATGATGTTTTTTTGTGTATCCTCTCTTGATGATGATAAATCTCTATATGATAATGTAATGTATGATTCTTATGGTATTAGTGGTAGTGATGGATTATGATAATAAAAATGTTCGTATTGTCATCGAAAAATTACTTTCTTTTACACTACTTTTTGTGAAAGAGAGCTTGAGTTAAAAAGAAAAATTGACTCTTTTGAAAATGGAGGAAAAAGTATTCGAAAATCTAAAGTGCATTTGGATGATTATGTGATACAAAAGAGTTTTCGGATATTATTTTTTAAATTAATAATTTTCTCTCTAAAGTGAATTTTCTTGAAAATGAAAATAGAATTTTAAAAAATAATTTTGATGTGATTTCTAGACAAATGTTAGATCTTGATTCAAAAATCGATTTACTTAAGAAAAAATTTGAAAAATCAAAATCCAACCTCAAGTCTGTTTCGAGAGTTTCTGAAAATAATTTTTCTAGGCAAAATAAATATATTTCATCATCTCATCTTTCATCACAAGTCAGTGATAGTTATATTGCTATTATTAGAAATTATTCATGCTTTACATCTCGTGCTTTCTATGATAATCAATCAGATTTGAGATATTATTATTGCAATAGGGTTGGCCATTTTAAAGTATCATGTCCGTTCAGGAACCCTAAGTTTATAACTAACAAGAATGGATTCAAAATGAAATGGATACCGAAGAGAGTTATTGAAAGAATTAAATAATGTTACATCCCACTTTTATACCCAAGTCCTAAATAATTTTTCATTGATTACAATAATCAATTTAAAGATTTTTTAGGCTAATATCTATATTTTTCAAACATATTAAAATGGACCCCAAAGAATAAAACTCATACCAACTAAAACACATTGATTTATTTAAATTTTAAGAAAACACCATAAATCAATTTTCACAAAATTTGTTGTGCAACAACTTTCACAAAATTTTACTATGAAGTATGAAGTAACTCTTTACAAATTTTACTATAAAGTAACTTTTTTAAAAAATTAATGTGCAACAATTTTTCAAATCACCATAAGATATTCTTTATAAAGAAAGAGAATAACACAACAATTCATTAATAACCCTATAATTACTTTCAAAAAAAATTGAATCACCTTTGCAAAAACTAAAATTGACATATTTGATAAACAAAAATAAAAACCAAGAACCAATTTTGACAAACGAAACTGAAGAATAAAAAAATACTATACAACAACTTTCACAAATTCTTACTATGAAGTAACTTTTTACGAAAATTCTTGTGCAACAATTTTTCAAATCACCATGAGATGTTCTTCACAAAGAAGAAGAATAACAAATGTATGAGTAATGGGGTTTTCCTTAAAATGAAATTGTTTATGGGGATAGTGAGTAAATACTAATGAGCCTTGGGATCCATTATTAAAAAATATTATGTTTTATTAAATTACTAATCAGTTATAATAAATTAATATATTTTAATGAAATAGTTTTTGTATTTTAAAAGACTATAAATTAAATCTTAAAATTAGTGAAATCAAAATTTTGTATAAATAAATAATTACACTATAAATTAACTCTAGGAAAAATGCCAATTGTGTGATGATTATACATGTCACCATTGCTCAAGGAAAAAAATATGAAAATAGTGCCCTCCAACTTTTTAAGTGGTTATGTAGAGTGGGGTATTGTAGGAAATAGGTTTGATTTATTTAATTTTTTAATTATTTGGGTTGAAAGTAAATAAATTCTTTTGATAGGGTTGGGGGAATGTCTCATTGCTTGTGGTTGTAGTTTTTCTCTTTTTATTTTTGTGAAATGTGAAAGCCAAATATATATTCCTTTTTAAATTGCATTTTTTTATTTTGATTTTTTGTTTTAATAATGATGATTTTCACTAGAAAAACATTATAAAAAGTGGCCCAAGTCTTAATAAAGGAAATATGTATAATGCAATTTTCATAATGTCATAAAATTTATTCTTGTTCATTTAAAAAATAGCATGACAACTATAACCCCAAAAATTAAATAAAATTAAATTATGTGGTTGTGTTTGTTTTGAGGGGCCCCATTATTATTGATCGACCTTCAATTATATACTTTAAACTCAATTTTAACTCTCACAATCAATTGGTTCGTGATATCGTCCAACTACTTTTAACATATTTTTGTTGCTAATCTATATAATAAGATAGGATAGTTATAAAGACTACCATTAAATTAAAAGACAAACAAGAAAATATTATAGACCGTTGGATTAGCGAAACATTGCACATATGTAAGATTGAATTCCATTTTACATATATAAGGTAAACTATACGTTTCACCCCAGATATGGATTTATAGAATTACACACATTCCCATATTAAAGTTAGTTAGAAGGTAGCTTGGTTTGTTATTTTGTTACAATTAGTTTTCTGTTTTCTTCCTTCAGCTTGGCTATATATATAGCTGGGTTCTCTTCTAGTATTGGATGGATTATGAACATGATATACATTCATTCCTCCACTCTTCTTCCAATATTCAAGCTTAATATGGTATCAGATGAGAATTTTCTTCTTCACAATTATCGATTGTCCAGATCTTGAAGACGAACGAGTTCGACGACATATCTGTGTGCTTCTCAGATCTTGCAAAGTTGTTTGTCGATATCGCTTTTGCATTTGTGCGTCAATCTATGTGATTCTCATATCTTGTGAAGTCGTTTCTGAATATTGTTTCTCCATTTATGCTTTGTCAAGACAGATCTGGTTTGTAACTTCGATTTCTCCATTTGCGAAGTCGTTTGTCAAGATTTTTCAATCAATTTCCTTTCCTCTCTGTTTTTTGTAATCGATCTTTTCATACTATTATTTTAATTTGCCTTTTCATGGCGAATTTGCAAGCTACTACTGTTAATTCTGTCATTGACGATTCTTTGAGTCCTTTCTTCCTTCATTATTCTGATGGTCCTGGTCTAGTTCTTGTGTCACAGCAACTCACAGAAGATAACTATGCCTCTTGGAGTCGTGCTAAAACCATTTCCTTGACCGTGAAAAATAAATTGGGTTTCATCGATGGATCTATCCAGAAACCTAACAGTGATGATATACAGCTTTTGAATTCATGGATCCGCAACAACAATATTGTCATTTCATGGATATTGAACTCAGTATCCAAGGAGATCTCTACTAGTGTGATCTACTCCACTTCTGCACAAGAAATATAGAATGATTGAAGGCTCGATTTCAGCAAAGCAATGGCCCTAGGATCTTTCAATTGCATCATGAACTGATGAATTTAGCCCAAGATCAAAATTTTGTCAGTATCTACTTCACAAAATTAAAGATCATTTGGGATGAATTAAGTCAATTTCTCCCTAAGTGTACCTGTGGTTGTTGTACTTCCGGTAGTGTTCAGAAATTACATTCTCGTTATTAAATGGAGTATATCATGCCTTTTTTTATGGGATTACATTATTCATTCTCTCAAATTAGACGTCAACTCCTACTTATGGATCCTATACCCCCTACTAATTGAGTTTTTTCCTTAATTTCTCAAGAAGAGAAGCATAAATCTATCTGCAATATTTTTAGCACTAATTATGACAATGCAATGACATTTTCTATCAAGAACGAGCCAATGAAGAAGACCTAAAGTCCATAATATGGTGGCAATACTAATAAGAAAGACCGTTCTTATTGCACGCACTATAGTTTCCATGGACATACTGTGGAATGATGTTACAAGCTTCATGGATATCCTCTAGGTTACAAACCAAAGCAATACAATAATGATTCACACATTAACTTTGTGAATCAGGTCTCTAACACTAAGCAATCCACTCCACACAACTCTCTTGGGAATGTTCTTCAAAGTCTTAGCTTTTTTCAATGTCAGCAGTTAGTGAATTTTTTTTCCACTCATTTGGCTTCTTCTGTTCCTGGACAAAATGATCAACCCGAAATGGATATTGTTTAATGTGCCACATGTATCTGTTTTTTTTTTTTTTTGTTTTTTTTTTTTTTTGTTTTTTTTTTTTTTTGCTATGTTTCACAGTCTTCTTACTGCACCACGATATTGGATTATTAATTCAGAAGGTTTTTGACATATTTGCCATGATGTCAAAGTTTTTGTTTCACTAAGACCTGTTGAGCATGCCAGTGTCATTCTCCCTAATCATTCACAAATTTTCGTTCGCATGGTTGGTGATATACGATTAAGTCCAAAGTTGATCCTCAAAATATTATATATGTTCCTCAATTTAAGTTCAATTTGTTGTTAGTCAGTGCTTTGATTGAAGATGCACGACTGACAGTAAATTTTCTTCATGATTTATTCATTATTTAGGACATCAACAAAAAGATGATGGGCAAGGGTGAAAAATTGGACGACTTATATGTTTTTTATATTGCCAAGACAGCTGATAGTATTGTTTCTTCACATTCATAAATTGGTTTTTCTATTAATAATGTGTTTGCTTATGTTTGGCATAATAAATTGGGCCATTTGTCTTCAAAATGATTGGTTTTGTTGAAAAATCGTTTGCGTGTTGATGTTTCCCAATTGCATCAAATAGAACCTTGTTACATTTGTCCTTTAGCTAAACAAAGGTGTTTATTTTTTAGTTACATAATCATTTGTCACAATATCCTTTTGGCTTGATACATTGTGATATATAGGGTCCATATAGTGTTCCTTCATATGGTGGTTATCAATATTTTGCTACTTTAGTTGATGATTCTACTCGATTTAACTAGACGTTCATACTTAAACATAAGTCTAATGTTACAGCTGTTATTCCCAAATTTTTCAAAATGGTGAATGCTTAGTTATGAGTTAAGATTAAGGTTTTCCGATCAGATAATGCTTGCGAGCTTGATTTTCTGAGTTATTCAATTATTTGGGAATGTTATATCAATATTCTTGTGTTGAGACTCCTCAACAGAACTCGATGGTAGAAAGAAAGCATCAATATCTTCTTAATGTGGCCAAGGCACTTTATTTCCAGTCCAGAGTTCCAATACAATTTTGGTTTGATTGAATATTAACGGTTGTTGTTGTTTTTATCAACATGACTCATTTACCTGTTCTTCCCCATAAAACACCGTTTGAGTTACTGTACAAGACCACAATGGATTATTTTAGTTTTTGAGTTTTTGGTTGTCTGGATTTTGCATCTACTTTGCTTGCTCATCGCACAAAGTTCTAACCCATAGCTCGTATATGTGCTTCCATTGGATATCCACCTGGTTTAAAGGGATACAAATTATATGATATACATTCCAAATAGATTTTTGTTTCTCGGGATGTTATCTTTCATGAGGATGTGTTTTTTTTTTATTCCGTGGTTTTGTCACGTGATTTGATTGATTCTTTTCCTAATCTAGTATTACCACATACCACATCCAATTCTATTGTTGATGATACTGTTATTGATGCTCTTGCTGATATTCATGTTGATCACACTGGAGATTTCTCTGGTCATAGGCCTTCACTAGTGACTGATACATATGTTCAACAAACTTATGTTCCTCGGCGATCCACTCGAGTCACTCGACAACCTTCTTATTTGGAGAATTTTTATTGTAATTCTTCTTTTAATCTCTCTGTCACGCCTACCAAGTATCCCATTTCCCAAGTTCTTGGTTATAATTCATTGTCACACGCTCATCGTTGTTTTTGTCATGAATATTTTTTCACAAATTGAACCCCAATTTTATCATCAAGCTGTTAAGTACCCTGAATGGAGATAGACTATGCTGGACGAATTACAAGCCATGGAAAACAACCATACTTGGTCAGTTATTCCTCTTCCTGCTAGAAAACAATCTATTGGCTGCAGATGGATTTACAAAACTAAATATCAGTCTGATGGTTCTTTAGATCGACATAAAGCTTGTCTTCTGGCTAAAGGTTTTACTCAGCAGGAGGGTGTAGATTTCATCAAAACATTTTTTCCCATTGCTAAGTTGGTGATTGTTAAAGTGTTACTCGCTTTAACTATTTGTAACAATTGGCATTTGTTTCAACTTGATGTGAACAATGTTTTTCTCAATGGTGATCAATTTGAGGAAGTTTATATGTATCTTCCTTTGGGGGTATAAAAGTCAGAAGGCGTCTTCCAATGATTCTCGCTTAGTATGCAAGCTTCATAAGTCCATTTATGGACTCAAGCAAGCATCTCGCCAGTGGAATTCGAAATTCACTGAATCTCTTCTGAAGTTTGACATTCTAAATCTGATTATTCTCTCTTTACCAAAGGGAATAGAAATTCGTTTGTTGCCCTCTTGGTTTATGTTGATGACATTATAATTATTGGGGCCTAATATTCTTCTTAATGATTTGAAAACTTTTTTGCATAGTCATTTTAAACTCAAGGATTTAGGTGTATTGAAATACTTTTTGGGCATTGAAATTGCTCACTCTACTAAAGACATTGTCCTTTCTCAGCGGCAATATACACTACAGTTACTAGGGCAAGGTCTTTTTTACTCTGCTTCATCTTCCACGTGCTTGAAGGCTTTTTCTGATGTTGATTGGAGATCTTGCAATGATTCTAGGAAGTCTATCGTGGGTTTTTGTGTTTTCTTTGGTGATTCTCTTGTTTCATGGAAGGCGAAGAAACAACCAACTATCTCTTGTTCTTCTGTTGAAGCCGAATATAGAGCTCTTGTGGTTGTTTCCAATGAATTGATCTGGTTACGACAATTGTTGCAAGATTTTCAGATTGTTGTTACTTCTCCTGCACTTTCTTTGTGAAAATATTTCAGCCATTCACATAACATCTAATCCCATCTTCCATAAACGCACCAAACATATCGAAATCAACTGTCATTTGTTTGAGACCAAGTATCCAAATGAGTTATCCGTCTCATGCCAACCCGATGACATAATCAACTTGCTGATGTTTTCACTAAACCATTACCTTCGTTTTCCTTTTCTTTTCTTTTATCCAAGATGGACTATGAATAACATTCATAGTCCATCTTGAGGGAGTGTATGAAAGTTAGTTAGCTAAGTTAGTCAGAAGGTAGCTCGGTTTGTTATTCTGTTATAATTAGTTTTCTGTTTTCTTCCTTCAACTTGGCTATATATATAGTTGGGTTCTCTTCTTGTATTGGATGGATGATGAATATGATAACATTTATTCCTCCACTCTTCTTCCAATATTCAAGCTTAATACCCCATTATAGAATAAGAAGAAAAATAAGAACGAACATATATATATATATATATATATTGTTATTCTTCCCACATTTTCCTATTTTTTATTTTTTAATTATGTTGTTATTTCTTTTTAATTCTATTTTTTAAAATTTAATTTGTGTATTTAAGATATCTAATTTGGTGCAGCCTTGTGGGACTTCGACAAAGGAGAAGGTTCTTAAATATGAATATTCACAAATCAGTAAATCAATAGGTTCTCAGATATGCATATAATATCTCCATTTTTTCTAAATGTCCCTCTAGTTTCTTCAGTTTTCCTATATTAAACATCTTACACAAAAGAAAATATTTTTAGTAATTTATAGCTAATAATACTAGTTTTTTTTTTTTTTTTTTTTTTTTGGAATTAAAATCTCAATGTTTTTTATGAAATCACACTTGGTTGGTGAATATATTGTTGTGCAGTTCAACCAACTTCATGAACATCATATTTTTTACAGGCATAGACATCATGTAAGAGGGTATGTGATAGCCCACGGAAACGTTATCTATTGATTAGAATTTGCATTTAGGATAATTTCTAAAATTGATTCAAAATTAGGAGTTGTATTTATAATTTAAAATTGGTGTTAGTCTTTAAATTTATAAAATAGTACAAAGTAGTACTCATATAAACATAATTGATGCAACCATTACCCATTTATTCATCTTGATATTTTTGCATGCAATTGGTTTAACTTATTAATTCGAGATGTTTTAATGAGACACCTTTTGCATAGAATCTTTTATTTTTATTTTCGTCCCTTTTTTTTTTTTTATACATATGTTGGGAAGGGGTTGAACTCTAAATCTCCACAAGAGAGGTAAGTTAAACATCCACTAAGCTATAAGTCTGGGGATTCTATTTTCGTCACTGATGCTATCGGTTATTCTTTTTTTTTTTTAAGTTCTATTTCAAGCCATGTCAGTTTGGGGTAGGGGTTGTGATGCACTCATTTTTCCTTGATGAAAGTGAAGTTTTTGAGACAAAGTGTTTTGATTTGTTCAACCTTTTATCTTTGTTTTATAACTGTTGGTGCCTCTTTATTTATTTTTTTGACATTGCATAGACATGTCAATGAGTTTTTATTCATACATTTTTGAATTAATTTTCTTATGTGATTTTGAAACTTTTTGCATGAAATTCACATTGAACAAATAATTATATTTTTCTTTGACATTCAGTAAAGTATCGCTTTGATTCATATTAATCAGAATATTTTCGATTCATATTCTAATTAGATAATTTTTCAATTCTTCAGCATCTCCTTTCCTTTTATTCATGAGTTTTATAATAATTTCCACATTTATAGCAAAAAACTTTGTTGATTGTGTTTTGAATTGTTGCATCAATGACCAAAAAAGATTTTAGAAGGGCCAATTGGACATTATTTTGCACAATTACGGCTGAGGTATTTTCATGCTCATTGCTAAGATTCAAAGTATAATTTTATATTTAAATTATACGTTGTTTGAATTTCTAATTTGAAATCTTTAAATTAGCCCGTTAAAATTATTAACTAAGTTCCTAGAGGTTTTTTTTGCTTTGAACCAAGTGCGATCACTAAATGAATGTAATCACCCTTAGAGAGTAATTTTTAAAAAGCAACAATCTCTATAATATTCAAATGTCATAGAACTCTAGAGGGTTTTTATGGTTTTACGGAGTTTGGATTTTGCGTCTTGTTTTTGCATTAGTTTTTTGTTTTTGAAAAAAAAATAACCATGTTGAATTTTTAAAAGATATAATGGGTTTTGTAAATAACGTTGAAGATGAATAAATTTATGAATGAGAAGGAGGTATGTGATATACTTATGATATTTGTATAGAAAAACGAAATTATTTTTTTCTTTTTACTAATATTTTTTGGGCTCGATATTTCCAAGTGCATTGTATTTTCTATTCATTCGGTGTCTTCAGCTATTGCAAATCGTGTTATCATTTATTTGTTTGTCTAAATGACTTTTTTATTCCGAAAATTGTTGTTGGGTTTTGTTTAAAACTTTGAACTTATAATTACAATAGATTAACTTTAAAAGCACCAAAATTGTGTTTAGAACCTTAGTATATATTAAAAATTGAGCTACAATAAAGAACCCACATGGTAATTAATCATTAAATTTTCTTCATTATTGTGCAATGAGAAAGAGATTTATACCAATTTTGAATCACCACGTACTTATAGAACGAACTAATAGACTACAAATAACCAAAATTTGATCAATTAAGTGGAATATATGTTCACAAAACTATATATTCACATACGCACACACACAACCATACATGTTAGACAATAAATGAATATATATTCACAAAACTATTATACAAAAAATATTAATATTGTATGATCTTGGATACAACACATATTAAATTATATACATGTAATTAAATGTTGGGAAAATTCGCCAATTAATTAGATTTTATTTTTTCTTTTTATTTAATTTAAATTGGATTACCGATTTCAATATCCACAAATATAAACCAACATAACACAAGTAACAAAATAAGCAGGAGTCAATTTTTACATGAAAACCCCAAAGGCGAGTAAAATACCACAGGACCGAAATCTGATATCAACTTCCACTATCACAAAAATAGTGGGATTACAATCATTCACAACTTCAAGAGAAAAACTGTAACGATCCAGTTTTCTAGGGCCGCCACTCGGTTTTTCCTTTTATTTTTACAAAGAAATAGAGACAAAAGATAAACCACTCTACCACCACGCTTCCGCTGCACCACTCTGATAAATAAAATAATTGGCATGACCTCCACTTGAATTATTACCCAACCAATAATAAATATTCACTGACTGTCAACTAACACAAATATTAATGTTTACTAATTTAAAATTCAACTATACTTATCCAACGTTTCTATAACACTACAAAAATTCGAACCACTAATTACCAATGGCTGCCATGATAGCCTCAAAAGTTACACCATACTCTGACTCTATTTGATGCCAGTAGTAGACCCGTCTCTACTTGGAGTATCTAAAACAAAATATTTTATCGGTGCACTGTCTTCATAATATAAAAATAATTTATGGATCAAGTACATTTCTCAAAACCATTTTCCAAAACAGAATATAATCAAACTAAACGGTATCGAAATTCACAAATATCATCAATGAATAGCAACTGAATATAAATCAATCAATCAAATCACTCTTATATAATAAAATACCAGAAACATGTTTTCCTATTAGCCATAAGATCGTTTGACCTCACAATCGAGAGTTATAACAGTACCGACTATGCAATCTAAGGTTGACATCAATGTCAGGGTCATTCAATATCTCCAATGGTAGGAGCCAACATATGGTATAAACCACCATATCATCAACATATTCAACTCCACCATATTGATAATAAACAACGCGTGGTAAAAACTACAATATCCTATTGATAATCATCATCGTCAACAACAACAACAACAACCACCTACAGAACTTGTCCTCTTATCAGATTATAACACAAACGTCCTATAGGACATTTTCTCATGTCAGGACCAACAACATTCCGCAGGACATATCCTCTTACTGGGATCACACTATGGTATAGTCGAATAATAATAAAAATTATTTTTCATACTTAAAAATTTACTTGATCTACGTAATGTTATAAAACCGTCATTTTTAATAAATATTTTATTTTTCACAATTTAATACGAAAATATAATTTAATAATTTACATAGAAGACAATACACTTACCTCAAAAATTATGCTGTTAATAGGCTATCGCCATAATATTGACGTAGTTGGCGTCGCTTATGAACCAAAATGGAGGGAAATGAGAAAGCTAAAGAAAGAGTTTTGGTTCAAGAGAGATTCAAAAGTAATTGAAATTAGAAAAGAAAATAACAAATTAACTTTTCATAAATATATACACAAGAGAGAGAGGCGATGGTGGTTTTTTTTAGTGAAACCACCAGGCTCCACGTATCAATACACCCATCAACTTTTTTTTTGAACTCATCCATGAGTTTTTTTCATCTAGTAAATAAATTACATACAACTCCCTACTAACTCTTTAAAATTTAATTTAAGCCCAGAAGTTAAAATTGACATTTAAAATAATAATTGATCCCAAAATTTTAAAAGTCAAATTAACTTATCAACCCCAAAATTTTTTAAACTAAATTTTAATACCATAATAACCCCTTCAAATCTTTAAGTGAAATTTAAATGATCTAATATACCCCATTATTTTCTAAATGTTCTAAAATGCAAATAAAATTATGTACACACAAAAATCGAGTCTTACAAAAACTTATGGATCATCACACTAATATAACCGAAAACGGTGGATATAATAAAAAAAAACGATAAATACGAGTTTAGAGAGGAATAGAAGATCACCACTTATAACAGGTTTACCAAATAACATGACCGATGGAAATGAATTACTTGATATCGAGAACAAACCTCTGAAATTTCAACACAACCAGAATCTGAATCGTCATCTGATCTGTAGCCTAAATGTGCTCTCTCTCTCTCTCTCTCTCCCCTCTTTCCTTCTCTATATACCCTACTGTCGTGCAAGTATAATTTGTGTATACTTGTTCACTTCCCTAGGCTGTTGCTTCCTTTTCTTTTTTTTTTAAGGAGCCTTCACATAGGCTTTTTTGGGAAATGGCCCTAATAGGCTTGCTTTTGTCTTTTGTTTTTTTTATTTTATTAAACCTAAAAGGTTTTTTTTTTTTTTAATTTCTTAATTTAAGCCCAATTGGAATTTGGGTCCACTTCCACATAGGTTGGACCTACCCAACAAATTTCCCTCTCCAGCTCATGTGGGGAAATGCAGGACACATGTTCTCTTTCTACAACTTTCAAGTTAATTGAATCCCTTCACAATAAGTCAAGCTTTGTACCTCAGATATAAGTTATTCTCTTCAGTTTTCAATTTGGAAACCCATTTATTATTCAAAGATATCATACCTTTAGGAAGTTGTACCATATCTTAAGTGCAGTTCTCATGTAAAGAATTCATCTCTTCTTGTATGGATTTTCTCCACTCATTTTTGTTTTCACTCAACACGACTTCTCACTACAAGAAAAAAAAACTTTTTAGCGAGAAAATATTTCAACGCTAAAAGTAGTGGATTCGTCACTAAAGTTTTTTAGTGAGAAAATGGGTTTGTCGCCACATTCATTGCAAAAACATAGTCGACAAAAGTCTTTGGCGACGAAGTTTTGAATTCCTTGCTAAAAAGTATGTATTAGCAAGGAATTATTTCGTCGCTAATGTCCACACTAAAGAAATACTTGGTCACCAAAAATCACCTTTTGCAACGAAATTTATTTGATTAATTTTCTTACTAATAATTCATATTTAGCAACCAACTTCCTTTCTCGCAAAAAGTAAAAATTTGCAACGAAGTTTATTTGAATAATGTCCTCGCTCATATTTAGCGACCAACTAAATTTCTTGCTAAAAGTAACAATTTGCAACGAATTTTATTTGAATAAGTTCCTGGCTAATAAACGCATGCATTCATCACCATTAGAATTTTGGACAAATATTTAGAACAATGGCTCTTTATCACATCCAAAATCAAAGATAAACAAAAATCCATAACTAAAACATACATTCCAAACATATATGAATAAAACTCGCATAACGAATAAGCATGTCTAAATTAAAGCTCATATAATGTAAATAATATCAAACTACATGAACAATTTTTTTCAAATTCTCAAACAATGCATAAAAGAAAGTGTGGATAGATGTAACTAAAACAATCTCATTTTTACCCAAAAAAGAAAAAGAAAAAAAAAAAAAAAAGCCAAAGTAATTACATCAAATATCTTCCATTGCACAAAATAGTCTTTGTAATTTCAAATCAACAAACAACCAATCTGCATCACAAACAAATCAGATAAATCAATAACTCACATCTTACTTAAAGTACATGGGACATAAGTCTAATTTTATTAATTGAATCAGAGTACACGACTTATGTCCTTAAAACATTGATATCTTAGTATTTCTCTAAATTTAAATCGCTTGCGAACAACTAATTTGTTTAAAAACCACTAAGTAAACTTGAACAAGATTCACCAAGAAATTTCAAGCGTCAATTTAACTCCAACAAATTAACGAACATGGAAAAGCCTCATATCAGCCCAAGCCTTTTTTTATGCTCTTGTTTTTTTTAAATATCTATTCAATGTTTTTTTTTTTTTTTTAAAAAAAAAAAAAAAAAAAAAAATCAGCTCTAGCCTTTTTTTTTAATATTCTGGTTTTTTTAAAAAATATTTGTTCAGCTTTTTTTATCTATAACCTTTTTATGTTCTGTCTTTTTAAATTACCTTTTCAGCTTTGAATTTTCAATTCTATATATGTTCTACTTTTTTAAATAATCTGTTCAGTTTCTTTTTTCTATTTTCAGTTCTATGTTCTGCTTTAATGTTCTGTTCTTTTTATTTTATGTTCATTTGTTTTTTACTATTTTCTACTCTGATCTTGGTTTGTTTGTTCTTTTTTATTCTTTTTTTTTCCAGTTCAATTTACTTGAGAGAGCATATATAAATGCAAGATTTGTGCTTCTATTCCCGGGCAAATTGGATAAAAAATTTGAATATTTCTACTGAAATTATTGATCAAAGTTCGTTGCACCATAATTAAAGAAACTCAGTTTGATTTAAGTGTTTAAATTCTTTTAAACATTTAAAAGAAAGGGACTTCTGTAATAAGTGTTCAAACACTTTTTTAACTTCTTTTTTAACTTTTTTAAATGTTCAAATTATATGGTTTTATATAAATCCTAAACCGATTATCCAAATTTATTTTAGTTTTTCCCTAAAAGTCATATTGACCGGGGCGACGCTAACCCTCGAGGTTTGCGCCAATCAAACCCCGTTTGGCCATCTTGGACACCCACCCCATTTTTAACTCCTTTAAGTGTTCCAATTTTATGTTTTCATATAAATTCTAAACCACTTATCCAAATTCATTTATGTTTCTTCCTACAAGTCTTAATGGCCGGGACAACACTAACCCTCGAGTTTCTTGCCAATAGGACTCTGTATGGCTGTTTTGGACACCCAACCCGTTTTTAAATTTTTTAAGTGTTGAAATTCTATGTTTTCACATAAATCCTAAACCGTTTATCCAAATTCATTTTCATTTCTGCCTACAAGTCTTTCGGGGCAGCGCTAACCCCTGAGTTTCAGCCAATCGAACCCCATTTGGCCATTTTGGACACCCAACCCGTTTTTAACTTCTTTAAGTGTTCAAATTATTTTTTTTATTATTATTATTGTTTTTTACCCTTTTTAAGTTTCTGAGCAAATCTGTTTTTGTTTTTTTTTTCCCTTTTTTGTGATACATTAACATTAATCATCTAATAAAAAAATCAAGTACAAAAATTAAAATGACAATGAGGACGGCCCCATTCCACCATATGATTGAGCTACGATCATTTGTTTCAGTGATTCAATTTGAGTCTTCATGTTATCAAAATCTTCTTATGTTGGCCCATGAAAAGATGTAGAATTGCTAGTGGAGGTTGGTTTTGGACCAGGACTAAGTCTTCTCACATGTCCTGATTTGTGGCCAAGTATGGCCTCACGAATCTCCTCATCAATACTCATAGCTTTTCTCTTTGTTCTATAGGTTTTTCTTTCAATAAAGATGTAGAATTACTAGTGGGGGTTGGTTTTGGACCGGGATCAAGTCCTCTCACATATCCCGATTTGTGGCCAAGTATGGCCTCCCAAATCTCCTCGTCAATACTCATAGCTTTTCTCCTTGTTCTATAGATTTTTCTTTCATCTCCATTATTTGTCTCTGTAAAATAAAATTAAAGGTGAGCACTCCTCAATAAATGAGAAAGGTTGCTTTACTTAGCGCATTAGCACTTTCTTCAATAAGGGGCGGAGCTTGAAAAAGCGAAGGAAATATTTTGAAATTCTAAAAGTCTAGGAGGATTTTATCATACTAAAAGTTAAAATTTTAATATAATATTTACAAACTTATATATAAACTTTCAAGTGTCGGTGCAACCCATGTCCTCAGCCCTTTGGTGTGTGTCCCTGTAGACATCTAAACATCTCGGGCATGTACCTACATCTGGGTCCTACATTTCCAAAGTAGTTACTACTGAATAAAAAAATTGCATAATTAATTTAAAATTTGTAAATTAGTTAATTAGAACTTGCGTAAGCCTTGGATCCAAATACATGATGTACAATAGTTTCCTGCGATTCTCTTTATTTGCAACCGATCTCTTCTGCATTATATGTACATAAAACCAATGAACATGTATACTATTAAATTATTGACGAGATAGTAATGTTAACACTCAAACATAACATTTACTACCTGGAAATTTTCGGACTCAAAGAGATCACATAGATTATACCATACATCAAGGATCAAATCCTCGTAAGGATGCTCGCATGGATTGTTCCCTTTCTCAATAAGTTTTTTATAGTGTGTGCGGAGTTTATTCCTATATCCCGAGTACCTCCTTGCCAACATAGCATCCATAGCTTTCCTTACTCTTGGAGTATCAATATCAACGATCTCAAACTTACACTACAAAATAAGAAATTAAATTTTTAAAAGTGAAAAGATAATATTAACGTGGAGGCAACAAATCATAAACTTAAATTTTAGTTTCACATACATATGCTCTTGTATAAATATTTTTATTATTACTCTCATTTACATCATTCCAATATTTTATATCAATAAGTGGCGCATTAAATCTAATTAAGTAGCCTAATTCACTCGCAAACTTTCTTGCAACATTGTCAACCAGCTTGTTGAATACTAGATCAAATACAACTACCAACCTATTTTACCATTATAAAATTTAACTTAGTCTTGCCTCGATCCCTTCTCCTATTAATCATTGGCGAACCTCCAAAGTGAACACAAAAATAAGGAATGCACTGAACGAGTTTCGTTTGGAGAAAAATAAATAAAAAAATAAAAACAATAATTTTACTTGGGAGACTATTATTTGTCAAAGACCCAAGAAAATCATTTGTCTCGTCAAACTCCACAGATGGTGCTAGGGAATCTGATGGTTCCAAGATAGACCTTACTCGTGTGAACACAACAATGGATGGAAGCACTGCAACTGGTTTGATACCATCAATTGAGGTAGACCTCAATGGTGGTTGTATAGCCTGAGAAGCACGAGATCCTAATGATTGTGAGATGGTCCTTGATCATGTGGCCAATGTGCCTAGTGCAATAAAAAGAGTAGATGTAGACTTCGCACGTAGTGACATGTCCTGCGATGATATGGTTCTTTTTTTTACGGGTTCCATTTAATTAATCTTTAAAACTGAAATGTTAGATTATTGATATAATATTCACATTAAGGATAAAGAATGAAAATTAAACAATCAATAATAGATAAACAACGGAAACAATGTGCATATCTAAATCATAAGTTTACTGAGAATTTTAATTAAATTAATCAATAAAATGGTTAGGCAAATCTAATAAAAACTAATAGGTAACATAAAATTAAAGACTTCTAACTAATTTCAAAAGCAACCACACACTCCAACTATCTATTCCATACTATCCGAATCTGTGGCTTTTGAGCTTTCTTCATCGTCCTTGTACTCAACTAGTGTATCGTCTACTTCGTTGTCACTATCTGCAAGTCTAGGTAGAGATTGTTTAGCAGCAGAGTTAGAATCAATTTCATCAGCTTTAATATTAGACCTATTCAAATCATGTACTTCATCCTCAATTATCAGTATAATTTAGTTATATCGTTCTCCTAACAAGCATCAAGTTTCTCAATATCATCTTGGTCATATTCTTCTACTTTCGGCAAATCCCAAAAATGTCGATGATGTATATGTTGTACAAGTTTCCAATTTCTACCTAGTCTCGTGTCGTTGATGTAAAAAACTTGTTGCTAGTATGAAAAAATTATTCTTATCAGGCATTTTCAGGGAAAGAAAATGAGAAGGAGCAAAAGGCGATGAGTTGATGGGTTTAGAGGTCAAGAACAAACCTAAAACGTCTCCAATATTTATAGCGAAATATGCACCGAATGGGGCCCTCTCCACTCAAATGTGATATCGGTCAACACAAAAAGACGTCGTATGCAAACGTTCTGTTGCAACTGTTGCATTCAAAAAATCACTCGAGCCATTATGAGGATTTTATTGGAAAGTCATGCGACAACCTTGGATGACACGTTAGCCCTAATGTATAAGGCCTACCCCGATGATGCGCAGTGGCAGTGAAGTGCTCTCGAGAACCAAACACTTTTCCCAAGAACTACCATGTCCATCTGAAAAGTTAATTCTAAGAAGGTAGAAACCTCCAACACCTACTCCGATGGGAAAGGGGAAGCACATCGCCTTCATCTGAGTCGTCGTTAATTAACCAGGTTGTGGCTACGTGTTGACCCATTCCTCAAGATGACAGGCTAGTGAGAAGCCTAAGAACTCTCAAAGGGTTGGGTTGGGTTTGCTTGCGAAAACCCTCTCTTTAATCACCCAATAAGGGTGAAAATCGGTCGGGATTGTCGGGGGAAAGGTTGTTTTATCCCCCGACCCAAAGTTTTTTTGGGGGTCAAAATTCGACCAACCCCGAAGTGATTCAGCCGAACAACCGTCGGGTTTAGGTATTTCAAATTTTGGTCAGATTTCAGGTATTTAAAACCCTAGTAAAGAAGTTCGAGCAGTGAAACACAGAGAAGAAATTTAAGATCCAAACACAGAGAAGGAATTTTACAGATTCAAAGTACAAAAAATAAAAACAATATAGATCAAAACTTAATACGGCAGCGTCAGAGCAGAGACGAAGCACATAGAAGATGAACTGAGGCAACGACGGCCGAAGATCTGAGGTACTTGATAAAACGTGCGACGGAGATCTGAGGTCCTAGATGGAGGCTGAACAGCCGGAGATCTAAGAAGCAAAGGCCGGAGATCTGAGGGTTGGAGATGGAGGCTAAGCGAGGGAGATCGAGAATAAGAGAGAGAGAGAGAGAAAAAAAAAAAGATCAAGGATTTAGAAAGAATGAGGAAGTCATGAATAAAAATTGCAAAGATCTGAGATAGAGAGAGAAATGAAGAGGATTGAGCGGTGGAAGAAATGAGAAATAAGACGCTAGGGGTTTTTTTCATATATATATAAACGGTGGTTTTGAAATATGTTAAATTTAGGGGGGTTTGTAAATGTCGATCGGGTTCGAGGTGGATCGGGTATGGGTAGTGGTCACCCAAGCCGATAAGGGTGAAACTTCGGGTGGGGCGGGTTTGGGTAAAAACAAAAAAAAAATAAGAGAAGGTACCGACCACCTCAATGACAGGTCGGGCGGGGAAGGGCGGTCGGGTTGGATCCGCGGGTATTTCTTACAGCCCTACCGCCCAAGGTTGCCTAGGGCTTCTTGAAGAACACGACGTGTTAGACGCAACTCCTCGCGAACCGATCGGAAATTCAAATGGTCTCTCTCCCACTCTCAAAAAACATAGTGCTTATTGGCACTCGAGGCACGTAAGTCCTAGAGTTTCTCTTACATGAGGTGCATCTGAACCTTCATCTTGTTTACACGAGCCTCAGTCTGCCTTCGTAACTCTGCCTCCTTATCACCCCGGAAACACAGAAAAAATACCTCGTGGAGAAGTTCCACAGAGCAGCGAACCCTTTCACTACGTGTGGATCAGCTCACAGCATGGACTCCATATCGCAGGGCATGAGCATTAAACGAAAGAAGTCCATAGTGTTGGAAGAATCCCCACGAACGGTAGAATCCAGAGTAAGGTTGGTGTTCCTCACCTCCCACACGATGAGGTATCATCGCCTGAAGAGCATCAGGAACAGGTAGGCTCGCGGTGTCATCATCCTCTCGTTGACCGGCTTGTCTTTTCCGCACTAAGACAAATGGTTTCGGAGGTCCTAAAATCTTCATCTTTGATTTCTCTATTCGACTTTTTTGGAAGTGGAATAGGTTCAAAAGGCTAAAAGCTTCACTTCTGATTAAAGGAAAAAAATTTGAAAAGCACCCTAAAGATAAAAAGGGATGGTACATCAATGGTACAAGGCTAAAGACAGGTGTCGCCATGAGAAAACTTGTACCGGAAGGCTCTAGTATAGGACCACTTGACCTAAGAGTCGGGAGACTACTGATGGTGGTTGATTTGGTCATAATCCACCTAGTGAAAAAGCCTAAGAAACTTGTAAAAGGGGCCAAGGATGCACACGGGCCACTGGCCCACCACCACCAGTGGACTTAAACTCCTAGGAGAAGGGCAACGCGTTTAAAGAAACTCATGAAGCCCGTAAGCGCTAGAAGCTTAGAACTTCCTCAGGAATCGAACCTGCAGGTTGGATCGAACGAGGAACTTGGTAATAGAGGGTGAGTCATCACGAAATCACCAGAGAAAATTCGCGTGGTATGAAGAATGCGCAAATAACAGAATAATCATTACACTGATAACGAATTGGACTAGACACTCCCTCTCTCGCCATTCCCATCGAAGAACTGTATAAATACCCATGTAAATCCCAAGTATTTAATATTCACAATCAGCTTTGCACCCTTATCTAAAGAGACACTTACTCTCACACTGGAAATACTTCTTCACCGGTATTCACTTCCGGTGTCAAGAATTTGTGCAGACACTCTCTTACTCTCTTAGGGAAGGAGAAGAATTTGTGCAGACGCTCTCTTGAGCAAGGGAAGGAGACTCGGAGAAACAGAAATATAAATTTATTGTGTTACCATTTCCAGGCAACATCAAAATTCACAGAAATTTACATAATAAGCCACATAAGTCCATTCTATAAATATTTATTAGAGGTTTATATAAATATTTAGTACATATTTAATTAAAAATAAATAAACAATAAGGTGTGGTATGCACACCTCGACTAATTAACCACTCGAACCCCAGGTGATATTAAGAGAGACTTCCCTGCATTCATAACTAAATTCAAATTAAATTTATTTCCTACCAAGAATAACATAAAATTCTAAAGACCATTCAATATAACACATCAACTAATAACATAAAATTCAAGGACCACTCAATATTTTTTCAAACAAACACCAAATTAAAACAATGACGATAGTATCATTCAAGGGAGGAATCAACTTCGTTAACAGCTCGATAGTACGCTAAAACATCGTCGGGATCTTCCGCCACGTCGACTTTGGTGACGTCACCTTCTCTTTCACTATTTCTTCCACTGGCGACAATGGCTTCCCTCAGTACTTCCCCGGCCTTCACCATCGGGTCTACGACGGCAGACGGCGGCGTTTTGCCCTTGTCGCCTCCCAACTTCCTCTTCTCTACCTCCTCCCCTCTCTCCTTATTCGCTTCCATTTATTACCTTTAATTTAATTTTCACACGTATTCTTTATATTTGTTCTCTCTCCTCTCCCTCTTAATTTAAACTGCACGCGTCGTAAACATAGAATACCTTGTTCATTTACATGCATAGACAAAGAGGTGGCACGTCGTCGAAGAAACACGTGGCTTGGAATATAAATTTTGAATGTGGGAGATGATAAATTTGGGGGTTTTGAGACTTTGCACCATTCAAATTTGACCATTATTTGCTTTTCGTCCTTATGTTTCAATTTGAACACACGGAGTCAGTTTCATAATGATTCCACTTTAGCTCAAATTAATAGTTCTATTATAAATTTAGACGGAAATCATCGTTCTATCATGCATCCAACTATTTTTAAAAGAATCTGAGTATTTACGTCCTCTTCTTTGTCTTTTATAAATTTTTTAAAAAATATACACCACAATAAAACTACGTATTATGACAATATTTTTATAAACAAGTTGTAAATAGTGCTCTTTTAAATTTTTATTGAAACACATCTTCATAATGTCCTTATAATATTTATTTAATAAAACACATTAAGAATTGTAGCGAGTTGATTATGGATATTGACTTGTACTGTAGCGAAATGATTAGGAACTTTAAGGTTATATGCTAATATTGAAATTATGGGGGGCGAAGTAAGATTTTGATCGAACATTGAAGGTACAAAGTGTCAGAACTCCTTAAAATTCGAAGGAAAATGTGCTAAAGAGGGAAGTACACTCAAAATATTATCGAGAGTGAAATTTAGAGACAAGTTGCTAAAGCTAAAAAAATTGAAAGTGGTAGAAGAATAAATTTTAGAGAATTGAAAGTTATCAGAGAAAAAAATAATATTTTTTTAATTTAATAATAGCAATCATGTTAAGTGTTCATGGACTCGGACCTGTCCAATCCGTTTGCTATTCTTTTGGAGTTGTATTTGAAGTTTAAATTAAATAAGATCAGCGCCCAAAAAAATAGTACCGATCATTTTTTGGACCGAACTAAAACCTAACCATTTATATTTGGAGTCAGCCTGGCTGGATCCGTCCATCTAATTATTAAAAAAATATTATACATAAAATAAAATTATAACATATAACACATATGAGGATTGTAACTAATAGTTATTTAACGAGCATCTAAGTTGGATTTAGCGTTCATGATTTACCTCTCACATAGAATAGTTGTATAAATTTTATTGTACTTACAAAATTATATAATTTATTTAAATAATATTTATTAATTATTTTTAAAAAATTATGTAGTGTTGGACCGATCCTTGGACCAAACTAGGATTTTATGCATTTTACAATGGCATGAACTTGGGAGGGAGAATAGGGCCCAATATCGAAACCCTACAAATTCTTGTAATATATTAGGTTGGTCCCGGCCATGAACACTCCTAGTTAATCTAATATTTATGCATGGATATTAATTTTACGAAAATTATTATACATTATTATACATGTGATTCTATTTTTATTAATTACACAAGATAAATCAATGAATAGAATAAAAATATGATTCCACGAGTCATCTTGGTAGTAAGATTTAAATGTTAATGTTTTAATATTAAATTTAAAGAAATAGACTATTTTTTTTTTTTATTTACAAACACTAATATGATTTTTATAAAAAAGAGATCGTGAAAGCGATATTACAAATTGTCAAACTGTTTCAATTTGTGAATAATAGACAATAGTTCACCGTTCAACCTTATGAAGTTGAAAGAGATAAAGAGTGAAAATAGTGAAAATAAAAATATAACGAATAGAGTATTTTTTGACACATTATTAAATAACCATTTGTAATTAAAAATATCTTTTAATTGACAATTTAGTACATGTTTAATAACCACTTAATTTTTAAATGCCGAAAATATAAGTGTCGAATTTTGAGTGCTGAAATTTTAAGTGCTGAAAATATCAGAAGATTGTTTGATAAATTTAAAATTTTAAGTGCTGAAAAATTAAATGTTGAATTTTTATTTTATTTTTTTGGTTTCATAAGTACAAAATTTGAATGTTAAAAATTATTTAATTTACATAACTATAACTACAATTGAATCAAAATAATTTTATTTTGTGTTATATTTTAGAGATTTTTATTAAATGGTACTAATTTAAGAGTTGGTTTAAAGAAAAGTCTTTTTAAACAATTACCTTGTAGTTCAGACTTTTTTCGGAACAATGTTAGTATTCAGTCATTTTGACCATTGACTAACCTAATAAAAAGACTATTACACCTTTTAATATGTAAAACAATTGAAAACCCTGATACAACACAAGTCGTTCACTCTCTCTCTCCGTGTTGTTCACTCCGTTCTCTTCTCTCTCCCTCTCTTTCCCTCTATACTCTCTTTCACTCTAAACCCTAACATCTTTCTCTCTCTAAACCTAACCTCATATGCGGCGACGGCTGGAGAAGAAATGTCAGATGTTGAGCGGGCTTATGGCGACGACGGCAGCAGACAAACGTAGACGAACTTGCAATGGCGACGAGTTTGCAGTCTTGCGAGCTTGTGGTCTTGCGACGTCAACGAGCTTGCTACGGTGACCATGTTTTCAAACCTGGCCTTGTGGTCTTGAAACGGAAACATTGAGCGGACTTACGATGGTGACGTTGAGCGGGCTTGCGATGGAGACGAGCTTCTCAATATCTCTCTTCATTTAGATCTAGGTTTCCAGATCTAGAGTTTCCAAATCTGGTTTTTCAGATCTGGAAACCCAGATCTGGGTTTTCGTCTATGAATTTACTATTTCTCATTTTTTTTCTCTCCTCTCTCTACCCTCTCTCTCCTCTGCCATTGCCAACCCCAACTTCACTCGTTAACACTATTTCAACTCTACAGTATTATTCACAACTCTCTCTCTCCGGCAATGTACATGCATTCGTGATTTTTAGATGCAGTAGTGGCTAAAAACCTAACCTCCATTTTCTTTCTCTCTCTCTCTCTCTAAACCCTAACCTATCTTTCTAAATCTACCTTTAGATATGGCGGCGGTGGGAGACGAACGTCGGACGTTGAGCGAGCTTGCAGTGGTGGACGTTGAGCGAGCTTCCGTTGTCCAGTAGTTCTCCTTGTTTTGTAATTTTGTAATATAGGCAATGTGTATTGCTGAACGTTAACGTTAACGTCTGGTTACATATTTTTGTCTTATTGCATAGGACAAAATAATAGAATCGTAAATATGAGTGAACAATTAGGAATAATATTAGAGACTTTTTTCTAAAAATTCTATATGGACTAAAAACTTAATTATTTGAATTGAAGGTTTATTCTATAAATTCAAAGGACCAAAAAATTAATTACCCTATATTTTATGCTTTTTGGTTTTGTTTTCTATTTTTTTTATTATTATTATTGTTTTGGTTTTTGTTTACTATTTTGTGTTTTGTTTATTGTTTTATTGTGATTTTTTTTTTTTTTCTTATTATTATATATTTTCTATGTTTTTCTTTTATAATTTTTTTTACTTATTTTTTATTTTTATTTTATTTGATTGTTTTATTTTCTATTATTTATTTTCCTTTTTTCTTTCATACTCTTTACCTTCGAATTGTTCCCTTTTGATTTATTTTCTGCTTTATATTTTTATTAGATTTTTTCTAGTTTTGCTTCTTTTGAATCAAAATAGAAAAATAAAATGTTTAAAAATAATAGAAAATAAACAAAAAAAAAAAAGTTGAAAAAAAATCAAACTGAAAACGAAAATTTTAAAATTTAATATTATAAAAAAAATAAAAACTAAAGAAAACTAAAATACAAAAAAAATCAAGCTAAGAAAATAATATTTTATAATATTAATTTTAATAAGAATAAATTCCTAAAAAAAATAACATTAGTTTAATTAATTAAAAAATTCCAACAACAATTTTAACATTAATAAATAAAAAGAGATCTTAAAATTAAGATTTTCATTGAAATGCCCCCACAAAATTAAGTGAAAGGTATTTTGCTTAATTTTTTACTTACATTTTTACTTAATTTTTAACTTAATTAATTAAGTGATTTTAATTGCAATTATCAAACAAATTTAATTAATTAAGTATTTAATATAATAAATTTTAATTGATTAATTTGATTATCAAATCAGCCCTTTATATTAATTTTAATAACATAATGAACCAAATTGTTTTACAAAATTATTAGTACTTTCTATTTAAATATTTCACATCCTATTTCGCAAACAGTTAAACACTTAAATTAAATTATATTTGGTAATTTTACTTGGTAACCTTGTGGTTGTGATGAAATTCAATAATTTTGTTTGTAAGGTAATTTAAGGAGAGATTTAATTTTGAATAGAAATTTAGAGATTTAACTTTAAAAAGAAATTTCATAAAAAAAATTCTAAAATCTTTTATTTGAATATGGGATTTATAAAATCTATTAAATTTGTAAAATGAAATTTTAAAAAGAAAAAAAACAGGTGTTATTTTTAAATCCATCCAAAAAGTGATTTTACTTCTCTCAATAGATATAATTGAAAAGATTTTTTAGGATAACATCCAATATTAAAATTATATTATTAAAATAGACATAAAATAATATTACTAAAATTATACTATAATTTAGTATAAAATTATATTATTAAATTATTAAAATAAAAATTATATTAGTAAATTACTAAAATAAAAATTATATTATTAAATTTATTTTTTCTATTTTTTACTATTAAAATAAAATTTAATGGATTTTAAAAAAAAAAAAAATTATATAGATACCAACGTTTTAAAAACCGGACCGAACATCGAATCGGAAAAGTCATCGGGTCACAAGTCACCGGTTCAACCAGTAAGCGAACCGTGGTTGAACCGTGACTTCATAATTACAACATTAATAATTTTATATATATCAATAAAAATATTACAAAATACCAAAAAAAAAACAAAAAAAATACATACATTTTAAGAAAAACTAAACATAAAAAATAACAACCACCAAATTCTATTAACTTTAAATATTCAAACTCAAATTATCATTTATCAACTTACAATTCAAAATTCATAAATAAAGACAAACATTAACAAATTTATTAAACAAAAATTAAACATACTTTGCAACAATTATATAAATAAAAAATAAAAATTTCCATCAAGAACTCAAGAAGAAAACTGTAATTGGTGCGAATTAAATATCAATTATATTAAATTAAACAAATTAAATAAATAACAATCAAGAACTCAATAACAACACTATAATTTGTAGAATTAATAATTATTAACTAAACAACATACAAAATTTCACAAAATTAAAAAATTAAAAGACACTTAACTCAAACATTGATTCCGTTGAACAATGTTTTAAAAACCAGAAGGACCGCCCGATTCAACTTGATGAACTACCACCCGGGCCTATTTCCGGTCTGGTTAGCCACTAAAAACCGTTTTGGCCCAATTCAACCGTCGTACCGAAACGATTCACAACAAACCGGCCGGTTTTCTCCATTTACCAATAATATAAATTGTTTTGCCAAAAAACCCTAAATCCCAAGTCTTAGCTGCCGCCTTGCCTCCCTTCTGTTTCTATTCCTCATGCAGCACAACCCTTCCAATCTCACTCTCTTAGCTCCAATCTCTCTGTAGAAGATGATGGGCTTCGGCGGTTCCATTCTCTCCACTTTCCCTACCAGTATCTTAGCCACCTTCCCTGTCGTGTGCACTGATAAATCAAAACGAGGCCATCGACGGTGGTGTCATCGCCGTTTGATATCATAGGGTCAATCTAAATGTAATATCAGCGCACATGACACAACCTTCCAGCATTTTAAAACATTGACTCCGTCGCCAGGATTTATCAGTGCTCGATTCAAACTCGACAAAATCAATGTTTGAGTTAAGTGTCGTTTAAGTTTTTAATTTTGTGAAATTTTGTATGATGTTTAGTTAATAATTATTAATTCTACAAATTATAGTGTTGTTCTTGAGTTCTTAATTGTTATTTATTTAATTTGTTTAATTTAATATAATTGCTATTTAATTTGCACCAATTACAGTTTCCTTCTTGAGTTCTTGATGGAAATTGTTAATTTTTATTTATATAACTGTTGCAAAGTACATGTTTAATTTTTGTTTAATAAATTTGTTAATATTTGTCTTTGTTTATGAATTTTGAATTATAAGTTGATAAATGATAATTTGAGTTTGAATCTTTAAAGTTAATAGGATTTGGTGGTTGTTATTTTTTATGTTTAGTCTTTCTTCCTATTTTTCTGTTTTTTTTATTGGGGGGCGGGTATTTTGTATTATATATATATATATATATATATAATTATTAATGACGTAATTATGACGTCACGGTTCAATCACGATTCGCCTACATGTTGAACTAGTGACCCATAATCCGATGATTTTTCTGGTTCGATGTCCTGGCGACGGAGTCAATGTTTTAAAATGCTGGAAGGTTGTGTCATGTGTACTGATATTACATTTAGATTGACCTTATGAGATCAAACGGCGATGACACCACCGTCAACGACCTCGTTTCAATTTATCAGTGCACACAACGGGAAGGTAGCTAAGATGCTGGAACGGATGGTGGAGAGAATGGAACCGCCGAAGCCCATCATCTTCTACAGAGAGATCGAAGCTAAACAAGTGAGATTGGCAAGGTTGTGCTATACAAGGGACAGCAACAGAAGAGAGGCAAGGTGGCGACTAGGACTTTGGATTTAGGGTTTTTTGGCAAAACAATTTATTTTAATGGTAAATGAAGAAAACTAATCAGATTGCTGTGAACCGTTCCGGTTCAACGGTTCAATAGTTGAACCAGTCCGAACCAACAGGTTCAACAATTTTTGGACCAAAACGATTTTTAGTGGTTAATCGAACCGGGAATAGATCCGAGTAGCGGTTCAACTGGTTAAACCGGACCGTCCAATCTGGTTTTTAAAACATTGATAGATACTTGTCTATCCAAATAATAAAAATTAAAAATTACACAACCAAAATTTTTAGCTAAATAATTATTCACAAAAAACATTGTAAATGAGGAATTTCAAAATTTTAAAATTCTATCATTTTTAAATTTCAAAAATTTATCAAATTCCTTACTCAAACTCAAATTTAAAGAACCAAACCAAAAAATTAACTTACCAAAATCACTTCCACAGCAAGCATACCGCTAAATGGATTAAATCCATATGTAACTCCAAAAAGAACACAACATCCATTTTAAAATACGAAAAATAATACAAATTATGGTCTCTTAATCCGAAACAAAACAAAAGATGAGAAGATTTTTAGTTCATCCTCCTGATGAGCTCGTTGATGTAATCTTCACGGTTTCCGGCATCACCGCCCTCGACATAGTGATTTCTCTTCTTCTTTAGGCCGCCAAGGGGTGCCTTCAGCTGGAAAGGCCAGAGGAAGTTGTTTGCTTCCTTGAAGTGAGGTCCCACGGTCATGATCTCATGGACTAGATCTTCCATGCAAATGATGCCCGACTTCCCCAAAACCTGTAAGACAACTCCAAAATGTGAAACTTCGTGCGTTGGGGGGTTTTTTGTTCCTAATTTCTAGTTCATATTCCTAGAAAAATCAGAGAGAAAAATCATCTTTTTTTTGCTTCAGGGATATTTTTTTCAAATTTCCTAGTTTCTGTTCTTACAAAATTTGGAAATAAACCAAAAAAAGGGGTTGTTCCCAAGTTTTTTTGTTTTCTTTAGCCAAAAGCCTTAATGGTGTAGAAGCAGGTCAAAAGGGAGAGATGGTATTCAAAAGTTTTGGGAACAAATCAGAAAATATGTTCCCAGCTGTTTTAGTTCCCCAAAGAATGAAAAAGAAATAGAAATGCGGGAACACAGGACACCAATTTCGGTTAATTTTGTTCAAAAAATCAGGGAACGTGAACTTTTTGTTTTGCTATAACAGTTTTTGGGACATGATTTGAAGGCACAAATCTAAAATAATGAAGAGAAATACTAAACAAACACCACCCGAAGAGGCATTTGTTTTGTCCCACAATTTTCGTTTTCTGTTACCAGAAACCTTGGAACAAAAACAGAATTCTCGAACAATATCCAGGAACAGACCAAAAGCAGATAAATTTTTGCCACCATAATTCTGTTTTTGTTCTTTGTTGCCACCTTAAATGATCTACAAATCCTCCTATGGACTTGGAAAAGAAAAGCATACGGTGAAACAAAATTATATATTACAAAACAGACCTGTTCAATGATGGAGTTGTCTGTCAATGCAATTCTCTGATGGTTCACTTTGCCGAAACCGCGCTTGTAAATCAACTCCCTGACACTCTTCAGGTTGGGGTAACCGTATGTCACATACGGCTCAACCCTGTGGAGCATGTTCTGCGTTGCCTTGTTCACTTTCAAAAACACACCATTGAAGATCTGTAGACGAAAACAATACTTAGTTGTATCTATTGATTACAAAACACAAACAGTTACTTGGGGAAACAGAATATTGTTCATGAAAAAATATTGAGCCAGAAAATATTTTTTTGCACCCTAGGGCAGAAACACAATTGACAGGGAGTAAAACCTTTAGGCAGTGTATGGTTTCACAGAATCAGAGTCGGAATTGGAAATAGAATGAATACATGTAAAAATTGAAAAGAAGCTTGAATTTCGTGCTTCCAAACACTAACTTCAGGCCATGTTTGAAAACCGCTTAAATTTTAAGTACTAAAAATTTTAAGTGTTGAATTTTAAGTACTAAAATTATAATTGTTGAAGTTATTAAGTGTTGAATATATTAAGTATTAAATTTTTTATTCCTTTCAACTTCAAAAAAAAAAAAAAATTCTACAAATTTTTATTCCCAAAATAATTTTTTACGATTTTATTTTTCTAAGTATTCTCACTCTACAACTTTCTCTCTTCATTTTTTTTTTCAATTTAATATTTTCTCCATCTATATTTTTTGTATATAACTTTTTTTTGTGAGGTTTTACAATATTGGTATAAAATATTGATTGTGATAATTTGATATTCTATGGTATTAAGTGATAAGCACTAAAAATAAAATATTAAAAAATAATGGAAAATAAGCAAAGATAAAAAATAAAAATAAATAAAAAAAAATAAAAAAGTTGAAAAAATAAAACTGAAAATGAAAATTTTAAAATTTAATAGTAGAAAAAAATAAAAACTAAGGAAAACTAAAAGACAAAAAAAATAAAGCTAAGAAAATAATATTTTATAATATTGATCATAATAAAAATAAATTCATAAAAAAATAATAACATCAACTCAATTGATTAAAAAAATTCAACAACAATTTTGACATTATTATTAATAAATAAAAAAATATCATAAAATTAAGATCTTCATTGAAATGCACCCATAAAATTAAGTGAAAAGTGTTTTGTTTAATTTTTTACTTACATTTTGACTTAATTTTTAAGTTAACTTAATTAATTAAGTAATTCTAATTGTATTTATCAAAAAAATTAATTAATTAAGTGCTTAATATAATAAGTTTTAAGTGCTTAATTTGATTATCAAATAAGCCCTAAATGAATCACACATCACTAAACTTAAAATTTTGAACAATTTTTGAAGTCATACTTATTTTTTAAGTGATTGTTTAATTTTGTTATCAAACGCACTTAATTTGATAAGTACTTAATGAATTCAGTTTAAACGTTTAGTTGTGTTATCAAACGGGGCCTTAGGCCATGTTTGATAAGCACTTAAATTTTAAGTGCTGAATTTTTAATGCTGAAATTATAAGCGCTGAATTGTTTAATACTTTTAATTCAAAAAACTTGTTTTTGTACACATTTTTATGCCTAAAATAATTTTTACAACTTTATTTTTCTAAAATATTCTCTCTATGACTTTCTTTATCTATTTTTTCTCAATTTAATATTTTCTCCATGTATAATTTTTTGTGTATAATTTTTTTTTGTGAGATTTTATAATATTAGTGTAAAATGTTAGTTGTAATAATTAGATATTTATAGTATTAAATGATAAGTGCTAAAAACTTAAATGAATCACACATCACTTAAAATTTGAACAATAATTTAAGTGATGCTTATTTTTTAAGTGATTGCTTAATTTTGTTATCAAACACACTTAATTTGATAAGTAATTAATGCACTCAATTTTAAATACTTAATTACGTTATCAAACGGGACTTTAGTCTTGTATATGGACATAGGAAAGGTACTTCATTCATACCTGTCTCAATCGCAGCAGCTGCAAAATCTTCTTGGTCTTGGGATGCATTGCATTAATACTGAAAGACAATTTTATTACAATCATATGATACGATAAAGTAATTAAAACAAACTATAAGCACACACGGAAAAAATAAAAAAACAATTATAGCTTACCCACGAATCCTAATAATGAACAAAAGTTTAGCCTCAGGGTTGACATAGAAGCCACCCTTCAACCTCGCCTCGCGCTTCAATCTGATCAATTCCCTTTCCTAAAGGTATAAAATAACAGTAAGAAACCATTTAAGCATATTCACGACGTGACAACACAGGCAATTACATCGATTGTACGTACCTGCTCCTTGTACTCATTAGCATATTGCTCAGCTCTTTTGGTAATAAGCTTCCGATTTTCAGCGTTTTTCTTCTTTGCAACTTCAAGCTCCTGCTTCTTAGCAAGGGCCCATTCCTCGGCCCTCTTTTGCTTCTTCAACACAGACTCGGGAATAATTGCTCCCTTGACTTCTGCCATTACTCTGCACAACGAAAAGGGGACAACAAAAAGGTTCAATTAATTAATTCTTCTCACAGTACAGAGAAATCACTAACTTGAGTTTATTTTTGGTAGATTCTAAGCAAAACAAACACATTCAAGTTATCATTTATGTGATTTTCTGGCGACTGGAGACTGGCAACTGAAAAATCAGTTGAATGTAACTAAATTTTTTATTTAAAAAATTAGTAATGTAACTAAAAATATTTCTAGCAACCGGAGGTTCTACAACTGACAATCGGTGGCAATTGACAACGCAACTCTAATTAAAATATTAGTTTACATGAACTTTAATAGATGAAAGCAAAATTAAATTATTTATTTTATATGAAAATATTTATTAATTCGATGTAATTTTTATAGGATTTAAAAAAAAAATTAAAAACTAGAGCGCACCAACTGTTGTGCACGAGGCCCCTATATAAGAAACTTATTCGGTTTCACCACCTATCTCCCTCGGTCCTCATTTTCTGCACCTCCGCCGGCGACGAATCTGTGATTGCACGTAACTAGGTATCACTATATCTTATTGTTGATATGTGCTCTTCCCTTCTCTCTATCCTTCCTTCTCTCTATCCGGATGCCATACGTCAATGTGTACAGACTACAGACATTATCGATGATTGAACTCTCTTTTTTTCAGATTAAGCACCGAGTATGCTTTAATTCTACACTGTCTCCGCTATTTTGTCACTGAAACTCCTTGTTTAGCTGTGGATTCTCATAAAGATTCCAACTTTATGTATATGTTATATTTTAAAAATAAATTTAAAAAACATCCAATACAAAATTGACATGAAATTAAAAAATAATAAAAAACTCAAAACTCTATAAAATTAGTATTAATGTATGAATGACTATATGTACACACACTAGCTTATGCCCAATGCCGAAAGGTGCATTTATAAAAAGTGAAGCTAAAAATATATTTGAATTTCTTTTGACATCATTCAAAATTTTATTAATTGTTCCTCAATGATCCTGATACAAACATTCAAGAAAGTAAGAAGCCAAACAAAGAATAAAGGAGTATTACATCAAAATTTAAAAAAACTAAAATTAAACACGGACAGTAAAATCAAAAAAATGGGAAAAACAACTTTAAATTTTAACATATAAAATAGCGGGTCAAAAGATGATTGATCGGTGATGGCTCATGGTGGTTTTGATAGAGTTGCATGGTTGTGAGGGTTGACTGGTTAAGGATTGAGAGAGAAAGGGAACGTTGAGTTTCAATAGAGGTTGTTTCTACAGTTAGGGATGGAAAGAGAAAAACTTTTGAAAAAATAGAAAAAAATTAACAGAGGAAGAGAGATGCATATGAAATGACATATTTTTTCCTTTAATATTCCTTCAAAATATGTTTGAAAATGTATATTGCGTTGTTTAATTATATAGATGTACTAGCGTACACTCCATTCCAGAATGGACAATTAAAAAAAAAGTCAGTTTATATTTTTTAACATAATTTTCTCTGTTTATACAACACATCAATAATAACTAACAATTAAATACCACCACCAACTAACAATGTATATCAAAAATACAACACAATCAATACCCAGTAACATAGATATTCAGCTATTAAAATAATAGCACAATTACGCATGGACAAAATCAAAATAAAAGCAAACCAAAAAATATTATTATCTGAATCTCATTACATATTTCACACATTCAGCAAAACAACCAGTAATTCAAAAATTCAGAATTAAGTTCAATTCAATTTTTTTTTCATCCCCTAGTCTCCAAGAAAATGACGAACCAGAAAAACACACATATTAAATTAGAAAAAAGAAAAAAAAATAAGAATTGCGTATATTCTAAATCCAAGCAAATCAGATGTGAAGAAAAAATGAAGAACTCGAAACAAATCCATGTGGGAAAATTGTCAAAAATCCCATATGCAAAAAAGGTCCCAGATCTTAACAAAATATCCCGATTGGCAACGTCGATGGCGTTAGTTTCCAAACAAAAACAAAAACATAAACTAAAAACATAGAGCATTTGTAGAACATATACATCAATACGAATTTGTTATTAATAAGACAGAAGTAACATAATAAATCTGAAAATATAGTAATGTTTTACCATAAGAATTTCATCCAAACTTAGATCTATCTCTATTGATACAAATTTAACAGAAAAGAATAACAAGTAGGGCAAAATTAGACAAACCTGTGTAGTTGAAGGTCCTCAAGCTGGGAGGAGGAGTGTTGAGGCTGAGTCGCGCGCAAAGAAGTGTGCGGGCTGCTGGGTTGTTAGGGTTTGTAGAGGTTTTTGCAGTCGGCCATTTTGCTGAAACCCCCCCCTAATGTTTTGTAATATGACCGTATGGACCCCTAATGGTTTGTAAATTACACAAACACCTCTTTGACTTTTTTAATGTCGGAAATACCACAATTCTATTTTTGTTTAATTTTTTCTAAAAAAAAAAGAAATTAAAATATACTCCATTCGTCTCCAATTTATTGTCGAGAAGAGGGTTATTTTAAAAAATAATAAATTATATTTGTTATAAAAAAAAATATGATAATTAATTTAGGAGATATTAAACATAAAAGGAGAACAATTAATTTGGGAATGAGGAAATACTAAAAATAGAAACTATTTTAATTTGATAGTTGGAAAGATAAAAAAAAAAAATGACAAATTGATTGGCCTAATAACTCTACGACAACAAAAAAAAATTAAATCATTTTTTATGATTTTAATTTCGCATGACTAAGTGCATTGGTTAAAAATTATCCGGGGTCAACAATTGAAACTAAAAGATTTGGGGGGCCAATGTTAATTATAGGGTATTGGGGGGTGTTTTTGTAACTACATCGTTATAATGTGCTATGGGTTTGGCCCATCTATAAAGGAAGTAGAACTAAAAAGATAATAAGCATGTGTCCCATTGGGTCTGGTCTCTAAAGCCAATCCAAGGGTTTTATTGGGCTTTTATATGGATCATCTAAATCAAAAAAACTATCTTGCCATATACTTTTCGAACAAATTTTGTCAAAAATGTATTTCTTGACAGGCCTTTTTTTTTTAGGCCATTCATGTCAAATTATTCATTCAGATGAAATATTTTTAATATTAACATGGAAAAATCGATATTTTATTTACAAACTACCAATTAGTATTTTTTATTTTTTTGAAGATCGCAAAATTGTGGCATAAAATATTTATTTCATTCAACGTAAAATCTTTAATGCATGAGGGAAATCTAATTGCAAAAAGAAATTTTCACCTACACGTTAAAGTTGGGATTCACAAAAGACAAAAAAAATCAATTTTTAAATTTAGTAAAAAACAGTAAATATAAAATTTAAAGGGTACAAAATATAATTAATAAGTCATTAAGTAGGGTGAATGGTGTAGAAAAATTTAAATTCAATCTTAATAATTCATCTTTTAAACTTAAATCATAATCTTTAAATTGTCTTTTCGTTCAGGTAAATTCACCGAAATTCTCTTAAAAAGAATCAAAAATTCAATTTAAAATTTAAAAAATAGTTAAAGTGGAGTTCATCTAGAGTGTCCCATAATTCTTGAAGCATATATCCATATTTTCAAGCTCTCACTACATTTTCCAAGAAGTGGATGGATAGAATCTTATTGCTTTCGCTAACCTAACTTTCTTCTTTGCTTTTTACTAAAGTAAACTTGTGCTTAACTATGACACTATTTCACCAACCTAGATAATTGCTTGATACCCAAGGCAAGACAAGGGGATAAAGACAAATGTCAATATTTGCTGCAACAATGCATGGAATATATTCACACCATCAATCCTTTTCACATCTAATATGGTATAAACCCAACAATCTCTCTCGCACACATCAGTCTCGATCAGTCTTTCCTTCTACGGATATTAGACTTGGACTTTGATACCAGTGTAGGTGGTCTTGAACCTTTTTCAATCTTAAAAATTAGTAAAAATTTTCCTTATGCTTATAACTTGACCCATCAATCTCTATTTATAACTTGACAATCCCATTCCACATCCGATCCGATATTAAATAATCCCAACAATATTTTACACGACACTTTTATAATATCCCATAGATTTTTAAACTTTATTCATAATTATTTTCTATAGAACAAATAGCTTAACGGAACCTAACACCACGAACATGACCATCATGAGACTCACTAACAAAATGTGGTCAGTTTAAATCTTAAAAGCTTAACCTAATTTTACTACTACTTTTTTTCGTTACACTAATAAAAAACAGTGTCGTTATCACACAAGATTTGTGTGCATTACTAAATTTTTATTGGTAATATTTATTTTTATTTTTTTTACTTTTGATAATTTGTAATATCCGCTTAAAAATTAAATTAAAAATATTTTTTTATTACACAAAAAATAACTACATACCCTATGCTACACCTTTATATATAGACTAATCAATTAGAGTATAGTTATGTTGATGCATAAAACTGGTACACACCTCAAGTATAGTCCAGTCGGATGACAGGTGGGTTCTCTTGTTGAGGTGGAGTCGTCGGTCGAAAAGTCCTCGCGTGAGCTGTGCTGGGTCCTGGGAGGACTGACCTGCTGTGTCTAGAGTCCTGCTCCTCAGAGAGTGTACCTGTAGAAGGCTCAGACTGAGGTTTATCCCGGTGAAGCCCCTCCGGCGTGGTAATCAGCGTTCAGAGAAAAAAGGTACAGAATATAGCAAGTAAACAAATGAACTCGCTCGTAATGTAAGTCATTAAAGCGTACCTCGGGTTTACATAGCCCCCGATATATATAGGCGTTGGAGATTATTAGTCAGGTCTAAACACGGTTAAGTAGTCGAAACCCTGTGTTTAGCCGATAATCCGAGACGTTTAGGAGATAATCGTTGGACTTGGGCTTTTGGGCCCATTTGGCGAAACCCGCGTCAGGCCTACGGCAGTAAGATGGTGGAGGAGAGAGTGGAGATCCGTGGAATCCTGGAGAAGAAACAAGGTGAAAAGGGGAGCCGGTCGAGGTGAACGGCTGAGTCCCTAAAACTGACTACCCAAGGCACGACGCAGAGCTCAGAGCGACACGTCCCAGTAGGGCTCCTCGCTCCTCCTTGGATGCAAATGAGATTCCAGGGAGGAGCCGTGATCGACGTATGCTCCAGTGTGGCGTTTGTGGATTTCGGAATGCGTCCTTATCACTACAACGACGGACCCGTGGCTGAGTCCCAAGTGTTGACTCGGAGAAGCCCAAAAATACCTTCATCAAGTTATAATTTAATCTTATTATTATTATTTTTTTTTACTATTTTTTACATAAATAACTTGTTTTCGTAATTCTTTATCATATAAAAAAATATGATACTATCTAGTAATAAACCAAGACGGACGGATTTTGAATGCAAAAATATTTTAATAAAAAAAATTATCTCTATGTCAACACTGAAATCCACAATGTGGATTTTAACATAACATGAAACAACAATTTACCCAAGAATATAACAAACAAAGCATGTTTTCTTATTTCGTATGTTGACACAACTTGAAAATTTACAAATTTACAATTTATTGTATGAACCTTTGTTGAAATCAACACACCAGAAAATTTTTAAAACAAAAAATATATATGAAATAGATTTATTTTTTATCATTTTTAAGAAAGATCACGAATTTGCATATTAAAACTACAAAATTCCTAATTAAAGTGTTCATAAATTGGTTTATTTGATAGGATTTGTTCTATTTAACCAATTCCTAAAATAATGAAAGTCAAATTAGTTATTAATAGAATATATATTTAAAGAATACAAAATAAGAAAGAAAAGATCTACCGCACACAAGCAAAAAAATTATATTGCATGTACAACTGCGTGTTGAAATCAGCATACCTCCAAAATTTTAAAACAAAGAGTATACAAAATGAATATATTTTTATTGTGATTTAAGGAAAATACGAATTTGCATATCAAAACTATCAAATTCATGGTTTATTTTATGGAATTTGTTATTTATTAAAACAATTCCTAAAATAATGGAAATCAAATCAATTATTAATAGAAGGTATATTTAGTAAGTACGAAATAGAAAAGAAAACATCCCTTGCGACACAAGCAAAAAATTGTATTTTACAATCTCGTGTTGAAATCAACACATCTGAAAATTTTTATAATGAAAAAATACAAAATGGATATATTAATTTTTCATCGTTTTTAAGAAAGATTAGAAATTTACATATCAAAACTATAAAATTCATAGTTGAGGTTTTCATAGATCGATTTATTTGATAGGATTTGTTGTATTAAAGCAATTGCTAAAATAATGAAATCAAACTCAGGTACTAATCGAAGTTATATTTAGGGAATATGGAATAAAAAAAAAAGGCTCCCTTGCAATGCACATATAAACCATATCTTACAACAGCGTATTGAAATTAACACACCACCAAAAAAAAAAAATTAATGTACATCACGAATTTGCAGTCCAAAAGTACAAGTGTTCATAAATTGAGTTATTTAATGATTTTTGTTGTATTAACCTATTTTCTAAAATATCCAAAGTCAAAGATGAATTATATTAGACGGTATATTTAAGGAAGCCGAAAAAACAAAATCAATGGTATTAAGGTCCAGCAATGCGAAAATAATTACGGACAAACTTATTTTTAGACATAGAATGATTTGTCGATTTAATTTGTAAGGTGAGATTGTGTCCCAAATGCCCATTTAAAACCTCTACCAACCACCAATTATACCAAATTTTAAACTTCTAAAAAGAATTACTATAGCGGGTTGTCACAGACCGTTGTTGAACGCGTTGGGACGTCGCACAGGCAAAAATGTGAGCCCATAACAACATGGGCTACATTGACTAAAATTTTAATTTCAAAAAATCGAAAATCCCTACATTTATATTTAAAAGTCAAGATACCCAAGACGTGTTTGTCTGGTTGGCGAGAAGATGTGTCTCCTTTCTTTATTAATTAAGGTTCAATTATCTTGAAGAACACTACAGGAATTAAATCTTAAGTTTAATCTTAAATGTATTAGGTTGACATGGGGATTGTTTCTTTAAGATTGCTTAAAGAAGTAATTAGTTGAGGTACACGTAAAAATGGTAAGGTTTACCGTTTAATTAAAAAAAAAATATATATATATATAAAAGTCATGATGCCTCGTGCCTACTGCCGAGGACTTTATCATAGCTGATGGATGTGCATAATTGCCATACAGCGGGGCCACATGATGCACGGTAGACAATGTAAAATGCATGTCCCATGTTGCTTGATTGATTGCATGAGTCACGGCGTTAAATGTCATTTTAAGGTCCACAATTTGGTAAAATTGAATAAAACAGTTCATTTGTTCAGTGTGCAATTGATTAAATTATTTTAATTTATATATTTGGGATATTTGTCACAATTTGTATTTCTAATTTTTTTTTTTTAACAATTTACCCTCTTGATAAACTGATGTGTTTTTATCGTTTTCCAATGTTGAGTGAACATTTACACAGAACGTGTGAACTATCATTGGATAAAATTTGAGTGAATTGAAATATTTGTTTTGAAATACTAAGTAAATATTCACGCAGAACTTGTCAACAATTGTCCGGGCGAAATTTGTATGAACTGAAATATTATTCTGACATACTGAATAAACATTCACACAGAAGGTCCAATGACACAATTTGTTAATAAGAATAAATATGGAACACATTTGTTGGAGTTTTTTTCTATAGTTTCTTTGTAAATTATAAACTTAATTATTTGAGTCAAATGTTTTTATTTTTTAGGACTAAATAATAAATTTTTCATTTTTTTTAGTTTTATATTTCAATTACTTCCATATACTTAAATATATATTTTACTGGTTACAATTTAATAATAATTTTATTAATAAAAATTTATGATTTTAAGTGATAAGTAGAAAGATATTTTAATAATTCAGATCTGATTTCGAAAGAAGCATGGTTGAGATTGCATTTGTGCAATCGCTTAGTCCATTAATTTCAAACTTTCACTCAACTCACTCACTCCACTTATTGACTTAGATGAAAATATGAAATATTTAGAAAAAAATTCGTACTTAAAAATTTCACACATCTACTTCTAAAGCGGTGAAATTTAATTATATTTTATGCCCTTCAAGCGGTATAAATGAGGATTGCCTTTTAAAAATATTTTTTCATTAAAAATTTGGATTAATTTGAGAGTAATAGATAGTTGGGATGAGTTGATTAGAACATTTAGGAGCAAAAATATTCTTGCCAAAAAATTTCGCACTTTCACTGTCAAAGCGGTTGAGTTAAATTATATTTTATACCCTCTAAGTTACATGCTTTATTAGCTATTTTAAATTATTTATTATATTTTTATACATATAAATTTTAAAAAACGATAATAGGAATTCCTTAGTATTACATAAATTTTGATTTATTTTTTTGTTTAATATTTTAAAAGCTACATGCACCTTATATCTGTTGTCATCTGACATAAATAAAAATTGCTTTAAAATTTAATTTTGATTCCCAAAAAAAATAAAAAATTAGGGACTTTTAAAAATTAAACGCGATATATAAGGTTGCGTTTGGATAAGGGAATTTTAGGAGGAATTTCATTTAGGTAGAGGATTTATAAATTCTTTTTTGACAAATCCCTTGTTTGGGGAGTAGAAGAATTTGAGAAAAGAGAATTTGTTAAATTCTTTGGGAAGTGAAATGAAGGATTTCGATATCCTTTTGGGAGAGCTTGCATTTGCCAAATCCTTCCTCGCTTCTTCTTCGTCGTGTTTGCTGAAATGGGGTCGTCGCTGGTAGTTGGTCGTTGCATTCACCAAAAAAGGGTTCGTTGCCGGTAGTTGTTCGTCGTCTTCTTTGTTCTTCTGCTCCGTTCTTTGTCGTTCTTCGTTCATCGTCTTCTGCTCCGTTCTTTGTCGTTCTTCGTTCTTTTTCGTCGTCATTCTTTTTCGATCTTCTGGTTCGTTCTTCTTCGATCTTTTGCTTTTTCGTCATTCTTCATCGTCGTCATCAAAAACGAAATCGAAATCCAAAAAGGGTTTCGATTTCTACTTCGATTTGGGTTTCCATTTGGATTTCGAAATCGATTTATATTTCGAAATCGAAATAGGTTTTCGATTTCTACTTCGATATTGGTTTCAAAATCGATTTATATTTCGAAATCGAAATAGGTTAGAGAATCAGAGGCATGGTATCGTGAACGATTTCGAAATCGTGATGGATGAGTTCTTGGAAATCGAAAGGGAAATCGTGATGGATTTGTTCTTAGAAATCGAAATCAATTTGAGAAACGAATTTGTTCTTGGATTTGTTGTTCTTGTTGGATTTCTTCTAATTTCTTCTTAGATTTCTTCTTCGTTCTTCTCGTCGCCTCTTCTTCATCTTCATCGTGTGTTTTCTGTTTCTATTCTTTTTTTTTTTCTTTTTTTTTTTGTTTTATTTTTTCAGATGTGGGATAAAAAAGTAGACAAAAAAAAATTATCCAAACAATGAATTTGTGAAATGAAGGGTTTATTTTTTCAGATGTGGGATAAAAAAGTAGACAAAAAAAATTATTCAAACAACGGAATTGTGAAATGAAGGGATTTTAAAATTTAAAATTTTGAAATCTCTTCATTTTATAAATTTCTTGAATTTATTAAATTCTTTACATAAAGCAACCTAACTCTTGTTCAAGAATTCCTATTTTGCATTTAGGAAATGTCGACAGAATGTGTCGATATCAACAGAACAATGCATTGTGTAGTTGAAATCAACATGATTCGAGCTAGTGTATTGATGTCCACAACTAATAAAGGAATTTATTTAGGTATTTAATATCAATTTTTAAAGTTGAAAAGTTCTCTTTTCATGGAAAAGATTGTCCGAAAGGACAAATCATTTATTTCTTGTTTTATTTTTTTTTATCAAATCTATTTAGTTGAATAATTTAATTATTTTTCTCCAACATATAGATACACTAATAAATTATCCAGCAGTATAAATTAGTTATTTTTTATCCAATATATTTAGAAAAAAGTCCACCTATAAATAGTTATTTTTTTATCAAAAAAAATTCATAAGATTTGAAGCATCTTGGTTGATTGTCCAAAATTCCAATTGAGTGCAATATGTAATTTTAAGCAATCTATGACACACTGACAAGGACGGTCGACTGCCATATAGTCTCGATTGATTGACTTTAGTTGAAACATAGTGTAATCATATTTTGTCGATGTCAGTCGACTACTTTACTTACCCGGTCGACCAACTTTGTTTATTTTTCAAATTTCAAATCTTTGCCCTACTCAGTTGTTTGCCTACCTTGCCCACTCGACTGACACAACCATAGATTCATCTTTTCATATTTTAGTTACTTCTAGTTGACTGCTTTTACACATTAGTTGATCGTTTTGAAGAGTTCATGAACAAATAAAGCATGTATATCAATATAAAACACCAAATTCATGTATCATGCCTGTATAACAAGTAACCTTGAGATCATGCAATTTTATTTTAGTTTTTATGTTAATGTGTCTTGTTGATCCTAATCAAGTTGAAAGATGATTAGATAAATTAAATGTTGTTTTTACCTATAAGTGCGAAAAACCATCTTTAAAAAGTCATATTGATCTTCCATTTCATTTGCTCAGTATGATCGATCTGGGTTCATCATCATTATGTCAACTACTTGATTTATCATTATTGGGGCTACTAAATCTGTCACATTTCTGAATGAACAGATGAGTCCGAAAAACCATGAAGTCATTGTTATCATTAAAATCAACTTTCTGGGCTTAAGTCTTTTAGGGCTAACAAATTATATTATCAAATGATATACATATTGTTGTCCTAAAAGTATCATTTAATAAAATATTTTTGAAATAGAAAAATTGAGTTTTTCAGCCTGAATGGTCAACCGACAATATAAGTCGTTGATTAGGAGATTCAGGTTGGGTTTTTGGTGGTTGATCGTTTGGTCAACCGACTGGTTGTCAACGGTTGAAAAATGAGTCGTTGAAGGAGCGACCGGCTGACTGCTGGCACGGTCAATTGACCGAGGGTGTATTTTTTTGGTTGTTTGACCAATCCGATTTTCGAGATCTTCAAACGAAATCTTAAGCTTTTAAACGTTATAATATCTTATTTTAAGGGGTTTTGACTATATTTTATATATTTACTATATGTTTTGAAGATCTTATTATTTAATCCTTGTATTACTAGATTTTATGAGATTTACCGTAAACACTACTTTTTATTTTTAAGGGGTTTAAATCAAAATCTTTTGGAAACTAAATTGAGTTTTTTAAAAGAGTATTTTTGGGTCAAACATTTCTGATTTAAAAGAATATATTATTTGGGGTCTATATATGACATCTATGATCTTATGTTTTGAAAAATAGTCGTCATAGGCATTTGGAAATCTATATGTATGGACCTGCGAATTTCAACATTAAATGAATCAAGAATAAGAGTTTTAAATCATCATTTTCTAAAAAAGAGTATCAAAACGTACATTGAGTTTTGCTACCAGTTTTTGTGCTACACTTTAGTCTCTACTAGTTTCAAAGAAACTCCAATGAGATATTTCCCAATACTTTACGTGCTCAATTTTTTTGTGATTTACTTGATATATGTGTGTGTTAAAAAAAATCGTTTTCTATCTTTGTACATCCTGCATATCTTATGAAACGAAATTTTCCTGTGAAATCAGATTTACATAATCATTATGCTTTAACTAAGTAAAATCATATTTATATTCTCACGTTGTTCTATCACATTATCGGGACATTAATTGAGCATATCTTATATTGAGGTGATAGAAGCTCCTGTAGGAAAAAACATATTATATTTTTGTATTTTGTGAGTGTGAGAGGATTAGACATATAAGGGTGGTGTCTAATAAGGGATTAGGTTTGATTCTTAGCATGAAAAATGATTAGGTTTGATTCTTAACCTGTAAAAGGATTAAGTTTGATTCTTGCCTGTAAATTAATGAGGTTAGTCTTTAGTTTAGTAAAAATATTGATAGGTTTTATTCTTAACCTATAAATGAATTAGGTTCTTCCCGAGCCTAGAAAAATGAAAATTGTAAATGTTTGATTCTGAGCCTATTAAAATAATTAAGTTAGTCCTGAACTTGTGAAAAGAATTGTAAGAGTTTGGTTTCCACCTAGAAAATTAAACAAGGTTATTGGATTGCGAAATACCTGCGAGAGCTCAAGAGTCTAGACGTAGGCAATAATAACTTGTCGAATCAGGATAAACTTGCATGTTCATTTTCTCTATCCTAATTGTTTGGTTGTACATCTAGTTAAATACGTTTTCTTACTTAAGATAATAACTAGATAGAAAAATTGGTGATTGCTTGATTGATAATTTATTTGTTCAAATTTTTATAAATACCCAATTCAACCCCTCTTGGGTACATCTGTGAGCCAACACATATGATTGGAGTTTAACTTTATCCATATGTTGTTGGTTTTTTCAGGAGCATGAGATAAAAATACCATATAGGAAGAAAATTACAACTGAGGGGAACCTCTTAGTGAAATTCCTATCAATTGATATAACTGTAATATGTGGGTAGACATGATGAGAAAATGCCATAGAGAAATTGTTTCTCTACAGGGGAAAAATTGTAATTGTTTCGATGTTTAATTAATCGATTAATTGTTTCCACCTTTCAACTCAAGGGTTCTCTTAATTAAATTATTGTCAACTGAACATGGTTGTCATAAGTGGCTAAATATGACTCACACTCAAAAGAAATGTCTTAAGAAGAAAATCATTTTCTTCTGGAAGGGCAAAATTAGAAATGCTCTAATTTTAATGTTTAATTAATAAGTAAAATCAGTAATTAATTATTTTCATCATCCAAAGTGTAATCAAGAAAAAAAAGAGTCCAAAGTTTTGAACCTTGGTGTTAGCCCAATAAGCTAACCAAGAGGGGGGTGAATTAGGTAGTTTTAAAATTAAAACCAAATTATTATCTTTTAACACTTAATTAATTAAATAAATAATTAATTTAATCCTAAATCAATTATTTATCATTTATATTTTAAACACTTAAAATAACCAATTAATCAATTTATCCTAAATTAATTATTATCTTTATAAGCCAGCGGATAAGTGTTCAAATCTAAGTGCACACCCAAACAATAAGAAATAAAGAAAATAATAATGCAGTATACCACGATATATCCTTGTTCACCAAACTACTCTTGACTAATCCAGTTCTTCGAGCCCGACGGAGATTCGCACTCACTAAACCACTAGATTCCTTTAAATAGGTAGGAACCAAACTTTTACACAATGATTATTTTCACAGACTCAGAATCAACCTTTGCAATTTGACGCTCCCCGATTTTTCGAAGAGGAAAAGAAAATTAAATAATAATTAAGATTAATGAGATAAGGGTTTTTAAAGCACCGGTTTTCTCAAAAAATATATTTAGCTCATTTTAAAAAATAAGGAGTCGTCACCTAGTATTGGGTTTAAATGGTGTACTAGGTCACCGAATTTTTAGAAAACAATTTAAAAGGCCTAAGTAAAAAATTAACTCCGAAAAACACGGTTAAACCAAAGATTCATTTAAAGGCTCGGGAGTCGGTTACGCTCGGAGAATGTGTTAGGCACCCCAAAACGTCCATCCGAAAATGGTACCTTATATCCAATTAAGTCCAATTAGTTTAGTCCAAGTGTTTTATTTTATTTTAAAATCATTCGTTTCTTATAAAATCTTTTTGGTATTTTCACAAATAAGGTAGAACAAGTTTTTGAATTTTTTGAAATGTTCTCTCGATATAACCTCTTGTCGAATATTAAAGATTCGATAAGGATGGTCCCCGGGGAGTATTTATATGTGTTTCATAAAAACTTCTTTACTTTAAATGGGCAAACTCAAATAAGTGAATAAATATGAAAATATGAATGCAAAAACTAAAATCATATGAATTTATTTTATATGCAAAAATGACCAAAAAAGAACTAAATAGTTTCATTTAAATATGTCAATGCAAACTAATATGAATACTACGTGAATTAATCTGATTATATGTGATAATGATTTAATTATAACAAAAAATTTGAATGGTGCATGTGTCGTAACTAGATATGAAAAAGTAACATGGATTTTGAAATTAAAAAAAAACTATATGTAGAAAAAAGGTACGAGTGGTAAAAGTGTATTAAACATGCCGTCTAAATAATAAAAGAAATAGATATGCTAGATGGATGTAAAAATATTTATTTTAAGTTTACCCAATTAATTTAAAAAAGTTCCGATTTGAAATTCTCTCGAATTCTATGGATATAAAAATTGATGGAGATTCGCGAAAACAATTTAGTTAAAATTAATCTTTCCGAAACTTAAACTAAATCCCACGAAAAATTTATCGAAGGAAGAGATTACCTAAAACCATTCGTTTCTAAATTCCACTCGAGTCAGGGAATGAAAACGAGGTCACGAAAAACTCTCCAACGATTTATCGAATCGTCGGATTCATCTTAAGGTTCGTAAGGGTTAATTTCTACAAATAAAAGATTTTATTATATTTTTTTTGAATTTTTTATTTTTTATTTTTTAGGGTGTTGATAACAAGAATAAAAATAAATAAAGAAAATACAGAAAAATAAACAGCGAAAACATCCTTCACCTAACGATCGGGGGTTAGGTTTAAGCACGAGAAACCCACCTCGACGTTTTCATCGGATCATCGGACAACTTTATTTTATTTTTATTTTTTAGTGTTTTTCTTTATGAATTTGTAAACAAAATAAAACAAAACAAAATAAATAATGAAAACGTCCTTCACCTAACAATCGGGGGTTAGGTTTAAGCACGAGAAACTCACCCTCGACGTTTCCATCAAATCATTGAACGACAATAAATAAATAAAACTTGCAGAAATTTAAATTGCGAAGAGAATAAAATAAACTGAAAGATGAATTAAAAATTAGAAAACATACCTGTTTTAGGCCAAGAATTTCGATACTCGGATTTTTCTCTCTCGCAGACGGCTTCCCGAAAAGGCTTTGAAAATCAATCTTTTAAAGGGGGTGACTCCTTTCAATTTTTGAATTCTCCGAAGGGTTTTTTTATTTTTATTTTTTTTAAACTATGAGGAGGAGGGTCTTATTTATAGAAAGGATGTGGAGTGAAAAATCTTAAAAACCCTAGTCCCAATTCGATGAGGAAAAGGAAACAAAACCTAAAAGGAAAGGGAAAAGGAAACTTAATCTCATTTTTATAAGGAAACCTTTTCTTTTCTATTTTTTTTTTTTTTTTCTTTTATCTCTCTTTTCTTTTTTTATTTTTTTTTTCTCTATTTTTTTTTATTTTTTTTAAATAAAAATAAAGTATAATTGTTTTGCGAGACGGTCAAAATGTCGTGTCTACAGCTGCCCCTCTTTGTCATACGAGTTCCACTTGCTTTACAAAGACAAAAGACCACGTCATTTTGATCGTACTATTTTTTGAATTTTTCAAAGAATTTTTTTTTTGAAGTTTTATAACAAAAGACAAAATTAAACAAAAGCGATCATTTTCAGGGTGTGATGGAAAAAGATGGGAATGGAATATGGATGAATTGCGACTGAACCCTACGAGGGTTGCCTACGTATCACAACAGTGCCAAGAATCAAGTCACACGTAGTTCAGCATATGCCCCAAGCAGGGCGATGAAAGAATGCAAAATAAAGTGGCTCTCACGGAGAGGCAATGCAGAATATAGAAAAGAGCCATCATAGAGGGGCCAAATACAAATGAAAAAGCCATCACGGAAAGGGGAAAAAGCAAAAAATAAAAAGCCACCACGGAAGGGCATAATGCAAAAAAAAATGACAAGCCACCACGAAGGGGGCATAATGCAAAAAATGAAAGACCATCACAAAGAGACACGAATGCAAAATGGAAAGCCATCACGGAGAGGCAAAATGCAAAAATGGAAAAGCCATCACGGAGAGGCAAAATGCAAAAATGAAAAGGCCATCATGGAGAGGCAAAAATGCAAAAATGAAAAGCCACCACAGAGAGACAAGAATGGAAAAATGAAAAACCACCACAGAAGGGCATAATGCAAAAAATGAAAAGCCACCACGAAGGGGCAAAATACAAATGGAAAAAGCCACCACGAAGGGGCGTAATACAGAATGAAGAGCCACCGCGGAGGGGCATAATGCGAAAATGAAAGGCCATCACGGAGAGGCATAATGAAAATGAAAAAGCCACCACGGAGGGGCAGGTGTGAATTAAGGGTATGATATAAAATGTGCCCTGGCCAGTAGCTAAGGCTGCCCAGTTTAAAACTCCCTAAATGCAAAAATAGAAAAATTCCATATAATGTGCCCCAGCCTTGGGCTGGGGCGAAATTGACACTTTGATAACCAAACCTTTACAGGTTGCCTGCGTACCTCAGTATTACGCCCAGGATCAGGTTTAGCATAGTTCACTTAACGCCCCTTTTAAAGCAAAACGCATACCTGGATGCTCATTTAAAACTTCTGAATTTTCAGCAATAAGAGTCTCAAATTTGAGTCAGAAGGTAAGAAGTCCTAGTGATAGGGAAATCCATGTTTCCAGTCCCTTTGAGATCTCTGTAACTGTTCTAGAAAAACACATGTAACACAAAAATTTAGTCTGAAAAACTTGTCACCTTTGACGATTTGCAATTTTGTTCCCCTTTTTCGGCCGTAATCGCATCGGGTGATGGTGCTTAGTCGGAACAGTATCGAGAGATTTTTCCATTTGAATTTAGAGGTTTTGCTTTCCCACTCAGGGCCCGACATGCCTCGAGTGGTTCAATGAAACCTTTTTTTTTTTTTTTACTTCTGAGATTTTACTTTTCAACTCATGGGAAAGCCCAACATGCCTTTATCAAGGTCTCCTTGACTTGCACGACTGGATTCTTGTCTTTTCAAATTTATAGGTGTTTTAATGTTTGGGGTTCTAATACTCCTATATGCTCTGTGTTTTTTCAAGTCCTGCAAAACTGATTTAGTCCAAAAAAATGGGCAAATATCAAAAATTACTAAAAGAATACCTTCAATGCCTGATATGATTTTCTGTGAAATCTTGAGTCGGATTGCAGAGGAATATGGTTTCGATACATTTCCAGACCACGACCAATGTTTCTTTTTACAAATTCAGATTCAATTCATATCCATCAAGTTCTTATTCGGAGAAAGGTCGTTTGCTTGCCAAATTGACTTGAGGCAAAAACCTTGAACATACCAAACTATCATTTTTTTTTCTCTTCTAGTCTATTATATACTAACGCTTGTTGCTCGATCGCCCCTCCCCCATTTTTTTTTTCTTTTTTTCTTTTTTCTTTTTTTTTTTCTTTTTTTCTTTTTTCTTTTTTTTAAATAGATTATCAAACTTACAATGGTTCAGGGGCAGCCGAGCTTATCAATGAACTTGATCTTCTTTGCGAATTGAGACCTTCTTGCAACATTTGAGAGTTTCTTCATTGGGATCATTAGCCTGGGATGATTGTGTTCCCTTTTTCCCATTAGGTAACTCGAACAGCAGGCGAACCAGGATATTTACACCCAGTTTTATCAATCACTAAAGGACCACCAGAGATAACTTGATCAGCTTGCAACAATATATCAAAGAATCGTTAGGGAAATGAAAGTCAATCTTGACTTTTGAATCCTCCGGTACTCTGGAATCACTGTCGGATTTGGTTAGGGGCCTTTTGGATCTCACCATCGTTTGGTTGAACAGAACCTTTCTTTGTTGCTATTCCCATTGGATCGTGGTCTAACTTTGTATTGAAATTATATACTTGCACTCTTACTCAGTCACATTACATACAACATATGCAAGCAATTTGGGGTACCTGAAATAGTAAAATTCAAACATTATACCATAGTTTTGATAAAATAATATTGCATTTATTGAAATTTAAAATCCATTACAGATCAAAATCCCTTTCCATCCAAAAGACCCACGGGATGGAGAGGTGAGTACATGAAAACGTCCAAATTTTATCAAAACTTCTAGTAAATTGAAAGTAAACAAGAAAATCCAGTTTTGCAGCCTTTAGATTTTTTAAATCTAGCCTCAGGCATATGATTTACTCCCATCTTCACCAATGTTTTGGTAAAAATTGACTTCGCCACTCCCTGAAGGTGCATGCTCAGACAACGGATTTTGCTGATAGTTTGGTGTACTGGTCTCAGGCTTCTTAGGAAACATGATGGATCCTGTTAGTATGAACTCCTGGATCTTGTCCTTTAGCTGAAAGCACTGCTCGGTCGCATGTCCTCTGGTTCCCGAGTGGTATTCACAGAAAGCATTCGAAGATGGAAGGGGTGTCAGCATCCCCTGCTTCAAATAACTTCAATACAGCTCGGTGATTAAGACCAGAAGGTCCAGTGGTTCCTTGTCATCGTTCCGAAAATTGTCCCCAGTCGCACGAGGTAGATAACCTTGGTGGTATTTGGTTCGTGGCATCAGGGTATGGTTAGGAATTTGAGGTAGAGGACTTTGGTTAGGCTGATATGAGGGCGTATAGTAAGCGAGTGTTTGGTAGGCTTGAGGGTAATATTGGAAAGTGCGATTTTGGTAAAGGAGAAGTACATTCTGGTAGTAGTAGGAACGACTTTGGGAATATGGCTGGTTCCAGGGGTAATATTGGTTTTGACGATTTTGAGGGAGATGGTTATGGTATTGGTTGTTTTGATTCGGGTAGTTTTGGGGATAGGAAGCTTGGGGGTAGTTCTAGTGATGGGTTTGCTGGGCGAAAATGACAATGGCTACCTCATTCTCCTTCTTCTTTGGCGGGGCTAATCTTTTGATCGGGTGAGGCCCCTTCAATCTTTCTGCTTCTTATTCTCTCTTCTATCACCTCAGCTTGTTTGATCGCATCGCCAAAAGTAGTCTCTGCTATACTCGATAGATCTCGATAGAATGGCGGCGTCTGGATTGACTTGAATATCTCTAACTGAGCCTCCTCGTTCAGCCTGGAGACAAGTTTGGCAGCCTCCTCCCTCCAGCGGGCAGTATACCTCCGAAACTCTCATCTTTCTTCTTCAGTATCTGGTAAAGGGTATTACGATCCGGCGCAACATCCTTATTGTATACATACTGCTCACTAGGGGTTTGCAGCAGGGCGGGTCAACCCGTGAAACCAACCCAACCCGCCCAAAATGAGACCAGGCCGAACAAACCCGCCAAGCTAACAGTGTAAACAATGCCAACCTGCTCAAACTTGGTGCGACTCGCGGGTTTGGGTAATGAGTTAGCGGGTTGACCCGCCTGACCGAAATACATACCTAAACGACGTCGTTTAGGCCTCCATCTAATACCCTTCAGTTCATTCATTTCATTCCAGACTTCCAATGTCGGCGGCTAGGGTTAAACTAGCACATTTTTCCTTTTTCTTCCACAAATCGAAGATCTCGTTGTGTAATACTTTCTGAAAGTTTTCAATTTCCTAATTCAATTATGGAAACCATGTTTTACATCTTTCAAACTCTTCATCTATATAATACAATGGTGAAGATGAAGACGAAGGCGATTTTGAGTTCGATTTCCAATTTCGATTTTGATTTCGAAGACGGAGAGCATAGCCTGATTTTGATTTCAGATCCTATACACATTCTACTCCGAAGCTCTATGAACACGTGAGTGCTTCGTCTTTTTTTATTTTCTTTGAATTACTTCTCGTGAAATGGCTAATTCACCGTCTCCGGTGCATCAATACTCATTTTTTTGCAGTTAATATCCAACACAATTCAGAGATGCCGAGTTTTTGATGATTATTGCAGGCTGTCGGTTGTTCTCAAATCGTCTCCGTTCTCCGATCCTCCTATCGTTCAAATCGCAGGTACTGATCTCTCTCTCTCACTGTGCACTGCGTTAAAGCACATTCATGTATAGTACCTAGTGTGTAATATGCAAATATAATGTATGTATGGATATATTCTTATCCTCTACTATTATTATTTGTAATAGATCTTGGTGTTGTTTCAGTAATCTGATGATTTGTTTGTCTTTTAACAATATTTATTAGCCCAAACCGTAACTAATCTTAAACCACATACTATTGGGCAGTTTACAATTTGAAGTAGTCAACTCGTACACTTCAACTCGCCCCAGCCCGCACGCTAGTGGGCGGTCGACAGTTTAAAGTAGTACAAACCGCACAATAACGGTTTGGTCTACGGTTTTAGCCTAAACTGCCCCAACCTGATCGCCGCACACCCCTAATGCTCATAAAAGGCTTCTATTAGATCCTTGAATGTTTTAATCTACGCCAAGTCCAATTCATGTACCAGTTGAGCACCGGTCATTTCAATGATCGTCAGAACATCTCCAGGCAAAGGTCTTCATTCCGAGCATGAACTCCCAACTCCTCCTTGTAGATACTGACATGCCATTCTGGGGGTCTAGTACCGTCATACTTCGTGAACTCTGGAACTACGAAGTTTTTTGGATACATCACCCGGGGTAGTGCTGACAGCTCTTTGTAAGCCTTTTTTTCTGGATGGCTTCTCCCTTTTTAGTTCTTCTATAATTTTCTCCAATTTCTCCATTTTCGAAACCTAGGCTGGAGGGGGTCCATCTTTGTTTCTGTTTGCGGTTTCAACAGCCGGGGCTGGTCAATTAGCATTCGGATCGTTCGACAGAGCAACGACCCTCTCCGGGTGGATGAAGATCTGGGCTGTGGGAGAGGCCGAACCTTCGGGTAGAGCCTGATAGATATGCCCCTGGCTGGGGTATACCGTGCTCTATAGGAGAAAGGATAAGGGCCCATCTAGGGTCCATAGTAGACCGATCCTGCGAAGTTCGGGCTCGCATTGGTTCGGATTCAGCACGAAGTTCTCCATCCTGGCACTTGAAGGGTTTCTATTTGGTGATTCAGTTATGGGAGTTCCACTGGAAGGGGGAACAGGCGCCTCCTGAGGTCGGCTAAGTTCGTTGATTCTTTCCCTCAATATGTCAATGGTTTCCTGCATACGATCCATCTAGGCTGCACGGGGAGATTCAAGATTGCTTTTTGATATCATCCTGGAGTGAGTCTTGGCCCGGCTGCGAGTAAAGACTGGACTTCGGATAGGGGGACCGGAATTACTTTTCTAGGACCAATTTTCTTGTCTCGTCCTGTTCTTACAACAAACCCATTTATTAGTCCACGTGGGTCTTAGGTAGTTTTAAAAATCCATCCGAGTTTAAAATTTTCAATTCCGATAATGACCGATCGAAATAGATATGATTTATGAAAATTCTTTCATAGCTTAATCGGCATTGGAAACTCCGAACTCATTTGGTTTTTAAAACTTCCTAAGATATCATCGATCCATCAAGTATGAAACCCCTCGTCTTGTATCATAAAATCCCAAGGGGATAATATGGATATAAGACGACCGTACTTGTGTCGGAGGGTTTATAACAATATAAGATCCCGAGAGAGAAGAAAGAAAATAAAAGAAATAAACATCACAACTTATTTACAAAAAAAAAAAAAAGGAAAAGATAACAAAATAAAATATAACATTTGGACATGAAATGGTTGAACTTATTTGGACATATTAGGCTCGACCCTTATATTATCCCCAATGGAGTCGCCAACTGACGCACCCCGATTTTTTGAAGAGGAAAAGAATATTCAATAATAATTAATCTTAATGAGATAAGGGTTTTTAAAGCACCGATTTTCTCAAAAAATATATTTAGGCCATTTTAAAAAATAAGGAGTCGTCACCTAGCATTGGGTTTAAATGGTGTGCTAGGTCACCGAATTTTTAGAAAACAATTTAAAAGGCCTAAGTAAAAAATTAACTCCGAAAAACACGGTCAAACCAAAGATTCATTTAAAGGCTCGGGGGTCGGTTACGCTCGAGGAAGGTGTTAGGCACCCCAAGACATCCATCCGAAAACGGTACCTTATGTCCAATTAAGTCCAATTAGTTTAGTCCGGGTGTTTTATTTTATTTTAAAATCATTCACTTCTTATAAAATCTTTTTGATATTTTCACAAATAAGGTAGGACAAGTTTTTGAATTTTTTGGAATGTTCGTTCGGTATAACCTCTTATTAAATATTAGAGATTCGATAAGGATGGTCCCCGGGGGGTATTTATATATGTTTCATAAAGACTTCTTTAAATGGGAAAAGTCAAATAAGTAAATAAATATGAAAATATAAATGCAAAAACTAAAATTATATGAATTTATTTTATATGCAAAAATGACCAAAAAAGAACTAAATAGTTTCATTTAAATATGTCAATGCAAACTAATATGAATACTACGTGAATTAACCTGCTTATATGTGACAATGATTTAATTAAAAAAAAAATGTGAGTGGTGCATATGTCGTAACTAGATATAAAAAAATAACATGGATTTTGAAATTAAAAAAAAAAAAAAAAAAAAAAAAAAAAAAAAAAAAAAAAAAAAAAAAAAAAAACACTATATGTAGAAAAAAGGTACGAGTGGTAAAAGTAGACTAAACATGCCGTCTAAATAATGGCAAGAAGTAGATATGTTAGATGGATGTAAAAATATTTATTTTAAGTTTGCCCAATTAATTTTAAACAGTTCCGATTTGAAATTCCCTCAAATTCTATGGATATAAGAATCGAGGGAGATTCGCGGAAACAATTTAGTTGAAATTAATCTTTCCAAAAGTTAAACGAAATCCCACGAAAAATTTACCGAATGAAGAGATTTCCTAAAACCATTCGTTTCTAAATTCCACTCGAGTCAGGGAATGAAAACGAGGTCACAAAAAACTTTCTCACGATTTATCGAATCGTCGGATTCATCTTATGGTTCGTAAGGGTTAATTTCTACAAATAAAAGATTTTATTATATTTTTTTTGGATTTTTTATTTTTTATTTTTTAGGGTGTTGATAACAAGAATAAAAATAAATAAAGAAAATATAGAAAAATAAACAGCGAAAACATCTTTCACCTAACGATCGGAGGTTAGGTTTAAGTATGAGAAACCTACCTCGACGTTTTCATCGTATCATCTAACGACTTTTTTTTTTTTTTTTTTTTTTTTTTTGTGTTTTTCTTTATGAATTTGTAAACAAAACAAAACAAAATAAAATAAATAATAAAAACGTCATTCACCTAACGATCAAGGGTTAGGTTTAAGCACGAGAAACCCACCTCGACATTTTTATCGGATCATCGGATGACAATAAATAAAACTTGTAGAAATTTAAATTGCGAAGAAAATAAAATAAACTGAAAAAGGAATTAAAAATTAGAAAACATACCTGTTCTAAATCAAGAATCTCGATACTCGAATTTTCCTCTCTTGCAGATGGCTTATCGAAAGGGCTTTGAGAATCACTTTTTTAAAGGGGGTGACTCCTCTCAATTTTTGAATCCTCCTAAGGGTCTCTCTCTTATTTTTATTTTTTTAACTATGAGGAAGAGAGTCTTATTTATAAAAAGGATGTGGAGTAAAAAATCTTAAAAACTCTAGTCCCAATTCGACGAGAAAAAAGAAACAAAATCTAAAAGGAAATGAAAAATTAAACCTAATCTCATTTTGACAAGGAAACCTTTTCTTTTCTATTTTTTTCCCTTTTTTCTTTTATCTCTCTTTTCTTTTCTTTTTTCATTTTTTCCTTTCTTTTTTCTCTATTTTTTTATTTTTATTTTTTAAAATAAAAATAAAGTATAATTTTTTTTTTAGGGATGGTCAAAATGCCATGTTTACACAATTTTCTTTTCCTAAACTCAGGAATAATCTTATCTTTTTCTACATATTTTTCTTTTCCCAGGCTTAGAAATAACCTTATTGTTTTCTCAGGCTCAAGACTAACCATATCTTTTTTCAGGCTCAAGACTAACTTAATCCTTTCACAGGCTAAGGATTAAACTTAATTCTTGTATACCTTAGGTTAAGAATCAAACCTTACAAAAAACACTCTTATCCTTTTCCGAGATAAGGATGGAACCTTTACAAATTCACTCAAAATCTAATTCTATTCAGGAAGAATTAACACCTATTTCTTTTCACGGGAAACGAGTAACCAAAGCTTTTTATACTCTAGGTAAAGATCAAACCTCAATCTTTTTACCGAAAGAGATTGAAATTCAGCTACCCCTAATTAGATATTCTCAATAATATTTAACCCGCACACAATTCACCAATTACAAAATTGATAAGTTTTTTTTCCACTCGGAACTTCTACCACCTCAAATTAAATTTAAACCCGATTAATGTCTTGATATATACTAGTGATAGAAATAAAGTGAAAATATCAAAATCTGATTTTAATATAGACAGGTAGCACACAATTTAGCACATAATCAGATTTTTACAAGAAATCGTTTCAAAATATTTTCAAGCAATTTAAAGTTCAAAAATGATTTCACAAGATCGAATTACCAAGCAAGCAATAATATAAACTTAATAAAAAATAAATTTGGAACGATCTCACCAAAAAAACACCGAAAGAATACAAATCTGATAGCTAGTTAGCTCATATCAGTGACGCCAATTGAATTAGCACTTTAACTCAAGAATTCTAACACCGTAATGATCTTACGATAATATCCCAGTATAATATCAGAATGATAACTTTCAGAAAACTTAGGAACTGAATAGTTCATGATGGAATTATCTCTTCTCTCTAAAAAAAAAATGCATGTCTATTTAAATAGATTTGAAACAGGCCCTCCAACGGTTAGTTCCCATATATCATGACACTTAATTGCCCTTTTAGACCTTTTATATCAATATGACTCAATCCTGGTTCCATTCACTTAATTATAACTTTTAAAATATTCAATTTAATCCCTTAAATATTTCTCAATCTCAATAAGATAAGATAGAAGGAATTAAACGTATCAATTTGAGAAATAATTAAATTATATGAACCATATTTATAAGGATATCAAAATATCAATCACATATTTCAAATAACATCAAATCCCTAAGATATTTCTCTGATCTTAACCATAAAACGGCTAGTAACAGTTAATTTTTGAAAAAAATCACGAAATTCTCCAAACCTAAAATAGTCTCATCGGTTGACCGACCAAAGTCCATAAGTTGACCGATCAATTCAGATTGTAGCCCAAGCCAAAAATTTCTCTCCAGTCGATCGACCGCTACTCCATGGTCTGTCGATCAATCAATTCAGGATGCTCTCCATGCCAATTTTCAACTATGGTCGGTCGACCGATTATCTTAGGTCTATCAACTGATCAATTCAGAGAGTTCAAGTATTGGCCTTAGGTCGATCAATCCCTCATGATCTATCGACCGGTCGATTTAAAGAGTTCAGATTTTGGCCTAGGTCGACCGATCGATCCAGAGACTGTACTATTCCCAACCACTTTTTCATCGGTTGATCGATCATCATTGTTCAGTTGACCGATCCTGCTGGAACATTTATTCCTCAATTAATTTTAACTCTGATCTTCGACGTTTTTTCCCTTTAACCGATTTCTTTTATCGGTTAACTTAATTGACACTTAAAATCAATTTTAATCACTAATCTTTCTTAAGTCAATATTTCTTCTTCAATTACGCATTGGAGCAAATATGTTAGCTAATTAGGATCCTAATAAAAACACACATAAACATAAATTTATTTTTGTGTTGTGTGCGATCTTAATCGGGATACATTAAGAGTAAAAATTAACGTGAGTTGTTTTCACCTAAATTCTTCAAAATCTTCAGTCTCTTAATGCTCGTCTCTTTGTCAATCACTTGCATCCTTAACAAATTCTTCATAATCTTGTCGTCTCTGTATGTTTTATAATTACTTCATGATTTGATCTTGAATGGAACTCTTTTTAAACAAAAAGACTAACAAATCCGTTAGTTCCACTAAAAATATCAACACTTAATTGTCCATCAAAATCTCGGGATCAACACCTGGAATGTATTTATAAGGAAAGGAAGCCTAATGGGCACCCATCCCCAATAAAATTCAGCCAACGCTATGGTGACCCCATCTCCCTGTATTCTCTCTCAGCCTTCTTTGTATTTAAGATTTAGTTTTCCTTTCTACACTACTAATTTGAATCTTGTTATCTCCTAGATTCAAATCAGAGATGGATTAGAGTCTTGGAATTAGATCTGATCTTAAAAATCCTAGGAACATTTTTTTTTTTCGATTCTCTATTAGAGGTGAGACATTTGTGTCATTTCTAAGAGACTCGGCCTCTTATAGTTGTTATTATTCATATTCAGATGCTCTTGGAAAAGCATTATCAAATCAAGCCTCAGGAACTATTGGCTTTAAAGATGAAGCACCGAAATAGGTATATTTATTAAAAGAGTTTTACTATTGGTTGTATATTTGTCTTAATGTTAATACGAACAGATCCACCTTAAAGAATTGGATATTAAATTATGATTTTTTTTTTTATAATCCACTACGTAGATATATATGTAATTTTTAATATCTGGTCCCTTCACTATGTGATTGGTTTATTATAATAATTTTAATTTTAGAGTTGGATGGATTATTCCACAAGATTGTAATTTTTATTGAGTTTTCAAGCGATTGCATGCTCTGACTTTTTTTTTTTTTTTTTGTTGCATGTGTATACTCCCCTTCTTGATACGCTTTTATCCATCCGAAATGTATCTCTTTCTTTTTATTATAGTTTTATTATAATTTAAGAAGACCAAAAGGAGGCCCAACGACGACAAAGAAGAAAGAGGAGCCCAAATGGAGCATAGCGTAATAGAGGCGAAGACATTGAAAGTGCCAAGAAAGTGATCCATGAGATGAATCGTGTTCAATTAAATAATTAATTACATCATAACTTATGTAAACCTATATTGGCCCATTGGATAAGATCAAACCGAATTAAAAGTCCACGATCAGCCTACCTCATTTGTATGCGTGTACAGAGCAATTTATATGCATGTTGCTTTATATTTGTCCCAAATAGCATGAGCCTACGAGGCATTATTTATTTTGTTATATGTATAAGATGTTGTTAAATAAATTAAATAATTAAACAATGAGATCTAAAATCAATATTCCTCAAATCGAAATGTTAAATTATATAAATAAACATATGAGATATGTGTCATCACGGTCTTAAAAAAAAAAAAAACTTCTTGTTGTTCCAAATTTTATTAAATAAAAATCTCAAAAAATATTTTCTCAAAAAAAAATTATTTTGAAAAAAAATTGAAATTATTAAGGGAAAAAAATTTATACTACTATTGTTTATTCCCCAAATGAGTAGAATTTTTGACGTGGTAGGTTTAGGATATCAATTACCTAAACACATTTTTCGATGAACTTGACCAAAATAAGAAAATAAAAAAAAATACTTCTATTTTTCTTATATTTCAATCTAATGGAATAATGGAGAAGAAAAATCTCCATATTTCCACCCATTGATATGATGGAGAGAAATAAAATTAAAGATGCTTAAAATGTTTTTCTTTGTCTGATTCAATGAAATATTGGAGGACAAAAAAAACCACGTAGATTAGTATTGTCATTTTTACATATTTGACTAGTGATCATGTGGGGGGACATTTTAACCAAAAATAAAATTGTACCAAATTTCTTTTATTTTTCCCATCCCCATTCCCATTCCCATTCATTTAAACAATATAACATTTTAATAATATATATATATAAATAATATTTATATTATTGGATATAATATAAATAATATAGAATCCGTATTCTACATCCAAATTGGATTTGAAAATTATAATTATATACATATATATATATATATATATATATATATATATATATATATATATATATATAATTTTAAAATTAAAAATTATATATACAAATGATAATTATTTTGTAATATGTAATAATTTAAAAAAAAATATTGAAAAGAAAATTATTTTAAAAAATAGTATTTTTGCAAGTTGTTTACACCAAAATTAGTTTTTTAAAACATATTTTGTGAAAATAGATATATTATATATATATATATATATATATATATATATATATAAATAAATTGAGAATGTAGAATCCGGCTTTTTTATGTATATATATATGTGGGGGGGTCTTCTATACACATACCCAAACCATCGTAAATGATTTTTTTAATTTTCTCTTCGATGAGTGCTATTCCTAAACCTGACGGAGGGGATGACCCTTGATCGATCTCTATAGCGTAAATAGATTCATGTAGCCGACCCTACATAAGTGGGACAAAGGCTTAATTGTTGTTGTTGTGTGTGTATATATATATATATATATAAGTTGGGAATGTAGAATCCAGCGCCCCTATGAAGGCCGAATTCTACATTCTATTTTTTTAATATAGATATATATAAACTGGGAATGTAGTTGGGAATGTAGAATCCAGCGCCCCTATGAAGGCCGGATTCTATATTCTATTTTTTTTAATATAGATATATATAAACTGGGAATGTAGAATCCGACCCTATGAAGGCCATATATATATATATACTTGTGCCCAGACATTGCTTACGTTGTTCACCAAGTTAGCCAATTTATGATTGTTCCTCGGATAACACAATATTTTGTCTTCCTCTATATCTTACTCCATGATAAGGGATCTTATTTAATGGACTTTACGTTTCTCTATTCCAACCTTAGATACCTATTTTGATGCTGATTGGGCTGGTGATCCAACTAATAAGCGATTTACAACATGCTATTATTTTTTATTAGGTGACTCTCTTAACTCCTGTTGTAGCAAGAAATAAATTGTTGTTGCTCAATCTAGTACAGAAGCCGAGTATCGAGCTCTAGCCAATGCAACACAATAACTTTTATGTCTTTGTAGGTTATTAGCTAACATGAGTGTCATCCACTTGGCCACTACCACTTCCATACTGTGATAATATTATTGCTATTCAAATCGCTCTTAATAATACTTTTCATGACACATTGAGACTAGTTGTCACTTTATTCGCCAACACATCATTTGACTCACATTATATTTGTCCGTTAACTATCGATATCTTCCCCAAATCACATATTTTGCCACCTTGAATTTGAGGGAGATGTTAGAATGTTTGAGTTGCTCTCCAAGTTAGCTCATTCCCCAAGACAAACGGCTTGTTCTCCTTGTTGGTAGCTCTTTCACGTGTATATATATAGATATATAGATATGTAAAATATCATTCATTTATTTTGTTATCGCATTCCCTTTATATTCTTTTTCAATATATATGAATCTCTATTTTTCAGTGTTCTAACAACAACCATTATATTAAATAATACAAATTCAATATTAGTTCATATCAAATTCAATAGATTGAATTGAGTTGGCATTAATTAAAAGACAAAAAATTCAAGAGAAAAAAAAATTAAGTGACTATTTCAAGAACAATCTTTTCAAAAAATTAATAGAATTAAAACAAAATATATACATGCTAATGTTAAAAAGGTAAAATATTATTTATTTTATTTTTATTTTTTCAAAGAGAGAAACAAACAAAAAAAGTTGCAAATCGACCTAAAAAAACAGATGGTCAAGAACTTGATCAAACGACTATTTATTTATTTATTTATTTCCTCTCTTTGTTTTTGGGTTTGATTAAATAAAGAAATTAGCTCACATACGACAAGAATACGGCAGTCCTGCATGCAATTGCATGGAAAGTTCTATGTCACAACATGTTGGTTCAGTTATGCCCTACGTAAGTTTGCATTTATTCCTTTGATCCTTCCTCGAAGTTTCTTTGCGTACTATTTTTAAAGGCATGTTTGGTTTATAATTTATAATTAAAAAACTAGTTTTCTGCTATGTGAAAATAGGTTTTCGATCATAAAGAGACCATTTGGCAATTGTAAAATAGTTTTTAAATTTTGAAAAATAGTTTTAAAAACATATTTTTGGAAGAAAAAAAATAAAAAATAAAAATTTAATTTATGTAAATATATTTTAAAAAAAAAAGAAAAAGGAACACCATTTTATATTGTGTTATAATTTTAAAACAGAGATAGTGTAATTCGTTGATAATTTTTAAAAAGTTGTGAGGAGATTGAAAGAATTTTTGAACAAATAAATTAAAATAAATTTTTGAACCAAAAATAATAAATTAAAATAAATTGATAATTAGTATATTTCTTGTTAATTTACGAATACTCAATGCATATTTTAAGTATTTAAAGAAAAAACAGTTTTTAAATTATTTATACCAAACATATTCGAACCAATATGAATATCTTTGTTGGCAAAAAAAAATCCAAACCCAAATTTTTCAAGAAAAAATTTACTTCACAATATAATTAATCTTTTTTGCTATTTTTATTTAATTTTTTTGGAAAACAAAAAATTAAAATTGTAGCCAAACACGACCTTAACTGATTCATCTTTCTTAATATACTTTATTGACTTGGAGGCCTCCTAAGTCTATCTCTTGGCTTTATATTCTCTCTCTCAAGCTCGAAGGCGGTGGAATATCGGAATTCGCCAATTTTTTTTTTATTTTTAATTCAAAATAGAATCCTTCGATCACCGGCAAACTTTGGCCCCTTTTTGCTTCCGGTTAACTACTTCAACGCAAGTTTCAGTTTATCTTTTTTCTTTTCATGCATAGCGTGGATTTTGAAATAATTTCATATATTTTTTATTTGATTATTTAAATTTATTTTTATATTTATTTTGTTTGAGTGAATGTTTTTATTTGTTAGTGTGATTTGTATGGTTTTTTATTTTTGTGGGTAAACTATTTATTATTTGGAGCGTTGGAAATATTTATTTATCTATTTATTTTGTTATATTTATTTTCAATTAATATTATTAATATTTTAGTTTTTGTTGTTCAAGTTGAGAGTATTATTAAATATTTGATGGAACAACGAAATTTTAGTTCACACAACTTTAACTTTGAAGAGATGTACGTGGTAAAATTCTTTTTTTTTTTTAATTTGTATTATAACTAGAGAAATATCATATTTTAGTAAAATTATGTGCAATTATTTTGATTTTTTTTAATAATTATTATTATTAAGTGTTAAAAACCCTTATTGTATATGATGTTGTGTTAAATAGTGATTTGGTATAAAAGTTATTATTATATTAATATATGCATATGGGCCTAGTCCATTAGGTTAATATATGTAAATGAGTTTAGCCCATTAGGTTAAAACTCTAACCGTAGGGTTTCCCTAGCCTTCTATAAATATCTCTATTGTAAATCTCCGTCATTGTACTTTTCCCTAATATCAATACAATTACTTTATGCTCTCCATTCCATCTCTCAATTATTTTAACATAGTATCAAGAGTCAATTCTTCTTGGCCATGTTTCTACTAAATTTTTCCTAACCCTAATCGTTTCAAGTTTGCCGCCGCGCCGCTGCCCATCTTGTTTTCATCATTTAACAACCCAACATCTTATTCAACATCACAATCAAACTCGTTTAGTCAAAACGAGTTCAACGACATCAAAATCACCACCATCGGGGTTCTCACACGCCATCTCAAGCCACCACAGGTCGGCGACATTTGCTGATTTATATAGGCCTCACTGTCGCTCTAATATCAACATTCATCATATCATCATCTTCTTCTTGAAGAGACAATTCCAAAACCACCTAAATCATCGCAATCAAAGTCTCCACGCACCTTCACACCCCACCGACAGTCCCACTGACACTGTCAACTTCGTTGACTCCCACAGAATTCAATATCAACCCAAATTTATCATATATCATACCATTAAAAGAATTTAGTTGAGACGATTCCAGTGACATCAAAATAACCTCCATACAACATTGGACGTGCTCGCATGCGCCTTCTGAAAATTCTGCCTCTCCGTCGTTGTAAGACCATGCGCCGTAGACCGGTTTCGTGTTTTCTATTGATAGGTTCACCCGTTTTTAGACCGTTTCTCGAAATCTAACATCGGTTCTTGGCTAATTTTGGTGTTCAAAATCTATCAGTGGCCTTGATTTACTCAAATTCAGATTATACAATATTGTTAAAAGGGTAATTATGTCTTTCTAGTATTATTTAAGATTTCCCATATTATTTAGGGTTTCTTGTATTATTCCTTAATTACTATTATAAATAGAGAGAGAGAGAGAAACTAACACAATTGTTAAGCCGTCTCATTATTTCTTCACTCTTTTCTCTCTTTAATATGGTATCGAGAGCAGGTTATAGGATACTGATCATGTAGTTCTATTCAAACCATGATTTAACCTTTTTTTTTTCTTTTCTCCTTTCCTTCTTTCAAGAAAAAAAATAAAGACCCGTCTGCAAAACCCTAACCCATATTTCCAACCCACACCTCCTAGCCGCCTCAACTCTAGCTCATCATTGGAGCTTTGTCGGCCTTTGCCTGTGTCTCTCCAGCCGTTGATTGCCCAAATTTGAGACTCACGACCTTTGCTGCCCTATATTTGTCCAGATCTGATGGTAACACAAAGGTTTTGTTCGTAAGCCACCGTTCGTTTGATTGTCCAGATTTAAGAAATGTTTCTGGACCAGATCTAATGTCCCAAATATTCGTGAGTATTGTTCTGCTTATAATATTCTTCATTTAAGCCCTACAGTTGTTTGTGTTATTGGTTTGTTTTCCTTGTGCAAGTTGTTTGTTAATTGTTGTATTGGCGGGTACTAATGTCGACGACTACACCCCAACTTTTAACAATCCGCAAGTTAAATAGGACCAATTACTTACAATGGTCCAAAGTTGTACAAGCTTTTGTTACCGATTAAGGGCAACAAGATGGCCAATGAAGTTGTAGTAATGAATTTCGAGGTGGCCAAGGTGGCCATTGTCGTAGTCAAGATCGTCGATGCTCATTTTGTGGCAAGAAAAATCATACCCAAGATACATGTTGGTATAGAGTTGGTCGTACTCCTAAGTCCGTTCATGTGGCAACTTCTAATCAAATTGCTCCCGTTTCAACATCCAACTCTTTACTTCCCAAGATAATTTCTAATGACGAGTATGTTTAGTTCTTCTAATTTGAGGCGTCCAAACAGACATTTATCCCCATTACTTCACTAGCTTAACGAGGTAACCCTATTGCATGTCTTTCTTTTCATCCTTCCACCTCTATACCTTAGATCATAGACTCCGTTGCTACCGATCACATATCAGGTATTTCTTCTTTATTTATGCATGTTTAGTCATCTTTCTCATTGTCCCTTGTTACTGTTGCTGATGGTTCCACCATCTCTGTTCGTGGTATTAGCACTGTGGAACTTTCACCCTCTTTCTCTTTAGTAAGCTTACTTAACAACTTTATTATTCTGTTTACTTCTTTCTTGATTCTGTCATTATCCAGGATTTGAAAACACAGAAGACGATTGGCGTAGGGCGTGAGAAAAATGGCCTTTATTACTTTGACAATCACGACGAGACACTTGTTTTCCCACCCACTACTTGTCTTGCTGTTGCATCTGCCCACCAAATTTATTGTCGCCTAGGTCATCCATGTCTTGTCAATCTAAACGTACGTGTTCCTAGTTTATGTCATTTGTCCTCCTTAGATTGTGAATTTTGTCAGTTGGGAAAACATCATCGTACTTTATTTACTTCCCTAACTCAGTTTCGAGCATCGAGTCCTTTTAATTTAGTTCATTCAGATGTTTGGGGTCTTTCTCGTATTGCCTCTACATTAGGCTTTCATTATTTTATCACGTTTGTCGATGACTTCTCCAGGGTTACATGACTCTATTTAATGAAAGATCATTCTGAATTATTCTCTATTTTCTCTGCCTTTTTTGCTAAAATTAAAACTCAATTTAATTTGCCCGTGCGTATACTTCGTAGTAATAATACTTGAGAATATTTTTCTCAACCCTTTATTTCCTTCATATTATAGATTGGTATACTGCATCAGTCTTCTAGTCCTCACATACCATAGCAAAACGAAGTCGCCGAACGTAAGAATCGACATCTCTCTCTGATATTTGAGATGAATGTTCCCAAATACTTCTGGGCAGATGCAGTTCTTACATCTTACTTCTTGATCAATAGAATGTCATCTTCTACCCTGAATGGTAAAGTTCCTCATTCTATTGTTTTTCCCCGATCACCTTAGTTTGTTTTACCTCCCTGTATCTTTGGATGTGTCTGTTTTGTCCACCAATTGACTCCCGGTAAGGATAAGTTAAATCCCCATGCCATAAAATGTGTCTTCCTTGGTTATTCTCGCACAAGGGATATCGGTGTTATAGTACTTCTTTATGTCGCTCTTTCATTTGTGCATATGTCACATTCTTTGAGTCCACCCCTTATTTTGTTGTCTTATCCCCTCGGGATGATGTGGATATCACCCTTCCTTTACCAAGCCTCCCAGACCTGACACCGTCTTCTTCCACTCTAGAACCTGTCCTGCCTAGTCATCGTTCACCACCTTTGTAAGTATACTCTTGTCGCCAGAAAGTAGCTTCCGCCATCAAGCCTATCGTCTTTGTGTCTTAAAATTCTGCTTTAGTTCATCCATCCGTGTCTGACTTGGACATTCTTATTGTTGTTCGGAAGGGTAAGCGCACATGTACTCAACATCCTATTTCTAACTTTGTTTCATATGCACATCTATCTCCTTCATATTCATCTTTTGTTGTTTCTCTATCATTTGTTTCTATTCCTAAGTCTATCATAGAAGCTCTCACTCACCCTGGTTGGACGACTGCAATGAAAGAGAAAATGCTAACTCTACATCAAAATGGTACTTGGGATCTTGTCTCGCTTACGCCTGACAAAACAATAATTGGATATAAATGGGTGTATACAGTCAAAGTTCATCCAGATGGCACCATTGATCGACTCAAGGCTCATTTAGTTGCCAAAGATTACACTCAAGTATATGGTCTTGATTATTCAGAGACCTTTTCTCCGGTTGGCAAACTCGTTTCTGTTCACCTATTCATCTCTTTGTCTGCTACCTTTAATTGGTCGTTACATCAACTTGATATCAAGAATGCGTTCTTAAATGGAGATTTGATTGAGGAAGTGTACATGTAACAACCTTCTGGGTTTGTTGCTCAGGGGAAGTCTGGTTTGGTATGTCTTCTGAAAAAATCCATTTATGGCCTCAAACAGTCTCCTCGAGCATGGTTTAAGAGATTAGTGAAGTGGTCACTGAATTTTCTCTTCATTGTTGTGGAGTCGATCATTTTGTATTCTACAAGTACAGTAAAATTGGAAGAATATTGTTAATTGTGTATGTGGATGACATCGTGATTACTGGAGATGACCACTAAGGTATTTAGGAACTCAAAACGTTTTTGCATAGCAAGTTTCAAACTAAAGATTTGGGTCAATTGAAATATTTCTTGGGGATTGAAGTTGCTCGATCAAGTCAAGGTATTTAGCTGTGTCAGATGAAATATGTTTTTGATCTGTTAAGAGAAACAGGAATACTAGGAATTAAACCGATTGATTCACCTATGGATCCAAACAGCAAACTATTAGCAAATCAAAGTGTACCACTGACAGATTCAGCACAATATAGACGGTTAGTTGGGAAGTTGAACTACTTGATGGTTACTCGACCAGATATTTCTTTTACCGTGAGTGTTATCAGTCAGTTCTTGGATCGTCCCATGACTTATCTCTGGGATACAATGATTTATATTCTTCGATATCTAAAAGGTTGTCTAGGATGTGATTTGTTGTATCAGAACTTTAGTCACACTCAAATTAAGAGATATACAGATGCAGATTGGGTCGGATCTCCCTCGGATAGGAAGTCTACTACAGGGTATTATGTGTTTGTTGGAGGTAATCTCGTTTCTTGAAAAAGTAAAAAGCAGACAGCTGTGGCATCGTCAAGTACAGAATCGAAATATAGGGCGATTACCCATACCACTTGTGAGTTAACTTGGTTGAAACATCTGTTGGAAGAACTTGGATTCAAACACTCTTCATCGATGGATCTGATATGTGATAATCAAGCAGCACTCACACTGCATCCAACCTAATCTTCCATGAGAGAACAAAACACATTGAAGTTGATTACCACTTTATTCAAGAAAAAGTATTGCAGAATCAGATTGAGACTAAATATGTAAAATCAGTTGATTAGTTAACTGATTTAATCACTAAACCATTAGGGGGCTCAAGGATAAAGTATATTTGTAACAAATTAGGAGCATACAACATATATGCTCCAACTTAAGAGAGAGTGTTGAAAGGGAAATTATGTCTTTCTAATATTATTTAGGGTTTCTCATATTGTTTAGGGTTTCTTGTATTGTTCCCTAATTATTATTATAAATAGAAAGAGAGGTTAACACAATTGTTAGGTCGTCTCATTCTTTCCTCATTTTTTTCTCTCTTTAATAAGTATAATTCCTTATATATTGTTGATTTAATTCATCACGGTGATTTCACTGGTTCAAAAGCTCATCAATTGGTTCTTCAAGATTATAGATTGGTGCTTGGCTAATTTTGTTGTTTCAAATCTATTTGTGGCCTTCGTTTAATCAAATTTGGATCATAAATTATAGTTCCCTTTATATTATTGTTTCGGTTTATCGTTGAGATTTGATCGGTTCAACGGTTTATCAATCAGTTCTTCACGATTATAGACAGGTTCCTGGACTATTTCAATGTTCTGAATCCATTTATGGCCTCGATTTTTCTAAATTCATATAATTCAGTATATCATACAATATATTTTTTTTATATTAGTGATCCGGTTCAACAACGATGTCTGAGGGTTGCTCTTCTTCGATTGTTCTCAATGCCAAAGAGGGTTCGGATCCTACTTCCACTATTGTTACCATCTCTATTGTGGATATGGCTTTACTCTTCCACCAAATATTTTTCAAGAATGGTACAAACTTTTCCCCTTCCCTTCCACTTACTACAGGTAATTCTTATTAGTTATTTGATTTTGCCTATTGTAATCATATGACTTATGATCTCAACATCTTCTTATCCAAATTATCTACTATGAATACCCCTAGCATTCATATTACTGATAGTTCTCAAATGCGTGTTACTCATATTGGTCAAATTTCTATTTCGCATCTTTATATTCCTAACACGTATTTAATTCCAAAACTCACCTTAAATCTCTTATATGTTGGGCAATTCTGTGAATTTGGATTTGAAGTCAAATTTTTTAATAGTAGTTGTTGTGTACGGGATCCTCTAACAGGAGAAACCCTTAGGACTGATCGTAAAAGTGGACATCTATGTAAACTCAACAGTTTACACATTCTACCTCAAACCCTACCACCACCATCCCATGTCCTTTCATCAACCTATGCTATCTCACTACCACCACTACCTTTCTCATCCTCATCATCGTCATCCTCTTTATCTCCACCGCCACTATTGCTGATATCACTATCTTATATTTGGCATTCTCGATTAGGTTACACTTTACTAACCGATTCAAATCGCTTATCTCTAGCGGTCAGTTAGGTTTACTTCAGCATGAGTCATTCAATTATATCCATTACCAACTTGCAAAAGAATCAGCCCTACCTTTGAATGGGAGTTAGTCTATTTCTATTCCACCCCTTTGATATAATTCATTCTGATGTTTGGGGGCCCTCATGCCACAATGGGTGGTTCTCATTATTTTGTTATCTTTATGAATGATTATTCTCGATATACATGGTTATTTCTTATAAAAAATTAATCCAAACTATTCCAAAAACATTCTGAATTTTCTTTAATGGATCAAACCCAATTTTCTCAAAATATCAAAGTTTTTCGCTCAGATAATGCAATGGAATACAAGGATCGTGCTTTTCTCAACTTGTTTCACAAAAAATGTCACGTTCTCCCACCGCTCGTGTCTTGGTACATCCCAATAATATGGACAAGCCAAACACAAACATAGACATATTCTTAACACAATTCGTGTTCTTCTCATTTCTTCCTCCTACCCTAAGCACTTTTGGGGTGAGGCTTCCCTAACTGTAGTGTACACCATAAAATCGTGTTCCCTCTACAATAATTCAACACCAGTCTCTATTTGAACGTATTTTCGGTAAACCTCTCGATTACTCTGAACTAAAAATCTTTGGTTGCGCTTGTTTTGTTCTTCTCAAACCACATGAACACAATAAGTTGGAACCAAAGGCCCACTTATGCTGCTTTCTAGGATATGGTATTGAACATAAATGGTATTAGTATTGAGATCCCATCTCTAAAACTCTTTGTGTCTCTCGTCACGTCATTTTTTGGGAACAGTACGGTCCTTTGAAATATTAACCCTTAGTAACTTTAGATTATTTACTGATTCATCTCTTGAGTTATTCTTTGAGGATGCAGTTTTAGGTACTGTTGAGCCCACTCCAACACCACCAGTTGAGCCCAGTCTCGCACCTTCTGCTGAGTCCACTCCAGCATCACCACCACCGCTCTAACAGAGTAACTTATCCTCGTCCTTTATCTTACTGATTATCATTACTTTTCTACTATACTTAATATGCATGAGCCTCAATCCTATAAGGAGGTTAGTACTAATCTTATTTGGCATAAAGCAATAGACGAATAACTTTAGGACTTAGCCAGAACTCACACCTAGGATCTTGTTAACCTTCTCCCTAGGAAAACTCATATTGGATGCAAGTGAGTATTTAAGATCAAAACACTTTCTGATGGTTCTATTGAACACTATAAAGCCCGACTTATTGCCAAGTGATTTACTAAAGAATATAGCATTAACTACAAAGATAAATTTACTCCAGTGGCGAGGCTCACATCTGTCTGTACTTTTATTGCCGTCACCGTCATTCGAAAATGAAATCTCTTTCAGATGGATGTCAAAAATACATTTCTTATTGGTGATCTTCTGGACGAAATTTACATGCATACCTCCCTAGCCTAGTTGCTCCTCAACATAAAGTTTGTCACCTTTGCCGTGCCTTATATGGTTTAAAACAATCTCCACTTACTTGGTTCGCAAAATTCAGCACTACCATTCATCAGTTTGGGTTCACATTCAGTGCTCATGATTTGGCTTTGTTTCTTCGCCACACTAACAATTATATTATTATTATTTTATTATATGTGGATGACATAATTATTATTGGGGATGATTTACGTTGTATCTCTTATCTCAAAAAGTTTCTCAATGAACAATTTGAGATGAAAGATCTTAGTGTGTTTACCTATTTTTTTTGCCTCGAAGTCTCATTTAGTTCGGATGAATATTTCTCTCTCAGGCCAAATATGCCTCGGATTTTTTTTCCAATGTTGGCATCACTGACTCCACCACAGCCACTACTTTTCTAGAGTCGAATATCAGACTCACTCCACTAGATGGTTCACCTCTTTCGAATGCCACTATATATTGCAAATTGGTTAGAAGTTTAGTATACCTCACTGTTACTCGCCCATACATCGCCTATGTCGTCCATCAAGTCATTCCGTTCTTGACCACACCTCGGACCACTCATTACTCGGTTGTTCTTTGCATTCTTTGGTATGTCAAGGGTACCTTATTTCACGAACTTTATTTCTCAACCCAGTTTTTTCCTATCTTACAAGCTTATTCTGATGTCGATTAGGCTGGAGATCTTATCGACAAACGCTCAACCATTAGCTATTATTTTTTCTTAGGCAACACTCTTGTTTCTTAGCGCAATAAGAAATAAATTGTGGTTTCCCACTCCAGTACTGAATCTGAATATCGTGTCATCGCTAATGCAACACAAGAACTAGGTGACATGAGAATATCTTCTCCTATTACCACTATTTTACATTATGACAATAGGAGTGTTATTCAGATCGCCCACAATGATATCTTCCATGAGCATAGAAAATAGATCGACACTGATTGTCACTTCATCCGTCACCACATTTTCCAGAATATTGTTCGTCTACAATCCATTAGTTCAGTCGATCAGACAATAGATATTTTCCCTAAGACTTATTCACCTGGACGTTTTCACACTCTGGTTTTCAAATTCAAGTTCACGTCTCATTTATCGCCTTAAGTTTGAGGGAGATGTTAATATATTAATATATGTTTATGATTTTGGCTCATTAGGTTAAAACCCTAATCATAGGATTTCTCTAATCTCTTATAAATATCTCTATTGTAAATTTTCGTCATTGTACTTTTTTTCACTATCAATATGATTGTTTCATATTCTCCATTCCATCTCTCAATTTTTTTAACTGGAGTTTTTTAGTGTTGCAATTTTAATTGCATATAATTTGAATTTTAAAGAGGTAGTCAATGGGGATTGCAAACGACAATTTGAGAGTTGTATCAATGAGATGATACACGAGGCTGATTAATAGGGGTTGTAAATGTAGTAATGGGGATTGATTTGAGGTTTAAGGGTTGAGATAAATGAAAAAGAGTGACTGTTGGCTTTGGACACATACTTTACTTTACATCAAAGCTTTGTATATATATATTTACCAAAAATAGATAAATATAATAATATAATAATTCTTTATAAAAGTAAAGTTTCGTTCAACTTCCATCCCTAATGACCTGGAAAGTTCTCAAAAATATTTAAAGGCCATTTTATGTGAAAAATTGGCATTGAAGAGAGGTGCATTGTGCTTTATAAGGGGAGGTTTAGTTCATCTCTATTGCAAAGAGTATGGGCTTACAGCTTGTTAGTGATTTTGGTATGTACTTGGCGCTTCTTCTCTCTCATATCTCTCTCCACCTTTTCTTTCTTTTTTTTGAATTATAAGAATTTAATTTAATAATATTACCGAGTTAAAATAGGTGACGAAGAAATTTGAACACAGCCAGCGTCACTAATTATTAATATTTTATCATAATAGTAAAAGATTTTAACACATTTTGTCACTTTTCTTTTTCCTTCGTGAAACTACACTGACTTTAAATTACACGAAGCAAGGAACTTGATTTTAGAAAGTAAGTCATCACTGGCCGTGCATGGGAATGCTAGTGATAGTACAGTTTCTTATTTCGTCTAGTTAAATTGTTGTTTCGGTAACTTGCCTTTGAAATTTATAGCTATCGATTTTTTTTTTCAATAATGGGTATATAGGATGTCTTGGATTGTTGGATGTATGCCAGCAAGGCTATATATAATTGCTTAATTAAATATAATGAAAAATTACACCGGTAGTTCCTAAAGTTTGGAGATTTATCGTGTTAATTTTGTTTACGATGTTGTAATATTTTCAATCGAGTCCGTGAGATCACCATTTCGTGTCAATTTCGTCCCTCGGCCCAGCTTTCATCTGACGGAAAGTGTGACGTGACCTTTTTAGGAGGGAATGGGATCAGTCATTGTGGAAGAGGAGGCAATTGTCGATTTGTTGGTGAAATGGGTTTTCTTCATTTGCCCCCCAAAAAATAGAAGTTTAGGGGTTTAACCAAAAAAAAAATGGAACACTACGGACTAAATTGACACAAATGAATTTTTAATATTTTTTGAAAAAACCAAAAACATAAATATATACCCATGCCATGCCATAAATAGGAATACAAAAAAAAAATTGAAATTATTTTGTGAATGCCTAATGGTTATATATATAGTGTCTCTTAGGTCTAATATAAAAAAAAAAAAAAAAATCATCCCAACATTTATAAAAAGAAAAAAAAAAATTAAAAAAAAAAAATAAAAAATATATATATATATGAGATATTGATTGTTCTTATTTGTGCAGGTTAAATTCTTTAACCTAGAAGCCAGTCTAGTTGTAAATCAATTGCTTACCTTATTCAGGTATGTATATCATAAATATATTTTTACTTTTTTTAATTTTAAAGTCTAATATTATTTTTTCATGTAAAAAATAATAATAACTTTCATGACGTACAGTAACTTTGAAATTTTTTATAGTATTTTTGTAACTGGAATTAGAAAATAACCAATATAATTTAAAATATTAAAATCTGAAATGGTAGACTATAACTAATTGCAGAGTTGACATTTCAGATCTCATCTCGGTCCCACAATTCAACTTAGAATTTGTACTTAAAAATTATATTATCAATCATATAATTATAACTTTATTCATTTTCCATAACTTCCCTCCATTTTTCTCCTACATTTGTGAGGAAAAAAATTTGTGTTTTTTCCATTCCATTTTATTTTCCTCTCATTTTATTCATATTTTGTTGTCATTATTTTAGAACAAATTTTTTGAAACAAAACAAGATTATTTTCTTCACATTTTTTTGCTTTTTCAAAAATAAAAAACAAAAATTTAAGAAAAAAAACATAAATCTCAAATTTTAACACATCAAAACCACTAAATATTTACCCAATTAAATAAAAGAGAAGCGAAAATAAGGTGAAAATAAGCCCACTATGTTCTAAGCACTAAGGCATTATTCATAATAGCATGCCCAAAAATTCTCCACAACTCTCAAGTGGGTAATCTTTTCGTAGACTTTCCGCTTCAAAATATCTTTCATTGCACCAAACAACCATCCCTCCTATCCTGCTAACAAATTCATATTTATATATACACACTTTCATGAAATTCTTAAATATATATATACACTAAGATCTCGTTTGTTAATATGGTTTTAGCTAGGGGAACTGTTCATTTTCTTATTAACCAGGGTTCGAATCTCCTGAAAATACTTCGAGAATTAAATCATGAATGCACCAAGCCGATGTAAAAGAGTGCACCCTTAAGATCGCTCAATAAGTGATAAATCAAGGTACTCATAAGTTGATACAGACACACCTTACTTTTAAAAAAAAAAACAGAAAAAAATATCGCTTATAACACAATTAAAACTGAATGTTTTATCAAATTAACTACATTTGAGAATAAAATTAAAAAATCACTTTAAAATCTATCATTTAAAAATTATTCAAAATTTTAAGTGATAGGTGTTTCACTTAATTTTTTAGCACTTATCACTTAATAAAATTTTCTACCAATGTTATAAAATGTCACGAAAAAAATTATATAAAAAAATTATTGATAGAGAAAATACCAAATTGAGAAAAAATAAAGAGAGAAATTTATAGAGAGAATAATATAGAAATATTAAATTGTAAAATTATTTTAAAAACAAAATTTTGTACAAAAATATTTTTTTTGAAGTTAAAAAAATTAAAAAATTGAATACTTATTATATTCATCTTAAAATTTTCACTTAAAATTTAAACATTATTAAACATCCACTATTTTTTTAAAAATAAAAATAAATAACACTCTCTAATACCTTTAAATAACTATATGGCTTTTACCCCATCAATCACACCAAAAAAAAATGATTATTTTTATTTTTGCGCATAAAAAGTGAAATAACTTATGAAATAAAATAAATTATTTTTGCATATCTCTCCTATAACTTATGAAATAAAATAAATTATTTAAAATTAAAAAAAAAAAAAAAGACAAGGAAAATAAAGAGAAACCTTTTGATGATATAATGTGGTTAATTTGAGAGACAAAATCATTAATTAAATAATAAGTACACAACATTGTCCCCTTCGAAGCACATTTTGTGCCCATTACATTCTCTAAGGAATTAGTTCAATTTATTTAATATTTTTGTAATGATAAAGTATGCTTGGGGAGGGACATGCATTGAGTCTAATTCAGTTTATTAATTACAAAATAAAAACTAAAAATCAAATTCAATCTATATATTTTATAGTTAATTTTTAATTAACAATAAATTTCAATTATAACAAATCGCAAAATATATATATTTTTTTTTAAATTCAAAAAAGAATTTAAGATATATATATAGATACATCATATACTATATTATACTAATAGTGGAAATCAAAATTAAGAATGAACCACATTTCAAAACAAAATATCTATCTAATATCTTTATTCCTATTAAATCAATTGACAATATTTTCTTTTTCACTATTAATATTTTGACCCTAAATCTTCTATAAACTAATCACTTTTTATTTTTTTTTAAATATACATTTTCATCATTTTATTTTTTTAATAAAAATTAATTAGGATATTTAAAATTTCATATACTCCTCTTTTAATTTATATAAATTTTAAGTGAATCCCTAAAAAAAATTATCATTAAAAAAATGTTGTATATTTTTTGTTATATAGATTAAGAATCAAAATTAAAATATTAAAATATTTTTTTTTTCTAAATTCGAATATTACACGGGTCTAAAACTAAAACTAAAGTATTATTTCAAATGAAAAATCAACACCTTTCATTTATTACCAACGCAGGCCCCGGCATGCGACCATTATTTCCTTGCTTTTAATCCAATTATACCATTTCTTTTGAAAAATATGGACAAAAAATAAAAATAAAAATAAAATAAGTCCATAGTTACTCAATTTTACTTGGTAAATAGTAACAGATATCTCACATTATCTATCATATAAAACAGCTTGCTATATATTTTCTTAATATATTTTAGGAACAAATTTACTATTTCCCTCTATATTTTTCATTCTTTAAAATTTTATTTTTTCTCCATCAAACCCGAACTAGTTTTAATGGACAAGTATTTAGGATACCTACTACTGGTTTACTTATTTTTCGAACTCTTTCCTTTTTTTTTCTTTTTTTTTTTTAAATTCAAAATAGTCTAAATTCTATTTTATTTTATTTTTCTTATTTCTCTATTTTTTTTATATTTTATGATATATACAATAAAATAAGAAAGAGTATAGTTTTAAAAGATATTTTGAAGATATTTTTCAAACGTATTTTTAGGGACATATTCAATGGAGCACATCTTTCCAATTCTCTCCATCTTCAATAGATAATATCCAAATACTCCACTGCTCTCTTATTTATTTTTCAAGTCTTTTTTGTTTATGTTTTAATTCAAAACAACCTAAATTTTATCATTTTTTTTATTTTTATTTTATATTTATTTTGGGATTTGTGTAATAAAATATGAAAAAGTAATATTTTAAAGAGCTAATATTAGTCATTCGATTCAAAAATAAATGGAAAATTTGAGAAAAAATAAATAAATTCTCATTCAAACAGAAATAAGATGTGCCTCCTCATTATCTATATATCGACCTTTATCAAAAAGGTATTCAAACTCTCTCCTCTTAGTTATTTTAAGCCTTTTTTCTTACTTTTTTTTATTTTCTTATTTTTTAAAATAAAAATAAAAATATTGTTGGAGAAATTATTGGATAATCCTGAAAATAAGTCGCTTCTAATTTTGTTTTTGCAATTTTTTTCTTCTTTACGTTTTAGTCTTTAAGTTAATATATTGAATAATTATTTAACTTTTCAATTAATATCAACTAAACGCTAAATTCTTAATATCAAGTATGTAAGTTGAAAATAAATTTCTCTAAAATAATAATTTTTTTTTTAAAAAAGTAAAAGGTTAGATAGGGGACTTCATAATAGGATCATCAATATTATTTAATTTTTTGTTCGGTGTACAAAATATTGTATCTACTTTATATTTATTCTTCTGGCACTTATTTGCATGCGTCGGGGTATAACTATTATTTTTTTCCTAACAATTTGCAAAACCGTTTATGCATAGTGATTAATTTTCTTCTTAACAACTAGCAAAATAATTTATTACATATATATTATATAATAGAATATAAAAGGGAGTAGGTTGAAACTATATTCTCAAAATATATTTTTGTATACAATATTCTGTTGAATATTATAATTGATCTTTTTGCTTCATTGCGTAGATATTAATTTATTTATTTTATAAATTAAGGTTATAGTTTTTAGTTTGTATCTTTCAGCACGAGTTATACACTAATCTATACTATATATTATTTCAAGGCAATTCAGACATTTCCCTGAATCCCCTGGTTGTTTCGTATGTATTTCAACCTTTTTATAACTTCTATCTAAACCTCTTATATTGCTTTGAACCTATTCCGAACCTATATCTGTGTAACAACCTAGTTTCCCAATACCGTTACTTGGTTTCTTCCTTTTATTTTTACGAAAAAATAGAGGTAAAAAACAAACAACTCTACCACCACGTTTCCGCCACGCCACAATGATAAATAAAATAATAATAGACATGATATCGTTTTATTATTACCCAAACAATAATAAATATAAACTAACTGTCAACTGACATAAATTTTTAAATACCAAAGTAATCCCTAAAAATTTTAAAGTAAAAATTAAATAACACAATAGGTCCTATTATTTTCTAAATATTCTAAAATGCAATTAAAAACATGCACATACAAAAGTTAGGTCTTACAATCTGTATTTACATTAAAAAAAATTATAAATTCAAAACCTAATTACGAACACGTATTTAAGTCAACAAGAGTTAAAAAAGTAGACAACATGGACAATATTAACAAAATCATATTTAAAAAAACATTAAAAAAAAAAAAAAAAGGATAATCAAACACATATTTCAAAAAATAATGTAAAAGAAAAAAAAAATCAAAATATAGAAGATAAACCATATCTTTGGTTGAATGACTTTCAAAATTTGATAAATTTTAGTAAAAATTCCAGCCTATCCCCACCAAAAATATTAACATATAAAAGAAACACCACAAATACTTTGACTCATCGTAGGCATAGCGTGAGAAAATATTTGAATTCATCACAAAGTTATATCTGTCTTTGCTTGTTTCCTCTTTATTTTTGGGTAAGATTTGTTGATTTTTACATTTTTTTCCTACGATTCATTAAGTTTGATTTTTAATAGTTAATGACAATTTTTTATAGGTAATATTTGTCTCTACTTTTTTTATTCTTCTTCTAATATAAGTAATATTAATTAATTTTTTATTGGATTCGTTAAGTTCAGTATTTATTAAAATCATTGTTTTATATTATATTTTATTTTTTTGATTCATTAAGTTCAATATTTGTTAAGCTTTTTTTTTTTTTACAAATAATATCTTCTCTATGTTTTGTTGATTCTTCTTCATATTCGATACTATTAATTGATTTCTATTTATCTATTCGATTCTTTAAGTTCAATGTTAATTTTTTTAGAATTTTTTTTTTTAAAGGTAAGACTTGTTATCCTCTTTGTTACTCTTCTTCATATTTGAATAGGGGTCAAATATGCATGTAGATCTATAAATCTACCCAAGAGGAAAGGTGAATTGGGTAAATTGTCTTTTACCCGCTATTACTTTTCACTTTTCATTATCACTTTATCTTCCTTCGTTTCAAAAATCTACATTGTATTTACTTTTACTTCTGAATAAAATAAGAATTTCACTTTTATTCGTTTAAATTAACGAAATATGTTAAAAATTGATGAAATCCATCTAATTTTTTAATCTAAATAGATAATATGCCTCTAGAAGTTCTTCAACTTGTTTAAATATAATATTTTTTTTTTTTTTAAATTAAAAAAAATGAGAATATGGCACTTTCTCTCTTTGTCAAAAGATTTATTCATTTGTATCCAAACTTTAATTCCATTCATGCCACAAGTTGCCTAACCTTTAAGATTCATATATTAAACTTGAAGGAAAATATTGAAAATTCCATGTAGTATCCCTTCAATGAGATGTGAATATTTTATACCATGGAATAAAATTGTTGTCAAATATTATAATTAAGTATTATATCTTAATTTTAGATAGAACACTCATTAAATATGAAAATCTATACTTAATTGTCATTTAATTTATGAATTGTTATTTTACAATAATCTAATTTTGGGATTGGTGTATTTCGATGTTAGGTTTTAAAAATTAAAAATATCAAAATTAGTTAATTATTTTGAGTGTATTTTTCTTGTGTAATTAGAGTAAAATGTAATAAAATTTTAATTGAAATTAATTAATATACTTTTTCAACCAAACAACGTGTAAAATTAATTAAACCATATTAAATGGAAAGATTATATAACTCAATTCATTCAAATTAAGATCGGTAATAAATCTAACGAAAATTTCATCCACAATACTACTTTATATATTTATATGTTTTATATATAAAAGTAGAAATCAATGGTTGAGAATGAATCACAATCAAGTATTATTAATCTCTCCAAACATATTCCTCTTTTAAAATGAAGGGTTAAGATTTAACCAAATCTCATAATAACTTTAGTTATTATCTTCTCTCTCTTTTATTTTCACTTTCTATATAACAATAGAAATAATAATAACCACTACTTATTGTTCATTATTATAATAATGATATAAAAAAATTAGGTATAAAATTAATAACCTCTCACTCTATATTTTCACTATGTGTATAATGAAAATTAGGTAATATTGAGATTAATCAAGTAAAATATAAATAATATTAGTTATAGCACTTTCTAGCTTGACACCTTCTCTTTTATTATATATATATATATATATATATATATATATATATATATATATATATATATATATGCATTTTGTATAACCTTTATTTTTCTATTTTTGTTTCATTTTTTTCCTAAATATATATTTTAAATTTTGTTCTTTTATTTTTTATATGTGGGTTTTGATAGTGTGCGAAATTGCACTAATTAATTGAAGCAGTCAAAAAATAAATACAATAAATAAATATTTTACATTTACAGACCAAACACCCCTCAATTGTTAGATTTCTTATTGTTTGATAATTAACACTCAATCAATCTTACTGGCTTAATATTTTTGTACCTTAATTGTTCAAACATTAGTTATACTAGCAAATAATGTACCGACATCATTTATATTAGTTCAAATATTAATTAGCACGAATGTACGATTTATTAATAAAAATATAATAACTAAATCAAAATGTAAAAAAAATAAAAAAATTATAGATAATTATATCTAAGTGTGAAAAAAAAAAACTACCGATAGCCCGTGCATAGTGCGGGCATACAATCTAATAGGAAAAACTAAAATTGAAAATCTAATCATTGGACCTAGGGATGTCAATGGTTCGATTTCGGTTCGGTTTCATATAAAACCAAAACCAAAATCATTAGACATATACCAAACAAACCCATCAATTTTTTTAAACGGTTTTAAAACCGAACCATTTAAATTTATATAAAACCAAAATGAAAACTGCGAAACCGTGAAACCATTTAAGATTTTTTAATTTTATAAAAAGCCAAAACCAAAACCAAAATCAAAAACTGCGGACCGTTGTTTTTTTTTTTTTTTTTTATATATATAAACACAAATATAACTAAAATATAAAACATAAATTTCAAAAAATAAAACCAAACCACAAAACTATTAATTGTTACAATAAACATTTCTAGCCGTAATTAAAATTCAACTATACTTAAAATAAACGATTGTAACCATAATTGTTAACAATAATATATATATATATATATATATATATATATATATATATATATATATTTGGGATTAAACTGTAAATATATAAAAAGTTAGATATATATGTCGTAAAAATATATTTAAAATATCGGTTTCGCGGTTCGGTTTCATGGTTCTGTTTCGTGATTACTATCCCAAAACCAAAATCAAAATCGTTTTGGTTGCTAATTTCAAAAGCAAAACCAAAGCCAAACCATTTAGTCGGTTTTCAAAACCTGACCATTCGGTGTGGTTTCTCTCGGTTACCCATCAGTTCGGGTTTTTTTTCATCCCTACTTGCACTGAAGGAGAACTCAACCAAATCAATCTTTTTGCTCCTATTCATCGTGAACAATTTGTCATTTTCCTCAATTAATGTTCACAAAATTTATTTTTCTAAATTTTTCTCTCTTTTAACATTTTATTTAAATAAATTTTAAATGATAAATAAAAAAAAACTATAAATGTCTATTATTTTTAATAAATGTGATATTAAATTAGACAAAATAATTATATTTTCTATTTTATTCTCTCTTGATATGATTTTTTTTGTTCATAGCCATTAATAAAATTTATAATTATAATAAGTACTAGCACAAAAGTACTAAACAGACCCTGTAATGGCACGAGCATTTGTGCACTGAGGTGTCCTTTTAACAAGTATTAAACAACAAAAAATGGAAGCTATTATATTGGTTAAAAAATAAACATTAAAAACACAATTAAAAAATTGAAAATAAATAATAATCTTTAATATTTAAAGCTTATTTATTTCTCCTCTTTTAACATTTTATTTAAATAAACTTAAATATTATTTATAATCAATATAGTGAGTGTATTTAATTATTATTTATTGTTAATATAATAGATTGAATAAATTTTATCGTTGTAAGTTTTTCAAATGACTAGGGACATCATTGAAACTAACCCATATAGTTCATCTTTATTTTTATTATAATTAATTATATATGACTTATCTCTTTCTCGTTTTCTCTCTGTCGTATCATTTAATAAAATTATCTCTCTCCATCTGTTAATTATACATATAAAATTTATTAAATTTCATTTGGACAAAAGAGTATTCCAATAGTTTTTAACAAAATAATATAAACTATTAAATAATATAAAAAAAAAAGACCTCTTATATTATTTTAAAACTATTACCTAAAAACATGAAGTAAAACAATTGAAAAATCTCTCTAGGAATTGTTTATTTAATATTTAAAATAAATAAATATTGGTCAATGTTAATAATTTTAGAGGTCGACATTAATAGTTTTCTAGGTTATGTTTTTAACATTTCTCAATAAATTTATTTTTTTCTATATAAAATGTATAAGATATAAAATTAAACGATTAATTGTATCTACGTACAATACTCAAATAATATTTTTTTTCTAGACCCGCATAAATATGCGGGTCTAAAACTGGTATAAATTAAAAACAAAAGCCTATATTTGAGAATGAATGGGGAATAAGAACATACATCTCTCTCTCTCTACTTTTTTTTTTTTTTTAATGAGTTTGACAAAAACATACATTAATGCATAGTGAAATTAATACATAATTTAATAACGCATTTATTGCATTATCTTTTCATAGTGAAATATAATATTGCATATAATTGAATTAATAAAATTTAGGGTAATTAATTTTTTAGTCTTCTATAGAGACCCAATAGAGAAAAAAGACTCCCTTATATGAACAATTAAGTTTTCAGACCCCACCAAATTTTTAGAAAAAAGTCCTTTATTATGGTCCTCCCTATTAACATTTATTTACAAGTCTGTCATTTTGTCATTATGCAATAAGACAAATTTGAACAATAAAGGATGTTAACGTTAACGTAATTTGTTCAAGTAAATACCACTTACCTATATTACAATATTACATTGGGATTGATGCTAACGTTGTTGAATTCATTTTTTTTTTTTGTTAACGCATCATCTCTCAATCTTTCTGTTTGTGCATTATGTTAACGTTAACTCATTTTATCACCAAACGTATTGTATATTTTTTTTCTTGAATATTTATCATATTTTTGTGTGTGTGTTAACGTTAATGTATTTTTTTGTGTGTGTTTCATATTACCGTCTCTTTTATTATTTGTTTTGTGTGCATTAACGTTAATGTTAGTTGTATTAATGTTAATGCAAATATAACCTAGCACATTAATTTAATTGCGTTAACGTTAACGCGATTACAACCCAACACATTTAATTTTATTGCGTTAACGTTAACACAATTACAATCTAGCACACTTAACTTAATTGTGTTAACGTTAACGCAATTACAAACTTAATACATTTAATTGTGTTAACGCTCAACTTTAAAGAGTGAGTGAGCTTAGAGTGAGAGAGAGAGAGAGAGGGTAAGTGATAGTTAATATAAATAAGAAAGAGAGTTTGTTCAGGGGTACATGTGTCATTTTAGTGTTGTTTTTGTTTTTTTTGAGGACTAAAAACTTAATTAATTGTACTATTCGATCTAAATCCTAACCAAATATATGAAAAAGATTTTTTTCTCAATGATCTCTCTATGGAGGACTATATAATAAAAAACTCTAAAATTTATAATAAACTTAAACAATAGAATTTTAAATACACATATTTAGACTACAATTTACTTAAGTAATACATTAATAAAATAAACAATTCAAATTAAATAATAAATCATATGCACTAAAAAATGTTGAATTCTATAAAAATTCAATATCCCGTGCATAATGCGAGTATAAATTAGTACTACTTTATAGTGAAACGAAAGATTTCTCATACCTAAAGACACTATATCAATTTTCAAATTTGTAAGTATAAAAAAATAATAAATAATAAAAATTAGACATATTTTACATTTGAGACATTTTTTATCATTGAATTAGATATGTAAGGGACGAGATTAAGTAATTTCATAAGACATTTTTGACCCTTTGATTAAGATCAAATTGATGGATCATGAGACTCTCAACAAATAACAACTATCTCTAACCGTTGATTTATATTTTGTTGCAAAACTAAAATAACGAACTCTCAACAAAATATCTTTTTATGACAAATGTATTCGAACTAACAATTGGATATTCATCATTAATATATTGATTGAAATTAGTTAGTGCATCTAGACACGAGGTATACACTAGTATATATATAAAATTGAAAATGTATAAAAATGTAATTAAATTCAATTGTTTTGTAAGTGGAGGTATGAACTTTTTAGATATAAATTTTTCTTCAAATTAATTTCAATCGGTTAATAAAAATATATTTTAAAAAATCACTCTCATTTATTAATATATTTAAGTCCTTTAAGACACGGTTAACAAACTAGAAGTTCATAATAAAAAATTGCAGTCGACATGAATTTTGAGGGAATAAAGTGTGAAATAAATTTAAAGATATTCTCATTCGATTTGAATTAAATAATTAAATTTTATCATAAATTAAAATATCTTTGTACACTTATAGGTGGTCGAAGTATTCGAATGTCCTGTATGATTCACCTGTAAACTTTCAACTCAGGACAGAAAACAACTAAAATTACAATTTTGGTCCTTCAACTTATGAGGATTATTTTATGGGGCCCTTAACTTAAATCTCAACAATTATAGTCCTCAAACTTTTTTGAAAAAACTTAAATGGTCTTCCGATAAATATAGGGAATAAATAATTTGCAATATTTTATAATAATAACATTTTGTTCTCCTAATGCCAGAACCGTTCAAATTAGCGCCTATAATTAACAAAATGCTATTTTCATGAAAAAATTTAGAGGACCATAATTGTTGATTTCTCAAGTTGGAGGGCCACATAAAATAATTTTTAAAAATTGGCGATGTGTCGAGGCAAAAATATAATTAATAAAAAATATGGGGTATAATATGTAAATATTTGACAACGAAAAAGAAGAAGAAAGAAGGTCGCAGAAGTCTTCCTTCCATATGATGCAAGATGACCCCCCTAATTTTTTAATGTGTCCTCTGTGCATGTTGTCCACCTGTCTAAAATTAGAATGTGATGCCGAGACAACGTGGCGACCCTTTTGTTTGTTGGACGCAGGCAAGACGCGTTACTTCATAACAAGGGGAGAATCAAATCACGACCAACCAAACAACCGCTAAGATGTCGGTATTACTGTTACATTAAATAATCAAAAGTTTTAAAATGTATCAACATTATGTTAAAAAATTTGTGGTAAAATATGTAATTTAGCTAAAATCAATAAGCTATTTCCTCCTCCTCATATTCTTTTTTGGTTTACTCACCATCATCTCCACATCAACACAGGATATCAGACAAATCTCGTTCGTAATTTCGTGGTTGTTTCTCCTAATAAATATTTTTTCTCAGGTTCGAATCTCTGACCTTATAGATGCCCCTTAACTGCTTGCCGCTTGAGCCAGTTGGTTCCTTCCCATATATTTTTTATTTATAAAATTGCCCCTTAAGCTTTTAATAAATGAGAACAAACATAATAAAATACCAATTTTTTTGAAATAATCAAAGAATAAATAATAAATTATAAAATTAATCATAATGAAATCAAGATGACAAAATCAAATCATTTTTGAGAGTGGCTAATCTAGTGAATACATGTGTAAAGGTTCACTAAAAAAATATCTTAAGAAAGTAGAATAAATTATGATTATCTTCAATAACACTGGCCACAAATCACAATATCATTAATATTTTAGCAAAATTTTCCTTTTGCTAATTTCTCAAAAATAAAAAATGATTTTTTTTTTTAAAAAAAGTTGAGTTTCTAATTTTACTGAGATTGCTTTCTTATCACATTTTCTTGACAAAAATATTTGTGTAACATATTTTTCTTATTTTTAATTTCTCTCATTTTTTTATTTTTCAAATACTTTTTTTTGAATTTTATTTTTTAGATTTTTACTTTTGATTTTTCTACAAATACTATGCCAAAAAATTAAAACAAAAGAAATAAAAATATAGAATAAAAAAACGAGAGAGAGAGAGTAAAAAATATAAAATAAAATAAAAAATAAAAAATACTGTGTTGTGGGGTATTTTTTTTGTACAAAATATCATGGAATAACCAAACCAAAAAGGTTAAAAATATCATTTGTATAGCCTATAGGTCCAAGATATTATAAAATGATAAAAGGAGTAATTAATTTATTATGGAAGCATTTCCCAAAAATAGGGTTTTCCTTGTTCTGGACGCAAAACACCTCTTCAATCAAAAATAGAAGAGAGAGAAAAATTAAAAAAAATACCCACGAGAAATGAGCCGTTTCACTCACTTTCTCCAAGCTCCTTCCGCGAAATTTCCTCGAACTTCCATTGCAATATCCCAAGCCCCTCTCTGATCATCAAAACAGGGCACTGTGAAATCTTCTTCCCAGGTTCGCTTTCCAATCCTTTTCCTGTTTTCATCGTAATTGTTTCGCGTATAATAATATTATTTCTTTTTCTGTTTTCCCTTGGTATTCGCGTTTTGAGTTGTTCATTCTGGAGTTGGAGGATTGCTTTGTCGTATATGACTGAAAAAACCCTAGTGTTGATACTTCTCTCATTGCACATTGTTGTGTTCTTGAAGAAAAATCAAATATACTTCTCCATATGTATGATAATATACAGATTGTTGTGAAATCAAACGGTGTCATCTCTCCTGCGACAGTGTTTCTGAGGAACGATGACAGAAGAGCTTAAGGGATCGCCGTACAGGCGGTACCGGAGTAATGACTTGGAGACCGGCGGAAATCGCCGCGACGGCGATGATTCGGATTTCTCGGACGAGGGAGGTTGCGACCCGTTCGATATTGTCAGGACCAAGAGTGCTCCAATCGACCGCTTGAAGAGATGGAGAGTGAGTCTCTTAGCTTGCCTCTGCATTTCTCATTTTCACACACGCTAATTGTTGTATTTGTATTTGATTGGTTTATCGTCTTATTTATCGTTTTTAATTTATATTGTGAATTTGGGGGCGTTCTATGAATTTAATTTTCAACTACGCACATAAACTATATGATTTGGGTGTTTTTTTAATTGATTTATCAGTGTATGTGCATATGCTCTTCCTCTGTATAGATGTATTGTTGATTTGGTGTAGATTGAGGTGGGGAAAGTATTTTTTTTTTGGGATGAAACTTGGGGAAATGATATAATCCTTTGTTTTTGTTTCTGAAATGTTTGTTTAAAATGACTCCACAAATTATAGGGTTTGCAGCTACTTTTCAGGAAAATTTGGTCTGAACATTTTTCGTGAAATATGTACAATTTGTGTTCATATATGGTATTCTTTTTTTTAAAAAATTGCCCAGTGTGTGTGTGTTAATTTGTTTATTTTTGTATTGAAGCTCGAACCCAGCACCTGTGTGTTGCCTTTCCGACCTGTGGTCTCACCCAGGAAGGATTTATGAAAAATATAACACATCATTTATATTTTTTTTAAAAGAATAAAACTCGTGGGGCGCCTTCTCTACTGGGTGGAGCTATATTATCCATGTTGATTTTTCCCACATAGTCTGATGCCTTGTTTTCGTGGATTAGTATTTGGACAATTATTATATAACTCTTCCACAATTTCACTCTATTATTTTGACGTGTCTTTATGTAAGCATCATATTGTTCCTTAATCTTTCCTTGTTCATATCAAAGTGACAGTAGTTTGTAATAGCATGTTCTGTTGATTGAGTGAAAAACATTTGTTGAGTGATTGAGGAGGATTGTGAAAACATAGATGGAAATATTAATTAGAGTGTCATATTCATGTAACTTGTTGAAAAGTAATATGATAAATGCTGCAGTTAATTGATGTCAATGAGTTTTATACATAATGAGCTTTTCAACAAGTAAAAATATATACACAAGAGATACATGTAAAAGAGGAGCATTTAGTTGCATTATTTAAATCGAGTAATTTGGTTATCTCTGATGGGTGTCTACTTCCTTGGTGATTGTTTTGATAGAAGATACATATCTTATATACTTTTGCCTGCAAGAGAAAAACATCAGATTTTTGTTTCATCCGTTTGAGCATGTTTGCATTTTGAATAATATATATTTATTAAATTGTACAAGTTTTCTTGCGTTTTTAAATGCGATATTTTTAGGTGCTTGGTCTCGTTGTGCTCGACTGACAAAGCACTATTCTATGCCTTTTCTTGTCCCAAATGATGAGCGGACTATTGAAGCTTCTACCCAAGAAGCATTGGTGCATGTATTAGATGAAAACAAACTATCATGACATTTTTAAGGTTAAAAATTGCAATACACACATGCGTGCACACACTCTGTTGCCTCTATTGATATCAGTCCAACATCTTTTTTAAAGCCAGTCTGATTTTTCCCTTTTATTGTAGTTGTGATTTTGATGCGTATATTCATGCCAGTTCAAACAATTTTTTGTTCTTGGGTTGTGGCTTTGAGGTTATACTAATTTGAGCTTTGGCTTTTAGCAAGCAGCACTAGTTTTAAATGCTTCTCGGCGGTTTCGGTACACCCTGGACTTGAAAAAGGATGAAGAAAAGAGGAAGGCCTTGACTAAGATTAGGACACATGCACAAGTTATACGGGTAATGTTATCTATCAACCTGAACGTCCATGCATTTGATGTTGTCATATCTATTTTCTAATATATAGTTCTTATTCGCTTAGGCGGCCTATCTTTTCCAAGAAGCTGGCAAACAAGATGCTGGTAGTTCTCTCATCAATCATTATCCTCTCCTTACCTGAATGTTCCTCATTTTTATGATATTGTTTAGCCTTTCATTTTCTGATTATGCCTACATTAAGAGGCAGAGTAAGCTTATGCTACTGAACGATAACTTTCTTGTGTCTCTCTGTTATGATTTTTATTCACATTAAACTTTGTGGTTTACTAGTACCATTGACTTCATACAACATTTAAAATTTATTACTCTGTTTGGATAGAAAAAAACTTTTATCCTTGTCCAACCTATATTATTTGTGCTTTATGTTTCCGTGGAGTTCCAGTATTTTTTTATATTTATGCGAGTTCCAAGTTAGGCCAAGCTTATTCGCCATTTCTCCTACATGTCGATGATACTAGTTTTGGTCTCTTTGTTTGTATTATCTTGGTTTGTCAGTTACAATGTCTTGTAGTTAAATAGAAGAAGCCGATTTATTTGGTTACTTAATTAAAAAAAAAAAGAAATAGAAAAAAGAAGAATCCAAGTATGTACTGGAAAGAGATTCTAGGAGTGGCCTAGTGGTAAGGCCTAATCCAATCTAGCCCGGCGGTCTGGGGTTTAATTCTCTCTAGGTGCATGAGTGGGAAAAAAAAACACTTACCCAGCGAAAGAGAAAAAAAAAAAAAAAAGAAAAGGAAAACACCACGGGTTTTATGATTAATAGCACACTTGCGTGGATAAAAGAAAAAATCAATGCATATCTCAATTCCAACTAATTTTGTATGTGGCACAGCTATATTTTGGGCAGCTGTTATTTCTTATCAATATTGGAAATCATAGTTGTATGTTCTTTGTATTTTATTCTAGGCTTATTTTGTCATAAATGATCAGCCACCTGTACTTGTAACTGTAAGGGCATGTTTCATTACCACATCTGGGTGGAGTATTCCTTATGCATCGATCAGAATTTTGTAGCTGTCAGTTAGTTCAAAGTTTATCCTTGTCATTATTAACTCTGATAGTGGATTACATGTTTGTTTCACTGGTTCCCTTCCTCTTTGTTTCAGAAGCCCCAAAAGTACCTCCTACTGCAACTCCTGTTGGTGATTTTGGTATTTCACAAGAGGAACTTACTGCATTGAGTAGGGGACAAGACCCTTCTGCGCTGCAACAATATGGAGGGGCAAGTCTATTACTATTGATGATTTTGTTGCTCATTTTTCTTCTGTATTTCAATCTTCATTCCATATTTTGTTTTCTTTTGGCATTTGCATCAGGTGCGAGGTATAGGGGAAATGCTGAAAACAAATCTTGACAAGGGGATAACTGAAAATGAGATTGATGTGGTAAAGCGAAAGAATACATTTGGATCCAACACATATCCTCGGAAAAAAGCAAGGAGTTTTTGGGTATCTATTGCTAAGATTTCAGCTTAATGGCAACATGAGCAATTTAAATTTTTTGTTCCTTGTAAAAAAATGCTGGCTGGGTGTAAGTTTAAATTTGTACTGTGCTTGAACAGAGGTTTCTTTGGGAAGCTTGCAAAGATACGACCTTGGTAATCTTGATGGTAGCCGCAGCTGCCTCATTGGGCCTAGGTATTAAGTCGGAGGTGGGTTTTAAGCTGACTGTATTTTATTTATACGCTTGTTTATTAGTGCATGCTGAAGCCATTTTTTACCTTTATCTTATATTTATATATTGTCTTAGGGTCTTTTTCCCTTTCCGAACAAGTTATTTGTTATATAGTCTGATGCAATGCCATTCTTTCTTTTGGTTATATGGTTGGTGATTTGAGACAAGTGGATTTCCTTTTCGCGGACATTGATTTACTTCGTAGTGTAGACAAAGAATGAGTTCTAATTGGAAGCATAGTTGACTTTGAGCTCCCTGAAAATTTACTAGAGTTTTTTCATTTTTTACTACGGCATCATATCTGGATGTAAATCTAAAGATTCTTTGGTTCAACCTCTGCGTGATAGGGAAACGTGTTTATGAACTTTTAAAGTAATTTGGATAGGACGTATTTGTGTATTCTTTGCTCATTTGATTAATTCTTTGTTCAAGTTGCAATCTGTTGGGTATCAACTGGAAGGGGGACAATAAGATTGGTATTATTTCCCCTATATTCTTAACTAACGTTGTATTGGATTGCTAAAGAAATTAGTTGTGTTTGTGTGTAATGTTGATTCACTTGTATAAAAACATTGGAGAGCATGTGGTTCGGGTAGTAAGTTAGTAGCGACCGAAACATGAATATCTAAATGATTATGAGTCTATGCCACGAGAAAGTTATGTTTTCCTTTATGTAGTTGACCTAGAAATTGTCTGCTCTAAAATAATACATACTTTGATCTTTTAATTGTTTTGTATATATATGAAAAGCATTGCTATGCTTTGTACCGTGCTTGACCAAAGTCCTTGTATATTTTTCTTCCCTTATGGTTTACGTGTAGATATTTCTTTTTTACGCTACCTGCATTCCATCTGTACTTGATGTTCTCTTGTGCTACAGTTTTAGATGAATTTGTTTTAACCTTTTTTATGTTGACCATTTTGGTTTCTGCTTACCTTTCTGTAACTGACCCTTGCACATTTACCTTTGAGAACTCAAATTATGTACACATTCAATTCTCTTACATTTTCTTGTAGGGTATTAAAGAAGGATGGTATGATGGGGGAAGTATTTTTTTGGCTGTCATCATAGTTATAGCTGTCACAGGTATCAAAACGAATAAATTTTGACCTTTTCGGCATGCATTTTTTCATATGCTCCAGGTCTGAATGCTTGAACTGTTGTTTTCTTAGGTTATGGTAGCCATGAGGTGTGTATTATGGATTTATTTATTGGCTCCTCACAAATTTTAAATGTGACCTCTATAATATTTTACCTGGTGATATGATATACTCATATATTCTAGAGGTGAAACTAGGACATTCTTCAGCGAAGAAAAGATAAATTGGCAGTTTTGTACCCTTCTTTTTTCTATCTTTATTTCCTTTTTATTGTTGGAAACTGACAAGTTTGCATAAATGTGACTTGCTGCCTTGGTCACATATTGATCCTTCTATGTTTTGCACCATTGATGTTGACGCCACTATGTCTTGGTCTATAGTTAAATGGTCCTTAGTGTGCAAATTTTGACATGTTCTTGCATCATTTCTCTTTTCCTTGTTAGAGCAGTTGATTCTCTTCTTTGATTCCTTCTCTCTCTTCCATTTTATGACCATATTCTATCCTGCATAACAGGCTATTTCTGCTTGATTTTATTCGTCTCAATTCCTTACAGTGGTGGGGTTTGGTACTTCGTAAGAAGCAGGAGATATATCTTGTTTCTTCTTCTAATGAATCGATTCTTTTTGCAGCTATAAGTGATTATAAACAATCCCTTCAATTCCAAAGCTTAAATGAGGAGAAGCAGAATATACTTTTGGAGGTACGTCTTCTACACTTTTGAAGTGGTAACATTTTTAATTGGTTGCCTTTTATCCTTATGTTTGCAAACAAATATTCAGGTAGCTAGAGGTGGCAGAAGAGTGAAGGTTTCAATATTCGATATTGTTGTTGGCGATGTGGTGCCTCTTAAGATTGGTGATCAGGTTGAGATTGTTGTAATTATTTATGCACTTTGTGTTAAAAGTTTTTATAGCTAAATTGATTAAATCCCAAGTCCTTTCCCAGGTCCCTGCCGATGGAATTTTAATCGCCGGTCACTCTCTTGCAATTGATGAATCCAGTATGACTGGGGAAAGCAAGATTGTAAGTTTTACTATGTATTCCACTTTGTGAAATTTTGAACTATGATTGTTGAGTTTATCATTTGCCCAATCTGTGTTCATGGTAGGTTCACAAGGATTCGAAATCACCGTTCTTAATGTCTGGATGCAAAGTAGCAGATGGTTATGGCACTATGCTGGTAAGCTTTTTATACTTTCTTCTTGTCTGATCTCACAACCTTGGGTCTGTCTCACACCGTTATTTGCATTGATGTTTTCCAGCCTAAAAAATAGAATAAAAAAAAAAAAATTAATTGGTGAAAGTAGGCTGACATGTTCAAAATTGAGATCTCATTTAGATTTTTTTTCCTAGTATGTGCAGTAGGGGCTATTTACATTTCACGCTAGATTTTGAGGCGTGTGCAATTTATTCCTGGCAACAAAAAATTAAGCATATAACCAAACTGCACTTCAGAATATGTGCAACTTAACATATTTTTAACAAAAAAGAATGATGTGATATATTGGCCCTCATTTTTCCCAAGTTGAATTTAATGGTCCTCTGGAACTCCCGGAACTGTTCCCACACCTTCTCCGAGCCTTGCTTCTCTCTCTCTTCCACATAATCTGCCGTTGCCCTCCCTGCTTTTAGCTTAAATCCGATGAGGGTTCATGAATATTACTACTGCTAGTGAACATAAGCTATTCAAAAATTGAGTTTATGAGCTATAACATACAAATCAGGTCATAAACACATACCTATATATGTATATGTACAGGGAGAGAGAGAAAGAAAGAAGTATAAAGAGAGAGGAAGGGAACACCACCGCCTTTGAGGCATTCGTTGCCATTATCCCCCCACCATCGGCAGCTAGGCGATAACGGTTCTCCAACATCCTCTGGCCTTCAGCAACCCGTGATGTCTCTTCCCTTCCCCAGCCTCCATGAGCCATGTCCTAAGACACTAACTTATTTTTAATAAATTAAAAATAGAGACAAAGAACACGAAGTTCTTTTAGGCATGAGAAATCGAAGTACATAATATTATATATTATATTTGTGTTACTCTAGATGTATATTGGATATTAGGCTATTTTCCTATGCTAACACCTGTCATTCTTTGCATTTGGGATGTTATTAGGTAACCGGTGTTGGCATAAACACAGAATGGGGATTGCTTATGGCTAGTATTGCAGAGGATAATGGTGAAGAGACACCATTGCAGGTTCTTAGTCAACCACTTTCTGGTGTTGAAATTGAGACAATATGTTTCTTGCACTTGAATGTGTCATTGATATGTACAGGTTCGACTAAACGGGGTTGCAACGTTTATTGGTATGGTCGGGCTGATAGTGGCGGTAGCTGTTTTGATAATCCTTGTGGTTAGGTAATTTATAACTTTGCTATCCCTTACCATTCTTTCTCTTGCCCTCACATTGATACTTTCTGTTACTAAATAGTTTGAAAATCTGTAGGTATTTTACTGGGCATAGCAGAAATTCGAATGGAAGCGTTCAATTCATTGCTGGAAGGACTAGTGTCAGTGATGCCATAGATGGATTTATAATGATTTTCACCGTTGCAGTACGTGTTTTGAAATTAAGAAATATTCTTCTATTGTTGGATTGCTACTTCTATCTTCCTGACTGATGTCGATTTTTCAGGTCACCATCGTGGTTGTTGCAGTGCCGGAAGGCCTTCCTTTAGCTGTAACCTTAACGTGAGCATGACCTTTTGTTGCTGATATTGTGTTTTAGTTTGACTAAGCATATGCATGACGCTGGTGAATGTATTTCTGCTTCATCTTACATTTTTCTTTTTTAAAATTTGTATGTACGTTTGTATTTCATATCAGATGTTTCCATTTTTCTTCTTTAGGTATTATTTTTATCAGGGAAGGTAATGTCTTTTATTAGGAGTTGCCTATCTTTGGGTGTTTTCTTCTCTCAAGAGTGCTCAGTCTCGTCTACCTTTCATATGTTTCTCAATGTGCATCATTATTCTCTTTTTTTGCGTCCTAATCTTCTTTAATGTCTTCTGCTTTTTAACAATTTCTTAGGCTTGCATACTCAATGAGGAAAATGATGAGAGACAAGGCCTTGGTACGTGTGATTGTTTTTCTTATTGGATGAAGTTCTTGGAACATGGATATTTGTATGCAAACATGCATGTATGTTTTTTAATGGTTTAATAATCATGAACGATTATCAGGTCAGGAGGCTTTCTGCTTGTGAAACTATGGGCTCTGCAACAACCATTTGTAGTGATAAAACCGGAACCTTAACTTTGAATCAGGTGGGTTATGCTGTATCTCTCGCTCATTTTGATGCATTGATGGGTAACGAACTTTGAGGGTGTTTACATTTTTTTCCCCTTGAGCAGATGACTGTGGTTGAAGCATATGTATGTGGGAAGAAAATTGACCCTGCCGACAATAAGGAAATGTTGCCTTCAAAGGTTACATCTCTGCTTATCGAAGGAATTGCACAGAACACGACTGGCAGTGTATTTACACCTGAGGTAAGAGGGAATTTTAATGAGGAGCTTGTTTTCATTTACATTACATTTCATCTTTGGTTCTTGAAGAGTTTTTGCAGTGGTGTTTTAGTATTTGATTGCTGTAATTTTGGAAAATATTCAGCTTTTTTATTTTGTTTAACTTGTGTATTGACGTGTCTTAGATGAAGTCATCTCCAAATATTTAAAATAAAAATAAACATAGAGCTTGTTGTGCTCATTGCGGAAGTAATTTATATTTGAGCAAATTGAGTTAATTCATTATGGTGTCTTGTGACGTTCATGTTTTCGTGGCAATCATGATATGCTTCTATGTAGAGAATTTAGCTCATAATATATATCAGCTTTCAAAATTCAGGTCCAATGTTATAACCATCTAAATGCCGTTAGAGATACTCTCTCTCTTACCCTTTAATTGCACTCTCTTGGGTCCTGGAGCATCTTTCTGCATCCATTATGAATGTTTTCTTACAGGGAGCTGGGGATGTTGAAGTTACTGGATCACCGACGGAAAAGGCCATTCTCCATTGGGCCGTGAAAGTAATTTTCTGATTTTTTCTTTTCAATCACATGATTTATTTTTCAATTTATTTATTTGATTTGGTATTTGTTTTTGTAGCTTGGGATGAATTTTGATGCTGTCAGATCACAGTCTACAATTATCCATGCTTTTCCTTTCAACTCAGAGAAAAAACGAGGGGGCGTTGCAGTGAAACAGGTGATAAGACTAAAACTTTGATTTGTTGCAGCCGATCTCAAATTTTAGTTGTCCTTTACCGATTATTATGGTGAAAGTGACAACATATTCTAAAGTTTCTCCTCATTGTCATATTGAAACGAGTCAAACGACAAATGTTAATTGTATGCTTCCAAGTGATAGATTTCACATTTCAAGTGGTTCAAAAAATGTAAATTTATTGGATGAAATGTTATATAATGGGTGATCAAAATGTAATCTGAAAGTAAGCCATAAGACCTGTGGACTAATTGGATTATGGTAATTAATGATTAGGGTATACCCAAGCAATCACCCACAGAACCTGGAGGAACTTAAATAATCTTATCTGAAACTGCAATTCACTTGCTGGGGTCTATTGCATGAGTATTAGTATCTTGTTGATCATGGATTATGGGGGTTAAGGGATTTGTCATCAAGACTATCCCCAGAGAAAAAAATCGGTGTGATTGACTTTTTAGCAAACTTAGGGTATGAGAGTGGGGAGGAATGTAAATTGCTTTTTAATCATCCGGAGGACCTGGAAAACCTTAATTTGGCTGAGATGAGATTGAAGGCCTTTGATAGGTGCCCGTAGTCTCCGTTTTTGTTGTTCTACACCCGAAAAAAAAGAAGAAAAGTATCATGTTGATCAAATATCCTTTCTTGTCATGCATAAACTGTAAGATTTGAAGGCTTACCTCTGGTACCTGGATGGTTGAACTATTTATTTGTCTGATAAAACTGTATTACTTTTATTCCTATGTGTTGTACTTGAATTAAGACTAAAATTGCATTTTCTTATAGGAATGTTAAAATAGCTTTCATATTATTTACGCTGTTCCTCTGGAGTTCGAGAACACAACATTGTTATGCACCCATTTCACATGTTAGGGTACTGGTGTAACTAACACCTCATCTGATGCGACTCTGAGTGCCTAACCCGGACTTTCAGATTTATGGGAAGTAAGGAGGGATAGAACAAAGAAGACACTGAACTCAAATAAAATGAAGACGATGAACAACTCAAGAATAGATTCGAAGAAATCCGCCAATAACAAATTCGATTTCGAAAATGAAATCGAGAACAAAATCGTTGTTCGATTTCGAAAACAAAATCGAGATTTCGAAATCGATTTCGAACCCTATTTCGATTTCGAAATCGAAATCGATTTTGGTTTTACTTTGAGAATCACAGACGAACGCAACGGCGACAGTGTTCAGGGGCGAAGAAGCAAGATGATGACGAAGAAGGTGTTCGCCATCGCCATCGAACCCTATTGCCATCGCCAAACACAAACGACGTTCCAATCGAACTTATTGTTCGATTTCAATTTCGAAAATGAAATTGAAATCAATCGAAACCCTTTTGAAAGGGTTTCGATTGATTTCGATTTCGTTTTCGAAATCAATCGAAACCCTATTTTGATTTTGAACTTGAACGCGACGGCGATAGCGATGGAGGACGGAGAAGAAGCAGACGATGACGACGATGAAGAAGCAGACGACGGCGACGTTCTGGAAGCGTTGAATGAGAAGAAAAAACAAGAAAAAAGAAGGAAAACAAAAAGAGAAAGGGAAGGATTTGTCAAATTCAACCTCTCCCAAAATCATTTCCAAATCCTTCCATTCACTCTCCAAAGGATTTGACAAATTCCTCTTTCCTAAATTCCAAACACACCCAAACAAGGAATTTATTAAAAAATGATTTTGAAATTCCTTAACTAAATGAAATCCCTCCTATAAATCCCTTACCCAAACACAAGGTAGTAGTTTAGTATACATAGGAATCTATAAAGATATTTATTGCTCGCAATGTCAGTCCCACGAACAGAATAAATACCATTAGATGATATGGGGTTAGTCCGAGCATCGGCCCCTGTCCCAAAATAATTGTGCTCGTCTTTATGAGATGTTCCTAAATTTATTCTTGCCCTTTAAGTCCTTGGTAACATTTATTTTATTTACTTGAGAGGTTACAAGCTTGACAATGAAATGTATGTAAGTTAGGTATATGCCTTTTGAGTTTGTGAATCAACTTAAAGAGTGACGTTGGAAATAATTTGTTTTGAGCCGATGGGGTAATTGGATGCTTATTGACTCCTTGACGAGCTTATATCAGCTATTTTTTTTTGTATTATCATTAGCTGAAAAGTCGCAATCACTTTAGAACTGTTGTGTCATGAATATTTGGAACTGCAATCGGTTAATATTTTATTGGTATTACGTTATCCTTACTCAAAATTCTTTTCCTACATGTTACAGGCAGATTCAGACGTTCGAATACATTGGAAAGGGGCTGCTGAGATAGTTTTAGCTTCTTGCACAAGATACCTTGGTCCAGATGAGCAATTAATTCCGATGGATGATGATAAGGTTTGAGGAAATTCTCTCCCTGAGATAAATAACCTTCTGGGTTTGTTGACCAGAATGATTTTCTTTTTAGATTCTAAATGCGTATAACAACTCAAAGCATTAGAGATTATGAATTCATGCTTTATTTTCAGTTAGTTTCTTCACTTTTCTTGAAGAATGTGACCCTGGACACAAAATCCGCCTGTCAGAAATGAGTTCATTCGGGAAAAAGTCGAGACATGGAGGCTTTAACTGGGAGTGATGTCTTTTCAATTTATTGCTTTTTTGGTTGTTTTAACTTATTAGACTAGCTTTATACAGCGGGCTATCGGGACGCTGCTAAGGATTTAGATAAAAAATTGTTCGGGTATTCAAACAATACACTAGTCAAAGTTCATTGTGATGGTCCAACCTTTTTCTTTCCAGCCTTGAAGGTTGCTGGACGATGGTCAAACGAGCCTATAAGTGGCTTTATTGCAGCCCTTGCCCGCTTAAAAATCATTGAAGAGTTTTAAATTCAACTATTTACATTCAATTCTTAACAATATGCTTGAAGCGGACAATGTGATTGATTTTTAGGTACTTAAATTTCCATTTTATGAATTCATTCATTTATTTTATTGGAAGTTAAGCACGAGGGCATGAAGAGGTAGCCTATCTTTCTATTGAGTAGCTTCCAAGTATTAAACTAATGAAATGTTTTACATTGATATATCACATGTATATAGTGATGGCAGTCTCCAAAATTTTCAAATTGAGGTAGCTCGTGTTATGTTGTCCAGTTGTCACTTTTTGGAAAGGCAATCGAAGATATGGCAGCAAGAAGTTTGCGTTGTGTTGCTATTGCCTATAGACCATGTGAAGCAAAAAATATTCCGGCTAGCGAGGATGACCTGGATAGTTGGGAATTACCTCAGGATGACCTTATTCTGCTTGGTATTGTTGGTCTAAAGGTACTTAAGAATCAAGTATTATTTTTCTTCTTTTAGGATGTGTTGTCCACATAAAATGTGAGTTGGAATTTTAATTATTGTTAGCTTGACAAATAACTATAATTTGAACTTAGAGTTAAATTATTTGCAAATAACAGCATTAGTCTGATGTATGTACATGATTCGAGAATGATGTTAATACACTTGTAATAGGATTAGGTGCTATATCTGCATTATGTAACATCATCAATAATAATTAAAAATAATAGCATATCTTGTAACGTCTGCTATCTTTATTTTTTCCTTAGATAATTTTTTTTTCCATCTTATTCTGAAATATATTAACCTTGATTTGATGGTTGAAAAATTTCACATATTCCTCTTTGTGATGTAGGATCCTTGTCGGCCAAGCGTTAAAAGTGCAGTTCAGTTATGCATAAAGGCTGGTGTTAAGGTAGATTTTGATACTTACTGAATTTTCCTTGATTTGTTTTTTTGAATTATGAAGCTTCTGTGCTGCTTTCAGCTCTGTTTAATGTTCCAAGTTTTGGCAGGTAACTTTGATTTTCAATGTTAATTGCACGACATTCTGTTAAAGAAAAATAAAATTATTCCTTTTCTCCTCTTTGGGAATTGTGTTAATTTTTCTTCTTGGAAATTGGCAATTCATAGTAATGTTGTAAAAGGCATTCATGGGGCTTCCCCAGAGGCGGGGTGGTCCTAAATTGCCCTGGAGCAATGAGGGGGGCTATTTTCCAGCTGGGCCCAGATGCTGTGGGCACCCAACTTCACCCCGGGCGAAGTTTGACAGGGCTTACACCAATATGTTTCCACTGCAGAAAAAATCAGGATAGACAAAACATGATATTGCACTTGTTTGATGTGTTCGTCTTCGTTCTTTTCGTTTCACCTGTGCCAGACCTCGAAGGTTGGAGGTGCGACCAAGGTTTGGGATTGCAGAAGTTATCATTCAGATTAGGAAGTAATGGTCGATGGCGGTGGAAATAGGAGAACTAGGGTTAAATCATGCGGTTATTTTATTTTTTATTTGGAAATAAAACAGTTCTCCCTTATATATATATATATATATTTTTTTTTTAAATTAATGAAGGAGAATTTTTGAGTCTTTGACTAGAATTTAAGAAAGATTATTACTTGTTAGAGAATGAATAATAAAAGAAAGAATAATATTTAATAGCATCCCTAAATAGGTTGGCTTCATATGGAAAATAGATTTTCAATTAAATTACTATTTATGATTCATAACTTTTGTCATTTTATGATTTTATCCACATTTATTTTTCATATATATATTCTTTTTATTTATCTCTAATATTTTTTAATCATATATAATGTTTTTAAAATATAAAAAATTTATGTATCGTGGGGCTTACGCCCCACTCCTCAAGGCTTACGCCTTGCCCCGAACAGGTCAAAACGCCCCGCGCAAGGCCCTCTGCCTTTTACAACACTGATTCATAGTCCGCAAGATAGATGGATCCGAGAAAATGGTGTCTTATCTCATTGATAGCTGTTATTTTACTGTTGCTATTTCATCATGATCTTGACTGTTGACTATAGTTTAATGGGTTTAAAGTTGTGCTTTGCCATTCAGTGTCTAGTGGGTCGCCAAGCAACTAAGTATTAGAATTGATGATGTTGTCTGAAGGATGAAAATGGAAAATGCTTTGAAATTTTGTTGCTTTTGGTTTCAGTAGATAGTATTTGTATGTCATTAACACTGCTCCAAGATTCCAATCTCAGTTTTTTTTTTTCAACATATAATTACGATGTGGTGTATATCATATCATATGCTTGTGTAGCTTGTCATAATTTGCATTTTTAACGATCGCTTTCTATATATTTTGTTATCTTTGATGTAATGAACCAAGGGAAATAATATTTAATTTGACTAGGTGCGTATGGTCACTGGCGACAATCTTCAAACAGCAAGGGCAATAGCTTTAGAATGCGGGATACTAGGGTCTGATGCAGATGCTACTGAGCCGAATCTCATTGAAGGAAAGGCCTTCCGTGTCTTGTCTGAAGTGCAGCGACAGGAAGTTGCTGAAAAGATATCGGTATGAACTATATGCCTGTTCCATGTTCCATTTTCTTTGTATGCACTTGAAATTGAAGGGGGAAAGTGGTTTACTTGTTGAGATATGGTTTTTGTTTGATATATAGGTTATGGGAAGGTCATCTCCTAATGACAAGCTCTTGCTGGTGCAAGCATTGAGGAAGAAGGGTCATGTTGTCGCCGTAACTGGAGATGGAACTAATGATGCACCTGCATTACATGAGGTCTGATAGTGTCAGAATTTTGTCATTTTTTTGTAGAAATATGTAGACTTGTTCTAACTTGCATGATTTAAGTAATTGTGATCCATCGTGTCGCTCAGAAAAAAAGTGACTTTATCATGTTAATTAAGTTTTCAAGTTGACCACGAATTCTATGAAACCAAACATTTAACAACTGCAAGCAAGTAATTCCATGATAGATCGCATAATGGCAGGCCTTAATGGGTTTATTGGGCCACTGATCTGTGTTAATGAAGTTCAGTTTTAATTTGTTCGGGTCTCATTTCTTCTCTAGTCAGTTTTAGTACTGTCCTTTTATTATTATATTACTTCTTCTCTATCTTAATCATGTTTTCCTGTGCCTACTATCTGAAATGAATTGTTCTTGTAGGCTGATATTGGTCTTGCTATGGGTATACAAGGAACAGAAGTTGCAAAAGAAAGTTCTGATATCATCATATTAGATGATAATTTTGCTTCTGTTGTCAAGGTAAGATTGTTATTAGCATGCTGGTTGTATGAATGTCCATTAGTGCTGCTTTGTGATAGGCTCAAGTGGCGTTTGGTAACCGTTTCTGTTTCCATTCCAGCAGTGGGATGGGAATGGGATGAGAATTTTGTTTTCTTCTTGGGAGTAGAATCGCGTTTGGTAACGATAATTTTTTTTGTTTTGGGAAGAGAATTGTGTTTGGTAACGATTTTATTCTATTTTTTTTTCTTCTGTTTTGGCCGGACGGCAGTGGCGCCGTCGCCGGCGGCCGGCGACGGACGGACGGCTATGGCGCCGGCGATAGATGGGTAACAGTGGCCGGCGGCCGGAAAATTTTCCTCCCGGACGGTGACCGGCGACGGTTGCCGGAGATGGCTGGCGGCGGACAGTGGACGGCGGTCGGGAGGTGGATGAACAGTGACCATGTGTTTTGGAAATGGAATGGGAATAATGAGAAACAACTTTTTTTTGTTTCTCATTTCTTAAGAAAAAAGTGGGCACAATTCTTAAATGGGAATGAAATGGAAACAGAAACAAAAATTACCAAACACTATTCCCAAACAGAATTCTCAAAAATCTAGGAATGAGATGGGAATTTCTGGAATGAAAACGGTTACCAAACGGGGCCTTACTGTGTGCCCTTCTCCCGAAGACGAGAAAAAGGGAAAGTAATAGGGTGCTGAAGAACCATTTAATTAGAGTTTTGGGAAGCTAGCAATAGTATCAACAAATTTTTATGCATCCCCCCCCCCCCCCCCCCCCCCCCCCCCCCCTCCCCCCACAAACACACACAAAAAAAAAAAAAAAAAAAAAATAAAAACCCAAAAAAAAAAAAAGGTTCTGCTAACTTGCTTTTTTTTTTTTTTTCTTTTTTTCTTTTGGGTTTTGATTTAGACACACACGCAGTATACACCCCGTGCCTAAAGAGTCCTATTTTAATTCTATTCACTAATCTTAAATATCGTATTGTTAGTTTAAATACATTAAATAAAATGGCATTTTGTTGAGAGTTTGAGAGTTGTTTTTCAACAAGATCTAATTCAAGAAATGTCTACAACATTCAATGGTAAAAATGTCTCAAATGTAAAATATATCCTGATTTATTATATACATTTATATGTGTATATTATATGCTGCTTCTGGTTCAAGAAAAAAAATTTCTTTTAACTAGCACAAATGCAGTAGTATAGATTTTAATGAACAGGAACACGGGTTCTAGCTTGAAAACTTTGTTTGTTGATTGCATAGCGACGTTACAGTTTCCGACAATTTTCTGGCTGTTTGGAATCAGAGAGAGAATACTGAATACTTAAAGACTTTGGGAAATTGCTAAACCTATTGCCTGGAACTTGCAGGTTGTTCGTTGGGGGAGATCTGTCTATGCCAATATCCAGAAATTTATTCAGTTTCAGTTGACAGTTAATGTTGCGGCACTCATAATTAATGTTGTGGCCGCAGTTTCCTCTGGTGATGTCCCGTTAAATGCAGTGCAGGTTTGTTCTTCCATGCATATACATAATATACATATACAAATGCATGTGCATGTGCATGTACATAACATACATGTGTGTATATATACCTGGTGCTTTTCGGCGTGTTTTTATGTATAATGTATAATTTTCACTATGCTTGCTGTGCAGCTGCTTTGGGTAAATCTTATCATGGACACTCTTGGGGCCCTTGCGCTGGCAACTGAACCTCCAACAGACCACCTCATGGAAAGACCTCCAGTTGGCAGAAGGTGAGACATTAACTATATAACTATAATTAGTTAGGTGGCGGTTGGTTAGTGTTCCCACTTTTCTCAACCAACTAGGATGCGTTGGGTTGAGAATTCTGTTTCCTACTGAAAACAGAATTGCATTTGGTAACGACAATTTTTTTTTTGTACTGGGAACAGAATCACCTTTGGTAACGATATTATCCTAGAATTGCTTTCATAAACCAACCTTAGAATTGATTCAACCAAACCCCCAAATTCAACCAAAATCCCTAAATCAAGAATCAACCCTAGAATTGATTTCATGAAATTCAACCAAACCCCTAAATCAAGAACTAACCCTAAACCAAAATCAAGAACGAACCCTAAACCTAAACCAAAATCAAGAACCAAACCCTAAATCGATTTCGTTTTTCGATTTCGTGATGAAATAGAAATTGAAAAGCGAAATCGATTTCGAAATCGAAAATCGAAATAGAAATCGAACAGCGTTTTCGATTTCGAAATCGAAAATAGAAATGAAAATCGAAATCGAAAATCGATTTTGTGATGAAGGGGTTCAGCGATGAAATCGATTTCGTGATGAATTAGGGTTCAGCGATTTCGAAATCGAAATCGAAAATCGTTTTCGATTTTGATTTCGAAATCGAAAATAGAAATGAAAATCGAAATAAAAATTGAAATCGAAAATCGAAATGAGTAGACGAAGACGACGAAGAAGCGAGTTGATGAATAAGGAAGACGACAACGACGAGAGGAGGAGGAAGAACGATTGCGAGGAGAGGCGAGGACGAAGACGAAGAACACACAGGCGACGAAGACGAAGACAAAGACAAAGACACAGAGCTGGGAAGGGAAAAATGAAAAATAAAAAAGCTCTTGTTTTGAGCTAACAAAAGTCAAACAGGGTTTCAATAACAATTTAATTAATTCCGAGCGCGTCCTTTTTTTAGGTTGAGTTTTTTGGGCAAAAAAAAAAAAAAAAAAAAAGTTTTTTTTTTGTTTCTCATTTTCTTAGGATTTTGAGTTGGGTTGGGTTGAGTTTTGTGTTGCCAAACGTGTTCCCGAAAATCAATTTCAAAATTTTTGGGTTGGGTTGGAATGGAAACACTAACCAAACAGGGCCTTAGTGTTTTTGTTTTTTTGTTTCTACTTCCAATAAACTGAGATGGGATGGGATGAGAATTCTGTTCCATTCTGGAGTGTATTCCGGAAATAGAAACATGCTTGGTAACGACCATTCTCTTGAAATTGTTTCTTTTAAAATTATGAGAACAGAAACAAGAAATACGTTTGGTTGCAACATTTGTTCCTTTTTTTTTTTCCTTTAAATGTATGGTGGCCGGCAGGGTGGTAATGGGAATAGTTTTGTGAGAGTGAATAGGAATCAACATTTTTTTGTTTCTCAGATTCTTAAGGAATTCAGGAAATAGTCCCAAATTACTCCAAAAAAATTGGGAATTGAAATGTGTTTACCAAACGCGTTTCTGTACATTAATCCCAAAATTTTGGGAGCGGGAACAAGGATCAGGGAACAAAAACAGTAACCAAATGGGGCCATACCTCTTTTTATTTTCCAAAAATAACCTTTAGAGTTTTTTTTCCCCAAGTTAAATACCCTTCAATTTTATCGCAATTACTTTTGAACTGTTGGAATACATTTTCCCTTTTTTACATAATCAACTATAAGAATACCTTTTAGAAGTTTTTCATTGTTATTTGTCTTTTGCCTTTCCTCAGGGAACCCCTTATAACAAATATTATGTGGAGGAATCTTATTATACAGGTACTCAGATTGGTGACTAATTTTTTTTTTTCTTTTTCCTTCATAGTTTTTCGTTGTAAGTAATTGGAGGCTTGGAATTAGTTTTGGAAGTGAACTCATGAAATTTTTAAAATTTTTTGCATGCGGTACGTTCATTTCTAATTCAATTTCAAGGCTCCACTTCTATAAACCCAAACGCTATAATCACGTGACATTGGGACCTAAGTTCGAGAAACTCAAAGAACAACATTCCATATAGAAGGCTGGTGCAAATTTTGTTTGGTAGAAAAAGAACTGAAGATTAACGAAACATCATTAGTTTCTATCATTTCTATGCTTTGAGACGTTCGTTTTTGTGTTGGCTGAAAAACTTGCAGGCTCTTTATCAAGTGATTGTTCTCCTTATCCTTAATTTCCGGGGTAGAAGTCTCTTGGGTTTGGAGCATGACGTTAGTGAGCATGCTATTCAGGAGAGGAACACACTGATATTCAATGCCTTTGTCATTTGTCAGGTAATATAAATTATTTGTTTTACTTGGATTTTGGGTATTCATGTTTTTATTATCTATTATTTATTTATATTTTCAAAATTCAAATATTTCTGTTACATCATGTTTGGTTGAAGGGCAATGGAATGGAATCAAATTTTGAATGGGTCGTCCATTCAATTTAATTGATTCCATACCTGTCGAAATTCAATTCTATTACCTCCAACCAAACATGCCCTTAGGGCTTTAATTGAAATGGAACATGTCAAGGTTTAACTACCTGATTGTCTCTTCATTCGAATTTCAGATATTCAATGAATTTAATGCTCGAAAGCCCGATGAATTCAATGTGTTTAAAGGAGTCACCAAGAACCGCCTTTTCATGGGAATCGTGGGTCTAACTATTGTGCTCCAGGTCGGTCCCTCTCTCTCTCTCTCTCACACACACACACACAGAGACAAACTGTGGGTGCCCCCCCCCCCCCCCCCCAAAAAAAAAAAAAAAAAAAAAAAAAAACGAAAAGAAAATCATAAACGAAAAGAAAATCATTAACCCTTAGAAGACATTGGCTCATATATCTCTGTGGTTATCATCAGGTAATTATAATCTTGTTCCTTGGAAGGTTTACAGACACTGTCAGGCTTAGTTGGAAGTTGTGGCTTGTATCTATTGCCATTGGCTTAGTCAGGTCAGTCTACTTCTTTAGCATATTATTGAATAACTTCTAGTTGAATGATCCCTCCTCCTCCTTATTTAACCCTATTTAGTATCTTATGACCAGTATTAATATTGTATTGCTTGTGTTGTTTGTTTAGTGATTCTTTTTCTATTTTTTAGTTTCTATTCTCAAACAACTGGGAGCAGAAACTGAAACATGGGCATAAAAAGAATATGTTTTTGTCCTGCTCCCATCATTTTGTTCTAAAAATCTGGGATAACAACCGTTTGATAGTTGTTCTTTTTATGTAGTTTTTAGCTTTTAAGCATAAAAGAACTTAATTAAAAAGTAGTGTTTGTTTTGTCCTTTTAAAAAGTATTTCTGAAAATCAACAAAGTAAAATTATGATTCTAAGTACTTTTTCTGACGAGGATAATAGTTGTTTTGTTTCTTTCATTTTTTTATTATAAGAGATTGGTGGAGATCGATAGATTATGACATTTTCACCCACTTCTTTCAGTCACCCAATTTTGATTGTTTGTCTTTTGTTTTTTAAGTAAAAGTATTTTTGATTTTTCATTTTAAAGAAGTAATTTGAAAGAGAGTTACAAAACGGTACCTAAATTAGCGCCACTTCAGTTTCTATATTTTGTTAGAATGATGAATACTCCTCTTATTTCTATTTTTGGCTACTTTGTTTTGAGCAGTTGGCCTCTTGCCGTAATTGGGAAATTCATACCTGTCCCGGAAACACCCTTTGCTGAGCTCTTGCTGCGTAAATTTCGTCGACGTCGAAGTTCAAGGGGCAAGTAAATAAGTCAATTTATTTATTTTCTCCAAAAAAAAAAAAAAAAAAAATCCAATTTTTACGGAAAGGACATTTTTTTTTTCAATTTTTTTGGGTATCAACCTATTTAAGTTATTTTTTTTTTTCTCAGGCTCGAGCAGTAGGATGCAGACATAAGCCCCCCCCCCCCCCCCCAAAAAAAAAACCGGGCGAAAGTACTGATCTGTTTAACATTTTGCGGGTTTTTGTGGGTTTTCCGTTGTTTCCTTTTGTTTCTCAAAATTACAGGCTGACCTAAAAACATACCAAAAAAAAGACCACCTAACGACAGTTTTTTCACTTGTGATCGATACTTTCTATAGAAAGGATTTGCTAGTTTTTGCTTGTATCGAGCTGCAATGTTTATAAATTTGATTTACTGCACCTTCTGTTGGTGTAAATGGTACGTTTTTGTGCCTTGAAATGGTGTTCTGGTGCTGCTTTGGTTATTGCAATGCAATTTTATTTAAGCTTTGTTTTGTTGTGTCTGATTGCTGTTTCTTTTTGATCATAAATCAATGGTTCTTCTGTTTGGTTAATTAGTATCTTTATTTTTATATTCTTGAAATATTTGGATGGAAAGCAAAATATAGAATATATATGTTTTGTAGTAATTGTTCACGTTTATTTAAGCTTTGTTTTGTTGTGTCTGATTGCTGTTTCTTTTTGATCATAAATCAATGGTTCTTCTGTTTGGTTAATTAGTATCTTTATTTTTATATTCTTGAAATATTTGGATGGAAAGCAAAATATAGAATATATATGTTTTGTAGTAATTGTTCACGTCTCAATAATTTGTTCTGAATTTGAAAAATACATTGATTTGTTATCTTCTTTTCCAATCCAGCCTTGAGATGGAAGAGAGAGGAATCAAAAAGAATTTAAAGAAGAATTTACATGAGCTCAACTTTTAGATTTTATCTCTTCAACATTTCTTACATCACAAATGGTATTTTATTCTACTATTTATACAAGATTTGCATGCATATAGTCTGAATGATGAATTGCAATCTATATGACGAGCTAACAAATTTTATTCTCTAATTGCTGAGCTGGCATAAAAGATTCATCTGATGTGGTTGACATTTTGTTATCATCCTCCCTCAAGGTTAACATTGGAGATTGAATGGTAAGTTTGTTTCTTAGGTATTGAAACTGGTTGGTAGGAAGTCCTTTAGTTAGGATATCCGCCAACTGATCATGAGAGGAGATATGGGCTATCTGTATTGTCTTGCTTAGGACTTTCTTTCTTACAAAATGATAGTCTACCTCAATGTGCTTTTTCGAGCATGGAAGACAGGGTTAACAACCGAAGCTAAGGAAGATTGGTTATCACACCATAGGATAGGAGTAGAAAAATCTTGTATCTGTAAGTCTTTTAGGAGATAAGTCAACCACGTATTTTAGAAGTTGCTTGTTCCATTGCCATGTGTTCAGCTTCTGTTGAAGATCTAGACACAAAAGGTTGCTTCTTGGACGACCAGGACACCAGATTGTCTCCTAACAGTACACAATACCCTCCAATGCTATTTCTGTTCAATTGATCACTAGCACGAAAAGCTTATAGTTCAAGAGAACTTTGCTTGTATTGAAGGCTATAGGAATGTGTTCCCTTTAGATATCAAAGGATCCTTTTGACAACATCAAAGTGCTTGTATGTAGGAGGCTGTATGAACTGACATATTGAGTTAACTGCAAAGGAGATGTCTGGTCTGATTGTAGTTAGGTATTGCAAAGCCCTAACTATACTTCTGAACTTGGTAGGATCCTCATAGGGAACTTCATCATTAACTGAGGAAGCAACATTTTTGCTTATAGTAGGAGTATGAGCAGGTTTGCAATGAGCCATTCTAGACTTCTTAAGTAAATCAAAGCAGTACTTTGTTTGATGAAGCAGAATCTTTGTGGCATTATATTGCACCTCCAATCCCAAAAAATAGGACAATTTCCCCAAATCTTTCATTGCGAAAGCTTTATTCATTTGATTAACCAATTGAGCAATAGCTTGATTATTATCCCTAGTCACCAAGAAGTCATCAACTTAGAGAACAAATATTAGAATTCCTCCCTCAGTGTTCTTCACAAAGAGAGATGAATCGGCACTGCTAGTAACACAACCATAATTGTAAAGAAAACTATTCAATTTAGCGAACCAAGCACAAAGAGTTTGTTTAAGGCTATAGAGAAATTTTTGCAACTTGCAAACATGGACCAACTTTACCCTATGTCAAATTGATAATTATTTTCCAGCTCTACCCTCTGTTAAATATGCTCTCTCCAGTATTTTCCAATTTTACCCTCAGCCAAATATTCTAATTTAAGGTCACTAAATCATAGAGCATAGTTTTTGTTTCAATATTCAATAATGGCTACAAACATACCTGCTAAGCTCTTTTTTTTGGCCTCAAACTTGAGTGGCCTAATCAATGTCAAATTAGATACAACAAAGTACATGGTTTAGCGCACACAGGTGAAAAATGCATTAGATACAAGCAATTTATTTGACTATGCGATTGGAAAAACACCTTGCCCCACCATCTCATACCTGGACAATGATGGAAAACAAGAAGCAAATCTAGCCTATCTCAAATGGATCACGATTGACAAGCATCTCCGCACCTACATCATGTCGACAATTTCTGGATCTGTTAGACCTCTTGTTCTTAACCTCTCCCACACATTAGAAGTATGGAGTACACTTGAGATAAGGTTTTGTTCCCTATCCATAACACATGTTCATCATCTCACATACAAGCTTCATTCCGTCAAAAAGGGTAATGCTTCCATGCTAGAATATATTGCGCAAATTAAAAATATTGCTGACAGTATTCCTAGTGTCAAAACTATTGTCCTTGATGATGAGGATTTGATATGGTACACCTTGAATGGCCTACCTCGGGAATATGATTCCATCAAAACCTACATTCAATCCAAAAAAAAAACCCTTGACCATCGAACAAGTTAATGCAATGCTCCTCTCTGAAGAAGATCATGTGCAGTTTGAAACTGCATTCAATACCATTGAACAATAGTTTACAACATATCAAGCATACAACACTTATCAACCTAAAGGTTCTGGTTCTAGAGGGCGATGTAGAAGAAATGATCAAAGGTTGAGGTGGCAGAAACAATAACAATTGAGGATCTGGATACAATGGTTACCAGAACATACCACAAAAAAGAGGATTCAAGAGAAATGAAAGGGCAAAAATATATTGCTAAATTTGTGGCAAACCTAATCACAACGCCCTTGATTGCTGGTTCAGGCATGATGATAATTATCAGAGTTCCAAACCTTAGGCTCAAGCTCACATTGCTACTGGCCACAATCCTGGAAATGGTTGGTTTCTTGATTCAGGAGCCAACAATCACTTGACCAAAGACATGGCTCAACTCAATTTGGCTCAATCCTATGAAGGTACTAATCGAGTTATGGTTGGCAATGGCAAACATCTGACAATCCAACATCTTGGTTGGTGCTGCCGGGGCTAAAACCCCTCTCTACTGGTAGGACATTTTTAAATTGAAATTTGACGTTAAAAATTCTAAATTATATTCATCTCGTGGTTGGTGCCACCTAGGGTAAAACCCCACTTGGCTGGTAGGACAATTTGACATAAAAAACCTAATAAATTTAATAACAATTGAATAACTTAATTTTTTACAAATTAACGCCCAATATTTCTATAATAGAGAATATTTATTCAATTTACATTTTACTTATATAAAAATTATATAAATAATATATGCGCAATAAATGTAGTAATAATACTGAAATATTAAATTTATAAAAATTAAATAAAAAAATAATATATATAAAAAAATATAATATATGAAAATTATGGACATTAATTATTAAATTTAGTAATAGTACAAAATATTAAATTTACAAATATTAAACTAAATGAATAACATAAATGAGAAAATATATTATAAGAATATTATGAACATTAAATTTATAGATATTATAAAAATAATATATGGACATTAAATTTAATAATATCACTCAAACATTAAATTAACAAAAATTAAATAACAAATAATATAAAAGAATAAATATAATACACGAAAATTTTAGAAATAATATATGCACATTAGATTTAGTAATATACTAAAATATTAAATTTACAAAAATTATAATGAAAATAATGATAAAATAAAATATATGAAAATTATTAACATTAAATTTACAAAAATTTAAATATAAAAATAATATAAAAGATGAAATATAATATACGAAGTTATGGACATTAAATTTACGAAAATTATAAAATTAAATTTAGTAATAATATTGAAACAATACAATTAAATTAAAATTAATACAAAAAAATAATATACGTAATATAATATTATGGAAATTATTGATATTAAATTTATAAAAGATTATATAAATAATATATGAAAATTAAATTTAGTAATAAACTCAAACATTAAATTTATTAAAAATTAAATTATTGAAATAATGTAAAAGAGAATAATAATGTACACCTTAAATTTAATGAAATTATAGAAATAATATATGAATATTAAATTTTATAACAATACTAAATATTAAATTTACAGAAATTAAATTAAAAAATAATAAAAAATTTAATATACAATTATGAATACTAAATTTACATAAATTATAAAAATAATATACAGACATTAAATTTTTTTAACAATACTGAAACATTAAATTTATATGAGTTAAATTAAAAATAACATAAAAAATATATAATAATAAGAAAAAATGGACATTAAAGAATAAAATAATTATATTAACTTAAGTAATAAACTCAAATAATAAATTTATAGAAATTAAATTAAAGAAATAACATAAAAAAAAAAGAAATATAATATACGAAAATTATCAACATTAAATTTACAAAAATTTTAAAAATGATATATGCACATTAATTTTTTTAACAATACTGAAACATTAAATTTACGTGAATTAATTTAAAAAATAACATTAAAGAGAAAATATAATAAATAAATATAAAATGTAGAAATAATACTAAAATAATATTAAAAATTATAGAAATAATACATGAACATTGAATTTAATAATAATACTAAAATATTAACTTTACAAAAATTCAATTAAAGAAATAATATGAGAAAAGAAACATAATATACGAAAATTAAGAATATGAAATTTTACGAAGATTAATAAAATAATATATGAACATTAAATTTAGTAATAATAATAATCAAACATTAAAATCTATGAAAATTAATTTAAAAAAATAATATAAAGAGTATTGATCCCAAGATTTTGATGAACAATTAAGTATTGATGTTTTGGTAGAACTAATATTTAATTGAAGTGTTTCAGTGATTTAAAGTTCCAATAGTGATGTCAAATTAAATGGATATTAATGAAGATGTCAAGACGATGAAGAAGAATTAAGAGTTTGAAAAAATTAGGGAAAACAATTCAGGTGAATCTTAACTCTTAATATCCCATTTATAAACACACATATGACACAAAATGTATTATATATTTTATGTGTGTTTTGATTAAGTTAAATTATTTACTCCTATGTGAAATAAGAAGAAATAATTTTGAATGATTAAAATGGAATATAAGAATATTAGTGGAGTTAATTAAGAGAAGAAAATGGTTAAAGGGGTGAAATCATAAAAGAAAATGAGTTAAAAATGTATTCAGAGAAGAGATCTAGTGACAACAGTTGACTGGTGAGTTGACCGGTGAAAGAAGACTGAACTCTCTGAATCAAGGGGTTGACTGATAGGTCGACCGGTGAAAGAATGAAGAACTCTATGAATCTAGAAGTTTACCGGATGGTCGACCTATGTATGCAACAATGATAGCTTGGCTACAACCTGAATTGGGCAGTCGACCGAATGCACTGTTTCAGGATACTGTTTGATCCGAGATTATATCCAAAAGTAGCCGTTTTTGGTTGGGATTTGAGAGAGATTTAGGGGATATTATATATATTTAAGATATGGTTCATATACTAATTAAATCCTATTAATATAGTTCATTAAATATTAATGTTTCCCAATTTAGTACTTGAAATAGATTTTATTCTTATTAATTGAAATTGAGAAATACTTTGGGGGTTTAATTGAGAGATTTGAAAGATGTTTTTAAGTAGAATTGAACCTAAATGAAGTTCTTATGATATAAGGGATTTATAAGAGCTTTTATTTGTCATGACACATGTAAACTAGCCGTTAGAAGGTTGATTACATATTCCTTTAAATAGACCTGCGAATTTTTATTTAGGACTATTCATTCTAAGAGAGAGAATCCATCTATTATCAAGAGAGATCGGAATTTATCAATCGAGTGAGATTTTCTAAGAGATATCTTATTGAGAATTGAGTGATCTTTTCGAAGAGAATTATTTGCTGATCATTACTGCTACCAATTTGAAGTTACATTGCAATACTATTTTCTTTCGGTGGATTCCGGGTGAGATCTTTTCATATTCTTATTGTTTGTTTATTTTATATTTGGAAATTGATCTTGGAAATTGTTTCTGATTTTTGAAGAAAATATTTTTTACAAACAATTTCTTGAATCTGATTACGTGCTCCAATTTGCTACCCATATCTTGTTGAAATTAAATTTTTGTATCTCACGTATTTCTATCACTAGTTGGGATATTAATTGAGTTATAGTTTATCTGGGGTGATAGAAGTTCCGAGTGAGATTTACTTCTTATCAATTTTTGTATTGGTGAGTTGTGACGGGTTAAATACCATTGGGAGTATTTAATCAAGGGTAGTCGGGTTTCAGTCTCTTCTTGTAAAGAGATTGAGGTAGTGATTCTTCCTGGATAAGAATTGCGTTGTAAGTGATTTGTAAAGGTTCCATCCTTACTTGTGAAAATGATAGTTGGAGTGTTTTGAGAGGTTTTGATTCTTGTGCCTTAGTGTTAAAAAGAATTAGGTTATTCTTTAACCTGTAAAAAGTAGAGATTATTCCTTAGCTTAAGAAAATGATATTTTAAAGGTTGATTATGAGCCTGTAAAAGAATTGGTGTGCGGGTTTGGTTTCTACCTTTAAAGGAATCTTGGTTTTAGTGGGTGCGACCTCCGTGGAGTTCGGGGGACTGGATTAACCAAGAGTAGCTTGGTGAACCAGTATAAATATTTTGTGTGCTGCATTACTACTTTGTTATTTTTGCTATTTGGTTGTGCACATAGATTGATCATATTGTTCCGCTGTGTTATAAAGATAATAATTAGTTTAGATTTAAAATTAATTATTTGATTTATTCAAGTTTTATTCTGATAAGTTTTTTAATTACTCAATTCACCCCCCTCTTGAGTATTCTACTGGGCCAACAAAGAGGAATTATAATATATGAAAATTATATAAATCATATGGGGTCATATACTAGTATTATAGAAATTAAATTAAAAAATAATATTAAATTAGGTTCAATTTTTTTACACCAGTGTCTTTTACCACGGGTCATATGCTAGTATTTCTATAATACAAAAATTATATAAATCGTCTAATTGAACTTTTCTGTTGATCCTAAGATTTTGATGAACAATTAAATGTTGATATTTTTGGTGGAACTAACGACTTTATTGAGTGTTTCAGTTTATTAGTTCCAGTGATGAAAATGATCATGAAGATATTGTGACAATACTAAAGACGAAGACAAAGATGATGAAAGATTAAGAGTTTGAAGAAATTGAAAAATTTAGGGAAAACAACTCAGGTTAAGTTTCAACTTTTAATGTATCCCGATTAGGATCACACACGACACAAAATATTTTTTAAAATTATGTGTTTTTTTTTAGGATCCTAATTAGTTAAATTATTTGCTTTTATGTGTAATTGAAAAAGAAATAAAGATAATTGATTAAAATTAAATTTAAGATTTTAGTGGAGCTAACCGAGAAAAGAAATCGATTAAAGGGATGAAAACGTCGAAGAAAATATATTAAAATCGGATTAAGGGGAGGTGTTCCGGAAATGGTCGATTGATAGGTAAGTCGACTTGTGTTTATGAGGCAAACTCCCTGAATTGTTCGGTCGACAGGTAAGTCGACTTATGCTTTAAAAAGGAACTCTTTGAATCGGTCGGTCGACATGTAGGAACTCTCTGGATCTCTAAGTCGATAGATAGGTCGACTTGTAAAAACTCTCTGAATCGTCCAGTCGACATGTAAGACCCCGACCTTTGACATACGTATAATTTAAATCGCGTTTTAAAATATTTCAAAAATACTGTGCTGGATTTCGATATTAATTATGTGAGTTAAAAATTTTACGAGATAAATGGTAATTTTCAAAACATTAAAATTAGAGTTGGGTTGAATTAATATCCTAACAAAAATAGAGAGAAGGTTTGTGCAAATTAAATATTATATATATATAGAGAGAGAATCGGTGAAAACGAAGGGAGAAGAGGAGACGACTTGGCCGGCCATTTGATCACACACTTATACACACACACACACACACATATTATATACATATATAGATAGAGACGAGAGAAGGATCGAGAAGCGATTGGAGAAATCGGAGAGAGAGAGGATCGGCGATGGAGCTCCGGCGAGGAATGAGGTGTTGTCTGTCGGGGATGGGATCGGTCCGGCAGCGTGAGTCATTCGTCGTCGTCATCGTCTAGTGAGTGTGTCTTTTCTGTTTTCGTTGTTATTGCTACGTTTGTGTGTGATCGACACTGTTTCGGTGCCAATAGTGAGTTGCGTGTGTGCTCTGTTTTGCTGCCGTCTGTGTGTGTGTGTGTTCTGTGCATGGTTGTGTAGGTATTTGGTTGTCTGTGGTGTGGGTTTTTGTTGGCGGTGTGTATTTCATCCATGTATGTGGGTATGGTCTGTGCGTGGGTATGTGTGTGTGTTCGTATTCTTCGTGTGGGTGTGTGTCGTTGTCAAATTTCAAAGAGAGGGAGAAGGTGGTCTGTCCATCATGGGTGTGGCGGTGTGTTTCATGGGTCTGTGGCTCCTTCGGTGGTGTGTGCACTGTCATGTATGTGTGTGAGGGTGTTGTTCTGTTCAAATTGTTTGGTTCGACGATGAGTGAAAGTTAGAGAGAGCGTAATGCGTGCATGTGTGTGTGTGTGTGTTGGCGGTATGCATGTGGGTGTGTGCTCTGTGTGTGTTGTGGTTTATTGGCGGGGGTGGTGATAATCGTGAGTATGGGTGTGTGGTTGTGAGGTTTATGTGTGTTGCGTGTGTGTATGGGCCGTTGGTGGTGGTGGTTGCCGGAGTCGGAAGAGAGAGAGAGAGAGAGAAAAAAAAAAACAGCAGGCTCAAAATAGAGGAGTAGGCGGTGGTAAGCTCGCCTCGGCGGGATTGTGTTCACCTCGGTGGAAGAAGGGCAGTGTGCAAATTAGAGAAAGAAGGAAAACGGTTTGCCTAGGCGGTGGAGCGTCAGGAAGAGAATTAGAGCAGAGAAGGAACGTGTTCGTCGCGGCGGTGGATTTCTTGTCGAGACGGTAGGAGCAGGAACATCAACTAAGGAATTTTAAAGGAAATTGACAACCGTTTCGAAACGGGTAACATTTCTCGTTGAATTTTATGATTGTTAAATTAGATTACTAGCTTTAAAATATCAAAAGGGCGATAATAAATATAGAGACCATTCACATAAATAAATTCGATATAGTAAACTGTAACGGAACAATACTCGTTGAATAGTAATATCTCATAATAAAAAATAAAAGGCGGGGAATAGGAAATGACGAAAATTAGTGTTTGCTTGGCATGATTAGGTCATTTGTACATAAAATATTAATTTAGGTTTTGTCACTATTAGGTTCGTAAGCACCAGAGTACCGGTAGAAGATAGTCGGTAAAAGTCTTCGGAGCGATTAACCAGGTGAGTGTACTGTCTTCTTACCAAATCTATTTTCATATATATATGATGGAAAAATATGTTTATTTAAAATTGGGCGAATTTATAACTTATATGGATCAAACGAATTTGGTTGTTTTGAAACTGTGAATTTCGTTGGTTTTTAAAGAAAAGGTGGAAAGAAATGATTTATTGAAATCAATGGTTTTTTTTTAAAAGAAAGTGAAAAACATGATTTTTGGATTAAATCAGTTTTGGAAATAGAGGTTGATGATATTGGTTTGACGATGACGTTATTGATTTGACGATATTGTTGATTGTATTATGCCATAGTTTATGTCCTATTTGGAGGGTGGTCCGGCAGGTGGTGATTGATATTATATCCTGTCCGGCAGGTGGTGATTGATATTATGTCCTCCGGAGACGTTCGGTAGGTGATTATCCGTGCAGTTAGTTCTGCAAGGAAGACATATTGCAACTCCCGATCGCGAGGTTAAAACGATCACTATGGCTAGCCGGAGAGTGGTATGGTGTTTTGTCGTATATGGTGTTTTTATGGTATATGGTGATTGGGATGAATATATTTATATATATTTTTTTATATTGGATTGGCGTATTTACTGGTGTTAGTATATATATTATTTCGGTTGCGCTATACTATATGGTTGCTGTGACGTTCTGGTTGATTTTTACTACTTAGTTGAGATGTTATAAACATATATATATATATTGTTTTCTGCGGTGACAGGAAAAATGGATTTTTCATTGTGATATGTGATATTAATATGTTTTATGCTTGATCCATTAATAAAATATTTTTATTAAAAAGGCAGTACACTTGCAGGTGCAACAATTAGGAGTCGGTCCCCTACTGACACTAGGTGGAGTCATGTGGAAATTTTTGAGATGAGCCGTTCGACGCAACCCGTGAGAGGTTCAAATTATTATATGTTTGTTGTTTATTATTATTGGCGACGGGTGAGTCCCCCATATGAGAAGATGTATATGGTCTGTTTAGGAAATTGAATATGTATGTATGCATATGTTTGTGTTCTTGTTGGTTGGATATCCAGGTGATGTCGTGTCGACGTCACGTCGGCCTCTGGGTGACGGGTATCTGGGGTGGGGTGTGACACGATAGATGCATATGGGCGGTCGACTGATGCATGAGCTATTTAATTAATATTTAATTATCCCTATAGATATGGTTCAAGTAGTTTTGATATTTCTCAATTTGGTACATGAAATTCTTTCAATTTTATCGAATTGAGATTGAGTAAAAGTTTGAGGGACTGAATTAGCCAAGAGTAGCTTGGTGAACCAGTATAAATTTCTGTGTGCTGTATTATTTATATTGGTTATATTTTGTTGTTTGGGTGTGCACCTAGTTGATAACACATATTCGCTACTATAAAAGATAATAATTAATTTTAAGATAAAATTAATTGTTTGATTTTTGAAGTGTTATATTATGATAATTTTTTAATACTACACATTTCACCTCTCTTGGTTAACTCACCGGGCCAACATTTTCAATTTTCAAATTACATATTAAATTTTGATATAGAAAACCTAATGAATTTAGTAACGATTGAATAACTTAATTTTTTACAAATTAGCCCATAATAATTTTATAATAGAGAATATTTATTCAATTTATGTTCTACTTATTTAATCGTCCAGTTAAATGCTTTGATTTTTAAATTACGCCTTGAATTTTGATATCAGAAACGTAATAAATTTAGTAACAATTGAATAATTTTTTTTTTTTAGTATAAATTGGCCCCTAATATTTCTATAATAGAAAATATTTATTTAATTTATGTTCTACTTATTTAATCGTCCAATTGAACGCTTCAATTTTTAAATTACATATTGAATTTTGATATCAGAAATGTAATGAATTTAATAACAATTGAATAACTTAACCTTTTACAAATTAACCCATAATATTTATACAATAGAGAGTGTTTATTCAATTTATGCTCTACTTATTTAATCGTCTGATTGAAAGCTTCAATTTTCATATTACATATTGTTTGATATCATAAAAGTAATCTAATAACAGTTGAATAACTTGTTTTTTGTTTTTTTTTGAAATTGGCCCATAATATTTTGTAATAGGAAATATATATTCAATTTATGTTCTACTTATTTAATCGTCCAATTAAACGCTTCAATTTTAAAATTACATATTGTTGGATATCAGAAGCGTAATAAATTTAATAATAATTGAATAACTTAATTTTTTATAAATTAGTCTCTAATATTTCTATAATACATAATATTTATTCAATTTATATTCTATTTATTTAATTGTTCGATTTGACGTTTCAATTTTCGAATTACACATTGTTTGATATCAGAAACGTAATTTAATAACAATTGAATAACTTTTTTTTTTTTCAAATTAGCTCCTAATATTTTTATAATAGGGAATATTTATTCAATTTATGTTCTACTTAATTAATCGTCCAATTGAACGCTTCAATTTTCAAATTACATATTGAATTTCGATGTAGAAAATGTAATATATTTAATAACAATTGAGTAACTTAAATTTTTATAAATTAAATTTCAAATTAAATTTTGATATAAAAAATATAGTAAATTTAATAACAATTGAATAATTTAAGTTTTTGCAAATTAGCCCCTATTATTTCTAAATATGTCATAATCAACCAAGATACCAACACTTTTTTTTTTGGGCAACTTTTTCAAAATGAACTTGAAAATTTATTAAACTTAGTAGTAATTTTTCAAATAATTATTGTAAAAGTAACTTGTAACTTGTCATTCAAACTCGTATTAACCAAGATACCAACATTTTTTTTCTTCTTATAACGTCTTTAAAATGAATTTGTAAATTTGTTAAATTAAGTTGCAATATTTTAAAGGGATAATTACTCTTTGTCCCCTTCGACTCTGTCTAGGGGGTTAGGCCGTCAACACTGTTGGCCCAAAGATCTATCCAAGAGGGGGTGAATTGGGTAGTCACTAAATTTAAACAATTAATTCCTTTAAACACTTAATATCAAATGATCAATTTTTCCAAATTAATTATTATCTTAGTCACGCAATGGATATGTGTTTAATACTAAGTGCACAACCAAACACATTATAATAGAAAATAAACAATGCAGTACACAACGATATATCCTGGTTCGGTCAAGTTAGTCTTGCCTACATCCAGTCCCTCGAGCTCTATAGAGATTCGCAATCCACTAAACTCCTTTAATCCTTTTACCAGGTAGGAACCAAACTCTTACAACGATTCTTTTACAGGCACAAAATCAACTATTACAAATTATCATTTTCCCAGGCCAAGGATTAAACCTATCTTTTTACCAGGCCAAAGATTAACCTAACACTCTCTCATTTATCCTTTTCACAGGGTAGTATGAACCTTTACAATTCACTCAAAATACAATTCAACTATCGGAAGAATCAAAACCTAATTCATGTCAAGAGAAAAGAATAATTTAACCTTTTTACAGGATAAAGATTAAACCCTAATTTTTTTCATAGGAAAAAGATCGAAACCTAACTACCCTGACTAGACACCGTCCCAAATGTGTCTAATCCGCTCAAATTCACAAATACAAAAACTATAAGTTTCTTCCCACAAGGAGCTTCTAGTATCTCAATACAAATATACTCGATTAATATCCCGAATAATTACTATGTGATAAATACAATGTGAGACAAATAAAGTATGATTAATAAATAACGTGGTTAGCACAATTTAAGGCACGTAATCAGATAATCAAATAAAATCGTTTAAAATAAATTTCTGGCTTTTAAGTTTAAAACAATTTTCCAAACAATTTTAAACCAAGCAAGAAATAATAATATAACTTCAAATTAAATAACAAATCTTGGAAAAATTTCACTGGGAAACATAGAAGATAATGATAGAATCGCAATATAAGACAAGTCGATGATGCCAAACTACAAGCGCTTTAGATCAAGAACGAAGAATAAGGTGGCGTTTGGTAACCGTTCCTATCTCATTCCATTCCATTCCCATCCCAGATATTTGGGATTTCTGTTTGGGAATAGTATTTGGTTAATCCCATTTCCATTCCCATTCCCTTCTCATTCCTTCCCAAAACAGGATTCTATTCCCATTTTTTTAAATAGGTGAGAAACAAAAAAAAATTGATCTCATTTTTTCCCATCCCATTTCCATTTCTTAAAAAGGATACGCTGGGTATTTTTCAATTGTTAGTGAGACCCCCCTTCAAACTTTGTGGCCTTCACTTTTTTTTTTCTTCTTCTTCTTTGTTCTTCTTTAACAATAGCGTCTTCTTCTTCTTTGTTCTTCCCATTGCATGGCGTTGTCTTCTTCGTCTGCATCAATGGAATCCTCTTCTTCCTCCTTTTCATCTACTTCGTGTTCGTTCGTATGCGTTGTCCGCGTCATCTTCGTGTTCGTTCTTATGCTTTGTCTTCGTGTTTGTTCGTATGCATTAATGGTGTTGTCTGCTTCTTGTTGGTTTCAATTTTGATTTCCTGTTATGATTTCAAAATCGAAATCGAAACCCTAAGGTTCAAAATTGAAATAGAATTTTGAAATCAAAATCGAAATCGATTTCTTGTTTCGATTTTGATTTTGAAAACGAAATAGGATTTCGAAATCGAAATCAATTTTGATTTCGATTTTCCTGATCGATTTCAATTCTTTGGTTACGATTTCCATTTCTAGATAGGGTTTATTGATTGTGATAGGGTTCGTTCTTGATTTGTTGATTGTGGTAGGGTTTCTTGATTGTGGTTGAGTTCGTTCTTGATTTTTTGGTTGTGGTAGGGTTCATTCTTGATTTATTGATTGTGGTAGGATTCCTTAATTGTGGTTGAGTTCGTTCTTGATTTCTTGATTGTGGTTGGATTCGTTCTTTATTTTTTGGATAAAATTGTTATCAAATGCAATTCTGTTCACAGATAAAAAAAAAATGTCGTTACCAAACGCGTTCTGTTCCTAAGAAGGAAACAAAATTCTCATCTCATTCCATCCCATTCCTTTCCCACTGCATGGGATGGGAACGAAATGGTTATCAAACGGGCCCTAAATCTCTCACAAAAATCTCAGCGTAAATATAACTCTTAAAAAAACTTGAACTGATTATTCTTGATGTTTTAACTCATACCCACAGGTCTCTTTAAGTAGACTTAAAACTAACCCTCCAATGGCTAGTTTTCAAATGTTATGTCAATAAATGACACACTTAGACCCCATATAACATTATCTTTCATTTTAGGTGTATTCTACATTAAAATATCTTTCAATTCTCCCATATAAGTTCATAAAACAATTCTCAATTCAAAGCCATACAAATAGAAAATATCAATCCATTTAAATTAAGAGAATCCATAAGTATGTGGACCAAATCAATAGTGATAATTAAATAGGTATACCACATTTTAATTAGATTCAAATCCCCCAAATATCTCCCTTGGAATCCTAAAAAATGGATAGATTTTGACCAAGAGACCAAATCTTTTGATTTCCCAACTACCTCGATCGGTTGACCGAGCCCCACAGGTTAGTTGACCAACCTGTCTAGTACTGAATCCTTACTGTTGCTTATAGGCCAGTCCGTTAACCGACTGCCTCTAATCGGTTGACCGATTGGTTCAGGTTGTTCTAATTTCTCTTCGATTTACCTATTGATTCAAATGGTTGATTGACCTATTTCATTCAATTGACTGATTGGATTAGTGTGCTCACTTCCTTCGCCAATTCAACCATTGTTTCAAATGGTTGACTGACCTCTTTAATTCGTTTGACCAATTAGATCAGTAGCATTTTATTTCAGCTTCAAAGCTCACTTTGTAATTTGACTGACCGATTTCTTTTCTCGGTTAACCGATTTGACTAGATTGCTTCACTTTTTATACTTTAAAACAAGTTTTCTATTTAGGTTAATTTTCAAATTCATTTAACATATAGAGCACATTCAATATCTTAAATTAAGATCTTAAACTCTATTATTTCATATCAAGACACACTTAAAAATAACTCATTTAAAGTGTCGTGTGTGTTCCTAATTCAGGTTGCATTAAGAGTATATAAGTAGATATTATTTGCACCTATTTTTCTCCAAGGTCTTCAAAACTCTTTATATTTTCGTCGTGACCATCTTGCACCTTTTATATTTTCTTCATGAGGTCTTCTTCTTAATCACATGCCAGGAACTTATAAATATGAAATACTTAATAAAACTGTTAGTTTCACCAAAAATATTAATACTTAATTGTTCATCAAAATCTTGGATTCAACAATCTCTCACTTTTTGATAATGAGAATTAACTTTTTTGTTTTCTTTAATAAAGAATGTAGCCACGTTCCCCCTAAATCCGAGAACGGGTATTTAAACTCAATTAAGCATAATTATGAAAACACAAACAAACAATAATAAAGATATGCATATAAGCCCAATTTAATCAACAATGATATTCAACATCAAGCCCAATAACTAATGTCTCCCTTTAATCAATGCAATGCTTAGGCGAACAAATTCCTAAATATTAACTAACTCATTTAAACATCAATTTCTCTCCATTTGTCATCTTAAAAAGTGAGGGTGGAGACCCAAAAATATCACTATAGGCATATATCGTTATACCTAGCCATACCTAAACCTCGAATAATTTTCATGAATTGATCTTACGCTAGAGGTTTGGTAAAGATATCCGCAAGCTGATTGGAGGTATCAACATACTCAATAGTTACATCCCTTCTCTAAATGTGATCACAAATAAAATGATTTCTAATTTCTATGTGCTTAGTTCGTGAGTGTTGTGTCGGATTCTTACTTAAGCATATAACACTTTTATTATCATAATAAATAGGGACTTCTTCCGTACATATTCAAAAATCATATAATTATTACTTAATATATAGAATTTGAGCGCAACAATTACCAGCTGCCATATACTCAACCTCAGTAGTAGATAAGGCAATTGAGTTCTATTTCTTACTAGACCAAGAAACCAAAGCATGTCCTAAAAGTGATATGATCAACTTGTGCTTTTACGCTCAACTTTGCATATGATAAAATTAGCGTTGGAGTAACTAGTTAACTTAAAGTCACTCCCCCTAAGATACCATAATTCTAGGTCACTCATCCCTTTCAAATATTGAAAGATTCGCTTAACCGCAGTTAAATGAGATTGTTTAGGATAAGATTGAAATCTAACACACAAGTATACACTAAATATTATATCAGGTCTACTAGCAGTAAGATACAACAAACTACCAATAATACATTGATACATTTTCTCATTACGTTTTTGCCCGTATCGTCTTTGTCTATTTTCGTAGTTGTTACCATAGGAGTTTTGTATTCTTTAGCACCATTCTAGCTGTTAGCCAGGGTTTTGGCAGCAATTGTCCCGTGGCGGAGGCCCGGGTGTGAGTCAAGTCACAATCGAATGCCGTGGGCACTTGTGTGTGCTGAATACACTATAAGTCTAGGGTATATGCATTTCCTAACACCAATTGGTTTTAGGATAAGTGGTTGCGCCTGAGGTCCTACAAGTGGTATCATAGCCAGGGTCACGGGTTCGATTCCCAGCGGGAGCAATTGCTGATGGGGAGATTGTTGGCCAGGGAACAATTGTCCCGTGGTGGAGGCCCGGGTGTGCGTAAAGTCACAGTCGAATGCCGTGGACGCTTGTGTGTGCTGAATACACTATAAGACTAGGGTATATGCATTTCCTAACACCAATTGGTTTTAGGATAAGTGGTTGCACCTGAGGTCCTACACTAGCCATACTTTTTTAATAACTCTTTAGTGTACTTGGCTTGATTAATGAAAATTTCTTATCTGGTTTGCTTGATTCGCAGCCCAAGAAAGAGGTTAAGTCTCCTATCATACTCATTTCAAACTCAACCTGCATAATCTTGGTAAACTCTTGACAAAAATCCTTATTAGTAGAACTGAATATAATATCATCAATATATATTTGTACTAACAGGATATCAGAATCATTTTTCTTGATAAATAAAGTTATATCGCTAAGAACTCGTCGAAAATCATTTTTGATCAAATATCGGCTAAGTCTCTTATACCAAGCTCTCGGAGCTTGTTTGGGCCCATACAAAGCCTTCCAAAGTTTAAACATATGATCAGGAAGTTCATCACTCTCAAATCCCGATGGTTGTTCGACATAAACGTTTTCTGATAGAAATCCATTCAAGCATGCACTCTTTATATCCATTTTATGTATTTTAAAATTCCATGAACATAGAAAGGGAAGTTACATTCTAATAACTTCTAATCTAGCCACAGGAGTATAAGTCTCATCATAATTAATTTCCTCTTCTTGATTACAGACCTGTGCTACTAATCTTGTTTTATTTCTAATTACCATACCTATTTCATCATTTTTATTATGAAAAACTCATTTAGTATCAATTACAGGATAAAAGTCCGGTTTAGGAACTAGAGACCACATCTTATTATGTTCAAATTGACTAATTCTTCTTTTATTGTGGAGATTCGAGATTCATCAGCTAACGTATCATTCATATTATTAGGCTCAATTTGAGATAGAAAAACAAGATTAATTATATCTCTAAGAGAGGATCTTCTACTTACACCTTTCTCGAACTTATCAATAATTTCTTTTATCGAATGTTCCAGCATTGTCTTTATAGCACGTGGTAAAGTCATCTTCTCTCCTTTTGATTATTCTCTGTACGGCTTCAGTTTAGAAGTATTTAGGAAGACAATTCTCATTTAGTATTGTTTAGGTAATTTTCCTGAAGCATTCTGCTTTTCCTCTCCACAACACCATTTTGTTGTGGCGTTCTTTGGCATATTCTTCATCACTCACATGACCGTCGTTTTTAGATTTAAAAGATGTAATTTCAGCATTTATCTCTCGTCACGTGCTGAGAACAACCTTTTCGTAGGGACAATTTGTCCTTGTACATAGATGTTTATTTGATAACCTGCAAGAAGTACCTCAAAAAGTTTCTAAATGGTACCCATTCTATGTGGGTCCAATTTATTAGTTGGATCCTCTTTTGTTCCTTTAGGAATCCATACCTGCTTACATTTAGATCTCTTTAAAAAAACATTTGTTGAAGGTATACCCCACAATATTATAGTTTTAACAGTTCACAACTTTTTTAGTTTCAGATTTTTTTTTTTTAAATCTCTTTTGCTTGACATTTTTTTGAAAGCCAAGATCAGTTTTGTCGAAAACACCTTTAGAATTTCCCAAAAGCATTTTGAAATTATTTTCACCATTTGTAAACTTGAGAACAATAGAATCTACATCCATAACTTTGGACCTTAACTCATTGTTTTCTTTTTTTAAATCACGTGAAACAATTTTTGATTTTTTTTTTTTTAAGATCGGTATTTTTGGCCTAGAAATTTTCAATACGTTTGTTTAATGTAATCACTGTATTTTGTAGTGCATTAATTTGAGAACATTGATGCTTATAATCGTGCAATAATTCTTGAAAGACATAAAATAATTCATCAAAATTCGAAGGACAAGAATTAGAGCATTCAGTTACCTCAACCTCATTGGCAATAAGGTCGAACGTTGGAGTTCCCTCATCATCGCTTAATGCTTTGGAACTACTGGAATCTGTATCATCCCATGTTTCTTTCATAGATCTCTCTTTCCTTTTTAGCTTTTCTTTTTGATCCAACGTCATATTGTTGTATGGCCATCACGTGGGTTATCAAATGACCGACGAGTTCATCGATAGTGAATTTGGTGAGATCTTTGGTCTCCTTGATTGCAATCACTTTTGATTCCCATATTTTGGTTAATGATATTAAAATCTTTTGTACTTTTTGCTCCATGGAGTACAACTTTCCAAGTTGATCAAGATTTTTGCATATGTTGGTGAATCTCACAAACATTTCCAAGATTGTTTTTGCATCACCCATTCTTAACACTTCGAATTGATGAGTGTAGGCATTAATTTTGGATTGCTTCACTTGATCAGTTCCTTCATATGTGGTTTTCAACGTGTCCTACATTTCTTTCGCAAAAGCACAACCTAAAACTCTACTGTACTCATTTGCATTTAAGGAACAAAACAAAATGTTAATAGCTTGAGAGTTAATAAACAATTTCTGTTTATCAAAGGAACTCAGTTGTTCCTTTCCCTTAATTACTCCATTCTCTTTAGAAATGTATGAACCATCTCCAATAACCAACCATGCCTCATAATTAGTGGCTTGAAGAAATACAATCATTCTGTTCTTCCAAAAAACATAATTAGTGCTTGTAAACAGAGGTGGATGGTGCAGAGATTGCTCCTCAGTAATAGAGCCAATGTAATATGACATATGATCTTTCTTAGCTAGGATTTTAAGACAAACGAGCTAAACCAACTCTGGTACCAATTGTTGGCAAAAGAGCTACCCAAGAGGGGGGTGAATTGGGTAGTTACAAAATTTAAACAATTAATTTTTTCAAACACTGAATATCAAATAATCAATTTCCCTAAATTAATTATTATCTTAATCACGCAGCGGATATGTGTTTAATACTAAGTGCACATCCGAACACAATATAATAGAAAATAAACAATATAATACACAACGATATATCCTAGTTCGGTCAAGTTAGTCTTGCCTACATCTAGTCCCCCGTGCTCCACGGAGATTTGCAATCCACTAAACCCCTTTGATCCCTTTACCAGGTAGGAACCAAACCCTTACAACGATTCTTTTACAGGCACAGAATCAACCTTTACAAATTACCCTTTTTCCAGGCCAAGGATTAAACCTATCTTTTTACCAGGCCAAAGGTTAACCTAACACTCTCTCACTTATCCTTTTCACAGGGAATGATGAAATTTTACAATTCGCTCAAAATACAATTTAATTACTAGAAAATCAAAACCTAATTCTTTTCAAGGGAAAATAATAATGTAACCTTTTTGCAGGACAAAAATTAAACCCTAATTTTTTTCACAGGAAAAAGATCGAAACCTAACTACCCAGACTAGATATCGTCCTAAATGTGTCTAATCCACTCAAACTCACAAATACAAAAAAATATAATTTTTTTCCCCACAAGGAGTTTCTACCACCTCAATACAAATATACTTGATTAATGTCCTGAATAATTACTACGTGATAGATACAATGTGAGGCAAATAAAATTTGATTAATAAATAGGAAAAAATACATTTCAAACTTTCTAACTATTGACACGTTTCTAAGTAGTCCTTCTAAGTTTGTGCGTTTATTTTAAACCCCCTACGTATCAACACGTTTTTAAATGATAATTCTGTCAAAAAGTTCATAAAAAATAATAGAATGGAGGGGCAAAATAGTATTTTTTTTACAGTTTTTAAATTTTTTTTAATCATTTTCTCTTTTTCTTTTCTTTTTTTCTTCACTTCTCTTTCTCTTCCTCCCTCCCTCCTTCTTACTCTCCTTCTCCTCGCTGGAACCACCCTTATTACGGGCGTGATTCCACCCGGTAATAGGGGGTAGTTCACCCCTATTACAGGGAGTGCCACCCCTTGTATAGGGGTTGAACTACCCCTTGTTACGGGAGTGGAATCACCCCCGTAACAAGGGTGGTTCTAGTGGGAAGAGGGAGAAGGAGAGAAAGAGGGAGGGAGAGGGAAGGAGAAATGAGTAGGAAAGGAAGAGAAAGAGAGAGAGAAGTGAAGAAGAGGAAAAAGAAAAAAGAAAAAAATATCAAAGAAATGATTAAAAAATTAAAAAATGTGAAAAGACTATTTTACCCCTCTATTCTATTTTTTTGATGGAATTTTTGGCTGAAAGACCATTTAAAAACATGTTGATATGTAGGGGGTTTAAAATGAAATGCAAAAATTTAGAATGACTACTTAGAAACATGTCAATAGTTAGAGTGTTTAAAATATACATTTCCTTAATAAATAACGTGGGTAACACAATTTAAGGCACGTAATCAAATAATCAAATAAAATCCTTTAAAATAGATTTTCAGGCTTTTAAGTTTAAAACAATTTTCTAAATAATTTTAAACCAAGCAAGTAATAATAATATAACTTCAAATTAAATAACAAAGGTTAGGAAGATTTCATCGAGAAACACCGAAGATAATGATAGAATCACAATAGAACACAAGTCGGTGACACCAAACTACAAGCACTTTAGATCAAGAATGAAGAATAAATCTTTCACAAAAATCTCAGCATAAATATAACGCTTAAAAAAGATTGAACTGATTGATCTTGATGTTTTAACTCATTCCCGCATTATTCTTTAAGTAGACGTAAAACTAACCTTCCAACGACTAATTTTCAAATGTTGTGTTAATAAATGACACACTTAGACCCCATATAACATTACCTTTCATTTCAGGTGTATTCCACATTAATACATCTTTCAATTCTCTCATATAAGTTCATAAAATAATTCTCAATTTAAAACCATACAAATATAAAATATTAACATATTTAAATTAAGAGAATCCATAAGTATGTGGACCAAATCAATAGGTTCAAATCTCCCAAATCTTTCTTTTGGAATCTTAAAAAAACGAATAGATTTTGACCAAGAGACCAAATCTCTTGATTTCCCAACTACCTCAGTCAGTTGACCGAGCCCTATAGGTTGGTTGACCAACCTGTCCAATACTGAATCCTTACCATTGCTTATAATCCAGTTGGCTGATTGACTGCCTCCAATTGATTGACCGATTGTTTCAGGTTGTTCCAATTTCTCTTCGACTTACCTACTTACTCAAATGATTGATCGACCCATGGTTGACCGATTGGATCAGAGGGCTTACTTCTTTCGTCAATTCATCCATTGTTTCAAACGGTTAACCGACCTCTTTAATTTGATTAACCGACTGGATCAGTAACACCTCATTTTAGCTTCAAAACTCACTGTTTAATTCGGTTGACCGATTTAACCAGATTATTTCACTCTTTATACTTTAAAATATGTTTTCTATTTTGGTCAATTTTCCAATTCATTTCAAGGAGCACATTCAATATCTTAAATTAAAATCTTAAACTCTATCATTTTATATCAAGACATACATAAAAATAACTCATTTGAAGTGTCGTGTGTGATCCTAATTCGAGTTGCATTAAGAGTATATAAGTAGATATTTTTTTTCACCTATTTTTTTTCAAAGTCTTCAAAACTCTTCATATCTTCATCGCATACATCTTACACCCTTTATGTTTTTTTCATGAGGTCTTCTTCTTAATCACATGCCTGGAACTTATAAATCTGAAACACTTGATAAAATCATTAATTTCACCAAAAATATCAATACTTAATTGTTCATCAAAATCTTGGATTCAACAACCACTTTGTTTCCTATAGTTAGGCCTTTGCTTCACTTTATCCCCCTCAACACTTTGCCTCCATGTAGTAAGGGCTACATCAGGGGGTAAAATGCAACAAGGCCTAATTGCAAGGGGTAAAGTAATGACAAAAATACCACAGGGGGCAAAGTACAAAATGACCTAACCACATGGGGCAAAGAGTAATTAACCCTATTTTAAATAATTCTTGTAAAATAAACTTGTAACTTTGTCATCCAAATTTGTAACTTTTCACCCAAAAACTTCCAACTTTTCTGATGACTTGCTACCTGCTACCACAAAACCACTGAGAAATTTACAATTTTGCTTTCAAAAAGTAGTTGAATGGGACATGGATGGTGTCGATGGTTCCATGTGGCCATTTGATTGGACATGAATGACTAGGATAACTTGAATATATATTGAATGTGCGTACATTTAAATACACCCAAAACCACTTGAATGTATTCAAGTAAACTCCTATAGATTATTTTGTGAAGTTTCACAAGTTTGCCATGAAATTTTAATTCCTAACCTCTGATGTAACCCTGCATTGCACGTGCTACAACCTGACACAAGACAAACAAACAATCGAGGCTTCCTAGACTAAATTCGCTACCATGCTAGAATTGTTTCATATAACCAGAGAGAGAGAAAGAGAAAGAGAGAAAAATGGTAATGTTTCTTATATAGGCAAAACCTAGAAAAGAATAAAATACTATCTTATCATAACACTAATAAATATAATAAAGGTAATTTTGTATGTGTATTCTTTTTTGATAAATGTACATTTTCATTTTTAGAAAAAAAATCTAAATGATTTGAAATACCATTTTGTCCCTTTTAAAATAATTTTAAGTTTTAATTTTTACCCACTTCATTTTCTAACATATGTACTAACCTCCTACCCCAACCCCCTACCCCGCCGTCCCTACTTCTCTCTTTTTCTTCTTCTTTCTCTCTCCCTCTTTATCTATATAATAGCACTGTCGCGGATTTGCCGTTGATAATTGCGGATCTATTTTGTGAGATATATATATATATATATATATATATATAGAGAGAGAGAGAGAGAGAGAGAGAGAATAAGATGGCGGGTTGCACCAGTGGTGGTGGTTAGGATGGACTGACAGGGTGGGGAACTGAGGGGTAGGGTTCAAGGAAAGAAGGCGAGGGTGAACAACCATTGCCTGCGCTCGTGGCTGTTTCGGTTGTGGTAATTGCGAGAAAGATGAAGGAGGGGGGAAGAACATAAAGGAAAAAAGTATAAAAAATAAAAACTTGAACAAATATATGAGTTAATAATTTGAAGGGTAAACTAATAGTTAAAATAAATATTTTTTTCTTTTTTAAGGAGTGTAGGGCAAGAAAAAAGGGGTGTTCATTTCGATGCTTCCATATAATAACACTCTCATACCCCTCTTTCAAAGTCACGATGTAGTAGCAAGAAGTATTGAGGAGTTGCCAACCAAAAACTAAAAACACAGAATAGAATGAGACTTGGTAAAAATAAGTCTCGAACCTGCATCGGAGAATAAACAAAAGAAAATGTAACAGTGTCATGTGGAAGATGATGGCGAGTGTAATGACAATCAATCTTCATGTGCTTGGTTAGTTCATGAAAGACTGAGTTGTGAGCAATTTGAATGGTGCTCTTGTAATTAGATTATGGGAGTATGATGAGAAAGAGAAAAACTTAAATTTGCAAGTTGCCATCATAATCAAACTATCTCAGTTTTATAAGAAGGCATCGTGTCATGCTCGACTTCCGTGGAAGATCTAGAAACAAATTATTTCTTGCTTTTCCAAGACATGAAAGAATCACCCCAAGAATATGCAGAAATCAGTGACAGACTAGCGATATCACTTACGCAATTAACATCAAAGTATGCACAAAGCTCCAATGAATAGGTTAATGGAAGTAAAGATTGAAAGATAATGCACCAAAGATACTACAAGATACGAAGAGTAATAGCTCAACTACTTTTAGTACGAGAAATAACAAAATGACTGATAATTTGAACAACGTGTAGGACGAGTAATAGTAAGATACTACCAAACTATCAATAATAGTATGATATAAAATAGGATCTAGCAAAGGGGTACTATTAGAATTTGAATATTGAATATTAACCTCTATAAGAGTTTTAACTGTTCTAGTATCCGTGAAGTGAGCACCTCAATAATGTTAATTGTACACTTAGACTAGGACAGAGAGTTAGCCCAAAATCTATCCAAGGAGGGGTGGGAAGGGTGAATTAGGTAGATAAAAAGATTCACTAAGTTTTAAATACTAAAAACAAATTACCAAATCTTCAATATAATCAATGTAATGTTTAGTACAAGTTTCACAAAAATGATAAGAAAATTAATAAACAATGAACCACACATAGACACAATAGATAGAGACAAAGGGTTAGAGCCACTTGACACACTAATTTATAGTAGTTCGGCTAAGCCTCCTTACCTATGTCTATTTCTTTGAGCTCTTACAGAGAGTTCTAATTCCATTAATCTCTAATTCTCTTCCTAGGTAAGAATCAAACTCTTTACGCCCTTTGAGTGAACTTCCTTTTCCCTTACTAAATCTCTTTTGCTTGAATTAATACTCTAGTTCAAGTCTTACAATCAAATTCATCACAAGTTTAATTCTTTTTACACAAGGAGTTTCTACAAACACTTACAATTCAAATTTATTAAATCGACTCGTCTAATTAAAATTTAAAATTGCGTAACATTTTACGATAGTTCAATCGTGATATGCAAGAATATAATAATACTAGAATTTAAGCATGTTATAAATTCAATAAGATTCTCAAATATTCCAGATCAACATGAAAGATTTATACAACACATTTGACTTGATAAAATGATTCAATCCAATTTTAGCACTCGAGTAATTTGACGTTTTAGAATCAATCACTTCTAATTTTTAATTTAATAAAATTATCACAAAGTTCAACTTTTGTTGATGTTTAATTTGCTCAAGCTCAAGAAATAATATTCCAAATAAAGCATGTGATTTATAATCAATATAATCACAAAAACTCAATGAATATTTCAGATTAAGCACATGATAATTTCGAATCGAAATTTCTTGTCAAAAGATGATCAATTAACAAAATCAACACAATACTAATCTAGTTTGATGTAACGGAATATTGATTGAAAATTAAAACACTTAATCTTAGATAGTAAACTGGAAATTGTTTGATTAAAAATAGCTTAATTTTAAGCAAATAGTATCTCATATTTTTTTTAAACATGTACAAGCTCAATGTTTTTTTTTTTTTAAAAACAATTCTCTCGTTTCCTCTCAAATATCACTGAAAACATTAAGTATTTTTTGGAGTTTGTGTTATTATTTTTTTTTTTTTGATAATTAATCCCTTTTTAATCGGATATTCAAACTTAACTAATCATAATTTTTGTTGGTAAAAATCAGGCCAAATTGACTACCACAACAACTAGAAAGACTTTCCCTTTGGAATATTTAAATTCTATAATGTATCTAGCCTTAAATATAATCTAGATTCATGAGAAATCTTTCCACAAAACATGCATAATCTTTGTGGTCAATCAAACAATTGAAAAAATGGGTGTGATTAAGAGAGAATTAGCAAAAATATCTAAGAAATATCTTATTTTATAAATTATTTTTAAAATTAATTCTCCAGCATTTTTAATCTCTTCAAAAATTATTCTAATATCTTTAGATACATTTAAACATTATTAAAAATATTTTAGAACTAATAAATTTGAAGAACAATTTGAATAATTTTTGAATAAAATGTGAAACATATCAGTTTTTGGCAAAACGATCAACTAGTTAAGAGCATTGGTCGATTGGTTTTGTTAAAAGTTCAATCTAAAAAACCTACTAGTTAATTCAGTTGACCATTTGAGGTGATTCAATGGTCCGTCTACCTAAGATTAAGAATCTTATGTAGTTCCTATTTAAGTTAGTCGACCAGATTATGGCTTTCGACCAACCATTACATTTTAAGTTCCATTCTAGGTTTTTTTGGTCAATTAAGCGGACTAGTTTTACCAGGTCAGTCGACCGAATTACACAACTTCAATTTTTAATCTTTTTCTTATCCAATGCAAGTTATGATGGTCTAACCTCTTTTCATAGATATTTCTCACACATAATTTGTGCCACTTACTCATATAATGATGATCAATTTAATTTCAAATAAGTGAGCATGATTTATGTGTGATCATCCAGATATATAGGACATGTAAGTGTTATTTTAACTAGAAAATCAAGAAACAAAAATATGAACTTTGAGTCTTCAATTCTTTCATCTTTAATATTGATCTTATTGACTCTTGATTAGGTGACTCATTTTTTTGATTCATTAACTTGTTATCTCATGAATGCTTTTATCTTGATCTGGTAAGTTGTGGCATTAAGCCCATTTGTCTAAGATTCAATTTTGACCAATACTTTTTATATCGCCTAAAATGTCAAATGTGTTGTTAAACCCTTTAGGTTTAACATAGAGGATAACCTTTTGGAAACAATGCTATTTCAATGCCGAAAAAGTAGCGTAGAGCCCCCAAATCCTTCATTTTAAATTGATAATTCTGACTTCAACAATGCAATCCCACTAATATTATGTCATCGACCTATGATGAAAGTCTAATATGACATGCAGTGGTTCACTTTATAAAAAAAAGCAAAATCATGATTACTAGAGCAAAATTCAAGAGAAAGTGCTCACAATTGGAAACTTCTCAAACTGGACTCGGGGTGCTTATTTATGTTCATATATTGATTTTTTTTAAGCTTGTAAACTTCTTCAAGATTATGCGTAACACTAGGAGGGGGATCCAAGTAAACTTCTTCTTGAAGTTTTCCATTCAAGAAGGTAGTTTTAACATCTATTTGAGAAATATACCACCGACAAACGAATGCAATGATAATAAGGGTATGAACTATATTTATTTTTGCAATCGGAGCAAAGGTATCCTCATGTTCCATGCCATATTGTTGAGAAATTGCTTGGAAACCGATTGAGTTTTGCACTACTCACCTGACTCGTCAAGCTTGGTTTTAACTTATTGGTCCAACAAGAACCAATTGTACTTTTACCAAGAGGTAAAGATACCAAATCTTAATTATCTGTCTTGTACAGAGTAAAGAGTTCATTAGCCATAGTCTATTTCTAAATAGGTTTAAGAGTTGTCTCTTTATATGATAAAGGCACAAAGAGGTCGTGAATAGAGGATAAAAAGGAAACAAAAGAATCTTAATTAGAAGAGTAAACATAATTTAGTTTATGAATGGACTTAGGAATGTGTTGAGGATAGCGAGGAGGGGGATCCATAGTCATATAAGGTGCTTGGGGCGCTATTGGAAAGGATGAGTATCATAAACATCAATGCTTAGAAGGCTAACAATGTGAACCCAATGACATTAATGTAGAGGAAGAGGTGCAATAGGAGCATGAGGATGAGAAGCAAGAGTTGAGTCAATATTTATAGTGCATGGAATTTGAGGAGCTAACATATCTATACATGAGAGAAAGGATTAATGTGAATGAGATTAGATTTAGTAAACTTATGAGTATTATTAGGAATAGAAAAGAAAAGTATATTCTCAAGTAACACAACATGACGAGACACATATAGTTTTTTGTACAACTTGATTAAAACAACGATATCTCTTTTGTCCCTTACCATATTATAGGAAGACAAAAATGATAGCAAGAAATAACTTTCTACGTTCTACACTTGGTTAAAGAACAAAACAAGTACATTGATAGGTGCAAAATACCTATCTATTTCTAAACCGAATTTGTCAGTTTTTGAGTATTTTATTAAAGGTTTAATTGCATTTTATATAAGTCAGGTGTAGGGACGCAAAAAATTGAAAAATCAAGCGAAACGGTGAGAAATCGATAAAGAAAAGATAAAAAAGTGAGGTTTCAAGACCAACTGAAATCTGCCTAGGCGGTGTTTCCACCGCCTAGGCGGAATTCCGTCAGAAGCTTGGAGTGCTGAAGTGCTGAAATCCGCCTAGGCGAAGAAACCATCGCCTAGGCGGAATTCCGTCAGAAGGTTGGAGTGCTGAAATTTGCCTAGGCGAAGAAACCACCGCCTAGGCGGAATTCAGTCAGGGAGTTAGACTGTAGCCATTTGCCTAGGCGAAGAAACTACCGCCTAGGCCGAAATCAATTAGAATGAAAGAAGTTAGTCCTCCGCTTAGGCAAAGAAACCACCGCCTAGGCGGATTTCTAACCGACTTAACCTTCGCCTAGGCGAAGAAACTAACTCCTAGGAGAAATTCCCAGAATAGGGGAAAATATATTTTTAGATATTTTTGAAACCTTTGGCCTATATATACCCATTTCCCACGTCTGAAAGAAAAAGTTAAGCATCCTTAACCCTAATATAGAGTTCTTAAGCTATCTTTGAGAGATCAAGGAGAAGGTTCATCATTTGGGCAAAGAGGAATCATCTGTGGAGCAATTAATAGCAACAGTGGACCGTTCCATTATCAGATTTGATTGTTTTTCTCTTGTTTTTATCTTTGTAATTACTTTTCCATATCTAATGATGTTGAATCACTCTTGTTTTGTATGGTTTATGGCTAAGATTATGTAGTATTAGTTAAATATTACTTAGGTGTTGTTGAAATCATATAAATGCTAGTTTAAATAAATTAATGTTACTTTAATGGATATTTGTCTAAATCCGATTGTATTTACCGTTATTCTTGATATTATGCTTGTATTGATTAATCGAGAATACAGGATTTGACACTCGGGAGGGGTAATCCTGGATTTGGACTAGGGTAAACGCAACGTGACGTTCTAACGACCTAGGAGGGCGTTAGAATGTATGCAATCCATGACGTTGGCTCAAGACTCACATGACCTAGGGTTGTTAAGGTATTGAGGGGGATTTCTTCGTTGACATGAAGTCATGTAATCCCTCGTCTTACACTCGGGAGAGGTAGCGGAAGAGTTGTAGATACAGAGATTGTCGGAATAGATAAACACCGTTATAGCTAACTAAATGAAGTCAAATATGTATTATGTGAAAGAAATTAATACTTAAGTAATTAGTGTAATTAGAACTAACCAAATAGTTGTCATTTATCTTAGTAGATTAAATAGAATACAAACAATTCTTGAAAAATCGGGATAATATGAGACTATGTCAATCACAATATTCAACTAAATTACACGTTTTTCCAGTGGAATGATATCCGATCTCACGATCACTATATTAAAACTAGACCTTGTATACTTACGAGTAGTCATTACGCGAGCGATGAAATCCTAGACGTATATACACCTAAATACTCTTAGGAATGAGAAATCTGGAGCATACCCAAATAACTTTTCAATTGGAGACAAACCTGGGAAGTAAGAAGTTGTGATCTTATTAATTAAGTTTATGTCACTAAGGGTTGTTTCTACCCAAAATTCACTAGGAATAACCACAGACAATAAGATAGAACAAACTGTTTCAACAAATGTATTTATGTTTTCTTTCAATAATATCATTTTTCTTGGGAGTGTAATTACACAAAAATTTGGTGAACGATTTGATACAAAGTAAACAAATCAAATATAAAATTAGAAGTGTACTCCTCCACTCGAATCTCATCTAAATCATTTAATAATAGTAAAATATTGAGTCTTAACAAGAGGTTGAAATATTTGAAAAATATCCAAGAATTATGAGCGATGTTTCATAAGATAAAATCCAACAATGACGAGTTTAATTGTTAGAATATGTGTTTTGATGATGTCATTACTGCATTATTGTCATGGATGCTTATGTGTTTTGATGAGCTCACTATGTCATTAATTATGTTGATAATGACAATACTACATGTCATTCTATTCAAATATGCTTAATTGATTGAAGTTATTAGTGACATACAATTATATGCATTGGGATGTCATGATATAGTTATAGGTTAACCATCTTAGATTAATTTGTTTAACCATCTTAGATACATATGTCATAATATGCATGTTTTCACACCTTATATACTATACATGGCGAGTCTTGTATTCAGATGTCACTATGTACTTAGATGTGGGTTATCTCAGGTATGTGACATAATATATGTTACATGTCTTATGTGTTATATATTGATTTAGTAATAGACTCATGCTTGAAATATGATAAGTAATGATACGTTGGTAAAGTTTTTATGCCTTAGTATTCGGTGAATGAGGATTGTTATTCTAGACTTTCATATTATTCTCGTGCTAACCCAAAATGTAGTTTAAATGATTTATTTTTTCAAATGGATCCATGACAAAAAGTGATGATATAAAGAAATGAAGAGTCGAAGATATTTGGTTTCATAGGTGTAACACTTTCATAATGGATTATCTAGAGATATTAACTCATTAGCATGGACATACACATCTTTCATTTATATTCATGTTATTCAAATGGTCCAAAAAAGTATTTTTAAAATGATCTTAATGTGTGTGAAAATTGTTAACCTCAAGGATTTAAATCCCAAAATATGATGTTTTGATGATAACAAACTATTTAAGAGTTTTTGGTATTTAACGTGTTTGTTAAGTGTGAGAACAAGATAAACTGGAATAGAAATAAACACCCTGTGTAAGGAGGCCAAGAAGGTCAAGAATGTTCGGGATGATTCGAAGCGAGAAGAAATAAGATCCAAGATGATCATGGTGAAGACATAAAAAAAGATGAATCAAGATGGATAAATGTGGCCAAGAATGATCAAGATGAAGATTCAATACAATTGAAGAAGATCAAGTATCTCGGGGGTTAAAAACAAACAACGATTATATACTTAAAGATGAGGTAAATAATTCCCTATATCTCCAATACACAAGTTGATTCATCTAGGAATGCACACACATCAATGCATATCTATATGGAATTTAAACGTGTTTATTGTGTGTGTTAAATTCAATTAAAGTGGTTAAGATGAACCCATGAATATTAGGAGTCAAATCAAATAAGAGTTACATTAAGAAAATTAATAAAAATAAAATTCTGCTGAAACTAGTTGACCGATCCTTTGTACCGAACCAATTCAAGCAATAGTTCTATTAGAATGCAACAATTCCGTTGACCGAATCCTACATCTGATCAACCGATTGGATCAAAAGAATAAGAAATATTAGAAATCAATCGACCAAGCTGACTAACCGGTCAACCGGTCAAAGTAGGGACTTGGATTCCTTGAATCGGTTAACCGGTCAGTCCACCAATTGGGGAAGAAGCCTATTTAGGTTAGTCTTATATGAATATTGGTCAACCAAAATAGAATTCGGTCAACAAATTTACGCAGATTTGTTTTCCTAACTGAGTTCAAAATAAAAAATATCGGTCATGAATTGATGGCTAAAATGATTCAAACTTATTTTAATCTTCAATTAAACATCTTTACTTAAGTTTGAATATGTTTTTATGAACTATAGAATAAGATCAAAAGGTTAATCGTGAGTTTCAAAGTTTTTAATTTTCAAGCCCTAAAAAATATAAATTCTTAGGATCTTGTCTCTTAACCAATCCCTACCCTAATTGGCAAATTGGCATGTTGGAACTAACATATACTAATCTGACTTCATGATACAATGTTTATGTACTTAAATAAAATGAATTATATTATTTTTAAAGTTAAATTCGGTGCAACAACTTGTTTTTGTAAAGGCTATATATATTCCTCTGTTGTGCACATTTTCAACAACAAATTGACACATGATTACACATGTATATATAACTTAATAAAAACGTGTGTATACACTCCTTGATCCTTATTAAGTAATATAGTGTGAGAAACACTACATAAAAACAAGAGTGTAAGAATTTAAGTGTGAGAAATTTAGAGAAAGTCTTCAAAGCTTGTACATTCGATTCTTTTCAAATTTTGTTTTGATCCAAAGGGTTTCATTCATTGATTCCACTATTCCAAACACTTCCAAATCCAAGTAAATTTCCATGCGTTCGTTCCACACTACTTTTGATTATATTGTTCATATTATTTTAAGTGTAGAACATATTCTTGTGCTCACTTGAAAAACATCTAGATTTGAATTACTTACTTTCATATCTTTATTTATAGATACAATTAAAGTTCTTATTGGCCTTCTAATGATTGTCAATTAAAGTTCTTACTAGCCTTGTAATGATTGTGAATTCTTTTTGTTGACCCTAGATGTGTTGATTGACAATTGAAAGTTAATGTTTTATGGAACTAATGCATTTATTGAGTGATTTTAGATTAGAGTTCCGCTTTTTCAAATAAGAAAAATAATGATTTGAAAAAAATATTTATCGTTGAAGATTTACGAGACAATATTTTCAAGATGGTTGTAAACAAAGATGTTGAATTTTTTTTTGGAGTGTTGAAGATTTTTTTATAGTCTTAGGTAAAATAAACTCAATACTCTTATGCTCTTAATGTAATCCGAGTAGGATCAAACACGACATTTTAAAACAAATACTCGTATGTGTGTCATGGTAAGAAGTGATAAGTTTAAGATCTTAAATAATTTTTATAAAGTGTTAAAATCATGAAATAGTTTTTCATAAAGTGTTATACTGAGAAAATATTTTTAACACATAAAATAAGAAATTTCTGGTTAATTCGGTCAACTAACGAAAATGGTTAGTCGACTATCAGAAACAATAGCTTAAAAGAAAATGTAAAAAGATGCTACTGGCTAAATCTATCAATCGACGGTAAGGGCGATCGACCGACGATAACAGATGTAGTCAATTTTAACTGTTTTGATTTTCGTGATCTTCTACCCCAATCCCATGATTTTGAATGTTGGAAAAATAAGATTTTAACAGATTTGAGTATATTCAATTATATATCACATATTTTGAAGATCCTATTAATTGGGCCTTATATTTATTGATTCTTTGAGTTGAATTGGTAAAACTATTTTCTATATTTAAGGATTTTAAATCAAAGTTTTGAGGACCAAATAAAGATTTTCAAAGAGTATTTTTAAATGAAATATATATATTTTGAAAGTATATTATATGAGGTCTTAAAATGCCATAAACTCTTATATTTTGAAAAATAGCCGTTATTAGTATTGTTTGAAATCTATATAATAAGACTTGTGAATTTCAATTAAGTAATCAAGAAAAAAGAGTTTAAATCAGCCTTTGCTTAAAAAAGAGTGTGATTCTGTTGAAATATTTCTAAAAGAGTGATTCTATGAGTGTTCTTGATTAAAGCGCGCACAAGTTTCCATCACCAATTTTGTACTACACTGATCTATCTTATTTATTTTCATGAAATCCCACTGATATCTTTCCAAGTAAATTTATATACTTTTCTTATGTGATCTAATTGGTAACTTGGAATATTTGTGATTGAAAAATTGTTTCTAGTTTGATTAACTTGCATATCATAAGAAACAATATTTTCCTGCGAAATCTTATTACATATTAATGTCTACTTTAATTGTGTTAAAGCAGGTTTATTTTCTCATGTAGTTTTGGGATATTAATTGAGCATAATTTGTATTGAGTTGGTAGAAGCTCTTGTGGGAAGAAACTTGATGTTTTTTGTATTTGTGAGTGTGAGTGAATGAGACATATTTGGGCTAGTGTCTAATTAAGGTAGCTAGGTTTAACCTTTAGCCTGTGAAAATGATTAGGTTTGATTCTACCTGTAATGGAATTAAGTTAGTCTTTAACCTGGTAAAGGTTTGATTTTGAGCCTGTGAAAAGGATTAGGTTAGCCTCTAAACCTGTGAAAAAGATTGTAAGAGTTTGGTTCTTACTTGGAAAATAAATTAGAGATTAGTGGATTGAGAAAGCTCTATGGAGCTTGGAGGACTAGATGTAAGTAAGAGTAACTTACCAAATCAGGATAAATCAGTGTGTGATGCTTTTTTTTTTTTTTTTTTTTTTTTTTCTGGTTGTTTGGTTGTGCACTTAGTTAAATATGTTTATGATGTAATACAAGATAATAATCAATTAGAAAAATTGATAACTTGTTTGTTTGATAAATTAATTATTTAAATTTTTATCACTACCCAATTCACCCCCCCCGGTTGGGTATATTTGTGGGTCAATACTCATTAATTCTTGAATATACACTTCATATTTGGAATAAATTGTTAAGATTTATTGACAAAAAGATCAAAAAATAGTTTTCAACTTTAAAATTATGAATTCATTAGTCTCAATATATTGGACACGTAAAGAACTCGCACTATCGACGAGATTAAATTGCTCCATGAGATCTCAAATTTCTTGTGTATCGATTTTAATAAGAGGAAAGCTAAATTGATTGTTTAAATGAACTTTATCGAGTTATCCTTGTTATTTGAAAACAACAGTTTCATTGAATTGAATAATCAATAGAATCTGAATTTCAAACTCACTTGTTAATAACTCAATTATAGATTCAGTTTGGTTAAATTGATTCCACTTATCATGAATGCTTATTTGACTATATTCATTACGTGGTTATCTATACTTTAGTCTATTTTGCATATTATTAGTACACATTTTTGTTGATTATAAGATTTTAATGGACAATTAAAGGTTGATGTTTTTGGTGGAACTAATGGTCTGATTAAGTGTTTCGGTTTATTAGTTCCAAATGATGAAGATATGATGATAAAGATGATGAAGAATTAAGAGGTTGAAGAATTTGAAGAACTTAGGAAAAACAACTCAGGCTAAATTTCAACTCTTAATATCCTAATTAGGATCACACACGACACAAAAAGATTTTTAAATGATTTTTATAAATATGTGTGTTTTTAATAGGATCCTAATTAACTAAATTATTTACTCCTATGTGTAATTGAAAAAGAAATATTTATAATTGATTAAAATTGAATTTAAGTATTTAGTGGAGCTAACCAAGAAAAGAAATTGGTTGAGGGGCGAAAACGTTAATGAGAATGAATTAAAAACGAATTTAAAAGAGGTTCCAGCATCCATAAGTCGACAGGTAAGTCGACCGGATCATAGAAGAAAAAGTCTCTGTATCTCTCGGTCGATAGGTAGGTAGACCTGTGCTTAAATATGAATTCTCTGTATCTATAAGTCGACTGAACGGTCGACCTGTGAAGAGAAATGTAACTCTCTGAATCTCTAGGTCGACAGATAGGTCAACCTATGGGCACAGAATCTTTGGCTTGACTACATCCTGAATCGAATGGTCGACAACTGATCTTGGTCGGTCGACTTATGGGTCTGTTTCAGGATATTATGGAATTCTGGATTTTATTCTGAAAGTAGCCGTTACTGGCCCTTTTTTGGTTAGGATTCATGAGAGATTTTAGGGATTTAATATTATTGAGATATGTAACACATATTATGATATCCCTATAGATTTGGTTAATTAAGATTGAATATTTCTCAATTTGGCACATATAATTGTTTCATTTCTATTTAATTGTGATTGAAAAATATTTGGGGGACTTAATTGAGAAGTTTAAAAGCTATAATTAAGTGATTTGAACCAGAATGAAGTCTTACTAATATAAGGGGTCTGTAAGAGCAATTAAGTGTCATAACAAATGAGAACTAACCGTTAGAGAGCTTATTTTAATCCCATTTATATAGACTTGCGTTTTTCATATCTGTAAGTGAGATTGAGAGAGATCAAGAGATTATACTGAGCTTTTCTAAGGGAAATCATATTGAGAATTGTGAGAGCTTTTCTAAGAATCATTCTTGAGAATTATTTGCTGTGAATCATTGTTGCTACCGAATCTAAAGTAACATCACTATAATTATTCTTTCGGTGGATTCCAGATGAAATCTTTCCAAATTACTTTCTATTTAAGTATTGCTTGATTATTTTTTGGAATTTGATCTTTAGAAATTGTTTTCTGATTTTTTATTGAAAAATAGTTTTTAAAATAATTTATTGAATCAATCTAATTACGTGCTCAATTAAGTGCTACCCATTTTTGTTTAAAATCAGATTTTAAATATCTCACTTTTCTATCACTAGTTTTGGGATATTAATCGAGTTTTAATTTATCTGGGGTGGTAGAAGCTCTGAGTGAGAAAAATCACTTGTTAATTTTTAATTGGTGAGTTGAGTGACGAATTAAATACTGTTGGGAGTATTTAATCTAAGGGTAGCTGGTTTCAGTCTCTTCCTGTAAAGAGATTGAGGTAGTAATTCTTTCTGAATTGAATTGTTTTGTGTGAATTTTATAACGGTTCAATCCTTACCGGGTAAAAGGATATTTTGAGTGTTTGTGAGGTTTTGATTCTTTAGCTTTTGTTTTAAAAAGAATTAGTTTATTCTTGAACCTGTAAAAAGTAGAAGTTATTCCTAAGCCTATGAAAAGAAAATTTTGTAAATGTTGATTATGAGTCTGTAAAAAAATCTTTGTGAGAGTTTGGTTCCTACCTTTAAAGAGATCTTGAGTTTAGTGGGTGCGACTCTCTGTGGGGTTCGGAGGACTAGATTAGCCAAGAGTAGTTTGGTGAACCAATATAAATTTTTGGTATGCTGCTATCTTTACATTATTTATTTTTGTTATTTGGTGTGCACCAAGTTAATTTTATATTTCCGCTGTGATATAAATATAATAATTAATTTATGATTAAAATTAATTATTTGGGTTATTAAAGTATTTTTTCTCTGACATTTTTTTAACTACTCAATTCACTCTCCCTTTTGGGTATTTCATTGGGCCAACAACTTTTATTTACCTAGTGAGTAAATGTACGATGTACTGGAGTATAGGTGATCGATAGAAGTTTCGAATAAAAACTCAACCATAAAATTGAATTGACTGTAAGGGTGTGAATTGTAGCTTAAAACAAGGTGTTGGTTTAAGTGATAGAATTGTGAGAGAGTGTTGTAGTGAAGATAGACTTTAATTTTGGGTGTATTCGGTTTGATCTTCACCAGGTAAAAAGATCACTGATTAGTGGATTAGAAATTCTCGAAGGAGATTAGGGGAGTATATGCTAGCAAAGAGGGACCTTAACCGAACTACTATAAATTCTTGAGCCAATTTCTTTATTCCTCATTCCTTAATTGTGTGATTACACTTAATTGCTATATTATTTATTCCTCTACACTTGCTTCACACTTGTAAAAATTGTTATTAATAAATGAAGTGTAGAATTTTAATTGAGTCAAAAAGAGCTTAAAAAGTTAAAATTATTTGCACCACCCAGTTCATCTCCCTCTTGTTGGACCAACAAAAAACATTCAGAGACGTTTCCCAATGCTTAGGACCCCAAAACATAATTCGAAACAGGGAGAAAAATAAAAACGTGGAAAAAAACGTTTTTGACAAATACAATCGACTGAATTTTATAGCATGGTTTGAATTGTTTCTCGGACTAAAACAACCGACTGCCTAAATATAGCTGTCAAATGATTTTGATAAGTAAAGCTTGAAAAGAGTTTCAAATGAAATTGGTCGACCACCTCGAGTAAATGGTTAAAATGACTGCTCCAGAAGGTCAATGAGTTGCCTTTTGATTAAATTGGTCGACCAACTTCCAGGATCCAGCTAATCGTGTTTTGCAGCTCAAATCTATTATTGTAAACCGTATGAAAACGGTCGACCAACTAAGCACGTATCGGTCAGCTAACTTTTTTAGAAGCTTTAATTTTTAGAAATAGGAATTCCGATCGACCGACTAAGGAAACCAGTTGATTGGTGCGTGCAAATAATTTTTCAAAAATGTTTTCTACTTGGTTTTTTGAATCTGTTTTCATGTTTTAATCAATACACCATTTTTTCAACTTGTTAATCTTATTTTCTTTATTTATAAACATTATCAAAATGTCTGTAAATAAATTTGGATGATTTTTTAAAAGGATTTTCAGATACAGTTTATGCCTTAAATATTCCTTGATTTTTCTCAATAATGGCAATTGAATTTACTCTGATTGTTTGGGTAAATTAATTATCTAAATTGTTGAGAATGATTATATCCATTTATTTAATTTGTTAAGCTGGTTATATATTAAATTTGCTATCATTTAATTAGTTAAATCAATCAAAAGAGTTGATTGAATTAGATCTACTAGTTTTGGCTTACTTACCCAAAATCACTCAAATATTTTTCAAAATGATTTTCAACAGCTACCTACCATTCTGCACAAATTTGGCTGGATTAAATTGCTTTATTTTGTACTAAATTAATAAAAAACATAGAGAAAAGAAATACTAAAAACGTACCATGTACCAAAGAGGGAGAAAACATATATATTTTTTTTTGGGTAGTTTGAGGAAACAAAAATAAGAAAAAACAGAAAAAAAACCCAGAAACGCAGTCTAACAAACGGACATGACTAGCTGGAAGGGCTAGAGTCCAAAGTCCTTTGGTCCATTTATTCGACAATCAAATTTTCAATTTCAGGAATGGGAGTCTCAATGTGCAATGTTCCTTGGCTCCCTTCTTGGCCAGTGCGTCGGCACATCTATTCGCTTCCCTTGGAGTGAATTGCAGTGAATAATCATTGACGAGGAGGGCCCATTTGCACTTCGCAATCCATTCCTTATATTGATGGTTTTCCGGGCACGGGTTGAGCACAAGATCCACAATTTCTGCCGAGTCTGTCTCCACCAAAACTGTTGGCCCAGTGAGCTACCCAATAGGGGGTGGGTGGGTGGGGGTGAATTGGGTAGTATTAAAAATTATCAGAATATAACACTTCAAAAATTAAATAATTAATTATATCATAAAATTAATTATTATCTTTATAGCAGCGGATATGTATTATCAACTAGGTGCACATCCAAATAACAAAATATAAACAATATAAATAATGCAACACACAAAAATTTATACTGGTTCACCAAACTACTCTTGGCTAATCAGTCCCCCGAGCTCCACGGAGAGTCGCACCCACTAAACTCAATATCCCTTTAAAGGTAGGAATCAAACCCTCACAACGATTCTTTTCGCAGGCTCAGAATCAATATTTACAATTCATTTTCACAGGCTAAGGAATAACTTCTATCTTTTTACTAGGCGGAAGATTAAATTAATTCTATTACAGGGAGAATCATGATCTAATTATTTTTATACCTTAGGCTCAAGAATTAAACCTCACACAAACACGCTTCAAATATTTTTTTATCCGATAAGGATTGAACTGTTACAATTCACTCACAATTCTATAAAGGAAGAATTAAAACATAATATTTTATACTCTAGACAAAGATCAAAACCTCAATCTATTTACCAGAAGAGATTGAAACCAACTACCCTTAATTAGACACTCCCAGTAGTATTTAATCCGATACTCAACTCACTAATTACAAACAATTGATAAATGATTTTTCTACTCGGAGCTTCTACCACCCCAGATAAATTGAAGCTCAATTAATGTCCCAATACTAGTGATAGAAAAGTGAGAATTTCAAAATCTAATTTCAAATAAAGATGGGTAGCAAGCAGTTAAGCACGTAATCAGATTTTCTCAAGAAATTGTTTCAAAAATAATTTTCAATAAAAAATTCAAAAAACAATTTCAAAGATCAAATTCTAAATAATAAATAATAGAATCAAACAACAATTAATAGTAAGTAATTTGGAATGATCTCACCAGGATTTCACTGAAAGAATAATGATTAGAATAGTAATGACACTTCAGATTGGTGGAAGCAATAATCTACAACAAATGTTTCTCAAGAACAAATCTCAAGAAATATCTCACAATGCACTCAGTATGATTACTCTTAGAAAGCACGAGAGCTGAATAACTCAAAATGATTGGGATTATCTTGATTAATTAAAACCTAAAAAAACGCAGGTTTACTTATAAGGGAATAAAACAAGCCCTCCAACGGTTAGTTCCCATAAATCATAACATTTAATTGCACCAATAGACCCTCTATATCTTAATTATTCATTCTTGGCATAATTCACTTAAAATATCTCTTAAAATATTCAATTAAGTCCCTCAAACTTTTACTTAAACTCAATTAGATAAGATAGGAAGAATTACATGTATCAAATTGAGATATATAAAAAATATATGAACCATATCTATAAGGATATTTAAATATTAATTAAATAGCTCAAAATATATCAGATCCCTAAGATATCTCGTATATCTTAACCATAAACGGCTAGTAATAGCTATTATTTGATCAGAATTCTCGAAATCCTCTAAACTTGAAACAGTCTGATCAGTCGATCGACCAAGACCCGTTTGTCGACCGCCCGATTCAGGATGTAGCCAAGCCAAAAATCCTTCACCCATCGGTCGACCTCCCATACTTCATCTGTCGACTGGACGATTCAGCAAGTTTCACAGGTCGACCTATCTATCGACCTAGAGATCCAGAGAGTTCCTCTTTTGGCCATAGGTCGACCGAGAGATTCAAGAACTTCACTTATCTTTCATAAGTCGACCTACAAGTCAATTGATCAATGCTGGAATCTTCTCCTTAATTCGATTTTAATTTATTTTCTTCGACGTTTTTACCCCTTTAACCGATTTCTTTTCTCGGTTAGCTCCACTAAAATCTTAAATTCAATTTTAATCAATTATATTTATTTCTTTTTCAATTACACATAGGAGAAATAATTTAACTAATTAGGATTAGGATCGTATAAAAATACATATATTTTTGAAAAATATTTTGTGTCATGTGTGATCCTAACCAGGATATATTAAGAGTTAAAATTTAATCTGAGTTGTTTTCTCTAGGTTCTTCAATTGTTTCAAACTCTTAATCTTTCATCATCTTTGTCATCATCATTAGTATTGTCACAATATCTTCATGATCATTTTTATCACTGGAACTAATAAACTAAAACACTCAATAAAATCGTTAGTTCCACAAAAAAATCAACATTTAATTGTTCATCAAAATCTTAGGATCAACAAAAACACGTGAGTACTTCCTCCCAACCACAAGCTTTATCCCCGTAGCAAGGCTGTTCAGTTCAGCTTCAAGTGGAGTGCAGCTAACAAGGCTACCAAAGTACCCCATATTCCAAACACCATGGTTGTCTCTTAGGATTCCTCCATACTGCCTTTCCCGGGATTTCCCCTAGAACTTCCGTCTGTGTTCAGCTTCAAATAATTTTCAGGGGAAAAACTATTTAGTGTAAGGAATGGAATTACTTAAGAAATTTGGCTCAAGGAAAGTTTTCCTGAGGTCGTTAACTTAATTTACAATCTTCCAAAGGACAAAACTTGGGGAATTGCTTTTACCATTAATAACCTCATTATTCCTATCCTTCTAGATTTTCCAAATGGTTGCAATAAATAGATAAAATTAATTTTCGGAAAGCTCCCTTTAAGATTGGATTTGATCCACCCCTAAATATCCGAAGCATCATTATACCTGCTAAAATGAGTCCAACCCACTTGGTTCCAAATATTCCAAGCTTTAGGACAAGCTCCTAGCACATAATCAATATCTTCAATACAACAATTACATTACTGACAAATATTTGAGATATCCTTGTTTCTAATAGCTCTAAAAGCTTTAGTAACCAGACTCTTATGAAAAATAGACCATAAGAAAAATTTTAAATTATTAGGGGCTTTAAGTTTTCAAATCCAATTCCACTTAAGTGATGATTATCAACCTGATTGCCTAAGTCCAAATAGTAAGCGAATTTAACAGAGAACAATCTAGAATTATTAGGACACCAAAGAGGCTTATCCGAGTTGATGGAAGATGAGGGATTGGTATTGCGAATACACCTTTCCATTTCATTATCAATGAGGTGGAGAATTGGGTTAAGAACCAATTACTTTCCTAATTGACGATATCCGCCACTTTTAGATTCACAGAATCTTGAAGTAAATTACTGCCCAAAGATTTTTTCCCACACCACCAATCAGACCAGAGATTGGTGGTAGTATCGTTTTCCATTTTCCATTTAATACCTCTTACAAGAATATCCTTAGTGGAATGGATGCCTCTTCAAATATGAGAACAACCCATCTTTTTATTCCAGGATGACGGGTTATTATCAATAGTGTATTTAGCCCTCAAGACTTTAGCCCACAAACTTTGATCATCATTAGCAAGTTTCCAGCCAAGTTTAGCAAGGAAAGCCCTGTTTTGATTACAAGAGCCTCTAAACCCTATACTGCCATGATCTTTATCTTGCCAAACGTTTTTCGAAATGGTATTTTTTTTAGATCTGTGTCACCCCACAGAAAGTTCCTGTTGATCTGGTCAATTTTAATGCAAAGTTTTTTAGGCAATGGGATCGTTTGCATTGAATAACTGGGAATGGTAGCAATAATAGACTTGACTAAAATGACACTTCTTGCCACCGAAAGCATATTAGTTTTCTAGTTAGATAATCTTAATTGCATTTTTTGGACAATATTAAAAAGATGGTTGATATTTAGTCTCCCATGCACCAAGGGGAAACCTAAATACCTCCCTAGATCATCTGTAATAGAAATATTGAGCAATCTACTGAAATCTCTAGCCTTGTATCTCGGAATAGAAGGGGCCACAAACACTTTGGATTTGGAAAAATTAATTTTTTGACCCAAAGTCTTAGCGAAATGTTTAAGAATTTTTTTAATATTAGAAATTTGCATATCATTGGCATTAGAGAAAAGAATAATATCATCGGCAAAAAATAAATGAGAGATCCTTGGGCCATTTCTGCCAGCTTTAAGCCATTTCCAATCTCCTTTATAAACACTTTCACACATCATAAGAGAGAGTCTTTCCATGCAAAGAGTAAAAAAATAAGGGGATAGAGGATCGCCTTGCCTAAGCCCCTTAGAAGGATTAAATTCCTCTAAAGGTTCACCATTCCATAACATAGACATATAAGCTCTTGTAACACAAGACATGATCAAATTAATCGAAGAAGCAGGCAAATTAAAAAACACAAGAGTATCTCTAAGGAAATTCCAGTATAATCTATTATAGGCTTTTTCCAGATCAATCTTAATAATGAGACCACCCTCTTTGCCTTTTGATTTCCTAAGATTATGGATTAACTCTTGGGTAATAATGACATTATCTGTAGTCATACGACCTAGGATAAAACTATTTTGGAAAGGACCCACAAGAGTTTTGAGAAGGGGCCTTAGTGGTGGCTGCTAAATAAGCGCTGCCACTTTCACCGCAAGCGTATGGATCAAGTTTTAGTACAATGGACCTTTCGGTCGGGTATCGTATCCACAGGGATAGGTGTTGTTACTATCGAATACCGCGATTCTCATAACCTAACTTTATCTAGGCGACCAAAAATGTAATTTAATTAATTATTACTAATACTAATATACTAATTTAACTATACTAATTAATAATACGAGATAGTTATGAGATAGATTATTTAGGGATTAATTTTATTTATTTAATCGCCTTTGATTTCGTTTAGTTCACAATAATGGTGTTCGACGTATTTAACAATCTCGGTATCTAAAACTCTTTCGCCACCTCTCTCGAATGTAAGACGGGGGATGTAACGCAACTTTGTATCAACGAAGAAATCCCCCTCAACGTATTAACGACCCTAGGTTGCATGAGCCTCGCCCCAACCTCATTGATTGCACACAAAATCTCAGTTCGTAAACTCCTTTGCCACCTCTCCCGAGTGTAAGACGAGGGATAAAACGTGACTTCGAATCAACGAAGAAGTCCCCCTCAACGTCTTAACCACTCTAGGTCACGTGAGTCTCGCCCCAACGTCATTGATTTCATGTGTTGTGTTTCCCCTATCGACAATCTCCGTTCTAAAACTCCCTCGCCACCTCTCCTGAGTGTAAGACGAGAGAAAATGCGACTTCGAATCAACGAAGAAGTCCCCCTTAATTTCTTAACGACTCTAGGCCACGTGAGACTTTCCCCAACGTCATAGATTGTCCACAATCCTAACCCCAACCGAGTTATCGGATCGTGGCGTTTGTTTATTCTAATCCGAATCTGGGATTTGTCAAATCCCGTATTCTCCAATTATCATTCTAAGCATAATAAACAAACAATATGATAAACACACTCAAAACAACGAAAAACAATCATTAAGAAACATAACTAAACCAAAATCACGTTTTTATAAATAATATTCATCCCATACTTAATCCACGTTTAACCTAAGGCCATAGCCATTTATACAAATGAAACTAGGATAAACATGCTCAAACATACATAGAAGATAAGAAATAAAAGGAAAAAAGGGTGAACTTGGCCGATATCCGAAGATTAGCTGCTAAAACCATCCACCGAATGATTCTCTTTCTCCACGTGTTGATCTTCTCTTTCCGATATGTTTGAGCACTTCCTATATTCTCTCTATATCCTAACCTAAGCCCTAAAGGCTCTAATGGCTGGAGGGAAGAGAGAAAGGGAGGATATAGGGCTAAAAATATCCTAAAATATCTAAAAACATTTTACAGGTACAGGGCGACCGCCGCGGCGGTGGATATACAAAGCCGTTACAAAGTTTCTGCAGTTTGACTGTCGCGGCGGTGGTGACACGCTTTCTTGTTTTGGATGTAACTTCTTCGTTTGAGCTTTGATTGAGGTAATTCAAAAACCTATGGAAATATAAGAAAAAGATATACAACTTACATGTTTTGAGTGTTTCCAAAATCGGATTGCATCATAGTCCAAAATAGACTTGAAGTTACAACATCTGTACTGGCTTTGCCGGTTTGGTGACCGCCTAGGCGAAGAAATAGGTGGTGGACTTGGAAATATTTCTACTGGGGTTTCCGCGTAGGCGGAGGAATTTTCCTCCTAGGCGGTGGGCTGTCAGTTGCCTTTTATCATTCTCAGTATCTTCACTGTCTAGGTGGTGGGCTTTCTTCATATTTTTGCCTCCTTGCTTGTTTATCCACCGTAACTTCAACTCGCCTTCGGTTCGATCTCATCGTTTTCACTTCAGTTTCCTATCTTTTTGCCCCACACACCTGATTTAATACAAAAAGATAAAAACTAATTAAAACATAATAAAATACTATATAAACACTCGAAAACCAACTTAATTCGGTTTAGAAATACGTAAGTAGATCACACCTATCAAATACCCCCAAACTTGGAATTTGGCTAGTCCTCAAGCCAAACACACACACTAAAATGAAACAAAGCGAAATTAAATAACAAACAACATAAAAACAATCTAAACATAAATACATGCGAGTTTGGAATCCTTCTAATGGCCTATTTATTATTCCCTCAACAACTGCCAATTATTTCGAGTTCAGGCGGTAACACACATCATGTGGTTCTAGAATTTTGACATGCAATAATGGTGAACGCTATTCTAGATCCTGTAAATGTGTTAGTGCGAGACTTAATAATATAACTATACAACAACCGGATTGGATTATCCTCCAACGAAACTCACGACTTAGACCGTAAAGGACTAGGATTTCCATAGGCTTAATTGGGGTCTACTTTCCACTAATGTAGGTTAAGTAGTTCATAAAGATCGTTAGGACTTGGTTCAGTTAAGGTTAATTTGGCCAAGGGTATTTCGGAATAGAAAACGGGTTAATGTTGTTAACTTAATGTTACCCAAGGCTCAACGCTTGGCACATTCACTCTTGAACTCCCACACTTAGATTGGAAACAATCCCAAACAATTAATTAAAGACCGACGTACTCATTTGTCAAAAGAAACAGAAATAAAAACCGTATTTACATTTGATTTTTTGTTTTATATTTTTTTCGTCTTTTCTTTTCAACGAACACACCCCCAAACTAATTTGATTGTTACAATTGAAGGGGTGTGTGAAATACAAATGAAAAACGACAAGTGAGTACTCAAATACCAAACCAATTAGAAGTTCGTCCTAAACCCAACCGCTCACATCAATTAGCATTTACAATTGCTAATTTGACTCACTCAAATGTGCCTGTAAATTCAGTGATTTAGGTTTGAAAAAAGATCCATTGGCCATGGTATTAGTTTGTGTGTTCTGAATTGAATTTGCATTTAGGCTTCGACAGGGTAACGAGGGATAAACATGTATCAAGGTAGGCTTCAAAAGGCTCAAGCGACAAAGAGAATGCCTAAATCACATCTCTTGAACTACCTCGCCTAGGATTTCGCCTCAAACTTCCTCTCAATCAAGTTCTAGAATCCTTAATGTGTCATGAATTTGGCTAATCGATAATCGTCCTCAAATCAATTGAATAGAAATACATTGAATCTATGTGCCCGTGCAAAATAGGACCTACAATAATTATTACCAAAAAGCATAGTTAAGCACACAGAACACACATGCATGACTATTACCCTTGACTTCGAAAACAACCAGGGGTAATTTCCATCATCGGGTAATAGCCCAGATGAACAGAAAACTCAGCATGCAACACAACAACACAAACACATTCTACCCTAAACACACATGCAATACAAGAAAATGATAACACAAAACTAACATACTATACTACACATCACTTCTGAACTTAAAATGGATAGTGTTCTTAGCGATCTCAATCATCATTCTCAACATATGAAAGTTAAAGCATGCTAACGAAGGGTGTTTAGAACACTTACCTGGGAGGCGAGAAGATCTCGCCTCCGAATCAAGTCGGATGTAACGGATTTAACTTATTTGACCTTGGGTTGCCTCCCAAAAAGCGTGTGGTTTAATGTCCTCGGCCCGATATTTTCAGAACGCCCTTAAGATTGGCGAGATTTTGCTTTGGATGGCTCAATCTTTCAACGAAACGCCTCACCTGATTATGTGCTTGGCCAAGCAACATAAAACGGTTTGGAATCCTATCGAAAGGGATGCATCAATACCCGACGATCTAACATCGGTAAGTACCCTGCATAAGAAACAAAAACAAAACTACAAACAAAAAATTATATACAAAATAAATGCCTAAAGTAAAATTAAGTCATTTGCACACAATATCAACAATAACTACAAAAACCAATCCCCGGCAACGGCGCTAAAAACTTGGTGGCCGCTAAATAAGCGTTGCCACTTTCACCGCAAGCGTACGGATCAAGTTTTAGTATAATGAACCTTTCGGTTGGGTATCATATCCACATGGATTGGTGTTGTTACTATAGAATACCACGATTCTCATAACCTAACTTTATCTAGGAGACCAAAAATGTAATTTAATTAATTATTACTAATACTAATATAATAATTCAACTATACTAATTACTAATACGAGATAGTTATGGGATAGATTATTTAGGGATTAATTTTATTTACTTAATCGCCTTTGATTTCGTTTAGTTCACAATAATGGTGTTCGACGTATTTAACAATCTCGGTATCTAAAATTCCTCCGCCACCTCTCTCGAGTGTAAGACGGAGGATGTAACGCAATTTCGTGTCAATGAAGAAGTCCCCCTCAACGTCTTAACGACCCTAGGTTGCATGAGCCTTGCCCCAATCTCATTGATTGTACAAAAAACCTCAGTTTGTAAACTCCTTTGCCACCTCTCCCAAGTGTAAGACGAGGGATAAAACATGACTTCGAATCAATGAAGAAGTCCCCCTCAATGTCTTAACGACTCTAGGTCGCATGAGTCTCGCCCCAACATCATTGATTTCATTTGTTGTGTTTACCCTATCGACAATCTCTGTTCTAAAACTCCCTTGCCACCTCTCCCGATTGTAAGACGAGGGAAAACGCGACTTTGAATTAATGAAGAAGTCCCCCTCAATGTATTAACGACTCTAGGCCATGTGAGTTTTGCCCCAACGTCATAGATTGTCCACAATCCTAACCCCGACCGGGTTATCGGATCGTGGCGTTTGTTTATTCTAATCCGAATCTGAGATTTGTCAAACCCCGTATTCTCCAATTATTATTCTAAGCATAATAAACAAACTCAAAACAACGAAGAACAATCATTAAGAAACACAACTAAACCAAAATCATGTTTTTATAAATAATATTCATCTCATACATAATCCACGTTTAACCTAAGGCTATATCCGTTTATACAAATGAAACTAGGCTAAACATGCTCAAACATAGATAGAAGATAAGAAATAAAAGGAAAAACAGGTGAACTTAGCCGATATCCGAAGATTAGCCGCTAAAACCATCCACCGAACGATTCTCCTTCTCCGCGTGTTGATCTTCTCCTTTCGATATGTTTGAGCACTCCCCATATTATCTCTATATCCTAACCTAAGCCCTAAAGGCTCTAATGGCCGGAGAGAAGAGAGGAGGGAAGGATATAGGGCCAAAAATATCCAAAAATATCTAAAAACACTTTACAGGTGCAGGGCGACCGCCGCAGCGGTGGATATACAGAGCCGTTAAAAGTTTCTACAGTTTGACAGCCATGGCGGTGGTGACACGCTTTCTTGTTTTGGCTGTCACTTCTTCGTCCGAGCTCCAATTGAGGAATTCAAAAACCTATAGAAAGCTAAGAAAACGATATACAACTTACATGTTTTGAGTGTTTCCAAAATCGGATTGCATCATAGTCCAAAATAGACTTGAAGTTACAACATCTGTACCGACTTTGTAGGTTTGGTGACCACCTAGGCGAAGAAATAGGCGGTGGACTTAGAAATATTTCTACTGGGGTTTCCGCCTAGGCGATGGGCTATCAATAGCCTTTTATCATTCTCAGTATCTTCACTGCCTAGGCGGAGGTCTGGACGCCTAGGCGGTAGGCTTCTTTTATATTTTTGTCTCCTTGCTTGTTTATCTACCATAACTTCGACTCGCCTTCGGTTCGATCTCATCGTTTTCGCTTCAGTTTTCTATCTTTTTTCCCCACACACCTGATTTAATACAAAAAGATAAAAACTAATTAAAACATAATAAAATACTGTATAAACGCTTGAAAACCAACTTAATTCGGTTTGGAAATACGTAGGTAGATCACACCTATCACTTAGCCTGCCCACAATGATTTTTGTTTCCAGTTTATAAACGGTACTGCAAAGGCTTCTTGGTCTAAATTGGTTAATGCTTTCACGGTTCTTAATTTTTTGGGATTAAATCAATGAAAGGTTTATTAAGACAAGAGGGCATAACCAAGTTTTTAAAACAACCCAACACACATTTTTTAAGTGATGAAAATACGTTTGAAGTGATGAAATTATGTTGTGAAAATTTTATCTTATTTTGATCTATATTTTACTCCTATTCGACATCATGGATTACTTTTTTGGATGAATCCTATGAAGTAAGTTTTTCAAGAAATTAAAGAACCCAACCACTAGAACTAAAGATTTGAAGAACCAAAGGAGGAGCCTCCGAAGACGTGATAATATCTCGATTGTAAGAATATTGAGAACGGTAATTCTCAAGTCATGAAAATGGTTCAATCTCCACAGAGAAGTGAGATTTGTAAAACCAAGGGATGGTCCTTGTGTTGATGTAAAAGGTTTGGTTCATACCTAAAAGTGGATCATGTGTACAAAGTTATGTTTAGATAAGGTAATTTAAGATAGGATTTCATTTAGGCGAGGGATTTCATAGATTTTGATGTTGCCAAAAATTCTCTGCACGTGCAATCAACTTCTCATGTGCCAAAAACTTTCTCAACTTCTCATTTCAACCTACAAAACCGATTAGTTCTTAAGGGGGACACCGGTGTGGTGTCGGCCAAAGAACTTCCAGAGTGAGAATAAGTGAGTCTGTTTATAAAGAAATATCAAGCACTTGAATCAATCGTAAAAATAAAATGATGATACCTTTTCTTTATATAAACTTAGTAGATTATTGCCATTCTATTGGTGAGGTCGCTCGTTTCATGATTTTCCTCCTAACGGCATGGGATATACCCATGATCTTCTCCATTAAACTATGAGAAGATCTTTGTTATGTTCCTTCCATCAAATATGGGCCATTACAGTCAGTTGGTTGTAACGTTCCTCAAGGGTGGGGGACGTGGAGGTTATGGGCTGACCTGTTCTTGGCCTTATCATCGTGGGTTCTAATGATCCATTGTTGGGCCTGCTTGCATGACCTACTTTTCTTGTGTATTAGAACGCTACAGTCTTTTTCCCGATAGACTTGATGCACTCAGCCTAGATCATATATTAGGTTCTGTCGTTAGGGTCGGATCATCGACCCGATCCGATCCGCGAAGGCACTTAAGCCTCTAATAGTCATGAGTGAGAGGTTTTCCATATCATTTGTCCTCTTGAATTTCATGATGATTCAGAGAAGAGAGACGAAAGATTACCTCTCCCATTCGCGTAAGTTCTCGCCTTCCTCCAATTTTTTGATTGTGTTGCTTGTTCGCATTATTCTTTTGATTTTTTGGTTGCTCTATTTGAGATGTTGTCAAGTCCAACAAATATTCTTGTTGAGGCTAGTTCATCATTGAATCCCCTTGCATAATAGATAACGATAGCCCAGGCTTCTCAGTTCACTGATTCCTCAGTTAACTGGGAGATCATGGTGCAAGTTCTGTCCCGAAGGAATGGCTTGAGCTATTCTGAGAATAGTACGACATTCCTTCATCTGTGTCTATTAGGGTTCCATCTGAAGATGAACATCCTTATAACGTCAAAGAGGATGAAATATGCCTCTTTGTATGGATGTTCAAATACGGACTCACACATCCTTTCACTCATTTCCTTCGTAATAGTTTTTTCCAACTAGAGATTATCCCTGCTCAATTAACCTATAATGGATTCCGTTAGATCATGGGAGATATTGTTCTTTCTCGTGTGAATAACGTCCTCCTTACCGTAGATATGATTAGGAGTGTTAGTTCTATCAAAATTCTTTCTAAAATTTAGAGATTTTATTATTCCACTGTTAAGAGGTTCTCTTTCTTTACTGACCTTCCTGTAGTGGTGAGAGGAGATTGGCAAAGGCAGTACCTATTTTTCAAGGGTAATTGAGAGTTTTCTCCTGAAGAACTAGGGCAGCCTCTAGTTGTGCTGAGACATTTTAATTACCTGAGTAATTTTCTTTACTTATGCTCTCTTTGCAATTTAAATTTAGGAATTTTGTTACAATGGTCTTGATGTCTTCTTGGATCATCTTATGCAGGTGGAGAAGCTTGCAAACGTTTTTGCCTTATACCCAAGGTTGAGGATGAACTAAGAAAATTGTTTGTCCCAGAAATAAGGTCTTGCAAAGTCCTAGCTTCCCACCCTTTTATTCCATCAATAATGGATACATCCAAATTTAATCGCCTCAAAAAGTTACAAATCAGGAAGAAGAGGAAAAGATATGCTAAGAAACCCTCTAGGCCATCTGGGCAGTTATCAGCTCCGTCTACTGTCCATGTCACTGCTAGGTCTATAGTTCAGCCTGTTTCTCTGTCGGCTGTTGCTGCCAGAACTGCAGTTCAACCTACTGCTCAACCAGCGACTTCTCGTCATCGTCTCATTCTTTCTGCAGATTCCGACTCTGATGATGATTCTCAACCCTCGAGCAGATGTAGGCGTGGGGTTGTCTCTATGCTAGTTTATCCATTCCAAGTTCCAGTCCTCACAGAGATTAGGGGATTGGATCTTACTATACATGCAACTGGTGTTTCTATTAATCGTGCTCCAGAGCTTGCCTCAATAAGCCATCAATCTCCTTCTCCGACAACAATTGCTTCCAATCAGGAAGTGTTAAGTAGCTGTGGTATCTCTCGTGAGCAGATGTGCCATCTGATAAAAGAGGTTGTCCCCTCAATTCTAGATTGCCAGGAGATTTTTGATAACGCCATCAAGTTCTCATACAAGCCGTCCTGGGATAGGAGTTGGGCCAAGATTGGGAGTCGTAGCAAGGCTGAACTCTTTAAAATCCTCGTCTGCGTACTTCTTCAGGTAATTTTCATTATTTTCAATAATTCTTAGACTTCTTGAGTTATTTACATTGGTTTCTAATCAACTGCCTTTATTTTGCAGAGCATCCATGTTTCTACTACACTGGCATGAAGTTCTGATGAAGTGAATGAGTTAGATACTTAGCTCACGCATCAGCTAACTGAATCCAGTCACCTAGAAGAAGACCTTCGTGTTTTCCAGGGATAAAAAGTCTCTCTTGAGACTGACTTGGCACTGGTGAGGTTGTCTCAAGAGAAGTTTGAAGCTGAGCTGCGCTTCGCTAATGAACAACATAAAGTGCTCTAGAAGAGAAACGAGCTGTTCTCTATGGAGAACAACAGGTTTTAAACAGAGAACTCTATTATGAAAGATGAGGTTGCTATTTTGAAGGGAGAGGTCAGCTCAACACGGTCAGAAGTAGATCTCATGAGGACTGACCTCCAAGCCAAGGATGCTGCCCTCCAAGCTAGTGAGGCTACTTTTTAGGCCAAAGAAGATGCCCTTAAGTGATTAGAAAATGAGAAGAGTTAAATCTCAGCTGATTTAAACCAAGAGTAGCTGAGGTCCGCCAACCAAGCGCATACAATAGAGAGGTTAACAGCTAAGATGGAAGCAAGGGCAAAAGAGAATGAAGGAACAATCAAGCAATTCTGGGCATAATTTTATCGAAGGTCGAAGAAAATTCAGTGGGCTATTGCCACTGCCAAATCCTGGTGTTGAGAGATTGCCCAAAGATCAATTTTTCTTTTTTGGAGACTGAGCTGGAGGAAGAAGTAGAAGGAGAAGATGCTGTTGTTAAAGAGGAAGAATGCGTTGATGCTGAAGGAGGTGTACCTTGTGCTGAAGGTGAAGTGCTTCGAACAGAAATGCTCACGTCAGCAGCGGAGATGCCAGCAACCAACTCAGATCTTAGCCTTTCTGATCAGCTCATCCCAATCTCAGATCAAGCCCAAGCTCTAACTGGTGATGCTGCCTCTGCTCCTGCTAGTCTGTAGACCTCTAGCTAACTAGACATTGCAGATTAGAGTGCCATACTCTGATGTGATGTTTGTCTTTTCAATTTTTAATACCTACATTTTTTTGTAATGATGACATTTTCGTAACTATGACATGATTAAACAGTAGCCGCCGATTAATATTGGAAATAGACTATCATGATTATAATACGTATTCTGTCAGCGCACGTCACTTTCTCATAAATGCATATTTTTTGACGTTTTGTTTACACTTCTCTAGCATTTCTCTCTTTATTGGTTTGACTATTTATAGCAAAACCATGCGTTGAAATTTCACACAAACCCAAACATTTTTTTCTTTCTCTGTTTACGTTTTTACAGAGTCATTCTTCATTCTTTCTCTATCTCGTCCCTTTCATTTTGTAACCATGTTGTGGTCATCCTCATCCTCCTTTACAACTATACAAAATGAGAGGCAGCAAGATATTGAGCTAGGGGAAAATTTTCATGCTTTAATGACGATGACGAAAACCCTTAATGATGAGCATCCTTGTTTCAAAACCCTGCAAGATGCTTGTGCTGTGTTCTATTCTATGGAGGCTGCTCACTTCTGTGCCATCTCGCAGTTCCATGAACTCAGCAACTAGTTGAAAAAGTCAGAGAGAAAGGCTCGTAAGCTGTTTGCTGATTTACATTTCCATAAGGAGTATGTCGATTCCATGAAGGAGAAGCATGACAAGCTCTGAGATAAGAACGATAAGAAAAAAGTAAAGATTCGAGAGTTGGTCCTCAAGATCAACTGGCATGAAGAGCATGGCTTCTATCACTCCTACTAGGACTCTAAAGGAATAGATCCTCTTCCTTTTGCTAGGTCGGATTGATGCCACCCATTCAACCCTGATTTCGTAGAAGAAGTTTTAGACTTCTCTTTTTCTTTTTGTTTTTTTGAAGTGAACAATTTCCTATTTTTTTCCATGACAAACAGTCTTCTGTTCTTTTTTATTTTGTAATGATGTACCCCTTTTTTTTTTGTTAATATAACAAGATGGGTTTTGATATTTGCGTTGCTAATATGTTCATTTTTCTCCTTCTGCCTGCCCTCCGTCATAACTTGGTTAGTGAACGAAAATAGTTATGAACCAACTTAAGCTTTTGGATAGAATAGATAAGATGTTTGAACACGAACTCCATCACATAATCAAGGCCTCTAAATCAAGACAACGCAGATTTTACCATCACAAGAATCCTTCCAATGAGAATTTCTATTTTGTCTTGTTATATAACATCCTTCTCAAAATATTGTTCTTTTCCAGTCTTGAACTTATCACTCCTTACCATGGAGTTAGTGTAGAATTGAACAATGTGTTCCAGATTTTAATCTCGACTAAATAAGTAATGTTTTGAAGAAGAGAAGTCCATATTTGACAATGTCACTATCGGAGTTTATTTGGTGACTAATACGTTCGTACTGTTCACACTTAGTTTTAAACACTAAATGCTGCAATTGGTGAACTGATCTACTCTGCTTTGTGAGTGAGCTGATCTATTCTACCGAGTGAGATGATCTGCTCTACTTTGTGATTGAGCTGATCTTCTTTGTTCTGTGAGTGAGTTGATTTGCTTTGCTAATTCGTGAATGAGTGAGTTGATCTACTTTATTCATGTCTAAGCTGATCTACTAAGTTGATTATACCTAGTGAGTGAGCTAACCTACTCTGATTACTTTCATTTCACACTTAGTTTTTACATGGTAAGTGTTTTATGAGTAAGCTGATATGTTCTGCTCATTTGTGAATGAGTGAGTTGATCTACTTTGTTCATGTCTGATTTGATCTGCACAATTGATTATACCTAGTGAGTGAGCTGACCTGCTCTGCTCACTTTTGTTTCACACTTTGTTTTTACATGTTAAGTGTTTTATGAGTAAGCTGATTTGCTTTGCTCATTTGTAAATGAGTGAGATGACCTGCTCTGCCCACTTTTGCTTTACACTTAATTTTTTACATTCTAGGTGTTTTATGAGTAAGTTGATCTGCTCTGCTAAATTAATTTACACTTGGTTTCAGCACCAAATGCTTTTGTAAACTCAGTTTTAATTCACTAAATATTTTTTACACTTAGTTTAAATCAGAATATGACAACAATAAGTGTTTGCAATAGTTGGTAAAAAAAACTTTGTAAGAAATCTCATACGAAGTACTTTCACAAGTGAGAGATGTTCCACGGGTCTTGGTAGTTCTTCTACCCACTTGCCTTTGGCATTATCCAATTATTTCTTGAGTGCTTCCTGGATAGAACGGTTTGTCACCTTAGCTTGTTCATTGACTTGTGGATATGCCGGGCTAGACGTCCGGTGCTGAATTTTCAATTAATCATACATCCATGCAACTTTACAGCTGATGAATGGTATTGCGTTATCAGATTTGAGTATCGCTGGAATACCGAAATGACAAATCACATTATTCAAAAGGAAGTTTTTTACTTCATTCTCTCCTGTTGTCACGAAGGCTTCGACTTGTACCCACTTGGTGAAGTAGTCAATCACTATCAGTAAGTACTTCTTATTCCTTGGCGCTGGGGTGAACGACCCTAGTACATCCATCCCCCATTGAGCAAAGGCCATGGGCTAGTTATTGGTGTCTGCTCTTGAGTTGGGACTTTGATATCATTGGAGAACCGTTGGCACTTATCACATTTCTTGATGTATTCTTGTGCATCGTTGGCCAATAGTAAACAATTGTGAGTGCCTTGTGTGCCAAGGTTCTTCATCCTTGATGATTTTCGCAAGCCCTTTCATGGATCGTTTGCAGGACATAGGTTGTTTCCTTCGGTCCTAAACAAAGCAACAGAGGTTGGGGAGAAAAATCTCATATAAAGCTTATAATTGGTCAGCACATACCTTGACACTTTTTACATAATCTTTCTGGATGATTCTTTGTTATCTACTAGAGTACCCCTTCCTTTAGATATTGAACTAAAGGGGTTCTCCAGTCTTCTTCCTGATCTAGTTCACCTATGCATGTACAAAGGTGTGCTGGTGCTGCTATGGATAGTTGCTCAAGGAATTCCACTATTTTAGAGCCCTGATCTGGTCCAAAGGAAGAGGCTAGTATGGACAATGCATCAACCTTCTCATTTTCAGCTCTTGGAACAACTTCAAACTTGTAGTTTTGGAGTGAGGCGGTTAGCTCTTTTACTTTGTCCACATAAAGGCGTAACCTTTGTTTATTCACTCTATACACTGTTTATCTGGTTGACCACCAGTTGTGAATCTGATTTCACCTCCATATTCTGAGCTCCCAATCCTTTGGTGAGAGTCAGCCCAATGATCACTTCTTCATACTCTGCTTTATTGTTGGAGCTTTGAAAACCTATCTGCACATCTTTTTTAAGCTGATCTCCTTCCGATGTTTCTAGAATGATGCCAACACCATATTCTTTCATGTTTGAAGCTCCATCTACCTACAGTTTCCATGGCACAACCAACTAGTCAGGGTATTCTCCATCCTCTATTACTGCTTCGCATAGAGGGGTCAGCTCAATAATGAAATTTGCTAGAGCTGGCCCTTTAATTGTAGTTCTAGGCTTGTACTTGATGAAAAACTATCCAAGTTCTACTGCCCAATTCATGATATGTCCAGAAGCCTCTTGTCTGTGCATTACTGCTTTGAGAGGGTAAGAGGTCAGCACATTGATCTTGTGTGGTTGAAAGTACGGTCTGAGCTTTCGAGCTGAAGTTACTAGGGTCAGGGAGAGTTTTTCTAGTTTAGTATAGTGAGTCTCAACTAGGACTAGCGACTTTCATATGTAATAAATTTTCCTTTGCCCTAATGAGTAATCTTTTACCAGTACTGCACGTATTGTGACTGAGGTCACTGCCAAGTATAAGTAGAGCTCATCTCCTGGGTTTAATTTGGTTAGCGTTTCAACTGAGCCCAAGTAGTCTTTGATGGATTGAAATGCTTTTTCATAATTATCATCCCTCTAAAATTTCTTGCTTCCTTTTAAAATTTTGAAGAAAGGGGTACATCTATCATAAAATTTGGAGATGAATCTGTTAAGGGCTACCAACCTTCCTGTCAGCACTTAAACTTTTCTTATGATTATGGGGGACTTCATGTTTCGAATGGCTTCTATCTGCCCTGAATCCACATTGATTCTTGATTGATTCACCATAAAGCCCAAATATTTGCCAAATGCCACACCGAAAGCGCATTTTTCTGGGTTCAACTTCATATTGAACTTCCTTAGTATAGCAAAAACGTCTTCCAAATGCACCAGGAGATCTTCCTTCTTAGAGATTTTAAACAACATGTCATCTATGTAAACCTTCATGATTGCTCCAATTTACTCAAGCCAAATGGCATTACTTTGTAGCAGTAACTACCTCTTAAAGTGATGAACGCTATTCCTTCTTCATCTTGCTTATCCATTTGGATTTGATCATAGCCTGAGTATGCATCCATCATGGTTAGCCGTTGGTGCCTTACTGCTACATCTACTATTTGGTCTATCATTGGCGTTAGGTAGAAGTCCTTTGGGCATATCTGGTTGAGGTCGGTGAAGTCCACACACATTCTCCACTTCCCATTTTTCTTTTTGACAAGAACTGGGTTAGCCAACCATTTTGGGTATATCACATCTCTTATGTGGCCAATTGCAAGCAACATCTCTACCTCAAATTCGACCACCTCTTATTTTTCAGGGTTGAATGTTCTTTTCTTTTTCCTAACCGATGGGTAGGACCTAGAAATATCAAGCTGGTGGACTACTATATCAAGGCTGATGCCTTTCATGTCTTCTGGGGCCCAGACAAAGACGTCTAGGTTTTCTTTTAGTAGTCTCCTGATATATTCTGCCTCAATTTAGCTCAGGGATTACCCTATCATCAACTTCTCATCTCATTTTTTGAAGGTAACATCTCGCACTTGCTCAGCAGGTTGGAGAATATTGGAGTGCTATCTAAATTATCAATCTCCTGAGTTGAGCTATTTGGCGGAACTTCTTTCTGTTTTGGCTTTAATTTCTATAAGGTCTTATTCTTCCCTTTAATAGTTATTGCAAAGAATTTCCTAGATGCCACCTGGTCTCGAGGTATCACAACCACTGAGCCATCTTTTGCATACTTGATGTATTGGTGGTATGTCGACGCCACTGCCTTCATTGTATGTAACCATGGTTGTCCCAATATTTCATTGTATGGAGGCAAGGAGTCCATCACCATGAACTCCGTGGCCTTTGTGTATCTATTCTTTTCATTGTTAGTCATGACTGACAAAGTGATCTTCCTTTTGGGAGAGCTGAGGTCCTCATTGTACCATGACTGTCTGAGTTGAGCTTACATAAGTGCTGGGCACTCCCATCTGCTTTAGCGTATTTATAAAAATGATGTTAGCAAAGCTACCTGTACCAACAAGGATTCTCCTCACCTTGAAAGTAGAAATCCAGAGAGTTATGACTAGGGCATCTTCATGGAGGTGCACTATCCCTTTGAAATCTTCATCAGTGAAGGTGATATCTGGTCTTGGCTTCACGACTACTAACATTGCTTCATCATAACTGCATTCCAATATAGAATCATCGATGTTTCTCTTCTGTTTGCGGTTGGTTTTTTCAAGGGCGGGTCCAACAAAATTTATCATGTAAATAACTTCATGATTGTTGCTAGGACTGTCATCTTTGCGCTCTTTATCACGATTTTCATGACGGCTTTCACTTTAGGATCTCTTCTTATCCCTTGAACGCTTTTGCAAGTAGCCACGTAACTGACTCATATCAATTAGTTGCTTGATCTCTTTTTTGAACTCCCAACGATCATTGGTGTTATAGCCAAGATCCCTATGAAAATCATAATACTTCAACTTGTTCTTTTTGTTGGGCCTTGTGTTTGTCTTGGGAGGCCATTGAACCACCTCAGATGATCGGATTTCATGCAAAATCTTAGAGATTGGCATCCATATACCTGGGAGGTTTGGTTCTTGACGAGCATTCGGTCTGGAACCTAAACTTCTGGGGTGATCTTTCTACTTGTTTGAACTGCTACCTTTTATTTTGCTATGGTCCTTCTCACTTTTCCTAGGGTGATCTTTGGTTGATCCCTGTACGACGAGGATTTAATCGCTCGCGTATATGACTACTCACAAGTGTACGAGGTCAAAGTTTTAGTATAGTGTGATCGTGAAAGATCGGGTTATCGTATCCACAGGGATTGGTGTCGTTACTATTGAATACCGCATTTGTCGTGACCTAACTTTATCTAAGCGAAAAACAAATTTATTTAATTAATTAAACTAATACTAATATATCCTAAATTAACTATACTAATATGCTAATATGTTTTAGGTTGAAGAATTTCCTAGGGATTCACGTGTTTACAAATACGTGTTCGATTTTGATTTACTCATGTTTATATTGTTCGACCTCTTTGACAATCTCGGTACGTAAACTCCACTGCCACCTCTCCCGAGTGTAAGACGGTGGAATACATGACTTCGAGTCAACAAAGAAGTCCCCCTCAACGTCTTAACGACCCTAGGTCACGTGAGTCTCGCCCAGCGTCATTGATTGCACACAATCCAACTTTCTCCCGGGTTATTGGATCATCGCGTTGTATTTACCTTATCAACAATCTCCTTTCTAAAACTCCCTCACCACCTCTCCCGAGTGTAATACGAGGGATATAACGCGACTTCGAGTCAATGAAGAAGCCCCCCTCAATGTCTTAACGACCCTAGATAGCGTGAGTTTTGCCCCAACGTTATCGATTGTCCACGATTCAAACCCCGATCAAGTTATAAAATCATGGCGTTTGTTTACCCAAATCTGAATCCGGGATTTGTCAAAATCCTGTATTCTCCATTTATCTACCTAAGCATGATAAACAAACAATACGATAAACACAATCAAACTACAAGGAACAAATATAAACGCAACACTGAAATCATCCAAACAAATATATTTATAAATATATTGTTAATCTCTACTACAATCCATATTTAACTCGTGGTCATAACCATATAAACAATGAAATCGAGCTAAACATACTCACATGAACCTAAGATAATAAAATAAGGAAAAACAATCGAAGAACTTAGACTCGTCCGAAGATAAATTTCTAAGAACGCTCAAGGATCGATTTGCCGTCTTCTCCACTTCGGGATGTGAGTTCTACCTCTAAAACTCCTAAACCTAGGCCTAAATATAGCCTAAGGTGCTCAAAAAACCAAGAGAGAGCAGAGAAGGGGGGGGGGGGGAGATGGGGTATTTATAGCCAAAATATCCTAAAGATATCTAAAAATATCTCAAGACTGTGTAGGGGATTTTCGCCTAGGCGGAGTTAGGTCGGTTCGGCTAATTGCCTAGGCGGTGAAGTAGGCGGTGGACGTGGAAGAACATTCTGCTGGATTTCTGCCTAGGCGGAGGAATTTCCGCTTAGGTCGTCGGCTGTCAGTAGCCCATCTTCGTTCTTTGCTGGATTTCCGCCTAGGTGGAGGATTTCTCCGCCTAGGCGGTGCTCCGTCAGTAACATTTATTTTTTTCTCAGTTTCTTCACCGCCTAGGCGGTGGTCTGGACGCCTAGGCGGTGGGCCTGTTTCATATTTTAGCCTTCGAGCTTGTTTATCCACCGTAACTTCGTCCGCTTTTGGTTCGATCTCATTGTTTTCGCTCCAGTTTCCTATCTTTTTGCTCCACACACCTGATTTATACAAAAAGTAAGAAAACTAATTAAAACATAATAAAATACTATATAAACACTCGAAAACTAACTTAATTCGGTTTGAAAATACGTAGGTGGATCACACCTATCAATCCCCTTTATTCTCTCGTAAGTTTGATATCCTCCGGCTTCATCTAGGGCTTAGCTTTCTCAATCAACTTAAGCATGCTATTCGGGGTTATGCTTGGTGAGAGAGTCTTGGAATTTTCCATGGAAAAACTTCGAAGTAAATGCATCGATAATGAGGTTAGTGTCGCAACCCTCAATACACGGCAGCGCCTCATTGAATCGATTCATTTACTGGCGTAAGGACTTCCCCTTCTCTTGTCGCAGGGCCAACAGATAATCATGTCCCTTTATCAACTTTTGGCAGGTTATGAAGCGATTGATGAACATCTTCCTAAAGTCCTTGAACGATGAGATGGAGTTAGGCGGAATCTTGTGTAACCACTCTAGATGGAGTTAGGCGGAATCTTGTGTAACCACTCTAGGGCAGACCCTTTCAGGGTCGTAGTGAAAGCTTTGCACAGTGCAGAGTTGTCTGCTCCACATAAGGCCATGAACGTGCGGATGTGGTCCACATGGTCTACTTTTCCATCATACTTCTCGAACTTTGTGGGGTCAAACTTTTTCGAGAGTGGTACAATAAAAATGTATGAGGTGAATGGCATCTTAGTTCATTTCAACAATGTATCCAGTTCATCTAGGGATAAATCTCTCTCATTCTTACTTCTAGGCTGCTGATGTGAATCAACGGTCTCAGTTCTGCTGAACATCATTTTTTCAGGTGGCTGGTTGCTAGTATCTTCCTAGACAACCCTTTTCCCTTGGGATGGTGGGTCTGTAGACTCTGGAGACTTCGCTCCTTTCCCTAAACCATCATTAAAGGGAGGGGCTGTGGTGCAGTTTTGGCGATCTGCTGTGCCATTCACTTGGTCACGTCCCCACTATTTCTGATATTTTCCCCGTAAGAACATCGATTTTTAAATCAATGCTCTGTACCTCTAGTGGAGGGTTAGCACAAATTTCTTCCGATGCTCCTATAGGGGCCTCATTATTAGCTGGTGGTGGAATGTAGTGCTTTGACTTGGTATTGCCCATTTTGCTTGTGGTTGCCTCATTGTTACGATAGTAAGCTTTTTTGTGAGCGTTTCCCACAGACGGTACCAAATGATGTTGCTAAAAATTCTCAACACATGCAATCAACTTCTCACGTGCCAAAAACCTTCTCAACTTCTCATTTCAACATGCAAAATCGATTAGTTCTTAGGGGGGACACCAGTATGGTGTCAGACAAAAAACCTCTAATATGATAATAAGAGAGTCTGTTTATAAAGAAAGCTCAAGCACTTGAATTAATTGTAAAAATAAAATGACAATACCTTTCCCTTATATATACTTAGTAGATCACCGCCGTTTCGTTGGTGAGGTCGCCCGTTTCATGATTTTCCTCCGAACGATATGAGATATGCGCATGATCTTTTCCATTAAGCTAGAAGAAGAACTCTGTAACGTTCCTCCCAATCAAATATGGGCCGTTACAGTCAATCGGTTGTAACGTTCCTCATGCATGGGGGACGTGGAGGTTATGGGCTGACATGTTCTTGGCCTTATCACCGTGGGTTCTAATCACCCATTGTTTGGCCTTCTTGCAAGGTCTGCTTTGCTTGTGTATTAGACTGCTATAGTCTTTTTCTCGATGGGCTTGATGCGCTTAGCCCAAAACATATATTAGGTTATGTCTTTCGGGTCAAATCATCGACCCGATCCGACCTGCAAAGGCACTTAAGCCTCTAATAGTCATGAGTGAGAGTTTTCCCATATCAGATTTTGCTTAGGAAATTTCTTGTTTGGGGACTACGGAGAGAAATTTATGAAATCCATTCATTTTGTAAAATAAGAAAATAAGAGGGTTTGGCAAATCCCTTCAAAACACACATTATTTCTAAATCATTCCAAGAGAGAATTTGCTATTTTTTTTTTTTTAATTTTTCATCAATTTCACTTCAAACTCCTACCCAGTACCCATCCTTGCTTGTCGCTAAAGTTGTTAGCTGATACCACTCGCTGAGGATTGTTGATCCCTGATCTCATTCGCTCTAGAAATTCACAAAACTCAGAAAAATCACTAAGTTGTCGCCATCAGCTCTGCTCGCCGTTCAAGGCAGTGATTTCAACTTATGCTTGACAATTGAGATTTTTTAATTTTTTATTGGTGTGAGTTTAGGGGTTTGGCAGAGGCGGGAAAAAGAGAAAGAGAGTTATTGCACTGAGAGAGGAAGAAAGGAGATAAGGTAATAATAAAATTTTATGAAGAACCCTATCTTTGTTTTGTAATTGTACTTTCAATCCATTTTTTTTTTTTTTTGTAATTGTGTGAATTTCAAAATTCTCTATTCTCTTTATATATTATACAATAAATTATATTTGTCAAATAGGTATAAAAATCATAATACTAAAATAGTTATGTATAATTAAACTTATATTGTTAAAATTATATTACTAAAATACGTATAAAAATTCTATCATTAAAATTCTATTATTAAATTACTAAATAAAAATTATATTATGAGATACATTTTCATATTTTTTATTATCAAAATTTAATAGATTTCAAATTTCTGTGAAGAAATACTTATATCCAAATAGGGGAATTATAAAATTACGCAATCAAATTCTTCATCTAAAAAAATTATCCAAACAAGTAATTTGTAAATGATAGGATTTCAAAATTCAGAATTTTAAAATCTCACAATTTACAAATTTTATGGATTTATTAAAATCCTTACCCAAACACAACCTAAAGATTTTGATGTTCACTTGGGAAGTAAAATCAAAGTATTAGTGGATTAGAACTCTCCATGAGAGCTTGGAGGAGTTTGTTGTGTTTGTTTTAATTACTCACGAATGCACGAATCAATTACAACAAAGATTAATGGCAGCGAGGTTGATCCCATGAGGACTGCTATAAGAAACTGGGAAAAACTTAATCAGTCTAAGTTAATTTAATTATAATCTAGTTCCAAATGATTGTGAGATTGTGAGAAAGAAGTGAGATATTAAATAAATAATGAAATAATTAATTCAATGAGATTAACAAATAATTTGATCAAAAGACAGGAAAATACTAAGATTTCAAAATCTACCAATGTATAATTAATTAGTTTTATGATTGTCTTTATTCCAAATTTTGAGTGATAGTCTTAGAAATCAATCTTACTATCATTTTATGATTTTAGAAATTAAACTCAATGTAAATCTCAAGTTAGTTTTTCTTCGTTTCAAAAATATAATTCTTAAGTATTATACGTATACAAATTAATGGAAAACATATAATCAAAATATATTACTTGTTTTACAATACAAATCCAAACATTAAATAATTTATAACAATCAATAATATTATTTAGGTGCCTGTAAATAGGACTTAATGCTTGGGAACAAAAATATACCATTTTCCACAACATTTCCGTACTATTTGTAGGCAGTGCAATTCGGCCAAATCCTAAACAATTGGGGTGCAAATAGACAAGTGGGTGTCGAAAATGGGCTGGAACGAGTTGGGAAGGGGTAGATCGGGCTAGCGAAGTAGACTGGCCACTTGGCCAGCCAACAGGTGTCGTGCAATGCACAGGGCCTCCTGGAGGTAGAAGCTGAGCGGCTTCTGAGGGGGTTCACGGCTCAGGAAGCCATGCAATGCGCGACTTCTTGAGCCACGAATTGCCTTCTAAGCCATTTTTCGCCGATTTTCTTTGGTTCGCCATGGTTTGCTCGTTTTTCATCCGTTTTGCTCCAAATTAACATGTTTTTGCTCAATTTCCAAAAATCTGCACAAACAAATAAAATAACTTAATTTCTAATAATTTTAATTTAATCGAATGATTAACAATACTTAATTTAGTGGTATTAAATCGCACAAAATACGGTGCAATTAGAGTAGATATAGGCAATGTATCTTGCTAAACTACTATAAATCGTGGTGTCGTGTAGTTTGATTGTTTACCAAAACCACATTTTAACATCAATACTATAAAATATTACAAAAAAAAAGTTGTATACAAACAATTGTAGATATAGAATATAATAAATGGTTGTATAAAAACAATTGTAGATATAGAAAATGATAAATTAAGAAAAAAAAAAAAAAAAGACAGAAAGAGAGATAATATTTAAAAAAAGAGAAAGTTGTAAAAATTATTTTAAGGACAAAAATTTATATAAAGATAATTTTGAAGTTAAAAAGTATTAAAAAAAGTAAATACTTAATATATTCATTACTTAATAAATTTAACACTTCTAGTTTTAGCTTGATAAAATTCTCTACTTACAAGTTTTCAACACTTTATTTTTAGTGTTATCAAATGGACCTTAAGTAACCATAATCACATAATTGACCAACAGATACAAGATTTATAATAAAATTGAAAATGTGATTAACACTAGAAAGAGATGAACAAGTTGTGACACAAGAACCAACATTTGCTAATAACATTGTAGTATCATCAACAATCATAGCAGACATAAAAGATATAAAATCTAATCAAACACATGACGACAAATCAAATGACATGATGAAAGACTCCAGAATCTAAGACCCATATGGGGTAAAACATACCTGAATAGTTAGGGAGTAATAAACCTACTGACGAAGAGCTAGAATTTAGAAGTGTGTTAGTGAAATCTACAACTACTCAAAGAGGGTGACTATTGTGGGGATTAAACGAGTTTGATGAGGGTACAACTTTGCAACATTAGGTTGTAGAGTCCTATACTTTTTTTAATTGATTGTAAGATTACTATGATGGAGGCTATGCAGACTGTATGACACCATGGGATCAAACTTTCTTCGATGAGATTAGACTTTTGATATATGAAATAATTTTATAAATGAAAGAAGTTACTCTACCTATTACCATATGGTTTTAAGTTGGATCCTCCCAACATGGTATCAATTGGGTTTCAAAAGCCTTGTTTATTTATCCCCAATTTGACAAACTCCTCCTTCTTATGCTATCTGTATAATCACATCACACGCACAACGAGGTCGCACTTAAGAGTGGGGTGCTAGAATCCAAACATTTAGCTTGTAAGGCTTCCCAAAGTAAACCATATATGAAAGAAGTTACTTTGCCTACTACAATATAATTTTCTGTTGAAACCTCTTAACATATTGTTCTTAACTTGATTTTTAATATTTTTATTCTATTTTTAAAAACAATTTATTTTCCTTATCTTTTTTGGATAATACAATTTAACACTTAGAATTGGATGCATTAAATACTAATTCAATTAAATGCTTTGATAAAATAAAATAAAATTGAGCAATCGCTCAACATATTAAATATCACTACAAAAAAGACCAATTTAAGTGATATACCGATGACTTATCACTTCAAATTATATTAAGTAGTATTAAACAATAACCATTGAAAAAAATAAGAAAAAATAGAAATAAAATTATCAAAAGAGAGTAATATCAAGAAAAAAGAAAAGAAAAGAAGAAATAATACCAAGAAAAAAAATAACAAAATTGATGAGATTTTTTTGGAGAGAACATGCTGTAGGAGAACTTTTAAAAGTCAAGAGTCATAAAAATACAAATTTATTTAAATAAAAAAATATTTAAAGAAAATTACTTAATCAATTCAATGGTGTTGAATTTCAGAACTTAAAACTCCGCACTTAAAAAGCTATAAACACTTGATTTTCATTTTTTTAGACAATCCCTTACGGTATCTTTGGTTGGACAGAATCGGGAGTTGGAATAAAATCGCATTCCACCCTCGATTTCTATTCCTTTGTTTGGTTCTCCAATAGAATCACTTTTATAATTCCATTGGAATGAAATAGGGTGAAATGAGATTCCATTTGAGATGAGTTGGAATGAGATTCCAACCCAATGAAATGAACATCCTAAATTACATAATAGCCCTTATATTTAAGGGCTTAAAAATTGAGAATAAAAATTAAAAATTAAAAACAGAAATAAAAATTAGAGAACATAAATTGAAATTAGATAACAGAAAATTAGGAATAGAAACAGAAATTGAGAACAAAAAATTAAAAACAGAAACAGAAAATTGAGAATATAAACATAAAATAGAGAATATAAAATTGAGAACGGAAACTGAAAATTGAGACCGAAAAATAAAAATTAAGAATAAAAACAGAAAATTGAGAACATAAACTAAAAATTGAGAACAAAAACATAAATTTAGAGAACAGAAAATTGAGAACGAAAACTGAAAATTAAGAACAAAAATTGAAAATTAAGAACAGAAACAGAAAATTGAAAACAAAAATAAAAAATTGAGAACATAAATTGAAAATTAGAGAACGAAAAATTGAGAACGAAAACTAAAAATTGCGAACAGAAATAGAAACTGAAAATTGAGAAAAGAAACAGAAATTAAAGAACAGAAATTTAAAATTGAATGGAATAATGAAATATAATAAAACGAGAAAAAAAATGGAATAGTGAAATATAATAAAATTTTATAATAAGGATATAACGAGAATTTTATTATATTTCATTTTATTCCTTCACTTTTTTCATACTAACCAAATAAAAAAAATGAATAATAATTTCATAAGTACATAATGAGAATTTTACTATATTTTACTATTCCATTACTTCCATACCAATCAAATAAGATAATGGAATCGCGATTAAATTCCATTCTTTCTCTCATTCCATTCCACCCTCGTTCCATTCCGTCCAACCAAACGAGCCGTTAATTCTCACGAATTTATTTTCAATCTATCTTTTAGCTCTTAGTTAACAATAACTATGACAATCACTTAATCAATGTTTACTATGGCATCTACCACCACCTATTACCAAACTCCAGCTATTGATCGTTGGACCTCCGCCACCAACTACAGGATTCGAACCCCAATTATTGAAATTGGCTGCCAATTGCCAAAATCCGAACTCAATTTTTGGACTTCTAGCCTCGAAGTTACCGATCTACAAAACCTCCACCACAGGTGCCAAGACTACCACAGGCCACCACCACTAACCACCATATCAAATACAAATTTCATATATAATTAAGATTAACTAAAGGACTACAAACTATTCAAACAACTAAAAAAAAATTAAGATAACATAATTTGCTAGCTTCAAGGACAATCTACTAGCTTTTTTTTTTCCTTCCAATCTTTATTTATGTTTTCGTTCCCCCCTTTTTGAGAACCGAACAGAAATATGGGAATAGATACACTAAACAAACAAGGCCTACGCCAACATAAATGGGAAATGCAACTAAAATTAATTTCACAGGCCACACTCCTAGCCACTTGTTTTTAACTAGTAAAAAAAAAAAACAATTTACAAGATTTAGGGACAAATCAATATGTTTTTCTTCCCCTATGCCTTTTCCCCTGACCCAAGTCTTCTTTGGGAGTGTAACATTTGCGTGAAAAAATCAATTAATTTATAAGATTATGATAGAGAAGGCGATGGAAATGGTGCATGGCCTTCTCAACGGTCGGGGCGTACCGCCCACTACAATATGCTGGTGACTCAAGCCCTCTTTGGACCGATTCGCACAAAAAATTGTCTTCCATCTATAAATACTCCAACATAAAATGAATCAAACAATGCAAAACTTAGCTTATGTGGCGTTTGATTTGTGTTTTTTCGTTTCTGTTCCCAAAAAATTCAGGATTTAAACAGAAAAACAGGAACACGAAGAGATTTATTTTTGTTCTGAGTTTTCTGAGGGAAAAAATGAAAATAGAAACACTAAACAAACACTGCTTTAGTACCTGAACTCTTTCGCTGTCCCCCAGGCTTCTCTCTATGAAAGCTTTGTCATCCTGAGTCAAAAATAACAAGAAATAGAGTATAACCACCAAAAATAGTATGGTGAAAGCAAAAGGGTGTTCATCTTTTTTGTCTTGATTGTTTCTCAAAAGCTATAAGTGTAATTCGTCATGTGAAACAAGACTCCAAATACTTCTTCAACCAGGGATAAGCTTAATCATGAAATCTTAGCCCTATTTCATAACGAAATTAAGCACTTAAAAATGAATGCATTAAGTATTGATTAAATTACTATTTAAAATTTAAGCATCACCTAACAATTATTTAAAATTTTAAGTGATGTGTGACTTAATTTTTTAGCACTTCTTACTTAATAGTATAAAATATCTAATTATCACGACTAGCATTTTACACCAATAACTATAAAGTCTTATAGAAAAAGTTTTATACAAAAAATTATAGAGAAAATACTAAATGGAGAAAAATAGAGATGTAGAGAGAGAATATTTTAGAAAAATAAAGTTGAAAAAATTATTTTAGGAACAAAAAATTGTACATAGATAATTTTTTTGAAATTAATGGTATTAAAAAGGAAATACTTAATATATTCAGCACTTAATAAATTCAACACTTACAATTTCCGTACTTAAATTTAAGTGTTACCAAATAAACCCTTAGTTTAATTGTTGAATCATGATTTTCTTAGTTTTCTTACCTTCTGATTGATATAAGGTGATCGACTGATAGAGGAATTAAAAGACCGGGCATGACCTAGTTAGCAACCTCAAACGGTTTTAACGGTTTGTTTGGTAGGATTGGATGAAAAATGAAAGGAAGGAAACATGAAAGTATACACTATCCATCCATTGGATGGAACTTAGTTCTCTCCTTGTTTTTGGCATGAGACATGGAGATTGGGAGAATTTTATAATTTCGAATGAGAAAAGCAAAATAATTATTGTTTTACATAATTTACTATTTTACCCTTGAAAAGTTATAAAAGAAAATATCTTAAGATTATTTATGTGAAGGCATTATTGTAAACTAAAAAATTTCCATTCATTTTACCCCCTTTTTTTGGGAGGATAAGGATTCCTTCAAATTTGCCTTCCTATTTTATATCCTTCCTGTTTTTTCTAATTTGCCTTGCTATTTTATATCCTTCCTGTTTTTCCTTGATATTACAAATTGTAGAAACCCAATGAACCTAACTCACTCTCAAAACATGCCTTGTAAGATGAGGATTGCCCTAGGCTTTATATATAGTTCAAGATTAGGTAACACAAGCAATGTGGGATTTGAAACGCCCCCTCATGCGCAAGGTGGACTTTGACAAACCACTGCGAACGGATATCGGGGAAAGGGCCTAACATTGATGTGGGATTCAACACAAATGAAAATCAATGTTCCTCGTTTTCCATCCTCTTTATTTCGTTAGGATTTTCCATCCTACCAACCAAACATAGCATAAGCGTTTTCCATGTAAGACTTAATGTCCATTCTGTATTCTCTGCATTGTGTGAATGGATGTTTGATTATCGATTTATTAGGAATTAGATAAACGGTAGTTTTAATTCTTCAAATTAAATTTGGCATATTCAACCCTTTTAGGCTTAGGATCCGTCCACTTGGCAAAATTCGATTCATTACGGAAACATTATATATATATATATATATATATATATATATATATATATATATATATATATATTTGTGTGTGTGTGTTTTAAATTCTACTCCAAATTCATCCAATTTATTATTAAAAAAAAAAGGAAAGAAAAAAAAGATCATAGCATTACCTTAAGAGAAGCATCAAGAAAATAATCAAATCTCACTTGGCATTTCCTTGGTCCAAGAGGAAGCACAAGGTTAGTGTCCATCCAAGGGCCATACCTGAATCCAAAGCCGGCTCAAAAAATCATTTGACAATTTCGATAAGACGAAAAAATTAAAATCAAATCCTTAGTAGTGTTTGGTTTCATGAAATGGGAGCCTCAAAATTGGAATTGGTAATGAAGACACGCAAAACCTTGAAAATTTCCAAGCACTTATTTCTAATTTAATTCCAATTCCGAGGCTCCAATTCCATGAAACCAAACACTACCCTAGAGCATTCTATAACAACAAAAAAACTGACCGATTAACCATGAAGTTTGGATAAATGAAAGCGTAGAGAGCCTTCGATCCAAGCCGGTCAAAATCCTCTTCGCTTTCCACAACATCACCATCACAACTTTGGATGCTAACCTTCTCAAATAACTGTATTATTATAAAACTGAGTTAAATGCAATTTTTTTTTCAGGGTTAATTGCCTTTTACCCCCTTGTACTTGCATCGTGTTTCATTTGAACCCCTGTAATTTAAAAATCTACACATCAACCCCTCTTACGCTTGACTGAAAGGAGAAACTCACATTTTATTCAAAAAAATGAAATAATTGAACATTTAAAGGTAAGAAAAGGGAAAAACTAACATTTTCTCTCTCCCTCTCTCTCTAGTTCTATTTTTCTTTTCTTTTTCTAATAAAGACAACATAAAATAAAAAATAAAATCAAGGGTGGTTTTGTCCATGCCATGTAAAATTTAAATGATAATTGTAGCATATTTCATTATGTTAAACAAAACAAGTTTGTTTTCCAATCTATTATATGTAGAAGGGTGTAAAGTGAAGAGGACAAAATGAAACAATATCAAAGTATAGGGGGTAAAAGGCAATTAACCCATATTTAACTTACCTCCCCTATGGAAGAAGGTCTAGAGTTCAACCCCCTCCCTCAACATATGTACCAAAAAAAAAAAAGAGTTTAATACCAGAAGTGCTAGAAATCAAGCAATGAGCATACTGTGGTGGAGTAAGACTCAAGCTTCAGACCAGAAGCAAGACCTTTATGAGCATATGGTACATGGTATCCACCATCTAAGTAGTTGTCACAGAAAACCTGTAAGAGAAAGTACCAATTATTTATTTATTTATTTCGTCAATGAGCAAAAGAATTATATCCATATAATAAATCTGGACATTTGTTTTTCATAGTTAGGGTCAGTTATGGAAAAAATTAATCCTTTAGACTTAATTTTTGATTTGGGTGAGTATCGATTTTCTGCTCATTTTTTTAGCCATTATGCTATTAGGTACCGTTTAGTAACAGTGTAACACTTAATTTTTATTTTTTAAAGTACTTTTTTCGCTAAAAAATTTAAAATTATTTCAAAAGAGTTATCAAACTATGCCTAAATTATAATTGGGTTTGATACAAACAAATTATGTCGTTCTTTTATTTTCGAAAAGTGGATCACAAGTATCAGGCAAGAAGGAGAAGACAAAATACTTTTGACAACAAGAGTGAAAATTAAAAGGAGTTTTTCTCGTTTATGTTATTTTTTTTTTATTTTTTTTAGGTATATTAGATTATAAACGCAAGATGAAAGACATAGGAAGAATACCTTCCAATTACATTCGATGGTATATTCACGTCTACAGACATAACGTAATGGAGACCATACTCCGTTTGAACTCAAAATCTTGGATGAACTACCAAGCCATTCGTTGGCAACGATATTTTCATCATATTTTTCTTGAGAGAAACCTCCTTTCTCCAATTTAAGAAGAACAAACGGCCCCCATGTAGCTACTTTAAGAGGAACAAGCCCGAACTCCTACCATCCATTCAGCCAGAAAAGATAATTCACATTAATCTCTGCTCTTTTATAAGTCATAAAAATGGACTTCTTATTATATAGTCCACTATTTGTTATTTTTAGATTTCTTTGATCCTATTACAGACGAACTTATTTTTTAGTCTTTACCGATATTTTAGTAGTTTAATGTTAGAAAAGAAAAAAAAGACAAACAAAGAGGGGGAGGGGGGGGTCGATGTCATGATAGATTCACCACATACTTTCACATTGAAGTTTTGAATTCCTGTTATTCTTGTTGCCTTGAGAAGTGCCCCATCCAACCCATATGTCCAAGCCTGCAAAATAGATTGATTTCAACTATCAAACTATTCAAGGAAAACATATACATGTATCAAGGTTTTAAATCGCGGTATCAGGTTACGTAACGATAATGATCGCGGTGTAACGGTATCGGGAGTATCGGCCCGTCTGTAACGGGAATCGGCCGTAACGGTCTTGAATTTTTTAAAATCACCAGAACATCCTTAAAAACTCAATAATAGTAATTATTTTACTCATTTAACCCTTAATAAATACATTATAATATATATTATAGCATTTAACTATATACAACACAATAAAAATATAAAAAAAAATGAAAGGGTTAAAGCCTAAAATTAAACAAAATGTATTTTTTTTTTAAATTTGCAAAATATATAATTATATATACATAATTACATATATATATGTGTGTGTAATATATACACAAAACAATGAAACATTTAAATTATTTATTAAAAATTTTGAAGGTTAATATGTTAATTTTTATTTGATTTTAAAATTTTTGGGGGTCAATTGTTATTTTTTTAACTCTTTGGACCAAATTTCAATTTAACCCAAATTACAAAACCCACCCCCCCAATTATAATCCATCCACCCAACCCTAGCCCTTTCATTTCCAAATCTGATAGAAGAGTCGTGCGAGAGAGAGAGAGAGCGAACAACAAAGATTTGGAGATGGCGACGAAGAACAACGGCTTGGAGTGAGCGAACAATGAAGATTTGGCGACGGTGACGAAGAAGAACGACTTGGAGTTGCGACGGCAAGAGCGACGAACTCGATATCAGATAAGGGTTTTTTGGTCTGTTTGTTCTTGATTATTCTTTGATTTCTTCTCTTTTCCTTCGTTTGTTTTTGATTGTTCTATGATTCCTTACCTTTTCCTTTGTGTGCTTCAGATCTCTCTCTCTCTCTCTAAGTGAGCTGTATCGGCGTAACGGCCTTTAACGGCCGTTACGCCTTGGCGTAACAGGAGCGGATCCGTTACGCGACCGTATCGGCCTGTAACGGACCGATATTGTGTGAAGCGGCCCTAGACTCGAGTATCGGCCCTGTAACGGTATCGGAGGGTCCAATTTCCGTTACGTATCGGCCGTTACGTAACGTAACGGCCGATATTTAAAACCTTGACATGTATATATTGTTTACATACTTCAATTTCAGACATGAATGTTGTTTCTTGGTCACAAATGTAATAAATGCAATAGCACGATACATGTTGAGTTGAACTAAATTTGACGCTTATCGGATATGATCAAAAGGCACTCATTCTATATACGAGATAACAGGTAAAACGGGAAAAAAAAATGTTGGGGACAGCAATTTCCGATTTTTTTCATAATTTAAATGATCAAAACAGAAGTTAATTGTCATAAATCAAACAAGAATTCTAAGATAAGAGAACTCACATGATAAGGGCATACAAAGCAAGACTTTTTCCCACTGCCAAAGGCAAGAACAGAGGCATGATGGCGACATACATTGTGAAATGCATGTAATTCGCCATTCTCATCCCTACACACCACATATTCTACATTGCCCAACCTGCCAATAAGCTGCATTTTGAATAATAAAACCACAAATATCTCTATTTATCTATCTATCTATCTATCTATCTATCTATCCAAATATCTGCCTTTTAGAACATGAATTGCGACTTGAAACCTGCAACAACGGAAAAGCTCAGGGAAAGTATGGTGTCGGCTAAAGAGACTCCAGCGTGAGAATAAGTTAATCTGTTCTAAGGGGAGAAGAAAAATCTAGCAAAATCAATTGGCCCTGTCTGTGGGAAATCGCGCAAAAGGCTTTCGAAATTTCCATCGATTCAAGCTGGAGTTCCCTCTCTACAATCTAAAAAATCTTTCTTTACTCTTAGAACATATTAACTCATTTTTATACCGGAGGTTCTTTGGTTGACACTACACCGGTGGCTAAAGCATCTTTAGCCTTTGATTGTTGCAGGTTTTCAGGTTGCAGGGAGTGGATTTGCTGTCTACATCAATATCTATATATATATATATATATATATACATATATATATATATATTTGTGTGTTTGTGTTCGCTTGTGTGCGTGTTGGTGAAAATTTTGATAGCAAAACCAACAATACCTGCCAGTGAAAAAATCATGAGGCTCTTTAATCTGCTCAGTATATCCTAAAGAATGATAATCAAACAAAAGGAAATCAATGGGAGTAAACGACAAAACAAAAATCATACGGAATCTGTCATAAACTTTCAAAAATGTAATTTCATAGGAGGATTCCTAAAATTCTACCTGCTTGCCAAGAAAATAGAGAAAAATAATAAGACCTAATATTTTCCAATTCCCAGCATATAGACTGTGATTTCAGTAATTTATATATGAATACGCATGAATGAATCTATTAATTATAACTAAAATCCGTCAAATTTGCTAGACACACGTGTGTGTGTGTGTATGTAGAGAGAGAGAGAGAGAGTACCGACGGCCTGCCATCCTCTGTAGAAGACGCGATCGAGCTCTAGAGAGAGAAAAGAGGGGTCAGTGTACCAGGAGCTTGGTGGGGTTAGGGCTTCTTGAATTGGGATTTCGGGGTTGAATTCGTGGACCGGCTTCAGAGCTGAGTTTGCGGTTTCGGAAAACCATGATATAGAGGAACGATTTCCGGGGATTTTGCGAGAATCGGAAACTGGATGATCAAGCGATTGGCGGGAAATAGGGTATGAATTCTTACCCACTTTTCCAAATCGAAAGGCTTCTCTCGAGAGGTGGAGAGAGATGGGTTTCAACATCAGTATTTCCATGGCAAAATCACACTTTTATGCACTCGGAATTAAGAATTTCATGAGAAACAGAACTTGAAACAAGTTCCATACCATCATCGGTTATCATACGATCAATTTTGTGGAATCACTTGAAAGTAATTGTTGAATATTTTAAAATGTAGGGCAAATTATTTTTTTGCCCTCAATTGTGGATTGCAAGCAAAATTAGTTGCGTTTGGACGTGGGATTTAAGAAATCTAACAAATTTGTAAATGATGAAATTTTAATCATATAATTTTTATCGGTGTTCCAAAGTGGTCAACACTTTTAGTATGATCTAGTCAGATGACATATGTTTTTTTGTTGAGGTGGAGTTGACGGTTAATTTTTTTTCATATGAGCTATACTAGGTCTTGAAAAGACTGATTTGCTGTATTCAGAGTCATGCTTCTCAGAGAGTGATATCTACAAAAGGCTCGGACCAGGATTTGTCCCGTTGAAACTTTTCCGACGTGAGAATAAAAGCTTAGAGAGAAAAGGTACAAAAATGCGTTAATCAAATAAATAAACTCAAAGCATTCGCGTAATAAAGTGTACCTCGTGTTTGCATAACCACTAGTATATATAGGTATCGGAGATGATCAGTCGAACCTAAACACGGTTAATTAGGTGAAATCATGTGTTCAGCCGATAATTCAGGACGTTTAGGAGATAATCACTGGAATTGGGCTTTTGAGCCCATTTGATGAACCCAGCGGGCCTTTGTCAAGCCTGTGGTGGTAAGCTGGTGGAGGAGAGTGAAAATTCGTGGAGTCCTGGAGGAGAAACAAGTTGGAATAGGGAGCCGGTCGAGACAAATGACTGAGTCTCTAAAATTAGTTGTCTAGGACATGACATAGAATTTCTTATTTGAATATTTAAAATATTTATAAACTTAATTTCAGCACAACAAACTAGCCAAAACAAACAATCAAATTAGATTAAGAAAGAAAGAAAGATAAAATTAGAGAAAACAAAAATTAAGAATTTTAATTGACTGTTCTCAAATTTTTGTTCCTAATTTATTTTTTTCTTGAATCAAAAACAGAAATCTGAGAACTAAAATAGAAAAGCTGTAGATTTCTGGGAACTAAAATACTAAAGAAACAACATATAACTTCTAAATTGAATAGATATTCAGATTTTCAAAATGAATTACAATCCCAATGATTCAAATAATTCTTAATTTCATCAAGTAATTTAACAAAAAAATATCTACGGAACCAAATATATAAACTCAGTAAAAAAGATCAAAACTGCATCAACTCTATAAATTAACAAAGAACCCAAGAAATTAAAACAACAATTCTAGATCTACACGAAATTGGGCAAAAAATATGAAGAAATTGGAAAACAATCCAGAAGAAACTTACTTGAGATGGACGGTGACAGCGAAAGTAGAGTGCCATAGCGACAAAAGATAGCGGCAAACAGGGAGTGCAGCAGTAATGGACGGTGGCGATGAAGGTGAAGTGTAGTATCGGTGGATTGACGACGACAACGACCATAGTAGAGTGCAACGGATGACAACGACGATGGAGTGCAGCGGACAACAATGACAGTAGAGTGAGGATGAAGACAAAGGTACGATGAAGAGCAATGAGGACGAAGTAGCGATTAGGACGAAGGTTTTAGGAAGAGGAGCGAAGTTTGCAAATATATCTTTTAATGGATCTATAAATGACGTGTGTTTCAAACGAATTTATAAATGACACTTTCTCCCCTATTTTTTTATATGAAAAGATTTTACAACTCCCTCCTAATTATAACCAAACAAAGAATTTGTGAAATCATTTACACAAATAAAATCCCTCTCCTAAATTCTTTACCCAAACACAAATAAAATACTTTAGTAGTTTAAAGTATAGTGCAAATTATATTTTTGTCCTCAAATATAGATGGCAGGCTAAATTATATTTCTTTTTGCCCTCAAACGCATAGCTTCTTTTCATGTGACCTCCAATCAAAATCTTTAGCAATCAAACGTTTTAATTTTCGGCGAAATGTCAACGTAATTACCATTGATTTGGATAAAAATAAAAAAATAAAAAAAACCATACTATTTTTAGCCCAAATTACCAATGGACATTTGTAACATACAAGTGAGCAAAATAATCTCGTTAACTTGACAATTTATACATAACAATCTCATTTTTAAAATTTTCGATTTTTGTATGACAAAAAAATTCACCACTGATTTTTGGAATTGACATGTGATTAAGATTTAAATTAAATTAAAATAAAACAATTATTGTAAATAAAGGTAATAGAGATATTCCCGACGAAAAAAAGAGAGCATTTATTGTTATGTCACATGCCAAAGGAACAGAGAATTGTAGTCACGTCATTTGAAGAGGAAAATGAGAAGATGATGGAGTTAAAGATGTACTAGGAATGAATTCCCAATCAGTTTTATCACCGATCAAAATTCTAACCTCAATTATACGTGAAACACACCTAACCACCATCAAGCGAGTCCCATTACAAATTCGGTGCAATATTTCTCAGTAACATTATAGGACATCCTATTTGTGCATTATCAACATTTGCGTTACTTAAGCGCATATTCTCATTCAAAGTCAACACATGTATATCTCTACAAAGGAACGACCGTTAACTACAATTTGTTGACGGACAACTTTAGATATAACATGTAAGATTTGTTTAAAATCACCTCTAAGGACAATAATGATACCCCTGAATGGTTTTAGATATTCATAAATATCTCGTAATGTGTGATCCACCAACTCGACACAATACTTATGTCACATAGGAATTTCATCCCAAATAATTAGTTTTGCTTCTTGAAATAGCTCGACATGCAATGATTGTTTACTAAACCCACAAAATGAATTATTAAGTATATAGAATGTGAAATGTGGAATGTGCAGTTCGACCTCCTTCAAGTAACAATGAGACATTATCAAATGATGCTACCATAATAATAATATAACCATGGCTATGACATTTTATTGCGATTGTATTATACAAAAATGTTTTCCCAGTAACAACACCACCATTTAGAAAGCATATTTTATCTTGATTACCAAACATTAATGAAGTAATTGCTTTGTAAGAAGCATGTTTCCCACCATTAAGAAAATTAATATTAACTTGTACATTAAGTTGTTGCGTATTACTTTGCATTTGTCGATGTTTCTATATCAGTTTATTGCCAACTATCATATTCCAATTTTTCACTAGTTGAGGCGTCAGTGGAAAACCAGTTAAACGCTTTCCAAATTCTTCAAGAAGTTGATTTAAAAGATACAACTCATAGTCTTTTACTTGTTCTTCGGTTGGAGCGGGAATGGAAAATATATTATCAAGTTTGTGAGCAAGATCATCACATATATCCATTGAAAATTAATATCATAATTTGCATAGATTTGTTAGAAAACATTGTGTAAGAATAACACAAAATAACTCCCTCAACTGATATGCGGTTGTCATAATTGATACCTCTTAAAGACATTATATCTATTCACCATTATCTTCCAAAATCCTCCTTGCTACACATACAACTTTGAATGTTGGATGTTCAATGTTGTTGAATGTATGTAAGTCTTTAAATGATTGTGGTCCTTTGACCATAATCAATAATAGACAAAGATAAAACTGTTCACTTAAATTGGGCGGTGTGAAATACATTCTACCAATAGCAACCCCCTCAACCGTCGTGTCCATATTTTTTGAGCTCTATTCCAAACAAAATATTGAGAAAACTCTTGATAAGTATGAATATGCGTATCTTCATGTGCATCACTATCATACCCCAAACCCTGGGGTCGTAAATCAGGCCCTGGGACAGTCAACCTAGGTAGTCAACCGATAACCCTATTGTGATTTTCCTTATTCTTTGATGCTTAATTTTATTTAATTACTTAATCTTACTAGCTGATTTTTTTTAATTGCATCAAAACTTTGATTTAATTGCTTTCACAACGCATAATACCCCCCTTAAGAAATATTAAGACATTAAGGGTACGCGCATAAAGTGATGATGTTAATAAAAAAAAAAAATTTAATTTTTGCTTCCAACAGCTAAGTGAGCTGGAGTGGGGTGATTCAAATTACTAGGTGACTACACGCATCTCGAGGTAGGAGATTCCATTCATTCACAATCACAATATATAAAGAATGATGTCAAAGTTAAATGTTGTGATTGAGCCTGAGAAATAATTATGTCCATTGACTCATTAGGATTAAAGATAACATAATGCCTCCTAGGCAAATGGAGCGCCAATCGAACAATTGTCGAAATCTCTTCCGGGATGGAAAAACTAAAAAAATTCCAAGTTGCTTCAGACTATCCAATGTATGTTGCATCAAGATAGTGTTTGATCTCATCTACTCCCAAAGTCAATGTTGCTTGATCGACTCCTTTGTGGACATACTTACTAATATAGTTATCACATCTAAGTCCAACACAAACTTCAACATTAATTTGACGGTCAAACATCCTTGTAAGGTATTCATTGTAAGCATTAATATCTTTATTGTCAACCTCTTGTCCCTTTACATTATAAACTTTTTCATTATTGTGACAACGATACATAGGGTATCCTTCTTCATCTATGGTTGTTTCATCTACAAAAGCTCGCGGGTATCTCTTAGTGCATCAACCATTATCTATGCAAGTTGCTTTCGGATTTTGACTACCACATGGTCCTGTACCATATATTTGTTTATAGTTTCAAAAAGTTTTGCCTCTTAAATTTGATCGGGAAATTCTGCACAAATTATTCTATCTACTTGTTTACATATTCGAATTTTGTCTGGACTCTCAAGAAATATTTATAAATAAATGTGCAACAACCGTCATTTTTGGTACTCAATTATATAAAAATGACCATTTTTTTTTTGAATATTTTTGTCTTTTCAATCTCTTTTATTAGTGCATTTATTTTTAATTCAAGCACACAAACAATTAAATTTTGGCGGTCAGTTGGCTTTTGACGCAACAACGAAGCTGAAATGATTTCTGTCCAGTTAGGATTTGTACTCATGGTGAGAAATATATCTGGATGATGATTGTATCGTGTAATAGCCACCGAATCTTGAAAAATTTCAAAAAATTATCTTGGACCGCCAATAAATGATGACGGCAAAAAAAATCGTTGACCTATTTGAACAAGTTCTAACCCATCAATTTCTCCATCACATATACTTTGATATAGTTCACGAATATTTTTTTGATTAATCCTAAAGTAATTTAAGCGATTTTGTTCAGTTGTAGCCCATGCATCTACTAAGAACTCTTGAAATAGTTTCATTCCTCTTAAAATTATAGAATATTCTGTAGGTCTATTAAACAAACGATAACAATAAAATTGCATTTGAGTTAGTCGGTCATTTGTATATTCACCATTGGTTATATCTCATTGTTTGAATCTAGGTTTCCATCCAACTTCACAGAAAGGGAACAATAAAACATAGGCAAAATATATTTTAAACTCTCTAACTATTGACAAATTTCTAAGTAGTCCTCATAAGTTTATACGTTTAATTTTAAACTCTCTACGTATAAGCACAGTTTTAAAATACTTTTCTGTTAGAAATTCCATCCAAACTAATAGAATTTGAGAGCAAAATAGTAATTTTGTTTCATTTTTAATCAATTTTCTATTTTTTTTTCTTATTTCTTCTTTATGTCACCAACTTTTTTTTTTCTCCTTTTCTCTCTCTCTTTCTCTCTCTTTTTCTTTTTCTTTCTCCATCGAATCCCTCTCTCTCCACCACATTCTTTCACTGCCACCACCACCATCGACGTAGTCACCATCTCTCTGCCATCAATACCTTCGCTTGGGTGAACTACCGCCGTAACAGGGGGTGAATCACCCCCTGTTATGGTGGTGATTTACCCTCATATAAAGGGGTGGTTCCCCCTGTAACAGTGGGTGAACTATCCCCTGTTACAGGGGTGGTTCACCCTATCGATTGCATTGGTGGCAACGGCGTGGTAACTGCGTCGATGGTGGCGGCAGCGAAAGAGGGCGATGGAGAGAGAGAAGGGTTCGATGAAAAGAGAGAGATTGAGAGAGAGAAGGTTGGTGACATAAAGGAGGAAGAAAAAAGGAAAAGAAAATGAAAAAGAAAAATAAAAATAAAAAATTGATTAAAAATTGAAAAAATAGAAAATTACTATTTTGCCTTCAAATTTTGTTAGTTTAGATGTAATTTCTGACAGAAGGGCCTTTTAAAACCGTGTTCATACGTCAAAGGGTTTAAAATGAAACGCATAAATTTAGGAGGACTACTTAGAAATGTGTTAATAGTTAGCGGGTTTAAAATGTATTTTGTCCTAAAACATAATGCAATGGTAAATAAGCAGGATAACATTCATTGATTTGCATTAGTTCATTATGTCATCTTAAATGTAAAACAATATCCTTCATCCAAGTCTTCTCAGTTCCATTTTCTAATAATATAAGTGCTACTTCATCTGTTGTTGGCAAATTATATCGTTGACGATTTGTAGCTGTATTATAATGAAGAATTGCCAGCAAAGTCTATTGTTCTAAATCCAATTGCTTTAATATTGCATAAGCTTGATGAAACTTATTCACAAATACATTATGTTACAATAGACAGTCTTGAATAGTTTTAGAATGTCGCTTCTTAGATTAGAATTTCTACGGCATTGCACGGTTAAGGCAGAATCGAGATCATAAATTTATAGTTGGGAGTACATTGCATCTTGTCCTGGTTCTGGAATTAATGTTCCTATTTGATGACACAACTCTCCATGTATTATAAATATTGTTGGCCCCCTTCCAATAAGTACTCTTGCATCTAGTTTGACACCAAGGCTTGTAAAAGCATTTATTGCATTATATTCTCTAGTGTAATGACGAAATGATATTGACATGTCATCAATGCCATCATATAAGGATTTAATTTGTGAAGGGGGTGCAAGGAGCAAAGATAATTTAATTTTTTCTTGTAAACAACATGCCAAAAATAAGACATCTTTTTGGATGAATTTACTAATTTTTTGTCCATCCAATGCAAAGCAGAACAATAAGAGCAAACAACATCCATTGTACCAAGATCATGGCGATTACCATTTATACGAACAACAAAATTATTACATGTAATATTGAAGTCGTCAATATATTGGTTCTCGTAAATGTCTTCCTTAGCAGAAGTTGGTCTACATTCAAAATGTAATAATGTTATTACGCTTATTCAACAAAATATGTTTAGGCATTTATAACTTGATTTATAAAAAAATGATATTAATTAATCATATATTTGCAGACGGTAAACTGTGTTGTTGAACTTGTAAATTTGAACCTTCAACTACTTAGGCCATCTCAACATCAATGGTTGGTAAAGTACTATGCTTCCTAAGGATGTTCATTGTTGGAGTTCTAGGAAAATGTGTTTCAGCAATATTGAGTACATAAAGTAAATCCACTTCAATTTCATCGTTTATTTCACTGTGACTTCCAAGGATTTCCATTGTTGGGAAAATAGCCTAAGGCGATAAATATTGATTTTTCGTCCCTGATTGGCCAATAAATCTTAATACTGGTGAGACCTCATTTATAAAGAAAAGACTTATATCTTTATCTAAGTTGCGTGAAAAAGGCAAATCCACTGTAACATCACAGGTTATTTTGTTATCCATAGTTAGTGGAGTATATGGACTTGTATTTTTTTTTGATGGAGTCTCAAATGATTATCCTACCCATATTTGACATATTTCCAAATGTTCACGATTAAAGGAACTAAGGTGATTAAGTCTCTCTCTCTTTCTCGTTGTGAATGTTGTACAAGAGTAGCTTTGGACACAACATTAGAGCATTTAGCTACCTCCATTTTCCTTCTTGCTTGTTGTGCTAAAGTATCTTTAAGGGCCATCTTGACATCAATGGTTGGTGGAGTAGTATACCCATGAAGGATGTTCGTTGTTGGAGTTATATGAGAATTTATTTTAGCAAGATTGAGTAGAAAAGGTAAATTAGTTTCGACATCACGGGTTATTTCACCGTGACTTCCAAGAATTTTCATTGTTGGGGAAAAAACATAAGACGATAAATCTTGATTCCTCATATCTGATTGGCTAATAAATCTTGATACTGGGGAAACCCCATTTCTATTGAAAGAGCTAAGACAATTAAGTATATCTCTTTCTCTTCGTGAACGTTGCACAAGAGTAGCTTTTGACACAACATCAACATGTTTAGCTATCTTTCTTTCCCTTCTAGCTCGTTGTTCTAAATTAGCTTTTGAGATGATGTCCTCACTGTTATTTTCTGTTTCCATGCATCCAAAATTTTGCTGATTCGATCTCTCTTGTTCCCTTCTAAGTTGTTAGGATAGAGTAGCTTTTGATATGGCATTATCATATAATACCTAAAGATAACGATATAATTGTGACATTTTAAAAAGCATCTATACTTATCTATTAAAAATATAAACATGTACTGCATACGAATGAGTATAAACAACTAACACAAACCAATCTTCATGCCACAATCATATCGTATAAAGGTAAGTTATCATGTGTCACGATGCCTTGAGGCACGGGGTACAGCTGTACCTTAATTTGGAGCACGGTAAGTAAAAAGAATACTACAAGGGTGTAAAGTGTTACCCCCAAGTTGTTCCTTTTAATAATATTTAAAAGTGTCCTAAAATTAAAATTAAATGAAGGCATTTTTAATCCCTATAGTTTGATTGGACTATACCTACCCATGTGGGTTAGATTTTCATTTAGTGGTTATATTCCTGACATTTAGGTTGTCATTATAAATTTGTATCATATACAAATGTGTACAAACAACTAACTACGATTGAGTAATATGTCAAAAGAATTGGTACTTAAAATTAAAATAATTAAGGATCACTCGCAATCATACCGTATGAGAAGGAACACAAATATTTTAGACAATAGTCGTACCTTACTGTTAATGTCAAATTTTGGTTGATTCCAACGGTATGGTCTGATTAGCCTTAGATGAGTTGGAGAGGTATGGAGTGGAGATCTTTAATCTGTGTAGCTTCTAATCTATGGAGAGGTCTCTGGCTGGGAAGGGGAGGGTCTACATTGGAAAGAACCCGAAAACCTTCTAGGCTGAGAAAGTGAGGACCAAAACACCTTGTGATCCTTGAAAAGATGAACCAACGCTTGTGATAGGTGTAAATTACCTATATAATTCCAAACCAAAATTATTAGTTTTCGAGTACGTTTAGTACGTTTTAAATACATTTTAATGTGCTTTTATTCTTTTGTATTAAATCAGGTGTGTGGGGGTGAAAAGGTATGAAATTGGAGCATAAACGATGAGATCTAACCAAGAACGGTTGAAGAATGGTGGAAAAACGAGCAAAGAGGCAATATTCTGAAAAGAAGCCCATCGCCGCGGTGTCCAGACCTCCGCTGCGGCAGTGAAAATGTAAAGAGGGCCATTTCATGCTGAATACCCACCATCGCAGTAGTGAAAATACAGGATGGTCACCAAATCCATCGCCTCCTCCTCCGTTGCGGTGATCATTGAACCGACCTACCCACCGCCGCGGTGGTGATCCCACTACGGCGGCTGTCAGCTTTGCATAGTTTAGATATTTTATTTGATATTTTGCTCCCTATTTAAACCCTCCTTGTCTCATCTCTTCCAAACCTGGCCATAGGAGATCCCTTAGGGTTCTTATGATTTTGAGAGTGTTTTGGGGTGTGCTCAATCAATTCCAAATGAGAAGAACACGTTGCAATAAAGGAGAAGCGATTGTTGGACGGTTTTAGCACCGAATTTTCGGACTACGACTAAATTCTTCCGTTTCTCTCTTTATTTTCTTAACTTTGGTAGATTATTGAGCATGTTTAGCTCAGTTTTTAATGTATAACTGGTAATGTCCATGAGTTAAACATAGATTGTAATAGAGATTAACATATTATTTATAAAAATATAGTTTTGGTTGAATTTGTGTTTCATTTATGGTTGTTCCTTATAATTTCGATTGTGTTTATCATTCTTGCATGATTTATATGCTTAGAATGATATATAGAGAATACAGGGTTTGATACTCGGGAGAGGTAAACCCAGATTCGAATTATGTTAAACACAATGCGATATTCTAACGACCCGGGAAGGCGTTAGAATGTGTGCAATCGATGACGTTAGGGCACGACTTACGCGACCTAGATTGGTTAAGACGTTGAGGGGGACTTCTTCATTGACACAAATTCACATATTCCCCTGTCTTACACTTAGGAGAGGTGGTGAGAGAGTTTATAAACCGAGATTGTCGGATACGCCGAACGTCGCTAACCTAAACTAAAACAAAATCAAACACATTTAAGTAAGTAAAGTTAATCCCTAGGCAATCTACTCCCCTAAACAATCGAAATATAGTATTTATAGTATAGTTAATTAAATTAGTATTTTAACTTAGTATTAGTATTAATTAATTTTATATTCTATTTTTATCGCCTAGATAAAATTAGGTTATGAAAATCGTGGTAGTCAATAGTAATCTCAAACAATCCCTGTGGATACGATATCCGACCGAAAGATCATATACTAAAACTTGACCCGTATGCTTGCGGTGAAAGTAGTGACGCTTAAATTGTGGCCATCAGCTTGAAATTGAGTAGTTCCAGGAAGATGAGCACTTGGAAACCTGTATAAAGGACTTGCCAGGATGGTCTCGGCGTGTCCCCTTTGGCGTGAGAATCAGCGTACAGGGGGAAGAATTTATAGAGTAATTACTGAAAAGAGTGAGCCAAGTTCATTTGTCTTTGGGCAATTGTATGCCCTCTCTTTTATAGGTAATGAGTGGATTAGTTTAGAGGTTTAAGCATGGATTAGTGTATTCTCAAAATCATCAATGTGCCATCTTAACTTCCAATAAATGAGAAGGTGCTAATGGGCTCTTCTCTTGACCATATTATAGGATACATAGTGATATTTTTTATTGGGGAAGAGAGCCATGAAGATATTTGAAGATATTTTGGGACATTTAGGAAATATTTTGAGATATTTAGGAGATATTTGTGGATAGGAAATTGAGCCAACTTATAAACTGAGGAAGACACAATCCTGCCGTGGCTTGGATGAGAAGTATGATTTTCACTCTTCCTGGATAACCGGGGACGGGAAGGGGAAGTATGTGGAGCTTTCTATCCTGTCTTTCTCAGATAGTCGGAGATAGGAAGGGGTTCTTTCCTTGAGGAGTTACAAGGGGTAGATTTACGAGGTGAGTAGCGAGTAGCGCTGCGACAAAAAACACTAAGATGGGAAAGGGTTTCCCATCCCAGCGACGGATTGCCAGCTCTTCCTGGTGAGTGTTGAGGCTTTTAGGGATGGTTAGAGCCAATGAGGATATTTTTCTGCTCGGTGCAATTTCCATACTTAGTCTTCGGTGTGATTTGACCTTTATAGGGAGTTGTGGACATGTGGCGATCTTCAATTGGTTGTGTTGAAGTGACCATTTTTACACTCATCAGTAGACCCCTAGTATCTAGTGTTGAGAAGAAATTTGAAAGATTGGAGACTCTATCGTGAGCCTCTTCTGGAGTTTTGTTGCTTTTATCAGAGTTTTTTGAGGTGTTAGCGACCTTTTCTGGCCTTTAAGGGGTGTTGTATAAGAGTAAGGCCTGTTTCCCGAGATGGAGTTGGGCAATTCCGGGATGGGAACGGTCAACCCAAGGACGGGAAGGAAGGCCTGAGAATACAAATGGGCGCGCTGAGAATAGTAATGAATGGCCTACCCTAGATTAACGATAAAGTTGCGAACAGTCACGTATGCGTCTCATTTCGTCTAAAGGCTCTCCAATGGCACCTCTTCAGTGGAACCTTTTTAATGTGCCCAGATATGCCGCCTGCCCAACCGTTGGGAAGAGGACACGTAGCTGCACGGCCTCTAAAAAGCGCACTATTCCCAGGCACTTTCATAGCGTCATCAAGCGTGATGGTTGGAGTGGACAGGCTCCCTCTGATATAAACGAGGTACCATGAACCTCTTCTTTTGACACTTTTTGCGACTTTTGGAGCATTACCCTTCCTAGTAGGTAACCTCATCTTCTTCAAAATGTCTTCTTTTTCTTTTGCTTCTTAGTTGGCATCGGAGTCTACTATCTCTGGGCAGGCCCTAAATGTTCCTCCTATTCGACAAATAGATCCTCCCTCGGCTTTGCCTCCCTGCCCAGAGGAACGGGTATGATCTTCGGGCAGTGTGGAGCCCTCCGGCTGTCATGACGGCAACGCTAGTGTTGGGTCTAGCAGCGGCCCTACCATGGAAGGGACTCCATGCCTAGAGGACGAGGCTGAAACATGGGAAGAGGATGTTCCGGGAGATAGTCCCGTCTGGGGGATTGAAACAACGATGATAGAGAAGACAATTTGGGATGCTCGGAGCAAATACTCCATCCCAGAAGAGGTGGAAACTCATTTTTCTCGTCTTGAGGATAGGGCTTACACCCTTCCCGAGGGTTTCATTACGGTATACATGGAGCATTTGCGTAGAGGTCGACGATTTCTTATCTATCCTTAGATTCAGACCTTATGCGTGGAGTACAAGCTGTGTCCATCATAGCTTGGTCCCAATTGTATTAGGGCCTTTGTGGCTTCATTTATCATTTTCAAGGTTGAGGGACTGGAGCCGTCCTTAGATTTGTTTAAGTATATTTTTTTCCCAATTTTATGCCATTCGGGAAGGGGTGGTGCTACGTTACTTCTTAGAGGCAGTTTCTCTCTGGTCTTGAGGAATCAATGAAGAAATGGAAGCCCTAGTATTTCTTTTTGGGAGGAACATGATGGGAGTTCGGTCCCAATGACGAAGGAGTCAACCCCATTCCCAGGGAATGGGGTGCTGTAGGTGAGAATGTCTTCATTTGTGAGTGATTTTCTAATTGCTCAATCATTTTTTAATATTTTGAATGTTTCTTTATTTTCTTCTATTTTGTATTTTGGAACAGTCCCAAAAAAGACGAGTAGAAAGAGGGTCCGACTAAGTGCGTTAATCAAACAACAAAGAAGAGTTGTGTGGGAGACGAAGTATAAAAACGTCAACGAGCTGCTAGATTCGACAATGCACCATCGCTACTTCTATTGCGCTTCAGGTCTACCAGTACCAGATATCAAAAAGAACACCAAGAATGGTAAGGTTCTCCCTTCTCAGAAGCTATCGATTTTTTGGAGCTTTTTCTGCTTTCTTGGCAGAGATGGATGATAGGTTGAAATAACCTATCTATTTCTAAGCTGAATTTGGTAGTTTTCGAGTGAATTAGTAATATTTAATTATGTTTTTGTTAGTTTTTATGTAATTTAGATGAAGGGACACAAACAAGCGACAAATGAGTGAAAATAGTGGAAAAACGGTGAAAAAACGTTGAAAGAACAAGGTTTCAAGAACACAAGACCCACCACTGCGGCGAGAAAGCCACCGCCGCAGTGGTGAGAATGTAGAAAATGAGCAAAGTCCTACCTCCTAGGCGGTAAAAATGCAGAAAGTTGGGAGCCAGTCTTACGGCCTAGGCGGTGAAAGATTAGAGAGCAGCCGACTTACCCATCGTCTAGGCGGTGAACCCACCGCCTAGGCAGTCAACTCTGTACAGAATTAAGATCTTTGGAGATATTTTCAGATATTTTTGAAACCTTACCACTATAAAACCCATTCTCCCACTTGTGAAAGACCCTCTTGGATGCTTGGACATCCCTAACCTTAGGAGGTGATCCTTGGCCAATCTTGAAGAGCTTAAAGAGAAGATTCATCATTCGGAGAAGAGAAAATACTGGCGGATCGATCTTTGGCGACAGTGGATCAGTCCACTTTAAGATTTGATCTTTCTCTCTTTATTTCTCTCTTTGTAATTTAATGTTTTATTGTATATAATGATGAATCCCTCTTGGTTTAATGTTCCAATGGCCAAGATCATATTAGATTAAATAAATATTAGCTAGTGATCAATGTAGTTGTGTAAATACTTGTTTGATGGAATATATGTTTATTTAACGGTTGTTTGTTTTTAATTCTGATTGTGTTTATCATTTTATGACAACTTTAATATGCTTGTTAAGGTATTAGGGTTGGATTTGAGAATACGGGATTTGACACTTGGGAGAGGTAACCCTGGATTTGAACTAGGGTAAACACATCGTTACGATCTAACGACCCGGGAGGGCGTTAGTGAGTATGCAATCGATGACATTGGGTCAAGACTCACACGACCTAGGGTCGTTAAGACGTCGAGGGGGACTTCTTCGTTGACACGAAGTCGCGTATTCTCCCGTCTTACACTCGGGAGAGGTGGCGGAGGAGTTTACGAACTGAGATTGTAGGATAGGATAAACTCTGTTATTGTTAATTAAACGAAATCAAACATGTATTAAGTGAACAAAATTAATCCCTAGGTAATCAACTTAGTTAGGATTAATCCACTAATTGTAGTTTAGCTTAGTTTTAATTAGTTTAATTTAAAATAATTCTTTAACCGTCTGAATAATAGGAGACTATACAGATTACGTTATTCAATTATTCAACACGTCTCTGTGGGAATGATATCCGATCTTAAAGATCTACAATATTAAAACTGGACCTCGTGCACTTGCAAGTAGTCAATACACGAGCGTAAAAATCTCGTCGTACAAGTTTTTAGCGCCGTTTCTGGGGATGGTGTTGAATGCATAGAATTGATATTGAGACTAAGTAGTTGAATATTAATCCAGACAATTCTTTTGCATTATTTTCTTTTAATTTTTTTTTGTTTCATTGGTTGTGATCCAACAGTATGTGCAACGAAGAAGAAGTTTGGAATTCTTGACTCTTGATTCCGAGATCGAGCGTTCGTTGAAAATTATAAGGATAGAGAGAAGATGTAAGACCTCAATCGTAATATGTACGTTATTAATAGTTGCATTTGAGAGCATTCGGGAAAATACGGGGTAAAATGGTGTTAATTAAAAATTCAAATTAAAAAATTTAGGGTCAAATTATAAATTTAAAAATATTATTCTAAACTTAGGGTCCAAATTATCATTCAATTTATAAAAATTTAATTATTAGGGATCAAATTGCAATTTAAGAAACTTATAAATGGTGAATGGAACTCAAAAGAAAACTTTAAGAAAGTTGGGGGAGAAAAGAGCAATTTAATAAAAGATTTTTATTTTTTATTTATATATATACATATATATATATATATACACACACACATATATATATATGTCTGTGTATGTGCCGAGCGTTCAACTAGAGCAGGGAGATCAAATGTGGGCAACATGGCAAGCTAAGATCATCTCTTACCACTCAAATCATGCATATAAATGAATCCATGCAAGCTATCATGATCAAAAACCTCAGAATAATCTGGAAATCAGAAAAAAAAAAAATTTAGAGAGAGAGAGAAAAACGAAAAGGGGGTTCGGTGGTGTGTTTCCTCCAGCGGTGGTGGGTTCTCAGGCGATTGTGTGGGTGTACGTGGATGTGTCGTTCGGCTGTGCTATTGATCATTGGCGGGGAATTGCAGCTGGTGACCTTGGAGTACTCTTCGACGTGTGGGGGTCGTCGTGCCAACTGAAAACCGGACAAATCAAGGTCGGCCGGCGAAAAATTGGATGGTCGACGGTGACTGTTGGTGAGTATATTTTGTGTGATTTTCTCTGATCATTTTGGTATGTGTGTGAGGGTGCTCTGTTTTTCTGTTTTGGGCCAACGGTGTGTGTGTGTGTTGTCACTACTGCTGCTGTGTGTGTTTCTCGTATAGGTGTGGGTGATCGGAGTGTGGGTAGGCATGATTGTTGTGTATGTGTATGTATATGATCAGCCGTTGAGTCCTTGCCATGCATGTGTGTGTGTGTGCTCCAATTTTACGACGGTGAACGGTCGCCGATCCTCAGGCACCATTCGTGTGTGTGTGTGTGTGCATGTGGGTGTTCTGATTTTCACCATGCATATGGGTGTGTGTTTAAATTAGTTGTGTGCGCGTGGGTGTGCCATTCGATTTTTAGGTTGGTGTATGTGTGATCGTCGGTTTCAGGTTGGTGGGTGTGTGATTAGTGTTTGGTCATTGGGGTGGGAGAGAGTGCATGTGGGTGTGTGTCAGCTGAAACCCAGAACATAACAGAAAAATGAAAAGAAAGAAGAAGGAGAAAAGAAAAAAGAAAAAGAAAAAGAGAAACTACACAAATAACCCCAACCAAATTCAAAATCCATCTCACGACCCGTGAACAATTCGGAATGGGTAACATTTTTCGTTAAGTTTATTTTAGTGTATTAAATTAAATTCTGGCATCAAAATTTTGTAACCGGAATAATAAATTTGGGATCGTCGTATTACTAAATTTTATGCAGTAATTTTTATTGAAATGAAAATTAACCGAATAATAATTTTACATAATAAAATGTGGGGGCGAGGAAATAATGAAACTTAGGGCTTGCATTGCATGATTAGATGATTTTACATAAAATATTAATTTAGGCCCTGTCACTATTAGGTTCGCAGGCACTTGAGTATCGGTAGAGGATAGTCAGTAAAAACTATTCGGAGTGGATAGCTAGGTGAGTGTACTGTCTTCTAGTAAATCTATTTTCGTATATATATATATGATGAAAATGTGTTTATTTAAAACTGGACGACTTTATAACTTATTTGGATTAAGCGATTTTGGTTGGTTGTGGAATTGTGGAAATGTGGATTTCGTTGGTTTTAAAAGAAGATGGAAAAATCATATTTAAATTAAATCAGTTTTGGGAGATCGAAGTTGATGTTATTGATTTGACGATGTTGTTGATTAGACGATGCTATTGATTCGTAATTTGACGATGTTATTGACTTCACGATACTATAGTATTTATCTGCTTCGGCAGAATGATGAATTATTTGCTTCGGTAGAGTGATGATTATTTGTTTCGACAGAGTGATTGATTATCTGCTTCGGTAGAGTGATGATTATTTGCTTCGGCAGAATGATGGGTGTCTGTTAGGAAATCAAATCCTACGGATGGTACAGTACCGTTGTAACTCCCGATCGTGTGGTTAAAACGATTACATGGCTAACCCGAGGTGTGGTGTGATATGATGAGGTATGAAGTGATGTGGTGCGAATGGGGTATGGTGTGATGTGATGAGGTGTGAAGTGATGTCGTGCGAAGTGGTGTGGTATGGTGTGGTGTGGTGTTTTTTCGTATATGGTGTTTTCTTGTATATGGTGATTGGGATGAGTACTTATATATATTTTATTCTATACTGGATTGGTATGTTCTGATTTCGTTATTCTGTATGGTTAGCTGAATTATTCTGGTTGATTTTTACTGACTACTTGAGGTAATATATATATAGACGTTGATTCTGTGGTGACAGGAAAAAGATGTTTTCCTTATGGTATGAGTTATTTATATTATGAGATTTTAATTTGATATGTGATGTATATATATTTATATATTTTATGCTTGATTCATCTAAAATATTTTTATTAAGAAGACAGTACACTCGTAGGTACAACAACTAGGAGTTGATCCCCTACTGGCACTAGGTAGAGTCCGGTGATGGTGTAGTATGGCAGTGTTTTGAGAGGAGCTATCTGAGGCGAACCTGTGAGAGCTTCATTATTGTTATACTTTTGTTGTTATTATAATTCAAGGAGGGGTGTGTCCCCAATTAGAGAAGATGTGTATGGTCACAATTGGTAGTTATTTATTTATGTATGCACTTTGTCGTTTGCTAGTTGGTTTGACGTCCAGATGATGTCATGTCGACGTCACGCCGACCCCAGGGTGATGGGTGTCCGGTGTGGGGTGTGACAGAAGAAGCCAACTTCAATACCATGAATTATGATCCAACAGAGCATACTAACCCTAATTCCTTGTTTATAAGGGATTTTGGTGAAAAATACTCAACCAAGTCCAGCTAGGGACGGTAAATAAAGCAAGTCACATTTTTTGATCCGAAATCGATGGTATTAAGTTTTACCCGATTTTTGCTATTAATTATGTTTTTGGAGGCCGAAATGATCTCGGAACGTGTTTGGAGGTGAATTAAAGAGTGAGGATACTCGGAGATGTGTTTCGCACTTAAAATCATTGAAAAAACAAAGTGGAAACACATGGTGTGGAGCCTTTTTGTGAAAACTTGAAGAAAAAAATGAAAATCCAGTAGCAGGCTCACCACATCAGTATTGGACGCATCGCCGTGGTGGTGAAAATGCAGATTGTCAAGTTTTCAGCACAAACGCTTAACCGCCGTAGCGGTGATACCACTGCCACGGTGGTGAAAGTTCAGGTTACAAAGTTTTTAACAAAGGCGTTTTATCACTGTAATGGTGATTTCACTACTGCGGTGATGAAACAACAGAATGTATTGGTTATAAAAAAGACGCTCACACTGCCGAGGCAGTGATCCCACTACCGCGGCGGTGAGGCTTCTGTTTGATTAAAACCATCCTGCTATACAAAAACGCCACAACCATTTTTGAAACTCCAAAATATCTCTATTTTTATCCTCCCAAATCGTTTCCAACCCTCAAATCCATCATTCCATTTACAAATTTGGTGATTTCCACCACAAATCAAATTCCAAAAATCAATTTTCAACCCCATTTTCGCAATTTTCAATTTCTATGGGATTTTGTTTTGATTTTTGGTGATAAACTAAGTTTCTATGGATTATTAAATTGTGTGAAACAAAATTTCATGCTACATTTTTAAAATTTTGTTGAAACCCTTGCGATTAGTGTGTGCGTATTGAGTCTCCAAGGGCAATACGAGCAGAACTTTCCTGGATCCATATTTGAGACATCAAGATCAAATCCACTGGCTCATGTGCGAGCATTTTGGCATTGACATGAGTGCTTATCCGCCTATACCGCATGTGCCGCCGCACCTTTTGCAACTACCACAATTTCCATTTCGACGTGATAGTGGTGGAGATGACTTTTATCCTAGCGAACGGTAGGGGGTTAGAATTTTGTCTTATCCCCTAGGTATATGTCGACACCCAATTTTACTTGTCATTGCTATAAATTGTTATTGGGTTCGCTGCTTAGTTAGTAAGGACAATGCCTCTTTTTAAGTTTGGGGGGAAAGTACATCACGTTTTGTGTTATTAAAGAAAGATGTGAAGGATGGAAATATTTTTTGTATGTAAAACTTTAATTTTTAGTTAAGTTTTATTTCAATTTTTGTTTATGCATGTTAAATGCTTAGTTTAATATATGTATGTTAGTATTTAGATTTAGTGTAGAGATGTTTATGTATGAAGTCGTATATGCTTGATGAGTTGTTGAATTTGTCTAGGGCCATTTCCCGATGAGGAAAATTATCTCTTAATTGTATATTGAGGTTGGGGATGATGCCAGTTATGTGTGTTTTGTGTGCTTAGCATGTCAATTAGATAAAAATTATTATGATCTTTAAATCACACGATCGCATGGACTCGGTGTATAATTATTTGAATGATTTGACACTGATTATTCAGTAATAAGTTCATGATAGAAAAGAGGAATCTAGAACTTGATTTGGGGTAGACTTGAGGCGAAATCCTAGGTAAGGTAATTCTGGAGGCATGATTTAGGCCTCCACTTTTATCGCTTGAACCTTTCGAAGCTAACCTGAAGTTTTTTTATCCCTCGTTCCCCTGTCAAAGCCAATAAACTTTTCAATTCTGAACACGTATCAATACTCTATTCAATTAAAATTTTCCAAACCATTATCACTAATCCTATGTTTCAAAATGAGTGAAATCGAGTTAGCATTAATTTATGCTACTTAAAGTGAGCAGTCGGGTTTCGGATGAATTTTTATTGATTCGGTATTAGTGTATTCACTTGTCATTTTCTTAATCCTTTTTGCGCAGTCCTAAAATTATACAAATTCGAATAAGTTTGGGGTATGTTAATCCTTTTTGCTCACTCCTAAAATTGTAGAAACTCGAATAAGTTTAGGGGTGTGTTATGTTTGGATTAAAAAAAAAAAAAAAAACTATGTGAATATAGTTTTTAATTCCGTTTCTCGACAAGTGAATACAAAGTTCTTCAGTTCTCGTTCAGGGTTGTGTTTTAAATATGTGGGGTTACAAGAGAGAGATAGCGATAAGCGTTTGTGCCTCGGGTATCGTTCAATTATAACGATTTGCTATTTTCTATTCCTGCGATACCCTTGGTCGTTATCAAAAGCTTAATCAAGCCCTATTGATCTCTGTGAATATCCAAACCTATATTAGTGGATAGTCGAGCCCAGTCAAGCGTATGGTTTTCCTGAATCCTTTAAGGTTTAAGTCATGAGCTTGTCTACTGAAAGATCAAATCTAGAGTTTGGTTAGTTATACATTTGAGCTCTCACTCACATACATTTCAAATGGATTTAGAATAGTTTTCATTGATATTGAGTATTAAAATTCTAGAACACCACTTGCTGTGTATTATTTCCCGAACTTGATCAGATTGAGGGCGATTGAGGGAAGACCAACTTGGTTTCTTCTTATTTGTTAAAGTTTTTCATTTTTAGATTAGTCATAAGTTAATTAGGGTAGTTAGTTTAATTTATTGTTAGAGTGTTTTGCTCGAGGACTAGCAAACTCCCAAGTTTGGGGGTATTTGATAGGTTGAAATAACCTATCTACTTCTAAGCTGGATTTGGTAGTTTTCAAGTGAATTAGTAATATTTAATTTTGTTTTCGTTAGTTTTTATTTAATTCAGGTGTAGGGACGCAAACAAGAGACAATCGAGCGAAAATAGGGGGAAAACGGTGAAGAAACGTTGAAAGAACAAGGTGTCAAGAACACAAGACCTATCGCCACGGCAGAGAGAAAACCATTGCCGTAGTGGTGAGAATGCAGAAAATGCTGAAAACGAGCAAAGTCTTACCGCCTAGGCGCTGAAAATACAGAAAGTTGGGAGCCAGTCCCATGGCTTAGGTGGTGATTCCACCGCCTAGGCGGTGAAAGATCAGAAAGCAGTCGACTTATCTACCGCCTAGGCGATCAGCTCTACACAAAATTAAGATCTTTTGAGATATTTTCAGATATTTTTGAAACCTTACCACTATAAAACCCATTCTCCCACTTGTGAAAGACCCTCTTGGACGCTTGGACGTCCCTAACCTTAGGAGGTGATCCTTGGCCAATCTTAAAGAGCTCAAAGAGGAGATTCATCATTAGGAGAAGAGGAAACACTGGCGGATCGATCTTTGGCGACAGTGGATCACTCCACTTTAAGATTTGATCTTTCTTTCTTTGTTTCTCTTTTTGTAATTTAATGTTTTATTGTAAATAATGATGAATCCCTCTTGGTTTAATGTTTCAACAGCCAAGATCATGTTAGATTAGATAAATATTAGCTAGGGATCGATGTAGTTGTGTAAATACTTGTTTGATGGAATATATGTTTATTTAACGGTTGTTTATTTTTAATTCTGATTGTCTTTATCATTTTGTGACAACTTTAATATGCTTTTTAAGGTATTAGGGTTGGATTTAAGAATACGGAGTTTGACACTCGGGAGAGGTAACCCTGGATTTGGACTAGGGTAAATACATCGTTATGATCTAACAACCCGGGAGGGCGTTAGTGAGTATGCAATCGATGACGTTGGGGTAAGACTTACGGGACCTAGGGTCGTTAAGACGTCGAGGGGGACTTTTTCATTGACACAAAGTCGCGTATTTCCCCATCTTACACTCGGGAGAGGTGGCATAGGAGTTTATGAACCGAGATTGTCGGATAGGATAAACTCTGTTATTGTTAACTAAACGAAATCTAACATGTATTAAGTGAATGAAATCAATCCCTAGGTAATCTACTTAGTTAGGATTAATCCACTAATTGTAGTTTAGTGATAGTTGTAAAATACCTATCTAATTCTAAACCGAATTTGTTAGTTTTCGAGTATTTTATTGAAGTTTGAATATCTTTTTAGCTGTTTTTATTAGTCAGGAGTAGGGACGTAAACAATCGGCAAACTGAGCGAAATGGTGGAGAAAAGGGTAGCCAAAAGATAAAAAAAAGAGGTTTCAAAGAACAACACAAATCCGCCTAGGCGGAAATCCATTAGAAAGTTGCAAATGCTGAAATGTTGAAATCTGCCCAGGCAAAGTTTCCACCGCCTAGGTGAAAATCCGTCAGAAGGTTGAAAGCGTTGAGAAGTTGAAATCCGCCTAGGCGAAGTTTCCACCACCTAGGCGAAAATCCGTCAGAAGGATGAAGGGCTGAAATGTTGAAATTCGCCTAGGCGAAGTTTGCATCGCCTAGGCAAAATTCCGTCAGAACGCTGGAAGTGATGAACTGTTGGAAGTACTGAACTGCTGAAATCCGCCTAAGCGAAGTTTCTGCCGCCTAGGCGCATTTCGCAGAACAGTCTAAAATATTTGTTTAGATATTTTTGAACCCCTTGGCCTATTTATACCCCTTTCCCACGTCTGAAAAAGGTTGATGAACCCTAACCCTAGTAGAGAGTTCTTAAGCTATATTTTGAAGACCAAGAAGGAGATTCATCATTCGGATAAAGAAGAATCACTTGCAGATCGTTCATTAGTGATAGTGAACCGTTTCACTTTCAGATTTGATCGTTTCTCTCTTGTTTTTATCTTTGTAATCACTTTTTTCATATCTAAGAATGCTGAATCCCTCTTATTTTGTATGGCATATGGCTAAGATCTTATAGTATTAGTTAAATGTTACTTAGGTGTAGTTGAAATCATGTAATTATTAAGTTGAATGAATTAATGTTACTTTAATGTGTTGTTTGTCTAAATCCGATTGTGTTTACCATTATTCTTGATATTATGCTTGTATTGATAAACTGAAAATAAGGGGTTTGACACTCGGGAGAGGTAACCCCAGATTCAGATTAGGAGAAATACAACGTGACGTTCTAACGACCCCGGAGGGCGTTAGAACGTATGCAATCCATGACGTTGGCTAAAGACTCACGCGACCTAGGGTTGTAAAGGCGTTGAAGGGGACTTCTTCATTGGCTAAAGACTCACGCGACTTAGTAGAGGAGTTATCGATACAGAGATTGTTGGAATAGATAAAAAACCATTATAGCTAACTTAATAACGTCGATTATGCATTATGTGAAAGAAATCAATACCTAAGTAATTAGTGTAATTAGAACTAACCTAATAGTTGTTGTTTATCTTAGTAGATTAATTAGAAAAGAAACAAATTTTGATTAGTCAAGATAATATGAAACTATTTAAATCACAATACTCAACCGAATTACACGTCATTCCCAGTGGAACGATATCCGATCTTACAAGATCCATTATATTAAAACTAGACCTCGTATACTTGCGAGTAGTCAATACCGTGAGGATGATGGTGTGAATCCTCACGCGTACATTTAGCTTAATTTTAATTAGTTTAATTTAAAATAATTCTTTAACCGTCTGGATAATAGGAGACTGCAAATTGCGGTATTCAATTATTCAACCCGTCCCTGTGGGAACGATATCCGATTTTAAAGATCCACTATGTTAAAACTGGACTTCATGCCTTGCGAGTAGTCAATACGCGAGCGTAAAAACCTCGTCGTACAATAGACAAAATAGCACTGAACACGCTGTTAAGGGAGAGGGCTGCGAAGGTCATGGCCGAGAAGATACAACTCTTTCGTCCTTAGGCAGAGGTTCTCCAGGTGGGAACTGCCGAGGTGAGAGAAGAGACTGAGAAAATGATATCTATTAGAAAGGCCACTGCGGGAGCGGAGGACGTATCAAGAAGAATAACCAGGAGATAACAACAACGACGGAAAGCCAAAGCTGTCGCTAGGAATAAGATATTGCTGCAACCTAAACAGGCTAGAGCAAGTTAGGAGAGAGAAAAGAAGAAAGTCGGGCGATTAGTAGGTGAAGGAAGAAAGTCGGGCGATCAGTAGCTGAAAGAGAAAAGAAGGGAAGGGTTAAGGGGACTTCTAGAGCCCCCCAGCCGAGCAAAGTCCCCATTTCTAAACCATCCCCGGTACCAGATACAAGCCTCCTTCTAGAGCATGGAGCCCTTGAGCACCCGTAGATGTTGTTCGTCTACATCAGCCACATCATCCCCCCCAGAAACCAAGAACGAATAAATACCAAGACAAATGCCCAGACAATTTCCAAGCTACAGAGAGACGCAATGGTGGTAAGACTAATACTGAGAGTAATTTGGATTTTTTACTGTAACTTGTTCTTGGGCAGCGATATGACTTTTTTTTTCTTCTTTTTGATGTCATGCAGGTGCTATCCAAGATTTTCTCCTTGTCTGAACGGCTCACTGTTGCCTTTGAGAGAGAATAGAAACTCAAAGAAGAACGTACCAACCTCAAAGAAGAATGTAGGCAGCACATGGACCAGGAAAACTGGTGGCACGAGATAAGTAAAATAATGTTGTCCAATGAGGAAAATTCCAAGGCAAAGGTGAAAAAGATAACCGGGGAGAAGACGAAGTTGATTGAAGAGAAGACGGAGCTAATCGAAGAGAAGGCAGAGCTAATCGAGGAGAAAACAACCCTTGAATCCCCTTATGGAAGGCTTGAGGCTGACTTCTTTTCCATTAGGGAGAGAATGGAGGAGATACAAAAGAAACATGACGCAGCTACCGCCAGAGCCAAGAAGGATGCGATAAGCGAGTGGTAGGAGTCTTCCGTAATTTGCATCACCAACGTCCAGACTTCTCGGTGGACGACATTGGTATGGATTATTCGGATGTTAAAGAAGGTGCCGACCCCAAAACGGGGGACGTTGCCGTTGGAGAAGGAAATGAAGATGCCATGATGGTAGATGTTGGTGCCGAGATGAGGGTAGTAAACGCCAACCTAAACAAAATTGATACTGTACCAGGGAATATTGAGGCCGGGCAGGATGAACCCCCCACTGGTGAAGGCGAAACTGATCCATCCCCTATTGGCCAGGAACAAACTTCAGTCCTAATCTCTTAGTCTTGAATCAACCAAAAACTTGAACTTGTCTTTTTTTTTATTTATTTATTATTATTTACTTTTTATTTTTTATTTGTTTTTTAATGCTTGTGCTTTTTAGCGCCTCAGCCCCTCTTGTCTTGAAAATGACATTTTTTGTTGTGGGATTTGGGGCCACTTGGGGATGTAATGAATATTGAATGAATGAACAAATATTTCCTTCTTTCTAGAATATTCTGAACACTTGTGATTTTTTGCATAATCTTCCTTACTGCTTTTGAATTTGTGAACGCACGCCTTTGAGTTTCTTGTTCTTGTCTATCCTTGTAGAGTTACTTAGAAGTAGAAAAGGTTCCTCTTCTTGGTGGTAGAGTTTTACTCCTATCCTTATCTTGGAAAGACTGAAATGGGGAGATGTCTGAACTTAGGAAATTACCAGAACATAGGGTTAGGTTCTTGCTTAGGGAATTGCTTGAACTTATCTCGGAGAAGGACTTGAGCCCCTACTTGGTCATGCTTGAAGACTTAGGACATTTCTGGAATTTTCTTTGACCATTACGCTCCATTCTCGGTTATTTTTTAGGACTTTGGACATTTTTATCTATGACACTTGATTTCTACCCTTGGCCCTTTATTTTAGTCAATTAGACATCATTTTGTCATTCTTCCTAATCTTGGTAGTACTTTTTTTTGAAAAATTAATTTTTTGCTTGAAAAAATCCAGTTTCTTCCCTTCAATTCCACGCCTTTTTTCGGACCTAAATGTCGAGAAGCGATCATGCTTTCCCTTCTCGGGAAAGGAATTATTTTATGCTATTTCTTCATATCCATAACCTCCTTACCCCCCAACCTAACATCCGACCAAAGCTCGGGTTGTAGATTAAAATCCTAAGAGTGGTACCTGTATGGAATCTGGCCCTCGCAATCCCCAGGGAGGTGACCTCAGGTCGGCCTCCTGTGGTTGGTCATATGTGGGTTCTCCTTAGTGGGGCCCATTCCTGAGCCTATTCAGGTTATCCCAAATTGTCCTTCCAAGGGCATCCTCTCGTTGTGTCGGCTGAGATTAACTCAGTTGTCAGGGATGAAATGCTTACCTGTAGGTCCTCAGACCCGATCGGTGCAACGCCCTCAGAGGATGATAGCTCTTAGTCCCTGGGCCAAAACTGTCGACTTGTGGAGAGAGTTTGGTTACGCCCCTAATGCAGTGCGTCGGGATGGGTTTTGTTGGCCCAGTGAACTACCCAAGAGGAAGGTGAATTGGGAAGATAAAAAAATTATAAAAAAAATACTTTAATAATCTAAATAATGAATTTTAATCCTAAATTAATTATTATCTTTATATCATAACGAAAATATAAAATCAAATAGGTGCACACCAATCAATAAAAATAAATAATGTAAAGATAGCAGCACACCAGAAATTTATATTGGTTCACCAAGCTACTCTTGGTTAATCCAGTCCTCCGAGCCCCACGGAGAGTCGCATTCACTAAATTCAAGATTCCTTTAAAGGTAGGAACCAACCCTCACAAAGATTATTTTACAGGCTCAGAATCAACCTTTACAAATTCATTTTCACAGGCTTAGGAATAACCTCTACTTTTTACATACTCAAGAATAACCTAATTCTCTTTGTACCTTAGGCTAAGGAATCAAAACCTCACAAACACTCCAAATATCCTTTTATTTGGTAAGGATTGAACCTTTACAAAATTACTCGCAAATCGATTCATGTCCATAAAGAATTACTACTTCAATCTCATCTCACCTAGAATCTACCAAAAGAATAATTATAGCAATGTCACTTCTGATTCGGTAGCAGCAATGATTCACAACAAATAATTCTCAAGAATAACTCTTAGAAAAACTCTCACAATTCATAATATGATTTCTCTTAGAAAAGCTCAGTGTATTTCTCTTAATCTCTCTATCTAATATAAAAAATGCAGGTCTATATAAATGAGAATAAAATAAGCTGTCTAACGGCTAGTTCCCACTTGTTATGATATTTAATTGCTCTTGTAGACCCCTTATATAATTAAGAATTCATCCTGGTTCAAATTACTTAATTATATCTTTTAAACTTCTCAATTAAGTCCCCTAGACATTTCTCAATCACAATTAAATAGAATAGAAAGAATTACATGTACTAAATTGCGAAATATTCAAACTTAATGAACCAAATCTGTAGGGATATCATAATATATGTTACATATCTCAAATAACATTAAATCCATAAAATATCTCATGAATCTTAACCATAAAATGGCTAGTAACGGCTACTTTTAGAATAAAATTCAGAATTTTATAATATTCTGAAACAGTCCCATAAGTCGACCGAGCAAGATAACCTGTCGACCGATCGATTCAGGATGTAGCCAAGCCAAAAATTTTGTGCTCATCGGTCGACCTAAAGATTCAGAGAGTTACATTTATTGTCACAGGTCAACTGCCCAGTCGACTTATCGATTCAGAGAATTCACATTTAAGCTTCGGTCGACCTACCTGTCGACTTAGAGATTCAGAGACTTTTCCCTTCTATACTCCGGTAAACTTACTTGTCGACTTGTCAATGTTGAAATCTCTTCTAAATTTGTTTTTAATTAATTCTCATCTACGTTTTCGCCCCTTTAACCAATTTCTTTAGCTCCACTAAATACTTAAATTCAATTTTAATCAATTATTAATATTTCTTTTTCAATTACATATTGGAGCAAATAATTTAACTAATTAGGATCCTATAAAAAACATATATATTTATAAAAATCATTTAATTTTTTTTTGTGTCGTGTGTAATCCTAATTGGGATATTAAGAGTTAAAATTTAACCTGAGTTATTTTTCCTAGGTTCTTCAAATTCTTCAACCTCTTAATCCTTCATTATCTTTGTCATCATATCTTTATCATTTGGAACTTAATAAACTGAAAAACTTAATCAAACCATTAGTTCCATAAAAAATATCAACCTTTAATTGTCCATCAAAATCTCAGGATCAATAGGTTTCTTTATGGAGATTACTTATGATGCAGAGCATCGGGATACCTTGCTGCTTTAACAAGGAGCTAGGGGCGGTACCTTCTTCGTACGAGAAGGGATAGAGGGCTGCTCATCCCAACATATACGTATTTTGAAGATTTGTGGGAAGGGCTGCGCATGCCAATCTGAGATGGGATGGGGGCTGCATTTCACCACCATCGACAAAATTTGGAGAACGAAGTGATGGTGGAACAAAACATTGTTTCCCTTAAAAAATAAGTTCTTTACATGCTTCAAAAAGTGAAAAAATTTATAAGTCCACCAGAGTGTCCTCTCCGGGGTAGTAGTGTTTTAAATGTTCTGCATTCTAAGGGTACCTCATGGGGACACCGTTTTTTGTTTCCAATTCATAAGTGCGTGGACGGGAAACACGAGTGACACGATATAGCCCTTCTCATGAGGGGCAAGCGTACGTGCATTGGAATCCTTGGTAGCCAGGGTTACTTTCTCTGGAACGAGGTCATCAACGTCGAATGACCTAGGACGAACCCTTCTATTATAATAACTAGTCACAGTTTGTTGGTAGGCTGCTTGTCGAACATGGGCACGTTTCTTTTTTTTTTTTTTTTTCTTCAAGAAGATCAAGATTAAGGCTAAGGAGGCATCATTTTTCTCTGGGCTAAAGATCATTGCCTTCCGGGAAGAGAGCACGTCGATCTCGGTAGGGATCACCACTTCTGATCTGAAAGTCATTGCAAAAGGGGTTTCCCTTGTGGGGGCCCTTGCAGTAGTATGGTATACCTAGAGAACCGGGCACACGTCTTCAACCCATCTTCCTTTTGATTTGTTTAATCTAATTTTGAGTCCATGGACAATTGTGCGGTTGGTAACTTCCACTTGGTCGTTGGCTTGGGGATGCCCTGGAGATATGAAGTGGGTCTGAATCCCCAGTCCAACGTAGAATTATGCAAAGAGATCATTGTCAAGTTGCATCCCGTTGTTGGAGACGATGACCCTAGGTATTCCAAAGCAGTACACAATATTTTCCTATATAAAATCCCTGATTCTTTTCTTGGTGATTCGCGCAAGTGGTTTAGCTTCTACCTATTTTGTGAAATAGTCAATTGTGACAACGATGAATCTTTTTTACCCGATCCCTTGAGAAAATGGTCTGAGAAGATTAATGCCTCACTGGGCAAGGGGCCAAGGACTTGTTATGAGGACGAGGACAGTTGGAGGCAGTTGGGGATGGACGACAAACCTCTAATATTTTCACACTTTTTGACGAATTTCATGCAATCCTTGCACATGTCCGGTCAGAAGTATCCATGTCTAATAAACTTGCGAACCATAGACCTTTCTCTTGAATGGTTTCCACACATCCCTTCATGGATTTCGCTCATCACATAGTTAGACTCTTCTGATCTCAGGTAACGGGAGTATGGGCCCAAGAAGGATCGTCGATAGAGTACCCCATTAATGATAGTATACCTCGATGCCCTACATAGTATTTGTCTGGCTTCTGCTCAGTCAAAGGGTAGTGTTCCATTTAAGAGGTACTCCCTTATCGGGTCTATCCAAGTTGGTGCATCGGAGATAGTGCACATGGTGTTTACTTGATCATAAATTACTATGCTCGGCTCCTCCAAATATTTAACAAAAATAATCATTTTTAGGGTGAATTCTACGGTGGAGGCCAAGTTGGCCAAAGCGTCGGCGTGTCGATTATCTTTTTGGTGGATTTGGTGTACTTGTATTTTTTCAAAGTTTTTTGTAAGCGCCTTTGCCCTTCCGAAGTAAGCAGCCATACTTGGGTCCTTAGCCACGTATTCACCGTTTATTTGGTTATAACAAGTTGTAAATCACAACAGACTTCTAGACTTTTGACATTAAATTCTCTTGTCAACCTGAGGCCAGCAAGGAGGGCTTCGTATTTTGCTTCGTTGTTGGTGGTCGTAAATCCCAATCGGAGTGCATATTTAATTTTCTCTCGATCCGAGGCTTCCAGGACAATTCTGACCCCATATCCTCCCATATTAGAGGAACCATCCATGAATAGCTGCCATTTGTTCGGACTGAGATCGTAACTTTATTTAAGATGGAAAGGGGCCCCTTCTAGGACTGATGTCTCTGCGGGACCGAGATAGGTCTCGCGCCGAGCAGGGTGGTAGATGTGATCTACCTAAGTATTTCCAAACTGGTTTTATTAGTTTAGAGTAGTTTTATAGTTATTTTTATTATGTTTTAATTAGTTTTTATCTTTTTGTATTAAAATAGGTGTGCGGGACAAAAAGATAGGAAATTGGAGCTAAAACGATAAGATTGAACCAAAACCATCAAAGAACGGTGGAAAAATAAGCTCGGAGGCAAAATAGTGAAACAAACAAGTCCACCGCCGCAGTGTCCAGACCACCGCCACGGCGGTGAAGATGCTGAGAAAGAACAAAGGCTATTGACGGACCACCACCTAGGCGGTAAACCAGCAAAAAGTTTTTCCAAAGCCACCGCCTTCTTCATCATTGTAGAGATCACCAACCGACCTATCCCACTGCCGTGGCGGTCAGTTCTGCACTAGAATAGATATTTTTTAGGATATTTTGTTTATTTATACCTCTCTCTTTTCCTCTCATCTTCCTTCTTTCGGCCATAGGAGACCCTTTAGGGTTCATATGATATTAGAGAGTGTTTTGGGGGAGCTCAAGCAAATTCAAAGGGGATGAACACAAAGCAACAAAGGAGAAGTGATCATGGAACGCTCTTAGCAACAAATCTTCAGATTATGGCTAGTTTCTCTCATTTCTCTCTTCATCTATTATCTTAGGATTATTGTTTGAGCATGTTTAGCTTGTTTTACATTATATAAATGGCCATGAGCTAAACATGGATTGTAATAGGGATTAACATATTATTTATGAAAATGTATTTTTGGTGAAGTTTGTGTTTCGTTTATGGTTGTTCCTTATAATTTCGATTGTGTTTCTGTGTTTCTATGATTATATGCTAATTTAGATATATTAAGAATATGGGGTTTGACACTCGGGAGAGGTAACCTCGGATTCGGATTAGGGTAAACACAACATGACAATCTAATGACCCGAGAGGATATTAGAAAGTGTGCAATCGATGACGTTTGGGCGAGACTCACGTGACCCAGAGTCGTTAAGATGTTGAGGGGGACTTTGGTGTTGACACAAAGTCACGTATTCCCCCGTCTTACACTCAGAAGAGGTGGCGAGGGAGTTTACGAACCAAGATTGTCAGATACTCCAAACGTCGTTAATGTTAACTAAAACGAAATCAAATGCATTTAAGTAAATAAAGTTATTTCTTAGGCAATATACTCCCCTAAACAATCTCAAATTAGCATTTATAGTATAGTTAATTAAATTAATATTTTAGTTTAGTATTAGTATAAATTATATTCCATTTGTAGCGCCTAGATAAAGTTAGGTTATGATAATCGCGGTAATCGATAGTAATCTCAACCAATCCCTGTGGATACGATATCCAACCGAAAAGTCCACTGTACTAAAACTTGATCCGTACACTTGCGGTGAAAGTGGCAGCACCTAATTAGCTACCACCAAGTTTTTGGCGCCATTGTCGGGGATTGGTTATTGTCAGATTTAGTTTTTGGCAATGTCCACCAAGTTTTTGGCGCCGTTGCCTGGGATTGGTAGTTTGTCAAATTCAATTTTTGGCGATCGCCACCATGTTTTTGGTAACGATTATCGAAGATTGGTTTTATTGTGTTATTATTATTGATATTGTGAGTAAATAACTTGATTATAATTTAGGCATTTTTTTTAGTGTATATAATTTTTCTTCGTAGTTTTGTTTTTGTATTTCTTATGTAGGGTACTTGGCGATACTAGATCGACAGGTATTGATGCATATCTTTCAACGGGATTCTGAACCGTTTATAGTGCATAGCCACACACATAAGCCGGTGAGGTGTGTCGTTGAAAGATCGATCCGAACATAGTAATATCCCGTCAAGCTTAAGGGAGTTCTGAATGTGTCGGGTTAACGACCATAAACCAAGTGCTTCTTGGGAGGCAACCCAAGTTCCAAAATAAATTAAATCCATCTCCGTCGACTTGAAATGGAGGCGAGATCCTCTCGCCTCCCAGGTATGTGTTCTAAACCCTAGTCTTCATTATAATTCTTTATCATGTCATTGGGATCACTGACTAAGTCGTTTTGGGCATTTCCTGTTTGAGTCAGGTGTGATGTGTAGTATGTTTATTTATGTTTTAGTTATAGTTTATGTTTTACTATTTTTACGTGTGCATGTCTGTTTAGGATAGTTTTTGTGTCATGTGCTAAGTTTTGACGTCATCTGGGCCATTACCCAATGATGAGTCTATCCCCTGGTTGTTTATTGAGGTCGAGGGTAAAACTCATGCATGTATGTTCTGTGTGCTCAACTTTATGTTTTAGTAATAGTTATTATAGATCCTACTTGCACGAGCGCGTTAACTCAATATAAAACTGTCTAATTGATTTGAAAACGATTATCTGTCACCTAAATTCATGACATTATGGTTTCTAGAACATGATTCGGGGGAAATTCGAGGCGAAATCCTAGGCGAGGTAGTTCGGAAGACAAGATTTAAGCATTCATTTTCTTGCTTGAGTCTTTCAAAGCTGACCCTGATATATCATTACCCCCTCATTACCCTGTTGAAGCCTAAATGCTGTTTCAATTCTGAACACTTAACCAATACCATAGCCGATTGAACCTTGTCCAACCCTATATCTCTTAGCCAAAGGCACAATGTGAGTGAATCAAGCTAGCAGTTGCAAATGCTTCTTGATGTGAGCGGTTGGGTTGTGGGCGAGCTATTAATTGATTCGATATTCGAGTACTCACTTGTTGTTTTTCGTTCATATTTCACACACCCCTTAAATTGTACAAATCCAATGAGTTTGGGGGTGTGTTGTTTGAAAAAAAAAAAAAAACCCTATGTAAATATAGTTTTATTTTCGTTTTTTTTTTTGACAAATGAGTACGTCGTTCTTAATCTATGTTCAGGGTTGTTTCAAATATATCTATTGGGTTTCGAGTGTGAGAGTGCTAAGCGATGTGCCTTGGGTAACGTTAAGTTAACGATGTTAACCCGTTTTTATCTTTCAAATTTACCCTTGGCCATTTGTCCTAAACCGAACCAAGACCTATTAATCTTTTTGAACTTTCGAGCCTACAGTAGTGGAGATTAAATCCCAGGTCAAGCCTATGGATTCCCTATACCTTTGGGTTTTTCTGTCATTCGCTTATATGGTAGATAATCAAATCTGATTAACGGACAGTTATACATTTGAGTTTTAAACACACACAAACTTTAGTAGGATCTATAATGGCACTTACTATTATAAATGTTGAAATTCTAGAACACTACATGGTGTGTTTTATGCTTGAACTAGATATGATTGGGGGCTGATGAAGGATATTTCGTGTGGCCGATAAATGATACTCAAAACTTGTACATATTTGTTTTTTTTTGTTTTTCATTTTTAGTGCTTAGTTTTTATATTTTCTTTTATTGCGTGGGTGTTTTGCTCGAGGACTAGTAAAATTTTGAGTTTGGGGGTAATTGATAGGTGTGATCTACCTACGTATTTCCAAATCGATTTTGTTAGTTTTAGAGTAGTTTTATAGTTATATTTATTATGTTTTAATTAGTTTTTATATTTTTGTATTAAAATAGGTGTGTGGGGCAAAAAGATAGGAAATTAGTGCTAAAACGATGAGATCGAACCAAAAGCGGTCGAAGAACGGTGGAAAAGCAAGCTTGGAGGCAAAACTGTGAAACAAGCCCACCGCCGCGGCGTCCAGACCACTGCCGCGGTGGTGAAGATGTTGAGAAAGACCAAAGACTACTAATGGACCACCGCCTAGGTGGTAAACAAGCAGAAAGTTTTTCCAAAGCCACCGCTTTCTTCATCGCCGCAGCGATCACCAACCGACCTATCCCACCGCCGCGGCGGTCAGCTCTGCACCAGAATAGATATTTTTTTAGGATATTTTGCTTATTTATACACCTCTTATTTTCTCTCATCTTCATTCTTCCGACCATAGGAGACCCTTTGGGGTTCCTATGATATTAGAGAGTATTTTGGGGGAGCTTAAGCAAATCCAAAGGGGAAGAACACAAAGCAACGAAGGAGAAGCGATCATGGAACGCTCTTAGCGACAAATCTTTGAATTATGGCTAGTTTCTCTCATTTCTTTCTTCATCTCTTATCTTAGGATTATTGTTTGAGCATGTTTAACTCGTTTTACATTGTATAAATGGTTAGGGCCATGAGCTAAATATGGATTGTAATAGGGATTAACATATTATTTATGAAAATGTATTTTTGGTGAAGTTTGTGTTTCGTTTATGGTTGTTCCTTATAATTTCAATTGTGTTTCCGTGTTTCTATGATTATATGCTAATTTAGATATATTGAGAATATGGGGTTTGACACTCGGGAGAGGTAACCCCGGATTCGGACTAGGGTAAACACAACACGACAATCTAACGATCCAAGAGGGCATTAGAAAGTGTGCAATCGATGACGTTGGGGAGAGACTCACGTGACCCAGTGTCGTTAAGATGTTGAGAGGGACTTCGGCGTTGACACAAAGTCATGTAGTCCCCCGTCTTACACTCGGAAGAGGTGGCGAGGGATTTTACGAACTGAGATTGTCGAATACGCCGAACACCGTTAATGTGATCTAAAACAAAATCAAACGCATTTAAGTAAATAGAGTTAATCCCTAGGCAATATACTCTCCTAAACAATCTCAAATTAGTATTTATAATATAGTTAATTAAATTTATATTTTAGTTTAGTATTAGTATAAATTTTATTCCATTTTTAGCGCCTAGATAAAGTTAGGTTATGATAATCGTGGTAATCGATAGTAATCTCAACCAATCCATGTGGATATGATACCCGACCGAAAAGTCCACTATACTAAAATTTGATCTGTACGCTTGCGGTCAAAGTGGCAGTACATAAATTGCGGCCACCACAGTGTCATGGTCTTTTGGGATGGGCTCTTCTGGGAAGGTCATCTTGGTAATAAAGTTGGCCAAGACCTACCCTTTGATGGCTGTCCTAGGCCAGTATTCAATATGGAACTGACCAAGCTTAAGGCTGTACTTCATGAGCTGGAAAGAAACATCAGGTGAGTGAAGAATCTGACATAAAGGTTGATCAGTGAGTACGATGTTCGCGTGGTCTTAGAGAAATATTATCTCAATTTTCTTGATGCAATGGAAAGGGCATAAGCTAACTTCTCAAATCGTTGATATCTCATCTCGGCATCGGTCAACACTCAACTCGCGTAATACATGGGCATTTGTATTTCGTCATTTTCTCGGATCAGTGTCGTGTTGAATGTAGTATTCGGGCCAACAATATACATAAATAATTATTCTCCGTTCTTGGGGGTACTCAGTAGCAGCGCAAAGGAGAGATATGTCTTCAGACCTTGGAAGGCGGCCTCACACTCTACTGTCCACTCGGATGTCTTGTTTCTTCTCAAAATCTTTAAGAAGGGAAGGTATTTTTTATAATATCGTGAGATAAAACTATTCATGGCGGCCAGCCTCCCCGTAAGCATTTGAACTTCCTTCCTTATTCGTGGAGAGTCCATTCTAAGAATAGTGCTAAGTTGATCCGAATTGGCATCAATGCCCCTCTAGGATACCATGTAGCCTAAAAACTTCCCTGCTGAAACTACAAAGATACACTTGGTGGGGTTAAGATTCATGAGATAAGTTCGGAGCTTGTTGAAACAATTTTGGAGATGGCCGATGTGATGACATGCTTTGGCGCTCTTTACAAGCATGTCATCAATGTAAACTTCCATCGTCGAGCTAATCTCTTCCTTGAACATCTTGTTGACGAGCCTTTGGTAGGTAGCCCCGTGTTGCGATGGCCGAAGGGTATAACCTTATAACAGTAGGTGCCTCTATCCGTGATGAACGAAGTCTTTCCTTTGTCGGGAAGAAACATGGGAATTTGGTTGTATCCAGTGTAAGCATCTATGAAACTCAAGAGTTCGTGCCCTATCGTAGCATTTATAACTAAGTCTATCATTGGTAAAATGAAGAAATCTTTGGGGTATGGTCTTTAAAGTCCACGTAAAGACGTTATTTGTTTCTGGATTTAGGCGCGAGGACGACGTTGGAAAGCTAATTAGGGAGTTCCATTTCTTCTACCACAGATTTTACTAACTTATCTATTTCTTGCTCAATGAGCTTTTGACGCTCCGGATGGAATTTCTTTCTTTTTTGCCTCACAGGGGGATGATGAGGATTAGCATGGAGACGGTGCATGGAAATGCTCGAATCAATCTTGGGAAGCTTATTGTGGGACTAAGCGAACACACCGTAATTCTTTCAAAGAAGATTGGTTAACTCTTCTTGCTGTGCCGTGCTGAGTTTGGCACTCATTTCGATAATTCTCTCTCTAATGGTGGGGTGAATAGGTACTTCTATCAAGTCTTCATAAGGTTGTGGATGGGGTTCCTCATTTCAGGGATCGTCGATAAGCACGGTTCTGGGATTAGACAAGGCAATGAGCTCAACTTTACTATTCCTAGTCCCGGCCGTTAACTGCTACTTCTTTTTCTCGAGTGCCCTTCTAGCACAAGACCTAGCAGATTCCTAGTCTCCCCATACCTCCCCCACCCCCCGTTCCATAGGAAACTTCATAGATTGATGGTAAGGGAATGATACGGCTTTTCACACCACCAAGGTGGGTTGCCCAATAATTGTGTTGTAAGGATAAGGTCGGTCCACAATAAGGAATTTAACCCAAACCGTGGCCGAGGTCGGCTCGGTACCAACAGTGAAGGGAAGAGAGGCCCAACCCATGGAATTCTCCACTTCCCTGCCAAATCTAACAAGGGGAGAAGTAGTGGGTCTTACGGAGCTTGAATTGACGTTCATTTTGTCAAAAGCATATTTGAAAATAATATCCGCAGAGCTTTCTCTATCGATCATAATTCGTCCAACGTTACAGTGGTTGATAAGGATTGAGATCACCAAGGCATCGTCATGAGGGGTATAAACCCCTCGAAGGTAAGCTTCACTGAAGAAAATGACGTTGTGTGAGGCAGCATTAATTATGCTTACCTCATATATGTCTTCATCGGCTTTTCTCTTTGCTTTACCATCATGCTTCTTCCGGGAAGAGGTGGTCTCCCCTCCGAGGCCGAGGTCGCTATCGATCACATTAAATTTACCATCTATACACATCATATCATCAAATTTCTCAGTTCTTCTTCTTGGTGGGGGTCGGCCATGGTTTTTCCTTATCGGTTGAGCCCTACGTTCACCTCGACGATTGCTCTCTCCAGAGCATGCGTTCTTTTACGGACGTAATGACTAAGGTGCCCCTTTTTTATGAGGGTCTTGATTTCTTCTCAGAGCTGGAAGCATTGGTCAGTTGAGTGTCCATAGTCATGGTGGAACTCATAATATTTAGAAACGACTTTCCCCATGGGCCTTCATTTAGGGAGAGGAGTTGGTAGGAAGAATCATCTTCCTGAATTTTCAGAAAAAATCATCACTATGGAGGTAGTGAGAGGCATCAGCCTTCAGCGATTCCCTGGGGGTAGAGGATGTCTATAATCCTTGGGAAGAGGTTCTAAGCGCCTCTCTGCCTACAACTTTCGTGACCCCTGTACTCGGTTTGACCCTTTCTTTGCGTAGCTTTTTCGTTTCTGATTCCTTTCACGTTCGTTCTTCACAGCGTCTCTAAGGTCGACTACATAGAAACTCATTCCTCGAGTAAGGACAGCAACTAGATTTGGTATGGGGTAGGAGCATAGATCGTAAGACAGTCTCCGATGCCTCAGTCTATCAATAAAGATATTCAGAGCCACAATGTCTGAAATTTTACCACAAATTTAACTTTCCCTTTAGAATTAAGCAATGAAATCATACACAATTTCGGCGATCTCTTGCTGAAGAGCGAGAATGTGAGTTGCTATTTTGGGTCTTTTCCGAGAATAATCGAATTGAGCCAAGAAGAGCTGTTCTAATTGTGTGAATATGGAGATGAAAGCTGGTTGCAACTTGTGAAACTAGGTGCTAGCCATCCTAGTTAGTGCGAGAGAAAATAATTTGCACCTTACCGCCATGGAGGCCGTGTGCATGTCCATGAACGTAATGAAAAAAGAGAGGTGATCGCTGGGTTTGGTAGTCCCATCGTAGGGGGTTATTTGTGGACTAGAGAATCTATAAGGGACCACCTTAAATACTATATCGTTAACAAAATGGGACCTTACACCTAAAGGGAGTCCAGTAGCGCCCCAGGGCCTTGTATTTTCCCAAGCGCTGCCTCTATCTCTGCGACGTGCCTTTCTAATGCTGCTTCTCCCCTAGGCGGTGCTGCCACATGACTTGCAACTGTTCCCGACCCTTGTCTTTTGGTAAGAGAGGAGTGGAAGTCACCCTCCCGAGCACGGCGAACTCTACGATAAGCACGGGTGATGTGGCTATGAGTTCTTTCTAGTTGGTGATCAAGGTGACCCTCCGTCCAGCAAGCCCATGAGGGTAAAGACGTAGAATCAAAAACGGCTGGTGGGGTCAGATTCTGTTCCCTAATTGGTCGATCGTGCAGGCGAGGTTGTTCCCTCGAGATGTGTTATTCGCAGTAGATGACACGGTCTGATTCTTGGTGATGATCTTCACCCTAGCATGCCGAAGAATCAGTTCTCTCAGACCAGGAGCCAGTGGCAGGTGGTGTTCTTCTCCCCTTGTATTCTAGATAATCGGCCCCCTCTGATCTGGGGGTGACGATAGGTGAGAGAGAATGGTGTTGATACATGTTTGAAATTGAAACAACTAACGTTCAAAGTTATCAAGCCGCCCGTATCCATAACTCCAGTGGCTGGTCCATCGTGTGCTCCTGCAAGCGGAGCCGAGGGGCCTGCTTGGTTAATAGGAGGTGTATTTTCTTCTTCTTTCGGGGTGGGGATGATAGTCCTCACATCCATCCAGGGGATTCTTGACATTTTTCTATCCGGGTTGCTATCCACTGTGCTATTAGGGTCTTGTGGTCGTAAAGACTGACCAAACCTTATAATCATCTAACCCTTAGCTGAGATGAGAGTAAATGATCGGAGGGAGGCTTTTAGTAGCATTCCCACAGACGGCGCTAAATTGTTGATGTCAAATTTTGGTTGACTTCAATGGTATGGTCCGTTTTGCCTTAGACAAGTTGGAGAGGTATGGAGTAGAGATCTTTAATCCGCGTAGTTTCTAATTCGTGGAAATGTTTCTGGCCGGGAAGGCGAGGGTCTACATTGGGAATAACTCAAAAACCTTTTGGGGCGTGAAGGGAAGGACCAAAACACCTTGTGATCCTTGGAAAGATGAACCAACGGTTCAAATTGAGCAGTTCTGGGAAAATGAGCACCTGGAAACCTGCACAAAGGACTTGCTGGGATGGTCCCAGCGTGAGAATCAGCGTACGGGGATGAAGAATTTATAGAGTAATTGTCGAGAAGAGTGAGCAAAGTTCATCTACCTTTGGATAATTGTATGCCCTCTTTTTTATTGGCAAGAAGTGGATTAGTTTAGAGGCTTAAGTATGGATTAGTGTCTCCTCAAAATCACATCAATGTGCCATCTTAACTTCCAACAAATGAGAAGGTACCAAGGGGCTTTTGTCTTGACCATATTGTAGGATATTTAGTGATATTTTTTATTGAGGAAGATAGCCATGGAGATATTTGAAGATATTTTGGGATATTTAGGAGATATTTTGAGATATTTGTAGATGGGGAATTGATCCAACTTATAAACTGAGGAAGACACAACCCTACCGTGGCCTGGATAAGGAGCTTGATTTTTGCCCTTCCCGGATAACTGGGGACGGGAAGGGGAAGTATATGGAGCTTTCTACCCTGCCATTCTCGGATAGCCGGAGACAGGAAGAGGGGCTTTGATTGAGGAGCTACAAGGGTTGGATTTACGAGATGAGTAGCACTGCGATAGAGAATATCGAGATGGGGAAGGGTTTTCCATCCCATTGACGGATTGCTGGCTCTTCCAGGAGAGTGTTGAGGCTTTTATGGACGGTTGGAGCGAATGGGGATATTTATCTGCTCGGTGGAAGTTTCATACTTAGTCTTCGATGTGATTTAACCTTTGTAGGGAGTTGTGGACACATGGAGATCTTCAATTGGTTGCGTTGGAGTGACCATTTTTACACTCATCACTTACAATTAGGAATGACATCAAAATCAATATGACCTAATTCCTCAATGTGTGATTCAACAACCTATATTAAAATTTAAATGTAAATAAAGGGATATAAAATTTTATATTATTAGAAATAGTAAAATATAAAATGAAATAAATGATAAGTTTACATTTTCTGGAAGAGTAGTATTATCAATTATCAAAATTTAAAGAATCCTGAAAATAGTGGACAAAATTATATTGTTAATAAAATTTCTAATTTGTAATAAATAAAACATAATAGTTTAGTCTAACTGGTAGGTCACATGACACATAAGACAAAGATAGTATTCACCAACACAAAATTAAATAAGAGAGCAATATCAAATCAAAGTTACCATCAAGTAATGTGACCACACAATACATAAGAAAAGTAACAACTCAATAATAAAATACATTAATATCCAAAGTTGAGAAGAAAAGAGATAAGTGTAATCACATCACACTTGCAACAATATTTCAAATGATAACAGCAAAAAATAAAATAAAAACTAAAACAAAATTGATTTTAAGAAAAATCTATTATGTGAAATCTCTATAATTTGCGTGTCCTCAGCAACCAAAGAAAAAAAATACTTCAAATGATGGATCCTACTAAAAAAAAACAAAAAACAATTAGTTAAGAAATTATAGCTAATATTAATCTTTTATTTAAAAAAAATCAAAATTTTAAAAAGAAATATGTATCTTAAAAAACGTTTACTGTATTTTTTCTGTATTCTCATTTTCCAATGCTTATAGATACTTCTGTAGATTAGCTTCCATTTCCTTCAATGCTTTTAAACGTATGATATCATCTTGAGCTATCTCTAACATAGTTCCTAAGGCTTTCAAGTTTAGAAACTTATATTTAATTATTTTGTTGATTTTTGCCCTTGGCCATATAGGTGAAAGCGCGTACACTAGTAATGCAATATTGGGATGAAATCTATAACATTGTAACTTGTTGTACAAACGCACTTAATTGAGAATATGCTCTCTAATGCTAATTCTTTCACCCATTTTTTCTTTTCAAATTTAATCCATAAATTATGGATGTCACATTTGGCCTCTTCTAAGAGCTACACAAACTCCTGTGCATTCATAGGTCGATACTTGTTAAATATCTTCTTTACAGTAGCATTCTATCTTGGTGGTAATCCCACAACAATTTGTTGAATAATTTGTTTCTGAGTGATTTTCTTCCTTCTATATTTTTGCAATTCACTTGTACTTTTAGTTTTAGAGTTTCCATAATGCCTCACAGGATACGTTTCTACAAATTAACTTTCATAAAAGAAGAATCTTTCATCTTGTAACATTAGTCTAGTACTCATTTTTAAAACTATAGGAGGTCGTACCATATTGCCTGAGATTCAAAGTTAAAAATAGCGAATTAGATAGAATTATACAAAGTTAAGTCAAAGTTAATGAAAATAGCTCTGAAAAATAAAAAAATGCATAAGTAATTATAGAAGTTGGAACTAAAAAATTCAGTTTAATTAGGGAGTAGTTCTAAGCTGGAGGTCGTTCTCATGGATATTGTGAAAATCGTATCTTTATCTTCTTTTGTTCCTAAAATATACATTCTTGTCACTTTCTTATGCTTGAAGAACATTAGTCCTATATTGCATAGGTAGTTCTAAGTTGGACATATAGGCCTAAAGGAAATTAATTGTGTATAGCTACAATTGAATAACCTAATAATCTCTAAGGAATATAGCTATAGAGTTGATCATAATTGTCACGACCCGTCCCGGACACCTGTCATCCTATGGCCGGCGTGATGACAACATGACATCACCTGAGCATTCAATCAACTAATATATTCTTATGCATACGTCAATATTTAATCATCTATATAAGATATACATAATCTCTCATATAGGGACACACCCGTCCCCAAATATAAGTATACTGGAATATAAATTACCCATGAACCTTTCACTGGTTCACCTCTGACAACTCATCTCAAAATACTCCCATATGACTCCACGTAGTGCCAGTAGGGGACCGACTTCTAATGGCTCCACCTGCGAGTATACTGCCTTCTTAATAAAAATATTTTAAAATAATAATACATTCTAAATAATACAACATTTACATGGATCAAGCATAATGTATATAAACAAACACATTTTAAACAGTAGTACAAAAATCATATACCACGAGAAAACTCATTTTTCCTACCATTTCAGAAACACATTTTAAACAGTAGTATAAAAATCATATACCACGAGAAAACTCGTTTTTCCTACCATTTCAGAATCATCATATATATTAAATATATGAAATCCATCCAAACCATCCAGTATAAAATAATATGATAAAACACCCAATCTCAAACACCATACCACTCACTGGATAGCCATAGTGATTGTTTAACCTCACGATTGGGACTTGCAACGGTACCGTATTATCCGTAGGATATGGCTTCCTAGCGGACCTAACTGCACATATAATCACCTACCGGACATCTCCAGAGGACATAATATCAATAACCTCTAGTCGGACTATCCTCTGGATAGGACATAATATCAACAACCTCCAGCCGGACTACCCTTCGGACATGACATAATATCAACAACCTTCAGCCGGACTACCCTTCGGACATGACATAATTCTATGGCATAGCCCAACCAACAACATCGTCAAACCAACAACATCGTCAAATCAATAAAATCGTCAAACTACAAATCAATAGAAAAATCACTGCTCTGCCGAAGCAGATAATCACCACTCTACCGAAGCAGACAACCACCATTCTGCCGAAGCAGATAATCACCACTCTGCCGAAACAGATAAAATCAATAGCATCGTCACAACAATATCGTCAAATCACAAACATCAACCTCTATTTTCAAAACCGATTTAATCCAAAAACCATGTTTTTCACTTTCTTTAAAAAAAACAACTAATTTCAACAAAAAATATTTTTCCACCTTTGTTTTTAGAAAACTAGGCATTTTTCCACTCTCTTTTTAAAACCACAATACCTAATAAATCATTTTTCAACTTTCTTTAAAAAACCAACATAATTCAACGAAAATCCATTTTACCAACTCACCCAAAACCTGCTTGATTCATATCATTTATAAAATCATCTAATTTTAAGTAAACACATTTTTCATCATATATATATGAAACTAGGTTTGCAAGAAGATAGTACACTCACCTGGTAATCCGCTTCGAAAACATCTACATGCTACCGATCCTCTGGTGCCCGCGAACCTATTCATGACAAGGCCTAAGTTAATATTTTATGTAAAAATACCCTATCTGCACTATGTAGGCCCTAATTTTCCATAATTTCCTATTCCCCGCCTTTTATTCGAAATATTTCTATTCGTCTAATATCGCTCCGTTAAAGTTTACGATATCGAATTTATTCATGTGAACGGTCTCATTATTTTCCTATCACCATTTCGATTTAGACAATTAAATACATATTAAAGAAGTTCGAAGTTCTACCTTTCTCGGATTTTCCACCGATCCACGAGATGAGTTTTAGGTTTTATTGGGGACGTTTGTGTAATTTTTCTTTTTCCTTTTCCTTTTTTTTTCTTTCTCCCTCTTTTCCCGCGTTTTTTCTTCCCGTTTCCTGCTTCTGTTTGCGCTCCTGGTTCAGCTTCACCATTGCGGCAAAGTCCCCACTGCCGCGGCGAAACGATCCCCTTCCTTTCTGCTATGCGTACTGATCCTCTAGCACCTAGGCGAAGGAGCCACCGCGTAGGTGAACTCTTCTATTTTTCGTTTTGTGTTTCTAGTTTAGCCTCTCTCTCTCTCTCTCTCTTTTCTCGTCATTCTGATCACTCTCACCTGAATGTCTATACACCCACAACATACCTACATGCACACCGTAACAACACACACACACAAACACACACACATACACACACACACACACATACACACATACACACCGCAACAATTGAATACACACACAACCACACATTCAGTCCATACACACACTGATCTAGCAGCACACACACTCACGCACAAAACTCCCACACGCACACAGAATCATGCATATACATACACGACAACACCACCGATGAGTTTTTTCTTTCTAACCCACAGCCGGCGACCCCCCACCGGAGTGAACGACCATGCCGTCGATTGGACAGACAACACACACACACACATCATACACACAATGAAACATACACACATAATCATGCTCAGAAACACACACATACACACAATCATATACACGATCATCACCACCACCGGTGACGGAACGACCCAACCCACACATATACCCACACTAAAGGAAAACAGTGGAATCATACACACACTTACCGATGGTGGCGACGATCACCCAAACACCCATGCTGACGATGAGACACACCCACCGAGCCTTTGTCTCTCCGATTTTCTCACAATTGAATGGCAACCTACCACCGGTAGCTTTTCTCTCTTCCTTTCTCTCGTCGCTTCTCAATTCTTCTCCCGATTTTTCTCTCTCTCTCTCTCTCTATATATATATATATATATGTGTGTGTATGTGTGTGTGTGTGTGTGTGTGTATGCGTGTGATCATAAGGCCGGACAGGTGGCCCCTCTCTCTTCCATTTGTTTTCACCGCCTTTTGTCTATATATATATACAATACTTTCACAAAACCCCCTTTATTTTAGTTAAGTTTATGAATTAAACCAAATTTTATTTTAATGTTTGAAAATTTTCAATTTGGCCCCTAAAATTTTTGTAAATCACACAACAAATATCGCTAACTGCCTCGATATTTTTATAAATTGTCAAATGCAACTAAAATTGTTTGCATCTATAAATCGGGGTCTTACAACTCTTTCCTCCTAAAAGAAATTTTGTCCCTGAATTTTCGTCAAACTACTAATACGATAAATTCGCACCACATGATTACGTTCGTCTTATGTAATTCTAGAACAATTATTTCCTGTATAGGGTCCCATAATCACAAGTCACTCATAAATTTGAAATCGTCAAATCATTTTCCCATGTTACAACAATTCCATTTATCGTGGGTTACATTGTATCCAATAACTAACCAACATGGTGCACTTGGTCAGTAACACCTAACACAGACAGCCAACTGTCAAAGAATCACATTTTCAGTAGGTCCACGACTTCACTAATTTCTCATAACCAACATTTATCCATTTTGTCCAACCGTTCCAAGCAACTAGTTCATAACAATATCTCCATTCAGTATTTTAACGATACTCGCAACCACTCTCATAAGCAACTGCTAACCCAAACCCCACGTGAATTGGCTCGTGAGGCTAACAATCATCAATCACACTAATCACATCAAAATTTTCAATAATCCCGAAAATGATTTATAATTAGTATCACAATCTAATGTTAACTAATAATTTTTTATTTTTATTTATTTATTATTTTTTTGCGCAATAGGCCAAAACCATATAGATACGTTTCAAATCACGTTAAAATCATCTAAATATTCCTTAAAACACATAGATAATACCCAACCCACATCACTACGTCTCAAAATACATCAAGCGGGTCATCTATAAGAATTCCCTTCATGTCTCCACATTTAATCAAGTCCCTGACAAGACCACGCACTTCAATTTTTGTTTCAATCTAGCTAAAACAAATGCTTCAAACATCTACCAAATTTAAATACAGATCGGAATACATAGATACGTCCCAACTGCAAAAATTCGATACATCACAAAAGTCAATAGTCACTGACTGTAAAATGTTATATCTCAAGGATAATTCAAATTGTCCTTTCCTTATGAAATCTCAGTGACCCCCACATGCCGACCCGCCTAATATTAGTAGTGGATCAATACATCTAGTTGATTTCTTTTCACCAACTTCATTTCGAAAAAAAATATAACCAAACCGGGCTATTTCTAGATCTCGAGAATTTCCCGTTCTCCTATCTCAGTTCAGTCTATTTGACTAAAGTCATGCATCCTCTCTATATAGTGTTTTATACGTTGCCACCTTGCTCACAAAAAAGGTATCTATTATTGTACACACATTCCAGCAGCGCCATATAATTATCCTTACTCCCAGAAATTCCAAATCACAACTCCTCAACATATCTTCCAACATTTGAATCGCACTTCTCGATTGACCGTTAGCCTACAAATAAAAAGAAGTACTAACTTTCAACTCGACACCCAAAGAAGTTTGAGAACTTGACCAGATCTTCGAAATACATCTCAGTTCTCTATCCAATCCTTGTGACAACTGGTTCTACAATTTTCCTATAGAGAATTACTATCTAAAATAAGCTACTTTCCATATTTACAACATATCGATTTACATATAAAAATCACCATTTAAGATATTACCAATAAATCCAATACTGTATTTTGAGTTCCTCCGCGAACTGTTCATACAATGGCGACTTACTTCGTTTTGATAAAATTTATTTTCCAATTCGCACTACGGCGACAACACTTATAATTTCATAATTCCAATTCAGGAATTTCGAATAACCGATCAACCGAGTTTAAAATCGATAAAATCCATTAGCATTTTAATTACTTAATTAGTCAATTTGTCATCATATGATAAATTTTCATTCCAGGAGCCACTAATCATTTTCAAACGTAAAATTTAATATCCAATTTTCACCTTTGATTTAAAACAGTTATCTTAACCTGACTTTATTCAACAATTTCATTAAACCAGTGCCTCATGCAACCGAATAACCCCGTCAATATACACTTGGCATATGTATCAAGACTCCCATTTCTATTCTGGAATAGATAAAGACTACGATAACCCACCTGGATATTAATACTCGACCTTAATTTTGCTAACATACAAGACACCTAACAACCAATTCTGTGATTTCTCATTCTCTTCCAAACTACCAATAATGCTCATGCAATTTCGATACAGTTTGATATCACCGGGTGCATTGTGTATATTGAACTATGTACTTTTTTTAAGGTCTCTTTCGTCAAATGGGCATTATTAGGAACACATAGACTATTTCCAATCATCAAGACTTTATCATTATTTTTGACACGATCGTCAGCTCTACGACCATTTCCCACTTTATCTCTAATCCTTCCCAACTGGACATCCGACTTCTACGTTTCTACAACACAATCGATCAATGTTGATTCCAAAATCAGAGTATCAAACAGCGTTGCCATCTGACCAACCACCCACTAAAACTTACACTTACTACACTTGGCATACAATTGCTTTTCTCGCAGCATTAGCAACACAATCTGGAGATGTTCTACATGCTCTTCTCTACTCCCGACCAGATCACTATTTTCACCACGTCTCAGCCCTTGACCTTCAATTGGTAATATCCTACTCAAAAATCTAACACCCTGATCTTTTGCAGTTGATTAAACAAACCATCAATTCTAACCGATGAGTTACCAACACACATCCTCAGTATACCTATCTTTTTCTTTATGAATAACACCGGGTCTTCATGGAGAGAAACACCAGGTCTAAGTTAATCGTGAGTTAACAGTCTAATTGATTGTAACGACCTGATTTTCCAAGGCCGTCACATGGTTTCTCCTATAAGGACTTCCTACACCTAAAACCAACTCACTCGAATTCCCAATACTCAGCAAATTTTAATTACTAATGTTACAACAGAAATTATTTAATACAACTAAGTGCAATCAATCTTCTACTTAAGATTAATCTAGTCATTTTTCTACACAACAGCAACCACCTTTAAAGTCCCAAGGTTATAATTTAAAATCCCAATTTCCCATATTTTATACACGATTATATTTAGCCAACTTAATGAGCCGAACTTTCAATTCATCAAAATTATGGAACTTATTTTACAACAACTACAATTATTAATCATACTTACTGACACCCTGACAATTCCTTTCTCTAGCTACAACTATATCCACCGCCTGAACTTGTTCTGATTGTGGCCCAGCACCCACGTAAAGTATTCTGATATCTTTTCTTTAACACTTTTCCAATCTCCTAAGCCAACTATCAATTGACTGGGGTAATAATTATATCTTCCCCAAAAGTACAAACTTTGATTCATCCTAGATTTGAAAAATAGTTTCTTTTCGAAACAATCCACCGTCAACTCTATATATATTACTCATACGAAATGAACGAGATTTATGCGCACCGACTAACAAACCCACAATTCTCGGTTACTTCCTATAAATCAAACTCTATTATGTCTGTTATATTTCCTAGTTCTACAAACTGTTGCTCTGTCTGCCCGTCAACTTAGAACGTACCACCAAATTAAATTCTTTTCTAATATCGCCACAGTTTTCTCACATCCTTATTTTCAACCAATGCGAACTCTCCTTTTGTTTTCATAATCGGACTTAAATGTGTTCTCCTATACTATCAAATATTTTAAACAACTAGCATATTAAGTGCTACTGATAGGTCTCAACCTCAAGTAATACGCATATGATTGTTTCCCATATATAATCTCACAGTCTCAACCACTAGTACTCCCACAATCTCAATCCACCCATTACCACTACCATCAACACAGTATCATTCGAATCCACCGACTGACAATATCACCATTTTGTTGCATCACTAATTGCCAACAGGACAACCAACCATGCACGATGCCAAGGCACTAACTAATGTATTGAAATAACTAACCCTCACATACCGAACTCACCTATCGACACCCTATCTCATGTCCCTTACTGACTAGACGACTGACACATCCTCCTATCTCAAGGTCTTCTACTAACACAACTACTGGCAGGTCTACAGAACCTATCACCTAGGCTCTGATACCAAAATTGTCACGATCGGTCCCAGACACCTGTCATCCCAGGCCCAGCGTGACGACAACATGACATCACCTGAACATTCAATCAACTAATATATTCTTATGCATACATCACTATACAATCATCTATACAGGATATACATAATCTCTCATATAGGGACACACCCATCCCCAAATATAAGCATACTGGAATATAAATTACCCACGAACCTCTCACTGGTTCACCTTTGACAGTTCATCTCAAAATACTCCCATATGACTCCACGTAGTGCCAGTGGGACACTCCCATAAATTACTCCTAAGTGCTCCACCTGCGAGTGCACTGCCTTCTTAATAAAAATATTTTAAAACAATAATATATTCTAAATAATACAACATTTACATGGATCAAACATAACGTATATAAACCAACACATTTTAAATAGTAGTATAAAAATCATATACCACGAGAAAACTCTTTTCTCCTACTATTTCAGAATCATCATATATATATATATATATATATATATATATATATATATATATATATATATATATATATATATATATATATATATATATATATATATATTAAATATATTAAATCCATCCAAATTGTCCAGTATAAAATAATATGATAAAACACCCAATCTCAAATACCACACCACTCCCTGGCTAGCCATAGTGATCGTTTAACCTCACGATCGGGAGTTGCAACTGTACTGTACCATACGTAGGATATGCCTTCTTAGCGAACCTAACTGCGCAGATAATCACCTACCGAACGTCTCCGGAGGACATAATATCAATAACCTCCAGCCGGACTACCTTCCAGACATGACATAATATCAACAACCTCCAGACATGACATAATATCAACAACCTCCAGTCGGATTACCCTCCGGATAGGACATAATATTAACAACCTCTAGCCGGACTACCCTCCGGACAGGACATAATACTATGGCATAGTCCAACCAGCAACATCGTCAAATCAATAACATCGTCAAACTACAAATTAATAGAAAAATCACTGCTCTGCCGAAATAAATAATCACCACTCTGTCGAAGCAGACAACCACTACTCTACCGAAGCAGATAATCACCACTCTGCCAAAACAGATAAAATCAATAGCATCATCACAACAATATTATCAAATCACAAACATCAACCACTATTTTCAAAATTGATTTAATCCAAAAACCATGTTTTTCACTTTCTTTAAAAAAAAAAACAACTAATTTCAACAAAAATTATTTTTCCACCTTTGTTTTTAGAAAACCAGGCATTTTTCCACTCTTTTTTTAAAACCACAATACCCAACAAATCATTTTTCAACTTTCTTTAAAAAACCAACATAATTCAACGAAAATCCACTTTACCAATTCATCCAAAACCTACTTGATCCATATCATTTATAAAATCAACACATTTTTCATCATATATATATGAAAATAGGTATGCAAGAAGACAGTACATTCACCTGGTAATCCGCTCCGAAATTATCTATATGCTACCAATCTTCCGGTGCCCGCGAATCTATTCATGACAAGGCCTAAATTAATATTTTATGTAAAAATACCCTATCCGCACCATGTAGGCCCTAATTTTCCATAATTTTCTATTCCCCGCCTTTTATTCCAAATATTTCTATTCATCTAATATCGCTCCGTTAAAGTTTACGATATCGAATTTATTCATATGAACGGTCTCACTATTTTCCTATCGCCATTTCAATTTACACAATTAAATACATATATTAAAAAAGTTCAAAGTTCTACCTTTCTCGGATTTTCTACCGATCTACGAGATGAGTTTTAAGTTTCATTGGGGAGGTTTGTGTAATTTTCCTTTTTTCCTTTTCCTTTCTTTTCCTTTCATCCTCTTTTCTCGCGTTTCTTCTTCTTATTTCTTGCTTCTGTTTGCGCTCTTAGTTCAGCCTCACAACTGCGGCGAAGTCCTCACCACAGCGGCGAAGCGATCCCCTTCCTTTCTGCTATGCATACTAATCCTCCACTGCCTAGCCGAAGGAACCACTGCCTAGGAGAACTCATCTGTTTTTCGTTTTATGTTTCTGGTTCAGTCTCTCTCTTTCCTCGTCACTCCGATCACCTTCACCTGAATGTCTATACACAAACAACACACCCACATCCACATCGTAACAACATATACATACACACACAACAACAATTAAATACACCCACACCCACATATTCAGTCCATACACACATTGATCCAACAACACACACACTCACGCATAAAACTCCCACACGCACACAGAATCATGCATATACACACACGACAATACCACCAGCGAGTTTTCTCTCTCTAACCCACCGCCGGCGACACCCTACCGTAGTGAATGACCACGCCGTCGATTGGACAGACAACACACACACATCATACACACAATGAAACACACACACATAATCATGCTCAGAAACACACACATACACGCAATCATACACAGGATCATCACCACCACCGGTAATGGAACGACCCAACCCACACATATACGCACACTAAAGGAAAACAGAGGAATCACACACACACTTACCGACGGCGGCGACGATCACCCTAACACCCATGCCGATGATGAGACACGCCCATCGATCCTCTCTCTCTCCGGTTTTCTCACAGTCGAACAACAACCCACCACCAGCCACCCTCTTCCTCTCTCTCTCTGTTTTCTCTTTCTTTTTCTATTGTGTCTGTGTTTGTATGTATATATACATATGCTGAAAAACCTAAGCCCCTCACCGACTGACAACTTGTCTCTCTTCCTTTCTCTCGTCGCTTCTCGATTCTTCTATCGATTTCTATATATATATATATAGATATATGTGTGTATGCGTGTGATCATAAGGCCGGATAGGTGGCCCCTCTCTCCTCCATTTGTTTTCACTGCCTTTTGTATATATATGTACAATAATTGCACAAAACCCCCTTTATTTTAGTTAAGTTTATGAATTAAACCAAAATTTATTTTAATGTTTGAAGATTTTCAATTTGGCCCCTAAAATTTTTGTAAATCACGCATTACATATCGCCAACCGCTTCGATATTTTTGTAAATTGTCAAATGCAACTAAAATTGTTTGCATCTATAAATCGGGGTCTTACAATAATAACCGAACATTGTACTTAATTGAGTAACCTAATCATCAAAACAATGTAATCTTGTTAATTCAAGGCCTAAAAGCAATTAATTGAGTATACATTTCTCCAACATTTTTTCTTACAAAGTTCTAATATTTGCCTATAAATAGCTAAAACCTCAATCCCTATATTCCGAATCTAACATCACTTATTCTAAAAAGAAAAACTATTATAGCAAAATGGCTGCTACTTAGGCACTAACTTCGAAATGACAAAATAATTCATTAGTATTTGGCGAAAAGAAAAGAGTGTCTCGGGTTTAAATTTTATTTTCAATCTCTCTATCTCTTTATAAAATTTGTCCCTAGAAATTATAATAATTTCCTTAACTAATTATAATTTTCACATTATTCTCTAAAACTTTAAATCTTGAATGCTCGCGTTTATAATTAATTTGTAGGCTTTCAATTCCACTTAAAAATGAGGGATGAAGTGTTGGGATTTCATCCTTATAGATCTAAATCTATAACACTTATTGCAACATGTCAAATCATCAAGCGTTTTATTAAATATGTAAATCGCATACCTAGATCCATTATGAACAATCGACTATTGATATAGAATTCTGTGACGATCGATCACGAGTAGGGTATGGATCGAGTGGGTACGTAATCTTCCTCAACCAAATTACCTGAGTTACTCAATGGGACTGTCATTCCTTTTTCAAATAGGGAGAAGGGAGATGTATTTTGATTTGGTATATTGGGGACCATAACCCTAACTTTTCTATATATATGGTGTGATTAAGATTCACATAATCCTCTAATCGCCACATAATAAACCAGTATCCACTCATTTAACCCACATTCTTTTTTAGTAGTCTACCCGCTTACCTAAATTAATTAGATCATTTAATTTTAGCTCATTATTTTAAATAGTAAATATAATTGAGAAACAATAATTTCCTGCCCAATGTAGATTAGGAAACAAAATTCCTAACAATCTCCCACTTGAGCTCCATATTATTCCTAAAACAATTATATTATAAAATTCCTTAGGTGCGCATCTGTATTCTATTTATCCTTAGACTTCTCTTTAAATAATCTAGTCCATTTCATATACTAGCAATGGAATTACCGCAACCTATATCACAATACATTCGTGACTAAACCACGATGATCACCATACTAATATACTCAGTGACATAGATCAAATGTGGATGAGTAGTATAGAAATTACAAATTACATGCAATGTGATTTCAGACATGCCTATTTCCAACTGGTCCTACTTTAGTCTTTAGTGAGATCAATCCTTAGTCCTTCTATTCTTATGTTAAACCACAATTAGAAAGAACACAATCAAAGTAAATAAAATTTAATCCATATACTTTATTCTGCAGAAATCAAATGTATGTATCTAACAAAAGAACATTTAACAAACACAAACTCCCACTAAACCAACACATCATTAGATAAAACCACATCCATACTGAGTAGTGTGCTCATGAAGTACCTTAGGTGGAAAACCTTTAATGAGAGGATCCATAATCATGGAGTTTATTCCCATATGTTCTATAGATATTTTCCTACTCTGAATTCTTTCTTTAGCAAGTAGAAACTTAATTTGAATTAGAATACCCAATGATCTCCAAATGATTTGTCTTCTAATAAGTGAGCATATAATCTTTTGTTTTCAGTAAATACCTCATAACCCGTTTGGTTGGTTTCCAATGATCCATCTTAGGGTTACTTAAATATTTGCCTAACATTCCAAATATGAATGCTAAATCCAGACGTGTACATACTTGAGCGTACACACGACTCCCTACTGTCGACGCATATGAAATCTTTTGTATCTCTTTCTTTTTTGACTCATTCTTGGGGTATTGAGTGAGGCTAAACTTGTTTTCTTTAGCAACATGAGTATCTCTCAGTGCATAATCTTTTATGCGAAATCTAGCAAGCACCTTATCGATATAGCTCTTTTGTGATAACCCAAGGATGCTTCGAGAGCGATCATAGTGTATCTTTATTCCTAATACAAAAGAGGCATTCTCAAGATCTTTCATTTCAAAATTATCAGTTAGAAATCTCTTGGTTTCGTGTAATAAGCCTATATCGTTGCTAGCCATCTGTATATCATCGAAATATAATACTATAAAAAAGAATTTACTCCCACTGAACTTGTGGTACACACAATCATCAACTGTATTTACCTCAAAACTATATGAGACAATGATTTGATGAAATTTGTGACACCATTAACGGGAAGCTTGTTTGGGACCATCAATGGATTTCTTTAGCTTGCAAACCATAGACCTTGGATTGCCTGATACAAAGTTTTCTGGCTACACCATATATATCGTTTCTTTAATGTCTCCATTGACAAACACATTCATTACATCCATCTGATGTGACTCTCGATTGTTCAATGTACCCAACAAAGAAGCAACTAACTGTTTTTGAGTCCAGTGTTCTTTTATTTAAACTATAAGGCCTTGCCTCAACTAGACAACCCAAAACGTGTGAATGCCTTATGCTATGTTTTATGCTTAACCACAATTCATAAGGAGTTTTAGCTACCGCTTTACTTGGTACCCTGTTCAGGATATATGTTATAGTCTTAAGTGTTTTTTTCCCAGAGTGATTCTAGTAAAGAAGAATGAAGTATCATACTTCTTACCATGTCCTTAAGTGTTATATTTTATCTCTCAACAACACGGTTCATGCTAGGATTGCCTGGCATGGTGTATTATGGGACGATTCCGCATTCTTCTAGGAATTTAGCAAAGGGTCCTAGACATTATTTTACTAATTCGTCAAATCTCCCGTAGTGTTCACCACCACGGTCCGATTTAATAGCCTTAATTTTTTTTCAAGTTGAAGTTCAACTTCAGCTTTGAAAGACTTAATTACGTTCAAGGATTGAGACTTCTCATGAATTAAATATAGGTACCCATAATGAGAGTAGTTGTCTATGAACGCAATAAAATACTGTTGTCCATTCCAAGATGCCGTAGGAAATTGTCCTCAATATGTATTAGTTCTAAGACACCAGAACTCCTATTGGCACCTAATTTCCTTATGTTTGTCTATTTCCCTTTCACACATTCAATACAAACTTTGAAATTTGTTATATCAAGGGGATCAAGAATTCCGTCAGAAACAAGTCTCTATATTCTCTGTTTAGAGATATGTTCTAGATGCTTGTGGTAAAGTATGACGAAATTCTCATTAGCTTATTTACGTTTTGTACCACAAATAGTTATCTGCGAAGTTTCATTATGTGAAGCAACAGTACCCGACAACTATAGATTATCAATTAAAGATTCACTTGCAATAATATTTGAATCTTTAAAAAGACTAAGGTTATTCTTTCCAAAAGAACAAGAAAGAAAAAATTAAATTTGTCCAACGTGGAAATAAAAACTAAAAACTATCTAAATGATTGTGTTACATATGTCTCTTTTGAATCCAAAATAATCAGTCTTTAAGGATAACCTAAAAGTCCTTATTGCCATAACAATTGTTTCACCATTGCCCACATAGACTCTTTTAGAACTATAATAACATTGGTGGCTTCTGGGGTTGTATCAGATGGATGTTAAGACTGCGTTTCTCAATGAAGACATTAACGAGACGATTTATATAGTACAACCAGAAAAATTTGTGTCGGGAGATCCAAAGTCTATGGTCTATAAATTGAAGAAATCCATCTATGGTCTCAAACAGGCGTACCGTCAATTATATCACAAGTTTCATCAAGTCATGGCCTCATACGGTTTTGAGGCAAATGCCGTTGATGACTGTGTATATCAGCAGTTCAGTGGGAGTAAATATATCTTTCTGGTATTATATGTCGAGAATATTCTTCTCGCTAGCAGTGATATAGGCCTATTACACGAGACTAAGAAATTTCTGACAAAGAAATTTGAGATAAAAGATATTGGTAATGCCTCTTTTGTATTAGGTGTCCAGCTACTAAAAGATCATTTTCGAGGTATACTTGGGTAGTCATAAAAGAGTTATATCCATAAGGTCTTGAGTAGATTTGACATGAAAGATAATAAACCAAGAGATACGCTCGTGACTAAAGGAGACACGTTTAGTCCTAATCAGTGCCCCAATAATGATCTTGATATACAGAAGTTTCCTTATGTGTCGCCAATAGAGAGTCTAATGTACGCCAATAGGGAGTCTAATGTACGCTCAAGTTTGTACTCGTCCCAACATAGCATTTATAGTGGAAGTTTTGGGCAGATACTTGAGTGATCCAGGTATGCAACATTGGAAACCATCCAAACGGGTTATGAGGTATTTATTGAAAACAAAAGATTACATGCTCACTTATCTGAAGACAGATCATTGGGTATTCTAATTTCGATCAAGTTTCTACTTGCTAAAGAGAGAATTCAGAGTAGGATTATATATCTATAGAACATATGGGAACAAACTCCATGATTGTAGATCCGCTCACTAAAGGTTTGCCACCTAAGGTATTTTATGGGCATACTGCTCGTGAATGTTCTTTCTAATTATTTTTGCAAAATAAAGTAGATGGATTAAATTTTATTTACTCTGAATATGTTCTTTCTAATTGTGGTTTAACATAAGGATAGAAAGACTAAGGATTGATCTCACTAAAGACTAAAGAAGGACCAATTAGAAATAGACATGTCTGAGATCACATTACATATAATTTCCATGCTACTCATCCACATTTGATTTATGTCATTGAGTGTATTAGTATGGTGATCATCATGGTTTAGTCACAACTGTATAGTGATATAAGTTGCAGTAATTCCATTATTTGTATATGAGATAAAATAGATTGTTTAAGGAGAAGTTTAAGGATAAATAACATATAGATGAGAACCTAAGTAATTTTGTGATATAATTGTTTCCAGAATAATATGTAGCCCGAGTGGGAGATTGTTGAGAAATTTTATTTCTAATCTATTTTGGGGAACATACTTATTAACTCAATTATATTTGTTATTTAAATTTAATGGCCTAAAATTAAGCGATCTAATTAATTTGAGTAAGTCCATAGACTACTAAAAAAGAATATGAGTTAAATGTGCAGATACTAGATTATTATGGGGTGATTAGGGGATTATGGGAACCCTAATCACACTATATATAAAGAAAGGATTAGGGTTAGGGTCTCCAAGACACCAAAAATCAAAATATGGCTCCTTTATCCCCATCTGGAAAAGGAACGATAGTCTTATCAATGAACTAAGGCGATTTGGTTGAGGAAGATCACATACCTGCTCGATCTGTGCCTTACTCGTGATTGATTATCGCAGATTTCCGTATCGGTAGTTGATTGTTCATAATGGATCCAAGTACGTGATTTACATGTATTATAGAACTCTTGATGATTTGACATGTTGATTTAGGTGCTATTGATTCAGATCTATAGGAATTAAATCCCTTTCTTCGAAGGGGAATCTATTATTAACAGTGATTAGGTCTCTATGCCTACTATTGTTCAAGACATAGTTCCAGCCTTAGACAACAATGTTCAGGCTCTTATTCCTGACATTGTTCTAGACTAAGACAAAAATGAGATTCTTCCTCAAACACAACCTATAGAACAAACTCAACAACCTTAAGAAGTGCCATTAAGGAGATCCACTAGGGAGATGAGAAGTGCAATTTCGGATGATTAGATTGTCCTTCTCCAAAGACATAAGTTTGACATAGGGATAATGGAAGATGATCCAATCGACTTCCATCAAGTTAAACAAAGTCTAGACTCTCAAAAGTGGATTATAAAGAGACTTCATCTCTAGTTTCATCGAAAGACTCTTTTTAGGATTATCATGGCACTTGTAGCTAATTTTAATTTAGAGTCACATTAGATGGGTGTAAAGGCTGTGTTTCTCAATGGAGACATTGAAGAAACGATATATATATGGTGTAGCTAGAAAACTTTGTATCAGGCAATCCAAGGTCTATGGTTTGGAAGCTAAAGAAATCCATCTACGGTCTCAAACATGCTTCCCGCCTGTAGTGTCACAAATTTCATCAAATCATTATCTTATATGGTTTTGAGGTAAATAAAGTTGATGATTGTGTATACCATAAGTTCAGTAGGAGTAAATTCTTTTTTCTAGTGCTATATGTCGATGACATAGTTTTCTTCGAAGGGGAATCTATTATTGACAGTGATCAAGTCTTTATACCTATCAGTGTTCTGGCTCTGGATAACAATGTTCAGGCTCCTATTCCTGACATTGTTCCAGACTAAGACAATAATGAGATTCTTCCTTAAACACAACCTATTGAACAAACTCAACAACAATTGTTTCGCCATTGCCCACATAAATACATCTTTCAGCTTTAATTGACTTTCAACTCCACAGCCAACCCTGCATAGACACACTTACATGAGTAGTAGCACCAGAATCTACCCACCAAGTGTGACTAGGTATAGAAGCTAAATTAACCTCAAAACAAATCCGAGTGAGAAACATACTCTTCTTTACTTATCATATGGCATAAACACTTCCTTTTCATATGTCCTTCATTTCTGTAGAAGAAACAGGTAAATTCCTGATCCTAATTCATATGTAATTTGGACTGTTGTGTTCCAACTACAACTTCGTGATCTTTATCTCTTTCTCGTTTCTTACCCTTAGAGGTAGTGGCTAAGTGAGCATTTTCTGTCCTTTCTCGCTTAATTCTTTTCTTCTTCTTGCACACAGTTAGATATAAGCTCATTTAAAGTCTATTTATCATTTTGAGTATTATAACTCAACGTAGACTGACTGTATTGTGCAGGAAGAGAAATGAGTATTAAATGCACGAGCTAGTCCTCAGCAGCTCTAACTTTAGTGCCTTTAGTTCCAAAGTGACATTGGACATTTCCATAATGTACTCCCTTATCCTTTCATTTATACTTTATCGAGACAAGATTAGCTAAAAGCGTACTTGTTTCGTTCTTTATAAAATATTTTTCTATTTCCTCAAGGAACGTCTCAGCAGTTACCTCATCTGATGTACCTCCCCTGAATGTTTCAAGCACATTGCGTTTGATCATCATAAGACTTATGCGATTAGAATGGTCCCACCTCATGTGTCCCTTTTAGCCTTAGGGGAACTTTCTTTAGTGAGAGGTGAAAGATGTTCATTCCTTTGCGCAAAGTCAAGACCCATGCAGGCAAGAACAATTGAAATGTTCTCTCTTGAATCCTTAAAGTTCTTGCCGTTAAGCACTGAATATAATTCATGTCGGCAGTAATAGTAGCAGTAGAAGTATTAATTAAACGGAAAACAATGACGAACACAAGTTCATAACATAAAAGTTTATGTTAAATTAAAACTTTAACACATACAACATAAACAAAATAATTATATTGGTGGGGGTCCCATCACAAGATACCTAGCACAACATTGATATTTAGCCTTTGGGAAGAAACACCAATTTGTAAGCGGTACTCTCAATGCAGTAATCAAATGTTAACAATGAATCCTATCAAACAATAAGCATTTCTTTGGACCGTCCTACTGTTCACATGCAAACTCGATAATTATCACAGATTTATTCCCACAGGTACGTTCATTATTTGGCCTAACAATAACCTTCCTTTGGGTTGGTTATTGATTGCATAAATAATAACCATAGTAATTTAAAAAAAAAAAAAAACAATGTCTATTATTTAATTAAATGATAACCTTCTTTTGGGTCGGTTATGGTTCGCATAAACAATAGATACCAAATTAATGTTTATTATTTGGCTAAACAATAACTTTCCTTTGGGCCGGTTATTGTTTACATAAATAACAATCGTCCAATTAATGTTCATTATTTTGCCAAACAATAATTTTCATTTAGGCCAATTATTACTTGCATAAATAACAAATATCAACAACCACCAATACTTATTATTTGGCCCAATAACAACTTTTTTGTGGGCCGGCTATTGTTTGCATAAATAACAAATATCAACCTCTTAATATCTAAAAATAAAATAAAATTACGCAACATAGATTACTTTGGTAACATATTGTTTCATTTTAATTTATTACAAGATACAAGATTTTATTAGTCGACCATCCTAATGGTCCGTCGATTGAATGCCGTGCAACTGATTAAAATTTCTGACATTGGGGTATCGAATTAGTCGACTGGTCTTGAAAAATTTAGTTGACTGAATCAGACATAATCCAATTGGCCTCTGCTCTGAAGCAGTCGGTTGACCGACCAATATGGTTTGGTCGACCAAATCGATCAGACCCGAAAAGTGGTATTCCAAAATTGTGAAATTCGGTTGACCGATTCGGTCAGAAGTGCAGATGCATCAACTTCAAGCCCAATTTTGACCATGATGCAATCTGATTTTGGAAAAATTGAAAATATAAAAGTTTTAGCTCTCTTTCAGAGCTTTCCAAAAATATTGAACCATCTCAATCGGAGTTTGGGCAAGAACGTTATCGTAAAAATATGAACAATGCCCGAACCCTCATTTACCAAATTGGTTGAATGATTCAATTAAATCTGAATCGGATATGAAATTTTTGCAACAAAAACACCCCAATTTTTTCAAAAGTTACGGTTTTTCTTTCCATAGATTCGTAACAGATCTGTAGTATTTAGTAAAAATTGAATCAAATTACATAAACTAAATAAAAATCTTAATGTTTCTTCCCACTATTTCACAAATAATCAAACTTTAATGGAGAAAACTCAAACCCTAAAATTCTATGAACTTGAAAAATTCAAGAATCCTAATGATTCAACGTGAAGTAGGCTCTGATACCATTTGTTGGGATTTCATCCCTATAGATCTAAATCTATAACATTTAATGCAACATGTCAAATCATCAAGAGTTCTATTAAACATATAAATCGCGTACCTAGATCCATTATGAATAATCGATTACTGATGCGAAATTCTACGACAATAGATCACGAGGAAGGCATAGATCGAGTGGGTACGTGATATTTCTCAACCAAATTGCTAGAGTTCCTTAATGGGACTGTTGTTCCTCTTCTAGATGGGGAGAAGAGAGTTGCATTTTGATTTGGTGTATTGGGAACCATAACCCTAACGTTTCTATATATATGGTGTGATTCGGGTTCCCATAATCCTTAATCACCCCATAATAAATCGGTATCTACATATTTAACCCATATTCTTTTGAGTAGTCTATGAACTTACCCAAATTGCTCACTTAATTTTAATCCATTAATTTAAATAACAAAATATAATTGAGAAATAATAATATTTTGCCCTAGATTAGAAACAAAAATTTCCTAACACAAAAAATAGTTGGTAAGTGACGTGTGATGTAGAACTACTATTTACTATAATAAGCATTTGACGGAGACATAAAAAATACAAATAAAATGCATTTCCCATGAACTTGTAATATTATGAATTAAATCAAAATATATAGCCTTATAATTATGGTATTCTCACGAACTTTTAATGTTTTTATTTTGTTCCAGAATTCTCTTCTAAAAACCATTGAGCACTGTCATTTGTCACCAATTTATGTTTACATTCTCAGAAAACTAGGAATGGAAACATAAATCTCAGAACATAAACATTTAAACTGGTATTTAATGTTTCTGTGTTGAGAAAACTGGGAATAGAAACATAAATTTCGGAACCGAAACATTAAGGCCCCGTTTAGTAACTGTTTCCATTCCAAAAATTCTCATTCCATTTCCAGATTTTTGAGAATTCTGTTCGGAAATAGCGTTTGGTAATTTTTGTTCTCATTCTCATTCCATTTCCATTTGGGAATTGTGCCCATTCTTAAGAAATGAGAAACAAAAAAAGTTATTTCTCATTATTTCCATTTCATTCCCAAAATTTGTTACTATTCATCCGCCGCCGCCGCCGCCCACCATCCGCCGCCACCGGCTGCCGTCCGACGGCCATCTCCAGCGACCGTTGCCAGTCACCTCCGGCCGTCCGCCACCGTCACCCACCGCTGCCCAAAACAAAAAAAAAAATCTCAAAAAAAAAAAAATTGATTTTAGGATAAAATCGTTACCAAATGCGATTCTCTTCCCAAAAAAAAAAAAAAAAGATTACCGTTACCCAACGCGATTCTACTCCTAATAAGGAAACAAAATTCCCATCCCATCCCATTCCCATCTCACTACTAGAATGGAAACAGAAACGGTTACCAAATGCCACCTAAAACATCAAAATAGAAATCTCAGAATAGAACTATATTCAGTGTTAATGTTTTTGTTCTTAGAAAACTGGGAATGGAAATAGTAATTTCATAACAGAAACATTAAAACAAAAATCTCTGAATAAAACTATATTCAGGTGTAATGTTTCTATTCTAAGAAAACTGGGAATGGAAAAAAAAATCTCAGAACAAAAACATTAAAATCGAAATATCGGAATAGAACTATATTGAGGTTTAATATTTTTGTTCTTAGAAAACTGGGAATGGAAACCGATTTCCTAAAACAAAAACGTTAAGGTCCCTTTTGATAACCGTTTTCATTCTAGAATTTCCCATTCCATTCTCAGATTTTTGAGAATTCTGTTTGGGAATAGCGTTTGGTAATTTTTATTTTCGTTTCCATTCTATTCTCATTTGAGAATTGTGCCCATTTTTTTCTTAAGAAATGAGAAACAAAAAAAAAGTTGTTTCTCATAATTCCCATTCCATTCTCAAAATCAATATCACTGTTCATCCGTCGGCCGACCACCGTCCGCCGCCATCCGTCGCCGTCCTCCGCCGCCGCCGGTGGCCATCTTCGGCAACCGTTGCCGGTCACCTTCAGCCACCTGGCAACTTCCGGCGCTGCCTGCCGGTTACCATCGCCGTTGCTACCGCCTCTCCGGCCAAAACAAAAAAAAAATCTTAAAAAAAAATTAAAATGGTTTTAGGATAAAATCGTTACTAAACGCGATTCTCTTCCCAAAACAAAAAAATAAAAATAAAAAAATAAAACTATCGTTACCAAACGTGATTCTACCCCCAAGAAGAAAACAAAATTTTCATCCCATCCCACTACTGGAATAGAAACAGAAACTGTCTGGCACCTAAAACATTACAATTCCAAACAAAGGCCACTTTGAGATTATAAAACAATTCCAAACAGATAATCTTGCAGTCCGACCAAACAAACAAGATTCTATTCTTGAGGGCAAACAATTGTACACCAATGGCATTAAATATGTTTCTATTCCTTTCTTAAAATTTTAGAGCAAATGAGAATAAAAACAGCAAACAAATGCCACGTTGAGGTTATGAAAATAATTCCAAATAGATAATCAGACAGTCTACTCAAATAAACAAGACTATAATTCTTGAGGACAGACATTTATACACCAGTGACATTAAATATGTTTGTATTCTGTTCTTGGAATTTTAGAACAAATGGGAACATAAAAACCAATCAAATGCCACGTTCAGATTACGAAAACAATTCCAAATAATATTATTAAACAGTCTACCCAAACAAAGTGGATTTTATTCTTGAGAGTAAACAATTATACACTAGTGGAATTTAATGTTTCTGCTCTGTTATTAAAATTTTAGGACAAATGGGAACAAAAGCACCAAACATATGCCGCTATTGGAACAAATGGGACAAAAAAAAAAACAATAAACAGAAGGAATGTACCACTATTGTTTTCATTGAAGGCACCTCAATGAAAATGAATGAGCAAACACAATATTACTAAAATAACATAGACAACACAACTGTTTCAATGAAAACACAAAATGAAAGAGTGAGTGAGGAGTTCACCACTAGAAGATAAAGAACAATATCAAGAGCCTATTAGTAGGACTTATTTTATCTCTTCAATTTTCTTAGTTTTGAAAATACTTTATTTAGTCATGAATGAGATATACATACATGATCAAAGTCCAAGGAAATAAAGGTGAACTGGAAATTAGACATTCGTAATAATATTCAAATAATCCAAAAAATATAACGACGCTGATTTCCATATCTCTAATACTAACTCCAGTTCGATAAGTGGTTGAATCACAGTTCGAGTCTTTTTTTTTTTAACTTATTTTCTGTTTCTCTTTAACCAGAAAGTTCTAACATAGGAGCAACATCAAAAGGACACAAACAAAAATTCTTACAAAGGAAATGGTTAGTACTAAGATGCTATTATTACAAACATGCAGGGAAAGGGAAAATGAATTCAAAGGAGGTGCTAGGGCTTCTAACATCAATTGGATTAGTCATTTATTAACTTCTCTGTAGAGGCTTTCCTAATCTAACATATGCAATTCAAAATGCAAATCATACACTTTTTAAATCTGAAAATCATTTTAAAAAATTGGCACAATCATCATATGACTATTAAAATAACAAATGAGAAATGAGGAAAAAAAGTCTTCACTATTAGCTAATGGTTGTAGTTTTGCTTTTGCTTTTCTGGGTGATGGTTGTTCACTATGCCAAATCATTTTAAATATAATTTTAGGAATCAAATCAACAGGGATTATCAAGAGCTTATTTGAATTTTGTTGAAATTGACGAAGATAATTCTAGATTAAATGAGAACATAAATTAACCCATAAAATCATAGAACAGAAATATAGAACCGAAATACAATCCCTAGATTAACAATGAACACATAAACTTCCAAAGAAGGATGAATTAGCAGCGCAAATATAGAATCGAAAAAAGCAAACCAAAAAAAATAAAAGTGAAAGGGAATTAGGGAAACAAACAAAGGAGAAACACAAATGTGATGGCGACTCACTTTTGTGTGATGGTGGAGGATGATGTGCTCGATGGCTGACGTGCAATAGCTGAGGATGACAACGGTGGCGGTTTAGATGTGTGAGTAGTGTGACAATTGTGAGAGCTACATATAGAGAGATTTGGGAGAGAGCGAAGAGAATTAAGGAAAAAGATCATCGATTGAGAATGAGTCACCAAGATCATCGCTTGAGATGGAGAGGATTAGGGAATTAGAGATCGGAATTTCGGGAATTAGAGATTGTTTGAGTCTAATTTGCATAACCCATAGATAAAACAGAGAGAAATCCTCATTTCCTAGATTCCCATTCTTTGTAGGCCATTTAAGATAATTTCTCATGAAAATTCTTTTCATTAAGATTTATTGATTGACCAAGTTGTTTGCCAACCTCTATCACTTTGTTTAATTTTCAAAAAATGATCTTTGCGCACACAACAAGAAAAATGGTTTTTAACTACGATTTGTTTTGTAGCAAAAGCGTTATTTTAGTAGCGAAAGCGTTTTAGCGATGAAATATCTTCGTAGCCAATTTTGTAGCCTATATGCCATAGCAGAAGGTATTTGGTGACGAATTATAATTTTGTCGTGCAAGATTATTCTTCGCGATGCATTATTTTGTAGTCAAATTTGTAGCTAAATAATTACATTCCGTAGCCTAAAAGTGATTGAAAATGACAGGAAAAATATTTTGGTGGCTAACATTTTTCGTCGCCAAAATGCGATTGAAAATGACAGGAAAACAATCTGTGATGAAAATTTTTTGTAGCCAATTTTATTATTATTATTCATTTTTATTTTTTGGAGGGAAATGCATTGGTTACAAAAACAACTTTTGTAGCAAATTCCTTTACTTAAGACGATGAATGTCAATTTGTAGCCAATAGTTGATTTTTTTTTTTTTTTTCAGCAATAATTTTCCATTTTGTGGTTAAAATAATAAAATTGGTTTTGAATTTTAAATTTTAAATTTCTACTTGTTTTCAAGACTAATACCACAACCAATCAATAAAAGGTAAAGAAAATCGTACGACTACATTAAAAACAAAATATGTCAATATACTAACTTTACCAATATCCTTAAACACTAATATGACAAAAACAAAATGTCTAAAAAAACATTATTAGAAAATAACCAAGAAACAAACGATGGATATTAAGTGATCAACATCATCGATTCCATAATATGTTGAATCTGTAAATTGTTGAAAAAGTAGAATTTAAAATAAATTAACCATAATTGTATTGTTAAAAAAATGATTGATCATAATGGGTTACCATGAAGGTGAAGATTCTGTAGGTTCTGATTGTGCTCTGTCTTCAGGTTCTCACTTTCTTGGGTATGTTCTGGACGCGCCACCATATTCATCTACAAGTTGTAAATATAATATTTGTTTTTTAATTTTATTTAATGATCAAAACATAGAAATGGTTAAGAAAAAAAAAAAATAGGCCTAACATTATCCTCTTTAGCTGCATGAGATATCCATTGCCCATTTACTCTCTGATGTGTGGTTCGATTTAGATCAATCCGACCCTCGAGCCTGCAATTATTGAATTTTCATGTATATCACATACAATAATTGACAATAAATTTAATAAATTGAATTAGATTAATAGACAAATAGCATTTTCCGAAATGTGGTGCCGAATGATCTTGAGCCCGAAACATGGTTATAGCGTTGCTTACTTGGATTGGTTGAGTTAGTTGAAGATAATGTCTATGAATCAAGAATAAAGGTATGAATACATGAATTAACTAAAAGTTAAATACTAAGACAACATTTAAATTTCGTAAAGAAGATATACCTTCCACCTCGTGGACTGTTTCAGAAACAAGCATCTCCACATTTTGCTCCTTAAATCCTGGAATACTTCTCTGAATTTGTACTACCTAAGAGAAACGAAGATAAGAAATAAAGTAATGGTTCAATAGAGTGCATGGAAGATGTTAATCCAAAATTTAATGAAGATGTTAATCCAAAATTCGAAAGCAGATATGTCAATTAACTTACGAAATTAAGTTTCTTACAATTTAAAGAATCAAAATTTCCAAATAAAAAACTGATAGATTTGATCCGATTAGAATGAAGAATAACACCTGATGAGTGCCAGAATCTTATCACAACAAAGCTTATGTGTCTTCTTCTCGCCATCGTCCTTCTATTCGCAATCGTTTCACTGGAGCAATCTTGTCGGGTAAAGGTCAGAGTGTTAGCGTTGTCGTCGTTCTTCGCATCTGATCTCCGGGTAAAGGTCAAGCTCGCTGGGTAAAGGTCAATCTCACCGTCGTCCTTCTTTGCGTTCGATCTTCGGCACTGCTCATACCGCCCAATCAACAGATCTGAGGATCTAGATCCTACAGTGGTGTTTGAGAAGGGTTTTGCTTCGAATATTGCCATTGATGCAACCAGATTTGGCTTGGCTTGTCTACGACGTTGTGACATGGGGTGTAGCGGTGCCATAAGTTTTAGCCTAAATTGCTCCGATTCTTCGGTTCTGCCTCCATCTCTGTCGACATTCTGCAGAAACTCACCTTCGTTGCTTCAAGGGAAGAAGTCGTTTAAACCGATTGGATAGTGAAATGGCCAATTGGAAAAGGAAGTATAGGGAGCCTAACGATCAATTAGTGTCGATTTTTGTGGATTCAATCCCGGAGAAGATGGGTTGGAAAGGCCTAAAATACATGTTCCAGTGGCATGGGGTGGTTCGCGATGTCTAAATACCAAAGCGGAGAAAAGTTAGATTAAATTCGAAGTATGGATTTGTTCGTTTTTCGACTTGGGCGGAAGCCTTGGCTGCCATTCGTGTTCTCAATGGAGTTAGGGTAAGGAATAAAGTGATTCAAGTGTGTTTGACTTCATCTAGTAAGAGATCTCAACTGTGCAGCGTGAATAGAAAGTGGCTTAAAAAAGAGGGAGGCATTGTAGGGCCTACTAGTTGCGAGAACGTTGTTGTTTCTTCCCCAACTATCATGCCTACTTTATCCACGTTGTGCCCAGGTACTGATTCTTTAAACCCTATTGCACTAAATCCTGTGAATTTATCGGTAGTTCGATCGTCAAATGATCTTGATACTAATGAGATTTATGCCACTAATTTTGATATGACTTGTATACTCAAATTAGTGTTGTGTAGAGTAGAAAAGGTGATGGAATGTGGGAAAATTCTAGGTATGCCTGCAACTACAAATGGATTGGAATTTAGATATGTGATTGTGAATTTGATTCTTAAGGAATAGGACGGAGTAGGGTCAAGTGGTGCTAAAGGCGTGTTGCCTATAGATGAAAGTAAGGACTGGGGTAAAGTGGGTTCAATGAACCTCGCTTTAGATGGTGATTTGAACGTCAAAGTAGTGACTGAAGCTTCTCACAAGGTTGATTTAGGGGAGAATCGGTTAAATCATGAAGATGGTTGTTGCGGTTCGGAGGAGGGTGAGCTAATCGTGGAGTCTTCTTGCCAAAACAATTCAAATGAATCATTTGCTAACGGTGATATTGATTTGGTGAATCAAGAATGGTCATTCTCAAGTGATTTAGGGGGTAGTGTTGATGCAAAATCTGAGAATGAAATTGATGAGATTTTCTCTAAACTCGATAATAAACGCCATTTTCAATCTAAAAAAAAGGTATTCTCGGTTCCTAAAAGGAAAGGAAAAAAAAAGTCTCTGATAGTTTGGGTGTATTAGGCTAAAAGTTTTAATCTTGGTTGGTTGGAAAAGAGTTTTTCTTATGTCAAACACTAGGGAAGTCATCTGCTAAAGAAGATGCAACATTGATAATTTTCTAAAGGGTGACGGGGTTAAGTTGGAGCAAAGTGAATCTTGGGGAGTTTTGTTTGGTTTTGCTGCCAAGATTTTGTGGATTGATGTGGTGATTGTAAATTGTGGCATCCTTTGTAGAGGTTGGGGTGATAAGGTTGTGGGTGATTGTGTTAACATTGTTGTCTTGTAGGATGTTTTTTCGTCTTATCTGCTAGGAGGAATATGGTGGTTCATCTTGTTTGGTCCCAGATTTTCGTGGGAGGGGAGGGTACACAAGAACTTTTTGGAAGTGCCTTGCCCAGACTTTATCCAAAAGAGTAGTTCTATACTTTGGCCCTGGTGGATGATCTTCTGCTCTTGAAGATCTTGAGCTCCGGATATTGGGTTTCCTCTTTACAAACTTGTGCTGTTTTTAGATGGCTCCTTGTAATGTAGGTGTGGAGTTTAGTTTCCCAGGTGCTTTTTGGGGATGTTTTATTACGTTCTAGGGGACCGAGCCCTGGGATTCCTTTGTCTGGTTTTAGGAGGATCCTTTGTTAAGGGCTAGTGGTTCTCGACGGGAACATTTTGTGGTGTTGTTTGCCAGGGTTTTGCAGGATACATGGTAGTTTATTGCCATGTAGTATGGGATACCCTGGTTCGAATTAATATAATCAAATGCTTATGAAAAAAAAAAAAAAAAAAAAAAACAAACAAAGCTTATGTCAACAAAACTAGACAATTGGAAAAGGAAATTAGAAAGACTGAACCCTAGATCTAACCAAATAGGCAAAATACACAAGAAAACAGAAAAACATCGAACCATAAATCTAAAAACTTGGAACGACAAACCTGAATAGCGGGATGTGAATCGTTCCAGCTATCGACGAAAAATAATGAACCTAAAGAATTGTACCCTAAACCACGGGATTTGCAGACGACGAGCGGAGGAGATGTGCATCGACATTACGACGAGAAGTGAAGGTGAGCAGAGGCGAGAAAAAAGGAGAAGGCGACGACTTCATGAATATTCTAGTGACGGAAGACTAGATCGTGCGACGGCGATGGTAGGTGTAGAGCAAGGCGAATCGTTTGTAAGCTGAACGATCGGGTAGAATGCAAACCTAGCAAATCCTTCTCCTTGCAACATGAATAATAAATATTTTTAATTTTAATTTTGTTTTTCAATTTTTTAACAATTAAATTATTTTTGGCTAGAAAGTGTATTTTCGCCTAAACTATGTGGTTTTGACATTGGTGACAAAAAAAAAAAAAAAGAAGTATCGTTTGGCAACAAAAAATTGCCGTCGCCGAATATTAAAAAATTCATGCTGAATTTGCAACAAACTTTTTTTGTCGCCATTACGGCAGCGGAGAAATTTTCTTCATTGTTTTTGACGTCAAGAATTGACCTGACAAATCGCAACGAATTCCATAATTTTGTCGCCTAAACATCATATATGGCTACACAATTGGGGTTCGTTGCCAAAAGGTGTTCATATTTGACTACAACTTTTATTTTTGTTGTCAATGGACTCATTTAGCTATGATTATTATGCTGTCGCCAAAAAATTTGTAGTCAATTTTCTCTTTGACGATCTCCTTATCGAAAGTAGAGATTTCACAAATGAGATCATTGTAATTAATTTTACCAAGTGTTCGCTTTTGAACCTTTTCCTAAGTTTTTTCTTTGACGTCTCTCTAAATGGGCTTTTGATTTTTTTTATTTTTTTTTTATTTTTTATTTTTTTTTTTTTACAATTGATATTGGCAATTTCACTCTAGTGTAGGAAGGAGGGGACCATCTCGGGCACAAGAATGTTCTACAATAGTGCCTTTATCACATCAAAGATTTGCCACTCCCTTAGAAACAAACCTTTTTATCAATTGATGGGTTGTATTGCTCTCCTCTTTTGCCTTCCAACTAACCTTAATCTCTACCCTGTGTATTTTATTATCACACAACTGAGGAGCTACACACTGAAGCCCAAACTCTCCATTAACCCCCGCTTCTTTTTGATTAGGTACCACAACATTTACATATTCTTTTTTCTTTTTCCTCCAAACAAGCTTATTCCCCAAATTCCTATGGGTTTTTGATTTCTTGCTAAAATAATGAATGAAAATTGAACTTCAATCACTGACACTAGGGTTACAATTTCTGTCCTTCAAGCCAAAATTAACAAATTTCACTTTGTTTTGATTTTCACATATAGCAAACCCGTTAAGAATTTTAATAGCTACCTTTGCCTGACTAATAAGGCCAAATCTAACGAAACCAAATGCGAAGTTCATACCTTTTTTTCTATTTCTCGGGAGATAACACGTCCAAAATTTCTTTGAATTTGTGAAAAATAAGGAAAATCTTATAATTATCCATTGGGAAAGGAAGAAAATCTACGAAGAGCATGTAGACTTTACTTGTGAACCCGTGACCAAATAGCTTCCTTGGTCGGAATATAATCATCATTTCGCCATATTCTTGTGTAATTCACCCCCATTGATGCAACAAAGGTCCTATAATGGCTTCAAGTCTTCCACCCACCATCTTTAATTTGGTGAACCATATCATATTCATCTCCAAATCTCAGGGCATTGACAATTTTCTGGAACTACAAACATGGCACTGTTCAAATTAGGTTATAGTTTAAATTGGACCATTTAATGTTGGACTTGGCAAATCAATATACCATTGCACTTTCACATAAAGAACCATTAATTGGCTACAATTCACAAATGGACACCGTTAAAAATAGATTGTTCTTCTTTACTTCAACTCAATTCTAACCAATTTATTCTTTCTTCAAATTCTTTTCTCATTCTTGGTATGTGTGCGTTGTGAACGCGTCTTTCAAGCCAACGATCTTGCCGATAATTCACTTTACTAAATCAAATGGATTTCACGTAATTTATCGGCATAAAGGAATAAATGAATAAATGTATTGTGTTTTTCTCTATTGTCATTATAAAACCTGGAAATGAAACAGTTTAAATAAAAAGGTGACACATTTACTGAAAATTAAAATTGAATAAATGATTTTTTTTTTTTTAAAAAAACTCGAAAATTAAATAAATAAAACTAAAACAGCAACAACAAATTAGAAATGTGAAAAGACTTTTTTGCCCTCCTCACACCTTTTACCTGCCAAAGAAATAAACTTTAAGTTACAATTTAATTGAATTGTTAGAGGGAGAAATGATACACTACTTGGTGATGGTATAAATAGGGTAGATAATTCCAAAAATATAACCAAACCTAGTCAATATCAAACAAATGCAGAACTCTACTTGCGAAAGAATCCGAATTTTGAAAAAAATAAAGAATTAAACTATATTGTGAGGACAACTGCTAAACTAATCTCAATGCATAATATCATGTTTATCTTATTTTATAATTAAAAAATAAATAACGCTTCGAAAGGTAAATTTCTAATTTATAATTGCTTCTAAACATTCCAAAAATAATTAGAATTTTGTGCTTTATTAAAGGGCAAATTGTGTTTTACCCTCTTTACTTTGTCTAACTATCACTTTTCTCCCTCCACTTTAAAAAGATACTTCACCTAAATTTACTTCAAACAAAATGATAATTTTTTTTTTGTTTAAATTAATGGAAAAAACTTAAAAATGGATGAAATTAAATATTTATCTATTTTTTGATGAAATAGATGAAATTGTTCCCATATTACAATTTTAATTAAGGAATTTTTAATGAGACACCCACTTTTATATAAGATATTAGAATGGACCCCAACAGTCAAACCCAAACAAAGAAAAATCCATCTAATTATTTATATTTGGAGAAAACTCCAAAAAACACAATGCATCTCTTCACGCGCGGCCTGGCAACACTAGGAGGTTTCATGTATTTTTGGAAACAATATCAAGCTAAACAAGGAAATAACAACCAAATTCACTCATTCAAGCTGCAAAAATGGAAGATATTGTGTTGATTATACCTTATATTCCTATTTTCTCTTACTGTAAATTGCAAAGAAACAAAGTGGGTAACCCTAATTTCACCAATTTTCAATTCAATCATTGTAGCGGCAGCTACTGTGGCGGCGGTGACAACATCGGTGGTTGAGCAGCATATCTTGGTTCCTAGGTCGTGTTTCTTATATTTATTTATCAGATTTAAGTTTTTTTTTTTTTTACTGTTTTGAAAAATTAGGAACAAAAACATGAACCAAGATTATGTTTTCGTCTTAAAATTATCAGACAAAATCTGGAAACGCAAGGAAAGTTGCGGTTTTCCCCCTGTGTTTGAAACATGTTTGATACCTGTTACAAATGGACTGTGTTACAATTGGATAAGAATTCATGCTTGATAAGTAAACGTATGTGTGTACAAATGGACTATGTTGTTTGAGCTAGAACTAAATCAAATCATCCATGGGTAATAAGATCCGTATTTGATATCTATTCTTTCATCTAGAAAGCTGATATATATGACTGTAGAATCATTAACCTTTTTTCTCTCTCTCTCTCTCTCTCTCTCTCTACATGCTATATATTTTCTCATTCAAGTTTTCTATGAGTAATTCTAAAACTTTGTAGAAATAAGTTGTTACTGTTTAATTTGGTGTGTTTTGGCCTAGTGCTAGAATGGTTTTGGGTTCTCTTGCTGGAGTGTTCTTTCTCATAAGCATGGCTGTTTGTTAATGTATTGTGATTGATAATCCATCCCTTGTCCACCTTGATTAAAAAAATACTGACAATAAACTTTAAATTTTGGTGCTCATCTTTATCAAAGCTTCATTTATGAAGCTTAGATTGTTTCCAAACCAGAATTATGGTAGTTCTCAGACAAGCTCCGGCTTTTATTTTCCTTGAGATAAATACTCACATGAGACATTTTTGGTCTTCTTTTTGCTATTGCCTTATGCCAATTTAGTAGCATAGCTCTACCCCAAGAATCTAATTTAATGGATTTTTTTGCTCGGCACATTAATAATCTGCAAGGTGATATCCCCTTGTGTTGGTGTCATAGGAGGTTTAGTAATTCGGATTGCGTTCCCGATATCAGTCTTGATGTACAGTTATAATTAGTTGTATATTTGTGCAAACTTATATTTGGGTAATTGTTTTGATGTACAGTTATAATTGGTTGAATATTACTCTACATTTAATATTAGTTGAATATTTAACTATATAGTCACAATTACTTTTTCATGTTTCAATTCTTATTTTATCTTAACTGAAATGTGTATTTAGTTTAAATTTTTGAATTTTGGGGTAGTAAATTTCGTTGGTTGGCTCGGTTATTCCAATAATTTGTATTCCTATTGTCTTATGCCAATTTAATAGCATAGCTCTACACCCCAAGAATCCGATTCAATGGATTTTTTTTTGCTTGGCACATTAATTATTTGCATGTTGACACCTTCTTGTGTTGATGTCATAGGTGGTTTTAACACTTCTAATTGTGTAAGAAGTGTCTCATTTTTTTTGTAGATAAACATATATATGTGTGTCCATGTACACACACACACATATAGTTAACTGGAAAAATTGGTTAAAACCCGTATGTTTTGAAAGTTTTGATTTGATTGGAGCAGAATCTGTTTTAAAAGTCACTGTGCATTTTTTATTGTGAGTGAATTTTCATGTGTAGTTATAATTGATTGAATATTATTCTACATCTATAATTAGTTGAATTTTTACTGCACAATATAATTGATTGAATATTACTCTACATTTATAATTGGTTGAATATTTACTGTACAATTATAATTGGTTGAATATTTGATATACAACTTATAATTGGTAAATTGTTTTGCTGTACAGTTATAATTGGGTTGAATATTAATGTACAATTATAATTGGTTAAATATCGATGTACAGTTATAATTGAGTTGAATATTAATATACAGGTATAATAGGCTGATTTTTTTTTTTTTTTATGTATAGTTACAATTGTTTGAACAACCGAGATGCCTGTTGGTGAGAGTAGCGGAGATGCAACTGGAACTAATACTGATTACTACTGCGAAAATACAGGGAATGACGAAGATGAAAATGTATTTGCCCTGGGTTCCATATCGTTGGTGATGATTGGGTTGTTAATATTTTTAATGTGTAGTAAAAATCACAAATTGGGTCTTGGATTTTTGAATTTCACTCTCCCGCTTTTCATGTTGATGTTTCTGTTGTTGAGATGGTTAATATGCAGTAAAAATTACATATTGAATTCATGTTCTTGAATTTCGCTATGATCCATCTCGTTGGTGATTTTTGGGTTGTTAGGATTGTTAATGTGTAGCAAAAATCAATAATTGAAGTTGTGTTCTTGTATTTTGCTTTTGGTTCCAACTTGTTGATGACGTTTGGGTTTGTAAGATTTTTAATGTGTAGCAAAAATCACAAATTGGGTCTTGGATTTTTGAATTTTCCTCTCACCTCTTTTCATTGTTGATGTCATTGGTGTTGAGATGATTAATGTTGTCACACCCCACCCCGGACACCCGTCACTGTAGGGCCGATGTGACGTCGACACGACATTACCTGAATATCTAATTTACTATAGACGACAAAAATAAAAACGCAATCACAGAACAAATCATAAGTATATACACTCTCTCATTTACGAACATTAGTCCAAATATTTTTATTCATTTAACAACACGAATACGAAACCCTAAATCTCTCATTTAGTTTCCCTTCAAGTAACACCCCCAAGATAATCCTTTTCTATCGCACCTACAGATTTGACCTAGTGCTAATAGGGGACCGACTCATAGCTATTTTACCTGCGAGTGTACTGCATTCTTAGTAAAATATTTTTAAAATAATAATACATTCTAAATATTACCACAATTAAATATAGATCAAGCATAAGTATACAAACATCACATTTCTAATGAAAATCACCATAATATAAGCAGTGAAAGTAAATCAATATATATAAGTTCCATTCTAACTCATCCAGTATAAAATAATACCAATCACCATATAATAAATATCAAATCATTCAATATACGTAAAACACCACATCTCAAGCACACATCTCAAACACACTTTTTAAGCACACAACTCAAACACACACTTCAAACACACACACTGGCCAGCCCTAGTGATCGTTTTAACTTCACGATCGGGAGTTTGCAACGGTACCACACCATCCGTAGGATATACTTTCCTACGAACACCCATCACTCCGCCGAAGCGGATAATCACTGTGCAGTATAAACATCTAACATCACTCTGAAGTAGATAAACATCACTCCGCCGAAGTGGAACACATCACTCCGCCGAAGCTGATAACCTCACTCTGCCGAAACAGATAATCATCACTTTGTCGAAGTAGATAAATACTATAGCATCGTCAAATCAATAACGTCATCATTAAATCACAAATCAATAACATCGTCTAATCAACATCGTCAAATCTCAAACATTACCCTCTATTTTCAAAACTGATTTTTTAATCCAAAATCATATTTCTCATTTTTCTAAAAGAAAAACGTCTGATTTCACCAAAACTATTTTTTCACCCTTTATTTTTAGAAAACCAAGTATTTTCCACTCTTTTTTAAAACCACCAAATTTTAGCGAAAAACCATTTTCAACTTCCTTTCGAAACTAACACAATTCATTGAAAATCCATTTTCTCAACTCACCCAGAAACTTGCTTGATCCATATCATTTTGAAATCATTTAATTTAACTACAAACATTTTCCATCATATATATATATAAAAACAATTTGGCAAGAAGACAGTACACTCACCTGATTATCCGTTTTCGAAGACTTTAACCGCCTATTCTCCACCGGCACACACACCCCCTTAGTTGATCACCCACACACAACGAAACACCCTCACACATGCTGTTGATCGCCGGTTGATCAAAGACGACGACACACACACTACCCACAGTCGCACAACACCCCCAATTACACATAGACGGCGACGACACCGATCACCGACGAAGAAAATGCACACACCTGCCACATTTGAACGAACACACACACACGATCATTGTCGACCATCAACGACGAACAGAATGCACACACCCATACATTATCATAATCGACGACCCATCAAGACAGAACCCACACATGAACTCCGGCGACGTCGACAGCGAGGGTCAAAACGCGCCCACCGGCCCTGTTTGGTTTTCAGTGAAATCAACACACACTCACAGTGCACACAGAATACACACTTGTCCGATCACATGCACACACTGAAACACACACTATTGATCAATGGTTGATCGATGACGACGATACCCACACACTATTGGTAAACATGACACATTTTGATTCTCTTCCTCTCTCTCTAGATTTATGAGTTTCTTCTTCTTAAGCTTTACCGATCCTTCTAGCGTGAATGAATCCTATATATATGCATGAATTAAGTGGATGGATGTTTGATTTCTTCACGCCACGTCGTCGGTTCTCTTCTCTCTCTGTCTTCGGCCCTCACTGCACACACACACATGAATATATGTCTATATATATGAGTTTATATAAAAACTCAAGTGTTTAAATACTCTTTCCTCCCCCCTAATTTCTTAAAATCTTCATTTTAGTTTAATTCAACATTTATGAGTTTCTAGAAGTATAATTTCACTCTTCACATTTAAAATTTTTAGATTTTAATTGACAATTTTGCAAATTTGACCCATAAACTTTTAATTTGGTTTTTAATCAACTCAATTTTTTTTTTACCCCAAATTTTTTCTAAATGCTCTAAATTGAAAAATAATGACGTACATGCTAAAATCCGGGTCTTACAAATGTGCAGTAAAAATTACATATTGAGGTCATGTTATGAATTTCACTCTGGTTTCCATATCGTTTTGGTGATTTTTGGGTTGTTAGGAATGTTAATGTGTAACAAAAATCATATATTGAAGTCGTGTTCTTGTATTTGCCCTTGGTTCCGTATCGTTGGTGATGATTGGGTTGTTAAGATTTCTAATGCGTAGTAAAAATCACAAAATTGTGTCTTGGATTTTTGAATTTTACTCTCCCGCTTCTTATTGTTGATGTTTTTGTTATTGGGATGGTTAATATGCAGTAAAAATTACATATTGAATTTATGTTCTTGAATTTTGCTATGGTCCATGAAAAACAAAGCAGAAGACAAGAACGATTAAAACATCACAGGGAATTACTTCTAATTGCAAATGTCCAACTCCCAAATAACAGTTAAAACTTAAAACTAGATCTCAAAGAAACACAAGTGAAGTATAAGAACGAGAATAAGATGAAAATAGAGAGAGAGAGAAAGAGATTTGGTTTTTTTTTGGAGCCAGTACTAGCACTAACTGATATGTAGTTACAAAGCTAAAGCAACATACACATGATAAAAGAGTAGTACAATAGCTTATGTCCTCAGAGATATGCTTTAGATCATTCTAATTAAAATGGTAATCATATGGAAACCCAGGAAACAGCAGCCAAGCATATTTGGCCTCACCATCACCAGTAAGTCAATTTCTTCATCCTAGATCAAAACACATCAACTTCTCAGCCTACTTGAGAATAATGTAAAGAAGTTTTCACGGTAACTATTACATTCACAGTTGCATCCATGTCTTCAACCTCGGCAACCTTGGGTGTCATGATCTTCTAAATGATCAACTGGGCAATCCGATCACCAGTCTTCACTTCAAAATCGTAGTCGGAATGATTAAACAGTATCACCCCAACTAGTCCTCTGTAATTAGCATTAATCATGCATGCCCCAACATCAATCGAGTGCTTCAATGCCAACCTGGATTGTGGCGCTAAAATTTCAAACAAACAAAACCAATCTCAATCAACAAAATTCATTTAACTATAAACATGTGTGGGAAATTTGAACTCACCAACATGAGCATATGTTCCTTCTGGTATTGCAATGCTTAGATTAGTGGGAATCAGAGCTTTGCCTCGCGCTGGTACTTCTATCTTTGTCGCGTTGCAAAATAGTTCTGATTGCTAACTGAGGATGGAATTCAAACAAATCACATGTATTTATCAAAAAAAATTACTTTAACTTTTGCTTGCATCTATATTGGTACTTATCACCGCTAGTGACTTTGCTGCCTACTAGTAGTTTGTTTTTTTCCTTTTTGTTGTGTGCTTCTGTTATGTGATATTGGAACGTTGTCCTATTTCGTAAGTCGCTCATGCCGATCATCGGATGCACCCATCATTATTTGAGAACCAATAACGATGCAATAGAAAAATTCAACAACTCAAACGATAACAATGTAGGGAAAGAAGAGAAAAATCCAAAACATGACTTCAATATTCAATTTTTGCTACACAGTAAATATTTCTGCAACTCAAACATCAATAACGAGAAAGGAAGAAGTTGAAAATTCAAAGCTATGCTCCAATATTAGATCTTTTAGTACACAGTAACTATCTTAAGAACTCAAACATTAATAACAAAGAGGGACAAATGGAAATCCAAACAAAGATTTCAATATTCTATTTTTTACTACACATTAAATATCTCAAATAACTCAAAAGTTGATTTGTAGGGAAAGAAGAGAAAAATTCAAAACAAGACTTCAATACTCGATTTTTTGCTACACAGTAACTATTTTGTCAGCTCAAACATCCATAACAAAAAGGGATGAAAAATCAAAGCTATACTCAAAATCCACAATAACTACACAGTAATTTTTACTACGCATTAACAATCACAACAACACAAAAATCACCAGCAAGATGGGACCTCAGTGAAATTCAAGAACATGAATTAAATATGTTATTTTTACTATACATTAGTCATCTTAACAACAAAAACACCAACAATAAAAAGAGAGAGAGGGAAACTCATATATCCAAGACGGCCAATTTGTAATTTTGCTACACATTAAATATCTAAACATCCAAAACATTACTAACAAGATGAAACCAAAGAGAAATACAAGAACATGAATTAATATGTAATTTTTACTGCAGATTAATCATCTCAACAACCAAAATATCATCAATGAAAAGAGGGAGTTGGAAATTCAAAAATCCAAGAAGCCAATGTATAATTTTTGCTACAAATTAAATATCTTAACAACCAAAATATCATACACGAGATGGAAACATCACCTTTTGTTTGCTTATGTGAGACTGGATCGTTGTCGGATGCATCCGCCATTACCTGAGAAACAATTACCGTGCTGCACAAAAATTCAACATCCAAACATTAACAATGTAGAGGAAATAGGCGAAAAAAAAAAAAAAAAAAAAAAACAAAAAACGTTACGTATGATTTTTTTTTACTAGACAGTAAATAATGCAACAACCCGAAACACCAAACAATGAAAATGAATAACATGGAAATTCAAACTATGTGTTTCAACTTCGATTTTTACAACACAGTAAATGCGATGTTTTGATCAAAAGAAGAAGAATTTGGAAAAATCAAACCAAGAAATCAATATCGATTTTTGCATCACAGTAACGATTTGATCAACAAATCCCACATCAATAATGAAAAGTAACAAGATGTTAATCCAAAAACAAGACTTCAATTGTTGAGTTTTGGTACACAGTAAAAATATCAATAAAACAAACATCGATTTTTGCAAAAATTAAACAAACATCGACGTTTGCATCACAATAACGATTTGATCAACAACCCCACATCAATAATGAAAATTAATAAGATGTTAATCCAAAACAAGACTTCAATTATTGATTTTTACTACACAGTAAAAATCTCAGTAAATCAAACATCGATATTTGCTACACATTAACTAAACATCAATTTTTGTACCACTGTAACGATTTGATCAACACTACCACATCAATAATGAAAAGTAATAATATGTTAATCCAAAACAAGACTTAAATTGTTGATTTTTGCAACACAATATGTCACACCCCACACCGGACACCCATCATGTGGGGCCGGCGTGACATAGACAAGTCACCATCCACTAACTAGCCAATCTAATGCATCAATAACAAAATTGTAAATTTATACAACACATATAGTAGTCCCATCTTGTAGGGATACACCGTCCCGAATATAAATACAATCAAAATAAATCCCCTGAACCTCACTTAGATTTCATTCCTAATATCTCGTCTCGAAAATTTTCCTCAAATGACTTATTTGCGTGACCCGCGTAATCTCTATCTAGCGCCAGTAGGGGATCGACCAACTCCTAACTATTTTACCTGCGAGTGTACTGCCTTCTTAGTAAAAATATTTTTAAATTAATAATACATTCTACAACATCTAAATGGATCAAGTGTAAGTTTATAAATACCACATAGCTCGTAAAATTCCTAGTATATGAGCAGGAAAAATAAAGCGACATAATTAAGTTCCATTCAAATTCAAATATAAAAATCATATTAATCACCATGATAATAAATAACAAATCAACCAATAAACGTAAAACACCACATCTCAAACACACACCTCAAACACACACACTAGCCAGCCCTAGTGATCGTTTTAACCTCACGATCGGGAGTTTGCAACGGTACCGTACCGTCCGTAGGATATGTCTTCCTACGAACACCCATTACTCCGCCGAAGCGGATAATTACTGCGCAGTGTAAACGTCTAACATCACTCTGTTGAAGCAGATAAACATCACTCCGCTGAAGCGGATAACCTTACTCTACCGAAACAGATAAATACTATGGCATCGTCAAAATAAATACAGCATCATCGAATCACAACTCAATAAATAACGTCTACTCAACATCGTCAAATCACCACGTCTATCTCTTTCCCTCAAAAGCAACTTTTAAATCAAAAAGAAAATCATATTTCACACTCTCTTTTAAAGAAAACGTCTAATTTTATCAAAACTACTTTTTCATCCTTCATTATTATTTTTTTCCCCGAAAACCAGGCATTTATAGTAAAACAGATATTTTCTACCATCTTTTAAAAACACCGTCTGATTTCACCAAATCCAGCAAAAATTCATTTTCAGCTTCATTTCGAAAACCATCGAGATCTTCCGAAAATTCAGTTTACCAACTCACCTAAATCCTGCTTGATCCATATCGTTTATAAAATCATACAGTTTAAATAATCACATACTTCATTATATATATGCATAGAAAAATTGGTTGGCAAGAAGACAATACACTCACCTGAATATCCGTTTCCAAAAGTTCCATCGACTCTCTGCTACTGATCCTCTGGAAATCGGGAACCTATTTGTGACAAGCCCTAAATTAATATTTTATGTAAAAATAACCTAACCAGTAAATACAGGCCCTAATTTTCGTAATTTCCTATTCACCGAATTCCATATTACTATTTAACGAGTATGGTTCCGTTACCGTTTACGATATCAAATTCATTCATGCGAATAGTCTCAATATTTATTATCGTCAATTCGACATTTCGGTGCTAGAGATTAGTTTTATAATCACTCACGAGACAATTTAAACACAACTAAGTGCATATATTAAAAGTGATAAGAATTTTACATCTTTCGACTTTTCCATCGGTCGCAAAATTGGATTTTTAATTTTTGTTGGGGTGGTTTGTGGAATTTCCCATTTTTTTTTTCCTTTTTCTTCTTTTCTTCCTGTTCCTTCTTCGTTTTCTAGTCTACGATAGCTTCACCGAACCTCCCTCTCTCTTCCGCCGGCCTGCACCGCCGGCGACGGCCCCTCATTTTCTCTTCCTTTCCCTTTTTCTTCTTCTATTTTTTTTCGTCTGTGTTTCTGGTTCAGCCGTCGGCACCTCCGCCGGCCTGCACCGCCGGCGACGGCCCCCCATTTTCTCTTCCTTTCCCTTTTTCTTCTTCTGTTTTTTTTTTCGTCTGTGTTTCTGGTTCAGCCGCCGGCACCTCCACCGGCCCTCACTACCGGCGGCCCACCACGCTCCCCTTCTTTTGTTTCAGCCTCTGTTTCAAATCAGCCGAGCAGCGCCGTCATGCTACTCACACCATTACCTACTTAACCCGAACAGAACACACACCCACTACCCATCAATGATGACGGCGAACGGCACTCCCCAAACCACCGCGATCGACCACTCCTCCGACCAATCTTTCTCTTTCTCTCTCTAACCCTCCGCCGGCAACAAACACATACACTCACATACGCCGGCACCATATGACGGGAAGCAACACACACGGCTCACACAACACGATCGCCGGCCGAACAACACCTCTACGCCACCGAACCGAACGGCGACACACACCAACCAACACCGAAGAACACACTACCGACGAACGGCAACAGCTCACCCTTATATGCGATCGCCGGCCACCTACACATACTCATGACTATCGCTACGAACAACCGACGCACACACATGCTGCGTGTAAGTTTCTGATTTGAATTTCTCACTGCCGGCGAGTTTCCTCTCTCTTCGATTTTCTGTTTTGCTCCCCCCTTCCTCTCGCGTGTGTGTGCATGAGTGTATATATATATATATATATAATTATATCCAAATTACATTAACCTCCCTTCAATTAAAAGTTTGAAGTTATTTAAGTCCCATTTCAAATTTTAATGTTTTAAAATTGCGAATTGACCCCTAAAATTTTAAATCAAATAATAAATAACACTATCTACCCCTGTAATTTCGAATTATTCTAAAATACGATAAAAAAAAAAAAAATCAGGATCTTACACAATATATGTCTCAATAAATCAAACATCGTTTTTTGCTACATATTAACTAAACATTGATTTTGGCATCACAGTAATGATTTGATCAACAATCTCATATCAATAATGAAAAGTAATAAGATGTTAATCCAAAACAAGACTTCAATTTTTAATTTTTACTACACAATAAAAATCTCAATAAGTGAAACATCAACAAGAGACAAGAAAAAGATGAAAATTGACTCCAACAATCAAAGTAAATCCAATAACACACATATACGACACATCAATTTGAAGAGAGTATCAAATGGAAAAAGTTGAAAAAATTCGAATAATGGAATTATAATGTACATTAAGTTATTTAAGAGACAAAATATCACCAATTTCCAGTTAAAAATTATTCAAACAGATGCTAATTCAAAAAAATAAAAAAAGATTCCAATTGGAATTTTTTTCTACAAGTAACTATTCAAATAACTCAACACATCAACAATGCAAAATGATGTGTAGTAAAAAACCGCAATTTGAAATGGACGATATGGAAATTCAAACCAAGAATTCAATAACAGATTTTTGTGACACATTAACTATTTTCAACGAGCCACATTAATTATGAAATGGAACAAGAGGTTAATTAAAAACAAGAATTCAATATTTGATTTTTTGCTACACATCAACAATTATAACAACCCAAACATCACCAACGAGATGGAATCAGAGCGAAATTCAAGAACATGAATTCAGAATGTAATTTTTATTGCATATTAAACATCTCAACAACCAAAACATTAACAATAAAAAGAGGGATAGGGAAATTCAAAAATCCAAGACGCCAATTTGTGATTTTTGCTACATATTAAAAATTTTAATAACCCAAACATCACCAACGAGATGCAACCAAAGGGAAATACAAGAACTCAATTTCATATATGTGATTTTTGCTACACATTAACAATTCCAACAACCCAAACAATACATATTTCATGAAATCAAGTATCAACAAGGTTTAGAAAGTGGAATCACATTAGCAAATTCAAGAAGAAATGCACAACGGAAATCAAAGTACACATATACACAAATGCCCAAATCAACCGTGAAAAAGAACAAACCCCCACATCAAAATTTGATCTTTGCACAATAGTGAATAAACCCTATATTCCCTTGATGACTTTTACTGCACAGCAATCGCAAAGCCCTAAACCCTAAAATGGAAAATTGATGTGGAGAGAAGAAGCATACCAGAGAAGAATGTATTTGACGGTGATAGCGAGAGCACAGGACGGCGACGGCGTGATGAGGGAACGACGACGACGATTGGATTGAATAGCAACGGCTCGGCACATGAGTGCGTCGGCGTGGAAAAGGACGGCGACGACGATTGTGGTGCACAACGACAGCAGCTACAGGGAGGATACAACGTGAGAAGGAATCCAAGACGCGAACCAACTGCTTCACTATGGCGTGTGGGAGGATTGAAATGGAAATTGTGTATGGAAGGTTTTTTGTTTCACACAAACCAACAATTGAAACCCCAAGAACTACATTCCATATGTAGACTCACTCACGCGCCTATCTCTCTATTGGAATGTCACGGCTACACAATGGGTTTTGTATTAAATTTGTATTGTTATAAGGGGATGAGTTTAATATATGGGTGGGCTTTGGGGCCCATATTAAAAAAGCTTTTAATTATTTTTTTTTGAATATTTACGATGAAAAATTAAATAAAAATTAAAATAAAAGGACAATTTCATCTTGTTTATCGAAAAATTGGATGAAAATTTACTTCCATCCATTTTAAAGAATATTTCATTACTTTAAACCAAAATAAGTTAGTTTTTCACTTTCTTCAAAGGTAAAGCGTAAATTTTTTTTTTTTTACCCTTTATTAAATGAAAATTTGACAAACTATAAAGTAGTGGAATTTGTATTGACCTATGTTTGATTTTAGGCAAAATTTGTATAAAGAGACCTGGGTATTTTTTTAGAGAGAGAGTGTGCGCCAGATCTAGGTATTGTTTTTAGAGAAAGAGAGAGAGCGAGAGAGACCAGAAATAGGGCAAGATGTGTGGGTATTGTTATTAATGTAAAGTGAAGTGATTTTGCAGAAAATCATTAGAATCAGTAATCAGTAAGTCATGTCAAGGCTTGTACACATTGTCTTTTTTATAGAATATCTAGAGTTTAACATTCTTACCAACATAGGTATAAAAATAAAATTCTTGCACAAAAAAAATGTTGGTGCAGGAGCAACTCCACTCCGTACGAAAGCCAATATGTATTGTGTTCAAAGAGAACTCACAAACATTTGTTTTAATTGTAAATGATCATATATATAGGTCAATGGAGTTGTTTCAAAATAATAATAATAATAAGTTGACAAACCAAAAACATTCATTGACAAATAAAGAAAGTTAAAGAGTTAATATATATATATATATATATATATATATATAAAACATGACGGTTTTTTAGCTAAAGAAAATATGACTAGGACAAACAAATGGTGACGAGGCCAAATAAATTTGCTGACTAGGAAGTTGAATTGGTTAAAAATGAAATTTTAGTTATATTAAATAGAAAAAGGAAGTTTTAGTTATATTAAGAAGAAATTAAATTAATATAATGTTGATATAATATGATTAACTTAATCAACCATCCTTAAATTAGGGCTTGATTGGAAAAGGAAATTTCTTCTCTCTCACTCTCACATTCCTCTCACGCTGCCTCCCTTTCTCTCGCTCACGTTGCCTCCCTCTCTCTCGCTCAAGCTGCTGATCGATCTATTTCTTCATCTCTCCAATTTTTTCTCTCTCACTCAATCTATCTATGGAAGTGCACCCCTCTCGCCAGCTCGATTTGGATAATTTCTTCTTCTCTCCAATTTCTTCTCTCTTATTTGATCTATCTATGGAAATAGGTATGCCCTTCTCTCTCACTCGATTGATTGATTTAGGGTCGCCAAATTTCAATCAAGCCCTAATTCCCCAAATTTAGATTCCTAATTCCACAATCCCCTCCCTAATTCCTAATTCCTATCCCCCGAATCTCTCTCTATATAGTCCCTCAAATGCCAATAGTCGATGTTTACACCTCCACCGTCGTCTTCCTCTGCCCTCGCACATAGTTGAGTCGCCGTTCAGCCATCGAGCAATCCATTTCCGTCGTCACACAAAAGTGAGCCGCCATCTGTTACTGTTTCATGTTCTATGTTTCTGTTTCTGTTTGTCCTGTTCCTGTTTATGTTAAAAAACGAAATGTTTGGTCACACATATTTGGTTCATGTTCTATGTTTCTGTTTATGTTCTATGTTTCTGTTTCTGTTCATGTTTTTTTTTTTTTTAATTCCTGTTCGTGTTCTATGTTTCTGTTTCTGTTTGTTCTATGTCTTGGTCACACACAGCATCACCAAGCCCCGTTTTTATTTGTCCTATTCCTGTTTATGTTCAAAAATGAAATGTTTGGTCACACATATTTGGTTCATGTTCTATGTTTCTGTTCATGTTTATGTTCCTGTTCCTGTTCCTGTTCATGTTTTTGTTCCTGTTTCTGTTTTCTGTTCTATTTTTATTATGTTTCTGTTCCTGTTACTATTTCTGTTCTCTATTTCTGTTCCAGTTCTCTATTTCTATTCCGGTTCCTGTTTCTGTTCTCGGTTCCGGTTGTGTTCATTTCTAAATTTTGTTTCAATTTCAATTTATGTTTATATTTATATTTAGGCTAACAGAAATTAGAAATGTTTTTAGTTTGTGTTTATGTTTTTTTGTTATATTTATACTTTTTTAGAAATTATGAATGTTTATATTTGTGTTGTTTTAGAAATTAGAAATGTTTTTAGTAATATTTATATTTTTTGGGATTATTTTTTTGAGAAATATACATGTTCCTATTTCCGGTTTTGTTCCTGTTCCTGTTCTATTCCACACCAATAGTCTGTTTCTGCCCTGTTCCTATTTCTGTTTTTGTTCTGTTCCTGTTTCTGTTTGCTATTCCTATTGTGTTCATTTCTAAATTCTATTTCTATTTCTATTTTAATTTTTGTTTATGTTTATATTTGGACTAACAGAAATTATAAATCTTTTAGTTTGTGTTTGTATTTTTAGACGAAAGCACTATGGATGAAAAAGAATATCTTATATATTGTCGTCGCAATAATGGAAAAATTTACAAAGTGAGGGAACAAGAGGTTGACAATAGAGATATTGTTCCTTCCAATGCAGACATTTCAAAGAAGTTCAATTGCTATATTGATGTTGAAGTTTGTGTTGGACTTTGATATGTTAAATATATTAACAAGTATGTTTACAAAGGAGTTGATCGAGCAACATTGATTTTGGAAGGAATAGATGAGATATTTTGACAACACATGTTAACAATTAAAATTCATTACTTTATATATATATATATATATATATATATATATATATATATATATATATATATATATTTGTGGTTGTGGGTACTTATAGTATATTTTGTAATGATATTTTAGTGATGAGTCTGTTGAAAACACATGTTAACAATAAAATTTCATGATTGGTTTGATGTTTATGTTTATGGGTACTTGTAGTATATTCTATAATGATATTTTTGGTATTGAGTTTGTTGATTTTTTTTTTTTGCTTAGTCGCTCAAATATTAAGGTTATTTTTTTTCGTCCGTGCCTTCAAGCACGGGTTATACGCTAGTATATATATATATATATATATATAAATAAAGAGTATATGTATATATAAAGAGGATATTTTTATTATTTAGTCCTTATTTAAAAGACCATGTATAAAAAAAGTCTTTTGAAAAGTTCACTTAGCATTGAGACTTTATAGTACACCTAATTAAGTTTTTAGCCCTTTGACAGACAAAAAAAACTCGTTAAAAGACAATTATACCCTTGAGACTCTCTTATTTACGTTAACGTTATCTCCCATTTTATTCCTCTCACTCCCCAATCCACGTTCACTCTCTTTATCATCTATCATCTCTCACTCTAACACCTCTCTTTCTTTCTCTCCCTAACATCCTCATAATCCATAATGTCCACAAGTTGTTCGACAGAAGTTCCCAGCGGTCTAACTCCTTTTCATATTTCTCCTTTATTTCCAAGAACGTGATCTTCTTCCATTCCCGTCAGGCTTTCTCCTTAGTCGCCGGATCTGGTGGAGGTGGATTGGAGGAAGAAGAGGAGGCGTAGACAGGGTCGACACAGCGCTGCTTACGATGATACACGAAGTCGCCGTTGTAGACGAACTCCCAGTCACCATCATCTACCTAATCTTCTGCATCCATGGCCTTCCCTAACCAGAAAAGATGAGGGAATTTTCAACGGTGGAGGCAGTGTTGGTGAAGAGGCGGCGAAACCAAAAGGTGGCAAAGAAGAGGAGCCGTCATCCTCGTCCACCGATTGAAGTGAACCAGGATTTCTCCGTTGACTAGAGGTCCAATTTTGTCGTTGTCTTCTTGTTCACGGTATAGATATAGGTTTTCTCGATTTTTGATTTTTTGTTGTTCTTGTTTGGGTGTTTGAATTGTTTGAGAGGTTCGATTTCAACAATTTCTATGGTGACGAGAGGTTCGATTTTTATGGCGACGGGAGGTCCGATTTCGACGGCGACAAGAGGTTCGAGATGGTCTTGTTCACGGTAGAGATCTGGATTTTTCTCTCTATATCCTTCTTATTTGGGGTCTGATTTATCTTATGGTTCAACTTCCAATTGACCTGCTTGCTCACATCTTTGCTCTGATTACTTGCTTCAAAGATTCAGTTTAGTAAGTTTTTCTTGATCAACCAAAACGAATTCTTGGTCTAATTTGGAGTTTATTACAAATTCAATGGCATTTTACTTGTGTACTTCAGGGCGAGCGGGGTGTGCAAAAAATGGAAACAAGTAGTGAAGGAATCTCTGGCGAGGAGAGGGACACTCAGCTTTGCTGGTTGAAAAATGATATTGTTATAATTACATTTTCACCCCTGTATGGGTGTCTAGATAACATGGATGCATTAACGTTAACATATGGGGTGAAATTATTCATTAACATTAATGTCAGTGTGTGTTTTTTGATTTTTCACATATGGGTGTCTAGATAACATGGATGTATTAACGTTAACATATGGGCTGAAAATCTTCAGTAACATTAATGTCAGTGTGTGTTTTTTGATTTCTCATATATGAGTTTCTAGACAACATGAATGAGTTAACGTTAACACATGAGACCCTAGAAAAATGTGTATTAACGTTAATGCAAATGAAGAAAAATGTGTATTTATGTTACCGTTAGTATTTTATGTGATTTTTTCACATATGTTTTTCTAGACAACATGAATGTGTTAACATTAACACAGAAAGAGCCTTCCAAAAAATGTGCATTAACGATAACGTCAATGTTTGTTTTTGATTTTATCATGTATGGTTTTCCAAACGATATGAATGTGTTAACGTTAAAACATGAGGCCCCCAAAAAATGTGTATTAACGTTAACGCAAACCTAACTCAAGCACACATTCAATTCAAAAGGACAAATACCACATATGGTAGTTAATGTTAACGTTAATGCATACAAAACAAAAGTATGTGATATGACGTTAACGTAAATATTTAAGCAAAATACGTTAACACACAGATTCCCCAAAAAACAAAATACATTAACATTAAAACTCACAACTGGATGATAAAAATGCATTAACGTTTAATGCACACAAACAGATGAGAAAAAAATGTGGCAACGTGAAACATACAAATAAAATATAAAAAAATGCGTTAACGTTAACGTGAATTTCATATCCTAGTTTTGTAATATAGACAAGATTTGACCCAAAACAAATACAGGAATGGTGTATTGCTGAAAAAGAGTAAACGTTAACATGCACACAAAATGAGTTAATATTAACGTAACACACACAATCAGATGAGGAAGATGTGTTAACGTGAAGAAAAAATAAAAAAAATAAAAACATAAATGCAAATAACGTTAACGTGAATTCAAAATATAATTTTGTAATATAACCTATTACTTGAAGTGTTTTACGTTAACGTTAACACTCTTGCTGTCCAATTTTGTCTTGTTGCATAGGATAAAATGACAGATTTGTAAATACTTGTGAGCAGAGTGGTTAAAATGTAGAGATTTTTTCCTAAAAGAATCTTGAGGTCTGAAAACTTAATTGTGGTTGTCAGGGGGTCTGAATCCTCAATAGGCTATCAAGAGAGGACTAAATAATAAAATCCACTATAAAGAGTTAATAATATAAGAATAAGGCCTTATATGTATATGTATATATTACATAGAAGGTTTTACATCGGCAACAATATTCAGTTTCAATCTATAGCAAGAATGATGAAGGTGGATTAAGGGTATTGAACAAAACAATCAAGGAACTAGTGGTCATAAGGAACCCAAATGAGTTGGAACTTAAAACGGCACAATCTAAAAAGGGCAGTCCGGTGATACAAACCTCCCGCTGTGATCGGGGTCCGGAGAAGGATTGGACCACTTAGTTCTATTGTACGCAACTTTACCTTACTTTTTTTTGCAAGAGATTAGTTCCACGACTCGAACCCGTGACCTCCAGATTGCGTGGTGACAACTTCTACTGTTGCACCAAGACTCCCCTTCTAAAACGACACAATCAAATCCCATTAAAATTGAAGAAGAAAGAGGAAAAGACATTAACAATTACAACCAATTAAAATCAATTTTTTTTTTCAAATTAACAATTAGACCTATAAAAATCTAATCTAATACTAATACTTAAAAGTAGAAGAAGAGAGAAAGGTTTAATGAGATTAAAGAATGACTCTTTGAAGATTTTTCGTAGGTTCGATTTTTTATTTTTTATTTTATTTTATTTTTTTATTATTTTTTTTTTTTTTTACTTTTACACATGAAATAAAGAGGGTTCTCACTCAATTTGTTATCTTTTTTAGTTTAGTTATACATATTTTTTAATTTTTGCACAAATATATGACTATTTTTTATGATGCACATTTTAAATTATTTGAAAAAATAACTATGATTCAAAAACTATTTCTACCAAATAAAATAAAATAAAATAGATATGATATGAATTAATTAAATTATAATTTGTTGACTTGTAAAAAAATGATAAAACTAATCTTAATTTATCATTATTTGTTTATCATTTTGTATCATATTAATAAAAGTTAAATTATAAAAATATTATTTTACTTCTATAGTTATTTATGTTTTTTTATATATCAAATAAAGAGTGACCCTACTCACTTTTTTTTTTTATCTTTTCGTTTTAGTTATCTATTTTTTAATTAATACATAAATATATGATTAATTTCTCTAATTTACATTTTAAATTATTTTAAAAAATAATTATGAATAAAAAAATATGTTTAACCAAAAAGAAAATAGATACGATATAAATTAATAAATTAATGAAGTTAAAATTCGTTGACTTGCGAAAATTGATAAAATTAATCATAATCATAATTATGATTATTTGTTTGTTATTTTATAGTATATTAATAAAAGTAAATTTATACAAATATTATTTTACACTTATGATTGTTTATCTTTTTTATACATCAACTAAAGAGTAGCCCCACACAATTTTTTGTTATCTTTTTTTGTTTTTCTTATATTTTTTTTTTCTAATTAACACATAAATATATGATTAATTTCTATGATACACATTTTAAATTAATTAAAAAAATAATTGTGAATAAAAAAAAATATTTTCTACCCAAAAACAAAACAAATATGACATAAATTAATTAGATTAGATTTTATTGACTTGTAGAAATTGATAAAATTACTCCTAATTAATGGTTATTAGTTTGTCATTTGTTAACATATTAATAAAAGTTAATTTATTGAAATATTATTTTACTTTTATAATTATTTATATAATTTCTAATAGTGTATTAATTTTTGACATTTATAAGACATCACTATTGACACAGATTTATGCATATGTTTTTGGATATATTATCAAAGTAACCAAATAATACTTTGATGAGGGTATTTTTGGGCACATCTGAGTCAGCACCTGAGATCTAGACACGTGTCCATCCTCATAGTGACAGGGATGCATTTCGGAATCCACAACGCTACGCCGACCATGGCTTTTCCTTGGAATCTCATTTGCACCTAGGGAGGAGCAAGGAGCCTTGAGGGATGTGCTGTTTTGCATTCTGCGCCGTGCCCTAGATGGAAAATTTTAGGGATTCAACTGTTTACCTCGACCGATTTCTCATTCCAGCTCGTTCCTTTTCCAAAATTCCACGGATCTCTGATCTCCTCCACCAAGTCGCCATCACAATCCTGGAAAAGGCCTGTGGGCTTCGCCAAATGGCCCCAAAAGTCCAAGCCCAGCGATTTTCTCTTAAATGCCCTGGATTATCGGCTAAACACAGAGTTTCGACTAATTAACCGTGTTTAGGCCCAACTAATCATCTTCAACGCTTATATATATCGGGAGTTATGCAAGCCCAAGGTACGATTTATTATGCACGAGTACTTTGAGTTCAGTTGTTCACTTGTTGCATTTTTGTACATTTTCTCTTTGAGCACTGATTACCATGCCAGAGGGGCTTTATCGAGGATAAATCCCGATCTGAGCCTTCTGTAGGTACCACTCCCTGAAGAGTAAGATTCTGAGCATAGCAGGCCAGTTCTCCTAAAACCCAGTACAACTCCCGTGAAGAATTTTCAAACGACGACTCCACCTCAACAAGAGGACCCACCTATCATCCGAATGGACCATACTCGAGGTGCGTACTATTTTTAGATCTTTCCTAAGCTTAGGATTAAAAAAACTACCAAACCAAACCCAATATTTTTCCACGAACTGAGCAGTTGTTTTAGAATATATGGACAAATCTTCCCTTCTGACATTAGTTACATTCCATATTTGCATAAGTTCGCAGCCCTAAAAACTTATGCAAATATATATTTCGAATTTTTTGGATAGTTACTATAATCAATCAATTTAAAATATTTATTATAAAATCATCAGTTGGCCTAGTAAGCTACCCAAGAGGGGGGTGAATTGAGTAGTTATAAAAATTTAATTAATTAAATCTTTCAATACTTAATTAATCAAATAATCAATTTATCCTAAATAAATTATTATATTTGTTACACAATGGATAAATATTCAAATCTAGGTGCATACCCCAACAAAATATAAAGAAAGTAAATAATGCAGCACACCAAGATATATCCTAGTTCAGCAAGTTAGCATTGCCTAATCTAGTCCCCCGAACTCCACGAAGATTCTCAACCTCTAAACCTCTCATTCGTTTAATGGTGGGAACCAAACCCTTACAATGCTTCTTTTCCTAGGCTCAGAATTAACATTTACAATTTTCCTTTTCCAGGTTAAGGAAGAACTTTATCGTTTTTACCAGGCTAAAAACTAACCTAATTCTATTATAGGAAGAATCACCACCTAATCATTTCACAGGTTAAAGATCAAACATAATCCTTTACAGGCTAAAGATTAAACCTCACAACTCTCCAAGTATCTTTTTCACCGGTAAAGATGGAACCGTCAATATTCACTCAATTCAATTTAGGAAGAATCAAAACCTACTTCTTTCCGAGGAAAACGAATAACCTAATCTTTTTATACCTTAGGCAAAGATCAAAACTCAACCTTTTTCCTGGAAAAGATTGAAACCCTTGCTACCTTAACTAGACACCGACCTAATCGTGTCTAATATGCTAAAACTCACAAATACAAAAAATTATGAGTTTCTTCCCACTGGAAGCTTTTACCACCTTAAAATAATTTTACTCAATTAATATCCCGAAATTTACTAAGTGATAGAATTAAAGTGAGGCAAATTAATATCTGATTATAAATAAGTGTGGGTAGCACAAAATTAAACACGTAATCAGATAATATCACAAAATCGTTTTAAAAAGAATTTTTATACTCTTAAGTTTGAAAACGATTTTTCAACGATCTTATATCCATGTAATAAAAAATAATATGAAATCAAATTTAAGAATAATAACTTAGAAAGATCTCACTAGGAAAACATCGAAGTATAGAAACAGGATTGCGAAATAGGATTGCAAAATAGCACAGATTGGTGATGCCAATTCAACATCGCTTTATCTCAAGAACGTTTTCACACATATAATCTCTCGAATAAATCTCAGCAAAATGATATCTTTCAGAAGACTTAAGAACTTGATAGTTCCTGATGTATTGAGTTCTAAACTCACAGGTCTATTTAAACAGATTTGAAATAAGCCCTCCAATGGTTAGTTTTCAAATGATAGGCCTCTAAAAGACACCAATAGACCCCACATATTATATCTATTCAATCCTGATATATTTCACTTAAAAATATCTTTTAAAACTCTTAATTAAGTTCACAAATCATTTCTAGAATATTAATCACAAAGATAGGAAGTATTTAGTTGCTAAAATTGAGAGAATATTTAATTATATGTACCAAATCAATAGGGATATCAAAATAGATATACCATATCTTTAGTAGTTTCAAATCCCCCGAACTACTCCTATGAAATTGTCAAAAATGGCTAGTAACGGCTAGTTTTTGACCAAAATCTTAAAATCCTCGAAATCTCAACCAACACTGTTGGTTGACCGAAACCTACACAGTCAGTTGACCGATTGATTCATGATGTTTTCCAAGCCAATCCAGAATATAGTCGGTTGACCGATTGACCCACAATCGGTTTACCGATCGTTTCAGAGAGTTTCCACTTTCCAGCCCCAGACCAATCGGTTGACTGAACCTCTCTTGGTCGGTTGACCGATCAATGCAGGTTCCCTCCAATTTTCTCTGAAAACTCACTGTTTCAATCATTTGACGTATCGTCCTTGGATCAGTTGACTGATTGATGCTGGATGGTCAAATTCAACCTAATTTCAGCTCCAAAATTCATCTATTAATTCCGTTAACCGATTGTTTTTCTTGGTTAACACAATTAATACTAAAATTAAACTTTAAACATCATTCTTACTTAGGTCAATTTTCATTCTTCAATTTCGCATAGGAGCATATATTTGAACACTAATTAGGATCCTAAATTTTATCAAATCAAACAGACAAAAATATATTTCATTAATTGGTGTCGCATGTGATCCTAATTCAAGATGCATTAAGAGTATAACAGTTATTAAGTTGTTTTCACCTAATATCTTTCGAATCTTCAATACTCTTCATTTCTTCAATGTTCATCATTGTACCCTTGATAATTTCTTCATGATTCAATCAATAATTAGAACTGTTTTACTAAAACACTTAACAATAAAATTTCATGATTGGTTTGATGTTTATGTTTATGGGTACTTGTAGTATATTCTATAATGATATTTTTGGTATTGAGTTTGTTGATTTTTTTTTTTTTTGCTTAGTCGCTCAAATATTAAGGTTATTTTTTTTCGTCCGTGCCTTCAAGCACGGGTTATACGCTAGTATATATATATATATATATATAAATAAAGAGTATATGTATATATAAGAGGATATTTTTATTATTTAGTCCTTATTTAAAAGACCATGTATAAAAAAAGTCTTTTGAAAAGTTCACTTAGCATTGAGACTTTATAGTACACCTAATTAAGTTTTTAGCCCTTTGACAGACAAAAAAAACTCGTTAAAAGACAATTATACCCTTGAGACTCTCTTATTTACGTTAACGTTATCTCCCATTTTATTCCTCTCACTCCCCAATCCACGTTCACTCTCTTTATCATCTATCATCTCTCACTCTAACACCTCTCTTTCTTTCTCTCCCTAACATCCTCATAATCCATAATGTCCACAAGTTGTTCGACAGAAGTTCCCAGCGGTCTAACTCCTTTTCATATTTCTCCTTTATTTCCAAGAACGTGATCTTCTTCCATTCCCGTCAGGCTTTCTCCTTAGTCGCCGGATCTGGTGGAGGTGGATTGGAGGAAGAAGAGGAGGCGTAGACAGGGTCGACACAGCGCTGCTTACGATGATACACGAAGTCGCCGTTGTAGACGAACTCCCAGTCACCATCATCTACCTAATCTTCTGCATCCATGGCCTTCCCTAACCAGAAAAGATGAGGGAATTTTCAACGGTGGAGGCAGTGTTGGTGAAGAGGCGGCGAAACCAAAAGGTGGCAAAGAAGAGGAGCCGTCATCCTCGTCCACCGATTGAAGTGAACCAGGATTTCTCCGTTGACTAGAGGTCCAATTTTGTCGTTGTCTTCTTGTTCACGGTATAGATATAGGTTTTCTCGATTTTTGATTTTTTGTTGTTCTTGTTTGGGTGTTTGAATTGTTTGAGAGGTTCGATTTCAACAATTTCTATGGTGACGAGAGGTTCGATTTTTATGGCGACGGGAGGTCCGATTTCGACGGCGACAAGAGGTTCGAGATGGTCTTGTTCACGGTAGAGATCTGGATTTTTCTCTCTATATCCTTCTTATTTGGGGTCTGATTTATCTTATGGTTCAACTTCCAATTGACCTGCTTGCTCACATCTTTGCTCTGATTACTTGCTTCAAAGATTCAGTTTAGTAAGTTTTTCTTGATCAACCAAAACGAATTCTTGGTCTAATTTGGAGTTTATTACAAATTCAATGGCATTTTACTTGTGTACTTCAGGGCGAGCGGGGTGTGCAAAAAATGGAAACAAGTAGTGAAGGAATCTCTGGCGAGGAGAGGGACACTCAGCTTTGCTGGTTGAAAAATGATATTGTTATAATTACATTTTCACCCCTGTATGGGTGTCTAGATAACATGGATGCATTAACGTTAACATATGGGGTGAAATTATTCATTAACATTAATGTCAGTGTGTGTTTTTTGATTTTTCACATATGGGTGTCTAGATAACATGGATGTATTAACGTTAACATATGGGCTGAAAATCTTCAGTAACATTAATGTCAGTGTGTGTTTTTTGATTTCTCATATATGAGTTTCTAGACAACATGAATGAGTTAACGTTAACACATGAGACCCTAGAAAAATGTGTATTAACGTTAATGCAAATGAAGAAAAATGTGTATTTATGTTACCGTTAGTATTTTATGTGATTTTTTCACATATGTTTTTCTAGACAACATGAATGTGTTAACATTAACACAGAAAGAGCCTTCCAAAAAATGTGCATTAACGATAACGTCAATGTTTGTTTTTGATTTTATCATGTATGGTTTTCCAAACGATATGAATGTGTTAACGTTAAAACATGAGGCCCCCAAAAAATGTGTATTAACGTTAACGCAAACCTAACTCAAGCACACATTCAATTCAAAAGGACAAATACCACATATGGTAGTTAATGTTAACGTTAATGCATACAAAACAAAAGTATGTGATATGACGTTAACGTAAATATTTAAGCAAAATACGTTAACACACAGATTCCCCAAAAAACAAAATACATTAACATTAAAACTCACAACTGGATGATAAAAATGCATTAACGTTTAATGCACACAAACAGATGAGAAAAAAATGTGGCAACGTGAAACATACAAATAAAATATAAAAAAATGCGTTAACGTTAACGTGAATTTCATATCCTAGTTTTGTAATATAGACAAGATTTGACCCAAAACAAATACAGGAATGGTGTATTGCTGAAAAAGAGTAAACGTTAACATGCACACAAAATGAGTTAATATTAACGTAACACACACAATCAGATGAGGAAGATGTGTTAACGTGAAGAAAAAATAAAAAAAATAAAAACATAAATGCAAATAACGTTAACGTGAATTCAAAATATAATTTTGTAATATAACCTATTACTTGAAGTGTTTTACGTTAACGTTAACACTCTTGCTGTCCAATTTTGTCTTGTTGCATAGGATAAAATGACAGATTTGTAAATACTTGTGAGCAGAGTGGTTAAAATGTAGAGATTTTTTCCTAAAAGAATCTTGAGGTCTGAAAACTTAATTGTGGTTGTCAGGGGGTCTGAATCATCAATAGGCTATCAAGAGAGGACTAAATAATAAAATCCACTATAAAGAGTTAATAATATAAGAATAAGGCCTTATATGTATATGTATATATTACATAGAAGGTTTTACATCGGCAACAATATTCAGTTTCAATCTATAGCAAGAATGATGAAGGTGGATTAAGGGTATTGAACAAAACAATCAAGGAACTAGTGGTCATAAGGAACCCAAATGAGTTGGAACTTAAAACGGCACAATCTAAAAAGGGCAGTCCGGTGATACAAACCTCCCGCTGTGATCGGGGTCCGGAGAAGGATTGGACCACTTAGTTCTATTGTACGCAACTTTACCTTACTTTTTTTTGCAAGAGATTAGTTCCACGACTCGAACCCGTGACCTCCAGATTGCGTGGTGACAACTTCTACTGTTGCACCAAGACTCCCCTTCTAAAACGACACAATCAAATCCCATTAAAATTGAAGAAGAAAGAGGAAAAGACATTAACAATTACAACCAATTAAAATCAATTTTTTTTTTCAAATTAACAATTAGACCTATAAAAATCTAATCTAATACTAATACTTAAAAGTAGAAGAAGAGAGAAAGGTTTAATGAGATTAAAGAATGACTCTTTGAAGATTTTTCGTAGGTTCGATTTTTTATTTTTTATTTTATTTTATTTTTTTATTATTTTTTTTTTTTTTTTACTTTTACACATGAAATAAAGAGGGTTCTCACTCAATTTGTTATCTTTTTTAGTTTAGTTATACATATTTTTTAATTTTTGCACAAATATATGACTATTTCGAATCTTCAATACTCTTCATTTCTTCAATGTTCATCATTGTACCCTTGATAATTTCTTCATGATTCAATCAATAATTAGAACTGTTTTACTAAAACACTTAACAATAAAATTTCATGATTGGTTTGATGTTTATGTTTATGGGTACTTGTAGTATATTCTATAATGATATTTTTGGTATTGAGTTTGTTGATTTTTTTTTTTTTTGCTTAGTCGCTCAAATATTAAGGTTATTTTTTTTCGTCCGTGCCTTCAAGCACGGGTTATACGCTAGTATATATATATATATATATATAAATAAAGAGTATATGTATATATAAAGAGGATATTTTTATTATTTAGTCCTTATTTAAAAGACCATGTATAAAAAAAGTCTTTTGAAAAGTTCACTTAGCATTGAGACTTTATAGTACACCTAATTAAGTTTTTAGCCCTTTGACAGACAAAAAAAACTCGTTAAAAGACAATTATACCCTTGAGACTCTCTTATTTACGTTAACGTTATCTCCCATTTTATTCCTCTCACTCCCCAATCCACGTTCACTCTCTTTATCATCTATCATCTCTCACTCTAACACCTCTCTTTCTTTCTCTCCCTAACATCCTCATAATCCATAATGTCCACAAGTTGTTCGACAGAAGTTCCCAGCGGTCTAACTCCTTTTCATATTTCTCCTTTATTTCCAAGAACGTGATCTTCTTCCATTCCCGTCAGGCTTTCTCCTTAGTCGCCGGATCTGGTGGAGGTGGATTGGAGGAAGAAGAGGAGGCGTAGACAGGGTCGACACAGCGCTGCTTACGATGATACACGAAGTCGCCGTTGTAGACGAACTCCCAGTCACCATCATCTACCTAATCTTCTGCATCCATGGCCTTCCCTAACCAGAAAAGATGAGGGAATTTTCAACGGTGGAGGCAGTGTTGGTGAAGAGGCGGCGAAACCAAAAGGTGGCAAAGAAGAGGAGCCGTCATCCTCGTCCACCGATTGAAGTGAACCAGGATTTCTCCGTTGACTAGAGGTCCAATTTTGTCGTTGTCTTCTTGTTCACGGTATAGATATAGGTTTTCTCGATTTTTGATTTTTTGTTGTTCTTGTTTGGGTGTTTGAATTGTTTGAGAGGTTCGATTTCAACAATTTCTATGGTGACGAGAGGTTCGATTTTTATGGCGACGGGAGGTCCGATTTCGACGGCGACAAGAGGTTCGAGATGGTCTTGTTCACGGTAGAGATCTGGATTTTTCTCTCTATATCCTTCTTATTTGGGGTCTGATTTATCTTATGGTTCAACTTCCAATTGACCTGCTTGCTCACATCTTTGCTCTGATTACTTGCTTCAAAGATTCAGTTTAGTAAGTTTTTCTTGATCAACCAAAACGAATTCTTGGTCTAATTTGGAGTTTATTACAAATTCAATGGCATTTTACTTGTGTACTTCAGGGCGAGCGGGGTGTGCAAAAAATGGAAACAAGTAGTGAAGGAATCTCTGGCGAGGAGAGGGACACTCAGCTTTGCTGGTTGAAAAATGATATTGTTATAATTACATTTTCACCCCTGTATGGGTGTCTAGATAACATGGATGCATTAACGTTAACATATGGGGTGAAATTATTCATTAACATTAATGTCAGTGTGTGTTTTTTGATTTTTCACATATGGGTGTCTAGATAACATGGATGTATTAACGTTAACATATGGGCTGAAAATCTTCAGTAACATTAATGTCAGTGTGTGTTTTTTGATTTCTCATATATGAGTTTCTAGACAACATGAATGAGTTAACGTTAACACATGAGACCCTAGAAAAATGTGTATTAACGTTAATGCAAATGAAGAAAAATGTGTATTTATGTTACCGTTAGTATTTTATGTGATTTTTTCACATATGTTTTTCTAGACAACATGAATGTGTTAACATTAACACAGAAAGAGCCTTCCAAAAAATGTGCATTAACGATAACGTCAATGTTTGTTTTTGATTTTATCATGTATGGTTTTCCAAACGATATGAATGTGTTAACGTTAAAACATGAGGCCCCCAAAAAATGTGTATTAACGTTAACGCAAACCTAACTCAAGCACACATTCAATTCAAAAGGACAAATACCACATATGGTAGTTAATGTTAACGTTAATGCATACAAAACAAAAGTATGTGATATGACGTTAACGTAAATATTTAAGCAAAATACGTTAACACACAGATTCCCCAAAAAACAAAATACATTAACATTAAAACTCACAACTGGATGATAAAAATGCATTAACGTTTAATGCACACAAACAGATGAGAAAAAAATGTGGCAACGTGAAACATACAAATAAAATATAAAAAAATGCGTTAACGTTAACGTGAATTTCATATCCTAGTTTTGTAATATAGACAAGATTTGACCCAAAACAAATACAGGAATGGTGTATTGCTGAAAAAGAGTAAACGTTAACATGCACACAAAATGAGTTAATATTAACGTAACACACACAATCAGATGAGGAAGATGTGTTAACGTGAAGAAAAAATAAAAAAAATAAAAACATAAATGCAAATAACGTTAACGTGAATTCAAAATATAATTTTGTAATATAACCTATTACTTGAAGTGTTTTACGTTAACGTTAACACTCTTGCTGTCCAATTTTGTCTTGTTGCATAGGATAAAATGACAGATTTGTAAATACTTGTGAGCAGAGTGGTTAAAATGTAGAGATTTTTTCCTAAAAGAATCTTGAGGTCTGAAAACTTAATTGTGGTTGTCAGGGGGTCTGAATCCTCAATAGGCTATCAAGAGAGGACTAAATAATAAAATCCACTATAAAGAGTTAATAATATAAGAATAAGGCCTTATATGTATATGTATATATTACATAGAAGGTTTTACATCGGCAACAATATTCAGTTTCAATCTATAGCAAGAATGATGAAGGTGGATTAAGGGTATTGAACAAAACAATCAAGGAACTAGTGGTCATAAGGAACCCAAATGAGTTGGAACTTAAAACGGCACAATCTAAAAAGGGCAGTCCGGTGATACAAACCTCCCGCTGTGATCGGGGTCCGGAGAAGGATTGGACCACTTAGTTCTATTGTACGCAACTTTACCTTACTTTTTTTTGCAAGAGATTAGTTCCACGACTCGAACCCGTGACCTCCAGATTGCGTGGTGACAACTTCTACTGTTGCACCAAGACTCCCCTTCTAAAACGACACAATCAAATCCCATTAAAATTGAAGAAGAAAGAGGAAAAGACATTAACAATTACAACCAATTAAAATCAATTTTTTTTTTCAAATTAACAATTAGACCTATAAAAATCTAATCTAATACTAATACTTAAAAGTAGAAGAAGAGAGAAAGGTTTAATGAGATTAAAGAATGACTCTTTGAAGATTTTTCGTAGGTTCGATTTTTTATTTTTTATTTTATTTTATTTTTTTATTATTTTTTTTTTTTTTTACTTTTACACATGAAATAAAGAGGGTTCTCACTCAATTTGTTATCTTTTTTAGTTTAGTTATACATATTTTTTAATTTTTGCACAAATATATGACTATTTTTTATGATGCACATTTTAAATTATTTGAAAAAATAACTATGATTCAAAAACTATTTCTACCAAATAAAATAAAATAAAATAGATATGATATGAATTAATTAAATTATAATTTGTTGACTTGTAAAAAAATGATAAAACTAATCTTAATTTATCATTATTTGTTTATCATTTTGTATCATATTAATAAAAGTTAAATTATAAAAATATTATTTTACTTCTATAGTTATTTATGTTTTTTTATATATCAAATAAAGAGTGACCCTACTCACTTTTTTTTTTTATCTTTTCGTTTTAGTTATCTATTTTTTAATTAATACATAAATATATGATTAATTTCTCTAATTTACATTTTAAATTATTTTAAAAAATAATTATGAATAAAAAAATATGTTTAACCAAAAAGAAAATAGATACGATATAAATTAATAAATTAATGAAGTTAAAATTCGTTGACTTGCGAAAATTGATAAAATTAATCATAATCATAATTATGATTATTTGTTTGTTATTTTATAGTATATTAATAAAAGTAAATTTATACAAATATTATTTTACACTTATGATTGTTTATCTTTTTTATACATCAACTAAAGAGTAGCCCCACACAATTTTTTGTTATCTTTTTTTGTTTTTCTTATATTTTTTTTTTCTAATTAACACATAAATATATGATTAATTTCTATGATACACATTTTAAATTAATTAAAAAAATAATTGTGAATAAAAAAAAATATTTTCTACCCAAAAACAAAACAAATATGACATAAATTAATTAGATTAGATTTTATTGACTTGTAGAAATTGATAAAATTACTCCTAATTAATGGTTATTAGTTTGTCATTTGTTAACATATTAATAAAAGTTAATTTATTGAAATATTATTTTACTTTTATAATTATTTATATAATTTCTAATAGTGTATTAATTTTTGACATTTATAAGACATCACTATTGACACAGATTTATGCATATGTTTTTGGATATATTATCAAAGTAACCAAATAATACTTTGATGAGGGTATTTTTGGGCACATCTGAGTCAGCACCTGAGATCTAGACACGTGTCCATCCTCATAGTGACAGGGATGCATTTCGGAATCCACAACGCTACGCCGACCATGGCTTTTCCTTGGAATCTCATTTGCACCTAGGGAGGAGCAAGGAGCCTTGAGGGATGTGCTGTTTTGCATTCTGCGCCGTGCCCTAGATGGAAAATTTTAGGGATTCAACTGTTTACCTCGACCGATTTCTCATTCCAGCTCGTTCCTTTTCCAAAATTCCACGGATCTCTGATCTCCTCCACCAAGTCGCCATCACAATCCTGGAAAAGGCCTGTGGGCTTCGCCAAATGGCCCCAAAAGTCCAAGCCCAGCGATTTTCTCTTAAATGCCCTGGATTATCGGCTAAACACAGAGTTTCGACTAATTAACCGTGTTTAGGCCCAACTAATCATCTTCAACGCTTATATATATCGGGAGTTATGCAAGCCCAAGGTACGATTTATTATGCACGAGTACTTTGAGTTCAGTTGTTCACTTGTTGCATTTTTGTACATTTTCTCTTTGAGCACTGATTACCATGCCAGAGGGGCTTTATCGAGGATAAATCCCGATCTGAGCCTTCTGTAGGTACCACTCCCTGAAGAGTAAGATTCTGAGCATAGCAGGCCAGTTCTCCTAAAACCCAGTACAACTCCCGTGAAGAATTTTCAAACGACGACTCCACCTCAACAAGAGGACCCACCTATCATCCGAATGGACCATACTCGAGGTGCGTACTATTTTTAGATCTTTCCTAAGCTTAGGATTAAAAAAACTACCAAACCAAACCCAATATTTTTCCACGAACTGAGCAGTTGTTTTAGAATATATGGACAAATCTTCCCTTCTGACATTAGTTACATTCCATATTTGCATAAGTTCGCAGCCCTAAAAACTTATGCAAATATATATTTCGAATTTTTTGGATAGTTACTATAATCAATCAATTTAAAATATTTATTATAAAATCATCAGTTGGCCTAGTAAGCTACCCAAGAGGGGGGTGAATTGAGTAGTTATAAAAATTTAATTAATTAAATCTTTCAATACTTAATTAATCAAATAATCAATTTATCCTAAATAAATTATTATATTTGTTACACAATGGATAAATATTCAAATCTAGGTGCATACCCCAACAAAATATAAAGAAAGTAAATAATGCAGCACACCAAGATATATCCTAGTTCAGCAAGTTAGCATTGCCTAATCTAGTCCCCCGAACTCCACGAAGATTCTCAACCTCTAAACCTCTCATTCGTTTAATGGTGGGAACCAAACCCTTACAATGCTTCTTTTCCTAGGCTCAGAATTAACATTTACAATTTTCCTTTTCCAGGTTAAGGAAGAACTTTATCGTTTTTACCAGGCTAAAAACTAACCTAATTCTATTATAGGAAGAATCACCACCTAATCATTTCACAGGTTAAAGATCAAACATAATCCTTTACAGGCTAAAGATTAAACCTCACAACTCTCCAAGTATCTTTTTCACCGGTAAAGATGGAACCGTCAATATTCACTCAATTCAATTTAGGAAGAATCAAAACCTACTTCTTTCCGAGGAAAACGAATAACCTAATCTTTTTATACCTTAGGCAAAGATCAAAACTCAACCTTTTTCCTGGAAAAGATTGAAACCCTTGCTACCTTAACTAGACACCGACCTAATCGTGTCTAATATGCTAAAACTCACAAATACAAAAAATTATGAGTTTCTTCCCACTGGAAGCTTTTACCACCTTAAAATAATTTTACTCAATTAATATCCCGAAATTTACTAAGTGATAGAATTAAAGTGAGGCAAATTAATATCTGATTATAAATAAGTGTGGGTAGCACAAAATTAAACACGTAATCAGATAATATCACAAAATCGTTTTAAAAAGAATTTTTATACTCTTAAGTTTGAAAACGATTTTTCAACGATCTTATATCCATGTAATAAAAAATAATATGAAATCAAATTTAAGAATAATAACTTAGAAAGATCTCACTAGGAAAACATCGAAGTATAGAAACAGGATTGCGAAATAGGATTGCAAAATAGCACAGATTGGTGATGCCAATTCAACATCGCTTTATCTCAAGAACGTTTTCACACATATAATCTCTCGAATAAATCTCAGCAAAATGATATCTTTCAGAAGACTTAAGAACTTGATAGTTCCTGATGTATTGAGTTCTAAACTCACAGGTCTATTTAAACAGATTTGAAATAAGCCCTCCAATGGTTAGTTTTCAAATGATAGGCCTCTAAAAGACACCAATAGACCCCACATATTATATCTATTCAATCCTGATATATTTCACTTAAAAATATCTTTTAAAACTCTTAATTAAGTTCACAAATCATTTCTAGAATATTAATCACAAAGATAGGAAGTATTTAGTTGCTAAAATTGAGAGAATATTTAATTATATGTACCAAATCAATAGGGATATCAAAATAGATATACCATATCTTTAGTAGTTTCAAATCCCCCGAACTACTCCTATGAAATTGTCAAAAATGGCTAGTAACGGCTAGTTTTTGACCAAAATCTTAAAATCCTCGAAATCTCAACCAACACTGTTGGTTGACCGAAACCTACACAGTCAGTTGACCGATTGATTCATGATGTTTTCCAAGCCAATCCAGAATATAGTCGGTTGACCGATTGACCCACAATCGGTTTACCGATCGTTTCAGAGAGTTTCCACTTTCCAGCCCCAGACCAATCGGTTGACTGAACCTCTCTTGGTCGGTTGACCGATCAATGCAGGTTCCCTCCAATTTTCTCTGAAAACTCACTGTTTCAATCATTTGACGTATCGTCCTTGGATCAGTTGACTGATTGATGCTGGATGGTCAAATTCAACCTAATTTCAGCTCCAAAATTCATCTATTAATTCCGTTAACCGATTGTTTTTCTTGGTTAACACAATTAATACTAAAATTAAACTTTAAACATCATTCTTACTTAGGTCAATTTTCATTCTTCAATTTCGCATAGGAGCATATATTTGAACACTAATTAGGATCCTAAATTTTATCAAATCAAACAGACAAAAATATATTTCATTAATTGGTGTCGCATGTGATCCTAATTCAAGATGCATTAAGAGTATAACAGTTATTAAGTTGTTTTCACCTAATATCTTTCGAATCTTCAATACTCTTCATTTCTTCAATGTTCATCATTGTACCCTTGATAATTTCTTCATGATTCAATCAATAATTAGAACTGTTTTACTAAAACACTTAACAAATTCATTAGTTCCATAAAAAAACATCAACTCTTAATTGTCAATCAAAACATTGGGATCAACATCACCCAATTAATTATTTTTGTAATTTTTCTTGTCATTAACAAATTATACTGAAATAATAGCATATTTTTATTCTTTAAAATGAAATTTTGATTGTGTATTTGAATCAAAGAAAAAACACCACGGTCATGTTGAATTCAACATGGTAGTTAGTGGTTGAATCCAATTGTGTTTAATTCAACAAATTAAATCATATTTATAGAATGTTTGCATTTGTTTGAAATGTGACTGAATTCTTGATGCTATTATGTTGCATATCACAACTCCAAAACACAATGAACATGTAAGACGAAATAAAACATTATTATGTTGAATATAACATCATATTTCCCATTTGTCCTTGGTTATTGTATTCAATGAAATACGACGATTTTATGCGTGTTGAATTCAACAAAGGCGTTGAATCCTAGTAATCAAACATTCCTAATCAACTGATCGTGTTTAATTCCATACAGTTTATTGAATTCAACACAATCATGAATGACTAATTTCAAATTTCATAAATAACTCAACGTGTTGAATTCAACACGAATTATATTTCTTTCATACGAAAAATATAATTGAGATGTCATTTTGTAACTTTAAAACAAACAATATCATACTTGTGTAATTTAATCATATAAAAAATAAACTAAAATTGATTTATTGCGTGATTACTTATAAGAGATTTTAGTATAATTAAATATGCAGAGGGGCAATCTGTGAAATTTATTGGAGAGTATTTGATTACACCAGTCTTTAGTCATGACCAATTACATGTTGCTTTATTAAGATACACATAATTTGATCGATTGAGTGTCCTTCCTCATAATGAATCTGTCTCTACAATGAACATTATCTACCTAGAAGTTTGATTGTGAAGATCTTAATTGAATTGTCGGTATGATAATTCTATTAGTAATTTCTTTCGTTGCTATTTTGTTTATAAAAAAATTATCATTAATAATTTATTAACTTCATTGATTGTTGTTGGAATTGGGTGAAAAAGTTCTACACTGGTGGGGATATTTGAATCATTGGTCTTTGTTTCAATAATTTTGTTCCTGGAATTTATTGTCTTTGAAAGCACGTGTTAACAATTAAATTTGATTATTGGTTTTGATGTTTGTAGTTGAGGGCACTGGACTTATATTCTGTAGTGAAATTGTTGTTATTGAGCATGTTGATTTTTTTGCTTAATTTTTTATATATTAAGGTTATATTTTTTCTCTCGAGTCTTCAGGCACGGATTATATGCTAATTTATTATATAAAACAAGACAGATATGAGGGGTTTAATTCGTGTTATATTCAACATGTAAAGTTAACATTATGTTACAATTTTAATTCATTTTCATTCTTGTTTTAAGTGAATTTTAAATCAAATTATGCATGTTGACATTATTTTACAATATTAATTCATTTTAATTCATGTCTTGAGTGAAATTTACATCAAAATTATAATTTATTAATAATCATAATTGTATAATTTTTTGTCAACTTTTATATTGAATTCAAAAAGAGTTTATGTTTTGATTTTTACTGTGTTGAATTCAACATAGTTATGATCGATGACTCTACTGTATTGAATTCATCATGGAACATTTTTCTTCCACGCAAAAAATACAATCAAGATATTGTTTTAAAGTTCTAAAACAAATGATCATTTCAGTGTAATTTGTTGATGAAAAGAACAAAAACAAATTGATTAACTGATTATTTTTCAGAAGGTGTTTTATAATTGTGGTAACCACTCAGATTTTAGAATACATATTTAGAGAAATTTATGTGATCGATATGGAATATATTGATTGTTTAGAAGGACAAATCTGTCTGTATTTTTTAAAGATTTCCTAATGTTCATGAAAAAAACATTAGAATTATTTAGTAGTTTTGTTATACCTGATAAGTGCCCCTAAATTTTTAAAGCTGTAGTTAACGTTCTACCATTGGCCCCCTATTATCATTTATCAACCCATTTTGGTTTTTCTATATCCCTATTTCGAAATATATGATGGCAAATTAGGTCTCTCTCTCTCTTCTTTCTCTAAATAAAAAAATAAATTGACAGTAGGATCTTCAAGTTGGCAGTAGCACCTGAATTATATATATATATATATATATATATATATATCGTTAATAGCGTGTCCATTTTCGTTGGTATTTAAAGATTTAATAATTTAAATAAATAATGAAATATAAAACTCATTGACAATGATTTTTATTTTAGAAATAACTTAAATCTCTTGCTCCGTAAAACTCCTCGACAATGATGGCTGTCTCACTAGGTTTCCCTCTTTCTCTGATCTCTTAGCCACGGCTCTCTTGTCTCATTTTTTTTCCCTCTGAATCCCCTCTACCGCCACCACTACCGCCACGTTGCTGCCCTTTTATCCAGACACGAATCAAGAAATTTTGTCCATGAGAGGCTTGTGTAATTATAATATTTTGTTTTTTTAATTCAAAAATAAAAGAAAAACAATTATATATATATATATATATATATATATAGTATAACATCAACTCGATTCAATACGAGTTGATATAGGTTTTACAATTAGATTTTTTTTGAGAAAATTACTGTTTACTCCCCAAAAAAATAATTATTTACCGTTTGCTCCCCTCCTATTTTCCTTGCACCGATCAATCCCATCCGATAGTTTTTCTTGCACCAGTTAATCCCGTCGGTGGTAAACATAGCACGGAAAACTCCCGTTTCCAAAACGGCGATGAGGAGATTACCGAAAATGCCCTCCCGTGTTTCGCGCGAATGACAATTACCTTATTTAGCTTATGAGTTTCCTAATTTTGCAACGGTACATTCATTCGGAAATCAGAACAGGGTGTAGTCGTTAGGTTGTTCAAGATTCCGATTTCAAGATCGAGAATATTCATCGTCGGCGTAGATTGAGCTTTTTGTGATCATCAAACTGACATAGGTAAGAATAAAGGCTAGATATGCGGTTCTAATTTGCTGAATTAACGCATCAATTGATTTCTACAGATTTGATCAAATGCATTAAGTTATATATTTTTGCCGGAATTCTTGTCTTTTTACACACAACGAGCGTAGTCCATGAAGGAATTCATACTTTGATTTGGTACATTCATGTTTTTGATTAAATATGAATGCCGAGTTGATGAATTCATATCGATATGTGTTTTTTGTATGCGAATATGTACGATTTGTACCGATCTAGTTTAGCTTACGCTTTTAACATGTTATATTCAATATCTGAATGAGTTTTCTTTTGTTTTTAGACAATTAATATGTGTTTTCTGATGATGATGGTAATGTTACATTCAACATCAGCATGAGTTTTTATTTTTTAGACAATAACTATGTATTTTTTTATTTTTTTTTTATGATAACAATAATGTTACATTCAACATTTGAGATGTTGAATATAACATGTTAAACCAGTGCCCTTTTTGATCGGACAAAGAGTGTTACATTCAACATGACCACATCTAAATCAATAATTAGATGAGGAACAATAATGTTACGTTCAACATCCACTTAATTATATCATATAGTTGGTTATATTTCACATGAACATAACACAACTAACATTTAATGTGAATGATATTTCACAGAAATGGCATAATCAATTGCATTAATGTGCAAATATGAGAACGTGACAACGGTTTTGAGGATGATAAGCGGCAGTAATTTGGTTGAATTGAGTGAAAAAATAAGAAATAAATGGTCAGATCTATTCATTGCCAAATTTGAGTTGTCATACTCACTCCCAGGACATCCAAAGTGTACGCTTGATGATCAGAATGATTATGAAGAAATATTTTTGGTGGCTGCCCACATGAACATTGATTTTTTAGAAGTCTGTGTACAAGAAAAGGTGAGTGAATCAAGTGCATCTATTGGTGCTTCTTTATGTGCAACTTTACCCCAAAACAATTGTGTCAATGGTGACAGTGACGGGGAAATGGATTATATAGGCAGCTATGGTAATATGTTACAGTTAAGCAATGACAAATTGCTACTTTCCTCAAGTTGGGCTGATGGTATTAAAGAGGTGGGGCATAAATTTAGGGGAGGAACAAGTGAATTTCGTATGACTTCGAAGAAATTTCCTGTAGAAGTTGGGTTTAATTTTCTTTATATCAAGAATGATAAAACATGTGTGACAGCTGAATGCTCACTACGGGAGGATAGAAAATGCCCATGGTTCATGCATGGAAGGGTAAGGAGCGAAAACGGTTTTTTTATATTCGAACTCTTGTAAAAGAACACACATATGGAGCTGCATTTCGTACCAGTAAGAATAAAAAATTGACTTCAGAAGTTATTTCATCATGTTTGGCTGATGAGGTTCGTTCCAACCTCGAAACTCGCTCGATTGATGTTGCTTACACTTTTAGGAAACAATATGGGCTAGAAATAACATACCAGAATGCATGGATGGGGGTAGAAAATGCCAGAAATAATTTCTTTGGCAATTACTCGTTATCCTATGAACAATTGAGATGGTACGTTGATAAATGTAAGGAGACAAATCCTGGTAGTCACATTGCATTAGAATACAATTTGGAGACAGGACATTTCATGAGAATATTCATTGCATTTCAAGCGTGTATACATGGGTTTAGGTTCTGTCGGCCAATGTTGTTTCTGAACGGCACATTCCGAACTGGTCGTTACAAAGGCAATTTATTAGCGGCAACAGCGAATGATGGGAATCAAGGTACGTTTTTGTAAGTTTTTGTTTGTTACATGTACGAATGTTACTTTCAGCATGAAAATGATGAGAACATTTGATGTTACATTCAACATCCACTGGTGTTGAATGACAAGTGAACAATTGATGTTACATTTTTTAACATCCTAAGTGTTGAATGTAACATTTTATAGATTTTACTCTGCATACATACATCAATAGAACACTTGATGTTACATTCAACATCCATAAGGTGTTGAATGTAACACCTTATGGATTAACAATTTTCTGTTTTTCCGATCATGCAGGGATGTTTCCACTTGCATTTGCTATTGTTGATGTAGAGAAGGATGATAACTGGGCTTGGTTTTTATTGGAAGTTAGAAAGATTGTTGAGCCAGAGCTTGTCATAACATTCATCTCTAACCTGCGTAACGGAATTTTGGAAGAGGTACGTGAAGTGTTTCCACACTGTCATCATGCTTATTGTTTGCATCATTTGAAGATGAATTTAAGAGCTGCGATAACTGGTACAACTACAACATTTAAAGATATAATGGTTCAGAAATTGAATGGTTTAGCATATGCACATTCACCAGAAATATTTAAATTTTTATTTGATCAAATGATTAATGAAGGATGTATAAAGGTGCATAACTTCATTCAAGAATTATCACCACAAAAATTTAGTAATGCTTTTTTTAGAGGCAAGCGATATGGTGAGATGACGTCTAACTTGGCGAAGTGCTTCAATTCATGGATAAGTGAATATTGTCATTTACCGGCAATTTTGTTGATTGACAAAATAATAATACGATGGATGGACTTAATAGTGGAGAGGAGAAATGAAGTGAACAAACTACATTCTGAGATCATGCCAAATTGGGAGAATAGGATGTGTGAATTAATGAACGAAGGACGAACATGGAATATTGGTTCTTCAGGAAATGGGGTATTTGAGGTCCATTCTAACCCTTTCGTTCTAGTTGATACTGAAGGACGCACATGCTCATGTCGACAATGGAAAATAAAGGGATTCCCATGTGTTCATGCTTTTGCAGCTATATATAAGAGTGAATTACCTATATTCAATTACATAGAGGACTATTTCTGAAGCTTTTTTTTACTGTGATACATACTCAAGAGGTATATATACAATTCCAACAATGGAACGACCAATTTTAGGTGAGAGCGAATCAATGATATTGCCTCCGTTGTCAAAGAAACAACCAGGACGGCCAAAGAAAGTAAGAATCCCATCTAGAGGAGAGGTAAAAGAAAGATGGTGTGGTAGATGTGGGAAAATGGGTAGACACAACAAGAAAACATGTAAGGCACCTCTAAATGAAAAATCATGAGGTGGATCTTGATTTTTTTGTCAATTTTTTTTCAAATAATAATGTTCTATTTGTCATAATTTTTTTTAAAACAATATTAAATAGAAAAGTAGTGCATTTTTTGTTCAGATTATGTTTTGCATTCAACAGTCATAGGCTTTTTTGTCATGCATTCAACGTTTTTGTCATAGGCTTCTTTGTGTTACATTCAACACTGTCATAGGCTTGTTCGTGTTACATTCAACACTGTCTATTGAATGTAACACGTCAATAGACACAGTCATTTTGCATTTCTTTAACGTGTTGAATGTAACATCTTCTGAAACATGCCATTTTTTGTGTCCTACAATTGAACAGCTTGTGTAACATCTTATTAGTTCCACTGAAAAATGCCATTTTCCGTGTTTATTAACATGTTGAATGTAACACGACTTGTGTTCACAAAAGTCAATTTGCGTTTCTTAACGTGTTGAATGTAACATCGTCTGAAAAATGTTTTTTTCGTGTCTGTTAACGTGTTGAATGTAACATCTTCTTATTTCTACCAAAAAATGCCATTTTTTGTGTGTCTATTAACGTGTTGAATGTAACACGGCTTGTGTTCATTATATAAGTTTTTATATTAACGTGTTGAATGTAACATGGCTTGTGCTCATTTTATCTGACTTTTTTAATGTATCACTCATGTTCCACGATACACCATATTATTTCCCTCCAAAACCACGCATTTCGTACCTTCTTCAGAGATATTGCGCCGGCGACGTCCTTTTGGAAAACATGCCCTCACTCAAATATCATTTTTGTACCGATTCATTTCATTTCCCAAACTTTTCATCTTCTCGCATACGCTACCAAAAAACACCTTTATGCTCTGTTCTCTCTCGTCGTTCGCATCCTTAAACCGGCGAAAAAATGGTGCACACAAGAAGAAAAATGGTGACTAAGAATCCTAACAGGGCTGATGATCCGGTAAATCTGTCTGATTCAGGTACTGTGTTCTTGTCTTATCTTTGATAATGCTCTTTACATGCATATGAAACACATATGTTGAAAAGTGCAACTATGTTGAATGTAACATTCGTTATAAATGTAACACTGTTTGTTGTTTTTTGAAAAAAATTTGACATCGTAATGATTGTTCAGAAGATGTCCCTTTCCTTCATTCAATGCAACAAACAAACTCATCCATTGAATCTGATGAGATCATAGGTAAGTAATTTTCCTTCTTCCATTAACTGTTGATTGGTCTTCCTACCAAATCATCTATAAATGTGTAGTATGTACCTTTAAACTTGACTGCATTGCATTTGTTTTTTGGTAGTTTCAGAGAGAGAGAAGACTGTGCAACCAATAAAATACCGTTCAAATCTATCTCAATTTCATTCGTTAATCAAGTCTATTCATCTTCAACGTGAACACTTTCAAATTCTGCGGACAATTCCATTTTGGAACACAATAAATGCTCTCCTGCGATGGGAGAGTGGAATCAGTTCATTCCACAAAATAGATTCCCTCATCGCCAATATCATTCGCTCATATGAACCACATAAAAAAATGTTCAGGCTTGGATCAAAACTGGTTACATTTACAAGCAATGATGTCCAGTTGATTTTTGGATTACCACTAGGGAATGAACAACTCCCTAGTCGTTATGCAAAAAAAAATAGGTTCTAAATTCTTAGCAAGGAAGCGCTTGTCTAAAAACAGGTTGAGTGTTGTTGAGATAAAGAATGAAATTGTCAAAGCATTGGCCAGTAATAACCATGAAGATGTACAAGATGTTGCTCGTCTTCTATGCTTGCATCTCATAGCAACTTGTTTTTTTTTCAAACAAGAGTCAAGCTGCTGGTGTCTCTGATATCATGAATGTTGAGGATTTAGGAATGATGGTGACTTATAACTGGGCTGAAGCAATTCATTCAAACTTGATGTCATTGATTGCCTCAGGTTACCGCAGACCAGAAACTGTTACTGGATGTGTTATCGCATTGCAGGTTATATAATTATCTTTTTTTTACATTGTTCTCTAGTACACATCATTTTTCCCCTTTTGTTTTACGTTTCAAATTTAATGATGTGGTGCATTTTTTTATTCAGTTTTGGTTATGCGAGCACACATATTTGCTCAAAGAAGTTGAAGGGTGGCAATATTCTATTCTACGTTGGAAAACATGGAACATGATGCAACTTATGGAAGTTGCATCTGGTTTGCAATTGTCCCAATTGTCTGATAATCAGGTATGCATGTTATATGTAAACATGTTCTCTGTTATGTATCATCCATATGATGTTACATTCAACACCTTGTGGATATTGAATATAACGTCAAGAGTTCTATTAATATCTGTATGCAGAGTAAAATCCATAAGATGTTACATTCAACACTGTGGATGTTGAATGTAACATCAATTGGTCACTTGTGTTTATATATGTAAATACTAAAATCCTTAAGATGTTACATTCAACACCAGTGGATGTTGAATATAACATCAAAATGTTCTCATCATTGTCATGTTGAAAGTAATATTCTTACATGTACTGTTGTCTAGATTAAACAGGCTGAAATTAAGGAAACAATCCCTGAAATGCAAATAGGTATTGTGCTTCCAAGTCATACTGATATTGAATCGTCTAGTCAGGATAACAAGCACAAGGGCAAGAAGAAGGTTGATTCGTCAGAATTTTCTTCTTTTGACCTCAAGATTTCACAAGAGTTCACTACTGATGTTGCTGAATTCTGTGGAGGGTCCCAAAACTTGGCTCAGCTTGTTCAAAGAAATGAAAAACTTGTTGGTGATTATGATCATCTGAAGGGGAAACACAAAGAGTTGAAGAAGAAATATAAAAAATAAAAAATAAAAAAATTGAAGAAAGAGATTGAAATTTTAAAAGCCCAATTGACCAATTCACTGGTTGAAATAGAGGTACACGTTGTTACGTGAACGAAAAAACTTGTTACTGAAAAAACAGTACTCCAGGAACATCTAGAAGAGGCTGTGGTGCATTCTGTTACATAGTCCATTCAGAAAGAGCAAGAATTCAAAGAACAGGTTATGGAGATCGCAAAGTTTTATAATTCGGCATTAGAAGAGCGCGATTATATTATTGCCCAACAAGCATGTGAGATTGTCAAATGTGATCGTGAACCAGTAGTCAAATGTCCAAATCTGCCTGACAAAATGGTTACACGAAGAAGTACACGTCAAAAAACACATATGACAACCCCCACATCACTTGTAAAAAATGTTAAAAGCCGCGTGAGGACACAAAAAATTGGTGAGGGGTCGGTCCATGAATATCACATTCCTGCAAAACGATCGAAGAGGCTTATAAAAGCTACTGAGAAGGAAAAGCCAGTGACAACCAATCAGTCAAAGGGCACTATAGTATATCAAGGAGAATCCAGCAAAATGACTGCTGAGTTGGATGAGTCACGCATGCTGCCTTCCCGAGATAGTGTTGTGGCTATGATGTTAACTGAAGACGAATGGAAACTCCTAGAGCTTATTATGCAAACAGAGGGTTATACGTAAGTCTTATTCTTCCATCTTTATTATTTTTCATTTTCATTTATGTCTCGATTGTTATGTGCTGATCCAATGAAAAACATTTTCTTCTTTATACAATTAGAGCATTCGTTTGGGGTGGAGAATGAACTTTTGCACAGGTCTCCTTTGTTGACATTCTTGATCTACTATGGGAAAAACAACTGACAAATTTTGTGAGTTGCCCTGTATATTGTTCTTTTTGTTTTGTTTAATCTATATGATATTACATTCAACATCTGTGGATGTTGAGTATAACATGTATTGGCATTATAAAACTCTGATGCATATTCTAAACGTATTGATGCTTATATAATCAGGTCATCAATGGTGTTATGGAGCTCTTGTGCTTCGAACAAATGAATATGGCAAATGATTTAAAATAGCTTGGCGACATTCTTTCTGATCAATCATTTTTCTTAAATAGTACATGTTGGGTGAGTACATTTTGCTTATTTTCCATTTGACTGTTATACATCTACAAAATTTATTCACACATACGTTAAAAATGCTTTCTACAGTCATGGATTCTTGAAGGGGATGAACTCATACTTAACAAATTTTTGAACCCTGACATAATCCGTGCCTTCACATCTGAATACCGCTATGTTCATTTTCCCATAAACACTGCTTGTTCTACTCCAACAACTAGGCATTGGACCTTAGCTGTGTGCGATAAGCAAGAGTCAACATGGCGTCATTATAATTCTGTTAATCAGAGACGAAGAGGCATAGTTGACCATTTTTTCGAAAATGCGAAAAAACTTGTAAGCTTGTATTTTCATAAAATTATTTTTTGTTGCTGTTATAACTAACAATAATTGACGGTATTTGTCCACCTATAGATTGCATACGTAGATCAACTACTTTGCAAAAATAATGTGGAGAATGAGTGGGCTAATCCTTCAGAAGATAAGATGTTGAATGTTGGTGATGTACCAGATCAAGGTTCATCAGCGTAAGTACCTCATATATAACTTAATAATTTAAGTCATACATCATTCAATTAAAAAAAAAAAAGGAACAGTTGTTTGAATGTTGGTGATGTTGAATTTACAGGGTTGATTGTGGAGTATGCATCATCCATGTAATGAAGAAGATCTTTAGGAAGGAGAAAATCCTTATCAATATGGGCTTGCACGGGTTTCGCATGGAACGTGCTGCTATCATTCACGACTTCTTAAATGATGCACCAAGAAGATGGATGCTTAACTCATATCACACTCGCACAACAAATGAACCCAAACCTAACCGAAAAATGGACAAATGTTATTGACTTCTAGATTTCCACAATTTTTTTTTTTGGAAACTGTTTTTTCGAAGTTATTTTTTGTATGTAATCCATTGTATATACACAATGTCATACACAATTGTTGTTGTCCTTTTTTATATGTGCTGAATGTGTTGCCTATGACCGTTGACTGTAAAAAAGAACCTATGACAGTGTTAAATGTAACACAAAGAAGCCTATAGACAAAAATTGTTGAATTAGTGACAAAAAACCATATGACAGTGTTGAATGTAACACAATCCTAACAAATTGAATGACAAAAACAAAATAGACAAAAAATGGTGTGTTTTAGAAGATGCTACATTCAACATATTAATAAAAGCAAATTGACATTTATGAACACAAGCCCTGTTACATTTAACACGTTAATAGACACAAAAAATGGCGTTTTTCTGTGGAACTAAGAAGATGTTACATTCAACACGTTAAGGAAAGCAAATTGAATTTGTGAACATAAGCCATGTTACATTCAACACGTCAATCGACACAACAAAGGCGTTTTTCCGTGGAAATAAGAAGATATTACATTCAACACGTTAATAGACACAAAAAAATGTTGTTTCTTCAGAAGATGTTACATTCAACACGTTAAGAAAAACAAATTGAATTTATGAACACAAGCCGTGTTACATTCAACACGTCAATGGACACAAAAAATGACATTTTTCTATGGAAATAAGATGTTACATTCAACACGTCATAGACAAAAAAAATGGTGTTCTTCAGAAGATGTTACATTCAACACGTTAATAAAAGCAAATTGACATTTATGAACACAAACCGTGTTATATTCAACACGTTAATAGACACGAAAAATGGCATTTTTCCGTGGAAATAAGAAGATGTTACATTCAACACGTTAATAGACAAAAAAAAAAATGGTGTTCTTTAGAAGATATTACATTCAACACGTTAAGAAAAGCAAATTTAATTTGTGAACACAAGCCGTGTTACATTCAACACGTCAATGGACACAAATTGATTTTGTGAACAGAAGATGTTACATTCAACATGTAAAGAAATACAAATTTACTTTGTAGATCTTACATGTTAGATATTATAGATAATTTTTTAGAAATCAGTACAAAGATTTTTCATTAGCGTTTGGCATGATTGAGTTGCGCGAATTAAGTTGCGCGAATTAAGTTGCATAAGAATAAAAAAATTTCATCAACGTTTTAACGGAAGGATGAACGCCTAATTAATGAAGGGTAAAATCGTCCAACGTGGATAAAAGTCCTGATCGGTGCATGAAAAAGCGGCTGGATTTATTCGGTAATTAGCGGCACTTTTTAAGACTAATCGGTGCGTGTCCCTTTTTTTTTCCTACTATTTACACTACTAAGTCATTAAGAGGTTATTATAAATATTAATTGTAGAGTTAGTATGTTACGTGTTAAGGGGAATCTAAATGAGGGAGACTTAAAAAAAAAATTGGAAATGTATATCTTACAAAAATAAATCTATAAATTTGAAATTTGGGGAGAAAAAATGAAGCGCCCCCATTTTTAGAAATTAAAGAATATAAAATAATATATGCATAAAAGAGAAAGGGGTTTTTAAAGCGCATTTTTTCTCAAAACAATACATAGGTTATTTTAAAAATAAAGAGCCGTAGCCTAATATTGAGATTATTCGAATGTTTCGGAAAACAATTTAAAATGCCTTAGTAAAAGTCGCCATTGCTGTAAAACTGAACGCCTTCACGCACGATTCTCTTATCTCGTCGTTCTTTACGATCCTTTTTCCCCAAATTTGACTCGCCGATGAACCCATCGTCGGACCTCGAGAACCCGAGTCTCTTGGCGTAATCACAATTGCGTCGCGAAATTGAACCCATGTTGAATCGAACCCTTGTTCTTACCCACGAAAAACATGCAAACCGCGACAAAAATCAGAGCCAGGAGCAGATTTTCGGAAGGTGGGGTATCCTCTCTCTAGAAAAATACGAAGAAGGTGTAGAGAGAGAACAGAGACACAACCAGAATCGAGATGAACCTTGACGGACAGGTACGAACCGGCACTGACCTGGGCTTGTTGTGGGGCTTCTGCTCTTCAATGTCATCCTGATCTGGCGTGATCTCTTTCACCGAAATAAGGCTGTGAATCGACGATCGGATGGTCGCAGACGACGGAGGAGTGAGGATTGGGTCCTCTTCAGCTTCGCTTGGCCCTTCTGACCTTCCATTTCCAAATGAGTCGCCGGAGAAACTTATCTAACGCTATCGGTTCAACCTGTCTTCCACCTAGTAGCCCCAACTGTATCTCGATATTTTTGTCATATACTCTAATGCCTGCATCATCTCAGGCAAGTGCGCAGGATAAGGAGCGGTTTGTGAATGGTTCACCACTTTTGCAGAACAGAAAAACAGAAACAGAAGAGAGAGGTTTTAGAGGGAGAAATTGTTGTCTTAGAGAGAGATGTGTCAGATAGAGGATAGAGCTGCGCTGGAGGAAGGTGGTGGAGAAAGAGAGCTTCCGCGAAAAGATGGAGGAGGAAGAGAGAAGAAAAAAAAAAAAAAGAAGAAAAAAAAGAAAAACAAAAAGAAAAGAAAAAAATTAATAAAAAATAGAAAAAAAGAAGTTTACAATTTTGTCCCTTAATTCTGTTAGTTTGGATGGAAAATTTAACAGAAGTACCCTTTAAAATTACTTTCATACTTAGAGGGTTTAAACTGAGACGAATAAAATTAAGAGGATTGTCAATAGTTAGAGGGTATAAAATGTATTTTACCCTTTAATTTAAGCATTCCGTATACAAGGGACATGAATATAGGGATCAATTAGGGACCTAAAAGAATCGTTATAACTATATGAGAAGGATATCTAATGTATATCATGGCTAATATGGCGTTCGTAAATGTCCTATATGAGAATGAATATGCTAAGTGTAAGTGTTGTGCGTGTCCCAAACATGCATATACTAAATGGTGAAAAAGGGGTTTGATGGCATGGCTTATGAAGTCTAAAACAACATATGTATTGTAATAAAACATGAAAAGTGTAATTGGTGGAAAATGTCATAAACACGTCTTCTAAGTGATGCAAAAAGCAAACATGCAAGCGGCATAAAATATTACATGACTTACTTCATGGATGCGATGTCATTAAATGTCTACTTTTCTAATTTGCCCAATTATATCAAAGAAGTCCTAATTTGATATTCTCTTAAATCCTATTGAGAAAGAACCAAGGGAATGTCATAGAAACAAGTTTTGTCCGAATTAAGCCCTCTAAGACTTAAGTGAAATCCGACTGATGTTATCAGAAATTTTCACCACATATAACAGCTGCGCACGTGCTAAAAACCTTTTCACTTTCGTTGATGATCTACAAAACCATGAGTTCTAATGGGGAACACTGGTGTGGTATCAGACAAAGAACCTCTGGCGTGAGAATAAACTAATCTAGTAAATGGAGAGAATAGTACACAGATTGAATTGTTCCATGTTATTAGTGATACCTGCCCTTTTTATAGGCTTAGAAATATGATACTGTTACTTTGGAAAGGTCGCCTATTATATGATACGCTCCTAACGGTTTAGAAGATAACCAATATTTCCATGATTTCAGGAGAGATTTCTATAATGGTCTCCATTAATTATGTTCTGTTACAGTCAATCTGGCTTATCTCTTCAAGCGTAAGAGAGACGTTCACTATGAGCTAACATGTTCGTTTCTTGGCCTTGAACACTATGGGTTTGAGTATACCCAAATATGGGCTTCTTTATGAGGCTGTAAGTCTTGCTCAGAAGACTGCTGAAGATAGTACTCAGTTGGGCCTATCATTCTTCGGCCTAGATAACCCATTGGGTTTGTCTATCCTTTATCAGATTTTGAACCCGGTCTGACTTGTTTAAGGCTACACGCCTATGTCAATTATGAGCGAAAGTTTTCCCATATCACCGATGAAACGACTTATCGAGGAAAGTGATTTCCTAAACTGACCATTTCTAAATTCCGTTCTATTTTGGGCAAAACGGCGGAATAAAAATCTCCTCTTCAATTTATCAAATCTTTGAATTTTCCCTAAGACTTATAAGAATTAATTCTTACAGAATAAAACATGCTATTTTTTTTAGATATTTTTTTACTCTAAATTTAAGTATAGAAGCAAAATAAATAACAAGATCATTTTTTTATTTTTTTTAAAGTGTCCTCATCTAACGCTCAAAGGTTAAGCCTAAAAAGAAAAATTTTGTCCCGGTGTTTTCATCGAATCATCGGATGATTTTGACAAGAATTCAAGTTACGATAAATAAAAAAAAAAAAAAAAGATGAAAAGAGAACTAATTTTTAAAGAAGAAATGTACCCGTTCTTAGCAAAGATTCTTGACAAATGTTTTTTTTTTCTCTTAAAGGCGGTTTCCCGAATGAGTTTTTCTCTGAGAATCGACTCTTATGAGGGTTTCTCTTTGAATTTTTTGAGTTATTGAATTATGTGAACGAGGATTCTATTTGTAGGGAAAGGTAAATAATGAAAATATACTAAAAAACCTGAAAACCTACTTCTTGCCGCCTAACGTAGGCCTTGTTCGGCAAGGAAAAGGAAAAACGGAAAACGGAATCAGATTGGCAACAGGGGCGCGCGCAATGCATTCTAGGAAAAATTTTCTAGAACAAGCCGCCATGTAGCGGCTGTCCACATGCGAAAACTATCACGCAGGGCCTCCCATCCTTTTTTTTTCAGGCGCGTGAACATGGCGTGGGCGTTACCCTACCTTTTTTTTTCCGGCTTAGGTCCCATCCTCCTTATATCTCTCTCTCCCCTTCCTTTCTCTCTCTTTCTCACACACACTCTCTCGAGTTCTTTTCAATTTAAACAAAAAAAAAAATCAAAATTACTTGACTAATTTTATCTTGCTTCCCAAAATTAGGAAAAACCGACCGCATCCCGGCGGATATCAATATAATAATTAGTATTTATTTTTTAAAGTTATATATAAAAGATTATTTTTAACATCCAATATAATAATCTATATTTTTTAGTAATATATTCAAATATCTTACTTTTAAAAAAATATTAATGAAAACCTCTTTGTTTCCGGAAGATTTGTTAGTTCCGGCCGCCCCTCCAAGACTACTAGGTTAACGCTTCACAACTTCAGCCATTTCCAAATTTTTAATTTAACTAAGATTTTCAGAAACTGGTCAAATAAAAACTAATGAACTTTAAAACATCGGAATCGCTATTTAAAATGAGAGGTGTCGATTGGATAGAACCAAAAATAGAGCCAAAAAGATTCAAAAGATCTGAAAAAAAAGTAGAAAGAAATTGGCAGCACTTTTCGATTCTTCTCCCTCTGTGTTTTTTCATTCTCGAGCACAATTTTCCCGCCAAAAATATTTTTCGTGGTAGTTCTTCTCTGTTTTTATACTTGCGAGAGATAGGCGTAGCTTGGGCCGGGTTGATAAAGAATACATAAAACCAACTAATTGTTTGAGATTGTACCCTTGAATTTTGACACAAATCTCACTTTGGTCCCCATGAATTTAATTTGAACTTATAACACCTTAAAGTTTCTTTAACATCCCACTACGGACCAAGACATATTTGGGATTTTTGCATGGCCACTTACACAGACTAAAGGTTATCACGTGACGGCAGGGCACATGTCACCAATCACCACAATCCAGCTATTCTTAATTGGCCAAAACATTTCGAACACGACCGTCCATGTTGATATTCACCAAGGACTGACCAACGAGGTCCAAGAACTAGATATTCTCCTTTTGATCAAACAATCACATCATCTTATCCTAGTCTGATCAATGGCCGACGTGGACCCAACAGAGTATCCACACCTCTAGAGGACTTCTACCCTCTTATAGCCTCAAGCTTGTCTCCTATGCTCATATGGTAGGCCCGTGGGCTACAATAATGGGAAAAAAAGAGCCAAAAATAAAATAAAATTGTGACATCGAAATAGCCCATTAAGGCAACTTTGATAATTTTTTAAAGGTTATTCACTAATCCATTTTTAGTGTCATAAATTTTATAAAATATTAGGATTGGCTAATGGATAGATTACCATTTGTGCGTTCAAAGTTGCCAAAAGAGCTGTGACATAGACGCAACCCATCCAGAAAAAACTGATAATATTTAAAAATTTATTCATTAATCCGTTTTTAGTATCGTCAATTTTATTATATAGTATTATGAACAGAGTTTATTTGAAAAACAATTTGGTCCATTTTGGCTACGGATAGGTTAATGTTCGTGCGTTTAAAGTTTCCAAAATTGGGCCATGGAAGCAGCCATCAGCGCAAATTTGATAATTTCTTAAAAATCATTCACTAATCCATTTACAGTTTTGTAAGTTTCGTTATGGAATGGTATGAATATATTTTATGTCAAAATAAAATTGGGTCCCTTTAAGCTAGGTTACCGTTTGTGTGTTCAAAGTTGCTGAAAAAAGTTGTACAATGTCGAAACAACCCATCGGGACAACTTTGATGATATTTTAAAAATCGTTCACTAATCCGCTTTTAGTGTTGTAAGTTTAATTATGAAGTATTATGAACATATTTTATGTCAAAAAATATTGTTTCATTTGGGATACATATATGATATCATTTGTGCGTTCAAATGCCCCCTTCTCCCCCCACCCCCACCCCGGAAACAAAAAAAAAAAAAAACAAAAAAAAAACAAAAACAAACAAACTATATAACTGAATAAAATTCTCTTGTAATTTATATTTGTACATAATAAATAATCAATAACGTTGAGGATGGTTTGATGCATGCAGATTGTTTGTTTGTTTGTCAAATAATTCAATGCAAACAGACAATCTGCATGCATACATATACATAATTGAAAAGCATGGTCTATTCGTTTCCAACTAAAAGTAATCAATATATTATATTAATGGATTAATTACACTTTTCCTCTTGTGGTTAGGACGTTTTGTATTTTGCCCCATTTGGTATTTTCGTACCACTTTGCTCCTTGTAGTTAAGTTTTGTTGCACTCTACTCTTTAATGTAGGCCTGACTACGGGGGCAAAGTGCTGACGAGAGGATAAAGTGCAACAAAGGTCTAACCACAAGGGACAAAGTGGTGATGCGAATACCACAGGGGGAAAGTGCAAAATTGCCTAATCACAAGAGATAAAGTGTAATTAATCCTACATTAGTCAATAAACGTAATTAAAAAGCATGTTGATTTTTATTTTTTTATTTTTTAATTATTTTTTAAAAATAATATTTGAATTTGAAAAAAATAGAGGTAAATAGGAGAGAGAGACAGTGGATTAGGTTTTTCGTTGTTATTTTTTCAAAGTCAATACCTTTAGATATATTATAAAGAAATGTAGAATATTATATCGATTAAAATTAAAAAAAAAATATATTTTTTTTTAATTTGATTTTTTAAATATTTCCAAGCCCCTTGCCCCCTATGCAGCCTACAAACATAGGCTACATGCCCCCCCCCTGAGCATCGGCCCAAGCTGGGTCGATGCTCCATTTCACTAGAAACTGGCCTACTCTTGGTCTTTTTTTTGTGAGATTAAAAAAATAAATAATAAAACTAGCCGGGATGTAACTGGTTTTCGCAAATTTGGGACATAAGATAAAAATTCATATTAGTCAAGTAATTTTGATCTTTCTTTTTTGTTAAAAAGGTCAAGAACTCCTCTTGCCCCTCCCTTCTCTCTCTCTCTCTCTCTCTCTCTCTCTCTCTCTTTATGTTACTTTTCCTTCTATCTTTATTCTTATTTTCCTTTTTTTTTTTTCTAATTTTTTGTTTTCTTTTTGTTTTCAAAATAAAATAAAAAACACGATAAAATAAAATAAATTGCTATAATTTTTTTAGGAGGGTAAAAATTGCATGTCTACAACTGTCTCTATTTTTCATACGAGTTTTAATGGCTTAAAAAAGATATGAGACAACGTCATTTTTATCACTGTCCCGTTTCTATATAAAATACACTTATAGAGAGGCAAACATAAAATGAAAGGAACTCACGAGGAAGTTATGCAAAATAAAAAGGACTCATGGAGAGGCGGTGTAAAATAAATGACACTCACGGAGAGACAATACAAAATGAAAGACACTCACAAAGAGGTAATGCAAATTAAATGGAACTCATAGAGTGTTAATGCAAAATAAATAGTACTCACAAAGAGGCGATGCAAAATGTTAGGCACTCACAGAGAGGCAACCAAAAATGAAAGACAGTCACGAAGAGATGCTACAAAATAAATGACACCCACGGAGAGGAAATGCAAAGCAAAAGGCACTCATAGAGAGGCAATATAAAGTAATGGTCTTCATAGAGAGGCTATGCAAAATGGAAGTCACTCACGGAGAGGCGGTACAAAATGAAAGGCACTTACAGAGAGGCAATACATGATAAATGGCACTCATGGAGAGACTATGTAAAATGAAAAACATTCACAGAGAGGCATTTCAAAATGGAAGACAATCACAAAGGGGAGACGAAAGATAAATGGCACTCACGGAAAAGTGATGGAAAATAAATGACGCTCATAGAGAGACAATACAAAATAAAAGGTACTCATAGAGTGGTAATGCAAAATAAAAGACACTCACGGAGAGACAATACAAAATGAAAGGTACGCCCGGAGAGGCAATGAAAATAGATGGCAATCACACAGAGACAATGCAAAATAAAAGGCACTCATAGAAAGCCAATGGAAAATAAATAAGCACTCATAGATAGGCGATGCAAAATAAAAGATACACATACCCTACCAACCTATGGTAAGGAGGAGTGATGCATCTTGGCCAGTGGTTGTGGAAGACTGACACAAAGACAAAAAGTAAACATACCCCCCAACTTGTGGTAGAGAATAGCGATACCTCCTGGCCAATGGCCTTAAAGGATTAACATAAAGACAAAACGTAAACATACCCAACAACCTGTGGTAGGAAGGGATGATACCTTCTGACCTGTGGTTGTAGATAACTAAAACAAAACAAAAGTAAACATACCCCCCAACCTGTGGTAGGCAGGAGTGATACTTCCTGGCCTGTGACCACAGAGGATTGACTCACTAAACAAAATATAAACATACCTCAAATCTATAGTAGGGATAAGTGATACATCCAAGCATGTGGCCATAGAGGACTAACAAAAAGACAAAAATAAAGATACCCGCAACCTGTGGTAGGTAGGTATGAAACTTTATGGTCTTTAGTCGTAGAGGACTGACTCAAGACGAAAGTAAATATAACCCCCAGTTTGTGGTGGGAAAGAGTAATACCTCTTGGCCGGTGGCCGTAGAGGACTGACACAAAGACAAAAATTAAATATACCCCCAACCTGCGATAAGTAGGAGCGATATATTCTGGCTGATAGCCGTAGAGAATTGACTCAAAGACAGAAAGTAAACATATCCCCCAACTTATGGTAGGAATGAGTGAAACCTCTCGGTTTGTAGCCATAGAGGACTGACTCAAGACAAAAGTAAACATACTCCTAGCCTATGGTAGGGAATAGTGATATCTCCTAACCAGTGACTGCTGAGGATTGACACAAAGACGAAAAACAAACAAACATACCTCCCAACTTATGGTAGGGAGAAGTGACACAAAATGAAAACAATCATGTCTCTCGGCCTGTGGCTAGGAAGGATTTGACACGAAACAAAAATAAATATACCTTCCTACCTGTGGTTAGAGATAATTAACATGAAACAAAAACTAACATATGTCATACCCTACCTTGGGCCCCCATGCCCGGGGCCAGATGTGATCTCGACTTGATGTTACCTACTAACAACAAATATATATAACCAGGTACTGATATAAATTATTTTATTTTTAAAAAAAAAAAAAATATTTACTAACTTCAAAATTTAGAAATACACATGTCCCAAATATCCATAAGAAAACTACAAAAAAACTGAACCTTCACAGTTTACACATGTTTTGCCATTCCTAAAAAATAAAAACAAACGACACCACCCTCTGACTCTACCTAATGCCAGTAGTGGACCCGACTCTAGCTGCGGTACTTGAGATAAAATATTTTATCAGTGTACTATCTTCATAATATAAAAATAATTTATGAATCAAATATATTTAGCAAAACCCATTTTTCAATATAGAATTTAACCACAATGAACAATTTTAACTATACACAAATAATATAATAACAGTTACAAAATTTTACTTGTTAATAATTTAATTGACAAAAAAATATTATTCAACTATTAATAATATTATTAGTCAACGAGCTACTGAAAATTGTCATTTTAATAAATTTATAATTTATATTTTTTATATTGTATTATTCACAAATTAGATATATTTATATATACATAAATATGCTCGCTATATTTTCCGAACCCATATACATATATATATATATATATACACACCCATATATAAACATATACTTGCACACACACGCGTGCGCGCGCGCACACACACACACACATATGTTGGCTCAGTGATCTACCCAAGAGTGAGGGTGAATTGGGTATTCATAAAACTAAATCAAATTATAACACTTGAAAATTGAAATAGTTAATTTTATCCTAAATATTATTATCTTTATAACAGCAGATAAGTGTTAAGTAAATTAGGTGTACACCCAAACAACTGAAAATAAATAAAGTAAAATAGTAGCACATCAAAATTTATACTGGTTCACCAAACTACTTTTAGCTAATTCAATCTTTCAAGCCCCACGGAGACTCGCACCTACTAATCACCATGATTCCTTTAATCGGGTAGAAACCAAACCCTTACAAATTATTCTTTTCGCAGGCTCGGAATCAACCTTCACAATTTTACTTTTCACAGGCTAATGAAGAACCTATATTTTTTTCACAGGCTAAATATTAACCTAATTCTTTTATACTTAGGCTAAGAATCAAACCTCACAAAAAATTCCAAGTATCCTTTTACCCGGTAAGGATTGAACCGTTACAAATTCATGCAAAATTAATTCTAGCGAGGAAGAATTATGTCTATCTCTTTTTCATGGGAAAAGAGTAACCTAATCTTTTTATGCACTAGATAAAGATCAAACCTCAATCTCTTTATCAAAAGAGATTGAAATCCAGGTACCCCTGATTAGATATTGTCAATAATATCTAACCTGTACACAACTCACTAATTACACAAATTGATAAGTTTTTCCACTCGGAGTTTCTACCACCTCAGATTAAATTTAAACTCAATTAATATCCCGATATATACTAGTGATAGAAATAAAATGAGAATATCAAAATCTGCTTTTAATATAGACGGATAGCACACAATTTAGCATGTAATCATATTTTCACAAGAAATTGCTTTAAAATATTTTTAATCAATTTAAAGTTAAAAAAAAATAATAATTTCAAAGATCAAAATTCCAAGCAATAAACAATATTATCAAATAACAATTAAAAGCAAAAATTTGAAACGATCTCACCAGGATACCACCGAATGAATGTAAATTGAATCGCAATAAGACTTTAGATTGGTGACAACAACAATTCACAGAAATTTCCTCAAGAAAAATTGTCAAGAATAATCTCACAATACTCTCAGTATAATTTCAGAATAATCACTCTTAGAAAGCTCAGGAACTGAATAACTCTTGAAAATTGATTAATTGGAATTTTTAGATCTATAAAACGCAGGTATATATATAAGGATTTAAGACAAGTCCTTCAACGACTAGTTTCCACATATCATGACACTTAATTGCTCTTATAGACCCTTTATATCGATATGACTCAATCCTGATTCAATTAATTTAATTATAGCATTTAAATCATTCAATTTAGTCCCTCAAATATTTATCAAACTAAAATGAATAAGATAGAAATAATTAAATGTATCAATTTAAGAAATATTTAAAATATATATACCATATCTTTAGGGATATCAAAATAACAACCATCTATCGATAATATCATCAAATCCCTAAGACATCACTTAGATTTTAACCAAAATATGGCTAGTAATGGCTATTTTTTGATTAATTCCACGAAATCCTCAAATCCTGAAACAGAGCTATCGGTTAACCAACCAAAGTCCATAAGGCGACCGATCGATTCAGGTTGTAACCCAAGCAAAAAATACTCTCCCATCAATTGACTGATACTCCATATATCAGTTAACCGACTGATCCATAATGCTCCCCACGCCATTTCTCGGCCAGGGTCTGTCGAGCGATTCTCCATGACATGTCGACTGATTGATTCAAAGAGTTACATAGGTCGATTGATCCCTCTTGGTCGGTTGACCGATCGATCCAGAGACTTTACCATTTTCCAGCCTTCACCCATCAATTGACCAAACCTCCCAGGCTAGTCGACCGATCAGTGTTGGAATTACTTATTCCTTAGTTTATTTTAACTCCAACCTTAACATTTTTGCCCCTTTAAACAATTTCTTTTCTCGGTTAACTTAATTGGCACTATTAATCATTTTAAGCACTAATTTTTTTTAAGCAAATATTTCTTCTTCAATTTCACATTAGAGCAAATATGTTAACTAATTAGGATCCTAATTAAAACACACAAAAACATAAAATCAATTTTGTGTCATGTGTGATTCTAATCGAGATACATTACAACAACAACAACAACAACAACAACAACAATAACAAAATCTTTGTCCCACTTATGCATGGTTGGCCACATAAATCCATTTACGCTATAGTGATCAATCAAGGGTCATCCTCTCTATCAAATTTAATGTCATCATATCATTTTTAATAATCTCGTCCAATATCTTCTTAGGTCTACCACTCCCTCTAGTATCTCCCTGCACTTGAAGTAAATCACATTTTCTCATTGATACTTCTATGGGCCTTTTATGCACATGCCCAAACTATCGTAAACGGTTTTCTCTAATTTTCTCTTCGATGAGTGTTATTCCTAAATTTTCTATAATAGTTTTATTCTTAATTTTATCCATTCTCATCTTCCTACTCATCCACCACAGAATCCTCATTTCTGTCACCCCAATTTTCTGAACATAATTTTCTTTTACTACCCAACATTCTGAACCAAATAGAAGTGCTGGTCTTATAGTTATTTTGTAGATTTTTTCTTTAAATTTCAACGGAATCCTTTGATCACAAATCACCCCAATTGCAAATCTCATCTTTAACCAACCTGTCTTGACTCTATGCGTAATATCCTCATCAATTTCATCATTACTCTGAATCATTGAATCTAAATATCGAAAATGATCAACTTTTGGCACTTCATCATCGTCAATTTTGACAGCACTACCATCTCTCCAAGCATTTCTAAAATTGTAATGCATGTATTCCATTGTGCTTCTGCTAACCCTCAAACCTTTATACTCTAAAGCTTTTGTCTATTTTTCTAATTAAGTATTAAGACTTATTCTACTTTCGTTAATTAGTACTATGTCATTCGTAAACAACATACTCCAAGGCACTCCATATTGAATATGTTTTGTGAGCTCATCTATTACTAGAACGAAGAGGTAATGACTCAGAGATGATCCTTGATGTAAGCCTATGTTAATAGAAAATGCACAAGTATCGCCTTCTCTTAGTCGAACACTAGTGATTATACCTTCATACATGTGCTTAATTAATTCGATTTATACATTGGATACCTATTTCTTTTCTAACACCCACCACAAAACTTCTCTTGATATCCGATCGTAAGCCTTTTCTAGGTCCACAAATACCATATGTAAATCTTTTTTCTTTTCTCTGTATTTTTCCATTAATCTCCTATGTAAATAGATAGCTTCGGTGGTTGATCGGCTGGGTATAAATCCAAATTGGTTATCTTCTATGCTCGTTTTATGTCGTATTCTATATTCTATCACTCTCTCCCAAAGTTTCATAGTGTGACTCATAAGGTTTCAAAATTTGTCCTCAAAATGTCATTGAAAAATCTAGTCAACCACTCTATCCCAATATCTCCCAAAATTTTCCACACATCTATAGGGATTTCATTTGGCCCTACTGATTTTCTAATTCTCATCTTCCTTAGTGTTATTCTAACTTCTGAAACCCGAATTTTTCTATGAAACCTATAAATCTTATCTGAAGATAAACTAGGCAACTCTAGTCTAGATTCCCCAGTGTCATTCTCATTAAATAAATTGTAAAAATAACTTCTCCATCATTCCATAATCTCCCTATCCTTCACCAATACATTTTCATCTGAGTCTTTGATGCATCTGACACTTCCAATATCTCTATTCTTTCGTTCACGTCGCCTAGCAAGTTTAAATATATATATATATATATTTCTCCCTCTTTTGTATCTAACTTTTGATAGAAATTATCATACGCCCTAAGTTTTGATTCCTTAATTACTTTTCTAGCTTATGTTTTTTAATATTTATACTTTTCCAAACTCTCCCTACTTCGATATTTTTTCCATTCTTTATAAGCTACTTTCTTGTCCTGGACGGCTTTTTGGATATCGTTATTCCACTACCAACTTTCTTTATAGCGTGGTCCTCCTCTTTTATAAACTCTTAAAATGTTTCTTCCTACCTCTCTAATACAACTCTCCATATCATTCCACATTTTGTTCACATCCCCGTGTCTCTTCCATAACCCACCTTCACAAATTTTATCCTTAAACAACTCCATTTTTTCACCTCTTAGATTTCTCCAATGTATCTTTGCATGCCCACTTATCTTAGACTCTCGTTTCCACCCCTGAAACTTCAAATCAATTACCATTAGTCTATGTTGGGTAGTAATACTCTCTCTGGGTATTACTTTACAGTCCTTACATATTAAACGATTATTCGTTCTAGTAATGATGAAATCTATCTGGTTATTCCTCTGACCACTCTTAAATGTGATAAGGTGCTCATCTCTCTTCCTGAAACATATATTTAGTAGAATTAAATCAAACACTATAGCAAAATCTAAAATCATCTCACCCATTGCATTCTTCTCCCCAAAACCATAATGCCATGTATTTTCTCGAAAGTTCCTCTTTCCTTCCCAACAAATCCATTCAAATCTCCCCCAATAAATATTTTTTCTTGGTTTTTAGACGACTTTGTCCATCTTATCCCAAAATTCTCGTCTAATATTTTCCTGTAGTCCAACTTGGGGAGCGTACACACTAATAATGTTAATCACCTCCTCTCCAATCACCAACTTCATAACCATCATCGTATCGCCAATTCTCAATAAACTCGTTAGTTCCACAAAAAATATAAACAATTAATTGTACATCAAAATCTTAATTCTGAGCAATCTTTAGCCTTTCCTGAATTACTTTCACCTTTTCCGCTGTCATTTGAGCTATGTCAGGCATCAACAATTTTTATTCCTCAACTTCAGTCCAACAGACTGGAGTTCTACATCTTCTACCATACAACGCTTTCAACGGTGTTATTTCAATTTTCGAATGACAGCTATTGTTATAGGCAAACTCCATCAATGTCAAATGATCATTCCAACTACCTGAAAATTCTAGAACACAACACCTTAACATATTATCCAATCTATGCATTGTATGCTTTGATTGTCCTTTTGTCTAAGGATGCAAAGTTATACTGAATTTTGACTTGGTACCCAAAGCAGCCTAAAGACTCGGCTAAAATTTTGACGTACATTTTTGGTCTCTATCTGATACTATGAAAACCGGTGCACCATGCAATTTGATAATCTTGTTATTTTGTATACTTGTCCATGGAGTACGTAGTTTTCACGACCAGAAAATGAGTAGACTTGGTAAGTCTATCAATAATCACCCAAATGAAATTATGTCCCTTTTGAGTGTAGGGTAATCCCAAAACAAAATCCATCATGATATGTTCTCATTGAACGAATTCAACTTTCTTTGGGTCGTCTTGAATACCATCACCCAAGAAAATATGCCCCAAGAATACAACTCTATCGAACCAAAACTCACATTTACTGAACTGTGCATATAATTGCTTCTCTCTCAAAATCTGTAACACAATTTTGAGATACTTTGCATGCTCTACTTTATTTTAGGAGTAAATAGATATATCAACAATGAAGTCGATGATGAATTAATCTAAATAAGGATGGAAGATCTGATTCATTAGATCCATAAATGCAGCAGGGACATTTGTCAACTCAAATAGCATATAACTAGAAATTCATAATGTCCATACCTCGTACAGAATGTTGTCTTCGATACATCACTATCTTTGACTTTCAACTAATGATATCTTGATTGAAGATCTGTTTTGGAAAATACCCTAGGCTTCTACAGTTGATCGAACAAATTATCAATTCTAGGCAACGAACATTTATTACGAATCGTTACTTTGTTCAGTTTCCTGTAATTGATGCACATCCTTTGAGTATCATCCTTTTTTCTTACGGATAACACTAGAGATCCCCACGGAGAAATACTAGGTTTAATAAACATGCGGTCTAACAGATCTTGTAACTGATTTTTTAGTTATTTTCGCTCGGTAGGTGGCATACGATATGATGGAATTAATATAAGAGAAGTTTATGGAAATAATTCGACAGTGAATTTAATTTCTCTATCCACTAGCAGCCCTGGTAATTCTTCAAGAAATACATCAGGATAATCCTTGAGCACTGGGATATCTGCCACATGTACGTCATTCTGACTGGTGTCATTCATAGGCACGAAGTATCCCTGACATCCATTCTTTAATAATTTCCTAACCTCTAGAACTGAAATCAAACTGACAGGGGTAATGCTTCTATCTCCCCCAAAACACGAACTCTGACTCGCCATATGACGTGCCCCATTTTTTCGAAAATGAATATAATATTAAATGATAATTAGCTTAAGGAGAGGGGTTTTTACGCGTCTATTTTCTCAAAAAATATACTTAGTCCTTTTGAAGGAGTTGCCACTTAGTATTGGGTTTAAATGGTATGGTAGGTCACTGAATTTTTAGAAAATAATTTAAAAGACCTAAGTAAAAAATTGACTCCAAAAAAAAGTACGGTCAAACCAAATATTCATTTAAATGATTGGGGGTCGGTTACACTCGGGAAAGGTATTAGGAACCCCAAGACGCCCGTCCGAAAATGACACCTTATGTTCAATTAAATCTAATTAATTTAAGTTCAAGCATTTTATTTTATTTTAAAATCTTTTCCTTCTTACAAAATATTTTTGGAAAAAAATAAGGTGCGACAAGTTTTTATATTTTTTGGGAATGTTTCCTCGGTATAACCTCTTATCGAAAATTAAGGATTCGACAAGGATGGCCCTCGGGGGGTTTTATGTATGTTTCTAAGAGATTTATTTAATTTAAATAGGCAAACTAAAATAGATGAGTAAAATTGAAAATATGAATGCAAAATTAACATCTAAATGAATTTTATTTTTTATGCAAAAGTGACTAATAAAAAAACCCTAAATGATTTAATTTAAATATGTCAATGCCAACTGATATGAATATAGGAATCGAATAGGGAACACTACGTGAATTAACATGATGATGCATCACAATGTTTTAATTAAAAAAATATAAGTGGTGCACGTGTCGTGACTAGATGTGAAGAAGTAGCATGGATTCATGAGAAGAAAAAAAAAACTATATGTATGAAAAGTGTAAGTGGTGAAAGTCTACTTTGAGTTTACCCAATTAATTTAAAGAAATCCCGTTTTGAAATTTCATCAAATTCTATGGATAAGACAATCGCAGAAACAATTTTGTCGAAATTAATCTTTCCAAACTTAAATGAAATCCCATGAAAAATTTACCGAGAGAAGAGATTTTCTAAAACCATTCATTTCTAAATTTCACTCAAGTCGGAAAATAGAAATGAAGCCACAAAAAACTCTCCCACGATTTATCAAATCGTTGGATTTACCTTAATGTTTGTAAGGATTAATTCCTGCAAACGAAGATTTTATTATTTTTTTATTTTTATTTTAGGGTTTTTATAACAAGAAAGAAAAATACAGAAAATAAATAATGAAACATCCTTCACCTAACGCTCGGGGTTAGGCTCAACGCTTGAAACTCACTTCGGTGTTTTTATCGGATCATTGGATGACAAATTTTTTTTATACGAGTTACAAAAAAAAAATAATAAAAAAATACAGAAATAGAAAAAAAAAAAAAAAAAACCGGTGTCCTCTTCTAAACACTCAAAAGTTTAGATTAAGAATGAGGAACCTCATCCCGACGTTTTTCATCGAGTCATCGAACAAATAATAAAAAAATAAAATTTGCAAGAATTTAGATTGCAAAGAAAATAAAAATAAACTTAAAAAGAATTAAAAATAAAAAAACATACTTGTTCTAGGTCAAGAATCCCGATGCTCAGGCATTTTCTCTCTTGCAAACAGCTTTCCGAAAGGGTTTATGATGAAAATCACTCTCTAAGAGATTTTTTTCTCTCAATTTCTGAATGAATAAATTAAGAGGAGAGTCCTATTTATAGAAAAAGATTGGGCGTGAAAAACACGAGAAAACCTTAAAAACTTAGGTTTGGCCACCAAACCCAATCCAAGTTAGATTGGGAAAGGGTAAATTCATAAAAAGGTAAAAAATGAAATTTTTTGGAAATTTTGGGCCTTTCACTGCCTTTTCTCTAAGCTTGCCACATGGAAAGGGGCTATTGGCCCTCTGTCTCTCTTACGCGCACACACACACGTGGTCAGTAGAGGCTCACCCGCCCCTTTGACTTATCTCTCTCTTTTCTCTTTCTCTCACATGTTCATACACACATAGAGTCAACACAATAGGCCTTCTCTTTTTTTTTTTCTTTTCTCATTCACTCACACACACACACGATTGATATCAAAGGAAATGGGGCCCACCGGTTCTTTCACACACACATACACCCCATGTGATTCTCTCTCTCTCTCTCTCATCCCTTCTCTTCATTTTCTCTCTCTCTCCTCCCTTACGACTCTCTCTTTTTCTCTCAGCTCTCTCTCTCTCTTACTTTCGACTATCTTTCTCTCTCTCTCTCTCTACTCCATCTTCCTCTCACCTCACAGTTTGGACCCAAAAGGGGTTCCACTTCCTCTCTCTCTCTTTCTTCTTATTCACATTCAATCATTTTTTTCTCATTCTTTCAATTTTACTCCCTTTATTTTATTTCAATTTTTTTTAAAATTTATATATATATATATATATATATATTTTGTATTTTTGGAAATAAAATAAATAAAAACCAAGTTAAATAAACAAAGTTAGCTATAAAATAAAACATAAATTATTTTTTGGGGCGGTCAAATTGTCGTGTCTACAACTGTCCCTCTTTGTTATGCAAGTTCTACTTGCTTGACAAAGATAAAAGACCACGTCATTTTGATCGTCCCATTTTTTCAAAGTGAATTTTTAACGACAAAAATAAAATAAAATAAATAACTCATGACGAACAAGTGTCCATTTAGAGGATCGTTTAGAGTACTAAAAGAATTACTCATAACGATACTCATGACGAATAAGTGTCCCTTTACAGGATCACTTAGAGTGATAAAAGAATGACTAATAATGAATAAGTGTTCATTTAGAGGATCATTTAAAGTAATAAAAGAATGACTCATGACATACAAGTGTCCGTTTAGAGAATCATTTAGAGTATTAAAAAAAAGACTCATAATAATACTCACGGTGAACTAGTGTCCTTTTGGAGGATCGTTAGAGTAATGAAAGAATGACTCATGACGATGCTCATGATAAACAAATATTCGTTTAGAAGATCGTTTAGAGTAATAAAAGAATGACTCATGATGATACTCATTATGAACAAATGTCTGTTTAAAGGATCATTTAGAGTAATGAAAGAATGACTCAAAGCCCCAACCCTCTTAGCGGGGACAAAAGAAAGTCCAGAGATATAAAATATGCCCTAGCTTGTGGTTGGGCAAAAATGAGAGAGCAAAGATATAAAATGTGCCCCAGCCTTTGGCTGGGGATGACTCTTAGATAACCGAACCTTTACAGGTTGCCTACGTACCTTAGTATTATGCCAAGGATCAGGTTTAGCATAGTTTACCAGACGCCCCTTTCAGGGCAAAATGCATACCTGGATACTCATTTAGAGCTTCTACATTTTTGGCAATAAGAGTCTCCAATTTGAGTTAGAAGGTAAGTAGTCCTAGTGATAGGGACATCCCTGCTTCTAGTCGTTTTGAGATGTCTGTAAAATAACACTTTCTAAATAAAACCTTAGTCTAAAAAATTGTGACGTTTGATGACTCACAATTCTGTTTCACCTTTTTTTCGTTGCAGTCACTCGGCTAATGACTTTAACTTTCTTGGGACAGTATCGGGAGATTTTTTCGTCTCACCTTTCCATCAATTTTAGAGGTGTACCTTCCAGAGGTTTTCTCTGGGTTCCTGACGGGCTTCGATTCTGGACAACATCCCTACCAACTTTTATTTCTTTACACTTGCCAATTCTCATTTCCTCTCTTCTGCTAGGCATCCTCAGTATTAGGAGAATCATATATTCCTAATTGCTTTGTATTTCTTAAATCCTGCAAAACTAATTTAGCCAAAATTTGGAAAAATATGTAAAACCTTACTAAAACTGGTACCTTTATCACCAGGCTGCGAGATACCAAACCGGATTGTCTGATAAGTGTGATTTCAATACAAATTCGAGCCATACTTGATGTTCCTTTTCACATATTCCAACTTCGCCCAAATCCATCAAGTTCCGAACGTCAAAAATTTTTATGGTCAGCAAATGTCAGTCACAGTGGAATTCCGAAATGGGACCACTGGGCGATCTACTTGTTCCTTTTTTTTTTTTTTTTTTTTTTTTGGGTACGGTCTCTACATTATTTTCATGGTGCTCTTTTGAGTTTTCACCATATTCGAGCCGCAATTTATTTATTTATTTATTTATTTTTATTTTATTTTTAATAGATAATCACAAATCCAAATAAACTTTCTTAGAAAAGAAAGATCTTTATTAGGCAAAGTATTTCTTTACAGAATCCGAGTTTAAAGGCTCGAGAAATACATTACCATCAATTTCCTGTATAATCAATGCTCCACTGCTCAAAGCCTTGTGAATAAAAAAAGGACCATCCCAATTTGGGGCGAACTTGCCCTTAGTTTCATCTTGGAAAGAAAAGATTTTTTTCAATACCAATTCATCAGCCCTGAAGACTCAGGGACGGACCTGCTTATCATGAGCTCTAGTAATTCTCTATCTGTAACACTGTTCGTGGCATATTGCTATTAGTCTCTTTTGGTTGATTAAGAAGAGTTGGTCCAATATTTGCTGCACCCACTCAGTTTCATCGAGTTCGGCCTCCATGAGCACTCACAAAGATGGAATTTTCACTTCAGCTGGTATTACCGCTTCTGTTCCATAGACCAAAGAATAGGGGATTTCCCCCGTTGAGGCTCGAACCGAAGTCTGGTAAGCCATCAAAGTATATGGCAACATATCATCCCACTATTTATAGTTATTAATCATCTTCCGAAGGATTTTATTGATATTTTTATTGGTGGATTCCACTGTTCTATTCATCTTTGGATGGTAAGGAGCTGAATTTCAGTGCTCGATCTTGAACTGCTGACAAATTTCCTGTATTTTCAATCTCTTCAGGTTTTTGGTGTTGTTGGTTATCAGTGCTTGTGGAAAACCGTATCTAGATATGATGTTTTTTTTTATGAACCGAGCTACTGTCCTTTGAGTCACTTGATCCAGGAAGATAGCCTCCACCTATTTGGTAAAATAATCAATCGCCACCAAGATAAAGTGATGACCACTCGATGCCTTAGGGGTAACCTCTCCAATAACGTTCATACCCCACATGGAGAAGGGCCATGAGGATGCTAAGCAATAAATTTGAGAAGGTGGAATATGGATTTGGTGGCCGTGAATGTGACACTTGTGGCATCTTCGAGCAAACTGCACACAATCACTTTCCATTGTTAACCAAAAGTGACTAGTTCTCATGATCTTCTTTGCAAGCTTGAACCCACTCATGTGGGGTCCACATATGCTACCATGGATCTATTTCATCAACTGGATGGCCTCTTTAACTCAAACACATCTCAACAGGCCCATGTTAGGAGAGTGTTTGCACAGTGTCTTTCCGCTTAGGAAGAAATGGCCTGCAAACCTCTGGAGAGTCTTCCAATCAACACTTGATGCTCCTTCCAGATATTCTCAATTTTTAGAAAGTTCTTTATGTCATTGTACCACGGGTCTTTGACTAGTTTAGATTCAAGTTGGCAACAGTGGGCCGGTCGATGCTGAACTCGAATTGCCACTAGAATGATATCATTCTCCTGCTGAGTGATAGAGATCATAGATGCCAAGGTAGCTAAGGCATTGACAAAGTCATTCTTGAGCCTCGGTATGCTTTGAAATTCAATCATCGTAAATTGCTCGCACAACTCCAGGAGGTGATTGTTATAGGCTATCAAGGTCAGATCTCTCGTGGTATACTTATCTATCACCTGATTGATTATTAGCTCAGAATCTCTGAACACTAGTAATTCTTTGATGTTCATGCCGACAGCTAGCTGGAGTCCCAAAATACATGCTTCGTACTCAACTCGATTATTAGTGCTTTAGACTTTCAACTTGGAAGCCATCGGATAATGCTGTTTGCTCGAAGAATCCAGAACGGCTCTAATTTCGCCCCCTTGAGAGTTCACTGCTCCATCAAAATATATTTTCCAGACTGTTTCCTCATCTTCTTCCTCCACCGCATAAATTGACTCATCAGGGAATAGCGTCTTAAGAGGTTGGTGATCCGTTTGAGCTGGGCAACTAGCCAATTGATCTGCTATCGCCTGACCCTTCACTAACTTTTGGGTCTTGTAGACGATATCGAACTCTGTTAGAAGCATCTGCCATTTTGTGAATTTTACTGATAGAATCGGCTCTTTGAAAATGTATTTTAAGGGATCCATCCTGGCTATCGAATAGATAGTCAGCGGGAGTATATAATGGCCCAGTCTTTGAGTAGACTAAGCTAATGCACAACAGGTCCTCTCCAGTAAGGTGTAATTTTTCTCGTACTTCGTGAAACACTTGCTAAGGTAGTAGATGGCTTGTTCCTTCTTCCCGGATTCATCGAGCTATCCGAGAATAGATCCCATAGAGGAGTTGAGAATTGACAGATATAGCAACAATGGAACTCCCTCCCGAGGCAGCAGCAGAACTGGGGGATTGGTTAGATAGGTTTTAATCTTCTCCTAGGCATTATGACAATCATCATTCCATCACCCGTCACTTTTTTTTCGAAGCAGCTTGAAGATTGGCTCACAAGTGGCAGTGAGCTAGAGGATGAATCGGGCTAAGAAATTCAATTAACTAAGAAAACCTTGGATCTTCTTCTCATTTTTTGGTGGTGACATCTCACAAATGGCCTTCGTTGTTGCAGGATCAATCTCGATTCCATGGTATTTACCGTAAAACAAAGAAGTTTTTTAGGGGTTATCTCGAAAGCGCATTTTACCAGATTGAGCTAGAGCTAATATTTTCGAAGTCTGTCGAACATCCTTTTCAAATAGTAGAGATGATCCTCGTTCTCCTAAGATTTAATGAACATGTCATCCACATATACCTCCATCTTCTTGTGTATTATTTCATGAAAGAGGGTTGTCATTGCTCTTTGGTACGTTGCCCCGATATTTTTGGGATCAAAAGGCATCGCCCTATAACAAAAGACTCCCCATGGTATGGCGAAGGCTACCTTTTCTCAATCTTCCTCATCCATCTGAATCTGAATATGGCCAGAGAATCCATCGACAAAAGAATTGAGCTTTCGCCCCACAGTATTGTCGATGATGATATGAATGTTTGGCAGTGGAAAATCATCTTTTGGACTTGCCCAATTGAGATCATGATAATCCACGAAGACTCTGATTTTTTCGAGGACTTCGGCACTGGAACGAAATTAAAGATACATTCATTGTAGTTACAAACTTCAATAATTCGAGCATTGAACTACTTCATGATCTTTTCCTTGACCTCGAGGCTGATAGCAGGTCTCAGTTTTCTCAACTTTTGTTTGACTGGTACACTCCCAGGTTTTAGCGGCAGCTTATGGGTTACGATACTTTTGTCCAGTCCTACCATATCATCGTAGGACCAGGCAAAGATATCTTGGTAGGAAACCAATAGTGTTTTCTACTCTTTGTTGTCTAAAGCCATGAGGGTTGATCCAATGTTTACTTTTTTCGATTCTTCTAGCGTTCCTAATTTTATCAACTTAGTCTCGTCAGTATTGGGAATCGGCTTAGTCTCAAATTTTGCAAAAACTTTTCGGATCTTACCATCATCTGGCTAGCAAGAGTCATCTTCTGTTTCTACTCCGATCAGGTTACGCTCCGGTTCTGCATTGAAATCATACTCATCGCACTATAACTCAATTATATCGCATGCATCATACATTAGTAACTTAGGCATCCTGAAAGAGTAAAATTTAAACATTTAAACCATAGGTTGGATAAAACAAAATTTCATTCATAAAATTTAAAAAGCCATTACAAAGCAAAATCCCTTTCCATCCAGAAGGCTAGTTGAATGGAAGGGTGAGTACAGAAAATCTCCCTAATTTTACCGAAACGCCCGCCGAACAAGGAGGGAATACCAGACCCATGATTTGTTCCTGTCTCATTTTCCATGATTACATTCACAGATTCCTCGATCATCAATCTCTTAGGGTGCAACTCGAATCCTATAGTCTTCTTCCCCTTATTGATGGTTTCTGCTGGATATGCAAAATTTCCATCGGCTGGTTGTCTCAGAATCCATCCCTCTTCTTTCAGAAAAATTTCATCCTATATGCTCATGTTGGCTCGTATCCTAACCCGAATCTCTCCCTCTTCTCTTTGTCTTCTATCGGCAATGTAATTCCATCCAGATTCTTGTCCTGTCCTTTCTTGAGGATGCAACCCAAGGACTTCATTTCTTTAGCAACGAAGGCCACAGAACTAGACAGTGATGGTACCAACTCATATCCTCTTTCTTTCACAAAGATAGAATTCGCGATGTCGAACACGTGATACGAGACTTCAATCTTCTTTTTCTTTTTTTTTTTTTTTTTTTTTCCGTCTATTAGTGGGACATATCGACTTATTGTTTGATGAAAAGGTGCAATATTCGAATCAGCCTTGATCACAAACAGTGTGTCATCAACGATGAACTTAATCTTCTGGTGTAGTGACGAAGGTACTGCCTCAACATTTTGGATCCACGGCCTCCCCAACAACAAATTGTAAGAAGTAGATATGTCGAGCACTTGGAACTTCACATTGAACCGGATCAGACTAATTTCAATTGGCAGGTCAATCTCTCCAACGTTATTTCTCCTAGCCCTATCGAATGCCCTGAGAACCGTCTTTGATGGTCGAATATGTAACAAATCTATGCCTATTTCTCCCAGCATCGACAAATGGAAGATATTCAGTGTCGATCCATTGTTAATCAACATCCGAGCTATAAACATTCCATGACTTTCGACTGTGATATTCAAAGACTTGTTGTCACCTGTTCTGTCTTCGTCATTCTCGTCATCGGTGAAAGTGATGGTGTTAGATCCTAAGACTTGATCAACCAGAGTGACAAACTTTTAGGGATTGTGCTAGGTAAGTGGGCTTTATTTAGGATTTTCAGCAGTACCTTTCTGTGTTCATCTAAGGGCAGGTGTAGTGAGAGCATCGAGATTTGCACCGATGCTTTGCTAATTTTCTCTAGTATCTTGTATTCTAAATTCTTCATTGCCTTTAGAAAGTCATGAGCTTCCTGTTCTGACACTGGCTTTTTTAGAGCTTCTCTTCGTTCCCTCACAGGAACCTTGATCAAATCATGTGGCTTGTACACCCTCCCAGACCGAGTGATTCCACCGGTTTCTCCTGCTGAGATTGGCAATTCTTCTCCTTCTCTAATTTTAGTGACGATCTCGTAATTCCATGGGAACTTATTGGGACTTTCTACCAGATTTTGGATCAGAAAAGACAAAACCAGAGATTTCTCCATCTTTTTAGCTACATTTTCCGGATGTAATTCGAACCCTTCATTGAGAACCTTCGAGTGTAAACAAATACCACTGATATCAATCACATCAACTTCTTCCTCGAGCTCCTTTGTGAAAATTAGATTGATGCCACTTCCTGAGGGAGAGCGTTCAGGCATCAGAGTTTGCTATCAGTTTGGCATACCGGCCTCAGGTTTTTTAGGAAACGTGATGGCTCCTATTCGTATAAACTCTCGGATCTTGTCCTTTAGCTGAAAGCACTGCTCGATCGCATGTCCTTTGGTTCCCGAGTGGTATTCATAGAAAGCATTTGAAGAAGCTACTTTAATCCTAGGATTAACTTCGTAGGATGGAAGGGGTGTCAGCATCCCCTACTTTAAACAACTTCGATACAACTCGGTGATTGAGACCAGAAGGTCTAGTGGTTCTTTTTCATCGTTCCAGAAGTTTTCCCCAATAGCACGGGTAGATAAACTTGGTGGTATTGGGTTCCTAGCCTTAGGGAATGGTTAGGAATTTAAGGCAGGGTGTTCGAGTTTAGCTGATATGTGTGGTAAGAGGATGCTTGGTAGGTTTGGGGATAATATTGAGGAGTATGGTTTTGGTAAGGGGAAGGTACATTGTGGTAATAGAGGGGACGATTTTGGAAATATGGTTGTTTCCGGGGGTAATGTTGGTTTTGGAGATTTTAAGGGGGATAGTTGTGATATTGGTTGTTTTGGTTTGGGTAGTTTTGGGGAAATGAAGCTTGGGGGTAGTTCTGGTGATGGGTTTGCTGGGGGAAAATGACAACGGCTAACTCATTCTCCTTCTTCTTCAGCGTGGCTGACCTCTTAGTCGGATCAGGCGAGGCCCCTTCAATCTTCCTACTTCTTATTCCCTCTTCTATCACCTCGGCTTGTTTGATCGCATTGCTGAAGGAAGTCACGTCTATGCTCGATAGATCTCGATAGAAAGAAATCAACTGGATTAACTCGAATATCTCTAATGGAGCCTCCTCGTTCAGTGATAAGTGTAAAAAACCTATCTATTTCTAAACCAAATTTGTTAGTTTTCAAGCATTTTAGTTATATTTAAATTGTGTTTTAGTGTGTTTTAGTGTAGAACAGGTGAAAGGACGTCAAAGGGCGAGAAACAAGGGAAAAAGGTGGAGAAACGGTGAAGTAAATGTGCAAAATAGAGTTTCGGTGAATAAAGACCACCACCTAGGTGGAAGTTCCACCGCTTAGGCAGAAAAGAGGCAGAATGTTGGAGTGCTGAAGGGTTGAACTACTTCTTATGAGAGAAAACCACCACCTAGGTAAGAAAAGGACAGAATGATATGCCAGCAACCACCACCTAAACGGAAAAACCACCGCTTAGGCGAAGTTACCGACATAACTGAACCGACTTAAGTCCACCACCTAAGCGGTGAACCCCCACTTAGGCGGTGACACTTTGCACAGAAATATCTATTTTTAGGTATTTTGATGATATTTTCCAAATCCCTCCTTTTAACCCCTTTCTCCACAAAACATAAAGAGACCTTAGACACTCCTTAGACGTGGGAGAGGGCTTGGTTGTTCTTGAGAGCTCTTTTCCACCTTAGTTAGATTATATTAGTTTAGGAAGTAGATTAGATTAGTTGTAAAGAGTGTTCTTGGCCAATCCTTGAAGAGCTAGAAGAGGAAGTTCATCAAGCGAGAAGAGGAAGCTCGGGAGGACTGTTCTTTGGCGAAAGTGGACTACTCCACTTTGAGATTTAGCTTTTCTTCCCTTGTTTCCATCTTTTTATTGAATGTTTATTGTTGATGATGATGATCTTCTTTTGATTTAATGTTGTATTGGCTAAGAACATGTTAGCGTAATTTAGATATTAGTTAGGGAAAGGTGTAGTTGTGTAAATACTAGTTTGGTTTAATATACGTTTATTTAACGGTTGTTGCTTTTAAGTCCGATTGTGTTTATCATTTGATGACGATCTTAATATTCTTGTAACGGTATTAGGGTTGGAATCTAGGGTTTGACACTTGGGAGATGTAACCCTGGATTCGAACTAGAGTAAACACATCGTTACGACCTAACGACCCGAGAGGGCGTTAGTTAGTGTGCAATCGATGACATTGGGTCAAGACTCACGCGGCCTAGAGTCGTTAAGACATTGAGAGGGACCTCTTCATCGACGCGAAGTCGCGTATTCCCTCGTCTTACACTCAGAAGAGGTGACAGAGGAGTTTACGAATCGAGATTGTCGGATACCTAAACTCCATTATTGTTAACCGAACGAAATCAAACGTGTATTAAGTGAACGAAATCAATCCCTAATTAATTAACGTAGTTAGAATTAACCCACTAATTGTAGTTTAGCTTAGTCTAATTTCAATTCATGTCTTTCGTCGTCAGGATAACACGAGACTACGTCAATTGCGGTATTCAATTCAATTATTCACACTTTTCTCTGTGGGAACGATATCTGATCTTCGAAGATCCACTATATTAAAACTTTAGACCTCGTATACTTGCGAGCATAAGTAGGCGTGCGCAAATTTGCCCCTTACCATTCAACATGGGGACAACTTTGGCAACTTCTTCCATCCAACGAGTAGTATACCTCTGAAAGCTCTCATATTTCTTTTTCAGTATCTAGTAGAGGGTATTACGGTCCGGCGTGGCATCCTTATTATACACATACTTCTCATATAAGGCCTCTACTAGATCCTCGAACACTTTAATCTGTGATAGGTCCAGGGTCATGTACCAACTGAGAGCCGGTCCTTTCAGCGATCTCCGGAACATCTTCAGGCAAAGGTCTTCATTCCGGGCATAAACTCCCAACTCCTCCTTGTAGATGCTGACATGTCACTGTAGGGGGCCAGTGCCATCATACTTAGTGAATTCTAGAACTACGAAGTTTTCCAAATACATCACCTAGGGCGGTGCTGACAACTCCTTGTATGGTTTTCTCCAACTCTTCCATTTTCAGAACCCCGGCCTGAGGGGGTCCATTATTTTCTTTTTTTGTTTTTAGTTTCAATAGTCGGGGTCGATTGATTACCATTAGGATCGTTTGGTGGAGCAATGACCCTCTCTAGGTAAATGAGGATTTGTGATGTAGTGGGGGCTAAGCTTTCTTGTGAGGCCTGATAGACATACCCCTAGCAAAGATACATCGACGCTTTATAGGGGAAGGGCTGAGGCCCATCTAGGGTCCGTAGTAGACTGGTACTGCAAAGTTTTTGGCCAGCGTGGTTCGGATTCGGCACAGAGTTCTCCATCTCGACACTTAGAGGGTTTCCATTTAGTGATTCAGTCACAAGAGTTCCACTAGACGGATGAATAGGCACCTCTTGAGGTCGGCTAAGTTCGTTGATCGTTTCCTTCAGCATGTCGATGGTTTCCTACATCCAATCCATTTGGTCCGTACGGGAAGATTCGAGATTGCTTTCTGATGTCATTTTGGATTGAGTCTGGGCGCGGCTACGAATAAAGACCAAACTTCAGATGGGGGGAAACAAAATTTCTTTTATGGGACCAATTTTCCTGTCTAGTCATGTTCTTATAACAAATCCATTTATTAGTCCACGTAGGTCTTAGGTAGTCTTAAAATCTATTCAAATTCGAAGTTTTCAATTCCAATAATAACTGATCACAATAGATAATGATATATGAAAATTCTTTCGTAGCTTAATCGGTATTGGAAACTTCGAACTCATTTGGTTTTTAAGACTTCCTAAGACATCACCAATCCATCAAGTATGAAACCCCCATCTTGTATCATAGAATTCCAAGGGGATAATATGGATACAAGGCTATCGTATTTGTGTTGGAGGGTTTATAACAATATAAGAGCCCGAGAGAAAAGAAACAAACAAACACCACAACTTATTTATAAAAATAGAAGGAAAAGATAGAAAAATAAAATATAACGCTCAGACATGAAATGGTAGGGCTTATTTGGACATATTTGGCTCGACCCACTAATTTCCCCAGTGAAGTTTCCAGCTGACGTGCCCCAATTTTTCCGAAAAGAAAAAGAATATTAAATAATAATTAGCTTAAGGGGAGGGGTTTTTTAAACATCGATTTTCTCAAAAAATATATTTAGGCCGTTTTAACGAGTCACCACCTAGCATTGGGTTTAAATAGTGTGCTAGGTCACTGAATTTTTAGAAAATAATTTAAAAATCCTAAGTAAAAATTGACTCCAAAAAAAGCACGGTCAAACCAAAGATTCATTTAAAGGCTTGGGGGTTAGTTATACTTGGGGAAGGTGTTAGACACCCCAAGACACTTGTCTAAAAACAACATCTTATGTCCAATTAAATCCAATTAATTTAAGTTTGAATGTTTTATTTTATTTTAAAATATTTTCCTTCTTATAAAATATTTTTCATAAAAAATAAGGTGAGACAAGTTTTTGTATTTTTTGGGGATGTTTCCCTGGTATAACATCTTATTGAATATTAAGGATTCGACAAGGATGGTCCCCGATGGGTTTTATGTATGTTTCCTAGAGATTTCTTTAATTTAAATAGGCAAACTAAAATAGATGAATAAGATTAGAAATATGAATGAAAAACTAACATCTAAATGAATTTTATTTTTTTATGCAAAAGTGACTAATAAAAAAAACTAAATGATTTAATTTAAATATGTCAATGCAAACTAATATGAATATAAGAATCAAATATGAAACACTACGTGAATTAACGTGATGATGCATGGCAATGTTTTAATTAAAAAAATATAAGTGGTGCACGTGTCGTGACTAGATGTGAAGAAGTAGCGTGGATTCGTGGAAAAAAAAAACTATATGTATATGAAGTGTAAGTGGTGAAAGTATCTTAATCATGTTGTCTAAATGATATAATAAATAAACATGCTAAGTGGATGCAAAAAATCTACTTTGAGTTTGCCCGATTAATTTAAAGAAATCCCATTTTGAAATTCCCTCAAATTATATGGATAAGAGTGTTGATTCTAAGATTTTGATGAATAATTAATGTCGATATTTTTTGTGGAACTAATGTGTTTATTAAGTGTTCCAGTTTAAAGAGTTCTACATAGAATAGTGAAGAATTTGTAAAGGATTCGGAGACAATGCAGAGATGATAATATCATGAAGAAGTTGTGAAGAATGCAGAGATAGATACTAATAGATTAAAGATTCCGAATAATCTAGGTAAAAACGACTCTAATCTATTTTTTACTTTTAATGTATCCCGATTTGGATCACACACGACATAAAAAGTTTTTAAATTTATGTGTGTTTATTGGGTCCTAATTAGTAAAATTATTTGCTCCTATATGTAATTGAAAAAGAAATAAAGATAATTGATTAAAAATGAATTTGAGATTTTAGTGGAGCTAACCAAGAAACGAAATTGATTAAAGGGGAAAAAATATTGAAGAAAATAATTAAGGAGAAGAGTTCCAACATGAGCAGTCAATAGGTAGGTCGACCTATGCTTAAAAGATGAACTCTCTATATCTCTAGGTCTATTTGTAGGTCGACTTATGAAAGATAAGTGAACTCGCTGAATCTTCCAGTCGACACTTAGGTCGACCTATGGCCAAAAGTAAAAGTTATTGTATTGTACGGTTAACAGATGGAAATGGGATGGTCGATCAATGGATGAATAGATTTTGGTTGGAGAAGCTCTCGGTATCGTTTGGTCGATAGACTGTGAATTACCGGTCGACTGATGGGCGAGAAATGTTTGGCTTGGGCTACAACCTAAATCGGGCGGTCGATTTATGGAGGTTGGATATATTTAATATATGATACTCCTATTTGTATATCCTTATAGATTTGGTACATGGAATTAAAATATTTTTTCAAATCAATTCTTTTAATACTTCCTATCTTATTGATTTGAGTTTGAATTTTTTTTTGAGGGACTAAATAGAATATTTTGAAAGTTGTTATTAACTCAAATATATTTAAAATGAAATATATCAATATATTGGGTCTATATGTGATTTTAAATAACATATCTTGTGAAAATTAGTCGTTATACGGTTTGTTTCAAGTGCCTATATATGGACCTGCGGATTTCATATATTAAAAGACATAACATCAAGAACTATTATGTTCTTGAGCTTTCAAAGAGTTATCATTCTAATATTATAATGAAAAAATATTGTAAGGTTATTCTGAAGTTAAAGTTCTTGAGTTAAAGTGGTAATTTATTTGGTGTCACCAAACTGAGCTGTCTAGCGATCTGTTTTGCATTCCAGTGGCGTTTTTCCTGGTGAGATCATTCCGAATTATTTGCTATTAATTGTTGCTTGATCTAATTATCTATTATTTGGAATTTTATCTTTGAAATTATTTTACGATTTTTTAATTGAAAATTATTTTTGAAACAATTTCTTGAGGAAATCTGAGTTTATACTTATCGATGTGCTACTCATATCTATAATGATCATATTTTTATATTTTCTTGGTGAAAATGTTCCAATCATATTCTTAATTGAGTATATTTCTATCATTACTTTCTTGGCCAATTGATTATATGAGAAATCGTTTTTGAATTTTAAAAACATAAAAATCTTTTAAAATGATTTGTGTGATAATCTGATTACATGCTCAATTTTTTGCTACTCGTATTATTTTTACAATCAGATTTTTGTTTCCTTACTTAATTCTATCACTAGTAAATATCGGGATATTAATTGAGTTTAAATTGATTTAAGGTGGTAGAAGCTCTGAGTAGGAATAACTTATCAATTTAATTGTAATTTGTGAGTTGTGTGTCAGATTAGATATTATTGGGAATATCTAATCGGGGTAGCTTTGGGTTTTAATCTCTTCCTATAAAGAGATTGAGGTGTGATTCTTATTGATTCTTCTTATGCATTAGAATCAAACTGTGAGTGATTTGTAAATGTTTCATCCTTACCTGGGAAAAGGATAGTTGGAGTGTTTCTGTGAGGTTTTGATTTTTAAGCCTAAGGTATAAAAAGAATTAGGTTAATTTTTAGCCGGTAAAAAGGTAGGTTATTCTAGAGCATGTGAAAAAGTAGAAGTTATTCTTGAGCCTAGGAAAAAAGAAGAGGTTATTCCTAAGTATGGGAAAAAGAATTACAAAGGTTGATTCTGAGCCTGTGAAAATAATCATTGTGTAAATGTTTGGTTCCTACCTGTTTAAAGGAATCTTAGTGATTAGTGGGTGCGACTCTCTGTGGAGCTCGGAGGACTGGATTAGCCAATAGTAGCTTGGTGAACCAGTATAAATTTCTAGTATGTTGCAATATTTATATTGTTTATATTTTGTTATTTGGTTGTACACCTAGTGGATAATACATATCTGCAGCTATAAAAAGATAATAATTAATTTTCGGATAAAATTAATTGTTTAAATTTTTAAGTGTTATTCTCTAATAACTTTTATAACTACCTAATTTACCCCCCTCTTGGGTAGCTCACGGGGCCAACAATTGGCATCAGAACCGATTTTAGCTCGATTAGGCTTAACATCCTAGCCAAACTGGTCACGTGCATGCACCATGGATAATGTGTTTTGTGTGTTGATGGGTAGAAAATACCTATCTACTTCTAAGCCGGATTTGATAGTTTTCGAGTGAATTAGTTATATTTAATTGTGTTTTTGTTGGTTTTTATGTAATTCAGGTGTAGGGACTCAAACAAGCGATAAAAGAGAGAAAACGGTAGGAAACTGGTAAAGAAATAATGAAGAAACAAGGTTTCAAGATCACAAGAGCCACCGCCGTGGCGGTGAGAATGCAAAGAATGCTGAAAATGAGCAAAGTCGTGGCGATTCCACCGCCTAGGCAGTGAAAAGGCAGAAAATTGGGAGCAGTCCTACAGCCTAGGCGGTGATTCCACCACCTAGGTGGTGAAAGATCAGAAGAGAAGCCGACATACCCATTACCTAGGCGGTCAGCTCTGCACATAATTAAGATCTTTTGAGATATTTTGAGATATTTTTGGATCTTTTCCACTAAAATACCCATTCTCCCACATCCATTGAACCCTCTTGGATGCTTGGACATCACTAACCCTTAGTACTTGATCCTTGGCCATTCTTGAAAAAGATATTCATTATCCGGAGAAGAGGAAACATAGGTTGACCGATCGTTGCCGACAGTAGATCACTCCACTTTAAGATTTGATCTTTCTCTCTTTGTTTCTCTCTTCGTAATTTAATGTTTTGTTGTAAATGATGATGAATACCTCTTGGTTTAATGTTCCAATGGCCAAGATCATGTTAGATTAGATAAATATTAGCTAGGGATCGATGTAGTTATGTAAATACTAGTTTGATGGAATATATGTTTTCTTAATGGTTGTTTGTGTTTAAATCCAATTGTGTTCATCATTTTATGATGACTTTAATATGTTTGTTAAGGTATTGGGGTTGGATTTGAGAATATGGGGTTTGACACTCAGAAGAGGTAACCCTAGATTTGGACTAGGTTAAACACATCGTTACGATCTAACGACCCGGGAGAGTGTTAGTAAGTATGCAATCGATGACGTTAGGGCAAGACTCATGTGGACTAGAGTTTTTTAGACGTTGAGGGGGACTTCTTCATCGACACGAAGTTGCGTATTATCCTGTCTTATACTCGGGAGAGTTGGCGGAGGAGTTTACGAACCGAGATTGTTGGATACCATAAACTCTGTTATTGTTAACTAAAACGCAATCAAACATGTATTAGGTGAACAAAATCAATCCCTAGGTAATCAATGTAGTTAGGATTAACCCACTAATTATAGTTTAACTTAATTTTAATTAGTTTAATTTAAAATACTTCTTTAATCGTCTGGATAATATAAGACTATGCTAATTACGGTACTCAATTATTCAAACCATCCATGTAGGAACGATATCCGATCTTAAAGATCTACTATTTTAAAACTGGATCTTGTGCACTTGCGAGTAGTCAATACGCTAGCATAAAACCTCGGCGTACAATTTTTTGGCGGCGTTGCTAGGGATGGTGTTGAATGCGTAGAATGGATATTGCGACTAAGTAGTTGAATATTAATCCAGACATTTCTTTTATTTTATTTTCTTTTAAATTTTTTGTTTTATTTGTTGTGATCAAGCAGTGCATGCAACGTAGAAGAAGTTTGAAATTCTTGACTCTTGATCCAGAGATTGAGCATACGTTGAGAACGATAAGGAGAGAGAGAAGAAACCAACTTCAATACTATGAATCGTGATCCAATGGAGCATTCTATCTCAAATTCCTTGTCTATGAGGGATTTTGGTGAAAAATGCTCAACCAAGTCCAGTTAGGGATATTAAATCAAGCAAGTCACATTTTTTTTTATCTAAATTGAGGGTATCAAATTTTACTCGATTTTTGCTATTAATTATTTTTTGGAGGCCGAAATGGTCTCGGAGCGTGTTTGGAGGTGAGTTAAAGAGTGAGGATACTCAGAGATGTGTTTCACCCTTAAAATCATTGAACAAGCGAAGTGGAAACATATGGTGTGGAGCCTTTGTGTGAAAACTTGAAGAAAAAATGAGAATCCAGCAACAGGCTCAACGTTGAGGCAGTGAAAATGCATGATGTCAAGTTTTTAGCATAAATGCTTCACCACCGAGGCGGTGAAACAATAGAATGTATGGGTTTTAAAAAAGGCATTCACACCGCCAAGGCGATGATCCCACCGCCGCAGCGATGAGGCCTCTATTTGATTAAAACTATACTACTATACAAACACGCCACAACCACTTCAAAAACTCCAAAATCTCTCTATTTTCATCCTCCCAAACTGTTTCCAACCCTCAAATTCATCCATTCATTTACAAAATTTGTGATTTCCACCCCCAAATCATCCATTAAAAATCAAATTTCAACCCTATTTTCGCGATTTTCTTTATCTCTATGGGATTTTGGTTTGATTTTTGGTGATAAACTAAGTTTCTATGGATTGTTAAATTGTGTAAAACAAAATTGCATGCTACATTGTTCATATTTTGTTGAAACGTTGTGATTAGTGTGTATGCATGATCAAATCCACCGGCTCATGTGCGAGCGCTTCAGCACTGAAATGAGTGCTTATTCGCCTATGCCGCATGTGCCGCTGCACCTTTTGCAACCACCACAATTTCCATTCCGACGTGATAGTGGTGGCGATGACTATTCTCCCAACAAACGGTATGGGGTTAGACTTTTACATCTTATCCCCTAGGTATGTGTTGACACCCAATTTTACTCGTCATTGCTATAAACTGTTATTGGGTTCACTGCTTAGTTAGTGAAGACACTACCTCTTTTTAAGTTTGGGGGGAATGTGCATCATGTTTTGTGTTGATTAAGAAAGATGTGAAGGATTGAGATATTTTTTGTATGTAAAACTTTAATTTTTAGTTAAGTTTTATTTTAATTTTTGTTTATGCATGTTAAATTCTTAGTTTAGTTTATGTATGTTAGTATTTAGATTTAATATAGTATTGTGTATGTATGAAGTCATATATGTTTAATGAGTTGTTGAATTCGTCAGGGGCTGTTTCCCGATGATGAAAATTATCTCTTAATTGTATATCGAGGTCGGGGATAATACTAGTCATGTGTGTTTTGTGTACTTAGCATGTCGATTAGGTAAAAATTATTATGATCCTAAAATCGCACGATCACATGGACTCAGTGTATAATTATTTGAATGATTTGATGCTGATTATTCAGTAATACGTTCATGACAGAAATGAGGAATCTAGAACTTGATTTGGGGTAGACTTGAGGTGAAATTATTGGTGAGGTAATTCCAGAGGCATGATTTAGGCCTTGACTTTCATCGCTTGAACCTTTTGAAGCTAACCTAAAAAAATTAATCCCTGTTGAAGCCGATAATCATTTTAATTTTGAACACATTTCAATACTCAATCCAATTAATTTTTTCCAAACCGTTGTCACTAATCCTAAGTTTCAAAATGAGTAAAATCAAGTTAGCATTAGTTTATGCTGCTTGAAGTGAGCAGGTGAGATTTCGGATGAATTTCTATTGATTTGGTATTAGTGTATTCACCTGTCATTCTCTTAAATTACGTTTTTGCACACTCCTAAATTTTTTTTAGAAATTTCGAATAAGTCTGGGGGTGTGTTATGTAATCCTTTTTGCATACTCCTAAAATTATCAAAATTCGAGTAAGTTTGGGGGTGTGTTATGTCTTAAAAAAAAAAGAAGCTATATGAATATAGTTTTTAATTTTGTTTCTTTCGATAAGTGAATATAAAGTTCTTCAATTCTCGTTTAGGGTTGTGTTTTTAAACGTATGGGGTTACGAGAGAGTGATACAGCGACAAGCGTTTGTGCCTCAGGTATCGTTTAATCTTTCTGATTTTCTGTTTCTATTCCTATGATACCCTTGGTCGTTCTCTAAAGCTAAACCAAGCCCTTTTGATCTCTGTGAATATCCGAACCTACATTAGTGGATAGTCGAGCCCAGTCAAGCGTAGGGTTTTCCTGAATCCTTTAAGGTTTAATTCATGAGCTTGTTTACTGAATAATCTAATTTGGAGTTTGGTTAATTATACATTTGAGCTCTCTCACACACATACATTTCAAATGGATCTAGAATGGTTTTTTATTGAAATTGAGTATTGAAATTTTAGAACACCACTTGGTGTGTATTATTTCCCTAACTTGATTAGATTAAGGGCTGTCGAGAGAGGACTGAATTAGTTTCTTTGATTGAATTTGGAACTCGCATGCATATACTTCTTATTTGTTAAAGTTTTTCATTTTTAGATTAGTTGTAAGTTAATTAGGGTAGTTAGTTTAATTTAGTTAGGGTGTTTTACTCGAGCACTAGCAAAATCCCAAGTTTTGGGGTATTTGATAGGTAGAAAATACCTATCCACTTCTAAGTCGGATTTGTTAGCTTTCGAGTGAATTAGTTATATTTAATTGTGTTTTTGTTAGTTTTTATGTAATTCAGGTGTAGGGACGCAAACAAGCGATAAACGAACAAAAACGGTGGGAAAATGGTGAAAAAATAATGAAGAAACAAGGTTTCAAGATCACAAGAGCCACCGCTGCGACGGTGAGAATGCAAAAGAATGCTAAAAATGAGCAAAGTCCTACTTCCTAGGCGATGATTCCACCGCCTAGGCAGTGAAAGGGCAGAAAGTTGGGAGCAGTCCCACAGCTTAGGCGGTGAAAGATCAGAAGAGCAGCCAACATACGCATCGCCTAGGCGGTCAGCTCTGCACAGAATTAAGATCTTTTGTGATATTTTCAGATATTTTTGGATCATTTCCACTAAAATACCCATTCTCCCACATCCATTGAACCCTCTTGGATGCTTTGACATCCCTAACCTTTAGGCCTTTATCTTTGGCCATTCTTGAAGAAGATATTCATCATCCGGAGAAGAGGAAACATTGGCAGACCGATCGTTGGCGACAGTGGATTACTCCACTTTAGGATTTGATCTTTCTCTCTTTGTTTCTCTCTTTGTAATTTAATGTTTTATTATAAATAATGATAAATATCTCTTGGTTTAATGTTCCAATGGCCAAGATCATGTTAGGTTAGACAAATATTAGTTAGGGATCGATGTAGTTGTGTAAATACTAGTTTGATGGAATATATATTTTCTTAACGATTGTTTATGTTTAAATCCAATTGTGTTCATCATTTTATGAAGACTTTAATATGCTTGTTAAGGTATTAGGGTTGGATTTGAGAATACAGGGTTTGACATTCGGAAGAGGTAACCCTGGATTTGGACTAGGTTAAACACATCGTTACTATCTAATGACCCGGGAAGGCGTTAGTGAGTGTGCAATCGATGATGTTGGGGAAAGACTCACGTGGCCTAGAGTCGTTAAGATGTTGAGGGAGACTTCTTCATCAACACGAAGTCGCGTATTCTCCCGTCCTACGCTCGGGAGAGATGACGGAGGAGTTTACGAACCGAGATTGTCGAATCCCATAAACTTTGTTATTGTTAACTAAAATGAAATCGAAAATGTATTAAGTGAACGAAATCAATCTCTAGGTAATCAACGTAGTTAGGATTAACCCACTAATTGTAGTTTAACTTAGTTTTAATTATTTTAATTTAAAATACTTCTTTAACCATCTAGATAATATAAGATTATGCCAATTGCGGTACTCAATTATTCAAACCGTCCATGTGGGAACGATATCCGATCTTAAAGATCCGCTATATTAAAACTGGACCTCGTGCACTTGCGAGTAGTCAATACGCGAACATTAAATCCTCGTCATATATGTGTCCTCTTTTGATAGTGGTATATGCGTATATGATAATGTGGTTTATGATTCTTGTGGTTTTTGTGGTAGTGATGGAGATGATGATAATGAAAATATCTATATTGTTATAGAAAAATTACTTTCTTTCATACTACTTTTTGCTAAAGAGAGCTTGAGTTTGAGAAGAAAAATTGTTTCTTTTGAAAATGGTGGAAAAAGTGTCAAAAAATTTAAAGTGCATTTGGATAATTATTGTAGTACAAAAGAATTTTTGGATGTCGTTTTTGAAATTAACAATTTGCTTTCTAAAGTGGATTTACTTCACCACCTTTTCTCTCGGCCTGCCACGTGGCAAGGAGCTATTGGCCCTATTTTTCTCTTGCTTACACGCGCGCACACATAAATGCGGTCAACAAGGGTCCACCTACCCCTTTGACTTATCTCTCTCTCTTTTCCTTTTCTCTCACACGTTCACACACACACACGCACAGTTAGCACAATGGGCCCTTTTTCTTTCTTTTCTCACTCTCACACACACACACATGATTGATATCAAAGGAAAGGGGGGCCCACTGGTTCTTTCACACACATATACACCCCATGTGATTCTCTCTCTCTCCTCCCTTCTTTCTATTTTCTCTCTCTCCTCCCTCACGACTCTCTCTCTCTATTGCTCTCGACTCTCTCTCTTACTCTCAATTTCTCTCTCTTTATCCTCTGCCCTCTCTCTCTGACCTCATGGTTTGGACCCAAAAGGGGTCCCACTCCCTTTATCTCTCGTTCCTCTTATTCACATTCAATCCCTTTTTTTCTCATTCTTTCAATTTTACTCCACTTATTTTTTTATTTATTTTTATTTTTTATATATTTTATTTTGTATTTTTGGAAATAAAATAAATAAAAGCCAAGTTAAATAAACAATGTTAGCTATAAAATGAAACATAAATTTTTTTGTGGGGTGGTCAAAATGTCGTGTCTACACCTTAAATTTGAAAAATAACTTCTTTTTTACAACAATCGACTGTGGCATGACAGTCGGATAGCAAATCCATACTCAGTATCACATCAAAATTGTGAATACTTAGGGGTAATAGATCTACTAACAATTCTCTATTACCAATCTTAAGCAAACTGTTTTTATACACACTATCGTTGCCTAGGCTTCTAGCTAAATGATCGGTTGTTAGAGCCCAAAGAAGTTGTAGTCGAGGGCCAGATCCCCGAGAGGTTTCTCCTAAATATTTGCTAGATGACTTGAATCTGCTCTTCTTGTACTATTCACGATTTTTAGCAACTTTCTGCACATCTTTCTCTATTAATTTTGTCGTGTTCATTAGTTCTGCATAATTTTTTATCCGCCTGCCAATCAACCTTGAATGTATTTGCAAATCCAATACTTTTTTAAATCTTATACATCTCGTTTCCTCAATCTTCGCCAGATCAAGAGTGAATTGGGATAGAGCATCAAATTTGATTTTATATTGCAGAATTGACAACTTCCCTTGTGTTCGTAATATGAATTCCTCGTTCATCTCAAACTGATAGGATTCAGGGAAATAGTTTTCATTAAATACTACAACGAATTGATATTAGGTAATCTCCTGGTCTGGAATTAAAATTAGCCTTTAATTTCTTCCCACCAGTGTTTAGCTTTCATTTTCAGCTGGAAGGTGGCGAGAGGAACTCGGCTATCATCAGTAATGCCCATTGCCTCAAATATGTGCCCTATGTTCCAAAACAATTTTCGGCATCAATAGGACCCGCAGTTACCGTAAACGTTGGGGGGTCCAACTACTTGAATCTTTTCAATAGCACTGCATGAGGATTGAGTGTTTTGGTTTGGGCCCTCTGGCATTCTATCATCTTTGCTTGCTGCTCTGTCAGTTTTGCAGCAACCTGTAAAATTCACTAGACAACATCTAGTCTTTCTCGTGCCCTGCCCCTTTTCCTTTTGGGTCTCGAATTCTCACTACTTTCATTTTCACAATCTAGCCAAGATCTTAAATGAAATTTAATAAGTAAAAGGGCTAACAATATAAACAACAATGCATGATGCAAATGTGCTATTTAATCGAATAAAATAACTACTACTCATGTATCGAACCAACCTATCAACGTCTTATCTTACGATCCACTACTAATGGGACAATCTGTCACATCTACAGAACCTAAAACCTAAGCTCTGATCCCAAAAATTATCACACCCTACCCCGGGCACCCAATGCTCGAGGTTAGACGTGACCTCGACTTGATGTTACCCCGACCAACAACAAATATATATAACACCATCTACTGATATAGATTTTGTTTTTCTAAAAAAAATAATTACCAACTTCAAAATTCAGAAATACACATGTTCCAAATATCTATAACAAAACTACAAAAAAACTTAACCTTCCATGGTTCACACCTGTCCTACCAATCCTTAAAAAAAAATGACACCACCCTAACTCTGCCTAGTGTCAATAGTGGACCCGTCTCTAGCTAAGGTACTAGAGATAAAATATTTTATCATTACACTGTATTTATAATATAAAAATAATTTATAAATCAAGTACATTTAGCAAGACCCAATTTTGAATATAGAATCTAACCACAATAAACCGTATTAAAATCCATAGATATCATCAAGATATAGCAGATGAATATAAATCAATCAATCAAATCACATTTATATAATAAACTACCAAAAACATATTTTCCTACTAGCAATAGGATCATTTTACCACTCGATTGGGAGTTATGACGGTACTGTAACCTGTATAATTGTGCAATCTAAGGTTACCATCAGTGTTATGGCCATTTAATATCTATAATGGTAGGAGTCAGTATGTGGTATAAATCACCATACCATGATAATCATCATCAACAACAACAACAATAACCACTTGCAGAACTTGCCCTCCTGTCTGGCCACAACGCAACGTCTTATAAGACATGCCCTGCTATAGGGATCAATAACATCCCGTAGGACATGTCCTCCTGTCGGAACTACACTATGGTATAGTGTATAATAATAAAAATCACTTTCCACATTTAAAAATTTACTCAATCTGCATAACATTATAAAAGCGTTTAATAAATCTTTTCTTTTCACAATTTAGTACGAAAATATAATTTAAAAATTTACATAAAAGACCGTACACTAACCTCGATATTTACGCTGCTTAATATACTACCGTCGTAACACTGACGTTGTCGACATCGCTTGTGAACCTAACAATGATAAAGTCTAAACTAAAAAGTTATTTAAATAAATCTAATATGCAATGCATGACACTAAAATACAATTTTTTCCATTCCCAAATTTTCTTGATTATAAGAAAACGCCCAATTTCTTAGGTTAATATTAAGTATACACAAATATTATAATAATAGTTACAAAAAAAAAAATTCTTATTAATAATTTAATCAACAAAAAAATATTCTTTAACTATTAATAATATTATTAGTTAACGAGCTACTAAAAATTGTCATTTTAATGAAATTTATAATTTTTATTTTTTATATTGTATTATTCAAAAATTAGATATATTTGTATATATAAATATGCCTAGTATATTTTTTGAACCCCCCCTACACATATATGTGTGTGTGTCTCTGTGTGTGTATATACATACACACACACACACACATACAAATAAATACAAATACATATATAAATATATACCTGCATACACACATATATATAACAATTTATACATAAACACACATAAATATATATATATATATATATATATATATATATATATATATATATGTGTGTGTGTGTGTGTGTGTGTGTGTGTGTGTGTGTGTGTGTATTTAAATAGCACAACGAATATCATTATTTTTTTAAATGTTTTAAAATGTAAGTAGAAATATGCATACATAAAAATCAGGCTTTACATCATACCTCCGGACCTATGGTAGGGGAGAAGTGACACGAAACGAAAACTAACATATCTCTCAACCTATGGAAAGAGAGGACTGAAATAAAATAAAAACTAACATATGTCTAGGCCTATGGCAGGGGAAGACTAATGTAAAATGAGAACTAACGTACCTCTCAACCTATGGTAGGGGAGGACTAATGCAAAACAAAAAAAAAAAATGTATTGGCTCGTGGTAGGTGAGGACTGACACAAAACGAAAACTAACATGCCTCCCAGCCTGTAGAAGGAGATGATTTACGAAAAATGAAAAGTAACATACCTCATGGCCTATGGCAAGAGATAAGTAATGCAAAATAAAAACTAACATACCTTCCAGTATGTAGCAGGAAAGGGTTAACACGAAACGTAAATAAATATACCTCGTAGCTTATGGAATGAGAGGACTAAAACTAAATGAAAACTAACATACATCCTGGCCTATGGCAAGAGATGATTGTCGCAAGATAGACAATTTTTCAAATGTGACCCAGCTTATGGTTGGCGGAAAAATAAAGGAATAGAAGTATAAAATGTACCCAAGCGTGTGGCTGGGGCGAGAATGATAGAGCAAACTATAAAATGTGCCCCAGCCTGTAGTTGGGACTAACAAACTCAAATTTTCTAGACTCAGAGATAGAAAAACACCATTGTTCCTTAGGCTATGGCTAGGGCGAGAATGAGGGATAATGTATGAAATGTACCCTAGTCTGCAACTGAAGCTGACACTCAAATAACCGAACCTTAATAGGTTGCCTACATACCTTAGCATTACACTGAGGATTAGGTTTAACATAGTTCATTGAACGACTCTCTTAGGGTAGGGCACAAACACTCATGAATATGTTCATCTAATGACAAATAGACAACTTGTTGGCCCAAAGAGCTACCTAGGGGGGTGAATTAGGTAGTTACAAAAATTTAAACAATTAAATTCTTAAACACAAATAATTAATTTTCATAATTTATTATTATCTTGTTACATTGCGAAAATGTGATTAACTAAGTATACACCCAAACAATAGAAAATAAAACAATCTAGCACTGAACATATATATTCTGGTTTAGTAAACTACCTTCTTACCAACATCTAGTCTCCCGAGCTCCATGGAAATTCGTAATCTACTAAACCTCTGATTCTTCTCCCAAGTAGGAACCAAACCCTTATAATCTCGATTCTTTTCATAGGTTTAAAATCAACTTTTACAATTATTCTTTCCACTGACTCAAGAATAACCTTATCTTTTTACTAGGTTCAAGACTAACCTAATTCTATTACAGGAATAATTGAAACCTAATCCTTTTAACAGAATAAATATCAAACCTAACCCCCTCATACTTTTACATTTATTCTTTTTGTACGCTTAGGAATAACTTTTACAATCACTCAATTCTATAATCGGGAGAATCAAAGTCTAGTTCTTTTTAAGGGAAAAGAATAAATTAACTTTTTTTGTAGGACAAATATCAAACCCTAATTTTTTTTCATAGGAAAAACATCAAAACCCTATCTACTCTAACTAGACACTGTCCCAAATATGTCTAATCATCTCAAACTCACAAATACAAAAAAATGTATGTTTTTTCCTACAAGGAGCTTATACAACTTCAATACAAATATACTCTATTAATGGTCTAAATAATTACTATATGATAGATACAATGTGAGACAAATTAAATATGATTAAATAATAAAGTGGGTAGCACAAAGTAAGCACGTAATCAGATAATCAAGCAAAAATCGTTTAAAAGATTTTCAGGACTTTAAGTTGAAAATGATTTTCTGAACAATTCTTAATCAAACAATCAATATATAAATCTTAAAAAGAAAATAAAAAGACTTGAAAGGATCTCACTGGTAAAAATCGAAGACTATAATGTTTTCGCAATTAGAACTCAAACCAGTTACGCAAACGACAAACGCTTTAAATCAAAAACTTTAAAGATAATCTCTCATTGAAATCTCAGCAATATATTGACTATTTGAAAAGCTCAAAATTGATATTCTTGATGTAATTATTCACAATTATATGGGTCTAATTAAATAGACTTTGAACTAACCCTCCAATAACTAGTTTTTACAACATATGTCATAAAATGACATTCTAAGACCCCATATTACATACCCTATCAATATAGGTATGTTTCATTTAAAAATACTATTTTAAAATGTTCATTTTTGTCATTAAAAATTTTTCAATTTGAAATTCATAAGAATAGAAAGAATTAAATCATTTTAATTAAGAGAATATTAAAATATATGGACCAAATCAATAGGGATCATATAATATATCAAGTGTATTTAAATTAGACTTAGATCCCCAAAAACGTCTATTGGAATCATAAAAAAATGGATAGTTTTGACCAAGATATTAAATCAGTCATATTATTGACTGATCGTGTCGGTTGACCGCTTGGCTCCTTTGGTCGACCATCCAATGCCAATAGCTATTTTATCCGTTGGCCTTAACACCTATCAGTTGACTGTCCCTCTTGGTTGGTTGATCGATACGGTTAGTAGCTTTCCCAATCTTTCCAAATTAGCTAATGTTTTATTCGGTTGACCAACCCAATCTCATCGGTTGACCGAATCAATCAGAGACCTTTTTTCCTTAACCATTTCATCCACTGTTTCAATCGGTTAACCAACTACTTTACTTGGTTGACCGATTGGATCAGTATATCTCTATTTCTACTCTCAAAGACATTGTTTTGATAAGTTGACCGACCCCTTTTGTCGATTGACCAAAAAACTTAACATTTTGTACTTCAAAACACGTTTTTCACTTAGGTCATTTATCAAAACCATGTCATGTAAGGAACACATAAAAAATCTTATTTTAGGATCTTAAACTTAACATTTCTTATCAAGACACATATAAGATTAATTCATTTTAAGTGTCGTGTATGATCCTAATTCGAATTGCATTAAGAGTATATAAGTAAAAAATTATTTCCATCTAGTTTTCTTCAGCCTCTTCAAAACTCTTTACGTCTTCATCATGTCCATCTTACACCCTTTATATTTTATTCAATGATTTTTCTTTTTAATAAAAAAAAAAAAAAGTTGAATTATAAATCTAGAGCGCTTAATAAAATTATTAGTTTCACAAAAAATATCAATACTTAATTGATCATCAAAATCTTGGATTTAACACAACTAACTCATGCAAGATTTATGCAACAGACAAGCATTCACATATTTTCTTTTTGAATAAAACTTTGGTCATCCTTGGGTGATCCACATTTTTTTAAGGCTACCTTTGCATTTGGGGCCTTTCTACCTCTTTAGATTTAATGAGATATTTTGACCCATTGAGAAGATTGAAAATAGTAGTGTATTCTTACCCTTATGATATAGACTCAGCCTGGTCATTGATATTTTTTTTCTTTCCTTGGATACATGGACTAATTGAAATGCTTGGGATCTAAATCCCTTTATACTTTGCATTTCAATCAACTCCTACAAACTGTAATAGCCAAGGTGTGTACAAAATTTCAAAGTTTATTTTTTCAAACATCTATTTTAACCTGATATAATTTTCTATATTGATTTGATTTGAGCTTGATAAATATAATTTCAACGATAACCGATATTTTCTCCAAAATTTGTATCACAAGATGACCCCCTCAATTATCAAGCAACCGAATTATTCTTTCTACGGTGAGACTTTGAGTAATTGAATAAAGATGTTTCTCAAATTTTTTTTTTTCTTTTTCATTTTCTTTTTATTTTTTTAGATTCCTAGCCTCCTAAGTGATCCATGTAGAAAGCTTTGATGAATGATCTTGGTCCAGTTGGCCCAAGTCACTAGGTGTTGAAACACCGCTATAGCTTAATACTCGAATTACCTAGATTTCCAATCTGCTAATCTCTTTTTTCTGTTATTTCTTTCTTTTTTTTTTAGAAGTATCTTTAAGGTATTATGGATGACGGACAAATCTTTTGAAATCAAAAGTTTTTTTGGGTGGTAGTTTTTCTTTATAACGGTTTGCCAAGCCATTGAATAGATCATTTGGATGATGGCTGTAGGCACGATATTTTAACCGTCCTGCAAAAAAATAATTTAATTTTTACTGTGTACTTTATTTTTCATTGTTTCTTATTATCGAAAATTGGAGAAAAAAATTAAAAAAAAAAAAAAAAAGAATTTGAAAAAAAATAGAAATAAGAAGAAAAAAAAAGAAGAGAAAATGAGTAAGAGAGAAGAGATAGAGAGAGAGAGAACAAGAGAAGCGAAGACAAGAGAGAGAAAGAGAGAGGGGGTGGGGACCGCATGGTTGTCAGCTAAAAGGGAGAGAGAGAGAAGGGTGGGGCCCACTCCCTTTATTAGTTGAGAGAGAGAAGAAAGAGAGGAGAGAGAGAAAGCGAGAGAGAAAAAATAGGCAGGTGAGGCCCCCGCCATTGTGAATTGTGTGTGAGGTGAGAGAGAGAGAGAAAAAAAAAGGGTCTATTGCCACGTGTTAGCTGCCGAAACAAAGGAACAAAAGTCAAATTTTAAAGGGTAAGGCGGTGAAAGGTCCAAGATTCTAGAAATTTTAATTTTTTAGTCTTTTTTTGAATTTACCTTTTCCCTAGCCAACTTGGACTGGGCTTAGATGGTCAGACCTAATTTTCAAGGTTTCCTAAATCATTTTCATGCCCGATCTTTTTCAATAAATAGGACCCTTCTTCTCTTACTTTATTCATTCAAAAAATAAGAAAGCAACCCCTAAAAGAGTGGTTCTCATCGAATGCCCTTTCGGGAAACTGTCTACGAGAGAGAAAAAAACCCGAGCATTAGGATTCTTGGCCTAGAACATGTATTTTTTTTAAAAAAAAAATTCTCATAATTTAAATTCCTGCAAGTTTATTTCTTTTAATTGTTTGATGACTTGATGAAAACGCTGGGATAAGGTTCCTTATTTTCAATTTGAACCTTTGCGTGTTTAGACGAGGACACCCATATCTCGCTGTTTTTTTATTTTTTATTTTTTATTTTTATTATTTTTATTTGTCTCAATTCATAAAAGAAAAACCTAAAAAAAGTAAGTCGTCTAATGATCCGATAAAAACACCGAGATGGGTTTCTTGTGCTTAATTTTAATCCCCGAGCGTTAGGTGAATGATGTTTTCCTTATTTATTTTTCTGTATTTTATTTTATTTTTATCCTTGTTATAAAAAAAATAAAAAAAAATAAAAAAATAAAAAAACCTAAAATTTAAAAAAAAAATTAAGTCGTCCGATGATCCGATGAAAACGCTGGGATGAGTTTCACATGCTTAAACTTAATCCTCAAGCATTAGGTGAAGGATGTTTCCATTATTTTTCTGTTTTGTTTTTTTTTTTTTCTTTATTTTCATTTTAGTTTTATCCTCTTTATAAAAAAAAAAAACCAAAAAAAATCTTAGTTTGTGGGAATTAATCCTTATGAACCTTAAAATGAATCAGACGATTCGATAAATCGTGAGAGAGTTTTTTATGACCTCGTTTTAATTCCCCAACTAGAGTGGAATTTAGAAATGATTTGTTTTAGGAAATATCTTCCCCCTGTTAACATTTTCATAGGATTTCGCTTAAGTTTTGAAAAGATTAATTCTGACAAATTTGTTAATGTGATCCTCCCTCAATTTTCACCTCCATAGTATTTGAGGGAATTTTAAATTAGGATTTCTTTGAATTAATTGGAGAAACTTAAAATAGACATCATTTGCATCGATCTCACATATATTTCCTGTATCATTTAGACAATATGTTTAAGACACTTTTTTTTCCATTTCACATAGTTTCTTTTATCTTTTTCATAATCCATATTTATTTCCTGTATCATTTAGATGGAATGTTTAGGACATTTTCACCACTTACATCTTGTCATATTTCATACATATAGGTTCTTTTAGAATTCATAAATCCATCTCACTTCTTACCGTTTAGTCATGACATGTACGCATACTTGTACATTTTTTTCTATCTATTAAATAATCAAAATCATTGCCATACATAATCACGTTAATCAATCTAATTCCCTAATTCATTCCCGCATTCACATCACTTGCATTGACATGCTTAAATTAGGAATATTTTTGCATAAAAATCATATAAATCATTTTTAGGGCATTACTTTTGCATAAATAAAGGCTCATATGACTTAGTTCAATATTATCGTTTCTATTTACATTCTTAGTTCAATATTATCGTTTGCATTTGCATAAATACCTTCATAATTTTTCACATATTTTAGTTTTCTTATTTAAATTAAAGAAATCTATTGGAAACATACATAAAGTAACCCCTAGGGACCATCCTTATCGAATCTTTAATATTCGATAAGAGGTCATACCGGGAAAATATTCCCAAAAATACAAAACCTTATCACATCTTATTTTAAAAAAATACCAAAAACATTTCATAAGAAGAAAATAATTTCAAAACAAAATAAAACGTTCAGACTAAATTAATTGGACTTAATTAGATATAAGGTACCATTTTTTGACGGGTCGCTTGGGGTGCCTAACACCTTCTCTGAGTATAACCGACCCCCGAGCTCTTAAATAAATCATTGGTTTTGACCATATTTTTTGGAGTCAATCTTTACTTAGGACTTTTTCAAATTGTTTTTATTTTCTAAAAATTCCCTGAACTAGCACATCATTTAAAACCCATGCTAGGTGGCAACTCCTTATTTCTAAAATGGCCTAAGTATTTTTTTGAGAAAACTGACGCTTTAAATAACCCCTTCTCCTTTTACAATTATTAATATTTCATATCCTTTTTCCTTTCGAAAAATTAGGGCAGATTAATGGCTTTTCGGATAATGAATTTTTGGGTGATGGCTTTATTTTATGATAGATTACCTAGCTGTTGGATTTTTGGATGGTGAATTTTCAGGTGATGGCTTTGCTTTATGACGGATCGCCTAGCGGATAGGTGCATCATTTGGGTAATGGTTTTATGGGTGTTGACTTTTTGGGTAATGGCTTTTCGGATGGTAGATTTGTTTTATGGATTTTTGGGTGACGACCCTAATTTGTGATGGATTGCCTAGCCAATGGGTTTTGGGTGCTGGGAGAAGTTTGAAAATTTGCACCAAAAGATGCCTGAGGTTTTCTAACACTCATTTTCACTTCTTCAGCTAAGGTGAATCATATTGTTTTATTTCCTCGTAGATCAAAGTCTCTTTTAATATCAAAATCATATTCATCATACTCAAGTTTATTCTTAATACATAGACCACACAAACAATTTTGGAACATTTAAAAAATAAGCCTTAAACATTTGAGAGATACTTTAGGTGACATAGTAGAATTTATTGAAAGGTTAAAGCCGTCTAAAAGCAAATCATCTTCCATTTAGAAGGCTATCTAGACGGAGAGGTGGATTTTAGAATTTTTCCTAATTTTACCGAAATACATCTTAGCAGACCAAGTTCACAAGTGGTACTCTTAGGTCAGGCTTTGGCTTGTAATGGAACAGTATCTTCCAATAAAGTTTAGGAGCAATTAAAGTTTCATCCTATGGTAGATTCAATTGAAATCCCTCTATTAGTTGATTGAATATATTTGGAAGACAATGTATTGAGGGTTTATGGCCATTTGGAGTGGATAGGATGGTTGATAGGTGTAAAATACCTATCTATTTCTAAACTGAATTTGCCAGTTTTCGAGTATTTTACTAAAGTTTTAATTTCTTTTTAGCTATTTTTTATAAGTCAGGTGTAGGGATGTAAACAATCGACAAACTGAGCGAAACGGTGAAAAAAATGGTAGCCAAAAGATTTAAAAATAGAGGTTTCAAGAACAGCTGAAATCCGCCTAGGCAAAGTTTCCACCGCCTAGGCAGAAATCCGTCAGAAGGTTGGAACTGCTGAAATGTTGAAATCCGCCTAGGCGAAGTTTCCACCGCCTAGGCGAAATTCCGTCAGAATTAATGGAAGTGCTTAAATACTGAAATCCGCCTAGGTAAAGTTTCTACCACCTAGGCGGAAATCAGTCAGAATGAAAAAAGACGAAGAAGTTAGTCCTCCACCTAGGCAAATAAACCATCGCCTAGGTGGATTTCTAACCGACTTAAACTCCGCCTAGGTGAAGATTCTACCGCCTAGCCGAATTTCGCAGAACAGGGCAAAATATCTATTTAGATATTTTTGAAACCTTTGGCCTATATATACCCCTTTCCCACGTCTGAAAAAGAAATTTGATGATCCCTAACCCTAGTAGAGAGTTCTTAACCTATATTTGAGAGATCAAAGAGGAGGTTCATCATTTAGGCAAAGACGAATCACTTACGGATCGATCATTAGCGACAGTGGATCGTTTCACTTTCAAATTTGATCATTCTTCTCTTGTTTTTATCTTTGTAATTACTTTTCCATATCTAATAATGTTGAATCCCTCTTATTTTGTATGGTATATGGCTAAGATCTTGTAGTATTAATTAAATGTTACTTAGGTGTAGTTAAAATCATGTAAATGTTAAGTTGAATAAATTAATGTTACTTTAACGTGTTGTTTGTCTAAATCCAATTGTGTTTACCGTTATTCTTGATATTATGCTTGTATTGATAAATCGAGAATACGGGGTTTGACACTTGGAAGAGGTAACCCTGGATTCGGATTAGGGTAAATACAACATGACATTCTAATGACTCAGGAGGGCGTTAGAACGTATGCAATCCATGACGTTGGCTTAAGACTCACGCGACCTAGGGTCGTTAAGGCATTAAGGAGGACTTCTTCATTGACACAAAGTCGTGTAATCCCCCGTCTTACACTCGGGAGAGGTAGCGGAGGAGTTATCGATACAGAGATTGTCGGAATAGATAAAAACCATTATAGTTAACTAAGTGACGTCAATTATGCATTATGTGAAAGACCTCAATATCTAAGTAATTAGTGTAATTAGAACTAACCTAATAGTTGTCATTTATCTTAGTAAATTAAATAGAATACAAACTATTTTAGATTAGTCGAGATAATATGAAACCATTTTAATCACAATATTCAACCAAGTTACACGTGTTCCCAGTGGAATGATATCTGATCCATTATATTAAAATTAGACCTCGTATACTTGCGAGTAGTCAATACCGTGAGGACGAAGATGAAATCCTCGTGCGTACAAGTTTTTGGCGCCGTTGTCGTGGATTCACGGTGTTTTTCAATTGAGTTGATATTGTGATCCAGTAGTTGAATGTTAATCACGATAATTCTTTTGCTTTTGATTTCATTCAATTCATTTGTTTATTTGATTTATTTGTTTGAACTAAGCAGTGCATGCGGTGTAGTCAACGCATTAGTAAACAAAAAGAGGAGAAAGCTACCACTATGGCCGGGGGATGTGAAAATGTTCCGCAACCACCGGAGCCGCACGCACTCCAGCCTCCGGAGCAAGAGCGGCCACAACGAGTCCTTAGGGACTATTATTAGCCATTAATGCTAGATAATTATTCAGGCATTTGGAGGCAGCCGATCCAAGCAAATAATTTTGAGTTGAAGCCCGCCCTAATCAACATGGTTCAGCAAAACCAGTATGGCGGGAATCTTCATGAAGACCCCAACGTCCACTTGGCAACCTTTATCGAGATTTGTGACACTATAAAAATCAATGGTGTTACCGAAGATGTCATACGGTTGAGATTATTCCCTTTTCTCTTTACGAGATAGAGTACGTGGTTGGTTCCAATCGATCCAACCGGGGATCATTAATACTTGGGAGGATCTTGCACAAAGGTTCCTCACTAAGTTCTTTCCACCTTCTAAGACTTCTAAACTCCGAGACGAAATTGCGCACTTTCGCTAGAAAGATTTTGAGCCGTTATTTGAGGCGTGGGAGCGATTCAAGGATCTATTACGAAGGTGCCCCCAACACGGGTATCAGGATTGGCTTCAAAGCAAATTGTTTTACAACGGGTTGGATGGCCAAACCAGAATGAACATTGATGTTGCCTCAGGTGGATCATTGTTGTCCAAAACCCCGATCGAAGCTAATGCACTATTGGAAGAAATGACGGCTAACAATTATCAATGGCCGAATGAGAGGAACACGGGAAGACGAGTCTCTTCTATCCAAAAATCTGACCATATTGCAACATTATCGGCCCAAGTTTCTAAGCTCTCGGATCAATTGGTCGCCATGTATACAAAAGGCGCTTTGTCAAGTCAAGGGGATGAGATTGCAGCAAGTTGTTCTCAATCCGGATTGGATAATGAGTTCGAGGAATGCCACTTTCTAAACAATCGAGCCTATACTTTCAGGCCCGCTACCAACATTCCAACTCATTACAATCCTGAACTTCGCAACCATGAGAACTTCTCATATGCGAACAATTAGAACTCTTTGCGGCCACCTCCGGGATATGGAAATCAAGCTCCGGGATATCCGATGCAATCCAATCGTCAAATGCAACAACCATCAATGCATAATCCAAAATTAAATTTGGATGAAGTTTTGGGTTCGTTTATGAAAGAGACTCAGACTATGATGTGTGAGACGCATAACCGGCTGAACAAACATGAAATACAGTTAGACTCAATTGATACAACTTGTACAAACACCAATGCCACGGTGAAGTCTTTAGAAACTCAAATTGCGCAGCTTGCTAGGTCCATCCAAGAGCAACAAAAGGGAAAGTTTCCAAGCAACACGGAAACCAACCCTAGGGAATGCAAGGCGATTAAGTTGAGGAGCGGAAGAGTAGTGGAGGTAAGCAAGCCTATGGAAAACGAGCCGGGAGTGAGTCATGAGTTTCATCATGATGAACCAAGAACAATTGCGGAGGAGGAAGTTGAAGTAAAAATCGATGAAAGAAAGGAGAAGCCGAGTGAAGACTTGAATGAGGATAAGAACCAAGAGAAAGTCAAGGAGAGAAGAAGAGATGAAAGGGTGATGCCGGGGCGAGTAACATTCTCAGAAAATCCACCGATTCTAGTAACCCCATTGCCATATCCTCAAAGATTCCAAAAAAAAGAAGTTGGATGCCCAATTTGAAAAATTTCTTGAAAGTTTCAAGAAAATCCACATCAACATTCCCTTTGCGGATGCATTGGAGCAAATGCCCAACTATTGCAAGTTCTTGAAAGACATTATGACAAAGAAGAGAAAGTTGGAAGAGTACAAAATGGTAAAGCTAACGGAGGAGTGTAGTGCAATACTACAAAGGAAGTTGCCTACCAAATTGAAGGATCCAGGTAGTTTCACAATTCCGTGTACTATCGAGAAATCTCATTTTGATAAAGCTCTTTGTGATCTTGGGGTAAGTATTAATTTGATACCTTCTTCCGTTTATCGAAAGTTAGGACTTGAGAGTGCAAAGCCGACAACGATCTCTCTTCAAATGGCAGATCATTCGTTAACCTATCCTAAAGGTATCATTGAGGATGTGCTAGTGAAGGTAAACAAATTCATATTTCCAGTGGATTTCGTTGTGCTAGAAATGGAAGAAGATAGAGAAATCCCAATCATCCTAGGAATACCTTTTCTTGCAACGGAAAATGCCTTAATTGATGTGCACAATGAAAATCTGACGTTAAGAGTGAATGATGAAGAGATAAGGTTCAACATTTTTTAAACTATGAACTTTTCGGATGAACTTCCCAATTGCAATCGAGTTGATGTTGTGGACTCTTGCATGAGGGAGTTCTTTCTTGCAAATATGGAGACGAATTCGTTAGAGCATACTCTCATAAATTCCTTATCTATGGGAAATCTTGGTGAGGAAGGCTCTACCACGGAACTTGATGTTGTGGACTACGTGCTGACTTTGGACGCTCAATCTAAAGACGTAGAGGATCCTATTCATGTGGCGGAGATTGAAGAAGTTATAAACTCTCCCGAGAAATCAAATCCGCCTCACGGTGGATTATTACTCAAGCAATTACCGGAGCATCTTCGGTATATCTTTTTGGAAGAGAATTCAATCAATCCGGTTATAATTTCATCATATTTGATAGAAGAAGAGGAGACTAAGTTGCTGAGAATCTTGAAGAGGCATCGATCCGCTTTTGCTTGGTCTATATCGGATATCAAAGGAATTAGCCCTTCGATTTGTACGCATAAGATTTTGATGGAGGATGCGTTCAAACCCTCCATTGAACATCAACGGTGGCTATATACGGCTATGAAGGAAGTGGTGAGAGCGGAGGTGTTGAAGCTCTTGAATGCGGGAATTATATATGTTATATCCGATAGTGAGTGGGTTAGCCCGGTACAAGTGGTGCCCAAGAAAGGAGGTATGATGGTGGTGAAGAATGATAAGGACGACCTTATTCTTACACGGACCATCACGGGATGGCGTGTGTGCATTGATTATAGAAGATTGAATAAGATGACGAGGAATGATCATTTTTCTCTCCCTTTCATTGACCAAATGCTTGATCGATTAGCCGGATATGAGTACTATTACTTTCTTGACAGCTATTCAGGTTACAATCAAATAGCCATTGCATCGGAGGACTAAGAAAAGACTACTTTCACATACCCGTATGGGACGTTGCTTATAGACATATGCCGTTTGGCCTTTGCAATGCACCGGCAACTTTTCAACGGTGTATGATGGAAATACTTTCTAATATGGTGGAAGAGAAAATGGAAATCTTCATGGACGACTTCTCAGTCTTTGGGTAGTCTTTTGATCACTGTCTATACAATTTGGCGCTTGTTCTTGATCGATGTGAGGAGAAGAATTTAGTTCTCAATTGGGAGAAGTACCACTTTATGGTTAAAGAGGGGATCGTCTTGGGTCATCGAGTCTCCTCCAAGGGGCTTGAGGTGGACCGAGCAAAGATTGAAATGATTGAGAAGCTCCCGCCACCGATTAATGTGAAAGGAGTTTGAAGTTTCTTGGGGCATGTCGGCTTTTACCGGTGCTTTATTAAGGACTTCTCGAAGATGGTGAAGCTGTTATGTCACCTTCTTGAGAAGGATACTTCATTTGAATTCAATGAGGCTTGCATGAAGGATTTTAAGGCGATAAAGGAGAAGTTGATCATGGCTCCAATAATGGTCGATCCGGACTGGGAGATGCCATTTGAGATTATGTGCGATGCGAGTGACTATGCAGTTGGCGCGGTGTTAGGCCAACGGAAGGAGAAGAATTTAGTTCTCAATTGGGAGAAGTACCACTTTATGGTTAAAGAGGGGATCGTCTTGGGTCATCGAGTCTCTTCCAAGGGGCTTGAGGTGGACCGAGCAAAGATTGAAATGATTGAGAAGCTCTCACCACCGATTAATGTAAAAGGAGTTTGAAGTTTCTTGGGGCATGTCGGCTTTTACCGGTGCTTTATTAAGGACTTCTCGAAGATGGTGAAGCTGTTATGTCACCTTCTTGAGAAGGATACTTCATTTGAATTCAATGAGGCTTGCATAAAGGATTTTAAGGCGATAAAGGAGAAGTTGATCATGGCTCCAATAATGGTCGATCCGGACTGGGAAATGCCATTTGAGATTATGTGCGATGCGAGTGACTATGCAGTTGGCGTGGTGTTAGGCCAACGGAAGGAGAAGATCTGCCACTCAATCTATTATGCAAGTAAGACATTGAATTATGCCCAGGAGAATTACACCACGACTGAGAAAGAAATGCTAGCTGTTGTTTCTGCTTGTGATAAGTTCTGGTCATATATCATTGGGTCAAAAGTGATCGTCTACACGGATCACATGGCTATCCGGTACTTGTTCGCCAAGAAAGATGCCAAGCCGAGATTGATAAGGTGGATTCTTCTATTGCAAGAGTTTGATGCTGAAATAAGGGATAAAAAGGGGAGTGAGAACGTTATTGTCGACCATTTGTTAAGGTTGATTCAAGAAGACGTTGGTGAGGAGTCTAGCATCACGGAAGTGTTCCCTGACGAACAACTATTATTAGTTGAAAATGCACTTCCTTGGTATGCGGATATTGTGAACTATCTTCCATGAATGTGTTAACACTTGATTTGATTAGAGCCAAAATAAAGCAATTTCTTTTTGATGTAAAGTATTATCTGTGGGACGAGCCATTACTATTCAAGAAATGTGCTGATTAGGTGATCCGGAGATGTGTTTCGGAGGAGGAAATGGCTAGTATTCTCTACCATTTCCATTCATCACCTTGTGGCGGCCATTTTGGTACGACTCGGACAGCATCGAAAGTACTTCAATCAGGTTTTTACTGGCCTTATTTGTTTAAAGATTCGTACACATTTGTGAAAACTTGTGATAGATGTCAAATGGTGGGTAACATATCGAGAAGGCATGAATTGCCATTGACGTCTATTCTTGAGCTTGAGTTGTTTGATGTGTGGGGCGTAGATTTCATGGGGCCATTTCCGCCATCATTTGGCAAGGAGTATATTCTGTTAGTGGTGGATTATGTGTCCAAATGGGTCGAGGTCATGGCAACATCTACCAATGATGCCAAAGTGGTTTTAAAGTTCCTTCAACAAAATGTCATGACACGATTCGAGACACCTCGAGCCTTAATCAGTGATGAGGGAACCCACTTCTGTAACAAAATGCTTAGTGCTTTGTTGGCAAAGTATAGGGTTAGGCACAAGGTGGCGCTACCATACCACCCACAGACAAATGGCCAAGCTGAAGTTTCAAACCAAGAAATCAAGCTAATTCTGGAGAAAATGGTTCATACTAATCGCAAAGATTGGGCGGTAAAGCTTGATTATTCTTTATAGGCATACCGCACGGCTTTTAAGACACCGATTGGCATTTTGCCATATCGATTGGTGTTTGGAAAAACGTGTCATTTGCCTGTTGAATTGGAGCACCATGCATTCTATGCGATTAAGAAACTCAACTCTGACCTAAAGGCTTCTGGTGCGCAACGTCTCCTCCAATTGAATGAAATTGAGGAATTCCGGCACAAGGCTTATGAGAATGCTAAGCTTTATAAAGATAAAACGAAGAGGTGGCATGATAAAATGATAGTTCGGAGGGAGTTCAGTCCGGGCCAACAAGTTCTGTTGTTTAACTCAAGGCTGAGACTCTTTCCCGGAAAGTTGAAGTCCCGGTGGTCTGGACCGTTCTAGATCAAGCATATTTATCCATTTGGTGCTATCGAGTTAGAAGGTGAAGACGGATGAACTTTCTGAGTCAATGGGGAGTGGATCAAGCACTATTTCAAGGATGAAGAGCGAGTTGTGGAGAATATCTCCCTCGTTGAAGGATAAATCCGGAATTCATAAACGTCCAGCTAGAGACATAAAACCAAGCAACATCTTTTGATATGTCATCAAGGGTCACGAACATTCCCAACTTTTGTATAAATTACTTTTGGAGATCGTATTGATCTCAGATTATTATTTTTTGTGGTGAACTGAGGAGGCTAGATACTTAGGGTTGAATTGCATCCTAAAAATTGTTTGAGGAACGAAGTGGAAGCAAGAGGTGTAGAGCAAAATTGTGAAAACATGAAAGAATCCAGCCAAACTCCACACTGTCGTAACTTCGCCTAGGTGAATTAGGACAGAAGGCTGAGTTTTTATACTAGCATAAATTCACCTAGGCGAAAAAAACCACCGCTTAGGCGGATTAACAACAGAATCATGGGATTTCACACTGACAAAACTTCGCCTGGGCAGAAAAACCTCCGCCTAGGCGAATTAACATCATAATGTCTTTTAAAAAAAACAAAAGGCGCTACTTTTCCTAGGCAGAAAAACCTCCGCCTAGGCGAATTCGTGGCAGCCTTGTTTTAAATAGAAGCCTTTCCCTTCACAAACGGTACTTCCCTCCTAAAATTTTCAGAAACCTCTCAATTTCACCATCCCAAATCCTTTCCTCCCTTTAAAAATTCATCCTAAATTGAGAAAAAATTGGAATTCCACCAAGAATCTTCATCCAAGCGTTCGATTTCCCTTCCCCATTTTTGGAAATCTAGGGTTTAAAGGGTGAACAGTGCGAAATCAACATCTTCAAGTGATTTGACCAAAAAATTTCAACAAGTATCAATGATCCTATTTTTCAATTACTTGTTGAAATCTTTGCTTTATTTGAATATTTATTTCAAAAATCCTTGGATTTGGTTAGAACCCTAAACCTTTTAAAACCCTAGTATTGCGTTTTTCATGCTATTAGGGATTGAAGACTGATTTTTGGTAAAGCCTATCATGTTTATGTGTAAATACACAATGGGAATTGTTTATTTTAGGCTACATTGCAAAAGAAAAAAAAATGTGATTTGGTTTTGGTTGGTATGATATATTGTGAAATTCGTATTGTTTGGTTTTGGTTGGTATATGGTTGTTAAAAGGGCATTGTGTGTTCGCTGACAATGGGTTGAATTGTGTGTTCTATTGTTATTGTTGTGGCTTATGTTGTGATTGTGATTTATAGGCAAAATGGTAAAGCATCGAGCATCTAAACAACCACGCACAGAAGAATCTTCGGTTGCCACGGATTACAACTCCTTAAAATTCGTTTCCAAGCAAACTGAATCCCATTTCAACATATATGAAAGTAGGTGTTCCAATATTCGCCAAAGGGGGTTTGGACCTTTGCTAGAACTCCCTGAAGAATTCAGGACAGTCATACAAAGTCGAAAATAGGAATAGTTCTACGCTTCACCCCCACCAAGAGAGTTAGCTTTAGTACGCGAATTCTACGCGAATATTACCGAGGCCACTGGCTTTCAGACGAAGTTCCGAAACATCCAAATTTTGTTCAATGCAGACCACTTCAATGACTTTCTAGGTTTAACCAAGCCGGAAGCCTCGCAGGATTTATCCGAAATTGCCATACCAACGATGAATGTTGTGATTCAGGCCCTGACTATGGGTAACGCCCAATGGAAAAACACATGGCAGGGTGAGGCCATCTTTAAGGTATGGTTTCTGAAACCAATCTCGAAGATATGGCATCAATTCATCTGCGTGAATCTGCTCCCCACCTCCCGCGTTTCAGATGTTTCCAAGGAGCGCGTTTTTATGCTATATGGCATCGATAGAGGGACCCTCGTTAATGTCGGTTGGCACATCTTCTCTTCCATACTTCATGCTTCCAAAACGATGAAGGGTGGCCTTCATTTTCCCTCCTTCCTAACCGTTCTATTTCTGCTTGCCAGAGTTCATTTCACAGTGACAAGCCCCTTTCTACCTAAACATCCGCTTGATCTTTTAATGATTAACCGATTATGGAATAGAGGACCAGTTGAGGGAGAAGAGGGTCCTAACGAGGAAGAAGTCGGCCATTCGAAGGCACCAACGCCCACAACCCGTCGTGACCAACCAAATCAGATTTCGTAAGATATCCGTGGTCTCCAATCCAACATGAGCCATCTCCAAAATAATTTTTCTCGGATGGAGATTTACATGGATCACTACATTAGGCAGCAAGATCAAAATCAAAGAGTTTTATTTGAGCACCTCGGAATCGACATGACGCGTTATACGCCCGTTCCGCCTTTCAAGACCGATGAGCCACAACCACCATCTCCTCCCCAATGAATGGTAGAAGGTTAGACTTGTATGTATTCCCTCCTAGGTATGTGTCCAACCCAGTTTTCAATACTTAGATTTCTATTCTGTTATTGGGTTCGCTGCCTAGGTAGTGAGGACACTGCCTCGTTCAAGTTTGGGGGTATTAAACATGCAAGCATATAGTTTTTGTTTTTTTGGGGATATGAAGATATGAAGGATGAATATTTTTTTATGTGAATATGACAAAATTCTTTTTGTGGACAAATTTTTGCTTATAATGGTATTAATGTTTAATTTTTGTAAATTTTGAAATTCTTTTTGTTGTGCATGTGTAATGATTAGTTATGCATGTGTAAGGATCATTAGCATAAGTAATGTTAGTTTGTAGAATTAGAGTAGATATGTTAATGAATGTAGTTGTACATGCATGCTGAGTTTTTGAGTTCGTCCGAACCATGTCCCGATGATGAAAATTATCCCCTAATTGCATATTGAGGTCGGGGGGTAATGCCATTCATGTGTGTTTTGTGTGCTTAGCATGTCGATTAGGTAAAAATTATTTTGATCCTAAATCGCACGATCGCATAAACTCATTGTATAATTAGTTGAACGATTTAAGGCCGATTATTTAGTAATAAGTTCATGACAGAAATGAGGAATCTAGAACTTGATTGGGGGAGGCTTGAGGCGAAATTATAGGTGAGGTAATTCCGGAGGCATGATATAGGCCTTCAATTTTTTCGCTTGAACCTTTTGAAACTAACCTGAAAATTTATTCCCTCGTTCTCCTATCGAAACCATAAACTTTTCAATTCTGAACTTGTTTCTATACTTTAACCAAGTAAATCTTTCAAAACCATTGTCGCTAAGAATAAAAGTAAAAATTGAGTGAAATCAAGTAGCATTATATTATGCTAACTTGAAGTGAGCAATCGGGGTTTCAGTTTAAATGTTTTTGGTTAAGTATAAGCGTATTCACTTGTCAATCCTTAGTTGTATTTACACGCCCCTAAAATTGTAGAAAATTGAATAAGTTTAAGGATGTGCGTTAAAAATAAAAAAATAATAAAAAAATAAAAAAATAAAAAAAATAAAAAATAAAACTATTTGAATATAGTGTTTAATCTTAGTTGTTGTAACAAGTGAATACAAGTTTACTTAATCTTATTCAGGGTTATATCTTCAAAGATAGGGGGTTACGAGAGAAATTCAGCGACAAGCGTTTGTGCCTCGGGTAACGTTAAAATTATAATGAGTTTCTATTTCTAGGATACCCTTGGTCGTTCTCCAAAGCCAAACCAAGTCCTATTGAACTCTATGAATGTCCGAACCTACATTAGTGGATAGTTGAGCCCAGTCAAGCATATGGTTTTCCTGAATGTTTTAACAAGTTTAAGTCATGATCTTATTTATTGAATAATCCAATCTAGTGTTTGATTAGTTATACATCTGAGTTCTCACACACACAGATTTCAATTGAATATAAAATGATTTTAACTGATATTGAGTGTTGAAATATTGGAACACCACGTGGTGTGTGTTATTCCTTAACCTGATCTGATTACGGGTTGTTGAGGGAAGAACCATATGGTCTCTTTGATTGAACTTGAATCTCGCAGGTGTTTACTTCTTATTTGTTAATGATTATTTATTTTTAGTTTAGAAATTAGCTAATTAGTGTAGTTAGTGTTATTTAGTATTAGGGTGTTTTGCTCGAGAACTAGCAAAATTCCAAGTTTGGGGGTATTTGATAGGTGTAAAATACCTATCTATTTCTAAACCGAATTTGTCAGTTTTTGAGTATTTTATTAAAGTTTTAATTTCTTTTTAGCTGTTTTTTATAAGTCAGGTGTAGGGATGTAAACAATTGACAAACTGAGCGAAACGGTGGAAAAAAAGGTAGCTAAAATATAAAAAAAAAACAAAATAAAGGTTTCAAGAACAGCTTAAATTCGCCTAGGCGAAGTTTCCACCACCTAGGCCGAAATCCGTCAGAAGCTTGGAAGTGCTGAAATGTTGAAATCCGCCTAGGCGAAGTTTCCACCGCCTAGGCTGAATTCCGTCAAAATTGCTGGAAGTGCTTAAATGTTGAAATCCGCCTAGGCAAAGTTTCTACCGCCTAGGCGGAAATCAGTCAGAATGAAAGAAGACGAAGAAGTTAGTCCTCCGCTTAGGCGAATAAACCATCGCCTAGGCAGATTTCTAACCGACTTAAACTCTGCCTAGGTAAAGATTCTACCGCCTAGGCAAATTTCGCAGAATAGGGCAAAATATCTGTTTAGATATTTTTGAAACCTTTGGCCTATATATACCCCTTTCCCACGTCTAAAAAAGAGAGTTGATGATCCCTAATCCTAGTAGAGAGTTCTTAAGCTATATTTGAAAGATCAAAGAGAAGGTTCATCATTCGGGCAAAGACGAATCACTTGTGGATCGATCATTAGTGACAGTGGATCGTTTCACTTTCAGATTTGATCGTTCTTCTCTTGTTTTTATCTTTGTAATTACTTTTCCATATCTAATAATGTTGAATCCCTCTTATTTTGTATGGTATATAGCTAAGATCTTGTAGTATTAATTAAGTGTTACTTAGGTGTAGTTGAAATCATGTAAATGTTAAGTTGAATGAATTAATGTTACTTTAACGTGTTGTTTGTCTAAATTCAATTGTGTTTACCATTATTCTTGATATTATGCTTGTATTGATAAACCGAGAATATGGGATTTGACACTCGGGAGAGGTAATCCTGGATTCGGACTAGGGTAAATGCAACGTGACGTTCTAACGACCCGGGAGGGTGTTAGAACATATGCAATCCATGACGTTGGCTTAAGACTCATGCGACCTAGGGTCGTTAAGGCGTTAAGGAGGACTTCTTCATTGACATGAAGTCGTGTAATCCTCCGTCTTACACTCGGGAGATGTAGCGGAGGAGTTATCGATACAGAGATTGTCGGAATAGATAAAAACTATTATAGTTAATTAAATAACATCAATTATGCATTATGTGAAAGAAATCAATACCTAAGTAATTAGTGTAAGTAGAACTAACCTAATAGTTGTCATTTATCTTAGTAGATTAAATAGAATATAAACAATTTTTTATTAGTCGAGATAATATGAAACTATTTTAATAAAAATATTCAACCAAGTTACACGTGTTCCCAGTGGAACGATATCCGATCTTACAAGATCCATTATATTAAAACTAGACCTCGTATACTTGCGAGTAGTCAATACCGTGAGGACGAAGATGAAATCCTCGCGTATACAATGTTATCACGAGAAGTAATATGGGAAGATTTACACTATGAAGGAATTCGTATTTGCGGTCTGCAATTCAAGATATTGGGGTGTGGGGGTAGGATATGATTTTTTACTTTGGTGAAATTACGAAGGTACTACTTAATTTGGGGGGATGGACCAAGTAGCTAATTTAAGGTATTGGATGGGGAGGCCGAGTGATATTTATGTTGGGTATGGTTTCGATTAGTGGTTTTTGTTTTGGTGAAACTATATGGGTACTACTTGATTTGGAGTCATAGGTTAATCTGATTTTCCATTAATGAACATTTTATCTCATTCGGGAGGAAAGCCTTGAAATATATTTTAGGTAGCCTTTTTTCTCTCTTTTTGGTATGATTCACTCTTGGATGACCAAATATTCTTTAAAGTATTTAAGTGGGGTCAACTTATTGGTTTATGTGAGCTAAAGGTGAGCCTGGTTCCATTCAAGTTTTAGATTCTCAATTTTGGTGATGACTATTCAAATAGACATAACAATTGGGCAAAAGAATTTCCATGTCTTAAAAGTAGAATCCAAACTAAAAGAATTCAACATGTTATTGCGATCATATTATATGAGAATTATGGAAATTCTTTCGTCACTCGATTCTTTATCGTTATTTGAAACTTTAAACTTGTTTGGTTCTAGGTTTTCCTAAAAATATCCTCTTCGATGTCCTACATCATACTATCCTATAAGGGTTTAGGATTACTATATGAGGCTCACAGCTTTCTAACGCATCAGATAAACGCATTTGTTCCCAAATATTCAAACCTACAACATCCTAAAGAAATATGCATCATTGGTTTGTGATTCAAGTGAGGTGATCTCAAAAATGGTTTGGTAGATGAACCACACGGCCTCGCTATTACTATCAACTTCTATTTAACTTACAAGGTTTATGCGCCTTGAAAGAGTATGAAATATGCCCGTGCCTTGAAAGAGTATGAAATATAACAACTATATGTACAAAAAGAAAAATGCATCACAACTCACACTTCTTTACAAAATAGATAGAAAAGATAACAAAATAAAATACATTGGTCTTGGATTACTTGGACTTATTTGAACATTTTAGTCTCGACGCTCTAATTGTCCCTAGTGGAGTCCCCAGCTAACACGCCCCTATTTTCCAAAAGTAAAGAATATGAAATAGCAAATGCATAAAAGAGAAAGGATTTTTTTAAAGTACCAAATTTCTTTAAAAAGTGCGTAGGTTATTTTAAAAATAAGGAGTCACCACCTAACATTTGTTTTTTGTTTTTTTTGTGTGTGCTAGGTCACCAGATTTTTAGAAAATAATCTAAAACGCCTAAGTAACTTTGACTCCAAAAGTATGGTCAAACCAAAGATTAATTTAAAGAGTTCGGGGGTCGGTTACGCTCGGGGAAGGTGTTAGGCACTCCAAGACACTTGTCCAAAAATAGTACCTTATGTCTAAGTTAATCCAATTAGTTTAAGTCTGAATGTTTATTTTATTTCAAAAATTGTTTCTTCTTATAAACTTCTTTTAGTGTTTTCTAAATTAGGATGGGACGAGTTTTCTGTATTTTTTTGGGATGTTCCCCCTGATATTACCTCTTATAAAAAACTAAGTGATTGGACAAGGATGATCCCCAAGGGAAAGTTTTATATATGCTTTCGATGAACTTCTCTAATTTCAATTAAAGTGAATTACGAAAGTATGCAAGTATGAATGCAAAATGCAAAACATGATGATGATGATATTAAAGTAGAATTGATACTAATATACTTTATTTATGCAAAAACATGGTTATTTTATGATGAAATAACCTAAGCTAACAAAATAATATGTTTATAGTTTGTCATGATTTTTTATGCAAATATTTTAATTTAAACATGCCGATGCAAGGGATAAGAATACGGGGATTAGTTAGGGACCTAAGTGAATCAACATAACCATATGAGAAAGATCTAATGTATAACATAACTAATGTGACATACATAAATACCCTATATGAGAATGAATATACAAAGTGTAAGTGGCGTACGTGTCCTAAACATGCATAACTAAATGTTTAAAAATGGGTTCAATGACATGGATTATGAAGTCTAAAATATCATATGTGATGTAATAAAACATGAAAAGTACTAGATGGTACAAAAAGGTCTAAACATATCTTCTAAGTTATGCAAAAGGCAAACATACAAGCGGCATGAAATATTACATTACTTACTACATGGACGCAATGTTATGGAATACCTACTTTCCTAAGTTACCCAATTAAGTCAAAGAAGTCCTGATTTGGCATTCTGTCAAATCTAATGGAGATGACATTAACCCTTCCTGATCTTGTGAAGCGACTTACTGAGGAAAGTAATTTCCTAAACCAATCGTTTTTAAATTCTACTCTATTTGGGAAATCAATTCGATGGTATAAAAATATCTCCTTCAATTTATTGAATCGTTGAATTCACCCTAAGGCTTGTATGAATTAATTCTTATAAAACAACATTTATTATTATTATTTTTTTATTTTAGATATTTTATTTTTTTAAACTATGAATTTAGGTATAGCAACAACATATATAACAAGATTATTTAAATGTTAAAAAAAAAAAAAAAAAAAAAAAAAAAAAAAAAAAAAAAAAAAAACCTCATCTAACGCTCGAAGTCTAAGCCCGAAAAAGAAAACTTCATTCCGGCATTTTCATCGAATCATTGGATGATCTTAACAAGATTTACATTTATAGGAATTCAAGTTGTGATAAATAAAACGATAAAAAGAGAACTAATATTAAAAGGAAAAGTGTACCTGTTCTTAGCAAGGATCCTTGACAAATCGATTTTTTTTCTCTCAAATGCGGCTTCCTGAATGGGTTTCCTTATGTGAATCAACTCTTAGGTAGGTTTTTCTCTAACTTTATTGAGTTGTTAAACTATAAAAATGAGAGTTCTATCAGCAAGGAAAGGTGGAGAATGAAAAAACACTAAAAAAAACTCTAAAACCTACTTCTAGCCGCCCAAACCTAGGCCTTATTTATTAAAGAAAAGGCAAAATTGAAAAAGAAAATAATTGACAACATTGGAGAGCATTGCACGTGCCCCTTTATTTTAGGACCAGCCGCCATGGGGTAGCTTTCACATGGGACCTCTTCTTTTTTTTTTTTTTTCTAAACTAGTTTTAGACCCGCGCGTTGCGTGGACTTAGAAAAAAATTGTAATAAATTATTAATATTGAAGCATGAAACATAAATAACCACAGAACTAACTATTTTTTGCTTAGGTATCATTTGTTTATTTTGGTAGTAATATCTTAGAGTAGACGCATAAATTTTAGTGATTAACTATTTCTAGCCCCGCACATTACACGAGCTTAGAAAAAAATAATAAATTTTTAATATTAAAAAATGAAACATGTAGATATTATTTGGTTGATGTTTTATAAATATCAAATATAAATATACAATAAAAAACTATATAAATAATCATAAAAATGAAATAATATTTATACAAACTAAGTTTTACAAATATACTATCAAATAACAAAAACTAATCATTATTTGTGCAATAATTAAAAATTAAATTAATTAAAAAAACAAAAAGACAAATTTGAGTAGGACTACTCATTATTTGACATATAAAAAAACAAAAATAAAAGAATATGTAAGAACTCATCAAAACGCTTTAAAGATGTATTCTCTAACCTTATTGAAAATTTCTCTCTCATTCCACTTTTAAATATTAGATAATAGATATCAGGCGCCCCAAGCATTGCGTGACGCTATCCTACCTTTTATTTTTTTTCTTCGTGGGGTCCCATCCCCCCTCTCTCTTTCTCTCTCTCACACACACACACGTTCTCTCTCCTCCCTTCTCTCTCTATCTCTCACATTCTCTTTCTTCCTTTCTTTCTCTCTCTCATGCTCTCTCTTCTCTCTCTATGGTTTTTTTCCCTTTTCCCTTTTCTATTATTTTTTCTATTTTTCTTGTTTTTGTTTTCAAAATAAAATAAAATAAAAATGAAGATAAAATAAGTCGTAGTAATTTTTTTTGAGACAGGTAAAAATGGCTTGTCTACCAAAATATGGTGTTAATGTTAATCTTATTTTTTTTTCTATATATTTAATAAGTGATCATCCTATTAGTCTTGAAGCTTTAAGAAGTTGATGTTTTCAAGTATTGAAAGAGATCAGGGGCCCAGCGGCTTATAAGACCTCGGAGTTGTTGTCTTTTGTGTGTAGGATCGAGGGACAATTCTATTGCCTACAAATTATTTCTAGAGTTGTTGTATTTTGTGTGATCTGTTGACTGGAGGTGGATGTCCTTCTCTATTGGCCGAATTATTGTCATAATGTGTGTGTAGTGTATTTGTGTCTTGTTTTTTTGGGGCCTAGTCATGGTTTGCTTAATTTGGCAGGCAACCAGTATGTTGTGTTGGTTTGGTTCAACTGTGTATGTATGGCTACGTGTGTTGTAATGCGTGTAGTATGGGAAATTTTGTCCGTTATTAATATATTCCACTGCTTATCGAAAAAAAAATGAGCATCCTATTACAGTGAATTTGATACTAAAATAATAATAATAATAATAATAATAATAATAATAAATGTATTTTAAAAAAGAAATCCAATAATAAGTGGCGACATTATATTTTTAATTTGTCTAATTATTTTTTATTTTAAAACTAATCACAGTTTGAAAACCCTAATTTGAACAATATATGTTTGTGTATGTTGTATCCATGTATTTCCTTTGGTTCCTTCCTTCTTAATTTATACATATATAAGAGTATCTCTATTTTTAATATTTGGTGACAAAATCTCTCTCTCTCTCTCTCTCTCTCTCTCTCTCTCTCTCATTTTTTACCTAAATTGATTAACATTCTAATAGATTGCTTCTTTATTAAAGCATCGGTTTTCTCAAAAAAGTACGTAGGCCATTTTAAAAAGGAGTCGCCACCTAAGTAACTTTAACTACAAAAGAATGGCCAAACCAAAGATTCATATAAATATTTCGGGGGTCGGTTACGCTTGAGGAATGTGTTAGGCACCCTAAAACGCCCATCCGAAAATAATACCTTATGTCCAATTAAGTCCAATTAGTTTAAGTCGAAAAGTTTATTTTATTTTGATTTTTTTTTTCCTTCTTATAAACTCTTTTTAGTGTTTTCTAAATTAGGATGGGACAAATTTTTGGTATTCTTTTGGGATGTTCCCCTAGTATGACCTATTATCAAATACTAAGTGATTTGACAAGAATGACCTCCAGGGGAAGTTTTATATATGTTTCCGTTGAACTTCTTTAATTTAAATGGACAAATCAATTTAAGTGAATTATGAAAGTATAAAAGCATATATGAATGCAAAATGAAAAATGTTATGATAATGATATTAAACTAGCATTGATACGAATATACTTTATTTATGCAAAAACATGCTTATTTTTTTATGAAAAGACCTAAGCTAACAAATTAATATGTTTGTAGTTTCTCATGACTTTTTTATGCAAATAATTTAATTTATGCAATACTGATGTAAGGGATATAAATATGAGGATCAATTAGGGACCTAAATGAATCAACATAACTTTATGAGAAAGAGAACTAATGTCTAACATAACTAATATGATGTATGTAAAAGCCCTATATGAGAATGAATATACAAAGTGTAAGCGGTGTGTGTGTCCTAAACATGCATAACTAAATGGTGAAAAAGGGGTTCAACAGCATGGATTATGAAGTCTAAAATATCATATGTGATGCAATAAAACATGAAAAATGTTGGTGTTGGAAAGTGTCCTAAACATATCTTCTAAGTGATGCAAAAGGAAAACATGCAAGCAACATGATATATTACATTACTTACTACATGAATCTAATATCATGGAATGCCCACTTTCCTAATTTTTCCAATTAAGTCCAAGAAGTTCCGATTTGACATTCCCTCAAATCCTATAGAGATGAGGATCAAGAAAACCTCATAGAAATAAGTTTTTGTCAGAATTAACCACTCTAAGACTTAAGTGAGATTTGACGAAGCGACTTACCGAGGGAAGTGATTTTCTAAACCGACCATTTTTAAATTCCACCCTACTTGGGGAATCTAATCGGTGGTATAAAAATATCTCCTTCAATTTATTAAATCCTTGAATTTTTCCTAAGGTTAGTAAGAATTAATTCTTACAAAACAAAACTTATTGTTTTTATTTTAGATACTTTTGTTTTTATTTTTTTAAACAATGAATTTAGGTATAACAAACAACATAAATAACAAGATTATTTAAATGTAAAAAAAAAAAAAAAAAAAAGTCATCATCTAACGCTCGAAGGCTAAGCCCGAAAAGGAAAATCTCATCCCGGCATTTTCATCGAATCATTAAATGATTTTAACAAGAATTAAATTTATAGGAATTCAAATTGTGATAAATAATAAAAAATGATAAAAAGAGAAAAATATTAATTAAAAGAAAAGGAGTATATGTTCTTTGTAAGGATCCTCAACAAATGTGTTGATCCTAAAATTTAGATGGACAATTAATCGTTGATGTTTTTAGTGGAACTAAAGAGTTTATTGAGTGTTTCAGTGTAAAAGTTTCATTGATGATTATCATGAAGAAATTGTTGAAGATGGTCGCAAGAGACTAACAAAGAAACAAGCATTAAGATAATGAATATTTTGAAGAATCTAAGTGAAAACAACTTAGGTTAATTTTTACTCTTAATGTATCCCGAATAAATCACACGTGACACAAAAATGAATTTATATCTATGTGTGTTTTTATTAGGATCTTAATTAGTTAACACATTTTCTTCATTGTAAAATTGAAGAAGAAATGTTGCGTTAAGAAAAATTAGTACTTAAAATTGATTAATAAGTGTCAATTAAGTTAGCCAGAAAAGAAATCGGTTAAAGAGACAAAAACATTGAAAATTGAAATTAAAATTAACTATAAAGAAAGAGTTACAGCAGGGATCAGTTAACCGACCAATGTGGATCGGTTAACTGATAACGAGAAGTTGGGAAAATGGTGCGGTCTCTGGATCGATCGACCAACCGACTATGGAGAGATCAGTCGACCATCCATGGCCGAGAAATGGCCTGGGGGGCATCCTGAATCGATCGGTCAATCGATACATGGAGGATCGGTCAACTGACTGGCAAATAATTTTGGCTTGGGCTATACCCTGAATCAATCGGTAAACTTATGGTGTTTGGTCGGTCAACGGATGGGTCTGTTTCAAGTTTAGAAAATTTCATGGATTTAATCAAAAAGTAACTGTTACTAGCCGTTTTTTGGTTGATATATTGGAGAGATTCTGCGAATTTAAAATTTTTATAGATATAACATAGTTATTTAAATATCCCTATAGATATGGTACATATATTTGATGTGGTTATCAATTAAATACGGTAATACTTCCTATATTATTGATTTGAGATTGAGAAATATTTGAGGGACTAAATTGAATAATTTAAAAGCTATAATTAAGTGAATTGAATCAGGATTGACTAATATCAATATAAAGCACCTATAAGAGCAATTAAGTATCATGATATGTGGAAACTAATCGTTGGAGGGTCTGTTTCAAATCCTTATATATAGACCTGCGTTTTTTCATTTAGAGTGATCTCAATTATCCAATTAATCAAGATCTATTCAGTTCTTGAGATTTCTGAGTTATTATACTAAAATTATACTGAGAGTATTGTAAGATTATCTTTGAGAAAAGTTGTTGAAGAAGTGTGCAAAAATTATTTTTGTCACCGATTTAAAGTTTCTTTGCGATTCAATTTTCAATCATTCGGTGATATCCTGGTCAGATCGTTCCAAGCTTGAGCATTTTATTGTTATGTTATATTATTATTTATTTCTTGTAATTTTAGATCTTTGACATCGTTTTCCAAACTTAAATTGCTTGAAAACATTTTGAAATGATTTCTTGTGAAAATCTAATTACGTGCTAAATTGTGTGCTACCCATTTATTTAGAATTAGATTTTGAAATTCTCACTTTAATTCTATTACTAGTATTCATTGAGACATTAATTGAGTTTAAATTAATTTAAGGTGGTAGAAGCTCCGAGTGGGAAAAACTTATCAATTTATGTAATTTGTGAGTTGTGTGCGGATTAAATATTATTGGGAATATCTATCAGGGGTAATTGGGTTTCAATCTCTTCCGATAAAGAGATTGTGGTTTGATTTTTTACTAAATTATAAAAAGATTAGGTTACTTTTTTCCTATGAAAAGATATAGGCATAATTCTTACTGACTAGAATTAGATTTTGAGTGAATTTGTAACGGTTCTATCTTTACCGGGTAAAATTATACTTGAAGTGATTTTTTTAGGTTTAATTCTTAAGCCTAAGGTATAAAAAGAATTAGGTCGTGATTCTTCCTGTAATAGAATTAGGTAAATCTTTAGTCTGGTGAAAAGGTAGAGGTTCTTCCTTAGCCTGTGAAAAAGAAAGTTGTAAAGTTTGATTATGAGCATGTGAAAAGAATCATTTTATAAAGGTTTGGTTCCAACCATATTAAATGAATCATAGTGATTAGTGGGTGCGACTTTCTGTAACGCTCGAAGGACTGGATTAGTTAAAAATAGCATGGTAAACCAATATAAATTTTGGTGTGCTCCTATTTTACTTTATTTACTTTCAATTATTTGGGTGTGCACCTAATTTACATAATATTTATCCGTTGTTATAAAGATAATCATTACTTTATGATAAAATTAATTATTGAATTTTCAAGTGTTATAATTTGTTTTAATTTTATAACTACCCAATTCACCCCCCTCTTGGGTAGATCATTAGGTCAACGATTGGTATCAAAGCTGGTTTAGCTCGATACACTAACTAACAAAGATTACATAGCGCACTCAATAGGCACACTAGTTGAGGACAGTCTATGCACCGACTACATTTCTTTGCACTTGAAAATTATGCAATATGGAAGGACATAATGATTATTTTGCTTCAGGACACAAATTATGATCTGTGACTAGCAATTGAGGATGGTCCGTTTGTCCCTGTGAAAAATAGAGTTGCCAAGAAGAAAGAGCAGCTAACTACTTCTGATAAGCAGAAGCTTTCTATAAATTCTCAGGCTATTAATATTTTATTTTGCTCTTCAGATACTAATGAATATTCAAGGGTTTCAGGATATGGATCGGCAAAAGAAATGTGGGATAAATTGCAGGTTATCCACAAAAGGACTAGTCAAATGAAGCAGTCAAAATTAATGCCTTAATTCCTCAGTTTGAATTGTTCAGAATGGGAGAAGCAAAATCGATTCAAGAGATGTACACTCGATTTAACAACATCTGCAACGATTTGAGCCAACTTGGAAAGTCGTACTCCACGGAGGACAAAGTTCAAAAGATTATGAGATCTTTAACTAAAATATGGGAGCCAAAGGTGACCGCAATTGAGGAGGCTAAGGATCTTGCAAAATATGAAATTGATGATCTCATTGGCAACCTAATGATGCATGAGACGACAATTCAAGGATATGAGTATGAAACCAGGAATATTAAAAAAAAAAGTTCTTGGCATTGAAGGTTCAGAAAAAGTAGGAAAGGATGACAGCAATGATGTAAGCCTTGACAGTGAGCAAGGAAAATATGTGGCGCTTCTTACAAAGAATTTTAGAAGAATGACATGATGTACATTCCGGGGAAAGAAGAATTTCAATATGAGCAATGTGGAATGTTACAACTATCATATGACTGGCCACTTCCAAACCGAACACCCAAAGCCTAAGAAAGACAAGGAAAAATAGAAGAAAAGAAATGAGAAGAAGAAAGTGAAAAAGAGTATGAAGAAATCAATAAAAGTCACCTGGGATGATGCGGAGTCGAATAGCTCAGAAAAATCATCCAATAATGACTCGTCCATGCTTGTGTTGATGGCCACTGGAGTTGAGGTACCTAAATGCTCAAGTTCTTTTTCTTTAGATTTTGATGATTTATTTTATATTTATCAAGAACTTACTCATGATATAAAATCCAGTGTTAAAAAATTAATGCACTTCAAAGTACAATTAACACATTAAACAAGCAAGTGATGGATTATGAATCTGAAAACATTGAATTGAAATCCAAGATATCGGATTTACATTCAATAGTTCTCAAATTCATCGACGGTATGAATAATTTGAATATACTTTTGGGAAGTTCTTGCGGTATCTTTAACAAAACCAGTATTGAGTTTCAGAAAATCTTAAACAAAAATGCTTTCAAAAATTCTTTTCTAAAATTAGGGATCTTGTTAGATGTTTTAAATGTAGTGTTGTGGGGCATACTATTCGTAAATATTTTTCTAAAGTATCTAACTGTAGACAAGTTTGGATTCTTAAAGAAACTAAAATTATCCCGACTAACAATATCGGATACCACATAGAAACTTTTTGGGGTGCTTCTAGCAGGTTATCAAATAAACATCTATTTGCAAGGATAAATTGTTACTAGGAAGTGGTTGTTCTCAACACGTGATTGCGAATAAAATAAAATTTACATCTTTGACACCTAAAGACGAAAGTCATGTGATTTTTGGATACTATGCCATGAGTAACAAATTAAGTTTAAATAAGTTGGTAAGAATTTCTAAGACCTTTGTTGGGTTACATATTCTCTTGTTGTCTTATAATTATTGCATGTCAATCAGAAAAGATTACATATTTATAAGTGATATCTTCATGCTATATAAGATCTACTAGAAGTCATGTTTAAAAATTATACGAAATATGTTATATCAATCCATGACTTGTTCATCATTAATTAAGTTAGTGTGTTAAAATGCATAATATCCTGAATTATTTGAAGTATTACAACTATTTAAATGATAAATGAATTATATATATTGCATTCATACATTTTGAACTCTAAGTATTAATCTTAACCCTGACAGTAGCCTGCATTAGATTTATGATTGATGAATTCATAAATTATCATTGAGGAATTTTTTATGTTCTAGTGAGTTAAAGATTATATTTTTTTTTTCTTAAGCATGAGTTAGCTTGTTTACACTTATATAGGGGGAGATTGCATGCCAAATGTGATATGTGGTTCCCCTTCCCAACTTTTTCAGATTACAGAGGGGGAGAATTAGTTGATGTTTTGTTGAATATTTATAAAGGGGGAAACCATGGTTGTGCTTTAAACGAGATTAGTTAATGTTTAGGTTTGTTCACCTAAGTATTGTACTAAAGTAGGGAGCGCTTATTAGTTATTTTATACTTTGTTGAATATCTTATGTATTTTTGAAAATATTCTTCATGATTGTGCTTTAATGAATCAAAAAACCCATCCTCAGATTTAGGAAGAATGTGGTTATATTTTATTTTGACGAAAATATCAAAGTTAATTGTTATTATCAAAAAACGAGAGATTATTGATTCTAAAATTTTGATGGACAATTAAATATTGATATTTTTTGTAGAACTAACGAATTTATTAAGTATTTCAGTGTAAAAGTTTCATTGATGATTATCATTAAAGAAATCGGTTAAAGGAGAAAAAATGTCGAAGATTGGAATTAAAATTAATTATGGAGAAAGAGTTACAGTAGGGATCGATCAACCAACCAATGTGGATCGGTTAACTGATGAGGAAAAGTTAGAAAAATAGTGCAGTCTCTAGATCGATCGGTTAACCGACCGTGGAGATCGGTCGACTTATGGCCGATACATGAACTCTCTGTATCGATTAGTCGACAGATCATGAAGGATCGATCGACCGACCATGGCCGAGAAATGGCCTGGGGAGCATCTTGAATCGATCGGTTAACCAAGACATGGAGGATCAATTGAGCGACTGGCGAGTATTTTTGGCTTGGGTTACAACCTGAATCGATTGGTCGACTTACAGTGTTTGGTCGGTCAACCAATAGGTCTATTTCAGGTTTAGAAAATTTCGTGCATTTAATAAAAAAAATAGTCGTTATTAGCCGTTTTTTGGTTGATATCTTGGAGAGATTCTGGGGTTTAAAATTTTTATAGATATAACATAGTTATTTAAATATCCCTATAGATATGGTATATATATTTGATGTGATTCTCAATTAAGTACGTTAATACTTCCTATATTATTGATTTGAGATTGAGAAATATTTGAGAGACTAAATTGAATAATTTAAAAGCTATAATTTAGTGAATTGAACCAAGATTGAGTCATATCAATATAAAGATTCTATAAGAGCAATTAAGTATCATGATATGTGGAAACTAATCTTTCGAAGGCCTGTTTCAAATCCTTATATATAAACCTACGTTTTTTTATTTGGAGTGATCCCGATTATCCAATTAATCAAGAGTTATTCAGTTCCTGAGCTTTCTGACAGGTTATTATACTAAAATTATACTGAGAGTATTGTGATATTATCTTTGGAAAAAGTTCTTGAAAAAGTGTGTGACAATTGTTGTTGTCACCAATCTAACGTTTCATTTCGATTCAATTTTCAATCATTTGGTGGTATCCTGAGATCATTCCAGGCTTGAGCTTTTTATTGCTATTTGATACTATAATTTATTTCTTGGAATTTTAGATCTTTGAAATCGTTTTTTTTTTTTTTTTTTTAACTTAAATTGCTTTAAAATATTTTGAAACGATTTCTTATGAAAATCTGATTACATGCTAAATTGTGTGCTACCCATTTATTTAGAATCAGATTTTAAAATTCTCACTTTATTTATATTACTAGTATTTATTGGGACATAAATTGAATTTAAATTAATCTAAGGTGGCAGAAGCTTCGAGTGGGAAAAACTTATCAATTTGTGTAATTGGTGAGTTATGCGCGGATTAGATATTATTGAGAATATCTAATCAGGGGTAGTTGGATTTCAATCTCTTCCAATAAAGAGAATGAGGTTTGATTTTTTCCTAAAGTATAAAAATATTAGGTTACTTTTTTCCCGTGAAAAAAGAGGCGTAACTCTTACTGACTAGAATTAGATTTTGAGTGAATTTGTAACGATTCCATCCTTACCGGGTAAAAAGATACTTGATGTGATTTTTTTAGGTTTAATTCTTAAGCCTAATGTATAAAAAGAATTAGGTCGTGATTCTCCCTGTAATAGAATGAGATTAATCTTTAGCTTGGTTAAAAAATAGAGGTTTTTCCTTAGCCTTTGAAAAGGAAAATTGTAAAGGTTGATTCTGAGCTTGTGAAAAGAATCATTATGTAAAACTTTGGTTCTTACCTGATTAAAGAATCATAGTAATTAGTAGATGCTTGTGACTCTCTATGGTACTCAGAGGATTGAATTAACCAAGAGTAGTTTGGTGAACTAGTACAAATTTTGGTATGGTACTATTTTACTTTATTTACTTTCGGTTGTTTGGGTATGCACCTAATTTACATAACACTTATCCGCTCCAATAAAGATAATAATTAATTTAGGATAAAATTTATTATTTGAATTTTTAAGTGTTATAATTTTTTTAATTTTTGTAACTACTCAATTCACCCCCTCCCCCCCCCCCCCCCCCCCCCTCCTCTTGAGTAGATCACTAGACTAACAAAATGAATTTTTTTTCTCTCAAAGGCGGATTCCTGAATGGGTTTCTCTGTGAGAATCCACTCTTAAGAGGATTTCTCTCTGAGGATTCTATTTATAGGGAAAGGTGGAGAATAAAAAAAAACACTAAAAAACTCTAAAACCTACTCTTGGCCGCCCAACCCTAGGCCTTATTCGGTAATGAAAAGGAAAAATCGAGAAAGGAAACAATTGGCAACATGGGCACACATTGCGCGTTCCCCTTCTTTCTAGAACTAGCCATCGTGGGACAGCTTCTTCAAGTAGGGCTTCTCCCTATGTTAATTACACTTTACCTCCTCATGATTCAGATATTTTGCACTTTACCCCCTATGGTATTCGCGTCAACACTTTTCCCCCTATGGTTAGATATTTTGTTGTACTTCACTCCCCTCTTCAGCAGTTTGCCCCCGTGTGGTTATGCCTATATTAAGCGATAAAGTGCAACAAAACCTAACTACAAGGAGCAAATGGGTGATGAAAATACCACAGGGGGATAAAGTTCAAAACGGCCTAACCATAGGGGGATAAATTGTGATTAACCCTTTCTAAAAATATTAGGCTCCCATGCATTGCGCGTGCGCTATCCTACCTTTTTTTTTTCTTTCTATTGGCGCGGGTCTCAACCCCTCTTTCTCCTCCCTTATCTCTCTTCTTCTCTCTTCTTTCTCTCTCTCTCTCTCTACGTTTTTTTTATCTTTTCTTTTTCTTTTCCTTTTTCTCTTATTTTTTCTATTTTTATTCTTTTTTTTTTCCTTTTCCATTTTTTCTTCTTTTTTTGAGGTTTTTTTAAAATAAAAATAAAGATAAAATAAAGGCTTAATTAAACTTTACCCCCTTTTGATTTGGCCAATTTGCACTTACTCCCCTGTGGTTTAAAAATCGCCACTTATCCCCCCTGTGGTCAGATTTTCAAACCACTTATCCCCCGGATATAGGGGTAAGTGCAATAAATATCTCACCACAAAGGGGTAAGTGGCTATTTTCAAACCACATAGGGGTAAAGTGCAAATTGGTCAAATCACAGGGGGGTAAAGTTTAATTAACCCTAAAATAAAATAAGTCGCAATAAAAATTTTGAGACAGGTAAAATGGCGTGTCTACCAAAAATATGGTGTTAATATTAATCTTTTTTTTTCTATATATTTAATAAGTGATCATCCTATTATAGAGCATTTGATAATAACATAAAAATATTAATAATAATGAAAAATGTATGTGTATATATATATATATATATATATATATATATATATATATATATATAATACTAAGTTGCCACATTATTTTTATCAATTTGTCTAATTATTTTAAGAAAAAATTACCGCTTAACCCTATATTAAATATTTTATTATCATTACATTCCAAGTAGTTTAAATTCAACCAAAGACTCTCATTAATCAGATTATATGAACCATTTAATACTAGATTCAGGAATTCCTTATTTTCTGTGGACAGATTTGCCCTTTGCGAGATTATAGAGATTGAGAGTTTCCATATCCAACAAAATTATTTTATTAAAATAAAAATAATTATTGTTGTACATATTTATTTTTTTAGAATCTAATTATATATTTAGATTCGTCTAAATAAGATCTACAAAATGATATCAAATTCACTATTTTTTTTATTAGTTTCAGTTTTCACATTAATGTGACATTTAACATGGTACTTCTAGAAGTTTCACAGTTCATGTTACATTCAACATGGTACTTTCAGAATTTTTAATTTTCATATGTTATATTTAACATCAAAAATCACATTTATCAGTATATCATATTATATTCAACACGCATATAACTTGTTCTATTATCGATATTTTTTTTTCGATAAGCGGTGGAATATATTAATAAGGGACTAAACTTCCCAAACTACACGCATTACAACACAACACCGGTTGGTCCAAACCAACACACAGTTGGACCAAACCAACACATCACCAGATGCTTGCCAAATTAAACAAAACGTGGCCAAGATCCAAAATTCAAAAAACCACCTCAATGAGCCTACAAAAGGTCCCCATAAATCTCACAAGGGCATCAAAGAGCCTTTGATAGAGATTCAAAGATATCTCATTTACAAACACAACAATACAAATACCAAGCCCAACAAAACATACAACTTAAGAAAGCCCAAACATATGGGCAATGAACATATTACTAAATCTGGGAATACTCAATAAAAAGGCCGAAAATTGTAGCAACTTCCAAACCAAGGAGTAAGAAAAACCTTACCGGGATTTGATGTAGGTAGACAAAAACCAATTGCTGACACTAAGATGCCGTTAAGGTTGGAGACACTTCCAAAATACCAAACAGTAACAGTTCAAAGTCACTTCGTGTAATATACAGCACCCAAATTAGTATGAAGAAACAATACTATTCCCAACAACGACTAGTCTTTGAAATGGAGAATAATCATTTGGTAAAGCTCGACTCGGGAAAAGCAATTCACTAACTTTGAAAACAAAGAAGAAACACCTCAAACACCTCTAATCATTAAGATGAAAGCTCCCAATTACAGCACAACCAAGCACTAGAACCCTCAATTATAGCTAACTTCACAAACCCAAGCGGGCAAAAAAGATTGTTAATACACCCATGCCGCCAAGGCCTTTTTTTTTTCTATTCTTTTGCGGAATTGAGACTATTTTCTTATAAGGTTCTCTCCCATCAAGCTCTGCAAAAATTTCATCAATCTCATATTTTGGTCTAGATAAGGGGTTACTCCCAAAAAAATATGCTACCACATTTATATCATTAACCCTGACAGTTTGTTTATCTCCGAAGGTGTATCCCTTCTACACAAAATCCTTCTTTGTTAGAATAGATGACCTCAATTGCTCTATATTTTCTATTGGGTCAATGGGTGCAAAAACTTCCTTCAGTGAATTTATCAATGTGGACTTTGGTTTCAAAGTAACATCATTCTTCATCTTCACAACATCTTGAAGTCGGTTCTCACAAACAGAGATTGGAGTTTCACAAGGTTTAGGGACTACAACTACAATGTCTTTACTAACTTCTACCCCATTTACCACGACTTCTTCGTAAGATCTTTGATTGGTGGAATCAATAAAGTTCATATTACTTTTCATTTCGTTAACCATTTGCGAATGATTGAGATGGCTTCCGAGAGAAGCACTGAGATCTTCTCTAATGTTAATAGTGTATGTTTTACCTTCACAATTAACCTAAATATTCTCATCGATAAAATATTTGGAATTAGTATTGATAATAATTCTACCCTTATCAAGAACTTGGGCAAACGAATTCTCAAGAGATTGAATTTTATTATCAACACCACCACCTCCTTTTTTATCAGGTAACACAACGCCCACACAAACCTTCTCTTTTTTCCTCCACCCGAGATTACTCCTAGAGGGCTTAAACCCCCTACAAGTTTTGCATTTCTTATCTAGAGATTGAATGAAACAAGAACTCCAATCACAGGCAAAAGGAATACGATTTCTATCAACGAAGCCAAAGTCAGCAAGTTTCACTTTGATTCGATTTCCACAAAAACAACCCCATTGAGATTTTCAATAGCCCACATAGCTTGGCTAATTAAGTCAAATTTAACAAACCCAAATGAAAAATTGACATATTTTCTTTATTTTCTAGGGACAAACACATCTAAAACTTTCCCAAATTTTTGAAAAATACTACGAAGATGGCAATTGTTCACATAGAAAGGGATAAAATCAACAAAGAGTGTGTAAACTTGACCATGATAAGAACGAGAGTATCTACTCCTCCACAAAAATTGTTGACCTTGTGCCATCCAAAATCAGTAAAACACACACTGCCGGGAGGATTTGAGGAATCAGTGAGCAAACATCATAGACCAGACCAATTTCTTCTCTCTTGAAATCGTCTCCGTCCTCCAATCAACAATTAAGAACAAACAAGGGCTAGCTTCTCAATCCACCACCAAAGGGTCCAATTTCTACCCTGAATCAGTAGTCAATCACACACTTAGCTCCGGTGAAGATGCTCCTCAGATATGAAGTTTTAGCGGTGAAAACTCATGAAGGAACCTAAGAACAACAAGATCGAAAGTTGTCAAAACTAGATGGTGGTGATTGGCTGTCAGGTTTGGTTATGAGAAGTTCAATTTTTTGGAAGAGAGACTCCCACTAATCGTCAGGACTTCAAAACAGAGCACCGACAATTTTGATACATCACTGTCGGAACCCGTTGGCCACACCTCTAATTTCTCTGCCGACAAAGAGAGAAAGTCGCCGAAAGTTTGAATCAGCAGCGAACCAGCTGTCGCCTTTTGCCCAACTCTCGAGATCGTCACCTGGTGCTTGAAATTCCTCTGTCTCAAGCTAAATGGTTACCCCACTCCATGGTGTGGTGCTTGAAATCAGAGGCTAATGACGTTCTATTATCGATGTTAATTAATATTATTTTTGTTATATTGGATGTTACATTCAACATTCACGAAGAACACAGAATTTAATGATGTTAATGTTATGTATAACATCCACATGCATCTTAATTTAGAACTCCTAAAAAAATATTAATATCAATCATCTAATGTTACATTCAACATTGATGTCATACGAACTATAAGATGTTACATGTAACATTTAAATGAAATATGATTCACATCTCCAAAAAGTGATTAATATTTCATTTTAAAGAGTACAATCCCCCAATGATTATTGTGTAAAAAAATAATTTTTCAACAATACGTTCATAATAAAATCGCATGTTTCATGTTTAACTTTTTCAATTAAAAGTTACCAAATCTGTTTTCACGTTTTTAGGAGTAATAAAAAGTGAATTATAGTGTTAGAAGTTACCATATCTAATTTGCACATATTACAAAGTTAAAATTTCATTAAATAAGGATATATTAGTCATTAAAATGATAAAAGGAGTGATCGATGCAAATAAAACTTAGTGAGTTGAATCGGTAGTTTTCATAATAAAAAGTGACCTTTTGGTATGTGATCCTTATTTTTATTTTAAAACTAAACACAGTTTGGAAAACCCTAATTTGAAGTTTTGAACAATATATGTTTGTGCCAGCTGTATCCATATATTTCCTTTGGTTCCTTCCTTCTAAAGTTACACATATATAAGAGAATATTTGTACATAATAGACATTAAGAACAATCAGAAGTGCTTTCTTGTTTACTTTTTTAAACCAAAATCTTCTATACTTTTTTGAGCATTGATGATCAAATATTTTTAAACAAATTTGATCTTGTCTGTTTTAAAAGTTTCCAACAGTATTTTGGGTCCAACATTGCAATGAAAGCTGCAGTTAACGTTCTACCATTCTCTTGACCCCCTGTTATATATCATGTATGAAACCATTACGAGTATCGCTATTTTTAATATTTGGTGGCAAACGGATTTTATTTTGGACAAAAAAATGTCCCTCTCTCTCTCTCTCTCTCTCCTTTTTTCCTTTTCACACCTCTCCCTCTCTCTATCTCTCTCATTTTTTTCCTAAATTGATAGAAAATGGTTCCTTCATCTGGCAGGCATGGCATGAGTATGGATTATTCTATCACATGCCCTTAAACTCTTTTGGATCTCTATTCACCAAAGACAGATTTTCGGTTTTCAAAAGAAAAAGGTTTAATTGATAATATTTTATTAAGTATTCTTTAGATTAAAAAATATTTAAAAATTAACGTTGATTTGTTTTCTATTTTTTTTTTTTAAAATAAAATTATTTTTTTTAATTATCATTCTTAGAACACTCTCATTTTTATAATTTTTTGTCATTTTAAAAAGTCAATTTCTAGTCAAATCATCTTGTATTACCAAGACTCTTCCAACAACAATCATATATAAATACCAACTAATCATAATTAACTTTTTGCTGGATAAAATAGGATTTAAATTAGCTCCTTTTTTAATGTAATTTTTTTAATTTGATATTTTTTAAAAATTGATGGATCGGAAACTCTCTGTTTAATTTTATTTTTTTTTAATTTTCAAACGGTTTTTTTTTTTCCTTAGCTTAAAAGATTGCTATATCATTTTTTATGCAAAAAATATTAGCAAATGTTGTCCTAATTTCTCGGAAATTTCTAGGGGATGGGGGGTGGAGTCTTCTTGTTGGCTTTCTTTCCTAGATGTAACTAATGGCTTTAGCATTGTTAAATGACTTTCTTTCCCTCGTCTGCCAACTGATTCTGACTAGAGACATGAAGGGTTTTTAACAACCCAGTTTGCAGCTTTTCTCTAACCAAATGAAAACCAATCTCAATGTGTTTGGTGCGCTCATGGAACACGGGATTGGCTGCAATATGAAAAGTAGCTTGATTATCACAAAAAAGAAGTGCAGGTCCTGAGTGTTTTACTCTCAAATCAGCAAGTAAGGAGAGCAACCAAACTATTTCACAAGTAGCATTGGCCACAGAGCGATACTCTGCTTCGGCTGACGAACGGAAAACCGTGTGTTGCTTCTTGGATTTCCAGGATACCAGAGAAGAGCCCAAGAATACACAAAATCCATTGATAGATCACCTTGTATCTTGATATGCTGCCCAATCAGCATCAGCAAAAACCTTAAGCTGGATAGTAGAGTTGGCAGGAAAGAAAATTCCTTGACCTGGGGCCCTTTTGATGTACTGTAAAATCTTTTGAGCTATTTGAAAATGTGGAGTTCGAGGAGTAGCCAAAAATTGGCTAAGTCGATTCACAGCAAAGCTCAAATCCAGCTGACTGATGGTAAGATATAAAAGCTTCCCAATCAACCGTTTATACACAGTTGGATCTTCAAGCAAAGGACCATCATCTTGGGACAATTTCAAATTAGGATCCATAGGTGTAGAAGAGGATTTGACGGCCAAGGTCCCTGTATCTGATAACAACTCAAGAGCATAATGACGTTGGCAAACAGAAATGCCTGAACGAGAACGAGCCACTTCAAGACCCAAAAATATTTAAGAGGCCCCAAATCTTTCAACTTGAAACGACTATTGAGAAAAATCTTCAACTTGTCCACAGAGCTAGCATCATTGCTAGCAATAACAATATCATCGACATAGACTAAGAGGACAATGAAGGATTCTCTACTGAATTTGGTGAACAAAGAATGATCACTAGAAGATTGAGCAAATCCTTCACTAAGAAGAACACTAGTGAACTTTGAGAACCATTGTCGTGATGCTTGTCTCAAGCCGTATATGGATTTTTTCAATTGACAAACGGCATTAGGTGGCAAAGTCTCCCCCTCACGACAAGAATATCCAGGAGGAAGAGTCATATAAACCTCTTCATCCAGCTCCCCATGTAAAAAATCATTGTTGACATCCAATTGAGTCAATGACCAGCCGTGGATAGAGGCTAAGGATAAAAGAACTTTGATTGTAACGAGCTTGGCAACAAATCAATACCCTCCTATTGCATGTACCCATTAGCAACCAAACGGGCTTTGTAGCGCTCAATGGACCCATCAGCATGAAACTTGATTTTGTACACCCATTTACAACCAATGGAATATTTCTCTGGAGGGAGAGAAATGATCTGCCAAGTATGATTGTTGTCTAAAGCATGAAATTCATCAATCATGGCCCGACGCCACTCCGGAATCTCAAGGGCCTGGGAAAAGGCGTGGGGCTCGGGATGAGAGGAAATGGCTAAGGCAAAGGCACGGTGAGGAGGGGAAAGATGATGATAGATAAGGATAGAAGAAATGGGATAAAGAGGAAGAGCGAAAATAGAGGTTGGAGAAGAAGACTGAATGGCCAAAGAACAATGATAATCATGAAGATAGTAGGGTTTCTTAGTGATGCGGTGAGGTCGGGTAGGTAAGGAAGAAGAAGAAGAAGAGGAAGAGGTAGTGGGAACAGGAGGAGAAGGAAAAGATGATGATGTAGTGGGAATAAGAGGAAAAGGATATGGAGAACAATCATGAACGACACGGTGTAAAACGCGGTCATAAAAGAAATCAAGCGGGGAAGAAGAAATAGGAGTCCCAGAAAAAGGAAAGATCGTCTCATGGAAAATAACATTGTGAGAAATGAAAGTGGAATTGGTGGTGAGGTCAAGAAGTTTGCACCCTTTGTAGCCAAAAGGATAACCAAGAAAGACGCAAGGGCGAGCACGAGGAGAGAACTTAGAGCGGTAGCTAAGTAAGATAGAGGCATAACAGAGACAACCAAAGACTCTAAGGTGAGTGTAAGAAGGAGATTTGTGGGTTAAGAGCTCAAGAGGAGTTTTGTTGGCTAACAAAGGAGATGGAAGCCGATTAATCAAATAAACGGCAGTGAGAACACAATCCCCCCAATAACAAAGTGGCAAACCAAACTGAAAGGATAATGCATGAGCGACATTAAGTATATGCTGGTGTTTGCGTTCCACAACAGAATTTTGTTCAGGAGTCTCAACACAAGAATGATAATGAACAACACCTTTGGAATGAAAAAAATCAACGAGTTCAAGTTCAGGTGCATTATCAGAACGTACAGCCGGAATAGAGGTTTGGAATTGAGTGGAAATGAGATTAAAGAATTGAGGAATGATATATTTAACATCGGATTTTGCACGTAACAGATACAACCACGTCGCTCGAGTGCAAACATTAACAATAGTGAGAAATGATTTGCGTCCTCCGGTGGTGGCAACATGAAAGGGACCCCAGATGTCAATATGAATCAAAGCGAAAGGCGTAGCAAACAAGTGATTAGGCGCAGGGAAGGGCAAACGTTTTTGCTTTGCTAAAGGGAAAACAGGGCAAGGAAAAGGAGTAGTATGAGAAGATAAAGGAAGTTGTAACTCTTTACTAAGCACATGGAGTTTGACAAAAGAGGGATGTCCAAGCCGTACATGCCAAAGGTTTGGCTTAGACAAACACAAGCCAGGAGAAAAATTAAAAACAACATTGGAATTACATGAAATGCTTCCTAAATCAAGAACATAAAGATTCACGTCGCGTCTACCCTTCCCAATCATCCGGTCCTGAATAAGGTCCTGGAGAGCACAAGAATCAGAGAGAAAAGTAACCGAACAATTGTGAGACTTGGTGAGAGCACTAATGCTTAAGAGATTAAAACGAAATAAAGGAACATAAAAAACATTGGAAAGAATCAGGGAATGGGATAAATGCACAGAACCAACATGAGTGATCGGGGTGGTGTGACTATTTGGAAGTCAAAGGTGAGTAAGAGGAATAGGGGAATAAGAAGAAAAATAAGAGAGATCACAACAAATATGATGTGTGGCACCGGTGTCAATAATCCAGTATTGAGAAGATGGTAAAGATGGATGAGAAATATTACCAGTGAAAGCAGAGGTGGAAGAAGAGGGATTGGAGAATGGAGTGAGAGCATGGTGATGAAGCTGCGAACTCAACAGAGAGATCAGCTGGTGGCAATGATCCACCGTGAGAGGTGGCGATGGACCAAAAGCAAGAGGAATAGCGGTTGTGGGCATGGCTGCAACGGAACCAGAAGTGGGAGTGGGAGACTGGAAATAGGCTGAAATCTGTTGGGTGGGAGGAGAAAAAGATGGTGGTGGGCTTGGGGCTGTAATAAACGGAGAGGTGTGGGCCTGAGGTGAGAAATAAGTTGGGCTGGTGTTTAAATCCGCAATAAAAGTATGATGGGCTTGCGGTGAATGGGCCTGATGGAAAGGAGAATGAGAGCACCATGCTATTGCAACGAGACCAAAGAGTAGAGGACGGATCATCCGGTGGAGGCTGTGGAAGAGTGCCAGTGATAAATCCCAATTTGTTCTTGGCATTGAGAGTTGTGAGCATAGCACGATTCCAGGTATTGTAATTTGAACCCTTAAGAACGTGAGAAATGAGAATTATTCCAGGATGATCACCAGTATTAAGGAAATAGGGGTTGTGATGATTGTCCATGGAAGAGAAATCTGAATGAGGATTAGTGGTAGTAGAGGAAGAGGGGGGGTAAGGGGCTGAAATCTGTTATTGGTGACTGGGGGTTGTTGATGGCCACCTCCATAAGCCAGGATGGCAATGGCGGTGAACTGAAAAAAAGAAAACAGCAGTAAGAGTTGTTGTTGATGCAGCAGAGTTGCTATGGTGGGAGAATATCATCTGATACCATATTAAAATGTAAAATGGAGAAAAGATTAATGAAAATAATTCTCATTGATTTTTCAATTACAATATAGCATCTATATATAGGCATTACAAAATGAGAATAACAAACTTTAACAAAATTTAAATAAATCTAACAAACTAACAAACTTTTATCTAGAAAGGTATAGAAGCTTCCATGGTGCATTTTTCTCATTTCTAATACTTTAACTCGAAGTCAAATAACAACTTTAACATCAATGTCTGCAATTTTCTGCAGTTTTCTTCCTTTTCCGAGGTGATGGTTCGCCCGTGCCGGTGGTGGTTCGCCCTTCAGTTTTGATCTTCTTAGTTTTCTATTTTGCCTTATAGCTGAGATCTCGTAGAATCTCTATCCTACATTGATGGCCTTATTGAGATTTTAAGGGGATATTTGTTAAGTTGCAAGGATCAAGTGTTTTAGTTCTTAGTTTGGGATTGAAGCAAGTGTTTTTAAGCTTCATATTTGGCTTAACCTTCTTTGCAATATAACTATTCTTTATAAAAAATAAAAAATAAAATAAGATAAAAATAAAATAACAACTTTGACAAACTACACCAAACAATTTTTTTTTGGGTTGGTTGATGAAGTATTTATTGAATAATATTGTTCACTTTAATAATTAATCATTAGTTGTTTTTTAATTAAAAAAAATTAATTCAAATTTCTTTAGTGCACAGGTAGAGCAAAGGCATGTTCTATAAACGTGATTTTTTTTTTTTTTTTTTTTCATGATCCAATTGTTTGTGGAATCCAATTTTAAATTGGAACGTATATTCATATTTTTCTTGGTGCAAAAACGAATGTGATGTATGTATTTATGAAAAATTAATTAAAATTGTTCATTAATTATTAGCTTAAAGTTGTTAATTGATGTGACGTGTGAGGTATTCCTCATTGGTCACGAATATGAAGAGTGATTATTGAAGGTAAACCCCCCTATGACATTGAACTGATATGGTTTGAAGTAAGTTAATGACTATAACATAAATAAAAACACACGTCTGCGTGCGTGTCACTGTCGACTGCCCACCCGACCTACCGGGATGGGCTCAAGTCATAGTCTGGGAGTGGGCTTAGGCTTTTGGTGAGGGATGTTAGTGATCTGTTCAGTGGTGGCGTCATTGCAATGATTGCAGTGGATGGCAAGGGATGGTGTTTTGTTTATCTCGACGAGATGATTCGGATAATGTGGTGGATGATGACATCGAAGCAACGTTTGTTGTTGTAGGGGCTAAAAACAGTGATGGCAGCGTGAAACGCTCTTGTGGGGTATGGGACCGCATGAGGCCAGTGTTGGACTCGCCGTTACAAGGTGAGTCTGATGGCGGTGTTAGATTTGATGTTCTGTGGTTGAGTGATAGTAGAACGTACCAATGGCAACGTCAACTGTGATGATTTGATTGTGTGGGAAAACAAATTGCTGAATTTTAGTTGGAATAGAGTCAGGAAAATTTTGTTTCTGATACCATGTTATAATAATTGAGAGGTGGAGTATTAAGAGAGAATATGAGACGATTGAATTGATATGTATGCAAGTTACAATCTGCAAAGATATAGAAAGGGTCTACATATAGATCATAACTACGCTTTTTTCTGGTGGGATTCGGGTTTGATTTTTTCAGTGAGATTAGGGTTTAAATTAGTGGGTTAAGACCTATATACATAATATTAATATTAAACAAATGCGAAAATTGTGGAACTAAAAATGTATAATTTGACAAATCTCAGGCCCCACAAAAACTCCTGCTTGACCAAAAATATAATTTTTCCATTTTTTTTTTCTTTCTTAAATCTATGTTTTTATTTGTTTTTCATTGTTGTTTTTGATTTTCCATTATCGTAATTGAAAGTGAAAGATATAAAATTAAAACAAAATGAGGAAAAATAAGAAAACTAAATGAAAATTTATTTTTTAGAATACAAACAAGGGGTGAGTCAAATGGTGGTGTTTATATTGGAGATTAAGTCTGTCATTTCTATATATAATAGTGATCATCATACTATAAAACATTTGGTAAGAACACAATACTACAAGAAAAAATGTAATTTAGTGACAAAACATGTCTATTTCAACCCCTCTCTCTCTCATCTCTAAATTAAATGTTACCACACCTTGCGAAAAAATTAGTCATGATAACGCTTCAATTTTAAGTAGTCAAAATTTTTAAGATTAAAATTATAAGTGTTAAATTTATTAAGTATTGAATATATTGATTGTTGACTAATTACCTTTGGTGGTGTGTGTTTTAATAAAAAAAGAAAAAGAAAAATATGAGAAAAAATATAAATTATATGGATGAAAAAAGAGAAGAAAAAAAAATAAAAATAAAATGCAAAATTTTATAACTAAATTTATTCTTCACTAGTTTGAGAAGAAAATGAAAAAAGAAAATAAGAGAAGAAAAAATTAAAATTATACTCTTAATAATATCATTTTTAATTTATTTTTATAAATAAATATAAAAATAATAAATTATATTAAAATAAATTATTTTTCTACTTTATTTTTCTCATTTTTTTTTTCTTTATTTTCAACTAAAGATGCCCCGAGTTTAAAGGCATAACTGAAGGCACCCTAAATTTAAAGGCAACGCTTAGTCCATAACTTTATCGCTTATGCTTCATACAAAAGAGGGAGAGATTAAAAAGACAAAATTTAACTTCATACAGGCCCGAAGGTTCCTATGTTAATGAAAGAATGTTTATTCATTCCCCAACCAACTACCCTTTTTCAGACCCTACTATTGCACTATAAAATCGGGTTTCTACACTTCCCCTACTTCAAAACGAACGAGAGAGAGAGAGACAAAATTTTAGAGAGAGAGATACAGTACTAAGTCATGGAGATTGATATGAACATTAGAGTGAAATTCATTGGGTCCATAACAATGGGTTCGTTTCTCATAATTCTGCTATACTTTATCGTGAAAAAGTGCAAGGCAAATCATTTGGAAGTTGCCGGAGCCGGAAACCCACCATTGGCAGCCAACCTTGAGATGGGATTCACCTAGGTTAAATGGGTAACGCTATTTCATTTCAAGTTGATTTATAAATTAAATACAAATGAATATTGATGATTTTTGATATGGGTATCTTTCTCTTTTAATGCAGGAGACTGAAACCCTTATGGGTTTGTCTATTTTCAGGTTCGTCTTGGTTTTTGTTTATTTTATTTCCTAAAGGGCTCTGCCTTCTATAAATCTTGCATGTATTTTTAAAAACTTGTTTCCTTGTTGTTTCTTTATGCATCTCTAATATATTTTGTTTTTGTCATGTTAACCAAATACCTTATTGAAACACAAAGAACACACACGACCATGCACAGAGTAGGGTGAACAAGACCCAGTCCGACCCGAAAACCCAAGTCCGACCAATACGGACCCCCGATGTGAGGAAATGAGGTCTAAATCCATGAATGAGAATACAGCTAGTTGATTTCTCTATTCAAATAAAGAAGAAGTGAAAAACCCTTTACTGAAAAAAGGAAAAAGAAGAAGAAAAGTTCACTCTTTCACTAAAATTCCATTTTGTCTGTATATATCTTCATAAATGATTACCATGGATATTTTATTAGAATGAAAGACATAATTCTCGTTCAGAAAAAAACTTGGAATAAAGGATAAAGGGAAACGGACTTTTTTTTATTTTTTCTTTCCGTGTTTGGATAAAGGGAAAGGAAAAATTTGGAAGAAAGTTCAATCCTTTAAATCAAAATAATCTATTTTTTTCCGTAGTTTTACTATTTGAATCATATTTAATGTATTTTATTATAAATCATACTACTGCTCCAGTACTCCTACTCCTACTCCTACTCATTCCCATGCAAATCCCACGTGGGTCCCAAACAAGACAACATCACATGGTAAGAAAATGATCTCCTACTCATCCTGCTCATTCCCATGCAAAGGCATATTTTTAATAAAAAATACTAATATTTCAGTTTTTTCTACAATAATCAATATTGACGCATGAGTGGAATTTCTTGGCCTAAAAAGAGTATTCTAAGGTCCAAAAAGAATCAGTTTGACCAGAAAGTTAACTATGGCTGTTTTTGACAAAAAAATACCACTTTTCTAAGTAAAAATGGCCTTCTGAGGTCAAAAAGGTATTTTTTGTTTTTACGCGAAATTTGAGCTAGTTTTGCAATTTTTCAATAATTTAGGGATCTTTTCTGCAATTTTTATATTTTCTGTATTAGGGTTTCATTTATAATGTTTGTAAAGCCGCTTGACAACTTTTTCTTTAATTGATATTGAGTTTTTTCTCAATTTTCCCATTCAATTTCTCAGTATTCTTTTGTGAATCAACGAATTTTTTATCGACAGCTTTTTCTTTAATTGATATTGAGTTTTTCCTCAATTTTCGCATTCAATTTCTCGATATTCTTTTGTGAATCAACGAGTTTTTTATTGGCAATTCTCATTTCACCACGTACGCTGCCTCAGATACCCTGTAGCTTTTTTCAAAGATATAATCAATATTTTGTTAATCGAACTAGACTTGTTGGTTAGATTAGGTAAAGTGCTGACCGATTCAAATTCTGAGCCAATTAAGTGCTGAAACCTGTTTAGAGTACAAAATCGATGAACCGTCCGGTTCAACCTGTTAATCCAATGAATTGAAACAGTTCTAAGGAAACCAGTCAGTTTTTCAAAAATTCGGGTCAGGTATAAAAGTCTCCCAATACCATCCTATTTTTTTGTTCTTTTGAAGCTAGACATTGATTTCTGGGCTTCTACTCAATAATTCTGGAAAATCGTCTGTAAGATTGGAAATTGTCCGGGCTTCTCAGTGGTACTTTTAACTATCCATATCAGACCTCTCTAACCCCACCTCAGCACGGAAAAAGACCAAGACAAGTCGACCAGATCATACTGTTGTAATAAACTAAGATTTGACATCAACACTGTTCAAGATTTAATGGATAATATGCTAACATGATGTTTCTTGTTTTGGATTGTCAAGTAATTGTGGAGATCTATGTGTGAAAATCTAAGATTGAGGCGTTCCTTGCGCGAGATGGTTTCTTTATAATTTACTGATGTTTCATAGGATTGATCACAAGATTCAATGTAATTTATTTATTTATTGTTTAATAATCTGTTTAATGTTGTTCTTGATTTGATTTGTTTAACATAATTGTTGTTTAATAAACTGTTTAATTTTTGTGTAATAATGTCTTAAATTTAAACTGTTTAAACTGTTGAATTGCTTGATGGTGCTTCGTTATTGAAAATGATTGTCTTTTGAATTGTTATTGATATGTATTCTCTCTCTCTCTCTCTCTCTCTCTCTCTCTCTCTCTCTCTCTCTCTCTCTCTCTCTATATATATATATATATATATATATATATATATATATTTTATATATTATTTTTTAATATTTTTTAAATTATTTTAATTTTTATTAACTTAATTATAACATCACGGTTCAATTGCGGTTTATCTATCCTAAAATTTGTAACTTAATGGATATCTAGTTTACCTCTCTTGTAGAAGGTCTTGATCAGTTTAACCCCCTCCTGCAACCTATATACCAAAACAAATTACGGTTTATCTACTGGTTGATTTACCCCATGACCCGGTGACTTTTACTATTTAAAAACATTGGATATAATTTATTTATTTAGTACCTCAAAAATAAATCAATGGCCATTGCAAAAGTTGTCTTTAATTTATTATTCAATCTTCTTTAAATATTTACCTAGTCTGATAATTATGAAATTACCCTAATTTCTATTTGTCCATCTGCCTTTGTATTAACAAATTGCATTCGAGGGAAAATGGAAAAAAAAAAAAAAAAGATAATATTTTTATTTATTATAAAAAATTATTTTATTTAATATTATTTCATTAATAAAAACATTAAACGAAGAAAATAATTTATTTTAATATAATTTATTATTTTATCCTCATGTATTACAAAAATAAATTAAACACTATTATCAATAATATAATTATAATTTTCTTCTCTTCTTAAAAAATTCTCCCTTATTTTCTTTTCAAATTAGAGAGAAAAAAATTATTTAAAAAATTGTATATTTTTTTTCCTATTTAATTTTTCTCCCATTTTTCATCCGTACCAAATAATTTTTTTTTTTTTTATTTTTTTTTCATTTTCCAAACATGGAAAAGAAAAGGAAAAGGTACGAAAAATCAAAAACCTATGTTATAACAATTGTCGAGAATACACAAATTATAGGTGCTTTGACTCGAATTTGGATTCATTAAAAATTTTGTGCTTTGGGGGGGGGGGGGGTTTCTGCCTTTTTGCAAATGAAAAGCATGTTGATGCAAGATTAGATTTAGGTTGGGTGGTTGAACCCGCAACATCTAAGGTTGCGTTTGGATAAGGGATTTGACAAATTTCAGAAATTTGTCAAATGATGGGATTTCAAAATCTTGAATTTTGAAATCCGTACATTACATAAATCTCTTATTTGGATAATAGTTTAAGCTGAAATATTTGAACGTGTAATCTCAACATATTATGAGAACAAAATAGAATAGAACATAATTAATAGGAACAAAAATAGAAACTCATTGCCAAACACCATACCAAACCCAAATCTAAGAACAAATTCAAGAAAAACCCAAATCGAAATCATTCAGATCATTCGTTCATTCGAAATTGAAATAGTTTGTTCGTTCGAAATCGCAATTGTTCAATCGAAATCAAAATCGTTCGTTCGTGTTGAAATTGCAATCATTCGTTTGAATCGAAATCATTCGTTCGTGTTCGAAATTGAAATCATTCGTTCGAAATGGAGTCAAAATTAGAACCCTAAATTGAGGCGACGACGAAGACAAACCATCGACGAAGCTGAAGAAAACGAATGAAGAAGAAGATAACGCTGAGATGATGAAGAAGACGACACTGAGATGATGAAGAAGACGAAGCTGAAGACCACGAAATTGAAGACGACGAACAAAGCTGAGATGAGGAAAAACATATTCGAAATCGAACCCGAAATCGAAGAACATATTCGAAATCGATTTCGTGTTGAAATCTAAGAACATATTTCGAAATCGAAGAACATACTTGAACAAATCAAAAGACATGAACGAAGAAGAAGCACAGAAGTAGATGACAAAGAACGAAGAAGCACAGAAGCAGAAGAACAAGCGACGAAGCAAAAGACATGACCAAATGATTTCACAAATTTAACCTCTCCCAAAAGGATTTCAAAATCTTTCATTTCACTCCCCAAAAGATTTGACAAATCCTCTTTCCTAAAATTCTTTCACTCCCCAAATAAGAGATTTATCAAAAGATGATTTATAAATCCTCTACCTAAATGAAATCCCTCCTATAATTCTCTTACCCAAACACAACCTAATATTCAAATGGCCGTTGCAAAAATTGCATTTGATTTATATTCAGAGTAGGACTATAATTCATCATTTATTATATTTTAATTTTATATTAAATATAAATTATTATTGAGAAATTTATTATATAGTTCTCAAGATATATATAAATCGAAAAATACACTTCCAACTACCATAATAAAATTTTGAAAAATTTGGTGAAAAATCCCATTCCATAAAAATCATCACTTTGTGGGGTCCTATAATAATAATTTTTTAACACATTACATGATCCTTAGAAAGTGATTTTTTAAAAGAAAAATTACCTATTAATCCCAAAAAAAGAAATTATTTACCACCTACTCCCATCGATTTTTCTTTGCACCGATTAGTCCCGTCAACACGTTTTTCTTGCACCAATTAGTCTCATCAACACTTTTCCTTGCACCAATTAGTCCCATTTTAAAAAATGGTGAGGATTGAGTTTACCGAAATGCCCTCCCATGAGTTTCACATTGAGAAGGAAGATCGTCAAATTGATGTACCACCGCTGTCAGCCGCCTGCCGCCGCCGGTCGCCGGTCGCCGCCGCCATAAATTACAGATTTACCCCAAACTTTATTACTTTTTGTCACTTTTATATGTTTCAAAAAAAAAAAAAAAAATCTTAATTTTAGGATAAAATCGTTACTAAATGTAATGTAAAATAAGAGAACAATTGATGTTATATTCAACATTTACAGGTGTTCAATATAATATCATATGTATTTTACTCTGCATACAAAAATAAGAGACTAATGGATGTTACATTCAACATCCACATGAGGGGTATTTTGGTTAGAAAAAAATAACATTTAAAAAAAAAAAAACAGTTGATGTTACATTCAATATCCACAGGGGTTGAATGTTACATTCAACATCCACATGAGGGACATTTTGGTCAGAAAAAAATAACATTAAAAAAAAAAAAAAAAAAAACACAGTTGATGTTACATTCAACATTCACAGGTGTTGAATGTTACATTCAACATCCATATGAGTGGTATTTTGGTTAGAAAAAAATAACATTAAAAAAAAAAAAAAAAAAAATTGATGTTACATTCAACATCCACATGAGGAGCATTCAACATGCACATTAGGGGGATTTTGGTCACAAAAAAATAACATTAAAAAAAAAAAAAACACAGTTGATGTTAAATTCAACACTCACAGGTGTTAAATGTTACATTCAACATCTACATGAGGGGCATTTTGATCAGAAAAAAATAGTATTAAAAAAAAAAAAAAAAAAAACAATTGATGTTACATTCAATACCGAATGTTACATTCAACATCCACATGAAGGGTATTTTGGTCAGAAAAAATATCATAAAAAATAAAAAATAAAAAAATAAAAAATAAATAAAATTTAATAATTTTGATGTTACATTCAACATCCATGTGAGGGGTATTTTGGTCATAAAAAAACAAAAGAACTTATTGGTGCAAAAAAAAAGTGATGAGAGTATTTGATAATTTCTTTTGTATTTTAGGACTAAATAGTGCATGCCCCTTTTTTAAATCTTGAGACCTCTCAAAAAAATTCTCTAAAAATTTTAGTCCACAAAGATTTTTAGACCTATGTTATTTGTCCATCTTTTTGCATTATTTACGTACGTCGTCATTCTGTTAAAAAATTAAGACGTGAACATATACATTTTTATTCTGATATTTAAACATTTTAATACATTTTAATTTTGATTTTTCTGTTGTGAATGTTCATTGTTTTTTACATGAACAAATCAACAAAACATAATGCCAATATAAACATTCAACAAAACCACCGAAATAAAAAAAAAAAAAAAAAAAAAAAGAAATAAAAAAATAAAAACTAAGATCAAATTAAAAAAACGGTGAATATTTCATCAATTACGTGAACGTTCACCCAAAAACACTACAAACAACAAAATCAAAATATTCAAAACCCTTTAAGATTGACAAAAAAAAAAAAAAAATTAGCATTAACATTCATTAACCACAAATGACAAATGATACATTTACCCCGAAAACTAAATCAAAATAAATTTGAAACACAAACATGGGTTGAACATTAAGCAAACACCAAAACAAATTAAATAAATCAAAAAAAAACTAAGATCAACGAAAAACACATTGGAATGACTATTTCATTTATTCATATCAACATTTCACTCAAAACACCAAAAAACAACAAATCAAGACGTTGAAAATCCCTTAACATCAACAGGAACAAAACTAGTAGGAACATTCACCAATCACAAAAAGGCATATCTACTCGAAATCAAAATACATCAGAAATCCGTACGAACATTCTTCAAAACACAAATCAACAACATAAAAAAACTCTAACAAACAACAAAAAGAATGTTCATGTGAATAAACAAAACGCCAAAAAAATTAACAAGATCAAAATAGATTGACCCCCAATGCAAACATTTACAAAAATACAAATCAACAGCATTGAAAAAACCCTAAAAGATCAACGAACATTTAGACCTAAATGCAAACGGTGACGGTCAAAATAGAACAATGGAGAAGCAAATCGGCGACGATGTGGATCAGATCTTGAAAATCCCAAATCGGTTTCCAGATCTAAGATTTCTCAAGTTAGAAAGAGAAAGAAAGAGAGAAACGGGCGGTGAGCTACGGCGAGGAGATCTGTGTTGGACGAAGGAGATTGACAATGATGAGCGAAGCAGTTGCGGGACGAATATGGCAAATCCGAGGTCTGGGATTGAGAGAGAGAGAGACGGGCGGCGAGGAGCGACAAGCAGCAGTGAGTGACGTAAATCGCTACTGGGAGATCTGTGTTTTGGTTTAGGTTTTGAAGATGAACAGAGAGGGAGACGTCTTGGAACTCTTTGAGAGTGATATGAGACTCTGTTTGAAAATAAAGTTAGGGTTATATATTTATATAGGGGCAGAATTATCTCTTTATTAGTAAATTTAACTCTCAAATTATTTAATACTAAGAAGATGATTAAATAATAATTTTTTTGCTTAAAAGTCTCGTTGAAGAGAGAGAGTGTAAAATTTTGGTTAAACAATAAAAAACTCATTATTTAATTATATTTTGTATTTTGATTTCATGATTCATGTTTACATTTTCAATTAAAGATTTTCAATTAAATTAATTATTGATGGTCCTCGAACCTCCGATCTCCAGTCATTGAACTCCGACCATTAGCTGCCGAATTGTTTTTGTTATATAACTATTTTTAGTGTATTTTTAGTTACCTATAACTATTTTTTAATATATTTTTTAGTTATATTTTGTAAGCGTATTTTTAAGTTAAATTTTAGTATTTTTTTAATGCACATCCATGTAATTTTCTAACGACCAATAACCGAATAATTAGTTGAATTGGTTGAATGTAACTAAAAACTATATTAAAAAAATGTTATTAAAAAATTAGTTTAATGTAACTAAAATAATTCGGTGACCGATGATAGCGTTAATCCATGCGACTTGAGTCTAGTGCATGGTGGTGTGGGCTAGCGGTTGGTGAAGCAACTCTAATTAGAACATTAGTGTTTTGTTGAACTGTAATACATGTTACTAAAACTAAAATATTTATTTGGCATGTGAATTTATCAATTTAGTATCATTATTAAGACCTTTCACCAATTAATTTTTACTATTTATACCTCGTGCCAAAAAGTACGAATATAATTCGTTGGTATGCAATTCTTAATTTGTATTATAGATTTAACACACACACATGCATGTACTGAAATCCAAAAAATTCTATCTATCGATATAAAGATAAATATCTATTATATAAAACAGGACGGTTTTTTGGCTGACTAGGACAAACTTATGACTAGGACAAAAAAATATGATTAGGACAAACAAAGTTGATGACGAGGATGAACAAATTTGTTGTGTAGGACATTTTACCAACTTAAGTTAAGGAATATATAAGGAAATTAAATTTGTCTAAAAGGAAATAAAGTTATATTTATATTATTTTTGGCTTATAAAAATATAAATAATGATATATATATATATATATAAAAAAAAAAAAAAGGTATATAATTTCTTAATTGCTTAATTTTCTCTCTCTATCTCTTAATTCTTTCTCTCTCATGGTCTTAATTCCTTAAATAGAGACACCAAAATTAATTAAAAAATTTAGTCACTTTTTAATTTATTATATTATATATATATATATATGGACGTTTTGGCTTATAAAAATATATAATCTATTCTATAAAACTTTTCAGGACATAAATTTAGAGCCATAAAAGGAAACTGGATTTGTTGAAATAAAAATAAGGCTATATATATGGACGTTTTGATTTATAAAAACATATATAATGACAAAACGGATATATAAATTTTTAATTCCCTAATTTTCTCTCTCTATCTCTTAGTTCTCTATCATAATCTTAATTCCTTGAATAGAGACACCCAAATTATGAAAAGAAATATGCCTAATTTCCTCAATCCCTAATTCATAATTCCTAATCGTCTATCAATATTATGGAACAAAGATGTCTAATTCTCCTAATTTTTTCTCTCTCCTTACAATTAATTTCTCACCCTAATTGTCTCTTAAATAAAATAGCACTACCACCTCTCTAATCAATTTCATTTCACTCCCTCGCTCCCATCTGCCCAAACCCTCTACGATTGCCCTTCCATGGCCATCACCGCGCCATCGCCATGCCATCTCTGTTATCGCCATCACTGCGACCAGGTATGTTTTTCTCTCTCTTTGTCTCTTGCTTTCTCAATCGATGCAAGCTACGACGCTAGACTCCTAATATGAACCCTAACGCCGTGAAGATCCAAATACCGAACACCACTGCAAACCCTAACATCGACAAACATATATATTTGTTTTGTAATTTATTGTTCCTTTATATGCATTCACCAGATATAGTTAGGAGCCTAACTGTCTGGATTTTTGGGTGTGTTGTTATATCTACATTTGTTAGGTTGTGATAAGGATGAGACCTGTTTATTTATTTATTTTTTAATTTCAATTCCTATATCTACATTTGTTTGGTTGTGCTAAATTTCAATTCCAAAGCCTAAATTTGATACAACCAAACACTACGTTCCTGATTTTTTTATTTATTTTTTATTGAAAAGGGGTTTGATTTTCTAATTGATTTGCAGGAACAATGTTCTAAGGATTGGAAACTAAATTAAGGAGGCTAAAATGTGAAAATGAAAAACTGAACTTCAATATGTGAATTGAAGGTTTTGTGCAACTAATTATGGTTAGTGAGTGTTTCTGTTCTATTCTATTCTGTTTTGATAGGCAGAGTTTGAGGTGAACTCATATTTTAATTCCTATCAGTTGAATGAATCGTTGTTGCAATTTGAATTGAAATTGAGAATTTAGTTTGTTCTTGAGGTTCATTTCTCTATTTCATCATTTGGTATCTTCGATGCAAATTTCTACTTGAGTTCTCAATTTCAGTTTTTGTTTCATCATTTGGTTTCTTCAATGTTGATGATTCCCTTCAATTTCAATTTTCTTTCGGTTTTAAATTCGTTTACACTTGAATTTTCAGATGATTTCTTCTTAAATTCTTAAATTGTGTAGATCAATAACGGATCTGATAGATTTGGCAATGACAACGCTAACGATAACGGATCCAATGGATTTGGCTAAATTGTACTTTGCACCCTTAAAATTTGCGAGTAATCCTAGGTAGGATTTGTAATAGATATCGTGCATGGGGAACTTCGACCCGTATCTTGGTTGGGCAACTCGGAATGTACGTTAGAGGTATCGATCCTATCGCCACTCTCTTACCCGCAACCGGTGTTGTAGCCCTGGCGGTGTTGCCTCCTCATACATGAAAAAACACCAAATTTGAGCCTCTATAGCTATTTTTCATAATTTTTGTTTTTTTGGGATAACTAAAAATTTGTTTTCTTTGATCCATATTCACTCTTTTGATTGTCGGTAGGAATTTTCTTTTGATCTAAATTTATTTTACCATCATCTAATTTAGTTAGTTCGTTTTCGATTCATTTTTATATTTTTCCCAACAGTGATTTATCCCTTGAGTGAGTACTTGGAAACCACTGCTATATTTCTGTGTCATCACGTCCCGAAGGTAAGATTTTAGTTCAATATTTTTTACTTTGATTTTGTTTTGGTTTAACTCATGCTTAGTTGTGATTATATTAGTATCTGAGTATTAATCTTATTGATACTTATTGTGTTATATTTGTAATAAACTGTTAGTATCAAACAAGTGTAGAATGTTGTACTAATAGATGATGTTATATAAAAAAATCAGTCATCTTTTTAGGTTCAATTTGAGATTTTGCTACCGAATCCGTTTGTTCGATATTTTATATTCACATGAAAATAGAAATGTCAAACCAAATTTGTTCTGTTTGAAGAAATTTGTTCTAAAGTTTTTGGAGTAGAATTTGAGGGATTAGATGCCTAAGGTGAGTTGTACCATTTCAAATGTAAGAATTTTGGAGCATAAATTCGTTTTGTATTTCAGGGATTGGAAGTTTAGTTAGTGGTCGAATTTCAAATGTATAAATCATATTGTTTGTTTTAATGAGGTCGATGTTAATTCAATTAAATAAAAGAAGTTAAAATTGTTTTTTTTTTTTTTTTTTCCATTTTAAATTGCAAAGGTTTTTTTGTAATTTCTATTTGTTTATAGATTTTGTAACTTTAATTCTGTTTTTATTTTTGAATTACATGTGCGAAATGTAACATTGACGTAATAAGATTTGGATAAGCAATATACATTTTTAATTTTGATTTTTTTCGGTTCAACTCATGTTTAATTGTGATATTATTTTAATAACCGATTTTTTTTGTTACTGGATAATAATTGTGTTCTAATTATAATATACATTGTTTATCGGTAATAATATTTAAATGTTAATTATTATTGTTTTAATGTGATAGATGTAGAATGTTGTATAAACTAAGGAGATTATATCATTTTTTTTAGGTTAATTTTTTATTTTTTTTTACAACCGTGCCTTCAGGCACGAGTTATACACTAGTATATATATATAACTAAATTTATACCCCAAGTCACCGAGTTGACCCACTGAGTTCACCCACCAAACCGAATTCACCTACTACCTATTTTCATATTATCATTTCCTTATTTAAATTAGCATTTAAGTTATTTCCTATTGCATTTGTATTACCTTTTATTGTGGTTGATCTCTTGTATAAATAGGGACATTTTGATATTAATAATATACAAGCCACTACCATTTATCTTGTATGGTATCAGAGCATTTGATCCAAAAATCCTAGTAACCTATAGAGAGAAAGTTTACAGTCACCGCGGGCCTTCATGGCCTCCAGCTACGAACTCCGACAACAGCTGCCATGAAACAAGTTCTCTTATCCAATTAAAATTTTTTTTACTCTTACTATTTGCTCTTTTGAAATACCCACTTCTCTCTCTCTCTCTCTCTCATTGTCTTTATCTCCAAGACCTATGCACTATCTCTCTCCTTCTCCAAAAGACCTATGCAGTGGCCTCTTTTCTCTCAACCAAATCCTTCAAAAACAAAAAACAATACAGAACCTTCCATACATTCTTCCTCTGGGTCCCCTCTTTAAATTCTCACGCACGCACACACGATATATCTATCAGTATTTTTCAAATCTGGTTCATTGTATTTGTGGTTCATCTGTCTCCCTCTCTCCTAAATAAAAAATACTTCTATTTACAGATTTCAACCATGGCGATCTACTACATTGCAGATAAACCCCGCCAATTACAGTACGCTTCTGACCCACAAGATGCAGTAGTTGAAGAGCCTCTGCAAGTCAGGGGTTCGTGTTTGTGGCAAAACACTTGTTTGGAGAGACAACGCTTATTACGCACTACGATGCACCATTGCTAACTACAGCGAGCCCCCAGATGTTTCAAGAATGCGCTCCACCAAGCCTCCCAGCAACCAGACGCTGACAACACCAAGTCACTAGCCGAGCTCATTTTCTTCTACTCAAGAACAAGATTGGACCCTCCTACCTGAGCTCCATCTTGTGGGGGTATGTTAGAGTATACCCCAAGTCACCGAGTTGACCCACTGAGTTCATCTACTACCTATTTTCATATTATCATTTCCTTATTTAAATTAGCATTGAAGTTATTTCTTATTGTTGTTGGTCTCTTGTATAAATAGGGACATTTTGATATTAATAATATATCAGCCATTACCATTTATCTTATATTATTTTGCTGCAGCAGAATATCGATATTCCACTATCATAGGAAAAATAAATAAAAACAAAAATTATTTTTTTCCTTTAAATTTATTTATTTATTTTAAAAAAATGCTTTCATTTGACACATTTTTCTAGCAAGAAACCAAATAGGCCAATATTATATTCAAAATTTATTTGTACCATAAATGTTTGTTAAAAGAAAAAAAAAATGATACCAAAAAATCTGAAACAAGAAAAAACAAAAGAGAATTGCTTTTAGCGGAGATTGTAGATAGAGAGAGACTGAAAAAGTCCTTGTAGAATTGGGGTTACGCCGATCGCAATCTTGATACCGAAATCTCCACTACCATGAAGAATTGGGTCTCAAGGAAAGTTTGGCTGTGGCTTTCGGAAAAGAGATATTAAAAAAAAAAAAAAGTAAGCAACAAAAATACCTTTTTTATTTTGTTTTCCGAAAAAAGCAGAAGGCAATGTAATGCCAACGCGCAATATAGAGAAAAAAAAATTGAGTGTGTTCACGCCCCCTAAAAAAAATAATATACAATTACAAGAATAAAAAAAAAAAATTAGTGACCCACTATGAATTTACTCATAAAATTAACAGTATATGCTAGTCTAAGTCAAAAAAACATGAAAATGATTGAGTTTGTTTTTTTTTTTTTTTTTTTATTATGATTATTATTTATTTATTTATTTCATTTTTCACCCACAACAGCATCATCAACATTGTAGGTGGGCAATCTCTCATACAACTTATATATGATTGTAGACTTGAGCATTTGAGGCTCCCTTTCAAGAACAACATTTTTCAAGAGCAACATTAATATCCTTAATCAATACATTTCAAGTCACCCTACTTGTTTGAGTCACACCCACTTGGCTTCTCCCTATTTTTAGAATCCCCCTGTTGTGACAAACAAAAATAAATAAAAATGGTTACAAAGAATAGGTCTTTAGGCAGCATTTGGTTTCATGGAATTAAAACCCAAAAGTTAGAATTGGAAATAAATGCAACATTTTCTTTTGAATCTGGTATTTCCACACACTAATGAACAGTTTGAACACCACCATTTGAGTTCAGTGTTAATTTCTTATTAAAAAATATAAACAATAAAACTAAAACAAACAATCAGTAAGAATTAATCAAATAATTACTTAATTTTATCAACTAAACTCAATCAAATAAAACAAACAATGTACATTTTCTATTGAAAGACATTACAAATTAAAACATTACCAATCAATAGAGTCCGACGGTGAAAATAAAACTTTACAACTAACAGGGCTTGAATAGAATTTCAAATTTTCAATAACACTGTACTCCAGCGACAAAGAACTTTAAAACTCTCAAAACAAATTACCTTTAGGTTGTTCTCTTTCTTCTGCAAAAATTGATTCAATACCTTGACGCAATCAGCGAACTTACCAGATTGGAACAACACAATGGCCTCCTTCGCGAGCCCTATAGTGACGAATCTGAAATAATGATACACTGAATTTGCAGTTCAAACTGAAAATTCCTGATTATCATGACATCCACATTGAAAATTCAAGAAAATGGTGTCCACAAATGCAAATTATAATTCAATCCATCAAATGGAGAGAAATATTACAGTAGGCTTTCAATCATTGAGAAATTAAGAGTTTGCTCAAAGTAAATTCTAGAATTCAATTAGATTCCTTAACTACGAACAACCATGGATGGTGGTTGGGTTGGTAGAACCCATCTCGGAAGAAGGACACACTGCTTCGAGAGCATAGAGATGTTGAACAGCCATGCTTTGGGGACTCAAAATCTTTGTTTCCGCAACCAATAATTTCATCTGTTTTATCATCAAATGCTCAGTAGCACAATCGATCTAGAAAGAAAATCTAGAGATGGAAAGATGATTTAGAGAGAGAAGAATCGCTTTTGGTTCAGAAAATTTTGGGAAATTTTCCTATAAAATTAGAGTTTTGAGAGAATTTGGGAAATTTTCAAAAAAAAAATAAAAAAATTAGGGTTTTGATCGCTTTTGATCTAGTCAGTGCCCCGTGGCTAAAATCACTCAAAACTAATTGACTTTGAGTTAACTAAAGCCCTCTTATTTGCTAAAAGGTGGTTTAAACTTCGGGGATAGTAAATGAGATTTTCTCAAGTATGTATATAATGGTAAATTTTAAAATTGAAAGGCAATACCTTCGAATGAATAAGAGTTAAATATTAGTCATATCTTCAATTCTATTAAAATATGAAATGGATTATCAAAATTAATTCATTTCATTATTAATATCTTATTAATTCTATTAATGTGAAATGAATGGTCATGGATTTGTCTAAGTCAAATTTGAATTTATGATTCATATCAAACCTTAAATTTTACAATAATATATGTTGATCCCAAGATTTTAATGAACAATTAAGTACTGATGTTTTGGTAGAATTAATGTTTAATTAAGTGTTTCAGTGATTTAAAGTTTCAGTAATGCAGATGTCAAATCCAATGGATGCTTAATGAAGATATCAAGATGATGAAGAAGTATTAAGAGTTTGAAAAAATTAGGAAAAACAACCCAAATAAATATTAACTCTTAATATCCTATTTAGGAACACACACATGACACAAAATGAATCTTATCTTTTATGTGTGTTTTTATTGAGTATATTTAATTGCTCCTATGTGAATCAAAAAGAAATATTTTTGAATGACTAAAATGGAATATAGGAATATTAGTGGAGCTTGTTTAAATATAAAAATGGATAAAGGGACGAAATCGTAAAGAAAGTAAATTAAAAACGAGATCAGAGAAGTGATTCAAAAGGAGGCAGTTGACTGAGGAGTCAACCGGAGAAGGAAGATGAAACATCCTGAATTGAAGAGTCGACCGCTCATGAAAATATCTGAACTCTCTAAATCTGAGAGCCGATCAAGCGGTCGACCTATGATCGCTGCAGCGATGGTTTGGCTGTAAGCGGTGTTGGGCAGTCGACTGAATATGCTAGTTTAGGATATTGTTTGATCCGATTTTAAATCCAAAAGTAGCCGTTTTTTGTTAGGATTTGAGAGAGATTTAAGGGATATTCTTAATATTTAAGATATGATTTATTTACAAATTAAATCCTTTCAATATGATTAATTAAATATTAATATTTCTCAATTTGGTAATTAAAATGGATTCTACACTTATTTATCTTGATTGAGAAATACTTTGGGGATTTAATTGAGAGTTTTAAAAGTTGTTATTAAGTTAAATTGAACCTAAATGAAGTCCTAATGTTATAAGGTTTCTATAAGAGCATTTTATTATCATGACACTTGTAAATTAGCCGTTAGAAGACTGATTACATATGCATTTATATAGACCTGCGAATTTTCTAAGAGAGCTAATCATTCTAAGAGAGATAATCACTTTATATCATTTTGAGAGAGCTTTTATAAGAGTTATCATTCTAAGTCATTGAGAGCTGTTCTAAGAGTGATTCTAATAATCAACTGTGATAAAGTTTTGCTGATACCGGAATTGAAACTACATTGTTCTAATCAATAATATTGTGGATTCCGGGGTGAGATTTTTTCGTACTGATTATTGCTTGTTTATTATTTTATTTTTGAAAATTGATCTTAGAAATTGTTTTTGATTTTTGAAGAAAATATTTTTTCAAACAATTTCTTGAATCTGATTACGTGCTCCAATTTGCTACCCATATCTTGTTAAAATCATATTTCTGCATCTAACATATTTCTATCACTAGTTGGGATATTGATTGAGTTTTTATTTATCTGGAGTGGTAGAAGTTCCAAGTGAGATTTACTTATCAATTTTTGTATTGATGAGTTGTGACGGATTAAATATCATTGGGGATATTTAATCAAGGGTAGTAGAATTTTAGTCTCTTCCTGTAAAGATATTAAGGTAGTGATTCTTCCTAGATAAGAATTGTGTTTTTTTGTTGAGTGATTTTGTAACGGTTCAATCCTTACCAGGTAGATAAAATGATATTTGGAGTGTTTTGGTGAGATTTTGATTCTTGAGCCTAATTGTTAAAAAGAATTAGGTTATTCTTTAGCTTGTTAAAAATAGAGATTCTTCCTTAACTTGAGAAAAGGAAATTGTAAAGGTTGATTCTGAGTTTGTAGAAGAATCGGTGTATGGGTTTGGTTCCTACTTTTAAAGGAATCTTGGTTTTAGTGGGTGTGACCTCCGTGGAGCTCAGGGGACTGGATTAGTCAAGAGTAACTTGGTGAACTAGTATAAATCTCTGGTGTGCTGTTTTCTTAATTTGTTTATTTTTGTTATTTGAGTGTGCACTTAGATTTATTTTAATTCCGCTGTGATATAAAGATAATAATTAATTTAGGCATAAAATTAATTATTTGATATATTTAAGTTTATTCTGATAATATTTTTTAATTATCCAATTTACCCCCCTCTTGGGTATTCTATTGGACCAACAATATATGTGGCAAAAATTGTGATTTGTCTTCCATAAAAAATATTTTTTTTATCAGCCAATTAATTTTGTGTATCTATTCCCATGTTTTTATTTCTATTCCCTTGAAAACTTGAGCCGAAACAAAAACATATGCTCATAATTTCTTATTTAAAATAACTTAATATTTTTTAGATGTTATTTTGAAAAAAAAAAAATTGTTAATGTAATTGTGATTTTTATTTTTTTGAAAAGTTGATGTATTGGTAAAAGGGACATTTACGAGGCAACCATGTTTTACGGTGGAAACTACTGGATAAACCCAAGAGGAGTTTGCACCGATAAGATCTCCTAATACTTTTAAATGAGCGATTACAATCCATATCTTGCGATTTGACCATATTAATGAATATACATCTTCCATATGTTTCATCACCTCTAAAAACGAGGAATAAAATATGATAATAAACTACCAATTAAACTGAATATGAAACCAATAATTTATCCCAATTGTAATTGTTGTTAATTGATTATTTTACACCACAATGATCTATAAATCATGATTTTCAAAATGAAATATTAATTTATTTTTTTCTCAATTCTGAATTAAGATGCATGCGAATGATATAAATAACATTAAGTGTAATGTTAATGTCATATATAATATCACTTTATTTTTGTGCTCCGTGAGTGTTAAATATAACATCTAAGGTAAGTGGCTTCAATGAAGAAGAAGAAGACGACGACGAAGGTGGTCAGGAGCGAAGAACATTGAGGAAGAAATTACAAATACCTCATCTCGACGAATTTTGTAAATAACCCTTATTTCAAAAGAATTTTCAAATCCTCTCTTTCACTATTATTTGACACTTGAAGAGATTTTACAAATTATTCCTGCTCAATACCCAAACAAGATATTTATAAAAAAAAAAAAAAATTGAAATCACTTACTCAAATTAAATCCCTTCCCCAAATTCCTTACCCAAACACAACCTAATACTCTATTTTTAAAATTAAATTTTTACCTTCGATTTTTTTAAATCATTTTTTTTAACAAAATGTATCTTCTTCTCCCCCCACCCTCTCCCCACCACCACCTCGCCAAAACTCGACCCCCATCGCCGAAAACCTCACACCTCCTTGCTTTTTCTCCTCCTCCTTCTCTCTCTCTCTCTGCCTGCTCCGGCGAAGGGAATTCAGCAACCACCATCGATACCGCTGAAAGGATGATGAAGCAATTAACAGGTATTGAAGATGAAAGGTTCATCTTTTTCATCAACGAAGAGAGAGAGAGAGATGAAAGGTGTCGCCACGTTGGATTATCCTGGCCACGGGTGCTGGATCTGTGCTTTGGCGCACAGTCGGCGCCGATCTATGCGTCGGCACAAAGATCCGGTTGGAAGAGAGAGAGAGAGAGGAAGAAGAAGGAACGAAGAGGAGACCTGGGGTGCGGTGGGGTTTCCGACAAGGGTGGTAGTGGGTTTTTCGACCAGTGTGGTGGTGAGTTTAGAGAGAGAGTGGTTGATGGGTTTACAGAGAGAAACGGTGGTTAGGTTGATGTGGGTATATAGAGCAAGAGAGTTCATAGCTAATGGGAAGTAGGTATGAACGGGCTAAGAGATCTAGTAGTTTGTAGTATATGAAAAATGAAACTCAAACTCACCAGCCGTTGGAAATTTGCACGGAGCTCTAGTAGCTTGTAGTATATGAACATGAACAGACGAGATAACGAGATTTCGCTTCCTTGTTATTGCAACAGAGAGAGAGAGGGAGAGGGAGAGGGAGAGGGAGAGGGAGAGGGAGAGAGAGAGAGAGAAGTGGTGGTGCCGTGATGGGGAGAGAGAGGGGGGGAGGAAGAAGAAGACGATTGAGCAGTTTTTTTTTTTTTTTTTTTTTTTTTTTTATTATAAAAAAAGGTGTTAAAAACATATATTTTTTAAATAGGAGATTTTAGTTTAAAAAAATAAAAATATCTGTAAAACAAATTTAAAGTACTATTATATGGCTAAGGGTAAAATTATCATTACAATAAGAAATTTAGAAACTTTTACCTGTCAGTGAACTAAGTGATTTTTGAACAAAAATGACAAGGAGTTGAACGGTATTTGTAAAATAACAATAGACATATCTGGTTAATGACAAAAAAACAGGGGAGACAAATAGTATAAATCTTTTTTTTTAATCCAATGGATCTTTTAGAAAAGCTATAGCACAAAAATAAAATAAAAATGCAATTGTCAAGCCTAAATAGAAATCTCAGTCTTCAACTCTACAATTGCCCCTCTCAACGATATTCATCGATTTTCAACTCAAATCAAAATCACAAACTTGAATCAAACCGAGAATCAAATGTACGAGATTTTCTAGCGAGTTCAATGAATTTTCGACAATTTCAACGATTTCAATGGATTTTTGAGTGATGGCTTTGAAGACAACTTTGGCAACACGAACAAAGATGATGGCGATAGCTCCGTGAAGATTCGAACGACATTCACGACAGATTAAAGCGACGGTTTCGGTGATGGCAAGTAGAGGCACAAAGAGGGTTTCGGCAACGGCGACGATTTGTGCAGATTCAAGCGATGATGGCTTTGTGCGATTGTGACAGAAGATTTGAGTGATGATGGCTTTGTGCAATGGTGACGGAAGATTGGAGCGACGACAATGGTAGGCGTGGAGCAAGGGAAACAAGACTTCAGCATTTCTGAGCAGAATGAAGGGGTCGGATGGATATGGGAAATGGAAACCTAGTAAATCTTTCATTAGAAACATTTCGAAATAATGTGTTTTGAGAGAATTTGTAAATGACACATATTCCCCTATCTTACTAATGAATGGATTTATAAAAGTGTGTTTCTGAGGCAAATCTCTTATTTTATTTATACTTTTAAAAAAAAATTATAAACAATTATAATATGTGTTTTAGTCTTGCGCATTAAAAAAAAATTGGAAGGCTCAAAACACGTGTTACACTCTCACAGTTACATTTATCTAACTAATATGTAAAATATTTGTTATATGTAACAAATATTACACAAATACATATAACATAGTTAAATATAATTTGTAACTTGTACGGTTGGAACTAATATTACACAGGCGTGAACACATACGGAACTAATACGCAAGTAAAAATCAATTTAAGAGAATTAAATCAAAAGTTATATTTTAAATAGGACTAATAACAAATTATACCCCTATTTGGAGCTAATCACCTATTATCCTCATATAAAATATCTCTTAAAAATACCCAAACAAAGAATTTTATGAAAAGAATTTAGTTAACTTAAAAATTTCCCCTTAAACTGCTTTACCCAAATACAACCCCAAATATAATATAATAACTCATTTACACATCATAATAACAATATATAATAATAATTTTGAGAAAGGTGAAGGATGTGTTACCGAACTGAATATGAAAAAATAAAATTTTAGAAGGAGAATCATATAACACTTATAAAGTATAATTTTTAAAAATTTAGGAGGGGGAGTGGGGCATGTAACTTTCCTTTGGTCTCCCGTCATCTCAACAAATATCAAAAACACTAGTCATCTCCTGTTAGATTTGAGCTGGGATCTAACAGACCCAAGCATGCAAGCGCTCACACTCATAATATTGGGGTGTGGGTATTGTAAAAAGAGAGATAAATCGAAGGCCGAGGCAGTGACAGCGATGACGGTGGAAAACGAGTCAAATAAGAATGATTAAAACCTTCAGTCCTAAATTCCGCGTAGGAGCATAAGCAGCAGTTTACTAATAAACAGACCGTATAGAGAGCTTTGTTTTTATCCATCTTCTTGAAACAAACAGAATGTAAAATGGAAAATAAAAAGAAAACAAGGCGGCGTTAAGTAATTAGAGTTGGAGTAAATCTGCTTCAGTCAAAATGATAGGGGTTTACCATAAGCATACAAAAAAATTAATCACAGGCCTAATATCTTTGATTAGACTTGGGATAATAGTTAAATCGTCTTATAATTGTTCGGTCTTAAAGAGGACAAAAAGGGAACTCTAAGTATCTTTTTGAAGGTAAAAATTATCTGTCTTCATGGTTAAGAGGAGGAGGAGACAGCCGAATAGTGCAACGGTCCTTCAAGAGGATTGGGCACTTTCAAATGTTCCAATATCGGTGTCATCTTCAATCCCACGATTTGTACATTCGGATTTGAATGTCCATCCAAAAATACACTTGTAACCTGCCATCATAAATATGTGTCAACTTATACAGAAAAAAGTGCTTCTCAGTGAGAGAGATAGGGCTCCGGTTCTTTCTGTTCCTAGAAAACTTGGAACAGAAACGGAAGGAAAAAAAAATTGTTTCTGTTTTGTTCCCTGAAATTTTTTCTAAAAACAGGAACAAAATGGAAACATTTTTTTCATTCCCGTGTATCTGTTTATGTTCTAAAATTTTAAGGGACAGAATTAGTAATTTCCTATTTGGTAACCGTTCCCACCCCATCTAAGTGAGATAGGATGGGATGAAAATTCAATTTCCTTCTTAGGAGCAGAATCACATTTTGTAACGACAATTTTTTTTTTTTTTTTTTTTTGAACAAAATTGCGTTTGGTAACGATATGATTCTAGAAATAAAATACGAACCATAAACTACAATAAAAAAAATCATCAAGTAATCGAATCCTAAACTCCAATCGAAATTGAAATTGAAATCATAAACCCCAATCAAAATCGAAACCCTAACAGGAGTTGTTGCTCGAAATCGAAACCTTAATAGGACTTGTTGCTCGAAATCGAAATTGAAATCGATTACAGCGTTGTTGCTCGAAATTGAAATCGAAGACGATGGTGAGGACGGCGAAGACGATGGCAAGGAAGAAGAGGAGGATGACAACGAGTAGGAGGAGGACGGCGACGAGCGAAGGACAATGGCCAGGACTTGAAGCAGACGAAGAAGACGATGGCCATGGAAGATGAACGACGACTACCATGAAAAAGACAGCCATCTTCACAAAAAGAAAAAGAAATAGAAAAAGAAAAAGAAGGTGGCTGATAGGAGTTGAAGAAGGGCTCACTAACAATTGGAAAAATGACCAGCGTGTCCTTTTTTGGTTTGGGATGGGATGGGAATGAAAAAAAACAAAAAATATTTGTTTCTCATGGCCTTCACAAAATGGAGAATCAATTATAGGGTTTTGGGATGGGGTGGGATGATAAACAATTTTACCAAATGGTGTTCCCGAACAGAAATCCCAAAAATTTGAGAATGGGATGGGATGGGAACACTTACCAAACACGGTCTTAGGAATAGAAGCACCAACAAACCAAGACCTATGCATCAAGTTCCTAGCGCATTACAAAATGGGCATGAATCTAGACATTATCTGAGAGAGAGAGAGAGAGAGAGAGAATGTGTGGTTTGATCCTCTTCCTAGAAAACTTGGAGCACAAAAAAATAAAAAAATAAATAAAAAAAAAAAAAAGGGAAAAAAATCTGTAGACATTCCAATATTCAGAGGATAGATCCTCTAAACATAAAATGAAGATGGACTTTACTTAAGACCCAATACAACATAAATGAATTTCTAGCGGAACATTTTATTCCTATAAATCCACCAACAGATCATGTAAAACATTTCAAGACAGTCTACACGTTTGGTTGAAAGAATAGAAAAAGAGAAAAAAAATAAAAATGAGAGGATAATATTTTAATCTAGGTCATCTTTGTTAACCACTTAAATTTTAAGTGCTAAAATAATAAATACTAAATTTATTTGGGTTAATCTACCAGAAATCCCAAAAAACAGATCTAATTTTGAAATATCTCACCTAAGATATAAGTTTTGATTGAGTCCCTTAAGTTGGATTTCGCTTGAGCTTTAGTCCCGCATTGCAGGGATTGTAGGGAGAACTTGGTGAGTAAATTCGATTTATAGTGAATATTAGCTACAATTTAATGATTGTTATATTTTTATATATATATCTGTATATTTTTTGTTATATGTACTGATGTAATATTAGTAACATATTACAATTACATATATCTGTGTACTATTTGTGACATTTAACAAATATTACTCACAAAAATTAGTTTAATATCAGTTACATATGTTTGTGTACATTTAATTACATGTACCTAATTACATGTATTTTGTTGTGTGATTTTTGTTCCATCTAATAAAATTTTACACAAATTAATTACATATTACAAAATACAGTAACATTTATAATATGTAACAAAATTTTACATACAAAGTTGTTACACGTAACCGCGCATGTACATGCACTTGTATTGGGCATCTGCCTTCTTTAAATAGGAGAGACTAAAACATAAGTTGTTTTCGCCTTTGGGATTTTTTTAAAATTAATAGTGAAATAAAAAATCTCCCACCGAATGCCCCTATTTATTAGGTGCTAAATATATTAAGTATTCAATTTTTAAATAATTTTAACTTTAAAAAAAAAATTGTAAAAAATTTTATTTTTAAAATAATTTTTACAATTTTATTTTTCTAAAATATTCTCTCTATTTTTTTCTCAATTTAATATTTCCTCTATCTATAATTTTTTGTATATAATTTTATTTTATTTTTATTTTTATTTTTTGAGATTTTACAGTATTAGTGTAAAATGTTGATTTTGATAATTAGATATTCTACCTTATTAAGTGATAAGTGTTAAAAAATTAGGTAAATCACACCATTTAAAATTTTGAACAATTTTTTAAGTGATATTTATATTTATTTTTCAAGTGATTACTTAATTTTGTTATCAAACGCACCTAATTTGATAAGTACTTAATGCCTTTAGTTTTAAGTGCTTAATTACATTATTAGACGGAGTCCTATTGTGAAAGGAAAATTATTTTTTCTAGTATTAATTGATTAAGAAAGAAAATGAAAGATGGGAAAATAAATCATTTTAATGTAATTTACTATTTTACCCTCATATATTATAAAAATAAATTAAAAAATCTATTATTAAGGATATAATTGATATAATTATAATTTTGATACTTTTTCTCAAATTTTAACCATTTTTCCTCCATTTTCATCCCAAATTTGAGTGGAAAAAAGAGAGAAAAAGAGCTTGTTTTTTCATCCATTTTTTCTTTTTTATTCCATTTTTCTTCCTTACCAAACAAGGTTTTTTTTTTCATTCTCCATCCCTTTTTCTTTCTCATTTTCCCCTCCACCCTTTTTTCCACCCAATCAAACATACACTTAGAGGGTAAATGGCATTTACAAACCCAAGGGGCCTAACTCAGTCTGAAAAGGCAATTTGTAAGCGAAGAATTGTCCTATGCTTTATAAATAGCTCAGGATCAGATAACACAAGTGATGTGGGATTCAACACCCCCCCCTCACGCACAAGATGTATTTTGACAAACACTGTGAACGGCTATCTGGGAGGACCAACATTAATGTGGGATTCAACATGTCCCCTCACATGCAATACAGACTTTGAGAAACTAATACGAACGGATATCAGGGAGCCCAACATCAATGTGGGATTCAACATGCCCCAAACGTGCGTGGTGGACTTTAAAAAACCACTGCGATAGGATATCGGGGGGGGGGGGAACCCAAGGGGCCTAACTCACTCCGGAAAGACGCCAGAGAGATTGCCCAAAAAATCAAATTCTATCAAGAAAGAACCCTCTATTGACACTTATACCCTTAATTTTCATTCTAAACAAATTTCGAAAAAAAAAATAGGTTATATTATTTTTACTAATTTAATAAAACTCAAATAAAATAAGTAAAAGGACAGGGGAAAAAAACAAAAATTAGGAAAATGGGTAAATTTGTCTTTCAATTTATCTGTAAAAAATTTAACTGTTGCAGTATCGCAAAACCAAAAGGTGATAAAAATACCAGTGAGTAAAATGCAAACTTCTAGCAGAACAGATTATTCTAATAATTCAAACAACAGAATGTAAAACATTATTTCAAGTCTTTACTAAAGCATACCCATATTGATAAGTAGGAGTAAAAGATCATTATAGAGAAAATTAGTCTATTATCATTCAAATACTTCACTTATCATTTCTTATTCCTACTTTTTACTTTATTTATTAGTCTTTGGAATTAGGTTTTAGTCCTTTAGTTAAAGTTGAATCTATCTACTTGCTATAAATTAGGACTGAGAATAAATTGTTCCAAAAACTACGAAAAACTGTAGAGGCCATTAGATACAGGACTACATAATAATGACCCATTATTTAATAGAAATTTGAAATATTTGGCTCAATAATATTAGTCCATAATATATGACCTTTGTATGGCATAAGATTAGTACCTGAGTGCAACCAAACAATTTGAGCACTTTCAGGGATAAGCAGCTGTCCGCGATCAATCCCAAGGCTTCGTTTGTCAAATTGCGACACCATGACAAATCCAGACTTTCTAAATTTCTTGAACATCTGGTAATTGACACCGCAGTGTTATAGGCAACCTGTTAAGAAAACCTCATAACCTCAGTGTAGGAAAGGAAAACTAATTTCCCCCCCCCCCCCCAAAAAAAAAACCCACAAAAAGGAATAAATATTTTATTAGTCAAACAGGCTGCCTCCAGAACCCGAATATCAGGTTGCCATGTCAGCACATTGAGTACCTCTAAATCAATTACATCAAATGTTGCAGAAGGCATTTCGGGGGATCGCCCAGAGACGGGGCGGTCCTAAATTGCTCTGGGGTGATGAGGGGGGCAATTTTCCAGCTGGACATGCGGCCAGATGTAGTGGGCCGATCCAACTTCGCCCTAGGCAAAGTTCAATGGGTCTTACGCCCTGTGTTTCCATCACCAAAAAAATAAAGAAAGACAAAACTTGATTTTGCACATGTTTGGTTTGTTCAGCTTTGTCTTCATTGCTTGCAAGTGCCAGAACTAGAAGGCTGAAGGTGCAATCAAGGTTTGGGGTAACAAAGGTTATCATTCAGATGAGGAGAAGCAAAGATCGATGGTGGCGGAAATAGGAGAACTAAGATTAAATCATGCGATTTTTTTATATTTTTTTATTTGGCAATAAAACAGTTATTTCTTCTAATTAATAGTAATATTTTTTTTAGAATTAACAAAGGAAAATTTTGGAATCTTTGACCAAAATTCACGGTCGATTATTACTTGTTAGATAATAGATAACAAAATAAAGAATAATATTTAATAACATTTCTAAATAGAATGGCTTCATATTGAATATAGAATTTCAATTAAATTACTATTTATGATTCATAACTTTTGTCATCTTATAATTTTAATTATATTTATTTTTCATATATATCATTTTTACTTATTTTTTGGTATTTTTTTAATTATACATAATATTTTAAATTATTAAAATTCATGTATCATGGGCTTAAGCCCCACGCCTTAGGATTCACGCCTTGCCTCGGACAGGTCAAAACGACCCGCCCAACACCCTCGCCTTTTAAAATACTGAGTATATCGGGGCTCCAATTTATCCAGTAGATATTAAGAATGAACTAAGGTAGTGTTTGGTTAAATGGAATCGGAGCCTTGGAATTGGAATCATATATAAATGCATGTGAAAATAAAAATGAAAAAATTGCATGCGTTCATTGCGCATTCTAATTTCATTGCATCAATTCGGTGCCCCTAGATGCGACCTAAAGCAGTGAAATAAGCATCAAACATCCTTGATCCCAGAAAAGGAATCAAGAGGGGCTTGGAAATAGAGCTACTGAAAGAGCAAACAGAAAAGATGAACACAATTTCCCATATTTGTATGTTACCTTATTGACATTGTTGAGTGATAGTTCTTGCAATGACTCCCCACAGGTTTCAAGAAATGCAGCGATAGCTTCATCACTATGTCATAGAATGCATAAAAGTTACTCAATAATATTCTACCGGCAACAAAACAGCGGGCATTTAATCATGTTACTATATGGAAGACAGATCAAGATGTGTATAATGAAAAAAATATATTATTCTATTTATAATTTTATATATACACACACACACCAGTACATATATAAACAGAACTAAAGAAAGCCAGCGGCTACTAATTCTACTAATTCAGCAGACATGAAAAATTCATTAGATTCAGATAAAGTTTATTTTTCCAAGAAAAATAAAACCCAACACAAACAAACCTTGCGGCATATCAAGGGAATATATGTGCAGTAGATACAATAAACTGTTTAGAATATTAGAGCAAAACCTGAACGCATTGCGGCAGAGTTTTAATGTATGGATTGCTCGACAACCATTTGCAAGAAAACCCACTGCAGAATCTGTTAGTTTAGACAAATTGGAAAGGTCTATTGCACACAATCCCCAACAAGTTTCTCCAATGGCTTTCAAGGAACAATCACTCAACTTCCTGCAGCAATTCAGAGGAACAAACTCAGCAAAATCAATAAGGGTCCGTTCGGTTACCCTTCAATTCACAAATTGTACTACTTTTTAGTTAGTCAACTTATGAATTTGTTGTAGTCTAGTGTTCAGTTGTAAAAACTAAAAACAAATAAATTAGTTAATTAACAATTTTAATTCTAGTTCAGATGCGATTTACTCATGTAATTAAGAGTAAAATAACGATTGAAAATTTTGAGAAAACAACAGAGATACTATTGCCCCAGAAATTTGTCTTGTAAATGGACTTAAATTGATATTCTGTAAAGCGGGTTTAAGAAGAAACATACACACAATCTGCCAGAACAAGCTCCTTTATATTTCCACCACAGGAAGCTAAGAATTCGCAAATAAAGTCATCACATACAGTTTCAATTCCAGCTACTGACAGAACTTCCAAATGTTTTAGCTTCGACAGCCCAGGAAGAACAAGCATGGCGTCTACACTTTGACAGTCATCTAAATATAATTCTTTGAGAACTGATCCTAGTGAGTCAGCCAAATTGTTGATACCTTCGGATGTCAGAAGGGAGCACTGACCAAGATTTATGGATCTTAAAGCAGGTGCAGAGGAGACAAGTGTGTTCAACCCAATGTCAGAAAGACGGCATGCACCCTTGAGTGATAAAGTAGTTAATACAGGCAGACTACCAGAAAAGCGGGCTAATGTGGAAGTTAAAATGTAATCTGGCATACAGCGCCCACATTGGTCGAGTTGAAGCACCTATTTTCAGCCAAAAGAAAAAAGGCAGTTATTCAGCAATGTAGAAAAATAAATCAGTGGGTAAAATACGATTTTACTTCCTATATCAATAAAGGAACATCAAATCAAACTGGTTAAAAAGAGAGGAGGAAGGAGAAAAAGAAAGGAAAAGCAATTTTTCCATGAATGAAAGATGATGCATATGCAAAATGAAAAAAGGATCAAGGAGTAATCATATTGAAAAGCTCGCAACATATGACAACTTTCGAAACGAATATGTGCAGAAAAAGCAACTGCCAGCATACCTCATAAATTGGTGTGCCAAATCAAGCTGCAATTCTATTTTTTTTAACTTCTATGAACTTTCACAAGAAATTCCAATCACTGAAAATCAGAGTGGAAAACAAAGCATAATATGGCTGCCGGTGACACTATTGCGTTTTATACATGTTCAAGTGCACATCTCAAATCCTATTGTCTGTTCTGTCTATATCATATCGTTGAGACAATAAGATTGCTCCACAAAAAGCATAGTCGGTCATTAAGCAAGATTGCATATGGATTATGGAGTTTAAAGATGAAATAATGACTTATCTAGAACAAAAAATGGGTGTAAAAAGTAAAAACACAAAATCGAAAAAATGATAAATTAGAATATCACCGTCAAGTTTGTCATGTCACAGCCTTCAAAGGTTTTTGTAAACTGATCCTCACTCAACCACGAACAGTCCCTTATGCGTATCTCTGTTGGAGATCCTCTTACAAGGAGATCAAAAAAATGACTCTCCATTTTCCTAGAATCACAAAGCAAGTGACTAAGTTTGTGCCTCATCACATCAGGAACACTTTCAAGTGAAGTGATACAATCCGCATTTTTCGCCAGGATTTCCATACACATATCTTGCAGCGAGGGAATTAAATGCCTCGAGCAGACTCTCTCCTCGTTCTTTTTGGGAACCCATGAAATTGATGCATGTCCGTTCTTATCAACAGAAGCACAAGGTTGTTTGGCATTCACATTTAAAGCACGATCCTTAATAATCTTCATTGCAGTTGAAAAGGGACCAGGCCAGTCTTCTTCTACTATCCCATCTGCTTCCGGTTGTGGCATTTCACCCTCAGCCACATCAACAACTTGCTCTCCCTCTTCATCTTCGTGAGAGAAATGAGCAAATCTAGCTGCATTTTGCCTAGCTATATCCCTGAACCGTTCCCTGTAGCCCCTTTTTCTTGGAGGATTCACCACCATTCTATCAGTCTTCAAATCCTTCCCCCCATCCCGCGCTGATGCACTTTCCTCACCTAAAACCCTATTTTCAGCATGGTTTTCTGCCTCAGGTACCAAATCCATCTTAACTGCATCACTTTTTCTTAATTCATCATCCAACACTTTAGCCTTACCTTTCTCTTCCCTGCTCAGCCTGCTTACAAACTGATTGACATCATTATTATCAGCACTTGGGACCTTGTCTAATTCTTTTGGACGCACGCCCTCAATTGATTGTTCATCATCTGAAACAGCATCAATGGCTGATTTCGATTTCACCGGATTAACACCATCCGTTGTCAAAGTTTCACCAGCCCATTTCACTTTACCTTTCTCTTCTCTACTGAGTCTCCGTCTTCCCTTAAGAGTGGCATCTTCATGGGCAGATTCATCATCATTGCCCCTCTTTTTCTCGTGAACAAACTTATCAACAGTGGTTCCTTCCACACTTCTCTTAAGTACTTTAGTTCCTGATCGAAAACTCAAACAAATTCCATCTCTCTCACCTTCTTCAAATAACTCCAAACCCAAAGAATCTCCATTAATACATGATCCTATCTTCACTTTCTCTTTCCCTTTCTTCAAGCGAAAACTTTCTTCACAGCTTCCTAAACCAAGAACTGGTCCCGATTCACCCAGATTCTTCACCACTCTATCTCCTTCCGGCACTGAAACTGAACCACTAACATCCATTTCCATCTCCTCAATCTCAATCTTCCTCGTAATCACAACATCAGAATCCAACACCCGATTGTCACTCCCACCCAAACCACTCCCTACATTCCCCAAGTCAAATATATTGACACAATCTACAGGACTTTCAGTTTCGCTAGAACTTACCTTCCTTTTCCTAGATGAAATCGAAACACTTGCAGTAATTTCATCACAAATTCGCTTCGAAGCCAGTCTGAGACTCCGCCGCTTCCCCGTTCCTGAAGCCGATCGCGACGAATCGGACCATAACGCCGAACCCGGAATTGCGTCGTCAAACAGATTGTTCGATTGTTCGGTAGTTTTAGTCGGGGTCGTTGGCTCCATCGCCCCATTTTTTAGGGTTTTGAGTGGGAATTTTGGTTCGATCGTTGAGACTACTTCTCGAGACCTCAGCACCGTCATTGCTCAATAGATTGCTGAAAGAGATACAAATAACCAGTTGCAGAAGTGAGCCGAAACAATAACTACCCATACTATATATAAAGGGGATAGAGACTTACCGTGGCGGCGGCGGTGGCGGCGGCGGCGGAGGGAAAATGAGAACGACGGCAATAGATATATACAGAGATGGACGGGTGGACAGCTGTAAATTTAGGGGTTTACGAAGAGGCGATAAACGGAAGCTTCCTCTATACGATACGACTAACGGGATGGTAATGGCTTCGCATTTCCCGCCAAATGCTGGTGCCTTGAGGAAGGACGTGCGCAATGGCTGCGTCTGTATAAAATGGAAAAAGTGAGTAGAAAATACACACACACACACACACATATATATATATATATATATATATATATATGAATAGTACAAACAAATGATGACTAGGACAAATTTGGTTTGCTGACTAGAATAAATATAAAAAAAATTAACACAATATTACTATGATTGAGACAAATTATATTTATTTTAGGCATTAATTTACTTAATTTTTTCTAATTAAAATACTGATCAAGGTATACTAATTTTATTTTAGGCATTGATACTAATTTATTTTAATTTAAATATTAATTTAGTTAATTAGCCAAATTTCTCATCTTTCCGTTTCTGAATAGGAAGATTTTGTAACTCCTAACCCTAATTATCTCAATCTCTCTCTCCAATTACCCTGTATCCCTAATTATCTAACCCTTCTGTCATTCAATCTTCAATTGTCTCTCTCTCTCTCTCTACCGTTTCTCTCTCACTCTCATCCAATCTCTCTCTGTCTCACCCTAGCTCTCACCGATCTCCATCGTCATCCCCACCCCATCTCGATCTTCCTCATCGACTCCATGTCGCAGTCACCATCGCCATTGCGTCGCCGTCTTCCTCCATTGTCGTCGACGTCTTCCTCACCGCTCACCTCTAGCTGAAGGTAAGAAATCTCCCTTCTCTCTTCTCTCCTTTTTGTTCTCTTCTTATAGGCAGCCACCACCGTCCATCCATCGCCGCCACGATAATACCGCCTATCACCGTTGAAGTCAGATCTGGCTACAGCCATGGCCATCCACGTTATCCGGTGTCCGTAGGTGCATCTCTTTCTCTATCTCTCTCTATTTCCTCAATCATTTCTTTGTAATTTGGTGAGAATTCTGAAATTGGGTGTGGTGACTATGGTAACAAACAATTGAATGTAAATCGATGGCCATGGCGCCTCACCTTGGATTGCAGAGGAAAATATTATTTTTCTCTTTTTTTTGTCAACAGGTATGATATGTCAGTATTGGTATTTTGATGTTAGAACCGGTTCAGGTTGCAGTATTATTTCTTGATTTTTATTGATCTATATACTCAATAAGTTTCTATATTTTTTGTTTTTAGAGGTTTACATATTTTTGCTTCATCTTCATTGTACAAGAAATGAGATCGATGTCAATTATCCTTTCTCTTTATTAACATTTTGCTGATTCTTTAATTGTTTGTCGATCTGGTTCTATTTTTTGCTTTTTTTTTTTTTTTTTTTTTAATTATGAAGCTGTTTAGGTAGCTCATTGCAGCTGCCCAACAGTGAGTACTCAAAATTGGTCTGAGATTTTTGTAATGTGAATGCTTTAATTTTCTTTTCTTTTTTCAGATTCATCGTGTCAGCTGATCTACATAGGCTGAAGGTAATTATGAAGCTGTTTAGGTAGCTCATTGCAGCTGCCCAACAGTGAGTACTCAAAATTGGTCTGAGATTTTTGTAATGTGAATGCTTTAATTTTCTTTTCTTTTTTCAGATTCATCGTGTCAGCTGATCTACATAGGCTGAAGGTAATGGGTCTTTTTGTAATCGTGTTTGCTGGTCTACAATTGGGTGCCGTTTGTTTAGTGTGTATTGTTTTTATTTCTATTTGATTTTGGATGATTTTTGGAACATCTTTTGGAATAAGTTTCTATGTTTCATCAACTAATTGTGTGTAACTACATCCGTTGATTTTTTAAATATGTTTAAAACTATTTGTTTTTTGTTTAGATCTGACCACGATTTGTTGTTTGTTCACATGTTTTTAGATTTATTTGAATGATGTAGAGAAAACATCGTTGATCATCAATTATCCTTCAATCCAAATATGCCGACCGTTTCGTCGGTTCTCCATATATATTTCAGTTTGCTTGTTTTGGTTTATGTTGCCTGTATATTTTGGTTTGGAATGTTCAATTGTTTTGGTGATTTCTCTCTACTATTTTAGCATGTAGATTTCTTTGTATAATTTTGATCTGTTCCAAAATTTATTTTTTCCTATGTTTTGTTCCCATAATCCATTGTGATTCTATTCCCTGATTGTAGTAATGAGATTCGGATAGGTATTATGCATTTTTCTCTTTGATTTTATTTCTATTTAAGTCATGCTTAAATGTGGCACCATTTAATAGGCAAATATTTGTGTGTTATTAGATACTGATTATGTTGTAATTGTAATATATATTGTTTTTAGGTGATGGTATTTAAGCATTAATTATTGTTGATATTTTAATAAAACAGGTGTACAATGTTGTGTCAACAAAGGAGATTAGAAAGGTTGTGAATAATTTTGTTATATAAACTTGGAAACATACAAATGTAATTAATGTTCATATGATAACATTTCTCAATAAGAATTGTATTTAATTGGGATAGTTTGGTTGTTGCTGTTAAAATATTTTTAGAAGTTAGTGAATGTAATTGATCTTTGTCTATTATTCATGAATCAATTTTACAAAAGGGTCTATTGAAATTCATCGGCAAAATTCATTTTTCATTGTACAACCATTAATATTTGTCTATTGTTGTATTACACTATAGACTAGAAGTTACTAAAAGATATGTAATTTTAATTTTGTTATAATTTTTGGTAAATTAGTTACTAGAAAGTAATGCAAGTTTCTTTTCTACTTTAAATTTTTTTTTTAATAATTTCCAATGAAACTATGTTTTTATTTTTTAATTATTAATTATTAATTATTTAGTTACATATACGAAATGTATCGTTGAAATAGTGGAATTTAGATAGGCAGTAAGTATTTTTTTGTTTTGTTTTGTTTTAGTTGTTGTGGTATTATTTGAATAGACGAATATCTATGTTATCAATATTGATTATGTTGTATTTGTAATATACATTATTAGTTAGTGATGGTATTTAAATGTTAATTTTTTGCTAACATTTTAATTTTTTGTTGATATTTTAATAAACCAGGCGTAGAATGTTGAATAAATAGAGGGAGTTATATATAAAAAAAAATTAGGTTTAATATGTTTTTACATCCGTGCCTTCAAACACGAGTTATACGCTTGTGTATATATATATATATATATATATCATAATATTCTCTCACAGACGGCCGTTTGGTGAGTGTTTCCATCCGTCCATTTTTGTTTTCACTTCCATAATTTTAATATTGTTAGGTGGACAGCACGCGCTTTGCACATTCCTGTCATCACATGTTCTAATGTATTTTATAAAAATTAGAAGGATAATTTTTTTTATATTTAAATACAAAACATGGAATGTAAACTGTTCAATTTTGGTATGCTACGATATTCCAATTCTCATATAACCACTTGCATCAAAGAATCACTACAACAAAAATGGGCTATAGTGGTAATTATTTTAACCGTAGTTAAAAAATAGTCGCTAATGATATATGTTTAGTGACTATTTATTTAATTGCCGCTAATTTATTTTAATTGACTTATTATTTTAGTTCCAAATTTTGATGCTAAATTTTGATATTGATATCTTAATTAAAAAAAATATTAAAATAAAAAATTAAAATTAAAATAAATATTCAATTAAGAAAATCCTTATATTCAACTTGGCAAAGACAAACACTAATTTAAAAAAGGAAAAAAAAATCAATGAAGAAAATCTTGCAAAGATAAACACTAATTAAAAATAAATAAATAAATAAATAAAATAAACCCTAAGGAATAACTCTTCAAAACGATGATCAACCCCTACATGCAATCGTGTACTTGTTTCTCGCAATCGTCTTCTTCACGATTGAAATCACATATGCCTTTCCTCCCGATCATGTTCCTCTACCTTCCTCAATCTACAAATGCTTGGAGCATAAATAGCCCTAGTTCATTTTCCTCAATCGTTTCCCTCAATCTCTTCGATTGGTACCTCTTCTTTCTCAATTGTTTCGATTGAAACCCTGTGCTCTCTCAATCTGTCGCGCCAACACTGTGTACCAACCATACCAGCCAACGATCGGTGTGTTTTCTTCCCTCTCACATTGTATGCTTAAGTTTCCGATTTTGTATTTGATTTTTTATTTATGTTCTCTTTAAATTCGTTTGCATTTAGATTTCCAATTGTGCATTTAGGGTTCGTGAAATTGATTTCTATATGTTTGTATTTCTCTCCTACTCTCTCTAATCTATGGAGTTGAGACATTTGGCTTCCATGTCATGTGAATGTTGACTATATCTCATAATCATAATAATACGAAATTAATTAATAATCTAAAACATACATAGATTATAGGACATAATAATGAAGAACGATAATCGAAAGCGTACCTATCTCGGCCATTGCAGGAGATTAAACTGTCATAGCGGAATATACACTAAGTCTTCTTCTCTATTATCTAGATTTCATGGTGGCGGTTCTCAATGGGAAGAAACTCTTAATCTAGACTAGGAATGGGAACCTAGTTATATATACTAGGGTTTCTCGTTGGGCCCTCCCATAATAGGTTTCAACGAAACCTTAAACCTATACTTGCCACTTAACTGAGCTTCTACATAAAAGATGTCACAACCCAAATCAAAATATGATCACTGATTATTTGAGCTGCTTATATAATAGACTATCCATTAATCCGTTTTTGTAAAACAATTTTGTTGGCCCAGTAGAATACCCAAGAGGGGGGTGAATTGGGTAATTAAAAATTATATCAAAATAAAACTTGATAAATCAAATAATTAATTTTAAACCTAAATTAATTATTATCTTTATAACAGAGCGGAATAATATTATCAATCTAAATGCACACCCAAAAAACAAAAATAAACAAATTAATAATGCAGCACGCCAAGATATATCTTAGTTCACCATGCTATTCTTGGTTAGTCCAGTCCTCCGAGCCCCACGGAGATTTTCACCCACTAATTCCCAAGATCCCTTTAAAGGTAGGAACCAAACCCACACACCAATTCTTTTACAGGCTCAGAATCAATATTTACAATTTTCTTTTCCAAGATTTAGGAATAACCTCTACTTTTTACAGGCTCAAGAATAACCTTTACAACTTCCTTTTCCCAGGCTTAAGAATAACCTCTACTTTTTCAAGGCTCAAGAATAACCTATCTTTTTATAGGTTAAAGATTAACCTAATTCTTTTTATCACTATGGCTCAAGAATCAAAACCTCATAAAACACTCCAACTATTTTTTTCACAAGTAAGGATGGAACCTTTACAATTCACTCACACTAATTCTATTCAGGAAAAATTAATACCTCAATCTCTTTACAGAAAGAGACTGAAACCCGGCTACCTTTAATTAAATATCCCCAATGATATTTAATTCGTCGCAACTCACCAATACACAAATTGATAAGTAAATCTTACTCGGAGCTTCTACTACCCCAGACAAATAAAAACTCAATTAATATCCCAATTAGTGATAGAAACATATAAGATATAGAAATTTGATTTTAGCAAGAATATGGATAGCAAATTGGAGCACGTAATTAGATTCAATAAATTGTTTGTACAAATATTTTCTTCAAAAATCAGAAACAATTTTTAAGATCAATTTCCAAACAATAATCAAATAATGCAATGAAAGAATATAAATGGAAAAATCTCACCCGGATAACAGAAAGAATAAATAAAGCAATGTAACTTCAAATCCGGTAGCAGCACAAATTAATAACAGTTGATCTTCAAGATCGTCTCTCAGAAAAGCTCACAATATTTCAGATAGATAACTCTTATAAAAGCTCACAATATGATATAATATGATTTCTCTTCTTTTTACTGCTCAATTGCTAATGAAATTCGCAGGTCTATTTAAAGAAACATGTAATTAGTCTTCTAACGGCTAGTTTACAAATGTCATGATAGTTAAACGCTCCTATAGACCCCTTATATCATAAGGACTTCATTTAGGTTCAATTTCACTTAAAAACAACTTTCAAATCTCTCAATTAAATCCCCAAAGTATTTCTCAATCTCAATTAATAAGAATAAAAACTATTTCAAGTACTAAATTGAGAAACATTAATATTATATGAACCATATTTTAAATATCACAAAATCCCTTAAATCTCTCTCAAATCCTAATAAAAAATGGCTCCTTTTAGATATGATTTTAGATAAAACAATATCCTGAAACAGAACACTCAGTCGACTACCCAGTCGACTGGATGATTCAGGGAGTAACCTATTCAGTTCATCGGTCGACCGCTCGGTCGACTCTTCGATTCAGAGAGTTTTTCATGCTTTCACTAGTCGACCGCTTGATCGACTCGCAAATTCAGAGAGTTCAAATGTTTTCATAGGTCGACTGGTCGGTCGACTCTTCAATTCAGGATGTTTCATCTTCTTTCTCCGGTCGACTCCTCAGTCGACTGACTCCTTCTGAATCACTTCTCTGATCTCGTTTTTAGCCTTCTTTTACGATTTCGTCCCTTTATCCATTTGTATATTTAAATAAGCTCCACTAATATTCTTATATTCTATTTTAGTCATTCAAAAATATTTCTTTTTAAGTCACATAGGAGCAAATAAATATACTTAACAAAAACACACATCAAAGATAAGATTCATTTTGTGTCATGTGTGTGTTCTTAAATGGGATATTAAGAGTTAATATTTACCTGGGTTGTTTTCTCTAATTTCTTCAAACTCTTAATACTTCTTCATCATTTTGATATATTCATTAGACATCCATTCCATTTGACATCTTCATTATTGGAAACTTTAAATCACTAAAACACTTGATCAAATATTAGTTCCACCAAAACATCAATACTTAATTGTTCATCAAAATGTTGGGATCAACAAATTTATTCAATTAATGTTAGCCCACAAAAATTTTCAAACAGTGAATGCAACTAAATTATTTGTGAATGTTATGTGTTTGATAAAATGTTCATATGAATATACTCTTTCATATTTTGTTTTTTCCCCTGATTTGCAATTATAATTCCTTTGAACATTATGTGTTTGATAAAACACATATAAATCAACTCTTTCATATTTGTTTAATTTGTGCATGGTAACAGAAACAAAAATATGGTAACAGAAACACTAAAAACAAAAAATGGATGGAGGCAACTCTATATACATCTTTTTTCCCTTAAGTTTCATATGGTAACAAAAACAGAAATATGGTAACAAAAACATTAAACAAACGGGGCCTTTTCTTACAATTGAGAGGGGGTGTAATTGATTTGAACCATTGGGTAAAAAATGGATGGAGGCAATGATGATTTTTATATTTGTTTGTTATGTTAAAAGTAGATTTAGGAAGAACTATATTGGTAGTACAACTCAGATGGCCTATGAGAGACCATTTGGTTTCATTTCTTATTCCAATTCTGATGCTCCATTTTCTCTTTTTCTTTTGCGACAAAGGGCTAAATCTATTGATGATCTATTGCCAATTTCACGTTAGGGTCTTTTTGGCTTCGCAACACTTCAAAAATAGGTTTTCCAATTTTTTTTTAGGGGTTTGAGGTACTTATATATGTATATCCCTTCTCATCATTTGGTTTTCTCTTAAAGTCTATCTCACAAGGCAACTATTATTGTAGTCATGATTGTCCAGTCTATTCAATTGATAAAATCATGATTGAATCTGAGTCTCCATTTATGGTTTTGACGATTTGTACTCTTGAAGTTTGACCAAAATCTTACTTTGAACCTCATGGTTTCAATTTGAACATATAACACCGTAAAGTTTCTTAATCATCCCACTATAGTCCAATTCATTATCCCCATAGAAATTTTGGATTGTAATAGTTGAGTGCATTGCTTCTAGCTTGGATTCTGACTTAGCTATGTTTAATCATAATCCATCATGCAGTAGCTTTATGCCATTGGCGTTTAAACAAAGCGCAATGACCAATTTTGCAAATCAACGAATCCTCTTGTACTAGTTATCCTAGTGGTAATTTTTGTGCCTTTTGCTTTAAGCTCTTTTTTGTTCTCAGAACATAACTGTTTTGTTCTATGATGAGAACAAAATTGTTTTGTTCTTTCATATTTGTTTCTTTTGTTGATTTGATGAAATGGGTATATAAATTTTTTTGGGATCAATACAAACAGTTCTCTTATTATTTTTGTTTCTATTTTTCTGTTTCTATTCAAAGTTTTATGGGCATAAAAGGGAAAAAAGAAAAAAGAAAAAAAAAAATCTAGAATTTGATCTATTGGTGATCAAACATTGTCGTAGTATTCTATTGGTGATCTATTGCCATTGGTACTTTAGGGTCTTTTTAGAATCATAACACTTCAAAAACAGGTTTTTCAAAAAAAAATTCTCTGTGTGTGTGGGAGGGGGGGCGTTGATGTACTTATATATGTACATCTCTTCTCATCGTTTGCTTTCCTCTTAAAGTCTATCTCACAAGACAACTATTGTTGCAGCCATGGCTATCCAGTCTATTCAATTGATAAAATCATGATCGAATCTAAGTCTCCATTTGTGGTTTTGATGATTTGTACCCTTGAAGTTTGACCGAAATCTCACTTTGAACCTCAAGGTTTCAATTTGAACATATGACACCGTAAAGTTTCTTAATCATCCCACTACAGTCCAATTCATTATCCACATAGAAATTTTGGACTGTAATAGTTGCCTCCATTGCTTATAGCTTGGATTCTAACTTAGATACGTTCAATCATAATCCATCATGCAGTAGCTTTGTGCCATTGGCTTTTAAATAGAGCGCGATGGCCAATTTTGCAAATTAACGGATTCTCTTGTACTAGTTATCCTTGTGGTAATTTTTTTGCCTTTTGCTTTAAATTCTTTTCTGTTCTCAGAACAAAATTGTTCTGTTCTGTTCTATTAATAGAATAGTTCATAGAACCATTGTGTTTTGCGATGAGAACATAACTGTTTTGTTTTATGTGATGAAAACAGAACTATTTTGTTCTTTCATATTTATTTCTTTTGCCTGATTTGATGAAAGGTTATACGGAGTGGGTATTCTATGGAGAGTCTGTAATAAATTCCGATTCGTTAAATCATGCACGTTCAATGAGGTGTTTGAATGGAAATGATGATATTCATGATTTATTATTTTAGGCATTTGGAAGAACTGAGCAAGATGAATGTGAAATTAGAGATGAGTCAATTAGGAAACCAACATAGACTATAGAGGGGCCTAATGATAAAGCTAAGAAATTTTATAAATTGCTTCAAGAGGCAGATGGAGAGTTATATCCACGATGCAAAAAAATATATCGCACTCTCTTTCATTATCCGTCTATTTCATATAAAATGTCTTTGTGGTTAGAGCAACAAGTTATTTACTATAACACTTGAATTGTTTAAAGATACACTACCAAAAGGAGAAAGGTTGCTGAAAACCTTTTATGATACCAAAAAAATTATCAAAGAATTAGGACTTAATTATAAAAAAAAAAATTCACACATGCCCTCATGATTGTATGTTGTACTGGAAAGAAATTGAGAAACTTCAAAAGTGCACCGAATGTGGCGCATCCATATAAAAGTCAGATGAAAATGAAGATCAAGATAGTTTAATTACTTCTTCTGTAAAAAGTCATCTATTTCCTGCTAAAGTATTACGATACTTCTCGTTAAAGCCTAAGCTGCAAAGGCTCTTTATGTCATCGAAGACGGCTTCGTTAATGAGATGACATGATTAACACTGTACAAAGGATAGGCTTTTAAGGCATCCTGCAGATTCAACAGTGTGGGAAGATTTTGATTCAAGATATCCATCATTCTCCTCTGATCCCTGTAATGTGAAACTTGGGCTAGCAAGTGATGGCTTTAATCCCTATAGAACAATGAGCATAAAGCACAATATTTGGCCTGTTATTTTAATGCCTTATAATTCGTCACCTTGGTTGTGCATGAAACAACCTTTATTCATATTATTCTACTTATACCTGGTCCTACTTCTCCTGGAAATATGATTGATATGTATTTACAACCCTTGATAGATTAGCTCAACAAGTTATGGGAATGCGGATTTCGCACTTATGACATCTCAACTAAGTAAAATTTTTAAATGTGGGCCGCATTATTATGGACCATAAATAATTTTCTAGCTTATGAAAATTTGTCCGGGTGGAGCACTGGTGGCAGAATATTACATCGCCACTTTCACCGCAAGTGTACGGATCAAGTTTTAGTATAGATGGAAAGGAGTAAGGGTTGTCGTATCTACAAGGATTGGTTGGGATTATTATCGAGTACCGCGATTGTCATAATCTAACTTTATTTAGGAGATAAAAATGAAGTTTATAATTAATTAATACTAATACTAAGTCAATTAAACTAACTATACTAATATTATATTGAGATGTTTGGGGAAAAGATTGCCTAGGGATTAATTTCATTTATAAAAACGTGTTTGGTCTCGTTTAGTCTACAATAACGATGTTTGACATATTAGACAATCTCTGTATCGTAAACTCACTCGCCATATCTCCCGAGTATAAGAAGAGTGAATATGCGACTTCGCGTAAACGAAGAATTCCCCCTTAACTTCTTAACGATACTAGGTCACATGAGTCTTGCCCCAACACTATTGATTGCACACTTTCTAACTCTCTCCCGAGCTATTAGATCGTCGCGTTGTGTTTATCCTAGTCTGAATTCGGGGTTACCTCTCCTGAGTGTCAAACCCTATATTCTCTAATTATCTAAACAAGCATAATATCAAAGAATAACGGTAAACACAATCGAAATAGCGAAGAACAACCAATAATAAAACACAAACTCAAATAAATAACGATTTCATAAAATATATTAATCTCTAAACAAAATCCATTTAACTCATGGTTATAACCATTTATACAATGAAAACTGAGCTAAACATGCTCAACAACCGACCAAAGTTAAGAAAATAAAGAAAGAAACGGGAGAACTTAGCCGTAGTCCGAAGATTTACCGCTAAAACCGTCCAACGATCGTTTCTCCTTTATTGCAACGTGTTCTTCTCCTTCGGAATTGGTTGAGCACACCCCAAAACACTCTCAAAATATTAGAAACCCTAAGGGGTCTCCTATAGCCGGGGGATCAAAAAGAAATAGAGGAAAAGGGTTTAAATAGGGAGCAAAATATCTAAAAAATATCTAACAGCTGTGCAGAGTAACCGCCGCGGCGGTGGTTATGTCGGTTAAGCCACGGCCTCGACAATGGAATCAAGGACCATCTTGTTCTTTCACCGCCTCAACGGTGGGATGTTAGTGACATTTTGGTCCTTCTCTGTATTTTGACCGCCAAGGCGGTGGTCTAGTTTTCAAAATTATGCCCTCATGCTTGTTTTCCCACCGTTCTTGATCTGATTTGATTGTTTATGATCCGTTTTCATCCATTTTCATTCCACACACCTGTTTTGTACAAAAATAAATAAAAACCTATTAAAACGTAATAAACGTACTCAAAAACTAACAAATTTAGTTTAGAAATAGATAGGTAGATCACACCTATCAAGCACTGCGGGTGAAATGACATTTCCTACTTGTAAAAAGCATACTTGGTTCAAATGGCTATACAATAGTAAAAAACATTCTTACATGGGTCATCGTCATTTTCTAGATATCAACCACAAGTATAGATATGACAAAAGGTCTTTTGATAGAAAGCAAGAACGAAGTTTAGCTCCTGTTCCTCTATGTGAGTCTGAGGTGTTGTCTCAGTTGCAAGGTTTTATTTATACTCTTGGAAAAATACATTCTATCCCAACGAAAAGTAAAAAGAAAAGAGGACAAACCGAAACAAACATATATAGGAGTCCGCCTTACAATTGGAAAAATAGAAGTATATTTTTTGAATTACCATATTGGGAGAATAACTTATTGCGTCATAATTTGGATGTGATGCACATAAAGAAGAACATATGTGATAACATCTTGGGGACGCTTCTAAGTATTGAATAAAAAACAAAGGAAGGTATAAAGTCTCATCTTGACATAGTGGATATGAAAATTAGAGATGATCTTCACCCACAAAAAAGAGAAAATTAAATTTATTTGCCGCCTGTTTGTTTCTTAATGACGCCAAGTGAGAAAGATACATTCTGTAAAGTGTTGAAAAATGTTAAGGATCCAGACGGATATTCGAGAAATATATCAAGATGTGTGCAAGAAAAGCAACGTAAAATAGTTAGGCTTAAGAGTCACTACAATCATATTTTGATAGAACAACTACTTACTCTAGCTTTGTGTAAAGCGCTACCAAAAGAAGTGAGTTATGTTTTGATAGAATTTTGTGATTTATTCATAATATTATGCTGTAAAGTGATAAGCTTACCCGAGATAGAACAGCTAGAACACAAGATTGTATTGATTTTTATCAAATTTAGAAAGGCTTTTTTTCCCCCCCCATCTTTTTTTGATGTAATGGTTCATTTGGCTGTTCATTTTCCATTAGAGGCAAAGGTTTCTGGACCTGTACATCACTAATGGATGTATTGAGTTTAGAGGTATGTTATGTTAACTTACATTGTTTTAGTTTGTTTTATTTTTTCAATAGTATTTAAACTTTTAATATCTAATATGCAATAAATTTTTGTGGATCTCCATATTTCTTTTTGCCCTAAAATCATATATCCGAAATAGGGCTTATCCTAAGGGTTCTATTATGGAAGGGTATTTGGCAGAAAAATGTTTGATTTTTTGTTCCAGATATCTGAATGGTATGGAGTCAAAATTAAGTAGGCCTACAAGAAATTATGAAGAAAATGATAGTAAAATACAACAAGTGTAATCTATTTTTTTTTGCAAGTAAGGCGACCATTAGGAAAGTCAAAAATAGTTGTGTTCGATGAGATCATGAAGATACAAGCACATAGATATGTGCTTTTCAACTTTCATCTAGTTGCCCAATTCATGAGTAAGTATTATTTTAATAATTGGATTAGTTTATGCTTCACAAATAAGTTACACGAAAATTGCTTATACAAGGAACGCCTTACAGTTATTAAGAGAAAGAATCGAAATTCAAGATTGCGAGAAAGAGAAATTGAGCAGATTCGAAATGAAAGTTTTCATGATTGGTTTAAATCCCACATGCGTATTAAATTTCCAATGTTTAACACTTTCATATATAATTTTAATATTTGTAAATTTATTAGTTTTAAATTATTTTTTATGAGTAGGTTGTCGTGTTGGACTTGGAGGGAAATGATCAAATGAGAAAAGAAATTAAATGGCTTTCTCATGGTCCACTTAATATGGCTAGGAGGTACAAAGGGTTTTTTGTAAATGGTTTCAGATTTAACATGAGAAATAAGGGGAAAAAAAAAAAAGAAAATCTCAAAATAGCGACGTTATTCTAACTGCTAAGACGCTTAGTTTTGCAAATGCAAGAGATATTAATCCTGTTGATGCATATGTCACTTATTACGGTGTAGTAAAAGACATCATTGAGTTGAACTATTATGAGGAATTGAAGGTGATATTGTTTAAGTGTGATTGGGTTGACGTTCGCCAAGGTAGAGGAATAAAACATGACAAACTTGGATTTACTCTTGTGAATCTATCTAAGTTAATTGGGTTTGGTGAGCGACTAGTAGACGAACCTTTCATTTTAGCATCACAAGTTCAACAAGCATTCTAAGTGCAAGACCCATTGGATGAAGACTGGCACACTATAATAACGACAACTCCTAGGAACTTGTTCGATATGGAGGGATGAACAACTTGATAAGTAGATGGACCCAATTTAGAAAGTTGAAGCATACAACAATGAAGCTATAAATGATGCAAGGGATGATGGTGATACATTGAGATGAGTTAGAGAAGATATGATTGGTTTCTGATATAGAAACCCATTTTGTTCATGACAAGAATATTAAGAGAAAAGAGTTTATGGATGATTCTAAAGATGATTCGATTGAATATGACGTGTTGTCTGATTCTTCCCTAGAATAATTTTTTTCTTTAATTAGTACGTTAACTTGTTTTGGTTTTGAATTAAAGACAAGTCCTTAGTCCTTTTAATAAATTTTAGGTTTTATCCTATTGATCCTGTCTGTTTTAAACATATTTCACTTTATTCGATATATTACAAAGTCTGAAGATTCTAGGTATGTAAAAAATATTTTTACCTTTTTAGTTTTGATTGTAATTCTAGGTATAAAAATTGATTTCCTAACTTAAACTCTATTCATGTTACATTTTATATTAAACCCTTGACATGTTTTTTTTGTTCTTAATATAGAAACATATTTAGACATGGAGCGTTGTGAATGTGAAAGTAGATCAGATGCCAGTGATATTTTGAATGACTCAATGTCGGCATCAGATGATAAGAGTTTGAATAACTTAGAAAATGATAAATTTCCCTTTCTATATTTTAAATAATCTATAGAAATTTTACTGAACTTTTAATTTTATTGTCTTACACATGGTAAATTGTATTATTCACAAACGTATTATATCTTCTTCAATTGATTCTCCTAACAAGCAACTTAGAGACCCAACACATGCAACTGATGTGTGGAACTTACCTGAGGAAAAATGGATTAACATTAAGCTCAATGAATTGGGACAACTAGTTGGTGAGAATTACAAAGCACTAGTTAGATTTCTTGGTACACTTGCACAAAATTGGGATTTTGCACCCTTCCATTGTAGAAGTTGGAGATTCGTACTAGGAAAGAGTAAGAATGAGATGTGGGCATTAATTGAGGTAGTACGACTTATATTATTAGTTTAATGTAATTATTTATTATGTTGTCATTGGTATGAAATTATAAATAAATTTTGTTGCAGAAAAAATTTGTGGTTGATCTTCGTGACAAGAGATGGGTAATAAAATCATTAAGGAAAAAGTGGAATAATGGAAAGGGAACTTGTAATTCAAATATTATGATGTGAGCGATGTTCCTAAATATTTTGAAAATCTACCTGAAATGGTGTTGCGATCTCAATGGGAGAGACTAGCTCTATATTGGAACACCGATGAAGTTAAGGTAATTACAAAATTTTGTAAATTGTAGAATTATTGCATACTTTTTTATGCGAGGTTATATTTGATCATAAAAAAATATTCATTCGAGTTGTAGAAGTGAAGTGCTACTTATAAGAAAAATTGCTCGAAATAAAATATTTGCTCACACTGCCAACATAAAAATTTTTGCTCAAGTACGCAAAGAGAAGGTAACTATGTATATATTGAAGCATGCTAATTATTTTTCCTTGAAAGTTCTGATTGTTTGATCATTAAAAGATTGCAAGACACAGCGATAGTTCTTTACTGACTCGAGCTGACATTTTTTTAGCTACTCATAAACAAAATCTAGAGAAACGTATAAATACAAAAGCATCAAATGCAATTGTATGTAAGAGTTTTCAATAGTTACATGATATTATGTCAAATGAGGTATATATGCTCTAATTGTTGCACATTGGGTTACAAGCGAACATTGAGAGTATGATTTCTCAGCAACCAGAAATCTTAGAAGATAACATAGTAGATGATGTTGTATCTCGAATAATTGGAAAAGATCAATATAGTTATGTGCGTACATATGGCTTCGGACCCACTCGTTCGGTTATATGTGGCAAATAGTCTAATATAGAAGACAATATTGTATTATTTAAAAATGGACAACTGTTCGCAATTGTTTGAAAATTTTGTTTCAAGTCAAGAAGGATTAGGAATCCAAGGTGACAGCACGTTAGGTACGACTGAGCTGAGTGCTTGTACTTATTTTATTTGTCCTAATTTTTCATTGTGAAATACTTTTAAATGTCATATGTTTGTATTTATATTAATTAGGATATTTGAATTACACGATGATAGGTTCAAGTCACTTCTAATACTTGGAATGCCTTAAATCAAAATTCAAAAAATTTGCAAACTGACATCACGTTAGGCACAATTAAGGTAAGTATTTGTACTTATTTTTTTATCACAATTTTTCATTGTGAATTATTTCATAATGTTATATGTTTGTATATATCGTGTGAGATATGTGAATTATACGGTGATAGGTTTAAGCTATTTCTAATTTTCAAAATACCTTAAATCAAAATTCTAAAAAGTTCTCATCGTGGAATTGTAAGTCTCAAAATTCAATTAATATCTTATATGTCAAAATTCAATTTTACCATGATCAATGTATCATGTTATTTATATTGAGCAATGCATATTTGTGAATTTATTTGATACGCTGATGGGATTTCAAAAAATACAGATACCTCAAATCAATCTCACACAAATTTGTCTGAGTATCAAATTGAGCAGGTAATGAAATAGTCAGATTTGACATCATCAAATTATGAGTCTCAAACAAGAAAGGTAGCCACTAATTAACTCGTATTTATTTCGTTACTTTATTGGTGTAATTGTCATGTACGTTTATGTTACTTTATCTTTATAGGTTCAAGCTATTTATATTTCGAATGGCTCAATTGAATCTTGTAAAAATTTATCATCATCAAACTATAGGTCTCAATTAAAGAAAGCAATGAAGTCATTAACTCTTATTTTGTCCATTACGTTATACTATAATTATCATGTGTATTGTTTTTTACTTAATCTTGATAGGTTCAAGCTACTTATATTCCGAATGATCCAACTCAACCTTTCAAAAATCCCGTAAGTAATTTTTAGATTGTCTTGTAAGTTGCATCGATAAATTCTTGTTCAATTAGGTGGTACAAAAAATTGTGTTGAAATTTTTGTGTTTAAATTTTGATTGTTTACTGAAATCATTGTTCTGAAATTGTGTTGAATTGGGTGATAAAGAATTTTCCAGAAATGTCCTGTTCTCTTTCAAAATTGTTCCAGAAGTTCTGTTCTGATTTGAACAACAGAACAGAGCAGGGTGTTCTGTTAAAACATAATAGAAACAAAGCAGCTACGTTATGTTAAAACAGTACAGAAAGAGAACCTTGTTTCTGTTCTGTTATATTCTGTGATCACAAAACACTACTGTTATATGTATGAAAAATTGCTGCTTTTAATTTTTCATTTTGACTTTTTAAATATTTTTCGTGTTTATAACTTAGTTTGAGGTTTAATCATGTCATTGTGTGGAAATGAAAACAATTTTTCTTTTTCAAGGACAGAAATTTTAGGGTATGTTTGGTTGGAATGGTGGAAAAGGAAAAGGAAAAGGAAAAGGAAAAAGAAAAAGAAAATGAAAAAGATTTTTTTTTATCCTTTATAGAGGGAAAATCATTTTTCTTAGTATGTTTCGTAGGAGAGATATAGAAGGAGGGGAAATAATATTTTATGTGTATTAAAAAATAAAAAAAGTAATATATTTTTTGTTTTTTGCTTAATTTACTATTTACCCTTACTACAAATGAAATGGGTATTTGTTATATAAAATACACCCTCTTTTCATTTTCACCCCAAATTTGGGGGGGAGGGAATATGGGTCATTTCACCTCCATTTTCATTTTCTTTTTCACCTCTAATCAAACACACTCGAGGAGAAAAAATGGGTCATTTTACCTCAATTTTCATTTCTCTTTTCCTTTTCGCCTCCAACCAAACACACTCTTAAGAAATATAAGGTAAAACAAGCAAGTGTTCTGAACAATTGAGTTATATTTTACTGATAAAATATTGTTATTTTTTCAATCTTTATGGAATTGCGATTTTAAGTTGTCAAAAATTATATTATAATCTCGAAACAAAAACATAACACACTTCAATATATTATTGATATTTTTATTTCATTTTGAATTGTAGATGGAAAAGGCGAAGAAAAAGAGAAAAGTGTTTTGTATGTGATATAAGAGAAATTGTATGGTTTTGACAATCCATACTCAAGGTATATTCTAGTAACCTTGGGTGTGTTATGAATTGTCACTAAAACTTATAGCAGCTAAAAAATGAGTTTTTAGCAGCTAATAGAATTGCCGATAAAGCCCATTTTTGTTGTAGTGAATAAAATATATGAATTAATGTCGTTCACTATAAACAAACATTTCTTTGATATTTTATACAAAATGTTCTTGAATTCACAACAATCGGAAATTAAACTATGCACAAAATATAATAATTTAACTCATTTAGGATTATAAATATTTTAGTAAGGACGATTTGGTGAAGCAAAACTAGTGACAAAGTAGTCGATATTTATACTCAGCATTGTATAATTCTCATTTTCGGCGTGATAGTCGAAAAAAATGAGATCTCCGATTGATAATAAGTATGAAGAGTTGTAAATATGCCCAAACTATTTTATTAGGTGTTTTAATATTAAAATAACAACAAAAAAGATTTGAATATATATATATATATATATATATATATCACGACGATAATTTAAATAAAAGTCTATCTATGTATTCAGTGATAAAAGATCACATGTGTAATGTACTTTGAATATATAATATTTCTAAACACCCAATGAGACTATCTATTTTTTTTTTCTTTTCAAAAGTTAAAATTTAGAAGTATATTTTCTTACAAAAATATTAAACAAAAAGATTATTTATGCATATATATAATTATTTATAATATATAGATATGTTAAATGATTTTTCTCCCAAAATTTTGAAAAAGTGTACCTTAAAGAAAATGTTGATTTTGTTTTAAATTTTTTAGCACTTAGATAATTTTACTCATACAAATGAATAATAAACTAAACATTCCCTTATATAAGGGTATAAATATAGAGGTTGAATGATTTTCTTTAAGATTTTTTAAATTAGGCGTTAAGGAAAAATTGATTTTGTTTTCAATTTTTGAAAAACTCTTTGGTAATTTTACTTATGCAAATGAATAAAAAGTTGATTCTTCTCTTATATAAGAGTATAGAAAATTTGAAAAAGTGTGCTTTAAATGATAAGTTGGTTTTGTTTTTAAAAAAAATTCAAGGTATTTTGGTAATTTTAATTATACAAATGAATAATAAACTAAATCTTCCCTTATATAAGAATGTGTATATAATATAGATAAAACGATTTCAATTAAAAAGTTATAATCTAAATCTCATCACCAAAATAGATTACTTTAAATTGGATATGTATATTTTATGTTTATGGTACATATTTTTCATAATTTTTATACTTTTTATGTTTCTATATATAGTTTGAGTATTGTTTATACCAAATGAGAGTATTTAGTTTTTTTATCCAAACAGTACAATTTAGAAGTCTATTATTTTAATAAATATATTAAACAATTTTTATGCATATATTCAAGGGCAAATTACAATTTTGGTCATCGTATTTGCACGCGTTTTTCCATTTGGCCCTCCAATTTTTTTTTTTTGTCAAAGTGGTCCTCGAATTTGTAGCCGTTTTTTTAAAGTGGCACTTTTGTAAAAAAATAGGCGTTAATTATGACGAATTTGAGGCATGTGACTTACACTTGCAAACTTCAGGGGTAGAAAAGTAATATTTTTGGGAAAATTACAATTTTTGTCGTATTTGCACTCGTTTTTCTATTTGGCCCTCCAATTTTTTATTTTTTTTTGTCAAAGTGGTAATAGGATACAAAAATAAACCATAATATTTTGTTTATTTTTTTTAGTTAACATCAACTAGATTGAATATATCACGTTAATGTTAACTATTATCAAATTAAGATAATTTTTTTTGTTAAAAGTTGAAATTAATTTGAGAAAAAAAAATTAAAAAAAAAAATTGATCACCATTTAGACACTATGAAATCGCCTTTGAATCTTATAATTTGAATGTTCAAAGAACTCAAAATTACTATATTTATTTATTTGTGTACTTTAATTTGTATATTTTAATTGGTAAAAGCTAATTCAACCGAAACCCGTTTTACGTCCAAAACACTAATACCGTTTATCAATTTTTTGGGATTGAAACAAATGTGAAACTTAAGAGGTAAAATGTGCAATTTGGTAAACCTTAAGGGTTAAAAAGTGTAATATTCTTTTAACTATTCTCCTATTGAGCTTCTCTCACCTTATAACCTCAATCCATCGCGAGTGGGGAGTGGCCATGGATACAGGATGAAGCTAGAAGAAAGCAGCAGGAACCCGCTCGCGAAGACCACTGGAATCCACACACTCAAGCAGTTATTGGGTAGTGGGTATTGGGTAATGGGTATTGAGGTGAGAGATAGACCTAATGGACTCTTATCCCTTTAAGCTAAAGACTAACTAAAAGAGAGAAAATAAAAAATGAGTTAACCAGTAATCAAAAGGAAGACATGAAGATATGTGCGGATAAAGACTTTTTTTATCCTTGAGAAATGCCTTGGGTGTCCAATTGGCCCCTAAGATTTGCAATTCGACAATTTGTCCCTTGACATTTCAAAATAGTGTCCAATTGGCCCCTGAAGCGAATTCTGTGAAGTCAAGCTAACGATCAACGTTAGTTTAAGGGTATTTTAGTCTTTTCATTCATTAAGATTAGTTTGGAAAGCCATCTAAATTTCAAGGGGTCAAAATATTTTTTTTCTATTTCTAGTTGATCCCTCCCATTCAATATTTCTTTACAACTTTTAAATACTTTTCCTACCCCCATTTTAATTGTTTATTCTTTATTTCCATTGTATATTTTTTTATTATATATGTTTTAAAAAAAAATACATAACAATTAAAAAAAAAATATTGACCATAATTACAAGATTTAGTATATTGAAACACTATATTGATTGATTCCAACATTGATCGGGAGAACTTTTTTTGTATTTTTAAACTATAAAAAAAACAGAACAATATATTCACAAAAAAAAAAATCACAATTTTTTTTATATTTTAGAAAACACAAACAATACATCATGTTCTAAAAAATAAAAACAATACAACATATCCTAAAAAAACAGTACAATACATCATGTCCTCTTAAACAATTAGAACAATACAATAGGTCCTTAAAAACTAGTACAATACATCAGGTCTTGATAAACAACTAAAACAATACAACAAGTCTTAAAAAAACAATACAATACATCAAGTCTTAAAAAAAATAATATAATACTTATAAAAAAATAGAAATCAACCATCAAACTTGTTCTTTAACATATGTATTGATTAAAATAATTACAGAAGGTAGATAAAAAATTAGAAATAATTAACATTAAACTTCTCACTAAAAAAATATACTAGATAACCATTAAGTTACAAGTCTTGGGTTATACCTCTCTATTTATATCATTATTCATCAAATAGAGTTGTCTTTATATAGGCTTGGGGTTTCGATTTCGAAATCGAAACTAGAAATCAAAATCGATTTCGAAATCGAAACAGAAGAACATGGCATGAAGAACACCGCCGAACACCACCACCAAAACGACGAACATCGCTGAAGTCGAACCTTAGGGTTTCGATTTCTATTTCAAAATCGAAATAGGAAATCGATTTTGATTTCAAAATCAAAATCGAAGAACACCGCCAAACATTGTCACCAAAACGACGAACACCATTGAAATCGAACCCAGGGGTTTCGATTTCGATTTCGAAATTGAAATTGAAACCTAGTTTCGAAATCGAATGAAATTGAAACCTAGTTTCGAAATCAAAATCGATTTGGGTTTTGATTTCGAAATCGAAATCGAAATATGGTTTCGATTTCAAAATCGAAATCAAAATCGAAACCTAGTTTCGAAATCGATTTCAAAATCAAAATCTATTTGGGTTTCTATTTCGAAATCGAAATCGAAACCTAGTTTCGAAATCGAAATTGAAAAGGCGAAGAACATATTCAAAAATCGAAACCTACTGTGTCGAACATATTCAGAAATCGAAGAACATATTTGAAATCGAAACCCACTGCGTTGTCTTTGTCTTGTTCTCTATTTCGATTTGGATTTCGAAACCCAAATCAAAACAGGGTTTTGATTCACCTCCAAACCTGTACCCAACTCAACTCACCTCCGTCTTGTTCTATGATGTCGCTGAAGAGAACGAAAGAAAGATGGCCAGCCATGGGATTTTGCCCACCAGTGCAGATGAAGGCAGGGGATCTGAAGGAGAGCTCAGTTTAATAACCCTTGGTATCACCGGCGACGATCCTTTCGTGTTAGGAGTTGCCGGAGACAATGCTTTGTTAATGGAAGTTTTAGATAAACTAGATCTGCATCAAAATTTTCCAAAAAAAGAAAAATTAAACATTATTTCATGAAATTGAGAGATGAATCTAAACCGAAAACGAAAAATTTCTAACTTAAATCAATCATCACTGAAAGAGAAAACATATAATGAAACCCTAACATCAACGGATTACAGATATATATCCATACACAATTTATGCCTAAAATTTAGGGCAAAATTAGACAAATGTTTCAGATCCAAACAACGAAACAAGAGATAGATTGAAAGAAAAAAAGTAAAAACAAGAGGATCTGGAGAAACACAATATCAGATCTAAAGTAAAAAACATGAACTAGAGAAAGAGAGAGAAACTTACTTGGATTTGGAAGACATGGCGATTGAAGCAGAGGTGCTCGCGAAAGAGAAGGGAAGGAGATGAGAAAGAGAAGAGGTTGGGGAGAGAGTCTTAATTGCACTTTACTCCCCATGAGTTTGGACCTTTTGAATTTCTCCCCTAATTGCGAATTGACGCATATATCCTTGGCCAAAATAGTCATGTGTTTGTCACGTGCTATTTCCGTCCATTTTCCCCCAATTTTGTTAACGGAATTCGCTTGAAGGGTCAATTGGACACTATTTTGAAATGTCAAAGGCCAATTTGTCGAATTACAAATCTTAGGGACCAATTGGACACCCAAGACATTTCTCATGAACCAAAAAGATCTTTATCCCAGATATATGTATGATTTTGGTTAGAGAGAGAAAGAGGAGTGAGAAGGGAGAGAGGGGGGTTGAGGTAATGAGGTGGGGAGCATAGTAGGAGAATAATTAAGAGAATATTACACTTTCTAACCCTTAAGGTTTCCAAAATGCATATTCGATCTCTTAAGTTTCACATTTGTTTCAATCCCATAAAATTGATAAACGGTATTAGTGTTTTTGGATTTAAAATGGGTTTTGGTTGAATTAGCTTTTACCAATTAAAATATACAAATTAAAATACATAAATAAATGTAGTAATTTTGGCTTCCTTGAACATTCAAATTATAAAATTCAAAGGCGATTTCACAGTGTCCAAATGGTGATCATTTTTTTTAATTTATTTTTCAAAAATTAATTTGTGATCAATTTTTTAAATTTATTTTTCACATATTAATTTCAAATTTTAACAAAAAAATTATCTTAGTTTAATAGTAGTTAACATCAATGTGATATATTCAATCTAGTTGATGTTAACTAAAAAAATAAACAAAATATTACGGGTTATTTTTGTATCATTTTACCACTTTGACAAAAAAAATTGAAAGGCCAAATTGAAAAATGCGTGCAAATATAAGGATCAAGACAGTAATTTGCCCAAAAATTACTTTTCTACCCCTGAAGTTTGTATGTACAAGTCACATGTCTCAAATCCATCACAATTAACACCTATTTTTTTATGGAAGGGTTACTTAAGAAAATGACTGCAAATACGAGGACCACTTTGACAAAAAAAAAAATAGAGGGCCAAATGGAAAAATGTGTGCAAATATGAGGACCAAAATTATAATTTGCCCTATATTTAATCCTTTATAATATATGTGTGAGCGCGTGCACGTTAGATGATTTTTCTTTAAACATTTGAAAAAGTACGCCTTAAAGGATAAGTTGATTTTGCTTTTAAAATTTTAAAAGACAATTTGGTAATTTTACATCAAACGAATAATTAAAATAATTTTTTTCTTATATAATAGTATAAATATAGATATAAATTATAACATATAGATATGTTAAATGATTTTCTTTAAAAATTTGAAAAAAGTGTTCCTTAAAGGACAAGTTTATTTTATTTTTAACATTTTGAAAGGTACTTTGGTAATATTACTTATACAAATAAATAGTAAATTAAACCTTACAAAGATAGATATAGAACGTTGAATAGTGTTTTTCAATTTTTTTTATAAGGGTATATATAAGGATAAAAATATCAATAATTTTTACTAATTGAATGTATTTGAAAAACCCTAATTATAAAAAAATTACTTGAACTAAATATCTATATTTATTTTTGTGGTTACATATTTATTTAATTATTTTCACATATATTTTTAGATATATTTTGCTTTCATATTTTTAGAAAAACTAATTTATACCCATGATATGTGCGGGATAATAAATTTTTATAGAGTTTAATTTTTTTAATGCATATGATTTTTGTTTAATTTAAATTATTTATATTATTAATGTATAATTTAATTAGATTGTAGTCTAAATAAGTGTATTTAAACTTTATTGTTTAAATTTATAATAAATTTTATTGTGCAATAGTATATTCCATTGATAATGCATTAAATATGTTATTAAATTATGTATTAATTTCACTATGAAATAATGTAAAACTCACGAAGAGAGAGATGTATATATTTGTGCCTCATTCATTCTCAAATATAAGTTTCTACTTTTAGTATATAGTATAATATATGATATATATAATTTCTCTATCTAAATAGGTATACATAATATAATATGCTATCACTAACACCTATTTCCAACGAAAGTGAGATTTAATTTTTTTTCAATTGACCCTCACTATTTGATGTTCGACACATTTGATATCTCATAATTGAAATTTGATTCAATTTGTCCCAAATTGCAAATTTGTTAATAAACGTTGACAGTCAATTTCAGTAGTGTAAGGTTATTTTTATTATTTCGCGTACGAAGTCAATTTTTATGAGTTAATTACACTTTGTACCCTATATATATATGTGACCAAAATTTTAGGGTTCAAATTCAATTTTTTGGATTTCATCCCCCAAACTAATTTATGGGGTCTATTGGAATTTTTTTTCTAAACCTCAGGGTTCATATTGTATTTTTGGTCACCCTTCGACTCCTTCCTTGAACGACTCCTTCTTCTTCTTCTCCGGTAGGAGTCACCGTTGTTGTGTACACAAGATTGAGAAATTTGTTGAAGAGAGTTGTCGTGCGCATGATCCTAAATTCATTTTTATCTATTACTATTTTTCCGTCTTCTTCTCCCTTATATATGGGCAAGTGAAATTTTAGATCTGAAGTTGTTTGCAGATCTTGGATAGGAAATTTTCGATCTGTTTCTTTTTTTTTCCTGTAATGTTTTATCTTCTACCTTCAATTTTACAGATGTAAGGAAGCAAATTTCAAATCTAAAATTATTATTTTTAGGTCTAGGAAAGCTAAATCTCAAATCTAATTTTTTTTCACTTCTTCCTGCAATTTCAAAGATATAGGGGAGTAAAATTTTAGATCTACATTTGTTCTTCTTAGATCTAAGAGAGCGAAATGTCAGATATTTTCTCTCTCTCTTAATATCGAAAATAAAAAGTGTTTGAGCGAAATGTGGAGAACATGAAATGATGATAAAGGCGAAAGTGATGGCAAGGAGATAAAACATCCTAGTGGTAAGCGGTTGTGTAGATGGTCGACGACGATGTTTTTGCAAGGGATTTAATTGATGGCTGTCATCAGTAGTACCTGCGACGAATCTGGACAAAAGGGACAGTGGCGGCGTCAGATGTGGCTTAAATCAAATCTAGTTTATTGATGGTTCGCGACGGTAATAGATGCAATGAATATGGACAAAAGCGATGGTGGTTGAGTCGGCTGAGGCTAGAAGCTTTCAATCTTAATAGGAGCCCGGTGGAGAAGGAGTTTGTTTTCAGCTGTTGTGGAAGGGAGGGGAATTTGTAATGGCAGTGGGTGAAAGAAATAGTAGTGGGTGTGGTAGTGGATGAAACAAATGGTTGTAGGTTGTCACACCCTACCCCGGACACCCTTCATGTAGGGCCGGCGTGACGTCGATGTGACATCACCTATCTGGCTAAGCAACCACAATACGACAATATATAAATTTACATCTATACCACATATACACAATTCCATCTGATAGGGATACACCGTCCCAATTATAAGAACAACCAAACTAATCCTATGAATCTCACTTAGATTCATCTCTGACACCTCGTTTCAAAATTTCTCTCAATTTACTCTATCGCGAGATCCGCATAACTCTATCTAGCGCCAGTAGGGGACTGACCGACTCTTAACCATTTCACTTGTGAGTGTACTGCCTTCTTAGTAAAAATATTTTTATAATAATAATAATCTATTCTGCAACGTCTAAATGGATCGAGCTCAAGTATATAAACATCACGTAGCTCGTAAAAGTTTTCATAATATTAGCAGTGAGAATAAAACACTATATATATAAGTTCTATTCAAAATCATTTAGTATAAGAATCATGCCAATCACCATAATAAATAATAAATCACACAGTATAAGCAAAATACCACACCTCAAAACATCATCTCAAACACACACACATACTGGCCAGCCCTAATGATCGTTTTAACCTCACGATCGGGAGTTTGCAACGGTACCGTACCATCCGTAGGATATGCCTTCCTACGAACACCCATCACTCTGCCGAAGCGGATAATCACTGCGCAGTATAAACGTCTAACATCACTCTGCCGAAGCAGATAAACATCACTCTGCTGAAGCGGATAACATCACTCCACCGAAGCGGATAAATATTATGGCATCATCAAATTAAATATAGCCTTATCGAATCACAACACAATAAATATCGTCTATTCACCACGTCTATCTCTTTTCCTCAAAACCAACGTTTAAATCCAGAAACCATATTTCACACTTTCTTTTAAAGAAAACGTCTGATTTTTATCAACACCACTTTTCCACCCTTTATTTTTAGAAAACTAGGCATTTTTAGAAAAACAGATGTTTCCTATTCTCTTTTAAAAACACCGTCTGATTTCACCAAATCCAACAAAAATTCATTTTCAACTTCTTTTCGAAAACCATCGAAATCTTTCGAAAATCCAGCTTACTAACTCACCCAAATCCTACTTGATCCATATCATTTATAAATTCATGTCGTTTAGGTAACACATATTTCATCATATATATACATAGAAAATTAGTTTAGTAAGAAGACAGTACACTCACCTGATTACCCATTTTCGAAGACTTTAACCGCCTATTCTCTACCGGTACTCCAATGCCCTTGAACCTAATAGTGACAGGGCCTGGATTAATATTTTTAGGTAAAAAATAACCTAACCATGAAATGCAGGCCCTAATTTCCGTGATCTTTTATTCCCCGTATTTTATTATGAAATATTACTATTCAACTAATGTTACTCCGTTACGGTTTATTATATCAAATTTATTCAGGTGAGCGGTCTCACTATTTCCTATCGCCATATCCATTTAAACCATTAAATACATATATTAAAGAAATTCAAAATTCTACCTTTCCCGGATTTCCCGATAGCCGCAAGATTGGATTTTTATTTTTATTGGGGGGGTTTGTGCAATTTCCTCTTCTTCTTTTTTCTCTCTTTTTTTTTTTTTCTCCTTTCCCGCTTCTTCTTCTCCCGCTCCTGTTCACTATTCTGCTGCCACTGCCACCGCCGAACCTCCGATCACGTCATCTCCGTTTACCGCCTCTGTCGGCCGCCCATTCCCAATCAATCACACACAAACCCACACCCAAACACTAAACACACGCATTCTCCGTCACGATCGTCTGATTCGCAACACACACACGACACCCACTACACACGCACAGACGGTTCGACGACAGTACATACCTACACTCGTCGGAGGAGCACACACACACACAGTCAAGACCGAAGAACAACCACACACACACACCACCGGACCTCAGAACAGAACTCACACACAATCATGCTCACCCCCCGAAGCCGACGACACCCTCTCTCTCTCTACTCTCTACTCCGGTGGTGACTACATATAACAACTATAACCGCACAGAAAACACACCCACACACCCCTGATCACGTACCCACAACTAAACACTCACATACACCCTCGGAATTCATACTCCCACTCACCGGCGACGACACCGTGACGATCGCCGGTCATCTCCATCGTCTGCGTACACACACATACACCAACAATACTGAAGAATACAAATACACATACCCACACACAGCAGGCGCCCACACATACGCTCGCCCTGCTCTCTCTCTAAACCACACTCCGGCCAATTCCGGCGACGACGATGATGATCAAACACACCACCGCCACATCTGTCGACGAACTCACTGACCGAACTCACCACATACACCTACATCGCATCATACACACACATGGCGAACATGTGACAACCCCACGCCGCCGGACGATCGACGGCCCACCGACTCCCCCATCGTCGAACGTTCTCTCTCTCTCCTTTCTCTTTCTCCGTCTTCGATTTCTCTTCCTCCTTTTTCCGCATGTGTGCATGTATGTATATATATGTGTGTGAGAGGTCGTCCACGTATCCTCTCCGAGTTCCATTTGATTACACGTTGCGTTTATGTGTGTATATATATATATATATATATATATATATATATATATATATATATATATATATATATATATACATGTGTGCGTATACACCGTAGGAAAAAAACATGTTAGTGTAATTACACTCATCCCTCCCTCTATTTTGTTAAATTTTGAATTAAACCCAAATTAATATCTAATATTTAAAAAATTATAAATTGACCCCTAAAATATTTAAATCAAATAAAAAATTACGCCATCTACACCGTTATTTTTTTTATTTCATTTTATTTTATTATATATATTTTTTTTATTATTATTATTTTTTTTTTTTTTGAAACTTTTCAAAATACGACTTTAAAAATCAGGATCTTACATAGGTAATATGGAGATAAGGTTAGGATATATAAAGAATAACTTAATGAATTAATCATAACACTTCGTTTGCATTGTATTAATGGGAGAATTAGTAATGGACATTATTTTAATAAAAACCCTTCGTTTCAATAGGAGAGTTTTGTTTTAATGGGAGAATTAATAATAGACAATTATTTTAATGGGGATAATAAGAGAGAAATATAGAGCATCATAACCGTTGATTGTATTGGAAGAATAGGAGAAGAGAGATGAGCAATATATCTTAGTCATCCATTGTGATAGGAGCAAAGAGATGGAAAAGATTGCCAATACTTAGCTATAGTTCATTCCTAGTTCTTGTCTTCCTCTTTTAGATATTATAATATGATTTAAATGAATTTTAAATATTATTTATTATTAATATTTTCATTTGGAAAATATATTTGTTCCCTTAGTTATTTTAGAATTCCAACGACACCCTAAAATTTTTAAATTCCTGGAACAAATGATTTCTAAACCTCTATTTTAATTTTTGTTATAATAATAATTTTGTTTATGTAATAAGTTTTCAGTTCTAATTTTTTTCGTACTTTTGGAACCAAATTATAGTTATTACAATTGAGTATTTAAAGAGTACTTGGTGTTGAATGTTTAAAATTTAAAATTATTATAAGAATTAAATATTGATAATTTATGTAATACATTTCCAATTTCATTTGTTTCATATTTGGGATCAGATGATGGTTTGTTAATGTTTTTTTTAGCATTTAAAGAGAATTTTCTATTATTTTTTTGAAATTTAAAATTATTATAAGAATTAAATATTTTTTATTTATGAAATTAGTTACAGTTTATATATAAACTATTTCATTTAGTTGCCCTTTTTCTCTGAATTAACTAGATTTTCTAATTGTTATTTTTAATAATTTACTTGGTTTATTCTTTTTAGTTCTTTTGCATATAGAATTGCTTGCATTAATTTTTTTTTTTTTTATTACTGCTATCTAAACTTTTAAAAAATAAAAGTCTAATAAATTAAGCATTTATAGTTTTTTGTTATATATTTATTTTTTAAAAAATAATTTTCATTTAAAAGGAGTAGAATTGTCATTCTATATAAAGAATAAATTATAAAAGTGTAAAAAATCGAAACAAAGTTAGATATCATTCGTTTACCAGAGTTTTTGGGTGTCGTTGTTGGGTTTCTAACATGACTGAGGACGCAAATATATTTTTCAAATGACATAAGGTATTGTTGTAGTTTTTCAACAGGTCAAATTTCAGTAAAATTTACCCAACAAAATATTCATATAATGCACACAAAAAAATTCACTCAACCTACTATATTAAAAGTAAATAATAATTAAATTCACTCAAACTACTATATTAGTAATAAATAATATTGAAAATTCAGTTAAATAAAGTGAAATAAATTGAGAAAAATTAAGAGATGGTGAAGTTTAATATAATGATTTCATCCTAATTGTTATTGATGTGGGGCTTCAAATCTTTCTCCTAATTGAAGTGCTTAGATATATTAAAAGGGTGGTATTTTACATATAATAATGGGTATTTCTCTCTTTCTTGATTTTTCTCAATTTCTCTCCTTTCGATATTTTATTTAAATAAATTTTAAATATTATGTTATTAACAAATCTAAAATCAACTCTTTTCTTATTATTAAGAATTCTTTAATCTTCTTTATTTACTCTGTACTATTGCCACTTAAATGAAATCACGGTTGTTTATAATGCATCCATAAGTTTTGTGGTACATAAACCATTCGATATTCATTCATGCCAAAAGAACAACAACAATAATATGACTAAATTATAACCACAACTCTTACCACTACAATTTATTTTAATTGTTATCCAAAAAGTAAATAGAATTTCACTTAATTGCTTGTCAAACAGCAAGTTGATTTTGGAGAGAGAGATAATTGATCAATCAACCAAATGCTGTGGCAAGCGCGACAAGGCACCGCTTCATTTGCAACACAGAAGAGGATATGCAATCAATGAATGATAAATAAATAAATTATTTTCTTGGTCTGTCGTCAAACCCACAATCGTGTCTATTTGCGATCAATGTTACAAAAGAGAACCACAACTGCCATCTCACCTCACCAAAGCACCTACATCAAAGATCAATTTCCCTAAGTTTTGTGAATTTTTGACTATGCCAAAGATGAACTCAGATCACAAAAATCAAATCAAAATAAGATAAAAAAATCAAACCATACTTTAGGGACTAATAAAATCTTGCACTTGTTGTCTTTCAGTATAATTTGGTAAATCTGTAAAGGCATCCAAAAGAACAAAGGCAGCTAATTCATCTGCACAAATTATTATTATATTTATTATTATGATTGAAAAATTAAATTCAATGGGAAAAAAAATAAACCTAGATAAATAAATTTCCAGGTCAACCGTCAATAAGAATTGTAAAGATCGTCGTAATATCTGAAAATTTGATCTCAATGCTACTCCGTATCTCTTCCACAATTTTCCACCCGAAAAGCCTCTCGTTGTGCATAAATTTGGTTTCTAAATCACCAGGAAGTAAGGATTTTAAAACTGATTTTCTATTTTAAAAAAATGGGAGATGAAAAAGTAATTTTTGTTACCTCCCAAGAACCGATTTCAAGTGAAGATGCCGGAATACTGGACGACGCTAGTAATATTTCCCACATGGATTGTGTGTCGGATTCCTCCATTTTTGCCTACTTTTTCCTCAACAAAAAAAATAAAAAAAATAAGAAACATTATGCATTTTCATTTTCATGTGTGGTGGAAAACAATATTCTGTATATATAGGCAATGAGGGAGAGGGGAAGATGGGGGAATCCAATAATGAATTATGATGAAACGGTAGGAGAAATGAGAGGGGTAGAGAAAGAGGACTTAAATGTAATAAATGAGATGAAACGGTAGGAATTTTCTCATCCACTAAGCACCTTAATTTCATTTAAATTGACAGTATGAAATTCACCACAATGCATAATAGATGTTTTCTCACATCTCCTTGATTTCTAGCTTTAAGTTTCCTCTTTTATATCTTTCAATCTTTAACTATGAAAATGCCTTCTATTAAAATCCACCTTCGCTTTCTCTGTCAATCCCTAACCCGTTGTCTCACTCTCAAATCCAATGGCCAACGCACTCCACACTTCTATTAACACTAGCACAAGCCTTCACAGAACAATCATTTTTTGCCCCATCATTTGACTTGTTAAAAATCTAAAATTTGTATTTTTTTTAGGATTAATTACACCGGCACCCCTGTGGTTAAAAAGAATTGCACTTTTTACTCCTATGATATTTTCGCAATCACCTACACCCCTTGTGCTTAAAACTTAAGTGCAACGATTAAGTTTTTTGTTAATTTTAATGATCAACGGGTAAAAGTCAACTAGAATCTGTTAATTAATATTAAATGACATATATACCCTTCAAATTTTTTAATATGGATTGTTTTTATACAATTCAAACACTTAGAGGCTATTGTGTATTTTTATTATAAGGATATATTTACAAATTTTCTTATACAAATGAATAGGAAAAAAAAGTTTAATTTTATAAAAGCTAATAGGTGTAGAATAATTATAAATAATAGAATATAGTTATAGATAAAAAAAAATAAAAAATGTAGTAGGTGAAAAGTGGATCTTTCATTTTTAAATTTTTTTAGGATAATTATGTAATTTTACATATGTAAATAAATAGTAATATAAAATTTGCTTTTTATAACATGTATAGATATACAAAATCACATTTCATAAACACATTTTTGTTCCCAACTATTCTTAAAATTTTGAGATGATTCTCGAATTTATTAAGAATATGAAAAACAAAAAAAATGTTGATTACTCTAATTTATTTGTTATTATTTTTTTCACACACTTGGGGACATGCTCGGTTTTATTATAATTTTTTAATTGAGTTTTCTTCATCTCTCTTGATCCATTTCATTCCCCGCAAATTTTGACGCATCGAACAAGCATTCTATATTCTGTTTTCTCTCCGTCACCAACAGTGCAGGTGCTCTCTTCTCTCCATTGCCAATCTCAGGTTATCTCTCTCTCTCCTTCTCTCTCTTCTCTGCCTCTCTATCTTTGTTTCCCCCTCTCTCCATTCCAATTCTGATTTGCATCGGAAAACCTTTTTTTTTTTATTCAGATCACCCACGTTTGGCCTCATATCTATGTTTTTTTCTCTTGAACTTCAAACATTTGGGCACTAGTGTGTCATTTAGGAATGAAATCGAACTCATTTCATTTCGATTTCATATTTGTTCGGATCAACAAAGTTTCGATTTTTTTAATTTTTTTTTGCTGTTGAATTTTTGATTTTTTTTTTGTTGCTTTACTGATTTCTGTTCCGATTTGAGATTTATTCGGAAAACACTTTCATTTTTTGCTTCCCTTTTTTTTGTTGTTGTTGTTGATTTTTTAATTTTTTTTTTTTGTTGCTGAACTGATTTCAGTTCCAGTCTCATATTTCTTTAAGGCGAAAAAAAACTTTGTTTGTGTTTATGCACAAGCTGTATATGTGCACTTATATGTGATTTTTTTGGGAATGGGGTTTTGATTTGAAGTTATTCATTCTTATCTTAGATATATAGACTGATGGCAGTACTGTTGTTATTGATCTGCTTATCTTTTATTCCAAGACTGATTAATGCTTGGATACTGGTATGGTATCGGCCACATATCCTCCGACGTGAGAAGAAGTTAAACATGTATTGTAAAGAAAAAGCTTTTCTGTCCCCTTTGGCCTGAATGGCATGATATATATAGAGAATAAAACTACCTATGTTCCCGCATATTTCGCCATGCGCCATGATCGTAACTGTCCCATCATTCATGTGGAAGATCGTAACTATCCCAACATTTATGTGGAAGATCGTAACTGTCGCCATGATCATAACTGACCCAACATTTGTGTGGAAGATCTCTATGTTTCCATTGGGTTTGTTCTGGGTATTAATAAACCTGAGAGTATATCTTGGTCTCATGCTGAGCTTATATTTGCTCATATTGGGCTCATGGTTCAGGCCCATTTGGACATGGAGTGTTGGATATTGTTGGGCTTTATACGATCCAAACCACCTCTGTCTGTTTAAGACGTGCAATACTTCATGAGTAAAATCAATCATATCATTTGTTCGATTGGCTCATTAGTTTGTCTGAACTTTAAAGACAATTGATGAGCCAATTGTGGAAGTTTAAACAATGTCTTCTCTAATTGCCTTGCCCCTGGTTGGAGTTACTTCAAATAAAAGATTCCCATTTTTATTCTTTCGGCAGTGGCCAGTAGGCTTCGGCTAAAGTTTTTTTTCTTCATTTTTATTTTATTTTGCTGTTGGATCATCATCTGGGTGCTTCAATGGAGTGTTTTATGAATATTTTTGGGAGGATAAAGAAAATGTCAATGAGCGACGAAGTTTGTCAATCGGATTGGGATTGTATTTTTTCTAAAATTTATCGATGTAATTTCATTGTTATTCAATTTTATTTTTTTTATTTTTTCTGTTCCAATGTGTGTAAGGTTGTAAAACAATTAATTCGGGTTTCAAATAATAAAGAACATGTCAATGAGCGACGAAGTTTGTCAATCGGATTAGGGTTATATTTTTTCTGAAATTTATCGATATAATTTCATTGTTATTCAATTTTTTTTTTTGTTTCAATGTGTGTAAGGTTGTAAAACAATTAATTCGGGTTTCAAATATCTATTTGAATGAATTTAGGTTCTAAATATTATTCTAGAGATTCAGATCTAAATTTATTTGTATCTGTCATGTTAGATCTAATATTTGTGATTTAGATATAACAGTTTTACAATCAGTTTTAGTGGTGTCATTACAATTTAATGGGGGTAAATTATGTTAAATAAATAATTCATTTTAGATTAATTAATGTAGGAATTAAATCGTGAAGATAATTTATCTTAATTAAGTGGTCGATATATTTTTCATAGTATTATTGGTTTGTAATTAATATTACCTAATTACACACTGAACTAAAAAGAATAAAAATGAAATTTACGAGATAAATTGACGAATTTATGCATGTCCCTAACCCCAATATTTTTATATATCTTTTTTCGCAATTAAATAACTTTCTGCAATTTAATTATTAAAATTCAAAACCAACGCAAAATTATTTAGTTTACTTAAGAAAAATAAGATACAAAATTAATAGTTACAATCCAATTTTTTTGAATTGACCCCGTACTTATATATGCACTATACTACGATAGTTGACGCTTACATTGAGAATTAAATTTGAGCGATCAACAATCCCTCATATGATACCTTGGAGGACAAAATAAATTTGCTTTCTATCACCATTTGAAAAAAACATTTTTGGCAAAAAAATAAATAAAAAATCAATCGGAAAATGAGAATTTAGTTTTCATTTTTCATTCCCATTTTATTTTTATTTATCATTCGATAATGTTGGATTGGTGAATGCATTAGCAAGGTTGAATAAAATACCATTAAACAAAGAATCAAAAAAGTGTCAACAAACAATTTCATCATCTTTATTTCTGGAATTATTTGTTTAATGTTTTTTTTTTTTTTTTTCACAAGTCTTATGCGGAAAAACAGTAAAGAGATTCTCCCGTTGGTTTACTTGGTTGGCCTTGGTTTAGTGTTTTTGTCTCTGTTTTTCACAATTAGAAATAAATTTATGGGAACAATTCTATTTTTGGCTTAGGTTTTTTTCTAACATCTAAATGTAGAAAGTAAATAGGAAATCCTAGATGAATGGGGTTTGAGTGTCTATTTATGTTCCCAGATAACTCGGAACAAAAATAGAAATCAAAGAAACCTGGAATAAAATATAGAAAGATCGAGAATAAAAATATGGACCTGATTAATTCAGAAAATCCTAAATTTAATTAAAATCCAAATTCAACCGAAGACAACTTCATAAATCGATTTCTTAAATCAATTTCCTTCGTTGAATAAATCCCCCTAAAGTCACCCTAACATCATTCACTACTGGGATATCAAAATCTAAATTGTTCTAATCTCTAGACCAATCAAGCAATTTGGAAATCCAAAAAAAACCAACATGCATATCTAAGTAACATCAAATTCACATTAAAATCCAATTGCATGAATCAATTAAACAATATGACAGCACAAAATCAAACTAATCAAATAAAAACATGGCTTTTAGAACAGAAATAAGTGAATTGAAAAAATGAGAGAGAGCAAGAGGGAGAGAGAGGGGTAATGAATTTAGAACTTACAATTGTATGTAGATAACTATACTCACATCTATCAATTCATCAAAACAGAATTTAGTACTTTTAGTACTAAACAAAAAATTATATGCAAGTTGAAAGCCTTTAGTTTTATCTCATTCATCCGCTGGCAAATTAAAAAAATGCAATTGTCAAATTTAAAAAAAATATGCAAATAGTAGTTGTGCATGATCTAACCAATCATTATGAAGCCTTTTGTCTTTAGGTACGGATTTTTATGTAGCTTAGGTACTACAATTACCTTTACATGCTTGTAAAGTCTTTTCTCCTCCGGATATAGTTTTTCAAGTGTAGTGCAATTCACGCCAAGTTCACTTATACTAGTGAATTCCCCTGCCTCTCTTATAATCTAAAGAGATTTAGAAGGCCAACTATACTAAATACCCCTGTGGAGTTGTTTCTCTTCCCTATACACAATACACTACTTTTACGTTTTGGGAATTGAAAACTGAAACCACAGAGAAACGATTTCAGCAAAAATTCAACCAAAAAATATTGAATCAGAAATTAAATTGCTAGATTTCACATACGCTTAATAATCCCCAATAATTGAAAGTTGATTTCAAACACAAATACACAAGTCCACATAATGTCCCATCAAATTAAAAGAATCTAAAGATGAATACATAGTAACAATAAAAATCACTCTTCCTCTCTTTATATGCATTTATGCAAAGAATTGAGCAAACAGTAATGGTGGGCGTATCTAGCTCTATAGATACGCGAAGAAATTTAGAAGACCAAATCCATGTTAACACTAACGGCTCGTTTGGTTGGGCGGAATGGAATGAGGGTAGAATGAAATGAAAGAAGTAATAGAATGGAATGGAATTGTCAATGAAATCGCTATTCCATTCTCTTGTTTGGTTGGTATGGAATGAGAGAAAGAATGAAATAGTGAAATATAGTAAAATTTCCATTATGCCCTTATAAAATTATTATTCTATTTTCTTGTTTGATTGATATGAAATGAGTGAATGAATAAAATAAAATATAATAAAATTCTCATTATGCCCTTATTACAAAATTTTATTATATTTCACTCTTCCATTATTTCCCTCATTTTATTTAATTTCACTATTTCATTCAATTTTAAGTTTCTGTTATCTAATTTCTGTTTTTGTTCTCAATTTTCAGTTTCTATTCTCCAATTTCTGTTTCTGTTCGCAATTTTCAGTTTCCGTTCTCTAATTTTCTGTTTTTGTTTTCAATTTTCAGTTTATGTTCTCAATTTTTTATTTGTTCTCAATTTTCTATTTCTGTTCTCAATTTTCTGTTATCAATTTTCAATTTTTGTTCTTAATTTTCATTTTTTTTTTCTTAATTTTCAGTTTCTATTCTCAATTTTATGTTCTCTAATTTTATGTTTATGTTCTCAATTTTCTATTTTTGTTCTTAATTTTTTGTTCTCAATTTCTGTTTCTATTCCCAATTTTCTGTTCTCTAATTTCTATTTATGTTATCTAATTTTTGTTTCTGTTCTTAATTTTTAATTTTTGTTCTCAATTTTCAAGGCTTAAATACAAGGGCTATTATGTAATTTAGGATGTTGATTCTATTAGGTTGGAATCCCATTCCACCCTATTTCAAATGAAATCCCATTCCACCATATTTCATTCCAATAGAATCACAAAAGTGATTCCATTGGAGAACCAAACCACGGAATAGGAATCGAGGGTTGAATGCGATTCCATTCCGCCCCCGATTCCATCCAACCAAACATGCCGTAAAGACCCTTGTGGAGTTGCTTTTCTTCCCTGTATACAATACACTACTGTAAGATTTGGAAATTGGAAGCCAAAACCATGAGATATAATAGAGAAACGATCTCAACCAAAATTGAACCAAATACAAAGATGAGTACAAAGCAATCTCCAATAAGTGGAACTTAATTTCAAGTACAAATACACAGATGAATACAAAACAACAGTAAAAATCAAGCGCTTTATCTCTTTGTATTGGTTTAAGCGAAGAACTGAGTAAACAATCAATAGAGTTAATGGAAGTGAAAAAGAAACATTCAATTTTTTCCTTTCTCTAATTTTATCAGAAAACAAACAGTCAGACACAAACAATTCTTTGAATGCCAAAGCATTAAAAAATTACATGTGAATTGGAAGGTAGAGAAATCGAAATTGACGTTATTTCGCAAATCTAAAAAAAAAAAAAGAGAAAATAAAATTATATTACCCTCATAATTTGATTGTTCCAAAATCGAATCGATCATTGGATTCAAATAAAAAACAAATAACAGAAAAGCGGGACATATGTGAGGGCGTCGGTGGTATGGTAAGATATACAGGGTTCAGGGTCCCCCCATCGTCATCTTCAAGGCCGCCATCGTGGTTGATCTCGAAGTTGTCTTTCCAAATGAAAGAAAAAAGAACCTAAATATCCAACGAAATTTGGTGGCTGTGAATCTAAAACAAAATTGAAGAAATCCTTAACTGGAATAACCTCAAATCAAATTTGAGAAGGTAAATAGAAAATCCTGGAGGGTGATGATGTTTAGAAATCATTAATAAAAAAAAATCAAGAATTGATCTAAAAATCAAACCTAAGATTGATCTTTGTTTTTCCCAAATCACAAAATCATAGATCTAGAAAACAAACTTAGATCTTGATGATCTATTCTCCAATCTAATTTAAAACTCCTAATTTAGACCTAAATCAATAAAGAGATCACAAAATCGTACATGTATAGTGATGAATGCAGTGGAAGAGTTGGTAGTAGTAAATCAGTGTTTCCCTTTGATGGTGGATGTGATAGGAGATGACCATCGACATGGAGGCGTGATGAGGGATTGGCCATGGAAATCAATATTTCCCTAATAAAAAAAAAAAATCAATTTTTCCAAGAAGATGTCAAGGTTTCAGAGAAGAGTGTTTTGAGGAAGACGATGGGAAGAAAGAGAAAGACATTAATACCACACATTGATGGAAAGTAGTGATCGACGATGGTGATGCAATGGAAACCAGTGGGCGTTAAAGTGGCAACGAAAAGGCTCAGTGATGGCAATGCAACGAAGACGCGAACACATGGAAATTGCAACCCAATGACGACGAAAAGACAATAGAGGAGGGAGAGAAAGGGAGAGAGTGGGCTGAAGCCAACGAGGAAGAGATGAGACTCATATGTGCGTGTGTGTTGGGGTTGTGGGGGCAGCGAAGGGATAGGGGTTTCGTAGAGATTGAACGACAATGTTAGCAAGGAAGGCTTTAATCCTAATTAGGTGTTAACCTTAATTTGTATTTTATATGTGGGTTAAGATGATTTAACGGTCAAAAAATATAGATGAGTTTGTCTTTTGATCCGACGGTACTCTTTACCTCCATCTTATTTGATTATATAGATTTTTTAGATCTTTTTGCACTTCGCACCCCTGAAGATTTAGAGAAATCCCACTTTAGCCTCCGTTGTTTCAATTTGAATGCAGTAAACCCTAAACTATTCAAATCGTGTCAAATCAGTCATTCCGTAATTTTTTATGACGGAATTCACCCATATGGGTGATTTTGTGTCTAACATGTGGTTAATTTCTGTTATAAAAATTAACGGAGTTTCCAATTCGGACTGATTTGACATGATTTGAATATTTTAGGATTTAATGTGTTTAAAATGAAAGTACAAGGATTAAAGTAAAATTTTTCAAAAACTTTAGGAGTAAAAAATGCAAAAACTTATTTTTAAAATTATTTATACTTATAAATTACAAAAAAATCAATACAGCTTGCTTAGCCATGGGAAATCCCTCGTAGATATGTGTGTGCGTCTATATATATATGATGTGGAGGAATTTCGTCATATATTCCACGCGGACAATATCGTCCCAAGTATGGAAAAACGGCCCGGCTGGGAGCTGGAGTTCCGTCCGAGTCGAGTTGAGAATCATCTTGCCGAGCTGAAGAAGTCCAAACCGAGTCGATGGACTCCGGGCAGGGCTGACGAGCCCAAGCACTCTCTGCTCGTCGTCTCTATGCTCGGGGCCTCCCCGAGCCGTCTTTAGGCTTCGGCCGATGGGCCTCTACAGGTGGGCCCAAAAGCCCAACCCAGATGACTAGAGCACTAATCTACTTGCTCATTGGCTACTTAGATGATTAGAATAATTAATCCGAACTTAACTCCCTAATTTCGCGGCGTTAATCGAGTCCAGCACCAATAAATACATCGTGGCATCCAATGCCCAACGATACGCCTTCTCTATTGATATTAGAACATTTCTTAGCCCTTCTCCCCCGGATACTTACTCTCACGCCAGAGGGACTTTACCGAGCACAATCTCAGTGAGTCCGTGTGCAGGTGCTCGAAGATCGGGATAAAGTCCAGAGAAGTATTCATCTCGGAGTCTGAACAGGATCTCAAGTCGGGACGAGGATTTCTGATCGGATTTGATCACCTCAGGGTCGTCAGTACCCCCGAACTTACCAGTTTATTACGTCATCAACAAACTTGTAAGTGTATTGCCTTTCCGGACCATACTGTTGGTCGCTCACCACTTTGGATATCAACAGTTTGGCGTCGTCTGTAGGAATGGACTGAAAGCCTCCCCTAATCGTCAGCTCCCCACGAGGCTAAGACTTGATGATCACAAGGTCTGGAAAGGAAATTCGCCAAGCCGACCAAGCGTTCACCGCGAACAATAATCCACCCACTGTCCATACAAGACATGTCGAAGGCTCCTAGGTTGGACCCCCTCTGGCCCCACCTGTGGAGAGTCTCCACCAACCCGTCATCCCGCCGTCGTAGCCCACCGACCAGTCGGGTCCTGTTTTACCTACTGGGCCATTTGTTGGGCAGACGTCTGAGGCCCCTAAGGCAGCCCGCGTCAATATCTTGGAATGCCAGCTAGGTGAGTTCCAAAACTTCTTCTAAATCATCCTGGCCCGCCTGCCGCCGATTCCTCCAAGAGGTCTCCCGATAATCCAGGTCGCAGGTTAGGAGGGGCAAGCAATCGGAATTGAGGAGCACATCATCCATTCCAGCGGGCACACCCCGAGGCCCCGAGCCCATAACGATGGTTGGAGAGAGGTTGATTTAGCACTTCCTAAGGCCTCGGGATCTTCGTTACCACCTCCACCCAGACGAGGGAGAGATGATCATATCGTGTCTCTTCCGGGCCGAGCTCACAACCATACCATATGGTTTGACCACCATCCTCGACACATTCAGGACGTGGACTCACATTCCCCACTAAGACAACAAGCTTCCTGCACTGCTTTAAGCCAGGATCGGGTCCCTCCAAGGGTCGAGGTGGTAGTGGAAAGGCGTTTAGCTGACATAGAGGCGGCCTTACATTAGATCCAAGGAACAAGGGGCCCAGCTGGGCTTTCTTTTGAGGTAAGATCTCATTTCATCAATGAAATATTAGAAGAACCTCTGCCCGCGCGATACACCCACCCCCAAATGATCCTCTATGATGGGATCACTGATATGGCAGACTATTTGTCTATCTTCAGGTCCTATAAGGACCTAGACACAGCCTCAGTGGTGATGAGATGCAAAACTTTTCCCCTTACTCTCACGGGGGCTGCCGGCGTATGGTTTAGAACTTTGGCATGAACGCATTCATCGATGGCATGAAGTATCGATGCCTCACGTACGACCTCTACTCTAATCCACCTTCGAGTTTGGACGCTGCTCTAGAGAGGGACACGAGGTTCCATAATGCCGATGTAAGGAAAACTACCCGAAAAGATAACAAGGGAGGTTAGAAGAAAAAGGGTAAGGCTGACGACGGGCCGAGCAAGAGTCATGGATCTAAGAGATTGCAAGCGAAAAGGAGATTGGGCCCACTGCCCGGGGATAAGAGACCATTCCCGCCCCCGGGGCACTGCTAATAGAACTTTACACCACTCACGGTCTTGGTTGCCACCATCTTTGTTCGAAAATTCTGGGAGGGACTTCTTTCCCTCTCCCTATCCTCTTAGCAGAAAGCCAATGGGAAGGTCGATAGACAAATATTGTGAATTCCACTGGGACTGGGGACATTTCACCGAGAATTGCTTCCAACTCTAGGAAGAAATTGAGGCCCTCATAAGCAGGGGGTATTTTGGCCACTACGTTCGAAGGGACGATCAGGCTCCCCCCAGAACTGAAGATAACTATTGATCCTAAGATTTTGATGGACAATTAAATGTTGATGTTTTTGGTAGAACTAACGGTTTGTTTAAGTGTTTCAGTTTATTAGTTCCGAATGATAAAGATGATGAAGGAATTAAGAGGTTGGAGAATTTAAAGAACTTAGGGAAAACAACTCAAGTTTAAATTTCAACTTTTAATATCCCAATTAGGATCACACACGACACAAAAAGATTTTTGAATGATTTTTATAAATATGTGTGTTTTTAATAGGATCCTAATTAGTTAAATTATTTGCTCCTATGTGTAATTGAAAAAGAAATATTTATAATTCATTAAAATTGGAGTTAAGTATTTAGTAGAGCTAATTAAGAAAAGAAAATGGTTAAAGGAGCGAAAACAAAAATGAGAATGTATTAAAAACGAGTTTAGAAAAGAGATCCAACATGCATAAGTCGACTGGTAAGTCGACCGGACAAAACAGGTGAAACTCTCTGTATCTCTCAATTGATAGGTAAGTCAACCGGTGAAAAGAAATAGAACTCCCTGAATCTCTAAGTCGACAGGTAGGTCGACCGGTAAAGGAAAATGGAACTCTTTGAATCTTTAAGTCGACAGATAGGTCGACTGATGGGCACATAATCTTTGACTTGGCTACATCTTGAATCGAGCGGTCGACTGGTCGATCGACTGATGGCGCAGTTTCAGGATATTGAGGATTCCGAATTCATATCTAAAAGTAGCCATTTTTTGTTGTGATTTGTGAGAGATTTTAGGGATTTTATGATACTTAAGATATGCTACACCTATTATTTAATTCCTATTGATTTGGTTCATTAAGTTTTAATGTTTCTCAATTTGGTACATAAAATTGTTTCTATTCTATTTAATTGAGATTGAGAAATATTTGGAGACTTAATTGAGAGATTTAAAAGCTATAATTAAGTGAATTGAACGAAAATGAAGTCATAAGGATATAAGGGGTCTAAGAGAGTATTTAAGTGTCATGACATATGGGAACTAGCCATTAGAGAGGTGATTTATATCCTATATATATAGACCTTCGTTTTTCATATCATTAAGAGTGGCTAAGAGAGATTAGGAGATCATATTGAGCTTTTCTAAGAGATATCATACTGAGTTTTTGTGACAGCAATTCTAAGAGACAATCTTGATAATCATTGGTTGTTGATCATTGCTATTACCGAATCTGAAGCAACTACGCTTTAATTTTTATTTTTTTTCTGTGAATTCTGGGTGAGATCTTTCCAATTACTTTCTATATTGTATTGCTTGTTTAATTTTTAAAAATTGATCTTTAGAAATTGTTTATGATTTTTTTTGAAGAAAATAGTTTTTAAATAATTTTTTGAATCTGATTACGTGTTACCCATCTTTTGTTAAAAATCAGATTTTTAAGTATCTCACATTTCTATCACTAGTTTTGGGATATTAATGGAGTTTTAATTTATCTGGGGTGGTAGAAGCTTCGAGTGAGATAATTTACTTATCAATTTGTATTGGTGAGTAGCGTGATGGATTAAATACTGTTAGAGGTATTTAATAAAAGGGTAGCCTATTTTAGTCTCTTCCTGTAAAGAGATTGATGTAGTAATTCTTCTTGGATAGAATTGATTTGTGTGAATTTTGTAACGGTTTAATCCTTACCGGGTAAAAGGATATTTGTAGTGTTGGTGAGGTTTTGATTCTTTTGTCTTTGTGATAAAAAGAATTGGGTTATTCTTGAACCTGTAAAAAATAGAGGTTCTTCCTTAGTCTGTGAAAATGATTTTGTAAAGGTTGATTTTGAGCCTGTAAAAGAATCGTTGTAAGAGTTTGGTTCCTACCATTAAAGGGATCTTGAGTATTTGTGGGTGGGACTCTTCGTGGGGCTCGGAGGACTGGATTAGCCAAAAGTAGCTTAGTGAACCAATATAAATTTCTGGTGTACTGCAATCTTTATTTTATTATTATTGTTTGATGTGCACTTAGTTGATTTGATAATTCCGCTGTGATATAAAGATAATAATTAATTTAGAATTAAAATTAATTATTTGATTTATTGAAGTATTTTCTCTCTGATATTTTTAATTACCCAATTCACCCCCTCTTGGGTATTCCACTGGGCCAACAATTGGCATTAGAGCAGGTTTTAGCTCGATATACTTCATAGTATAGCTAAACGCGATCACATGGAGTGTTTTGATTCTGAAGTTATGTGTATTACTATTAATTCTGCTTCTTTTAATAGTCATTGTTCTGATCATGAGACTGATATAATTTGCAATGATGAAAATGCAGATAAGGCTATTGAGACACTTATTGCTCTTACGTATGTGTTTGAAAAAGAGAATTTTAAATTAGAGCAAAAAATTGCAACTCTTGAAAATAAGAAGTTTAGTACTGTCAAATCTCTCAAGAAAAATAATTTGGATAAATATTTTGAAACTGTTGAGTTTAAAAACGCTTTATCTGAAATCAGTAAATTGTGTGATAAAATTGAATCTCTTGAGGATGAGACTGAGGTTTTAAAAAAATGATTTTTATGATCTTCAACAGAATGGATTTAAAAAGAAAAAATCTTGAAACCTTGAATAGGGCCTTGAGTATTAAATTGGACAATTCAAGGTGTTAGCTTGACAGAGCTCGTGTGAAAATCCATTCTATTGAAAATAAGTACCAAATTCTTATGCATAAAAAGAATTTTGGTCTACAGGTAAACGTTAGCACCAATGAACGGTTACTTGAGAAGATGCAAAAGGAGCTTAAAGAAGCAATGGATAAATTCAAGGATGTTGAGAGTACTAAATCTGTTGAAAAACTAATAGTTACTAAAGCTATTTCTCAAAATCAAAAACAATATTATGCTCCCGTAAGAAACACTGACTATTCGAAGAGGCGTGGTAATAGTATTAAGTGTTTTTATTGTGGTAAATTTGGTCATTATGAAAACTCTTATTATTTATTACATGGTTACCCTGTCGGATCCATAAATAATTCGATACCAAAAAGAGAAAATTTTGGTGCAGATACAAATAAGAGATTCAGACAAAGGTACAATGAATACTACGTGATGACAAAGAGATTTGAACAAACAAGAAGGTACAATGAATATGCCTTGCCAAAGAGGGAACCAAGGTTTAATATACCTAATAAGAAGAATCAGCACGTGCCAAATACCAGAGTACAAAAGCAACAAGCTCAATATTTGAGAGCTGACAAAGTTTATCCACAACCAACGACAAGATACCAGTATAAGAAAAAGTTTATTTACAAAGTTGTGTCAAAGTAGCATGAAGCACCAAACAAAGGTAAAGAAGTTCTTATTGAATCAGTTCAAAGAATTGCTGTACCTAAGAAAGAAGAAATTAAGGTAAAAAAATCAAACATTGGTGGAGTCAAAGGATACCAAGTCAGAAATTAGTAATCCACCAAAGGTACATACACCACTTGCTCCCAAAGATGATCCAGGTATATCAAAATTTCTTAAGTTTAAGTTTATTAATTTTGTTAGGGAGACTGCGCCTGTTCATTTTGAAATTTAGATGTTTGCAATATGTATGTGTGTGTGTGTGTTTAAATGTGTGAGTAATTAATTCTTTTTTAAAATATATGTGGATCAAAATAAGAGGTAAAACATTGAGCTAAGTTGATCAAATTAGGTTTAAATGCACAAAATCAAATAGCTCAGAATGAGCAGTCGACTCATGAGTTGACCGACAGTTTCAGGTTGGAATATCGAGAGTTACGCTGCGTTCATCTGTTGACTGCCCTGTCGACTGATCATGTCGGGATATAAATACCCTGACTTGTTTATTTCATTTCATCTGAAACTAAAAACCCTTCTTCTCTAAAACCCTTCATCTCCCAAGTTCGTTCAAGCCTAAATCTCATGAAATCAGTTCATTTCGACTCGAATTAGAAGAATTTTTGGTTGAATCAAAAGGTCTAAGACTTGGATCTGTGTGTTGGAGGCTGATTACTCACAAAAAAACAAGGTTGGTCTTTTCTAAATTCTAGGGTTTCGGTTGGTTCTTGGTTTAGACTTAATTTCTTGAGATATTTTGGTTGAGTTATTATAAATTTGTTTGAAAAATGCCTAGAATCAAGAATTGTGCTAATAGGGCCACATTTGACAATGTATTTTTTTTCGAAAGGAAGAGGATGAGAAAAAATATAATGAGGAGTTTGTCAACCGAAAGGTTTTAGGTTGCAAACTTATTGATTTTGTTGATTTGAAAGAGAAAAATATTGATATTGAAAGATATTTTAGGAATTTGGGGTGGGTTGATTTTGTCACCCAAAGGAATGAGTAGATGCCGGTATGGGTGATAATGTTCTACAACAATCTCACTTACAATAATATTTCAATTTCATCCTATGTTAAAAGAAAAGAAATCCGGTTTGATAGGGGGTTATTATGTAATATTTTGGAAATACCTAGAGGAGATATAGTTCCGTACAATACCCTTAACTGGCTTTCAACAAATTTCAATAGAAAGGCAATTGCTGAGAAATTTGATTTAGAGGGAGACAAAATTGGATCATTATCTATTGAGCATCGATTTCTTCATTTGGTGCTGACCTATTCAGTTGTGCCTAGAGGGGGAAGTTATGCTAATGTAAATAATTTTTATCTATATTTTATGAATGAGATTGTTGAAGGGAGAAAATTGGATTTAGCTCATATCACGATAGACCACATGAAGTATCATGTTCAGAAACCCTCTGGAATACTACCCTATGATGATGCACTCCAAAGGTTGTTTGATCACTTTGGAGTTGTAATTGATCTTGATGAGCAAATGTTTATGCCAATCACACCTGGATGGATCAATGTGGGGAATGTTTCATTAATGGGATATGAGTATAGAGGAAATAGATGGGTAAAGAAGAGAAATCAGAAAAGGCAGAGAATGCAGGCTGTAGGCGAGGAAGAAGAAAATGAAGAAGAAGTGAGTATAGATGAGAAGATGGATTTTCTCTATGATCGGATTGATGATCTAAGGATACATGCAGATTTAATTGATGATCGGATGACTGGGCTAGAAAATAAAATGGTTCAAATGAATATGAACATGGAAGCTGGATTTGAAAAAATCACAGGGAATCTGGAACAAATGTTTCAGTTTATACAGTCATCTCATCACGGATACCAGCAGCATTACAGTGCTCAACCATACTTTACAGGACATTCTATGTTTGGAGCACAATAGTCCTTTGGAGGACCAGCTGTAGCAGGACCATCTGGAGTAGGACAGTTAACATCGTTTCATCAACAAACGACTCCAAAACCAATTGTTCAGCCAGGTGTTCTATATCCTCAGCAACCATCTAATAGTCTGATGGGACTTTATTATCACTTTTCTGGACAGAGCCCCCATTAGACCTTATTTTTTTTAAATTTTGTTATTCATACAAGTTCCACATTTACTATTTTTGGTCTATAATAGTTAATTTAGGATTGTGGTGAAACTTGATTTCTAATGTATGAATTTTGATGGATTAACTAGACTTGATCGACTTAGTTAAATTTTCTATCTTTAATAATGATTCACATGGTATTTGCTGAAAATGATTTTAATGCATAAAGTTGATTTTTCTGGATTGATTCAATGTGCTTTTTAAAAAAAGTATTATCAATATTCTGATTTGATTACTTTAGGCTTATTCTTTCAAAGTAAATAATATGTTTGCCTAAAGTAGAATTATTGGAGTGTTTCACCCTCCCTAAATTTTGTTTTTGAAGATGACAAAGAAGGAGAATTAGTTGATATTTTATTGAATATCTTAATGGGGAGTTTAATTTTTATATTTGTGCTTTATTGATCATTTTTTTTAAATCTTCATTCTTATGCTTAAAAATGTTATAAAATCCATCATCGGATTCAGGAGGAGTGTGGTTATATTATTGTTTTGAAGAAAACATCAAAATTAATTTTCATCATAAACAATGGGGAGATTGTTGATCCTAAGATTTTGATGGACAATGAAACGTTGATGTTGGTTTGTTTAAGTGTTTCAATTTATTAGTTTCAAATGATAAAGATTTGATGATAACGATGATGAAGGAATTAAGAAGTTGAAGAATTTGAAGAATCTAGGAAAAACAACTCAGGTTTAAATTTCAACTCTTAATATTCCAATTAGGATCACACACGACACAAAAAGATTTTTGAATGATTTTTATAAATATGTGTGTTTTTAATAGGATCCTAACTAGTTAAATTATTTGCTCCTATACGTAATTGAAAATTAAATATTTATAATTGATTAAAATTAGAGTTAAGTATTAAGTGGAGCTAATTAAGAAAAGAAAATTGTTAAAGGGGCCAAAATGTAAATGAGAATGTATTAAAAACGAGTTTAGAAAATAGATCCAGCATGCATAAGTCGACCGGACAAAATAGGTGAAACTCTGTGTATCTCTCAGTCGACAGGTAAGTCGACTGGTGAAAAAAAATGTAACTCTCTGAATCTCTAAGTTGACAGGTAGGTCGATCGGTGAAGGAAAATGGAACTCTCTGAATCTCTAAGTCGATAGATAGGTCGACCGATGGGCATAAAATCTTTGGCTTGACTACATCCTGAATCGAGCTGTCGACTGGTCAGTCGACTGATGGCGCAGTTTCAGGATATTGAGGATTCCAAATTCATATCTAAAAGTAGCCGCTTTTTGTTGGGATTTGTGAGAGATTTTAGGAATTTTATGATATTTAAGATATGCTACACCTATTATTTAATTCTTATTGATTTGGTTCATTAAGTTTTAATGTTTCTCAATTTGGTACATAAAATTGTTTCTATTCTATTTAATTGAGATTAAGAAATATTTGGGGACTTAATTGAGAGATTTAAAAGCTATAATTAAGTGAATTGAACGAAAATGAAGTCATAATGATATAAGGGGTCTAAGAGAGCATTTAAGTGTCATGACATATGGGAACTAGCCATTAGAGAGGTGATTTATATCCCACATATATAGACCTGCGTTTTTCATATCATTAAGAGTGGCTAAGAGAGATTAAGAGATCATATTGAGCTTTTCTAAGAGATATCATACTGAGTTTTTGTGAGAGTTATTCTAAGAGGCAATCTTGATAATCATTGGTTGTTGATCATTGCTATTACCGAATCTGAAGTAGCTACGCTCTAATTTTTTTTTTTTTTTTTTTTTCTTTTTTTTTTTTTCTTTTTTTTTTTTCTGTGGATTCTGTGTGAGATCTTTCCAATTACTTTCTATATTGTATTGCTTGTTTAATTTTTAGAAATTGATCTTTATAAATTTTTTATGATTTTTATTGAAGAAAATATTTTATAAACAATTTCTTGAATCTGATTACGTGCTAAATTACGTGTTACCCTTCTTTTGTTAAAAATCATATTTTTGAGTATCTCACATTTCTATCACTTGTTTTGGGATATTACTCGAGTTTTAATTTATCTGAAATGGTAGAAGCTCCAAGTGAAATAATTTGCTTATCAATTTGTATTAGTGAATAGTGTGACGGATTAAATACTGTTGGGGGTATTTAATCAAAGGATAGTCGGTTTCAGTCTCTTCCTGTAAAGAGATTGATGTAGTATTTCTTCTTGGATAGATTTAATTTGTGTGAATTTTGTAACAGTTCAATCCTTACCGAGTAAAATGATATTTGGAGTGTTGGTGAGGTTTTGATTCTTTTGCCTTTATAATAAAAAGAATTAAGTTATTCTTGAGCCTGTAAAAAGTAGAGGTTCTTCCTTAGCCTGTGAATGATTTTGTAAAGGTTGATTCTGAGTCTATAAAAGAATCATTGTAAGGGTTTGGTTCTTACCTTTAAATGGATCTTGAGTATTAGTGGGTGCTACTCTCCGTGGGGCTCGAATGACTGAATTAGCCAAGAGTAACTTGGCGAATCAGTATAAATTTCTGGTGTGCTGCAATTTTTTATTTTATTATTGTTGTTGGGTGTGCACTTAGTTGATTTGATAATCCGCTGTGATATAGAGATAATAATTAATTATTTGATTTATTGAAGTATTTTCTCTCTGATATTTTTTATTACCTAATTCACCCGCCTCAAGGATATTTCATTGGGCTAACAATAATGATCCCCATGAAGAACATAGGGGTCGGAGATGGAGGAGGAATAGAAGTCACCCTCAATAGGAAGGAGATAGGGGCGTTAACGAACAGAGGGTGGATGGCGAGATCAATGTCATCCATGGTGGACCTAACTTGGGGGGAAATACCTTCTCTTCCAAGAAAAGATATGAGCTCAAAGCCAAGCGAAAAGCAGACGAGGACATCTTTGAAGTAAGCACGGTCAACGCTGCAGAACACAATGTCATATATTTCAACGAGGCAGACCTTAAGGGTGTGCATACCCCTCATGACGATGCCCTCGTCATAGTCATTATCATCAACCACTTCAAAATAGGGAGGATCCTGGTGGACGGCGGTAGCTCCGCTGATATCATTTAGACCCTAGCAGCGTAAAGCCGTCAAAAGTCCCCTGGTTGGTTTTGGGAAAGACATTGTCAACTCTACTGGATGGGTCTCGCTTCCTATTACGGTCGGAGCCTACCCCAGGACCTCAATTGTACAGACCAAATTTCTAATCGTAGATAGACCGTCACCTTAGAATGCGATCATGGGCCGCCCCACAGTAGCGGCTATCAAGGTGGTGTGTTCCCCATATCACTAGTCAATAAAGTTCCCCACGGAGAGGGGTATGGGAGTGGTGAGAAGAGACCAGGAGTCCTTCTGGGCTTGTGCTCGGATGGCACTATAAAAAAGAAAATAGCAATCAAAGACAGAGTCGGAACTAGGGGAACCTGAACTCATGGCTCTAGACCGGGGACCTGGACCGGTACCCATCGATGATCCCTGAGAGGATGAGGCCAGTCCCTGGCCACACGAGGAACTGGTGGAAATTTCTATCCACCCAATAATTAAAGAAAAAATAGTATGGATTGGAGCTAGCCTCACATCCGAACAGAGAGCTGAACTTATCGAGCTACTCCAAAAAAATTATGACGTCTTCGAGTGGTCCCATGATGAGCTACCAGGGATCGACCCGAGGAAGGCGATGCATTGCCTGCATGCTGACCCACACCACCCTACCATGAGGTATAAGTGGATAAAGTTTCATCGGGAGCGCCAAAAGATTATCGAAAAAGAAATGGATAAGCTAATCAAATCCAATGTCGTCGAAGAAGTCAAGTTTCCCAACTAGCTAGAAAACGTGAACCTGGCCCCCAAGACTGGAAACAAGTGGCACCTCTGTGTCGACTTGAAGGACTTGAATAAAGCATACCCGAAGGACTTTTTTCCCTTGCCAAGAATTAACATCATCATCGACGCCACGGCAGGGTATGAGCACCTGAGTTTCCTCAACACTTATGCTGGGTACAACCAAATCCCTATGTTCCCCCCTGACAAGAGCAAGACATTTTTTATCACAGACAAGGGGACATACTACTACAAGGTTATGCCATTCGGCTTGTGCAATGCCGGAACGACGTACCAATGGTTGGTGAACAAAATGTTCAAGGAGGAGATCAGGCAGACTATAGAGGTGTACATCGACGGCATGTTGGTTGGTAGGGGGCGCGGAGACACGCCTCTCCTTACTCTCACAAGTATACGAGGTCTAAGTTTTAATATAGTAGATATTGAAGATCAGATATCGTTCCCACAGAGAAAAGTGTGAATAATTGAATTGAATACCGCAATTGACGTAGTCTCATGTTATCCTGACGACGAAAGACGTGAATTTAAATTAAACTAAGCTAAATTATAATTAGTGGGTTAATCCTAACTAAGTTGATTAATTAGGGATTGATTTCGTTCACTTAATACATGTTTGATTTCGTTTAGTTAACAATAACGGAGTTTAGGTATTCGACAATCTCGGTTCGTAAACTCCTTTGCCACCTCTTCCGAGTGTAAGATGGGGGAATACGCGACTTTGTGTCGATGAAGAGGTCCCCCTCAATGTCTTAACGACTCTAGGCCGCGTGAGTCTTGACCCAACGTCATCGATTGCACACTAACTAACGCCCTCCCGGGTCGTTAGGTCGTAACGATGTGTTTACCCTAGTCCGAATCCAGGGTTACCTCTCCCGAGTGTCAAACCCTAGATTCTCAAATCCAACCCTAATACCGTTACAAGAATATTAAGATCATCATCAAATGATAAACACAATCGGAATTAAAACAACAACCGTTAAAGAAACGTATATTAAACCAAACGAGTATTTACACAACTACACATTTTCCTGACTAATCTCTAAATTACACTAACATGTTCTTAGCCAATACAACATTAAATCAAGAGGATATCATCAATATCTATAATAAACATTAAGTACGAAGATGGAAACAAGGGAAGAAAAGCCAAATCTCAAAGTGGAGTAGTCCACTTTCGCCAAAGAACGATTCTCCCGAGCTTTCTCTTCTCACTTGATGAACTTCCTCTTCTCGCTCTTCAAGGATTGGCCAAGAATGCTCTTTATAACTAATCTATTCTACTTCCTAAACTAATCTAATCTAATCTAAAGTGGAAGAGAGCTCTCAAGAACAACCAAGCCCTCTCCCACATCTAAGAAGTGTCTAAGGGGTGTCTAACCGTTCTAAGGGTTTGGGGGAGAAAGGGGTTAAATAGGCAAGGTTTGAAAATATCTTCAAAATATCTGAAAACAGATATTTCTGTGCAGAGTGTCACCGCCTAAGCGGTGGTTCACCGCTTAGGCGGTGGCTTTAAGTCAGTTAACTTCTGTTGGTAACTTCGCCTAAGCGGTGGTTCAGCCTTTCAACACTCTAACATTCTGTCTCTTTTCCGCCTAGGCGGTGGTCTTCATTCACCGAAACCCTGTTTTGCACATTTTGCTCACCGTTTCTCCACAGTTTTCACTTGTTTAACGCCCTTTAACGTCATTTCCCTGATTTACACTAAAATAAACTAAAACACAATTAAATATAACTAAAACGCTTGAAAACTAACAAATTCGGTTTAGAAATAGATAGGTTTTTCACACCTATCAATACCTCCAAACTTAGAATTTTGCTAGTCCTTGAGCAAAACACTAACACTAAACTAAGCTATCTAATGAGCTAACCAACTAAAAATGAAAAACTAAACTAACACGAAAGAAGTATATGCATGTAAATATAAAGTTCAATCGGAATGACCAATTTGTTCCTCCCTCAACATCCCTAAATCGGATCAAGTTCGGGAAGTAACCCACACCAAGTGGTGTCCTAGAATTTCAACTATCAATATCAATAAAAACCATTCTAGATCCATTTGAAGTGTGTGTGTGAGAACTCAAATGTATAACTAGTTAAATACCGGATTGGATTATTCAATCGTTAAGTTCATAACTTAAACCATTGAACGATTCAGGAAAACCATACGCTTGATTAGAGTCTACTATCCACTAATGTAGGCTCGGATATCCACAGAAATCAATAGGGCTTGGTTTGGCTTTTAGAGAACGACCACGGGTATCATTGGAATTGAAAATACATATTCATTTGATTGATCGATACCCGAGGTAAAATCGCTTGTCGCTATCCTCTCTCATGACCCCACACATTTAAAGTACAACTCTAAATAAGAACTGAAGATCCTTGTATTCACTTGTCGAAAGAAAAGAAAATGAAAATTATATTCACATTTTTTTTATTTTTTTATTTTTTTAAACATATTCCTAAATTAATTCGAATTATTACAGTTTTAGAAGAGTGCAAAAAGAAGTTAGAGAAACACACCCCCAAACTTATTCGAATTTGTAAAATTTTAGGAATATGTAAAAAGAAATGATAGAAACACACCCCCAAACTTATTTTAGGAGCGTGCAAAAAAGAAATATGAAAGTGTCAAGTGAATACACTAATACCAAATCAATAAAAATTCATCCGAAACCCTACTGCTTACTTGGTTTAACTCAATCTTGAAAATTAGGCTTAGCGACATTAGTTTAGGAAAAATTTAAATGAAAAGAGTATTTGAAACGTTTTCAGAATTGATTACGTTATCGGCTTCGACAGGAGAAATAAGGAATGAAAATTTTCAAGTTAGCTACAACGGTTCAAGCGAAAAAATGACGGCCTAAATCACGTCTCCGGAATTACCTTACCTAGGATTCCACCTCAAGTTTTCCCCAAATCAAGTTTTAGTTTCCTCATTTCTATCATGAGCTTAATATCGAATAATCAACATCTAATCGTTCAGATAATTATACATTGAGTTCAAATGTCATGCAATTTTTGGATCGAGATAATTTTTACCCAATCGAAATGTTAAGCACACAAAACAGACAAGGAAGGTATTACCCCCGACCTCAATATGCAATTAGGGGATAATTCTCATCATCGGGTCTTGGCCCAAATGAACTCAACATCTAAACATGCAATTACAACTTTATACATACACAATTCTAAACTAAATCTAATACTAACATACATAAATTAATCTAACACTAAACATGCAAAAACAAAAATTAAACTAAACTAAACTAAAAATTTAAAAACTAAAACATTTAAAATAATAAAATACATACTCAAAATAATGGTTCATCATTTTCTACAAAAAATCAAAATGGATGAACATCCATTAAACTATCATCCATTACATACCAATACAGGCTTGAACATGGCATTGTTCCAAAAGCAGCGAACCCAATAAACATATAGCATGCATGGAAACAAAACGGGTTGAACACATACCTAGGGAATAAGACTTATTCCCTACTGTTCACCTGACAGGAAATTCCTCTCCACCACTATCACGTCGGAATGGAAATTGTGGCGGTTACAAAAAGTACGGCGGCAATACCGAAGCGGTCTCACATAAACCTGTGGATTTCATCTGGTGCACACACTAATCACAACGTTTCAACAAAACATGAACAATGTAGCATGCAATTTTGTTTCACACAATTTAACAATCCATAGAAACTAAGTTATCACTAAAACTCAAACCAAAATCCCAAAGTAATAAAGAAAATTGCGAAAATGGGGTTGAAAATTGATTTGGGGTGGAAAACACAAATTTTGTAATATAGAAGGATGATTTTTGAGTATTGGAACGGTTTGGAAGTGAGGTTTTAGAGAGAAGGTGGAGGGTTTTGGGGAAGAAGCCTTGCGATTTCAATTTTTGAACGAACAGGGGCTATTTAACTGCAGAAGGTCCACCGCTTAGGCGGTCGAGCTCTGTTTTTAAAATCAAACTTTTTGACAAAATTCTGCCTAGGCGGTGGTTTTTACGTCTAAGCGAAATTACACCAGTGTGCAAACATTTTGTTCTGCTGTTAATTCGCCTAGGCGGTGGAATGTATTTTGAAAATTTGTTGCTTCCTGTATTTTTACCGCCTAGGCGGTGGGCCGTTTTTGCTGAAAAACACCCACTCTGTATTTTTACTGCCTAAGTGGTGGTTCACCGCTTGGGCGGTGGGCCTGCAGCTCCCACTTTCATGTTTTTCTCAAATTTTCAAAAGACGGCTCAATCCCGTACATTTTCACTTCGCTTGTTCATCGTGTTTAAACTTAAAATGCTTCCCCAAGTGTCCACACTCCTAAATTCAGTTCTGAACATGTTCCAAAGCCATGCCGGCTTCCAAAAAGAATAAATAATCAAATAAATAGTAACAAAAATTGGGTAATTTGATACCCTGAGTTTCATTTCGAAACAAATAGCGCTTGAGTTACCGTCCCCAGCTGGACTTTTGTGTCATTAAGTATTTTTCATCAAAATTCCCCATAGACAAGGAATTTGGGCTCAAATGCTCAGTCAGATCAAGATCATGGCTTTGAAGTCGGCTTCTCTTCTTAGTCCTTATCATTTTCAACATAAGCTCGATCTCGGGATTGAGAATTAACCTTCTTCATCTTTTCTCGCACCACTTGATCTCATTAACACAATGAAACAAAAATAAAAATTAAAAACAAAACAAAAATAAATGTCAGGATTAACACTTGACCACTTAGTTGCAATATCAACTTAAAATTCATACTAATCCCCCGTCAGTGACGCCAAAAACTTGGTGCGTTGACGGGACTAAAATACGATACAATTGCTTTTCCTATTTAAAACTTAAGTCATGAGCCGTTACCGCGAATCTTTTGCAATATTCAATAAAATTCAAACTAATCCCCGGCAACGGCGCCAAAAACTTGGTAGGGGGCGCGGATGACGCTCCCACATCTAAGGAACGTCTAAGGGGTGTCTAACCGTTCTAAGGGTTTGGGGGAGAAAGGGGTTAAATAGGCAAGGTTTGGAAATATCTTCAAAATATCTGAAAACAGATATTTTTATGCAGAGTGTCACCGCCTAAGCAGTGGTTCACCGCTTAGGCGGTGGCTTTAAGTCGGTTAACTTCTGTCGGTAACTTCGCCTAAGCGGTGGTTTTTTCGCTTAGGCGGTGCATGCTGGCATAACAATCTGTCGTTTTCTCGCCTAGGCAGTGGTTTTCTCGCCTAGGCGGTAGTTCAACCCTTCAGCACTCCAACATTCTGCCTCTTTTCCGCCTAGGCGGTGGTCTTTATTCACTGAAACCCTGTTTTGCACATTTTGCTCACCGTTTCTCCACCGTTTTCACTTGTTTAACGCCCTTTAACGTCCTTTCCCTTATTTACACTAAAACAAACTAAAACACAATTAAATATAACTAAAACGCTTGAAAACTAACAAATTCGGTTTAGAAATAGATTGGTTTTTCACACCTATCATTGGTCAAGAGCTCGAGGGCCCCTGACCACACTCGACATCTCCAGAACTGCTTCGGTAAGCTCAGCACTCATCGCATGAAACTCAACCCCAACAAATGCATTTTTGGAGTTTCTGCAGGAAAGTTCCTCGGATACATGGTCTCCCAGCGAGGCATCGATGCTAATCATGATCAGATAAACACAATACTCGGAATGATCGCTCCTCAGAGTAATAAGGAAGTGTAGATGCTGACAGGGAGGCTCGATGCCCTCAATCGGTTCATCTTGCGAGCGTCAAAGAAATGCTAGCCCTTCTTCAAGGTGCTAAGGGGCAACAACAACTTTGGATGGACAGAGGAATGTGAAACAGCTTTCCAGGAACTCAAAAATTACCTCTCCTCTGCCCCCTGCTCAGCACCCCGAAGGGAGGAGAAACTCTATACTTGTATATTTCCGCCTCTCCAATAGCGGTTAGTATGGCTCTTCTAAGGGAGGACATCGATGTTCAATACCCCGTCTATTACTCCAGCAGAGTCCTCTTGGATGCCGAGATCCAGTACACCAAATTTGAAAAGTTTGCTTACGCCCTACTAGTGGCCTCCCGAAAGCTAAAACAATACTTTCAAGCCCACACGATTATTGGTAGCGAAATATTATGTTGCTACTTTCACTACAAGTGTATGGGTCAAGTTTTAATAGAATAGGGAGAGTAGAGTTGTTGTATCCATAGATATTGAATTAAATTGTTGTTCAGTACCGCGATTATCATAACCAAATTTTATCTAGGCAATCCATTTTTTTTTATTATTATTATAGAAATATAAATCTAAACTAATTAAGTAATTAAACTATAATACTAATAGTGACGTTTATGAGAAAATATTATCTAGGGATTAACTTCATCCACTTAAACGTGTTCGATTCAATCTAATTTACATTAACGACATTCAAACTATCCGACAATCTAGGTATCGAAATTTCACTCACTACATCTCCTGAATGTAAAGTGAATGAATATGCGACTTCGTGTCAACGCTGACATCCCCGTCTAGCATCTATATGACGCTTGGTCACATGAGTCTCGCCCTAATCTCACGGATTGTATACTTTCTAATGTTCTCCCGAGTCATTAGATCGTCATGTTGTATTTGAACCCTAGTCCAAATCCGGGGTTGTCTCTCTCGAGTGTCAAACCGCATATTCTACATATATTATAACAAGCAGATAAAGGAAATGAAAGAACGGTAAACACAATCAGATAACAAAGAACAACCATTAACAAAATATCAATTTATTCAAATCACATTTTAATGAACTCAATCAAACCCTAGACAATATATGTTTAGCTATACATGGTCATAACCCAATATTCAACTACAAACAATCCAAACATGATCAAAACTACCAAAGGGTTAAGAAATAAGAAGAGAAACAAAGGAGAAAAGCCGTTATATGAAGAACCAACATTTCCACGTTTGTGATTTCCACTCCGAGCTTGTTCCCTCTTCTTCAATTTGATGATATCCTCCCTTTAGTATGGTCTTGGAGCTTTCAATACTTCCAAAAAAATGTGCCTAAGTATTGGGGAAAATAGGTGATCAAGTAGGGGTCCAAATATCTCAAACATATGAAGAAATATCTTTACCAGCTGACTTCACACAGCTGCAGCGGTGGTCTTTTGACCGTAACGTTCTCATCCGAGCTCCGATAAAGGTGATTCAAAAACCTATATAAATATAATACAAATATATATAACATACATGTTTTGAGTTTGTCCAAAATTGAATTTCATCGTTGTCAAAAATGTCCTTGAAGTTACTGTACATGTACCGACTTTGCATCTTTTCACCCATTTATTCAAAAACCCATAAAACAAAATAAAAACACATTAAACTAACAAAATTACTTGAAAACACACAAATATTTGAATTTAAAAGTACTTTATTTATTGCTAAATAAATCACTCATCAAATACCCCTAAACGCAAACGTTTGCTTGTCCTCAAGCAAAAACACTCACACAATAAAACAAACTACTACAACTAATTAACGAACTTAAATACGAAAAAAAAATAAAAACACAAACAACCTAAACATAACAACATACGAGTTTTGAATTCAACTAATCGACCAAAAGATTTTCCCTCAATGACCCCCAATCATATCGAGTTCAAAAATAAAACCACACTATGTGGTGCTATAGAATTTCAACATTCGATATTGGTAAACGCCATTCTAGATCTTGTTCAAGTGTGTGTACGAAAACTCAATTATACAACCATCCAATAATCGAATTGGATTATCCACCAACGAAGCTCATGACTTAAACCATAAAGGATTAGGATATCCATATGCCTGACTGGGTTCCACTTTCTACTAATGTAGGCTTAGAAATTCAAAAAGATCAATAGGACTTGGTTCGATTTTGAAAAATGACCAAGGGTATATCGGGAATATAAAACAGGTTAATGTCATTAACTCAACGATACCTAAGGCACAACGCTTGGCTTACAATCACACTCGAACCCCCATAGATAAATTTGAAACAACCCTGAGCATACATTTAAGAACTCCGTACTCACTTGTCAAAAGAAACTATAATAGAACTATATTTACATATATATTTTTTTCAAACAAACCATACCCCTAAACTTATTTGATTATTACAATTTCATGAGTGTGGTTAAAATGAAAGAAAAATAACAAGTGAGTACTTGAATACCGAACCAATGGAAAGTTCGCCCGAAACCCAACTGTTCACTTCAAGTAGCATAAACGAATGCTAACTCGATTTCACTCAAATTGTGCCTTCGGTTTAGCGACTTAGGTTTGGAAAACGTTTTATCGGTCTGGGTATTTGTTATGTATTCAGAATTGAAATGGCTTATAGGCTGCGACAAGGTAACGAAGGATAAAATATATTGCATGGTAAGCTTCAAAGGCTCAAGCGATCAAATAAATGCCTAAATCATATCTCCTGAACTACCTCACCTAGGATTTCGCCTCAAGTTTCCCTCAATCAAGTTCTAGAATCCTTAAAATTATTATGAATTTGGCTAATGGATAATTGGCCTTAAATCAATTGAATAACTATACATTGAGTCTACGTGTTCGTGCAAATTAGGATCCACAATAACCTTTACCAAAACGACATGTCAAGCACATAGGACACACATGCATGGACATTACCCTTAACCTCAAAAAACAACTAGGGGATAATGTCGTCATCAGGTAATGGCCTAGATGAACGCAAAATTCAGCACAGAACAACAACACAAATACAAACACATTTACACTAAGCTAAACAAACATGCATAATTAAATTAAACTAACACAACTAACAACAAAAATACATACTAAACATCACCCCCAAACTTAAAACGGTCAGTGTCCACAATGACCTAATCATCGATCTCAACATTCAACATGCATTATAGTGACGAAGGGGGTTTAGAACACATACCTGGGAGGCGAGATTGTCTCGCCTCCAAATGAAGTTGGCGGTGATGCTCTAATTTATTTTGAAACTAGGGTTGCCTTCTAAGAAGCGTTTGGTTTAATGTCCTTGACCTGACACAGAGAAGGGTTCGTCAAAGAGCAGTTTCCGCTTATATTAAGTGTCATACAACACCATATATGGGTCTTGATTCAGAACGCCCTCAAGCTTGGAAAAATGTGGCATTGCTTGGCTCGAACTCTCAACAAGATTTTTCTTCATCTCATGTACTCAGTTGGACTAAATGAACGGTGCTGAAGGTGGTAGAGGACAAGTGAGCCACATTGGATCCTCATAGATGTGATCGTCTTGGATCGGTGGTGGCATCACAATGTGGATCTCTAATGGTGAAGAATCAGAATCTTCATCCACGCTTGGGTTTTCTTCTCAGTATTATTATCATCATAAAATACACCCAAGTTCCCCCCACTTGTATCCGGTTCCTCCTGGTGGCTTTCAATGCATGTGGCATATATGTCTCTCCGTGCCATCATTTTTTACTCGGCCTCAATGTAGCAAATAAGTTGACCGATTTGCGTCTGAATAGACGTTACGATCGCATCAATTTCAATGCAGTCGTCTCAATATTGTCAAGACGAACCTCATGCTCATTGAGACGGTCATTCATCTCCCTCTAGAAAGCTTGAGTCTCCCCCATAAATTCAGCGAACATTTCCTTCAGGGTGAGAGAAGACTCTTCCTGTTGGTCCCTGATGTCAATCCATGGCGTCGAAATGGTGGAATTACCCCCCAAGATTTGGTAGCTTGTTGAATAATTCCAACTCTAATAATCAAAATCCTCCATGTCTTTCAATAACCAATAGGCTTCGTCTGCAGTTGGTCGAAAGAGGTGGTACCGTTTTCTCTTTCCACCCAAGTTCTTGTTGATACTAATAACCTGTCGATGAAGTTCAGTAATTGACACTCCCTAGGGAAACGATGATTGGGGAACCAAAATATCAATTCCTTGGATCTATTCCAAGCACAATAAAATGGCTCAGAATCTCGTTGAAAGAAATGCAATAGTATTAGTTGATTTAACATCTTCAAGTACCTTGCAAATCAAAACAAAACTACAAACAAAAATTATAAATAAAATAAATTCCTAAATTAAAATCAAGTTATTTACTCACAATATCAATAACAATTTAAAAACCCATCCCGACGACGGCTCCAAAAACTTGGTAGCGAAATATTACGTCGCTACTTTCACCGCAAGTGTACGAGTCAAGTTTTAATAGAATAGGGAGAGTAGGGTTGTCGTATCCACATGGATTAGGTTAAATTGTTGTTAAGTACTGCGATTATCATAACCAAATTTTATCTAGGCAATCCAATTTTTTTTTATTTTTTTTATAGAAATATAAATCTAAACTAATTAACTAATTAAACTATAATACTAATAGTGACGTTTATGGGAAATTATTATCTAGGGATTAACTTCATTCACTTAAACATGTTTAATTCAATCTAGTTTACATTTACAACATTCAAACTATTCGACAATTTAGGTATCGAAATCTCACTCACTACCTCTCCCGAGTGTAAAGTGAATGAATATGCGACTTCGCGTTAATGCCGACATCCCCGTCTAGTGTCTATATGACACTTGGTCACATGATTCTCACCCTAATCTCATGGATTGCATACTTTCGAATGCTCTCCCAAGCTATTAGATCGTTATGTTGTGTTTAAACCCTAGTCCGAATTTGAGATTACCTCTCCAGAATGTTAAGCCCCGTATTCTCAATATGTCATAGCAAGCATACAAAGAAAATGAAAGAACGATAAATACAATCGGATAATGAACAACAACCATTAACAAAACATCAATTTATTGAAAGCACGTTTTCATGAACTTAATCAAACCCTAGACAATATATATTTAGTTATACATGGTCATAATCCAATATTCAACTACAAACAAGCTAAATATGATCAAAACTACCAAATATTTAAGAAATAAGAAGAGAAACAAAGGAGAAAAGTCATTATCTGAAGAACCGACGCTTCCACGTCCATGATTCCCACTCTGAGCTTGTTCTATCTTCTTCAATTTGATGATATCCTCCTTTTGGTATGGTCTTGGAGCTCTCAAGACTTCCAAAAAAATGTGCCTAGGTTTTGGGGAAAAGAGGTGATCAAGTAGGGGTTCAAAATATCTCAAAAATATCAAGAAATATCTTTTCCAGCCGACTTCCCACCGCTGCAGCGGTGGGAAGTCAGTAGGTTTACTGACACTTTACCGCTGCAGCGGTGGTCTTATGGTCGTAATTTTCTCGTCCGAACTCTAATTGAGGTTATTCAAAAACCTATGGAAATTTATGACAAATATATACAACTTACATGTTTTGAGTGTTTCCAAAATAGAATTTTATCATTGTCAAAAATGGCCTTGAAGTTACTACACCTGTACCGACTTTGCATTTTTTCACCAATTTATTCAAAAACCTATAAAATAAAACAAAAACATATTAAAATAACAAAATCACTTGAAAACACACAAATATTTGAATCTAAAAGTACTTGATTTATTGGTAAATAAATCACTCATCAATTATCGTCCTAACTAACCAGCCGATAAGGCAAATTCTGCATTCACCAGACGTCTCGGGACGATTAATGAAGTATAGTCTCGAGCTAGGTTAATTCCACAATGAATAATACCCTAGGATTTCCATTAAAGACCAGGTCTTGGCGGATTTAATTGCCAAGCTTACATTCCCTGATGATCCAGAGCCACCTGATGGCGACTTGGGAACGAAACCCGTGGAAGCGGAAGCAATGCTAAGGAGCTCAAATCCAGATTTCGATTCGACAATGTGAATGTTTTTCACCGATGGATCGTCCAACACCAACGGTTGTGGGGCGGGAATGGTGTTCGTTGCCCCCGACAACGAAGAGATCGAATACGCCCTGAGGCTAGGGTTTAGAGCAACTAACAACGAGGCTAAATACGAGACTCTGCTCGCCAACCTCCGCTTAGCCTGAGAATTTAATGTAAACACGCTGGCTATTTTCTACGACTCTCAGCTAGTTGTCAATCAGGTCAACGAGGATTATTTAGCGGAGGATCCTAGTATGACTGCATATCTAAAGAAAGTCAAGGCCTTGATAGAAAAATTTGAGACAATCCATGTAACTCAAATACCCCGAGAGGAGAACCGGCACGCTAATGCCATTACAAATCTAGCCTCGGCAGTAGAATAGATCCTGAAGAGGAGTGTGCCCGTAGAGTACCTGGATGCTCTGAGCACGACGATATTCGACCAGGTGGCATCCATCTGTAAGCTCAGTGACCAGCCCACCTAGATGGATCCAATACAACAATACTTGGAGGACAGAATGCTACCCGACGATCGCAATGAGACAAGGAGGATGCGATACATATCTGCTAGATATTGCATAATGGATGGGATCCTTTACCAACGCTCCTTCTATGGCCCATATTCTCGATGCCTTCGTCTAGAAGAGGCCGACTACGTAATAAGGGAAGTCTATGAGGGAATATGTGATAATTACTTGGGAGATAGAGCCCTGGCTAGAAAACTGCTCCACCAAGGGTATTTCTAGCCCAAAATGCTCGAGGATGTGGTCGAATTTGTGAAAAAATACGATAAGTGCCAACGCTTTCGGCCCACACCCTCATTTACCTCCAACAACTGTGGTCCCGATGACGAGCCCATGGCCATTCGCCCAATGGGGAATAGATCTACTAGGCCCTTTCCCTCAGGACACTGGCTAGAGAAAGTTCCTGGTCGTCTCTATTGATTACTTCACCAAATGGGTTAAGGCCGAACCCCTAGCATGCATCACCAAATAAAAAATCTGAGACTTTGTTTGGAAATTGATGGTGTGCCAGTTCGGAATCCCAAAAGCAATAGTATCCGATAACGAAACTTAGTTCGACAACGATTTGTTTGCTGCCTTTTGTTTCGGCCTCAGTATCCAAACTCATTTTGCATTACTAGGTTACCCACAGGCTAATGGACAGGTCAATGTCACGAACCAAACAATCTTGCACGGTTTAAAGACCAGGCTCGACAAGGCTAATGAGAGGTAGGTGGAGGACCTTTACCCTGTTCTTTAGGCGTATGACACCACTTCCCAACCCTTATGGGAGTGACACCATTCGCAATGACGTTCGGATTCGAGTCCGTGATCCTTGTAGATATCAGAATGCCAACCTTTTGAACTTCGGTCAAGGGTCAGGACCAAGAAGCAAATGACGCCATGGTGGCTCTCAACCTAAAATTGCTAGAAGAACAATGAGAGAACGCTTAAATACGCCAAATAGCTTACTAACAATAGAAAGCTCGATATTACGATAGAAGGGTACGCTCGTGCCGTTTTAAAGTTGGAGACCTTGTCCTCAGGAAGGTAACCTTAGCAACTAAAGAACAAAACGCGGGAAAGTTAGCCCCCAACAGGGAGGGACCTTATCATATCATCAGAATTGCAAGGCTGGGCACATACGAGCTTGAGACCGATGAGGGCGTCCCACTACGATACCCATGGAATGCCGACCATCTCAAGCAGTACCATTGTAGGGTTGAGGTCATTTTATAATCATTCCATTTTCATACCAAGTGTAATGTATTTTCATATCAATGCAATGACTTTTAAAGAAACAGTATGCTACTAAAGTAATACTCCGAAACACCTAGATACATCGAGGACTGTCCCGAAGAGCCATTTTATAGCTAATAGCACGAGCAGTGAAACTACTCCCACTACAGGCTGGGGGGCAGGGTGAATACAGCTTTGACAAAAATAAGTATGAAATCTTGACCAAAAGGATTTCAAAACCAAATGGCATCAAAATATGCAAGTGTACATGTTTTGTCGAGCTATGCTCTCGGGGCAACACCAGCCCAGATCTATAAATTTGGACATCCACTAAAAGAATTTTGAGCTGAGATCTATGAGGGCTCAGCACGGGTGCTAAATTTTGAAAGTTAAACAAGTCTACCAAAGCAGCCGACCACATTATCCCGAGCACATCAGTGGGGTTTATGCCCATTTACACAGTCTCGGGCTAAATGTGGAAACGAATCACTTCCTATATCCTAAAGATAAAGGAGGAGTAAGAAGATAGTTGGGATAAGTAAGTGCTAAAAAAATTTCCTGTGTATTATATTTAAAAAAAAAAAAAGAGGGCTTACATCAGTGGGGTTTATGCCCATTTACACATTCATGCCAGACAAAATTAAAAAAAAAAAAAGTTCTAAGTCTTCAAAATTATCTGGACCGAGGATCTGGCACTACGCCCATGACCGCCAAGGAACCTATTCTTCTTCGGAGACACATTCGACGTCCACAACGTCAACAGTAGTGTCCTCATCCCCATCCTTCTCTCCCCCCTTTGCTTGCTCATCATCTCCTTCGGCCTCCGCCTCCTGAGCTTTTTCCTGTGGGACTACCTCGGCTTCCCGTTCTACCGCCAGCTCTCCTTGTTTGGGAAACTCCATCCTGATACCCGAGTAGTCAAAATCGGGATAGTAGCTCTGAAGAATGCGAATCGTCGCCTTATGGCCATCCATATACTCCGCAGCCAGCTCATATTTTAGGTTCTCAAATTTTGTGCCTGACTTGTAGTCTTGGACAGCTTTCTTCTCGGCTTTACGGGTCACCTTCGCTTTGAGCATCTCTTCTTTCTTCAGCCTTCTCTCCAGTTCATCCACCTTCTTTTCTAGGTCAGTCTTTTGTCTTTCAAAGTCATCCCGCTCCTAGGTGACTAGGACGTGCCTGTCTTGGAGGCTGTGGTGAACTTGAGTGGCAAGCTGGAGGCTGTCATTTAGTCTACTCACATTTGCCTTCGCCACAATCTTTTTCGATCAAAGCATGGACTCCTCCATAGCTCTCTCGGAGACCCGGTCATACATAACCGACATCCGTAGTATGCACTGTATCAGGGCGGCGAATTTAGAACACTTGGAAAAATTTGATTAATTGATAAAAGAAGAAAGAGCGGAGGAATGACTCCGGGATGGCGTTGTTGGGTGTCGTTGTGGTTGTTGATGTTATCATGATAGTGTTGTAGGAAATTGGGATTCCCCAGTGCGCTCCGAGACGCCGGCCTTTTCCGCCGCGGCAACCTCTCTGGTCTTCTTCTCCAGTAACTTCTGAATAGCCATCACTTTGTCCATAGTTGCAATATTCAACAAGATATTTAGAAATTCCTTTGTCCAGGCCGACAACATCCAATTCTACACAAGAATTAAACATGGAACGTATGAAAATTCAACAAGTGTGAAGAATTGATGGAGCTGAGATCGCTTACTGTTGCCTGAATCTTTAGGGATGTCGAGTACAAGCAGAGTGCCCGGTGGTAGGTACCAATAGACAGTGAAAATGAGAGAATCGAGCAGGGTGTTCTCGTCTCTGAAGAAACCGATAGGAATCTCCACTACAATGACGGTGTTAGGAGGGACCCCGACATCAGGATCATGTAATGTAGATGCACCACCACTCTCATCAGCATGACTCACCACGACCGCGCGGTCGACCAAGAATGATTGGATCGCACCGCTCGTTTTGTGGATCCTGGCTATGGAAGTCGACGAGGCATCTCTTGGAACGGGACGACGCTCGACCCTAAAGGACAAAGAGCTGGCGGATGTCCATTCTAAAGAATTAGACCCTATGCTGGCAGTCGAACCCAAAGAGGAAAAGAAGAAGATGAAGAGGATGCCAATATTTCTTTCGGACAAAGAAGAAAAAATGTACCAACGCCAAGGAGAAGGGAGAGCTCTAGAAATTTTGCAAGTGTTAAATGAATGCAGGGGCCCTCATTTATAAAATGGGATGCGCCCATGCGAAGAGTCTCCCAGACCAACGGTCGCAGATGCGTCGATTAACGCGCCTATTGCCACGTGGCACCCATCTAGCGGTTGTGACATTGGATTATCCTACAAGCCATAATAGGGGGCACGAGTCAGCCACACGCCACGTGTGGACCAAGGAGCGCAAACCTTCCATCCTTCCAAGAAGTTCCAAGGTAGAAGAAATGTTCGAGCTGACGAGCCTACGTACTCCAAGCTCAGATATGATAAAAAATGGCGGAGCCTCAAACCTTCCACCTTCCAAGAAGACCAAGTTAGAAGAAATGTCCGAGCTGACAAGCCTGTGTACTCTCAGCTTGGACATGATCAAAAAGGGAGAGCCAAAACCTTCCACCCTTCCAAGAAGACCAAGGTAGAAGAAATTTTCGAGCTGACAAGCCTATGTACTCCCAGCTCAGACATAATCAAAAAAGGGGGAGCCTTAAACTTTCCACCCTTCCAAGAAGACTAAGGTAGAAGAAATGTCCGAGCTGACGAGCCTACGTACTCCCAACTCGGACATGATCAAAAGGGGAGAGGCTTAAACCTTCCACCCTTCCAAGAAGTTCCAAGTTAGAAGAAATGTTCGAGTTGACGAGCCTACGTACTCCTAGCTCGGACATGATCAAAAGAGGGGAGCCTTAAACCTTCCACCCTTCCAAGAAATTCTACGTTAGAAGAAATGTCTGAGCTGACGAGCCTACGTACTCCTAGCTCAGACATGGTTAAAAAGGGGGGAGTCTCAAACCTTCCACCTTTCCAAGAAGACCAAGGTAGAAGAAATATCCGAGTTGACGAGCCTACGTACTCCCAGCTTGGATATGATCAAAAGGGGGGAGGCTCAAACCTTCCATACTTCGAATAAGTTCAAGTAAGAAGAAATGTCTGAGCTGACGAACTTATGTACTCCCAGCTCGGATATGATCAAAAAGGGGGGAGGCTCAAACCTTCCGCCCTTCCAAGAAGTTAAAGTTAGATGAAATATCCGAGCTGATGAGCCTACGTACTCCTAGCTCGGACATGATTAAAAAGGGGGGAGCCTCAAACCTTCCACTTTTCCAAGAAGACCAAGGTAGAAGAAATGTCCGAGCTAACGAGCCTACGTACTCCCAGCTTGGACATAATCAAAAGGGGGGAGGCTCAAACCTTCCACCCTTCCAAGAAGTTCAAGTAAGAAGAAATGTCTGAGCTGACGAACTTACGTACTCCCAGCTCGAACATGATCAAAAAGGGGGGAGGCTCAAACCTTCCACCCTTCCAAGAAGTTAAAGTTAGACGAAATGTCTGAGCTAACGAACTTACGTACTCCCAGCTCGAACATGATCAAAAATGGGGAAGGCTCAAACCTTCCACCCTTCTAAAAAGTTAAAGTTAAACGAAATGTCCGAGCTGACGAGCCTACGTACTCCTAGCTCGGCCATGATTAAAAGGGGGGAGCCTCAAACCTTCCACCTTCCAAGAAGTTTTAAAGTTAGAAGAAATGTCCAAGCTGACGAGCCTATGTACTCCCAAGTTAGACATGATCAAAAGGGGGGAGCCTCAAACCTTCCACCCTTCCAAGAAGACCAAGGTAGAAAAAATATCCGAGCTAACGAGCCTACGTACTCCCAGCTCAGACATGATCAAAAAGGGCGAAGCCTCAAACCTTCCACCTTTCCAAGAAGTTCCAAGTTAGAAGAAATATCTGAGCTGACGAGCCTACGTACTCCCAGCTCGGACATGATAAAAAAGGGGGAGCCTCAAACCTTCCACCCTTCCAAGAAGACCAAGGTAGAAGAAATGTCTGAGCTGATAAGCCTACATACTCCCAGCTTGGACATGATCAAAAGGGGGGAGGCTCAAACCTTCCACCCTTCCAAGAAGTTCAAGTAAGAAGAAATGTCTGAGCTGACGAGCCTACGTACTCCCAGCTTGGACATGATCAAAAGAGGGGTGCCTCAAACCTTCCATCTTCCAAGAAGTTTCAAAATTAGAAGAAATGTCTGAGTTGACAAGCCTACGTACTTCCAGCTCGGACATGCCCATAATGTGAAGCCTGCTTGAAGATTGAAAGGTTGTCTGAGCTGACGAGCTGCCGTACTCTCAGCTCGGACATCCTCCCGATATAAAGCATCATTGAAGATTCTGACATGGTCCGAGCTGACGAGCTGCCGTACTCTCAGCTCAGACACGCCCAAAACATGAAGCTTCTTTGAAGATTGAAAGATTGTTCGAGTTGACGAGCTGTCGTACTTCCATCTCGGACATGCCCATAATGCGAAGCCTGCTTGAAGATTGAAAGGTTGTTCAAGCTGACGAGCTTCCATACTCTCAGCTTGGACATGCCCAAAACATGAAGCCTCTTTGAAGATTGAAAGGTTATCCGAGTTACCGAGCTGCCGTACTCTCAGCTCGGATATGCCTAAAACATGAAGCCTTTTTGAAGATTGAAAGATTGTCCGAGCTAACGAGCTGCCGTACTCTCAGCTCGGACATCCTCCCAATATGAAGCATCATTGAAATTTTTGGCATAGTCCAAGTTGACGAGTTGCCGTACTCTCAGTTCAGACATACCTAAAATATGAAGCCTCCTTGAAGATTGAAAGGTTGTCTGAGCTGATGAGCTATTGTACTTTCAGCTCAGACATCCTCCCAGTATGAAGTCTGAAAATTAAAATGTTGTCCAACTTGACGAGCTGAATCCGTTTAAGAGTTCTTCAATCCATTTTTTTCGTTTCTGAAGTCATTTTTAGCACCCTCTCCGCCTTCTGATCATTCCAAAACTGCTAAAAGCAGGCCGCCACCCTCTATTTCTATGGGGCCGTTATATATATCGAGCTTAGGCCCATTAGAAGATGTAGCTTTGGCTTACGGATTCGGTTGTTTAGCCATCGGCTTCGATTTGGCATCATTGGGGCGACCTTGGCACATTCTAAATGCACTAGATCCTGAACATTTATGGCCAAGGGGGTAATTGATCAGCGACCACAATAGTGACGTCCGACAAAACGAACAACAAGCAAAAGCCAAGTCTATATGGAATTACTTCATGAAAATCCCGAGCCCATTACGTTCCGCTCTCGCCCTCGGGACTTGGGGGGCAACTGATGTGGGAGAATTTCGTCACATATTCCGCGCAGACAATATCGTCCCAAGTGAGGAAAAACGGTCAAACTGGGAGCTGGAGTTCCCTCCGAGCCGAGTTGAGAATCATCTTGCCAAGCTAAAGAAGTCTGAACCGAGTCGATGGACTCCGAGCCGGGTTGACGAGCTCAAGCACCCTCCACTCGTCGTCTCCGTGCTAGGGGCCTCCTCGGGCCATCTTGAGGCTCCGGCCCATAAACCTCTATAGGTGAGCCCAAAAGCCCAACCCAGATGACCAGAGCACTAATCTACTTGCTCATTGGTTGCTCAGATGATTAGGGTAATTAATCCGAACTTAACTCCTTAATTTTGCGGAGCTAATCGAGTCCAACACCTATAAATACATCGTGGTATCTAATGCCCAATGGTACGTCTTCTCTATTGATATTAGAGCGTTTCTTAGCTCTTCTCCCCCATATACTCACTCTCACGCCGGATGGACTTTACCGGGCACAACTTAGGTGAGTTTGTGTGCAGGTGCTCGGAGATTGGGATAGAGTCCAGAGAAGCATTCATCTAGGAGTTTGAACAGGATCTCAGGTCGGGACGAAGATTTCTGATCAGATTGCGATCACCTTGAGATTGTCAGTACCCCCGAACTCACCAGTTAATCACGTCATCAACAATCTTGTAAGTGTATTGCCTTTCCGGACCATACTATTAGTCGCTCACCACTTTTGGACATCAACAATATATATGTGTATATATAAAGTGAAAAAAATTGTGAAAATGCTTTTTTGTAATAACATTTTTATTTTTCAATTACAACAACAACTAAGTTTTTGTCTCATTTATGTAGGGTCGGCTACATGAATCTTTTTATGCTATAAAAATCGATCAAAGGTCATCTCCTCTGTCAGATTTAATGTCTCCAAATCATTTCTAATAGTCTTGTCCAACATCTTCTTAGGTCTACCTCTCCCTCCAGTAGTCCCCTGAACTGAACTAAATCACATTTTCTCACTGGTACTTCTATGAATCTTCTATGCACATGCCTAAACTATCGTAAACAACTTTGGTATTTATAAGCATCGATCAAGTTTTATTCAATAAAATCAAACTCAGCAAAAATTTATACAGATTGCAATTGAAAAACTAACCCAAATCTCATGACCTTACTTAAAAGACAGCAATTGCAGTGAAAATCCCCTTTTTACTCCTTGATCACAATGGCCACCCAATACAAAAAGATCAAATACAAAAACAAAACTAAAGAGAAATTGAGGTGCTACAACTGCAAAATTGATTCAACAAGCTCGGAGAGTGGCGCAAGCTCGCCTTTTTCGATGAGCCGAAATTCCTGAAAATACATACAAAAATGATAGCCCACACCATGTCAGTATTATGATGTAGGACCCAAACTTTATATATAGCTCGGGATCAGCTAACACAAGCAAGCGACGTGAGATTCTAACATACCCTTAAAAACTCGAGAAGAATAATAACTTACCGACGTGAAAAGAACAAAGTGCTTGAAGCAAGTATTCAGATGAGCTTCCTCCTTCAGACTCACAATCTTCTGAAAATGCGAGTGGTAGATGTGTGCATATACTCGAAACAAGCGCCTCAATATTATTTTAACAACTTCGTGAAAATTTCGTGGAAATGGTGCACCTGAAGAAGATAACAATTAATATATGCGAATCATATGAGAATAAATTAGATTAAAATAAAAATAAAAGTTTTTTTGATTAAAAATTCACGCACCCAATTTTTGAGGAAATATAGATTCATCGTCGAGCTGAGTCTCAATCCAGTCCATTAAATACTCAACGTATTTTGGAGCAGAAACTTCTATGGGTTTCTTTATAGTGACTCCATCAGCCCATCTATACTCGTATCTGCAAAGACACATATACATATCATTCAAATAATCCAATACATTGGAATTTATAATTTAGGCACCATTCGGTAACAACTTTTTAAAGTAGTTTGGAGTGCATTTCAGTGAGATATTTGGAAAAAGTAATTTGATTTCGGAGAAGGATTTGTAAATTTTCTTAAGAAAAGTTAACAATCCGTCTTCAAAATCAAATTCCTCCAACAAATACCTCACCCAAACGCACCCTAATCCAAAAGAATTTCGTGGAGGGTTGAGACAATTTGAGTAGAGAGGTCTCAGTCCATCAATCTCTTAAAATGTAAAAATCAAAGAAATAAAAAATAACTGCTTTTCACAAAAATATTTTGCACTTGCTTAGTTTTTAAAAAGTTTTATTTTTAAAGCGCAAAACTGACACTACTTGTATTATAAGTAATTTTTTTTACTTAAAAACAAAAAACTATATAAAAAAAAAAAAGCATCATCAAGCGATGCGCACTCAATGAGAGAGAGAGAGAGAGAGTTCATTTCAAAAATCAAGCTATGCTAATGTTCCATTGATCAAATGAGAAACGACAAACTGAAAAGGGATTGTAGAACGTACTTTGGTCCTCCTGACATTGTCGGGCAGGTTAAAGCAGTGCAGAATTCAGTGAGAGTGCCATAGAGAAGGTTCACCTGATTAAAGAAGTCAACCGCTGGAGAAGGAGGAGGAAAAAATACATGACATCAAGCAGGAACTTTCAGAAGATACTGTACATGCACTAAAAGAGGGCAATGCAAAGCTTAAGGTAGCATTAGTATTTCACTTTTTTGTATTCTGGTTTCTGTTTTTTGGGAACTGAAACAGAAATATGGAAAGAAAAAAAGGGTATCTACTCCAAAAGAAACTGTATTCGATCAATTCAATCTAGTTGATGATAACTGAAACATTGAAATACTACATAGAAAAAAAACGAGACCAAAAATTACAATTGATATATTTCAAGGACAATCTAACAATTTCCTGTATAGAAAACTATATCACACGCATTAAATATGATATTGCAGCAAAACAAAAACGTGTTCATAAATTGTGTTATGAACTCTTACTGTTTACAGCCAGCCACTCGTTAAGATCTTCTCCAGGAGGAAGTCGGACAGCTTCCTTCAAGTTTCCACTACCCAAGGTAGCATCAATATGTTTTTGAAGTTGTGCGCCCTGCATTTGCATACAATTAGAATGACTTACAATTGAGAGACGGAGAGATGGAATCAATCTAAGGTAAAACTCTGACCTTACTACCCGATGGAGCACTTTTTTTGGGCCGAAATGTCTTCTGATTTCTGAACATATGAATGTCAAGAAATAGAAATATATTAAGAAAAGATCAAGAACAGAAAATTGGAATTTATAAAAGATTACCAAACTACAACAAACATGTAATAACAGTTTTGACTGTAGACCCCTTTGGCATCCAGTTGGGGACCCCAAACTGTGGTTTGGAAGTCCCAAATTATTTGCTTTCAAACTTCATTGAATTTTCAACAATGTAGTTTGAGGCCTCCAAAGATGTACTTAGTAGAGCATACTAGCACTGGATCCAAAGTCCAAACACACGTGCGGGGGCACGCACACAGAGCAAAAGGACAACCATGTGATTTTCAAGCCCTGAGCAGTGCAGAACTGTTCAAGTGCCAAAATTTCAACAAAACTAACAACAGCCAAGTGCATGATGCTATGGCTTATGGCAGCCTAAGCCAAACTGAGATTACAATTCAGAAGCCTTCCTTTAACAAGATTCTAATATGAAGCAAACAAACAAAAAGAATCGAGAGCTTTATATTAAGCACATCATTCCAAATTATATGGTCCTTCTTCCTTGCAAACATTGGCCATGAAAAGTATGAATATGAAAACGTAAACTGAAAATAAATAAATTGTTGAGCCCGCCAAATTAAAATTTCAACTCTGAATAATATTTTTTACCAGCTAATAAACATAAAAAAATGTTAATTGTTGACTACAAAAATACGATAAAGGTAGAGTTATAAGATTGAAATATCTGTGATGATGTGATCTAATCCATCTCAAACATCATAGATCAGTCATTGAGGGCTTATTTAGTTGTTTTTGAAAACAGTTTTCGAAAAAACAAATTTTCAAAATCGTAAGAAGCTATTTGGGTTGGTTTTGAGTCTTTTGAAAAAGTTGTGAAAAAGAGAATATTTATTAATAATGACTTGAAAATTTGAAAAGCAAAAGCGATCCAAATGAAGAGAGATAATAACATGTTTGTTGGGTGAATTTGTAGTTTAGAGAGTTTTTGGAGAAATGAAAAATAAAGATAGAGAGAAAATATTAAAATTAAATATATAAAATAACAAAAGTATAAAATTGAAAGTAGGTGATGTGATCGAGTGAGCATTGTGAAAAAAAATATATATATATATATATGTAAAAGTATGTTTGAGTAGTAGTATTTTGTATTTTTAAAATCGCAAAACAGTTTTCTAAATTCTAATAAATTCATAGTCCTTGGTTATCACCTAACAATGACCCCAATGTATATGATCATTAATCCCATGGCTCTACTAAGGAGGACAAACCTTATCATCTCCTTTCGGACTAAATACAGGCTTCAAAGCATCTACCAAATACACTTAACTGACTGTTTTTACACTCAATTGATTTCTACCAAGCTCTAATGCTGATTAATTGTAGCAACTGAAATTAGCAATTGTTACAGATTAATATGTGAAAACAACCAAAGCAGCGATTTCTGTCTTCTTCTTCTTTTCTTTTTTTTTTTTTTTTTTTTTTTTTTAAGTACAAATAGTTGGGAGGGAGGGAGGGGTTTGAACACTAGACCTCACACTGGAGAGGCACACTAGATATCCATTATGGTAGAAGCCTTACGTTCGCATCAGTGATTTCTGAACATATCAATATCAAGAAATATCAACAAAATCACATCACCTCTGTTGGCAACTGAAATTAGCAATTGTAACAGACTAATATGTGAAAACAACCATAGCAACGATTTTTGAACATATCAGAATCAAGAAATAGCAAATCAAGAATTATCACCGCTATTAGCAATTGTTACACACTAATATGTGAAAACAACCAGAGCAGCGATCACGTAGTCAAGAAATCTTCAATCAAATTTCGTAATTAGTCATAACCAATCCACAATTCGAATCATGAACAATTAAACATACATGCATCAATACGGAGATTCTTGAATATAAACGCATGCATAAGTATGTGCAAGAATCATAACGTCGAACAGAGATTGTGATTTGCGAATCAATGAGAATACCTGCTTCCGAGGCCGAAGAGACTCATGATTCCACAAAGCAGAGCAGTTGCGTTTCAGATGGTCCTAGTCGAGGCCGGAGGTTTCCTCTCTCTCTCTGGATCGAGTACAAACAAGAATGAAAATGGCTGTTTCATATCTGTTTATATATATCCATATATAGATATAGAGAAAGAGACGTAGAGATAGAAGGGAGGAGGTTAAGAGAGAGATATGACAGACTGGCATTGGACAGGTCAAGCAAGCCAAGCTCAGCTCTCTCTCTCTCTCTACGCCTAGCCCACAGCCAGCAAGGTGGTCTTCCCTCTTTACCTGGCTGATTCTCCAGAGAATATTTATACTATTTTATCATTTGCCGAAATTACGTTAAAGTTCCCTGGCCTTTTCATTTCTTTCAAATGAATCCTTCTACTTTAATTATTTCAACCAAATCCTTAATTTATGGTGTCTCCGTAAACCTTCTATGGACTGTGCTGGTGCTGCTAACTTGTAGTAATCTATTATTTGTATATTTTAAATTTATGTATTAAATTATTTCAATTTTAATTTTTCGCACCTGCAACGTAGTACAATTAAAATCCCCTTAAAATAAGATTTTATGACGTTCAAAATCATAAGATTTGGATTGAAGATCTCCAAAAACGAATCAATCAAACATGCTAAAAACTGATCACTCGGTTGACAGGTTACCTTTTCAACAGTTCGTTTTTCGACTATTGGAACCTCGTCGGTCAACCAGATGTCAACTGCCAAAAAAACATTCAGTATCTCCCAGTCGACCGGCCATCTTGTCGGTCAACCGTTCAGGCCAGAAGCTCAACTTTTAGCATACCAATTCTTCCAGTCGACCGAACATTTCGTCGGTTGACCTCCCATGCCTAAATTCCTTTCTTTTGCATTTTTAAAATATTTTCTTTGATCAACACTTTATGAAAAATATTTAGACTCTTAAATTTATCACTTACCTTGACACGCATAATTTAATCAATTTATTAAGTGTCGTGCGCGATCCTAATCGGGTTGTATTAAGAGTATAAAAATATTGAATTGTTTTACCTAGAAATACAAAAAGTATTTTCTACTCTAAAAAATCTCCAATATATTCATTTACAACCATTTTGAATCATTTGTCAAATATCATCTTGAAAACCATCATCAAGTATTATCTTTGAAATTCAATCTTTTTCTCATTTGCTCAAACATAACTCAATTCTAAAATAACCCAATAAAAATATTAATTTCATAAAACATAAAAGTTAATTTGTCCATCAAAACATCTAGGGTTAACAACTTAGATTATCAACGGAATGGAATTAAGGCAATCAAACACAAACACACAACCAAACAAAGAAATGATAGATCTTCAGTGACGCCAAAAGTTTTATAATAGTTTCATAATCTACTCTTATTTACATTTATTCCCCCGAGCTCTTACAGTTGCAGGTACTTTAATCCATTAAATCTGATCATTTTCCAAGGTGAGAATCAAACCATTACACCCAATTTGAGTGAATTATCCCTTACACTCAAACAACACTCTAACTTGGACTAATTAACTTAAGTCCAAACTACAAATCTTCATAGGTACAAAAATATATGTTTCACACAAGAGCTTCCACTGACACTTATAATAAATATCAATCAAATATCAACTTGATTAAGTGTGATAGAAGTGAATCTAACACAATATGTAAAAAATCAAATTAATAATTTTGTGTTAATTTATCTGGAGTTAATCAATATGAACACATAGTTAAATAATTCAGATAATGTCAATCAAATTGTTTAACTCGATTGATATCAAATAAACAATTTTTATTATGCGAGTTCGAAAAACGATTTTAAATAATACAGTAATCAATGTCAAATAATTTCCGATTTACGAACAATTACTGATCAATCAAAAGATTTATACTCAATTCAAGGTTTTTTTGGATTGAAACTTCGAGTATTTTTCAAGCAAAGATAAAATAACGGATAATTGAAGACAATATTCAAGAAGATCTTACGAGATGGATAATAAAATATTATAAGATTTTTCCCCCTAAAAACCAGCCCATTGACCATTGACTTTGATCCCCTTAATTCAGTCCATTCAAATTTGAATTAATAAAATGCATTTAGACATAAAATAGTTCAAGATTCATCATTTTAACTTTTAAAAACATTCAGCTATTTATCAGCAATTCAAATGGGTTAAAGATCATTAAGGAAGATCTAGGAAACTTGGAAATTCAGGATTCAAAAAGAAATATCACAAAAAATCGTTTTTCAAATAATTTTTAGTGCATATATCCCTTTATAAAATATTTTTAATAAAAGATAAATCATTTATGAATATTAGAAAAATATTTTAGAAATATTTTTCGTTAAAAACAATGCAAAAAAATTCCGTAACACTTTCAAATATTCGAAAAGAACTAGAACAGTTCGGCTTCCCGTCCTCACATTCGGTCGATCGACTAGAGTTAGATTTGAACAATTTCAACCTTTTTGATGAGGTTGATCAATTAAGTTATCGCAAAAAAATTCCGAAACACTTTCAAATATTCGAAAAGAACTGGAACAGTTCGGCTTCTCGCCCTCACATTCGGTCGACCGACTAGAGTTAGATTTGAACAATTTCAACCTTTTTGATGAGGTTGATCGATTGAGTTATTGATCCAGTCGACTGACATGGTCCTTTTTTCAATAAAACTGTTCATACCGGTTAACCAGCACTTCAACCCGGTCAACCGTTTTAACCCAGTTTTCATAATTTCAACTTTTTGTCCAATCCGATGCCCAAGATGTCCAGTTGATCATTTAGGCCCGATTTCAATGTTTTCAAATGTTAGTTACATTCAGTTGACCGTTTTGAGCATCGTAAGACACAATTAAGTATGAATGATAATATAATGCATATATTTCATATCATGCAAATATAATGGGTAAAATGCATAAGATCATACAATTTTATCTTGTTAAAGTGTCATATTTTATTCTAATCGAGTTTAAAGATGATTAAATAAATATAAATGTTGTTTTACCTATAAAACCCAAAAAAAAAATTGATCTTTCAATCCATTTGCTCAGTATGATTGTCTCGAATTCATCATTATCATTTCACGTATTTGAATTGTCATTTTCATATCACTTAATCTGTCATGGATCTCAACAAATTGATTAATTCAGAAAATCTTTAAGTTATTGTTATCATCATTTATGGGATTAACAAGCTAACAATTTGGATTAAAGTGGAATTATGAAACTTCAAGGTGTTATGTCTTCAAATTGAAAAGTGAGATTTTGGTCAATCTTCAGGGTGTATCTAAATAGGATTTGCCTGTCTCGTTGGACCCAAACCATCTCTATTGTTAGTGACGTGGCATCAAATTTACTATTTTTGTTTGTTTAATTTATTTTTCCCCTATGCCTTGCTATGCTGGATTAGTGGATTGTACTTTTATTTCCCAACTCATTGATGTCACAAGTTAATTATATGACTATTTCTTGTTTGAAAAATAGGTTGTCTTTTTTAGTAATTTTTTTTTTTCAATTACATTTCGTTCTATAACTTAGGAAAATAAATGAAAATCAATAATATTAATTCTTCATTTTTTAATTACAAAAAAATATTATGTATATTTCAAAAATACCAATCTTAATTTTCTTAAATTTTGGAAAACAAGTAATTTAGGACTGCATATTTGTCATAAAACAACTAGAATTTTTTATTTTATTTTGTTTAAAAAAATATTTTCGAGTTATTTGTCGTTTAACTTCTTTTAACCGTCTTTTTATCCCTTGGTTTTGAAACGTTATTTCATTCGGTTGTATTATTAAGATAAACTAAAACAAGAAAATGTCTCTTTTGCGCAAAGCCTTATATTGGTTAATTTTCCTCTCTCTCTCTCTCATTATTCTCTATATTCTCCCTCCTTTTTGACCTTTCAATTAAAATAAACTCCCAAAAAAGTATGAACATAAGTTCAACTACACCAGTTGAAATCATTAAAATGGTGTTACAATGCAGATCAACTGAAAAAAGTGATAGTAATAAAGCAGTAGTCTACGGAGATATAGGAATTCTATTATTTTTTAGTCCTTCGAGCTTCACAGACATTCGCAATTCACTAAACCCCTTGATTCCTTTACAATGTAGGAACCAAACTCTTCCGAATCTCGATTCTTTTCACAGGTTCAGAATCAATCTTTATAAACCTTGATTATTTTCATAGGCTAAGAATTAACCTACCACTCTCTCACTTATCATTTTCACAGGTTTAGGATGAACATTTATAATTACTCTTTAGTTCAATTACACAAAGAATCAAGAACTTGACTAGACACCGTCCCAAATGTGTATAATCCACTCAAACTCACAAATACAAAAAAATTGCAAGTTTCTTCCCACAAGTAACTTCTACCACCTCAATATAAATGTACTCGATTGATGACCCGAATAATTACTATGTGATAGATACAATATGAGGCAACTAAAATCTGATTAAATAAAAAGTGGGTAGAACAGAATAAGCGCATAATCAAATAATCAATTAAAAAACCATTTAAGAGATTTTCAAGACTTTAAGTTCAAAAACGATTTTCTTTTAATCCTTAACCAAGCAATCAATAATATATATAAATCTTGGAAAGCAAATAAAAAAGACTTAGAAGGATCTTACTGGGATTCACCGAAGACTACAATGATTTCGCAATACAAACACAAACCGGTGACGTAAATAGTAAACGTTTTAAATCAAGAACTTTGGAGATAATCTCTCGTAGAAACAACAACATTTTCACTCTTAGAAAGTTCAAAACTGATTGTTCTTGATGTTTTTTAACTTAATCCCGCTGGTCTTTATTAATAGACCCACGACTAGACCTTTAACGGTTAGTTTTCAAAAGATAAGCCACTAAATGACATCTCATGACCCCATATATTCCATGTACTCAAAATAGGTATGTTTCATTTAAAAATATTTTGGGAAAAACTCATTTTAGTCCTTAAAACTTTTTGAATTTGAAATCCATCAAAATAGGAAGTATTAAAACACCTTAATTAAAAGAATATGCAATTAAATAGACCAAATTAATATGGATCACAAAATATGTCAAGTATAATGAAAATAGACCGAAATCCCTCAAAACCCTCTCTTGGAATCATCGAAACCGAGATGATTTAACTAAAAAACAGAAACAGTTAAATTGTTGACTGAAATTGTCGGTTGACCGACCTCGTGCCTCGGTCGATCGCCCTGTGCCAAAGGCTAAAAATAGTCGTTGGCCTTCATCCTGCCAGCTGACCGACCCCCATGGTTGGTTGACCAATAGGAGCCTATCCCAAATTCTCCAATTTGACTACTGTTTCGTTGGTTCAGCAACTTGTCAGTTGACCGAATTAATCAAAGGCTTCACTCCTTTAATCATTTTGGACACTGTTTTAATCGATTGACTGACCCCTTTTCTCGGTTGATCGATTGGAACATAATGTCTCCATTTCAACTCCCAAAACACACTATTTTGATAAGTCGACCAACCCCTTTTGCCGGTTGATCAAATTGACCCGAAAACTTAACATTTTATGCTTTAAAACACATTTTTCACTTAGTTCATTTATCAAAAACATTTCACATATGAAGCACATAAAAAATTCATATTTTAGGATCTTAAACTTATCACTTCTTACTAAGACACGCATAAGATTAATTTATTTTAAGTGTCGTGCGTGATCTTAATTCGGGTTGCATTAAGAGTGTATAGGTAAAGAGTTGTTTTCACCTAATTTTCTTCAACATCTTCAAAACTCTTTATGTCTACATCATTTTCATCTTGCACCCTTTACATTTTCTTCAACGATTTTTCTTCTTAATAAAAAATATGGAACTTTACATCTGAAATACTCAATAAAATCATTAATTTAACAAAATATCAACACTTAATTGTTCATCAAAATTTCGGATTCAACATCCTTGATTTTATATTTTTTAAATTGTTTAATCCTATTTATAAAGTAACTTATTTTTTAATTCTTACCATCTTATTTTTTTAGTACTTATCAGCATTTCAGTTAATAATAATGATGATATCAAATATAAAATTTACATCTAGTTAATATTAAATTAATAGATACAATCAAATTAATGTTAATTGAAAGATTAAAAATTTATTCAAATGATTAAAAATTTAAACGAAAAAACAAAGGATAAAAAATTATAAATGGCTAATTTTAAGGACCATGGACTAATTTTCCAAAACAAAAATAAATAAATTGTTATTTCCCTTACTTCATGTTTGGTTGGACGGAATCGAGGACGAAATGGAATCACATTCCACATTCGATTCCTATTCCGTTGTTTGGTTCTTCAATGAAATCACAAAAATGATTTCATTGGAATGAAATGAGTTGGAATGAGATTCCATTTGAGATGGGTTGGAATCGAGTCCAGCCCAACGGAATTAACCTCCTAAATTACATAAAAGCCTTTTAATTCAGCCTTTAATTAATTAACAGCATGATCACCAAAATGAACCAGAAGGCTCGATCCAGCCCATCGCAGCCCTAGCAACCTCATCGTAGCTTCTCGCGTCGCAAATTCGATCGGCCTCATATCAAAATCAATTGAAAACCCTAGCTCAGTCGTTTCTCAGATTCAAAGCTGCGACTCTCAGATCGGCTCTTGGATCAGCCATAGGTACCCGTGTTTATGCATATTAATGATCGACTCTTGGATTATTTACTGTTTTTAATTTTGTTCATGTTTGCTTTTGATCGATTGGAAATTTGTTTAATGATTGCGTTCCGTTCGTGTTTGTTCGTGTTCATCATTTTGGAATATTGGAAATTGTTCGTGTTAATTAACCTGCTTTTGATCAATTGGCCTGAATAGATTCAAAGTTGCGTCGCATTCAGTTTATCTCCTTGTTGATTCTTGTTACTCAAATTTTGCTCTTCCTCTTTTCGATTGTGTTTTCAATTCTGGATCTGTTGAGTGTAGATAGTGAACTGTACATGATTTTGATTTCCTCTTACATAAGCAGATTCGGATGGTACAGAATAGATCTCTCTTCCTTCACAAATGTGTTTATTTCAGTTTTTTGTAGGTATGAATATGTGAGCTGTGTTTTGATTTGTTGATTCAAAGAAACTCTGAATACATCTTTGAGCATTTGAAGCTAAAATTCTACATTATTAAATGAATTTCTAAAATTGTAGGTGCACAAAGATGCTAAAAAGGTTAGGGATATGCCATTTCCATGATATGAAGATTTGAGCATTATTTTTGGAAAAGATAGGGCTACTGGAAAATATGTTGAGGCTTCTGCAGATGTGGTAGAGGAGCTAGAAAGAGATGGACATCATGGATTTGGTAATTACAAAGGTTCAAAATCTTTTTGTTTTGACGAAGGTTCAAGTGGTACTTCTAAATCAAAGAAGAGAAAGACTGTATTTTTTGATGATGCACTTATAGAGGGGATGAAAGAGGCGTCCCCAGTTGTCGCTGCACAAATTAAAGAGTCTACAAATCCCTTGAGCCTAGCTGTGGTATTTGATTTGATTGAGAAGCAAATGAAGATTAACGGGGAGCTACAGAATCTTGTTGGGCTCACGGATATTTATAAGTACAGAGCTGGTTATTTAATATGTGGTAGTCCTTTCACGACTAATCTTTTCCTCTCCCTTAGTGACAGTGAAAAAGAAAAATGGGTAAAGTTACTTCTAAATGGAAGCTTATGATATGTTTTTCTTGGTTAATTGTTTGATTAAGAAAATGTTGATGTTTTCATATAGTTGAAATATTTTGGAGACAATATGGTGAATTTAAAATAGTTGGTTTTAGTATTTGTTTAATATTTTGGAGACAATAGGGTGACAACGTTGGTGATTGGAATGAATTTGTTTAGTATTTGAACTTAAAATAGTTGGTTTTTTTATTAATTTTTGGTTCATCTCTTTTATATATTTTATAAGTTTTTATGCAGGTTAAAAAGTAGCAATTGTATATTATTTATATATTTATTTATTTGTTTGGCTTGAATGGTAGTTTTTAGTTGAAAAAAATTCTGTTTAAAAATAGCAGTTATGTATATTAAAAAATAGTAGATGTTGAATATTTTCATATATGATATTATTTTTTAGCTAATTGGTTTTATATATATATATATATATATATATATATATATATATATATATATATATATATATATATATATTCAAATTGAAATTTAAAAGGGCATTGTGGGAATTTATTATATTTCATTTCATTCCTTCACTAATTTCATACTTACCAAACAAAAGAATGGAATAACAATTTTATAAGGACAAAATGAGAATTTTACTATATTTCACTATTCCATTCATTCATTCCATACCAACCAAACAAGATAATGGAATAGTGATTTCATTCACAATTCCATTACATTTCTTCTCTCATTCCATTATTTCTTCTATTCCATTCTACCCTCATTCCATTTCGTCTAACCAAATGAGTCGTTAATACTTTTACTTGGAATTAAAAAAAGGGGGGGATTATTAAATTGTCGGGATAAAGACCTTTTTGGTCCCTGACAAATGGCCTGAGTGTCTAATTAGCCCCTAATTTTTGCAACTCGACACATTTGCCCTTGACATTTCAAAATAGTGCCAAATTGCCCCCGGAGGCAGATTCTTTTAAGTCAAACTAACAGTCAACGTTTCATTAAAGGTATTTTGGTCTTTTTATTCAATAGGGTTAATTTGAAAAGTTATTTAATTGGGTTCATTTAATTTTTTTTATCTAAAACTTAAGGGTGTATTATGTATTTTTTCTTTTAATTCATCTTCTTCATTTCCCTCCTTATCTCATGTCCAGCAAGCCAACCCCCACCCCTACTCCATCTCCGGCGACCCCTAATGCCGCTCCCACCCACCGAGGAAAAACACCACCAAAACGAATATCAACACCGCTAAAAAACACCACCGAACACCACCAAAATGAACAACATTGTCGAACAAACACTATTGAAACGAAGAACACTATCAAACAAATACCACCGAAACGAACAACACCGCCGAACACCACCACCATAACAAACATCAACACCGCCGAAAAATACCACCGAAATGAACAACACCACCGCCAAAAAAACACCATAAAAACAAACAACACCGTCGAACAAACACCACCGAAACGAACAACACCGCCGAACACCACCACTAAAAGCTTCTCTCTCTCTCTTTCTTCTTCATTTGACTGTTGTTTGGTTCATCCAGGAACCATATACAATTCCCAACGAAGCTCTCGATGTACAGATCACCGTTGGAGAGGTGTCTTTCGACGGAAGAAGAATTTGTAGTAATTGAATAAAATAGCTCGATGATTCGTAAAAAAAATCCATCGACATTAAGGATCACAAATGGGTTTAAATTGTTCTCGATTTTTAGATCGTTGGTCTCAACCATAAATGATAGACTCCAAATGAATGCAGAACCCAGATAGCTTTGCCTTCTAGAGAGTGAGTAGAAAGAGAGTAATGGTAGGTATGCTAGAGAGAGAAGTTGTAAGTTTACTGTAAGAGTAAAGAATGGAAGAAACGCAACGTTTGATATGGGTAAACCTCGTTATCATCAACCTCGGACTTGTACGTCGGTTGTCCCTCGCAGACGAATTCTTCGAAGTGCTGGATAACAAGAAGAAGGCCGCCATTTATTATTTTCGAAGCCTTTTAGGAGAAAAGTTTAGCTCTGGGTCTTGGGTTCCAGAACTGAGTTTCTTCAACTTGAATAAATGAAAATGGCTAGTCGTCGTTGCAGCACCAGGGTTTTTTTTCTTTAATGTCTGTGGGGGTGATTCTCTTCTTCCACAATAAGAGATAGTAGAGCTCTGCAATCAGACCCAAGAGGATGCACCCAAACAGAAAAACCAATACATAATCCATTGAAAGATACCATCACTCAACAAGCTAATCTTCGCCCACAAACTGTTCGACAATATTCCCGATAGACAAGAAAGAAAAAATAGAGAAAGAAGCAATTAAATCATATAACTCATAATCATCACAAACAATATCCAACAAGGAGAAGGAATAAATTTTCCAAAAAAACAAAAAAATTAAAAAACCTCACCTCAGTAGAGAAACAGAACATTAAAATTCATAAATTTTCTCCACATCAATTCACGTAAAACATTAAAATTCTGATAACACCCAAGAAAGACCTGAACATGAAGCTTTACATCTCTCTACTCTCTCTCTCTAAAACCTCTACCTCAATAGAGAAATAAAATAGAGAGGGAAATTGGAGAGAGTGACCGAGATTGTGCAAATTTGGGGAAATTGGACGAAACCTTTTTGCTGGTGGCTTGGGATTGACCTTTGGCGATGGTGGAGGCGGTGGTGTTGTGGTGTCTCATTCGATGGTGTTGTGAAGAGGAGATTGGGGTTGTGAAGAGGATGAAGGAAATAAATTTTAACCCCTTACGTTTAACAACATATGCAAATAGACCTCATTAAATTAATAAGGTTGAAATGACGCATGTACCTTTGGCCAAATAGTCATGTGCCTGTTTCCATCCAAAATTCCCAAATTTTACTAACAAAATCCGACTCAGGGGCCAATTTGACCCTATTTTGAAATGTCAAGGATAAATGTGTCGAGTTGCAAAAGTTAGGGTCCAATTAGACACCCGGATCATTTGTCAGGGATCAAAAAAGTATTTATCCCTAAATTGTTCTTAAAATAAGTCACCTATAATTTTTTGTCGTCATTTTGTCTTTTTATTATTTAATGCTTTAATTAATATTAATTAATTTGAGTTGTTATCAATTAATGTTAAATTTATGTTTAATATCATAATTAATATTAATTAAAATATCGATAAGGACGGAAAAAAAAAAAGTTGAGATAAGGATTGTAAAACAAATTCTCTATAAATAGAATAAAAATTAGAAACTAAAAGTAGAGGACAATATTTAAAAATATTTTTCGTGCTTATTTGATATGTGACAATACAAACCCTCTCCTTTAGTGTATAGTTATAGATGATAATATATTTTACAAAAAGTTGTTTTTATTTTTTATATTTTTTTAAATATGGATTGACAACAAATTTCGTGTAAAATATGTTTGTTTTAATTTAAAAAATTATAACAATGAAGGAACAAACTGCATATCTCAATAAAAAGTGCTCATTTCAAATTAGGAAGTAAAATATTCACTCGAGTAGACTATGTACATATATATTTTGGCCATTAGTGCCCTTCAACTAATTTTTAAATGGGGTGATTTTTTTTTAATTTTTGAGTGGGTGTCCTAAACTTTGCAATTAATTAGCTGGATAGGGATGATCTTCAAGACTCCAAGTGAGGCCAAAGTGGCAGATAACAGACATTTCTGGAAAGTTGAATCTTGGGATAGAGCCAGACAACAAAATTATATTTAAAACATTTACGCCATGTTTAGTTGAACGAAATTAGAGTGGAATGGAATCGTCATTCCACCCTCAATTCCGATTCTTATATTTGATTGTCCAATGGAATCAAAAAATTAATTCCATTGAAATCAATCCTCTCAATGGAATCAAATACTAAATTACACAAATGGTCATTTCCAAAAGCCTACCTCAATATTCATCCATGGGACAAGCCAACTCAATATATATATACACACACATATACAGTATATATATATATACACACACTAATGTGTTAATTAGAACCAAACTCATTTGTAATCATTTTTTACAAAATAATCTAGTATTAAATAGATATTCAAAATTAATATCTAGGGCATTTTGGAAATTTCGATATATTTCACTTTTGCATTATTTCTCTCATTTCATGACAATCAAATGAGAGAATAAAATAGTGATTCAATTGACAAATTCATTCCATTTCTTCTCTCATTCTATTTATTTTCCTATTCCATTTCATTTTGATTCCATTACATTCAACCAAACGAGCCGTTAAAAAAAAAATAAAAAATCCTTCAAATGCAATTTTTCTTCGATTAATAACTTGAATTGCAATTAATTGCAAGTTGACACTATTTTTATTTTATTGTTGCTACTATGTTCTTTGGCTTTTCCAATGGAGATATAACTTATAGAGCCTTCACGCAACAGTAAAAGATGCTACTGTGTGAGCTGGAAGTTATGGGTTCAACTTGTGGAATATAATAGACTCAAGTGGTCCATCCTTTCTTCGGACCTCACACATAGCGAAAATTTTGTAGTACCGGGTTACCTTTTTTTTCTTTTCTATATTAGGGTAGAACCATAGTCAAATTGCACTTTGAACATTTATGACTTGTTTGGTTGAACGGAATTGGAGTGGAATGAAATTGTCATTTTACCTTCAATTCCGATTATCTTGTTTAGTTATCCAATGGAATAAAAAAATTGATTACATTTGGATGCAAGTTGACGAAATTGAATTTTATCACATGGTGTGGAATCTACTAAGTACATTGGAATCAAAAAATGGAATTCCAAAAAAAAAACCATTCGTTTTATCCTCAAAAATCCATTCCATTTGAGTTAAATTTGACAGATTTTGATTTTGGACTAATATTTTGAGATGTAAATATGAACTAATAATTTGTTTAGTATTTGAACTTATTAATCTTTTTGTAATTCATCTCTTTCATTTATTTTATAAATTTTTAATGTGTCATTTTATTTATTTATTGGTAGATTTTGAATATTTTTCATATGAGATTTTACTCATGTTTTGTAGTTATTTTTTTTTTTCAAATAATATATTATTAGTTATATATTGTGAATGAATTTGATCTCAAAATTAATATGTAAAAAAACATTATAGAATTTTTGTTATGTTTTACTATTTCATTCTTTTAAGCATACAACAACAACCAAACAAGATACGTGAATAATTCGATTCAATTCCTTTCTTCATTCCTTTTTTTCTCCTATTTAATTTTACCATTATTCCATTCTCTTCAACCAAACACGACATGAAAGTTCACATTTCTTTACATTTTGCAATTGAAACTTTCAACTGCAATACTACGAACACTCAAATTTGTTAACTGCTCTTAACAAGCTCAATTGCCAAGTACCTCGATCCCAATAGGTGAAATTTTTGACAAAGTTCACCAATTAAGTCTCATAAACATAATCTACTAAATCCGATTTGTTAATACAATTAAGTACTTAAAATTAAATGCACTAACTATTTATTAAATTAAGTGTGTTTGATAACAAAATTAACCAATCACTTAAAAAATTATTCAAAATTTTAAGTGATATGTGATTCATTTAATTTTTTAGCACTTATCATTTAATACCATAGAATATCGAATTATCACAACCAACATTTTACACCAATGTAAAATCTCACACACAAAAAAAATTATTGATGACGGTATTTCTGGGCACCATTAAGTCAGCACCTCAGACCCAATCACGTGTCCATTCTCCTAGTGACACGCATTTCGGAATCCACAGCGCTACGCTAAAACATACGCCGACCAAGGCTCCTCCCTGAAATCTCCTTTGCACTCAGGAAGGAGTAAGGTGCCCCAAAGGGACGTTGCCGCCCTGAGCTCTACGTGGTGGTGGAATTTCACATCACCACTTTCATCGCAAGTGTATGGATCAAGTTTTAGTAGAGTGGGAAGAGTAAGGGTTATCGTTTCCATAGGGATTGGTTGAAAATATTGTCGAGTACTGTAATTATCATAACCTAATTTTATCTAGGCGGTAGAAAATAAAGTTTATAATTAATAATATAATACAAATTTATCTAATTAAACTATATTACTACTTTGAGACGTTTAAGGGAATGGATTATCTAGAGATTTACTTCGTTTACAAAAACGTGTTTGATCTCATTTAGTTTACGTTAACGATGTTCGACTTATCTGATAATCTTTGTATCGTAAACTCGCTCGCTTGCTCCCTTTCCCGAGTGTAAAGCGAGCGAATATGTGACTTCCCGTTAACGCTGAAGTCCCCCTCTAGCGTTTTTTAGAACATATAGTCACATGAGTCTTATCTTAACGTCATTGATTGCACACTCTTTAACTCCCTCCCGGGTTATTAGATCGTCGCGTTGTGTTTAAACCCTTGTCCGAATCCGGTATTACCTCTCCCGAGTGTCAAACCCCGTATTCTCGTATATCATAACAAGTATAATAAGTAAGGATAAACGGCAAATACAATCAAATAACGAAGAACAACTATTAACGAAACATTGATTTCAAAACCACATATTCATAAATTATAGTAATCCCTAGACAATATCCGTTTAGCTAATGACCATAACCGTATATACAATGATAAACAAACTAAACATGCTCAAACCATAATCCGAAGTTAAGAAATAAAGAAAGAAACGAGAGAAACTAGTCGTAGTCCGAAGATTTGGCGCTAAAACAGTTCCGAGATCGCTTCTCCTTCTTCGCCTTGTATTCTTCTCCTTCAGATTTGGTCGAGTATTCCCCAAAAACCTCTCAACCCTATTCTAACTCTAGGAGCTCTCTTATGGACGAAATAGAGGAGATGAGGAAGATATAAGGCTCTAAAATATCTAACTAAATATCTAAAGTGTGTGCAAAGTCAACACCACAACAGTAGGTATGTCAATTAAGGTCACGGCCTCGACGGTGGACTCAGCGGTGAGAGCAGAGACCTCTCTGTTGTTTCACTGCCTCGGCGGTGGGCTTTCAACAAGAAAAGGCATTTTCTGCATATGGACCGCTGCAGCGGTGGTTTGGACGCCGCGACGGTGGGCTGCTTTTCAGAATTTTGCCTCTATGCTTGTTTTCCTATCGTTCTTCTACCGTTTTTGATCCGATTTGATCGTTTATGATCCGTTTTCATCCATTTTCACCCCACACACCTGTTTTAATACAAATGAATAAAACCATATTAAAACGTATTAAAATACTATAATAATACTCGAAAACTAACGACTTCGATTTGGAAATAGATAGGTAAATTACACCTATCACTACGTCGTGCCCTAGATGACCAACTTCTGGGACTTATCCGTTCACTTCGACTGACTCTCCATTCCAGCTCATTTCTCCTCCAAGACTCCACGGATCTCCACTCTTCTCCACCAGCTTACCACCACAGGCCTGACGGAACCCCACAGGCTTCGCCAAATGGGCCCAAAAGCCTAAGTCCAGTGATTATCTCCTAAACGCCTAGGATTATCGACTAAACATATGATTTCACCTAATTAACCGTGTTTAGGCCCAGCTAAACATCTCTGGCGCCTATATATATACTGAGGGCCATGCAAGCCCAACGTACGCTTGATTACGCGTTTGTTTTGAGTTCATTTGGTTACTTGACACATTTCTGTACCTTTTCTCTCTAAGCTCTTATTCTCACGCCGGAGAGGCTTCGCGAGGACAAATCTCAACCTGAGCTTTCTGCAGGTACCTCTCCCTGAGGTACAAGACTCTAGACACAACAGATCAGTCCTCCCAAGACCCAATACATCTCACGTGAAGAATTTTCAACCGTCGACTCCATCTCAGCAAAAGGACATCTGTCACCTAACCGGACTATACTCGAGGTATTGACCACTTTGGGACACCAACAATTTAGCGTCGTCTGTAGGAACCATGCAAAAAGCCTTCTCCTAACCATCGCTCTTTGCTCAACTGAGCCTGCATGATCATCAGGTCTGGTCGGACAAACAGACCCAGAACAAAAGAAAGAGAAGACATGTCCAGAACTCTAAGGATGCATCCCCAACTCCCACTAACGAGGATAACTACCCCTCCAGGGACCAAGCAGGGTCATCCACTCTGCCACCTGGGGCTGCGGGATAGACCTCGAGAATTGTGGAGGCATCACGGGTTGATTTCCTTGAATGCCAAATGAGTGAGTTCAATTTGTGTGTACAACGCCTCCGTGTGCGCTTGTCGTTGCCCCTGTTTAAGGTGAACCAACTCTTCAGATTGCAGCACTCGAGGAGCCACCTCAAGACCATGATGTTCTAGTGACTACTTCGAATAGGCATGTGCCCGAGGGCTGCACTTCGCCTTGCAACCTTGAGTTTGTAGGACAGAAAAGGACCATTCCGGCAGTGCCGAGATATCTACCTTCTCTGTCGTGCGAGTTTGTGACAAGGGACTTGTCTGTATTCCCTGATGGTCGAGCTTTTTATTAGCCAGTCAGGTCCAACCTTAGAGGACGACGTAAACGTGAAGTCAGCTCCTACTCTCCTCTCTCTCTCTCATTAAACTGCGACCCAAGCTGCGGGCAGTCATGTGCAGGAAAAGCCCCAAGTAGGGAGGTTGTATAGCGCCACCTAACTGATCTGGAAGCCCAACTCCAAGAGGTATAAGGACGACGGGTAGGGTAAAGGTGTTACACTCACCCCCAGATGAGTCCATATAATGGGACGTTAAACCCCGTTGACCACCTGTCTATATTCAAATCTTATATGGACATGCAAGTGGCCTCTGTAGCTCTACGGTATAGAGCCTTTCCCATCACCCTCACAGGTGCAGTGAGGTCTTGATTCCAAGGTTCGAGGCCAGCATCCATCTTCATCTTTAGGGAACTCGAGCAGTTATTCCTAGCTCGTTTCAGCCGCTCCCAATGGAGGACGAAGATTATGTCTCATTCCTTGCTCTTCAACAGGAGCCCACCGAATCTTTGGGAGATTACGAAGAGCACTTCAACCAAGAAGCAAATGCGTGTGACGATCTCCTTGAAAGTGTAGCACTAAATGCCTTTGTGGACGAGCTCCGACATCAGAGGTTATCCTATGACCTCTACTCCAACCCTGCTCCTACTCTTGATCAAACTCTGGATCGTGGGACTAGGTTCCATGGTGCTAACCTCCGTGCTACGACCAGGAGGGAGAGGGAATAAGTGAACCAGCCGAGAGAACCAAGGAATAGAGATCCAAATCAAACCTAAGTCTCAAGAAGATTATAGGTAGAAAGGAGATTCGAACCCCTGCCTGGGGAAAGGAGACAACTTCCTCATCTAGGGCATTGCCAATAAGGGTTCACCCCGCTTATGGCTTCGGTGGCCGCCATCTTCGCGGAGAATTCAGGGTGTAACTTCTTTCCTCCATTGTCGCCCCTGAGAGGAAAGCTGGCCGGAAGGGCAATGACCAAATACTATGAGTTCCACTAGGACTGGGGGCACTATACTGAAAATTGCTTCCAACTACAGTAGGAAATTAAAGTTCTCATCTGAAGAGGATATCTTAGAAATTATGTCCGGAGAGAGAATCGGGAGCACCTCATCGAGGAAGAACTACCGGTAGAGCCTCGGGTCTAAAGGAGATGGGAAAACTATACCTGTCCATAGCCCCAGAGGGCTGAGGCTGGGGACGATCAACAACGCGTAGATGGAAAGATCAACGCCATCCACGGTGGATTTGGTTTCGAAGGAGAAACGTCGTCTTCCAGGAAAAGGCATGAGCAAATGGCCAAACGGAAGGCTGACGGGGACATGTACGAGGTAAGCACGGTCGACGCTGCCTCACACAATATTATCTCCTTCAGCGAGGCCAACCTCCAAGAAGTACATATGCCTTACAATGACGCCTTAAGTCATCATTACCTTGGTCAATCATTTCAAGATGGAGCACGTCTTAGTCGACAGAGGGAGTTCAATTGATCATCCTTAAACGGGCCTTCAACAAATTGAAGATAGAGGCTGGCGCTCTACAACCCACCAAGTCTCCCCTAATTGGTTTTGGGGGAGAGGTGGTTAACTCCCTCGGATAGATCTCTCTGCCTGTCATGATTGGAACAAGTCCAAGGTCCGCGACGGTATGGACCAAGATCTTGACAGACCATCGCCGTATAGCGCTATCATGGGACATCCAACCATCTCAGCATTTAAGGTTGTTTGCTCTCCGTACCATCAAATCATGAAATTCCCACTAATTAGGGGATCGGAAAGGTCAGAGATGACTAGGAGGCATCACGAGTTTGTACCCGGAGGGCACTGGGACAAAAGAAATAGCAACTAGCGGTAAGGCCTGGGCCCCAAGGGTTTGAGCTAGCAACTCCTAAGCTCATAACCTTAGATGCTGAAGAAGTCCTGATGCCAATTGATGACCCCAGGGATGAGGAGCCGGGCACCCACCTACATGAAGACTTGATTGAAGTTTCGATTCACCCAACTCTTGAAGAAAGAACTGTTAGAGTAGGAGCCAAGCTCACCCTAGAATAATGGGCTGAGCTCACAAAACTGCTATAAGAGAACGTTAATGTGTTTACCTGGTCCCATGATGACCTCCCAAAAATTTATCCAAAAATAGCTATGCATAGGCTCCAGGCAGATCCACACCTCTAGTTAGGCAAAAGAGATGGAAGTTCCACCTTGAACACTAGAGAATCATCGAGGAAGAAATGTAGAAATTGATCAAGTTTGGCATTGCGGAAGATGTGACATTTCCGGACTGGTTATCCAATTTCGTGCTCGCCCCTAAAGCCGGAGGCAAACGGAGACTCTGCGTTGACTTTAAGGACCTTAACAAGGCCTGCCCCTAACGACTTCTTTCCTTTGCTGAGGATTAATCTAATCATCGATGCCACGGCAAGTCACGAGCTTCTTAGCATTCTGGACGCTTATGTTGGCTACAACCAGATCCCCCTGTTCCCCCTTGACAAGAACAAGACGTCCTTCATCACGGACAGGGGAATGTACCATTACAACGTGATGCCCTTCAACCTGCACAACCTGGAACCACCTATCAGAGGTTGGTCAACAAAATGTTCAAGGAGGAGATCAGTAAAATCATGGAAGTTTACATTGACGATATGTTAGTGAAGAGCTTGCGAGCTCCCATCACCTGGCCCACAGATAGGTGTGATCTACCTACGTATTTCCAAACCAGTTTGTTAGTTTTAGAGTAGTTTTATAGTTATTTTTATATGTTTTAATATGTTTTTATTCTTTTTGTATTAAAACAGGTGCGTGGGGTGAAAATGTATGAAATCGGAGCATAAACGATCAAATCGTATCGAGAACGGTCACAAAACGGTGGAAAGATGAGCAAGGTGGCAAGATTTTGCAAACAAGCCCACCGCCATAGTGGTGAAGATGCTAAGAAGACACCATTGTTGCTAAAATCTCACCGCCTAGGCGGTGAACCAGCAGAATGTTTTCCACAGCCACTGCCTTCTCCATCGCCTCGGCGAGCCTTTAACCGACATACTCCACCGCCGTAGTGATGAATCCCACGGCCATGGCGGTGGCCTCTACACAGTGTTAGATATTTATTTTAGATATTTTGTCTATTTATACCCTTTTTCTCCCCTCTCCTTTGCCCCCTGGCCATTACAGCCCTTAAGGCTTAGTTTAGGATATAGAAAGAGTATAGGGAGTGATCGAACATATCTGAAAGAGAAGATCAACACGCGGAGAAGGAGAATCGTTCGGTGGACAATTTTAGCGGCTAATCTTCAGATATTGGCTAAGTTCATCTATTTTTCCTTTTATTTCTTGTCTTCAATATATGTTTGAGCATGTTTAGCCTAGTTTTAATTATATAAACAGCTATGGCCATATGTTAAATATGGATTATGTATGAGATTAATATTGTTTATAAAAACGTAGTTTTGGTTGAATTGTGTTTCTTTGATGATTGTTCTTCAATGTTTGAGTGTGTTTATCATATTGTTTATTTATCATGCTTAGAATGATATATTGAGAATACGGGGTTTAACAAATTTCGGATTCGGATTAGAATAAACAAACGCCACAATTCGATAACCCGATCGGGGTTAGGATTATGGACAATTAATGACATTGGGGCAAGACTCACGTGACCTAGGGTCGTTAAGATATTGAGGGAGAATTCTTCGTTAACTCGAAGTTATGTATTCCCTCGTCTCATACTCGGGAGAGGTGGCGGTGGAGTTTTAGAACTGAGATTGTCAATAGGGTAAACACAACGCATGAAATCAATGATGTTGGGGCGAGATTCACGTGACCTAGAGTCGTTAAGACGTTGATGGGGACTTCTTCGTTGATACGAAGTCACGTTATATCCCTCGTCTTACACTCGGGAGAAGTGGCGATGGAGTTTACAAATTGAGATTTTGTGTGCAATCAATGACGTTGGGGCAAGACTTATGCAACCGAGGGTCGTTAAGACATTGATGGGGACTTCTTCGTTGACACGAAATTGCGTATTCCCCCGTCATACACTCTAGAGAGGTGGCGGAGGAGTTTTAGATACTGAGATTGTCGAATAGGTTGATCACTATTATTGCAGACTAAATGAAATCAAACGCGTTTAAGTAAATAAAGTTAATCCCTAGATAATCCATCCCATAACTATCTCGTATTAGTAATTAGTATAGTTAAATTAGTATATTAGTATTAGTATTAAATAATTAAATTCCATTTTTATCGCCTAGATAAAGTCGGGTTATGATACTCGCGGTACTCGATAGTAATCTCAACCAATCCATGTGGATACGATACCCGACCGAAAGGTCCATTATAGTAAAACTTGATCCGTACGCTTGTGGTGAAAGTGACAGCGCTAAATTAGCAGCCACCAAGTTTTTGGTGCCGTTGCCGGGAATTGGAAGGAGTATTATTATTGATATTGTGAGTAAATAACTCTATTTTAATCTAGGCATTTCTTTTGTATATAATTTTCGTTTGTAGTTTTGTTTTTGTTTTCCGGCAGGATGCTTGAAGATGTTAGATCGACAGGTACTCTTGCATTTCGTTCAATGAAACATCTCGCCAGTCTTGAGGGCATGTGTTGGGCCGAGGACATTAAACCAGGCGCTTCTTAGGAGGCAACCCAGGGTCATGAATAAATTAGATCCATCTCCGTCGACTTGAGTCGGATGAGAGATTCTCTCGCCTCCCAGGTATGTGTTCTAAACCCCCGTTTTCAATATCATGCTATATACTGTCATTGGGATCGCTGATGGGTCGTTTTGGGCAATGCCTTTGTTAAGTTAGTGGTGATGTGTTAGTATATTTAGTATGTGTTTATGTTTTTAGTTAAGTTTTACTGTTTTTATCATATGCATGCTTGTTTAGGATTAGTTTGTTTAGTTTAGTTGTTGTTTTGTGTTGAGTTTTGACGTCATCTGAGCCTTTACCCGATGATGATTCTATCCCCTGATTGTTTTGAGGTCGAGCATAAAGCTCATTCATGTGTGTTCTGTGTCCTTAACGTATCGTCTTAGTAAAAGTTCTTGTAGATCCTAAATGTACGAGCATGTAAACTCAATATAACACTATCTAATTGATTTGAAATCGATTATCCTTCACTCAATTTCATGACAATAGGGATTCTAGAACTTGATTTGGGGGAAATTCAAGGCGAAATCCTAGGCGAGGTGGTTTAGGATATATGATTTAGGCATTCATTTGATTCCTTGGGCCTTTTTAAGCCTACCATGATATATCATTACCGCTCGTTACGCTGTCGAAGCCAAAATGCTAATTTAATTTCTGAACATTTATCAAATACCCTAGCCGATTGAACTTTTTCCAAACCTCTATCACTTAACCGAAGGCACAAATTTGAGTGAATCAAGCTAGCAGTTGCAAATGCTACTTGATGTGAGCGGTTGGGTTTTAGGCGAGCTATTAATTGGTTCGGTATTCGAGTACTTACTTGTTGTTTTTGGTACACACCTCAAATTGTACAAATCAAATAAGTCTGGGAGTGTGTTTTGTTGAAAAAAAAAAAAAAAAAAGGAATCAAATGTAAATACGGTTTTTATTTCCGTTTCTTTTTGACAAGTGAGCACGCCGTTCTTAATGTATGTTCAGAGTTGTTGCTAATTAAACTATGGGGTTTCGAGTGTGAGAGTGTCAAGCGATGTGCCTCGGGTAACGTTAAGTTAATGATGTTAACCTATTTTCTATTCAAATTTACCCTTGGCCATTTTCCCAAAACCAATCCAAACCCTATTGATCTTTTTGAACCTCCGAACCTACATTAGTGGAGAATAGATCCCGGGTCAAGCGTATGGATTCCCTATACCTTAAAGGTTTTAATCATGAACTATATTTAGGGATAATCTCATCTAATCAATGGATAGTAGTATATTTGAGTTTAATCACACACACTTAAACAAGATCTAGAATGACACTATTTTTGAACGTTGAAATTCTATAACACCACATGGTGTGATTTATGCTTGAACTTGATAGGATTGGGGGCCAATGAGGGAAAAATCTTTCTGCCGGTAGATGATAATCAAAACCTACACATATTTGTTTTTAGTGTTTTTTCATTTTTAGTTTTCAATTTCGTATTTAGTTTTTATATTTCTTGTATTGTGTGGGTGTTTTTCTCGAGTACTAACAAAATTCTGAGTTTAAGGGTAATTGATAGGTGTGATTTACCTACGTATTTCCAAACTGGTTTTGTTAATTTTAGAGTAGTTTTATAGTTATTTTTATATGTTTTAATATGTTTTCATTCTTTTTGTATTAAAACAGGTACGTGGGGGTGAAAATGTATGAAATCGGAGCATAAACGATCAAATCATATTGAGAACGGTCAGAGAATGGTGGAAAAATGAAAAAGGCGGCAAGATTCTGCAAACAAGCCCACTACCGTGGCGGTGAAGATGCTGAGAAGACACCATTGTTGCTGAAACCTCACTGCCTAGGCGGTGAACCAGTAGAATGTTTTCCACAGCCACCGCCTTCTCTATCACCTCGGTGAGCCTTTAACCGACATACTCCACCGCCGCGGCGGTGGTGTCCGCGCAGTGTTAGATATTTATTTTTATTTTAGATATTTTGTGTATTTATACCCCTTTTCTCCCCTCTCCTTTGCCCCCCCTCCCCCCAGCCATTACAACCCTTAAGGCTTAGTTTAGGAAATAGAAAGAGTATGGGGAGTGCTCAAACATATCCGAATGAGAAGATCCATACGCGGGAAGGAGAATCGTTCGGTGGACGGTTTTAGCATTTAATCTTTGGATATTGGCTAAGTTCATCTATTTTTCCTTTTATTTCTTGTCTTCAATATATGTTTAAGCATGTTTAGCCTAGTTTTAATTATATAAACGGCTATGGCCATAGGTTAAATATGGATTATGTATGGGATTAATATCGTTTATAAAAACGTAGTTTTGGTTGAATTGTGTTTCTTTGATGATTGTTCTTCAATGTTTTGGTGTGTTTATCATATTGTTTATTTATCATGCTTAGAATGATATATTGAGAATACGGGGTTTGATAAATCCCGGATTTGGATTAGAATAAACAACCGCCATGATCCGATAACCCGGTCGGGGTTAGGATTGTGGACAATCAATGACGTTGGGGAAAGACTCACGTGACCTAGCGTCGTTAAGATGTTGAGGGGGAATTTTTTCGTTGACTCGAAGTCATGTATTCCCTCGTCTTACACTCGAGAGAGGTGACGGTGGAGTTTTAAAACTGAGATTGTCGATAGGGTAAACACAACGCATGAAATCAATGACGTTGGGGCGAGACTCACGTGACCTAAAGTTGTTAAGACATTGAGGGAGACTTCTTCGTTGACACGAAGTCACGTTATATCCCTCGTCTTACACTCGGGGGAGGTGGAGAGAGATAACGAATTGAGGTTTTGTGTGCAATCAATGACGTTAGGGCAAGACTTACGCAACCGAGGGTCGTTAAGATGTTGAGAGGGACTTCTTCGTTGACACGAAGTTGCGTATTCCCCCGTCTTACACTTGGGGGAGGTGGCGGAGGAGTTTTAGATACCGAGATTGTCGAATAGGTCGATCACCATTATTGTAGACTAAATGAAATCAAACGCGTTTATATAAATAAAGTTAATCCCTAGATAATCCATCCCATAACTATCTCATATTAGTAATTAGTATAGTTAAATTAGTATATTAGTATTAGTATTAAATAATTAAATTCTATTTTTATCACCTAGATAAAGTCGAGTTATGATAATCGCGGTATTCAATAGTAATCGCAACCAATCCCTGTGGATATGATACCCGACCGAAAGGTCCATTATAGTAAAACTTGATCCGTACGCTTGCAGTGAAAGTGACAGCACCAAATTAGCGCAGCCACGCACCTCCCAAAATGTTTTAACAAATTGAGGACCCACTAAATGAAGCTCAACCCTACCAAGTGCATTTTCGGCGTGTCTGCTAGGAAGTTCCTTGGATATATGGTCTCTCAGCATGGAATTGATACCAACCCTGACTAGATCACTGCTATACTCGGCATGTTCCCGCCTCGCTTGAAGAAAGAAATTCAAATGTTAACCGGCAAACTTGCAGCCCTGAATTGGTTCATTGTAAAGTCCTCAGAGTGGTGTTTGCCTTTTTTCAAGGTACTTTGCGGCAACAAAGACTTCACCTGGACAAGTAAGTGTGAAGCTACATTTTGTGATCTGAAACATTACTTCTCCTTAGCTCTTTTGCTCTGCACCCTGAAAGGGGGAAGTTGTTTTTGTACATTTCCGTTTCCTCAACCGCGGTGAGCGCAATCCTGGTGAGGGAAGATAATGGAGTTCAGAATCTAGTGTACTACTCTCGCAGGGTCCTCTTGGATATTGAGATCAGGTACTCAAAATTCGAAAAGTCGGCCTATGCCCTGCTGATCGCTTCCAGAAAACTCCAACAATATTTCTAAGTACACACCATTGTGGTTCTGGCTAGCCAACCCCTAAAGCAAATCCTGCACTCTCTAGATGTCTCGGGAAGCCTAATGAAATACAATTTTGAGCTGGGAGAGTTCCCTATTGAATATTGGCCAAGAACGGCTATCAAAGGCCAAGTCCTCGCCGATTTCATTGTAGAACTCACCTTCCTAGAAAAGTAGGATCCAGAAGTGAATCGTCAGAGACCTCTGTCCCTGAGAGAACCGGGGACCGACTCCAATGCATTCGACTTCAGCCCGACAACATGGCAACTCTACACAGATGGATCGTCCAATGTGAGTGATTGTAGGGCAGGTATGATTCTGATAGCGCCTGATAAAGAAGTTGTTGAATACGCTCTCCGATGCAAATTCAAGGCTAAGAACAGTGAAGCTGAGTATGAAGCCTTATTCCCTGGTCTCCGCTTGGTTTAGGGAATTCAATGTGCAAGCTTTCCTAGTTTTCTATGACTCACAACTCATGGTCAACTAGGTGAATGGCGGCTACATGGCTAAAGACCCGAGCTGTCGGTACACTTGGAGAGGGTGATAACACTTATGGAAAGTTTTAAATAAATCCAAGCATCCCAAATCCCACGGGAAGAGAACAGGCATGTTGACGCCCTGGGGAATCTCGTCTCGAGAGTGGAGTGAACTCTGAAGATAAACATCCTTGTGGAATATCTTGATGCTCCAAGGATTGTAGCCTTAGACCCAGTGGCCACCATCTGTGAACTCACTAATCAGCCAACCTGGATGGACCTAATCAAGCAATACCTGGAGCGAGGCACCCTACTAGGGGACCGGACGGAGGCCAGAAAGATACGCTATCGGTCAGCAAGGTACATTTTCTTTGACGAAGTTCTGTACCGAAGGTCATTCTCAAGCCCCTATTTCAGATGTCTCCGTCCGGAAGAAGCCAAATACGTTCTAAGCGAGATTCACGAAGGATTGTGTACCAACCACTTGGGGGACAGGTTTCTCGCCAGCAAACTATTCTACTAGAGATATTTCTGGCCCAAGATGCATGAAGATGCCGTGGAATTTGTCAAGAAATGCGATAAATGTCAGACATTTGCCCCGAACCCTTACGCTCCTCCAACTATGCTGGTTCCAATGATTAACTTGTGGCCCTTTACCCAGTGGGGCATTAACTTGCTCAGACATTTCCATTAAGGGAACAAGCAGAGGAAGTTCCTGATTGTCGCTATTGACTATTTCACGAAGTGGGTCAAGGTTGAGCCTCTGGCCTGAATCACCAAGGAAAAAATCTGTGACTTTGCATGGAAGGGCATAGTGTGCTATTTTGGGGTCCCAAGAGCAACTGTGTCCGATATTAGCACATAGTTTGAACTCCACCTCCCCCCGGCCACCCTCAATCAAATGGTCAGGTAGAGATCACGAACAAAACTATTCTACATGGGTTGAAAACAAGATTTGATAAGTCAAAAGGATGGTGGGTGGAAGATATCTACCCTGTCCTTTGGGCGTACCACACCACTCCAAGAACCCTTACTGGAGAAACATCTTTTGCAATAGCCTTCGGCTCTGAGGCCATTATCCTCGCAAAAATAAGTGTGCAGACTCTCAGAACTGTTGAGGCCTTTAATTAAACCAGGAATGATGTGACGCTGTTGTTAAACCTTGACCTCCTCAAAGAACGAAGAGAACAAGCCCAGGTTCGGCAAGCTGCCTACCAGCAGAGGGTGGCGAGATACTACAACCGACGAGTCCGCTCTCGCTCCTTTTGACCTTGTTCTCGAAAAGGTCACTTTGATCTCTAAAGAACAAAGCGCCAAAAAACTGGCTCCCACCTGAAAAGGGCCATATAGAGTCATTGGGATCACACGTCCAGGCACTTACAATCTTGAAACGGAGGAAGGTCTACCGCTCAGGCACTTGTGGAACGCTGACTATCTAAAGTGCTACTTTCGTAGGGAAGATCCACCTATGTAAATAACTTCTAGCTTGTACAAAGTGTAGTGGTTTTTACTTATCAAAATAAAGAATGTGTTCTGTGCAAAGTGTATTATGCTCCATCTGAATGAACGACACCTTAACCCTCAAGGTCACTGGTGATTCTCCATAATAGCATCCCGACACTTACAGTCGCGGATGAATCTCCAAAAATGGCATCTCGAGCTCAACATCGCGGATGGTTCCCCACAAGCCTTATCCCGGCGCTTTGTGTCGAGGGTGACAACCAAACCCTCTCTAGAGATCAATAGTCCATACTCGGAGAAAGACCAAGATCATCTACCAAGGGCGGGGCATTGATAAGGTCTGAGGACGTGCAGCTAGGTACCTCTCCCTACTGGTCGACTATAAGTCCGATGTTCTAAAGGAGAAGGCGCTCCTGCATGGACTAAATTGAGATAACCTGAAAAGGTTCAGGAATGGACTTGACTATAGAGAACTTACCAATGACTGGCCACGGGGGACCAACCACCACATTACACCCTTACAGATTGAGAGCACCAGCACCTTGGAAACCCTCATCCTAAGTCTACGACACGATTTCCTTTTAGAACTCATATCCCAGACTTGAAGGCAAGTAGTCCATGGCCCTGGGCGAAAATGAGAAGTTTTTTTTCCTAAACTTTTCAAAATTTTACAACTCTAACAACAATGCCGAGAAGAAAATGACTTTTGCAAAGCATTAGGAAGAAGGGACAGACTCACAGAAGTACACAAAAAATGACTTACATTCATATGTTTAGGAGATGTACAATAGGTGGTCATCAGCCCATTACAAAAACAGAGGGTCGTCCACCCAATACATGTCGACAAAAAGAATAAGTAAAAAGTCTAAAAAATCCTAAGTGCTAAGGAAGTGACGGCCCAGAACTTAGTCTTCCCTGCCCTCAAAATAAGGGGTGTTTGGGAGAAAAGAAGAAACACCGAGCTCGCCCTCTTCAAGGGGCCCCTAGTTAGTATCGTCCCCCTCAGTATCTCTCTGCCTACCGCCTTCGTGTTCGGTACCGTCCTCTGGATCTGAGAACTCCATCTCCACATGGACAAGGGGGAAGTCTGGGTACAACCAGTGGATGGCCTTCATTGTGGCCTTGTTCCTAGCTTTCAAGAAGTTGTTAGCCATCCTGTCCCGAAGCTCCTGATACTCGGGACCCTCATTCCATTGTTCCACTGCCTCTGATCTACCATTCTCCCTGGCCTAGGTAATGGTGGCCCGAGACTTCTGCTCCTGGTTTTTCACGCGCTACTTATAGGAGGCTAACTTGGCCTCAAGCTTAACAATCTTTGACTAGGGATTTTGCCGATTAGCACGGAGTTCGAGATTCTCTATCTGAACAGTGGACATATCAGCATAGAATCTAACCTGCATCTCGTTACTCTTCTTGAGAGAGGGTTGATAGGAGTCCAGCTCGGCAAGGAGTCTGCCCTCAGAAAAGAGCTGGTCAGCCAGCCCGTGATATCGAAAGACAACCTGTCAGGAAAAACAAGTTGGGTAGACAAAAACATGTTCGAGAAACTCAAAAAGATTTGCAAAGAATCTAAGTGCTGAAAAAGAGTAAGGTACTTAACCCCGTCAGGTCTTTATAGATATCACCAGGAAGCCGCTCAAGGGTGGTACTACCAGTCTTCATCTTATCAGCCAGTAGTGTTACCCAACCCAGGAACCCCAGTGCTAAAGTTGGGTTGTCCAACAGGCAGGTATTGATCTCCACCCTAGTATTCCCAACTTCGAAGAAATCAGGACGAGGATCCAGAGAGATAGGAGTGATTATTGTTGACTCAGAAGAACATTTGCTCTTCTGTGTGCCCTGCTGAGTCAGCTCCCCAACAAGGCATTTGCCCCTCTCTTGCGGAGCTGCGAACATAGTATCTGGCTCCCGTGTACTAGGATCAGACTCTCTAGCCTTTGCCCTAGTGTGAGTTAGAAGTTGGGAAGGTAGGACACCACTCTGAGACGTTTGTCCCTGCTAAATAGTGGAGTGTTCCGTGGTCGTAGCCTTCCTCTTAGCAGCAACCTTCCTCAACAGAGCAACATCGTCCATGTTTGTTAGGAAATCACAACTTAGAATATCGAACCAAATACATAAAAAATGGAAGATAAAAAAAAAAAAAAAACTCTTAATGTTCTCAGGCCTCTACGGAAGCTCAATAGGGGCAGAGACGGGGCTCGGTAGAAGTGAATGTCATACAAAGTCAAACTCAGCAACTCGTTTAGCCAGTTGAAGGGTGTCTTCAAGATCCTCTCTATCTCAGAACAGCATTTTGGGATAGAGCTCTTGTGCCATATGCAACCTCTTGCCCTGTTTCTCACTCTTTGCAAAAGCGAGACAGGAACCCAGTAAGTGCAAATGGCTGGAGTACCGTTCTCAACCACCCTCAATATTTTCTTACTAATTCGTCCCCAGTGTCACTGAACAGGAATCGAGCGACCCTCCTCGTCAGGGCCAAACTCCTAACCGTCGCCACCGAGATGAAAGTACCTCGGTTTCTATTTTTGTGTATGGGTATCCGTGTCAGTCAAGAATGTTGATGTAAAGGACACATAGCACCATCCAGCACCCGACGACAGGGACTTGGTAAAGAAAAGAGCATGAAAAGTTCCAGGCTTGGCTAAATCCCTTCCGCCTTAAAGATAATGTAAGCCACTATCACTATATTCATGTTGCCTGAGCCAGCTGTAACAGACACAGACCGAGCTCTTTGCAGACCGCTCGGACCTAGGGATGAATGGGAAAACGGAGTCTGGTAGCTAGTTCGTGGAGAAACACCGTAATGAAGCCCGGGGGTGGTTGATGTGCCCTCTAGTCAATATTAGGGATCTTCATCACGATGGAACCCGGGAAGGTGAATAAGCTACGAGCTTTCATCAAATCATTCTCAATTATGTTGGACTGAAAGTCCTAGAGAGGACTCCAGATGGGAAGAACAGAGTATAGAATTTCAGGTCCTGAACCGCAAACAGGCTATGGCACTAAGAGAATCGCCCAGAGAAACAGAGTCTCTGTTACCTGATCATTCTCCTCCGGAACGACTAAGAGGACAGACTCCTGCGAAGAACCTTATCCTTCGTGCCCGCTAGGGTGACCGACCACGGACACTAGTTCTACTAGGGAGAGTCTCCCATTGGGTAATGATGTCCAAACCGCCATAGAAGAAAATGGCGAGTTTGGAGCGCCCGTGTGCCATCCGACATCCCCGGGAGCAGAGGAGGCTCACTCTAACGTGTTAAAGCCTGAGTCGCTCCTAGAAGAAGAAAAATATTCAAAACTAGAAGAAAAAAAATTGTGTAGAGAAATTTCTTAGAGAGAACGCCAAGAGAACCTGAATAGGTTCGAGAGGGACAACTCAGTTCCCTATTTTTTTAAAAAAAAAAATTAAAGCCTAGAAGGACGTACTGGCGTGGCTAAGAGGTGCCATGCGCCCAACGCGTTGGCTATGCGCATGCGCGCCAGTGCGAGGCGCTGTGGCGTGCTGCTGGCACGCCACTTGTTGGCTAGCGCCCAGAGTGCTTGCCCACTAGGGGCGGTACAGGCCCTGGCCCATGCCAGTATTATGTTGGCCCATGGGGGCTAACATAGCGCTAGCCCTCAAGCTAGCTTCCCAAGGGCCCAAGGGGCCGGCTACGGGATGGCCCCACAGGCCGGCTGCAGTCAAGCGAGGGCCTAAATAAGCTCGGTCCACCCCCAGGGCTCGCCGGCCAATCGCCGCGAGTGTCGGGCGCCCTTTGGGGCATGCTTAACTCGGCCCCTGGTCTTTTTGTGGCGCGCACGTCGTGGGACGCGCCTTTATTTTCTCTATGGTAAATGCCAGTCTATGCTCAGGATTTGTTCACGGTTAAAACGAGTGCCGCCCTGAAAATAAAATAAAAATCAGGGTTGCATTATCGTGCTACCTAACCTCGGATCCCGACTGTATGGGGGCCTATTTCAAATTCCCTCTCCAGATGAAGTTAATCGTGGGGAAAGTACCTCCCAGAAAGTCAAAGAAATTCGGGGTCACTCTACCGTGCTACTTGACCTCGGACCTCGGTCGGATAGGGGCCTATTTTAAATTCACTTCTCCCAAAAAAATTAATTGTTGGAAAAATGCTAACCAGTGGTGTTTCTCGCGTTTCGAAATCTCAAAGACTCTCGTTCGATCTAGAAATTAATATCCCTGACCGTCTTACTTTTCTCGCCGCATAGGGTTAAGGGGCAACTGATGAGGGTATTTTCAAGCACCACTGAATCAGCACATCGGACTCAGCCACATGTCCATCCTCCTAGTGACATGGATGCATTCCGGAATCCACATTGCCACGCTAAAACATATGCCGACTAAGGCTCCTCCTTGTAATCTCCTTTGCACCCAAGAAAGAGCAAGGTACCCCACAAAGACGTTGCCCTGAGCTCTACGCCGTGCCCTAGACGGCCAACTTCAGGGACTTAGTCGTTCACCTTGACCAACTCTCATTTCCAGCTCGTTTCTTCTCTAAGAATCCAGGGATCTCCACTCTTTTCCACCAGCTCACCACCACAGGCCTAATGGAAGCCCATAGGCTTCGCTAAATGAGCCCAAAAGCCCAAACTCAGTGATTATCTCCTAAACGCCCTAGATTATCGGTTAAACATATGGTTTCATCTAATTAACCGTGTTTAGGCCCGACTAATCATCTTCAACGCCTATATATATACCAAGGGCTATGCAAACCCAACGTATGCTTGATCACGCACATGTTTTGAGTTCATTTGGTTATTTGACATATTTCTGTACCTTTTCTCTCTAAGCTCTTATTCTCACGCTAGAGGGACTTTATGGAGATAAATCCATGCTTGAGCCTTCTATAGGTACCACTCCCTAAGAAGTAAAACCCTAGACACGACAGATCAGTCCTCCGAGGACCTAGTACAACTCACGTAAAGAATTTTCAACCGTTAACTCCACCTCAGTAAAAGGGCGCCTATCATTTGACTAGAGCATATTTAAGGTATTGACCATTTTGGGACACAAACAGTTATATACAAAAAAGTATAGATAGAAAAAATATTAAATTGAAAAAAAAATAGAGATAGAAAGTTTTAGAGAGAATATTTTAAGCATAAAAAAATTGAATTTTTTTAAGGTAACCCCAATTTTAACAATAAAATTAGAATTGCCCCAGCCTACTTTAATTCATTTAACAAAACAACATTTAAAAAAGAATTAAAAAAAAAAATCAATAATCTAAATTTAAAAAGTCAAAATTACCCCTAAAAAATAAAATGAATAATATATTTCATCATTATTATCTTCAATTAATAACCCCCCCCCCCCCCTTCTCCTCTATCGCTCTCTTTCACCAACAGTTGACAATCACCATATTTGACAACAAAATCGGCAGAGGACGGCCACCACCTGACTGCGTCCAGCAACAACATCCACCGCCATCGCTTTCTCCAGCAACACTGGCCACCGCTGCCTACACCAAAGTCTCGGACCACCTCTCTCTCTCTCTCTTTTCTAGCTCCCCCCCCCCCCCCCCCCCCCCCCGGGGTCTCCTCTATCGCTCTCTTTCACCAACAGTTGACAATCACCATATCCGACAACAAAATCAGCAGAGGACGGCCACCACCTGATTGCGTCCAGCAACAACATCCACTGCCACCGCTTCCTCCAGCAACATTGGCCACTGCTGCCTACACCAAAGTCTCGAACCACCTCTCTCTCTCTCTCTCTTTTCTAGTCGTCGCGGGCCAAATCTGGGTTCTGCAGCTGAGATCCGGTCGGCGTAGCCAGATTTGGCCGTGTATACACACACACACATACATATTAGTTTTCTAGATGTTTTTTTTTTTTTTTTTTTTTTTTTTTTTTTTTTTTTTTTTGTAAAAGATTAAAATTTTAGATGTTTTTTTACATGTTCAAATAATTTTTTATTTTTTATTTATTTTTTTGGCAGATTTTTTTATGTGTGTGTATAAATATAGGTTTCCAGAATAACATATATATATATATATATATGTATATATATATATATATATATTAAGTTTCCAAAATATTTTTATACAATCAAAATTTCAGATTTTTTTTACATGTCAAAATGATTTTTTTTTTTTCAATTTTTTTTTTTTATGTTAAAATGACATTTTGTATTTTTTATTTTATTTTTCATGTTTCTAATGGTATAATTTTGAAATTTGTTGTGATTAGTTGTTAGGGTGGTTGTAGTGGTGATGGTGAAAATTTTTCTATGCTTTTTATGGTATTTGATAGTTAATATTTGTTGTTAAGAGTGATAGCTAATATTTGTTGTAATGGTGGTGATAAAAAATATTTCTTGTGAAAATGATCGTTGTAATAGTGAATATTGACCGTAAGATTGGTGATGGTGAATTTTGATGTGGTGGTAGTGATTGTAATTTGACGTTTGCTGGGGCGGCAGAGGCAACAGCGGCGACGATGGTAATAGTAAATTTTCGTAATAGCAGTAGCGGTAGCGGTGATTAATAAATATTTGTTGCGAGGTCGATAACAAATATTTACTATGATGTTGGTGGTAAGAATAATCTTTACTGTAGTTATAAAGGAATATTATTTATTATTAAAAAATAATTAATAGTAAAATTAATTGAGGGTATTTTTGGTACAAAAATAATATATTTTTAGAGCTGGACTTTTCATAAAATAATAAGGGGGGACAAAATTAAGAATTAATAGTCTTTTAGGGCCCATAAAAAATCGCCCAAATTTTTTTTGTACAAAAATTTTTTTTTTTTGAAATTAAAAATATTAAAAATTGAATACTTAATATATTCAACACTTAATTAATTCAACACTTGTAATTTCAACACTTAAAGTTTAGGCGATTATTAAACATGGCCTAACTTTAACATCTACAACATTATTAATGATATGCTGCTCCTTCTTTCGGAAAAAATAAAATAAAAAAATAATCCCATTGCTCTTTAAAAAACAAAATATTAGTGTGCATAAAATGAATGAAAATTTGAAGAGTATTTGATCAATCGCAAGGGAAGCCAAGAAACCTGTTAATAAGCCTAGCAACAGGAGTTGCATCATTGGATGGGTATGGAATGAGGGAGTCCACATCCAGATCTCTGACACTTCGATAGAGCTTCTTAGGGCTGCTAGCGCACACCAAATGCTTCCTCTCTGCTAATTCCTCAGCTAGCTCACTCTGATGATTGTCCATCAAATCCTCATTCACCACCACTATTAACGCTTTACCCAACCGCAATGTTTCAAATATACTTCCTGAACCTACACCGCAATTATCCTATTTTAGAGCAATTTATTTTTAATTAATTTTAATTATGATATAAAATGCAAATTCAACATATGTTCAATATCAACTCAATGGATTCAATTTACTTAATGTACTAAAAAGTCATTTGAGAACTAGGATGAAAAATTAAAATTGATTTATTTCAAGGAAAATCTAATAATATTCCCCGCCTATTGTGTAGTCCTCATTCCTCAAGCTAAATTTTTGTAATATAATTTTTTCTCTCATTAACAACATTTTGTTGGTGCAGTTGTTAAAGAGAGTTCTATAGGCATTTAAGGTGGATTTTGATTAGTTCTAGATAGGCATTTAAGGTGGGTTGTTTTGATTAGTGTCTCTACTTTTTTGTTTCTACTGCCAATAAAATGGGATGGAAATTTTGTTTCCATTATTCTGGGAACAAAAACACATTTGGTAACGACCATTGCTCTAAATTGTTTTCTTTAATTTATGAGAACGAAAAAAAAAAAAAAACAAGTTTGGTTGCAACATTTGTTCATTTTTGCTTTAAATATACGACATGAAAGGTAAGTGGTATAAACTCTATTTCTTAACCAACATTTGTTCTTATTTATTTTTTATTTCTTTAAAAATATGAAAATAAATATACATATTGTTGGCCAATATTTGTCCCCTTCTTATTTTATTTTATTTTATTTTATTTCTTTAAATGTATGATAATAAAAACTATACATATTTTGTGGGTGGTCTTGGCCAGTGTGGGTAATGGTGGCCGGCTTTGTGGTGGCCGACGTGGTGGTGATTCTCAACATTTATCTTTAAGAAAGAGTTCGGGAATGATTTTGTGGAAGTGAAACAAAAATATTTTTTTTTCTTTTTTCTGTCAAAATCTAACGAATTCCATAAATACTTTCAAAATTTTGAGAATATTTGGGAACAAACATATGTTTACCAAATACGCATTGTTATTTAAGGCGTGAGGCGCACTGAGTTGCAATGACCCCCGAGGCGACGAGGCCCAAGGCAAGGCGCGGACTTCTTTGAAGCGAGGCACACATTTTAAATACATGTTTTTCTATTATCATGGACACAGAAAGTATTTAAATATCACAAAAATAAAAATTTAGGAGGTTAATTGTTATTTTATTTTATTTTTTTACTTAAATGACATATTAGATATTATTATAGGGTAGTTTATGTATTTTGTGATAAAAAATAGAAATAAGAGATATTTTATTATTTTTTGTATCAAAATTATAAAGGAGAATAGAAGGTTCTGTGCCTGTGTGAGCTTGGAAGGAGAGCAAATCGATCGATACAATGAAGGAAAAAAATAAAAAATCAATCTAAGGCAACAAAAGCAACGATGGAGTGAGACCGTGGTTGCGAGGCCGGCAATTTCGGCACCAACGATGACGATATCTTCAGTTCCGGCATCGGTTTGAGCATTTAAGATCGATACAGAAATTGGCCTGGGTCTGGTTCGAGTTCGAAGGTCGTCGATTCGATACTGAGTCAGGGGAGGTATTTTACGAGATTGAGAGAAGAGAGAGGTGGGAGAGGAGAGTGAATAAGAGGTGACGCCATAGATGGGGGGTGGGGTGGAGCTAACTTCAAAGAGGCATGCCTTAGAAAGAGGTGCGCCTCAAAAGTGCCTTGGGCCTCAGCGCCTCGCTTCCAAGGCAAGCCTCTTTGAAGGCGCCTCGCCTCACCACCGAGAGGCACATTCTCAACGCCTCACCTCGAGGCGCACGCCTCAGCACCTCGAGGCCCGCCTTTCACAACAATGCGAATACGTTCTTGTACATTTTTCACAAAATTTTGGGAACAAGAACATAAATTATGGAGCGGAAACACTAAACTAACTGGGCCAAAGGTGCTGTTTGTTTAGAGTTTCTGTTTCAAATTGGGAATAGAAAAACAACTATGCCAAAAAAGAGAAAAAAATAAGCCCCCATTTGGTAACCACTCCCATCCCAAAAATTCTCATCCCATTCCCAAATTTTTATTGGGCATAGTGTTTGGTAACTACTCTCATTTTTTTGTTTCCATTCCCATCCCATTTTAAAATGGGAATTGTGCCAATTTTTCTTACGGTTTGAAAAACCAAAAAAAAATTGTTTTTAAAAATTACCATCCCATTCCCAAAAATTAAAGAGGGCCACCGCCGCCGCCGGCCGTCATCTCTGGCAACTGTTGCCGGTCACCTCCGGCATCGCCAGCCGTCCACCGTAAGCCGCCCACCAGCCACCGTCCGGTCGCCACCGCTACCACCGGCCAAAACAAAAAAAAATATATGTTCCCAAAACAAAAAAAATCTTAATTTTAAGATAAAATCGTTACCAAACGCGATTCTGTTCCCAAAACAGAAAAAAAATTATCGTTCCCAAAACAGAAAAAAAAATTATCGTTCCCAAAACAGAAAAAAAAATTATCGTTCCCAAACACGATTCTACTCCCAAGAAAGAAACAGAATTCTCATCCCATTGCATGGGATGGGAACAAAAATGGTTACCAAACGGGCCCTTAGCTGTTTCAAATTTCTGTTCTCAGTTTTTTAAAACAAATTTCTGGGAACAAGACAGATCTGTTTCAAAATTACTGTTTCTGTGTCCTTACCTGCATGGCTGATCACTAGAGATGCAGATCTGAGATTGTCGACAATGCTTGGTGAAAAGGTAAAGCAGTGCACAGCTAATGAACCATCTTCTCCGTCACACTGCATAACACAAAAAAATTATTTAAAAAAAAAAAAGAAAGAAAAAAGAAAAAATGGGTTCTTATTACATAGTCTTCTATGTTTATGTTATTAATTTTTTTTCATTGATTTTTTAGTCCTTACCAACTTATTTTCAACTTATTTTTTAGTAGTTATCAATATTTTAATTATCATTAACTATGATATCAAATGCAAATTTCACATCTAGTAGTTAACATCAGAATCAATCTAATTCCAATCTAGTTGATGTTAATAAAAGGCCTAAAAAGAATAAAAACTAAAGAGAAAAAAACAAGAATAAAAAGTTGCAACTTGTAAATGACTTGTTTTAAGGACAATCTACTGGCCCAGAAAAAAAAAAAAGTGGGCAGTAATTTCACGAAACAAAGGAGGAGAAAATTCTGCAGCATTAAGAAAAGGTTATTTTTCATTGAGGGGTTTGTAATTTTTTTTTTTTTAGAAAATCTATTATGAACACAACTACAAATCCTTTCTCAAAACGAAATAGTTTCTTCAAATATCTTATCCAAACGCGCTCTTAAGAAAATTTTCAAAAGAAAATTCTATAAATCCCTTTTTAAAATAAAATACCTCATCGAAACGGATGATAGAAGAAAGCAAAAATGTTTCCTTTAACTTGCATTGCAACTATCATTTCACTTAAAACAAAAAAATAACAGGAGTAAGAAATTATATAAATTCGAAAAGTGAAGAAAGCTTTCCGAAAGTACCTTTGTAGGAACAAAAGATCCCCGACCAATTTGAATGAGTAAGTCGGTGTAGCCTTTCCTCGTCAATTCTTCTTTAACTTCCACAGTGTCAACTGCTTTAACAAGGGCATCAAAACAGGTTGTTCCCACTGTCACAAATACCGTTCTTTTTGGCTTCACAATATCATCCGCACCTCCCATTTAATTTAATCCTTCAAATGTCTCATTCCATTCCCAACAACCCAAACTCTGCAAAAAACATTTGGAATAATATGATTTTTTTTATATATAAAATAAAAAATCAAAAAAGAAACCAATCATTACAAGAATGTATGTTCTGTCAATTGACTTGATCCAAAAAAATTGTTGTGTGTGAGAAAATCAGTTTGGAAAAATGCTGAAACAGGAAACATTTTTGCAGTTGCAAACAAAACCGTTAAAAATTTTGGGTACTCAAGAAAGTCAAATTCGATTAAAAGAAAACATTCATAAGAACATAAAAGAAAAGAAAAGAAAAGGCGAATTGAAGTGACCATAGTGAGGTTTATGCTCGAATCAAGCAATTGTGAATTAAATTTGATCAAGAACACGGGTGTCTCAACCCCTAGGCAGCCTAAAAATTTTAGGAGCCCCATTTTTTCTCATAATTCTGTTAATTTTAAACTTCCTTTTCATTGAAAAATATTTAATAAATTGTATCTCATAGCTCTCTCCATAACTACCAAACTAATACTTCTTAAATTCTATTCTAGAAAGCATGGCTATGTATACGCGGATACAAAAATTTAAAAAAAATCAGAATACGGGCACCACTGGAATACCGCAATTTATTATTACCTTTATATACACACACACATACACTAAAATTTTGTTTCTGGAAAACCGCAATTTATTATTACCTCAAGAACTGTAATCCATATGGTCCTAAATTTTGATGAACAAAATTATTCATATTATTACTCATATTATTTGGTTGACCAACAAATTTCACAAATTAATTATTTCATAAAAATAATAAATTCATATTCATTGAGATTAGAACCCTCCAAACTACTCATTTTCCTGAACAATAAAAACAATAATTATCAAAAATATTAGACACAAACAATTAGCATTTTAATTAATTGACAAATAATTCAACAATTTTAACTTCGGGCATTCCTTAATTAACAAATAATAAAATCTAAAAAAAATTAAAATGGCAGAAAATTAAAAATTGGCATAAAATACGGGATTGTTGAAGAGATCTGAGCGGAGAGAAATTAGCCGAAGAGGAAAAAAACATACATGTATTGAAACCACAAGAAGATGAAGACGGAGAAGAGATCTGTAGGAGAACGGGCGAAGGCGATGTGCGAACCAGCCACGGGTCTTCGGCGAGTCGGCGACGAGATATGGACGATCGACGGACGTGAAGGAAGAAATGCGAAGTGAGAACCACGGGTCCACGACCAGTCGACGACAGGATCTGGAAGGTCGACGAGCGTGAACGGCGTCGCGGCTGCGGTCGGCCGGCCTAATTTGGGGCTAGTGTATGAAGACGAAATCTGAAGGGATTGGAAAATACGCTTATTAATTTGTTTTTAATATTTGCAATTTCTACCCTTTCATTTTGTTTATATTTGACACCCTATATATTTTCAAAATACCGAATTTTACCCTCAAGAGTTTATTATCAATGTTTTTAAGCTCGGACATGAATAGAAAAAGTCATTGGGTCACATGTCTATTGGTTAAAAAATATTAAAAATACAAAAAAAAAGGAAAAAATATAATAAATATAAAAAATAACTAACCAAAATTAATATATGTTAATAATAATCACTAACATTCTATCAAATTTAAAGAGTCAAATCATAGTTTATAAACAACGACAAATAATTTTCCCAAAAAAACACTAACAATAAGGGGTATAAATCAGTCGGTCAGGTCGGGGGGGGGGGGGGGGGGGGGGTTCAAAACCCGACCGAACCCGAAGTTTTTGGGTTGAACAACCGTTGGGTTCATGTGTTTTGGGTTTCAGGTATCAAAGAAACCTAAAAAAGTTACAAATCTTCAAGCACGGGAGGAAATTGACGATGAACAACAAACGAATTCATTGTTTAAAAGTCAAAAAAAAAATTATGATTCATTTTATATATAAACTCAGTATAAATCTAACTGCTAAATTTACAAATCTAAACAATTAAACAAGAATTTTATAGACCTAAAGTCTAAACAATGAAAAAAATACAGATCAAACGATTAAACCTTAATGGCGCATGAAGACAGAGCATGGAGGCAACAGTGAAGCATATGATGATTTGAGATGACTGAGAGAGAGAACTAACTCACTAAGGCAGCGTGCAGAGTGACAATAAAGCACATAGATGAACTGGCGAAGCACAGAAGCAGATTTTTGCCAAAGGACTAAGATTTAAGAGAGAGAGAGAGAGAGAAAGGAGGAGGAGAGAGCTATCACACCCCTACCCTAGGCCCCAACCGCCCAAGGCCAGGCATAACGTTGACATGACGCTACCTAACCAATCAACTAATATACATACATACATATATACATACATACACATCGCTACTGTAATAAAAATAAATAAATAAAAAAAATAATATATATATATATATATATATATACCAATTTCAAAATTTGGGAATATATCGGTCCCAAATATTCACAACATAATCACAAAAAATCTGAACCTTCCATGATTCACATCCGACCGGCCCACTTCCAAAATGACACTACCTCTGGACTCTACTTAGTGCCAGTAGTAGACCCACTCCTAGCCACGATACTTGAAATCAAATATTTTATCGGTGTACTGTCTTCAAAATATATAAAAAAAAAATTATGGATCAAGCATAAGTATTAAACACCACGTTTTAAAATATAATATAATATAACCACGTACCATAAGAAAATCCAGTTTCCATGTCACCAATGAAATAAACGGATATATTTAAAATACCCAATCCAAACATTTTAAATCAACCAACCCAAACATTTTAAATCAACTAATCTAAACGTCTCGTTATATAATAAAATACCACACACCACTCTCCTATTAGCCATATGATCGTTTTTACCTCACGATCGGGAGTTACAACGGTACTGTAACCTATACAACTATGTCATTTAATGTGATTATCAGTGCTAGGGTCATTTATTATCCCCCAATGGTAGGGGTACCACCCGCAGGATTTGCACTTCTGACGGGTCAATCAACCACCTGAATGACTAATTTTCTTGACAAGTTATAATATTAACAACCACTTGCAGGACTAATCCTCCTGACAGGTCATAATCTAATAAATCACCTGCAGGACTAATCCTCTTCACAGGTCATAATATCAACAACCACATGCAGGACTAATCGTCCTGACATGTCATAATATAATCAACCACCTGCAAGACTAATCCTCCTGACGGGTCATAATATACTCAACCACGTACAGGACTGGCACTCCTAAAAAGTGAATAACATAATCAACCACTTGCAGAATGTGCCCTCCTAACAGGTCAATACCATCCCGCAGGATATGCCTTCTTGACGGGATCAAATTATGACATAGTTGGACAAAAATCACTTTTCACATTTAAAATCTATTTGATCCACATAAGTTATAAAATCGTCCAATTTTAATAAACCCTTTTTTTTTTCTACAATTTATACAAAAATATAATTTGTAAATTTACATAGAACACAATACACTCACATCAATTTCTACACTGCAAAAATACCATTGTCAACAACTACCCGGAATGCTGGCGCCTGTGAACCTAATAGTGATAGGGCCTAAATTAATATTTTATTTAAAATAAACTTAATATGTAATGCGTGGCCCTAAAATGCACAATTTCCTATTCCCCAAATTTAATTAGGCAAAATTATTATTTGTCCCATTTTACTATGTTAATATTCACTGTACAAAATTATTAAAATTAACGGTTGCAAAAATTATTATCCCCTTTGCCAAAATTTAATATTAATAAATTAATTTGACGAAAATAATAATCGCTGAAATCGTTTCCTTTTCTGAATTTTTCCACCTACCGAAAAGTTGGGTTGTGGATTTTGTTTTTTTTTTGTTTGATGTTTTTTTTTTTTTTTCTTTTCTTCTTCTTTCTTTTTTTCTTTTCCTGTTCTGCTCCTAGTTCAGCCGACGGCCGACGACACCATTACCGACCTTCACTCGTCGACGAAACACACACCGATCACGCACCCACTTACCGGGCAAACCGACCGACAGAAACACACACACACACACACACTAACCACCCAACTTGACAACTGAACGACACGCCCATCCCCACAATCGACGGCCAGACACACACCGCCACACCATCCGACGACTCAACAACACCCCCACGCCGGACGATGACAAAACATCACCGATGACACATACACATTCAGTCCATGATCACCCACACATACACATCTGATCACACACAGTAACACACACACACACACACACACACACACAGAGCAAGCGACAACCACACACACACACACACACACATACACACGATGGGTGAAACAAGATAGAACACACAAGACAAAACGCACACATGCACATGACTACACATACACACTCACCGAACGGCGGTGATCCTATACTACCAGAGCGGACGACCGATAACATACACGCCGGCAACCCACAATCGACGATGAACCGCACTCACTTACACACATACACACGTTGAACGACAGATTGAAATGCTCACCATCGACGAACCACCCTCTGACTGCCAGACCAACCTCTCTTTCACTAACTCTCACTCACCGACCGACTAGACACCTTGCCAGCCCACTTCCCTTGTTCTCTGTTTTTTCCTTCTTTTTAGGTTGTGTGCATGGGGTATATATATATATATATATATATATATATATATATATATATATATATATATAGGGTCATGTGAGATGATCTCACCTCCCACCACCTACTTGATTTATTTATTTATTATTTTTATTACACTAACTTCCCTCAATTATCTTTAAGTTATTAATTAAACCCAAAATCTAAAATTAATATTTTAAAATTGCTATTTGACCCCTAAAATTTTAAACTAAATAATAAATGGCACAATCTACCCTGTTATTTCTAAATGTTCTAGAATGCAGCTAATGATTATGCATGCACAAAAGTTAGGGTCTTACAACCCTCCCCCCCTAAAAGAAATTTCGTCCCGAAATTTTAGTTACCTTGATTGAACAAGTGCGGATATTTATCTCTCATCTTATCTTTTCTATCCCACGTCACTTCCTTTGCGGAATGACTGCGCCATAACACTTTCACTAATGTAATCATTTTCGTCCGTAACACCTGATCTTTAAAGTTCAAAATCTGGATTGGCTCCTCAACGTATGTTAAATCCCCTCCTAATTTGATTGGTTGAGAAGTTAGCACATGCGAAGAATCTGGCACATATTCCCTAAGCATCGACACATGGAAAACGTTGTGTAATCTAGATAGTTCTGGCGGTAAGGCAAGTTGATAAATTGTCGCGCTAACCTGTTCTAAAATCTTATATGGCTCAATATATCTCGGACTTAACTTTCCTTTCTTCCCGAATCTCACTTGGCCTTTCCACGGGGATATACGCAAAAATACATGATCGCCCACTTCAAATTCCAACTCCCGTCTATGCTTGTCAGCATAACTCTTTTGTCGACTCTGAGCAATCTTCAATTTTTTCCTGAATCACCTTTACTTTGTCTGCTGTCATTTGAGCTATATCTAACACCAGTAATTTCCAGTCTATTGGATTGTAGTTCTGCATTTCCTACTATATAAGGCTTTATACGGTGCCATCTCGATTGTCAAATGGTAGCTGTTATTGTAGGCCAATTTCATCAACGTCAAATGATCATCTCAGCTACCAGGAAATTCTAGAACACAACCCCTCAACATATCTTTCAAGTTTTGAATCGTACGCTCTGATTGGCTGTTAGTCTAAGGATGAAAGGCGGTACTGAATTTTAGCTTGGTACCTAAAGCAATTTGGAGACTCAGCCAGAACTTCGAAGTAAATCTCAGATCTCCGTCCAATACTATGGAAACCGGTGCACCATGTAGTCTAACAATTTTGTCAATATATAATTGGACATACTTATCCAGAGAGTACGTCGTCTTTACGTCCAGAAAATGAGCAGACTTAGTAAGTCTATCAACAATCACTCAGATAGAATTATATCCATTTTGGAGTACGGGGTAATCCCGAAACGAAATCCATCGTGATATGTTCCCATTTCCACTCTAGAATAGGTAGAGGCTGCAATAATCCACCTGAATATTGGTGCTCAATCTTAACTTGCTGACAAACGAGACACTTGGTAGCAAATTCAGCAATTTCATGTTTCATTTCATTCCATCAATAGTGTTCTCGCAAATCCTGATATATTTTGGTACTGCTTGGGTGTATTGCGTATACTAAGCTGTGCGCTTCCTCCAAGATATCCTTATTCAGATTGGTATTATCAGGTACACACAGTCTATCTCCAACCATTAAAGCCTCATCATTATCCCTGACACGATAGTCAGCTCTTTGACCATTTTTTTTACTTTCTCTCGGATTTTCTCCAATTGGGCATCCGACTTCTGCGCTTCTATAATACGGTCAATCACTGTCGGTCTCAAAGTCAAAGTCGCAAGCAACGCTGCCATCTAACTAACTGCCAACTGGACTCGCAAAGATCTGAACTTGGCATACAGATTAGTATGAACAACTTGAATGTGTGTAACCGAACCCGCGGATTTCCACCTCAGCGCATATTCTACAACATTGGCCTTTCCAAGTTGGTAACGGATAGTACAATCATAGTCCTTGATCAATTCTATCCAGTGTCTCTCCTTCAGATTTAGTTCCTTCTGAGTAAACAAGTATTTCAAACTCTGGTGGTCAGTGTATATCTCACAAGTCTCGCCATATAGGTAGTGCCTCCAAATCTTCAAGGAAAACACAATTCGCCAATTCCAAATCATGCGCCGGGTGATTACGCTCATGATTCTTTATTTGTCGAGAGACATATACAATCACGTGCCCATGTTCCATCGGTACACACCCTAACCCTTTGTGTGAAGCATTACTGTAGATTACAAAGCCATCGCCTTCAGTCGGAAGGGAAAGTATTAGCGCAGATATCAGTCTACTCTTTAGCTATTGGAAACTCTGCTTACATTTGTCAGTCCACTCAAATTTAGATTCTTTGCGGATCAATCGGGTCAACGGGACAGCTATAACAGAAAATTCCTACACAAACCGATGATAATAACTCGCCAATCCCAAAAAGCTTCGAACTTCGGTCACATTTTTTGGCTTTTCCCTTTAGACACCGGCTTCGACTTTCTTTGCGTCTACTTGAATACCATCTCCCGAAATAACTTGCCCTAAGAATACCACTATATCCAACAAAAAGTCACATTTACTGAATTTTGCATACAACTACTTTTCTCTCAACGCCTGCAACAAAATCTTGAGATGCTTTGCATGTTCTTCTTTATTTTGGGAATAAATCAATATATCATCAATGAAAATGATAATAAACTGATCTATATAGGGTTGAAAGATCTGATTCATCAAATCCATTAAGGCCGCAGGGGCATTTGTCAATCCAAATGGTATAACTAAGAATTCATAAGTCCTATACCTAGTACGGAATGATGTCTTCGATACATCAATGTCTTTGAATTTCAGTTGATGATATTCTGATCGAAGATCTATTTTGGAAAACACCCTAGCCTTCTGCAATTGGTCGAACAGATCATCAATTTTAGGCAACAGGTATTTATTACGAATTGTCACCTTATTTAACTGTCTGTAGTCAATATACATCCTTAGCGTGCCATCATTCTTCTTTACGAATAACACTGAGGCTCTCCAAGGAGAAACACTAGGTCTGATAAACCCGCGGTCTAACAGATCTTGTAACTGAATTTTCAATTCTTACAGCTCGGTAGGCGCCATATGATAGGGTGGAATTGATATCGGAGCAGTTCCTGGAAGTAACTCGATAGTGAATTCCATCTCCCTATCCACTGGCAAACCTGGTAATTCTTCTAGAAATATATCAGGAAAATCCCCGACCACAAAGATATTTGCCACCTACACTTTATTCCGACTGGTGTCAATCACATTCGCAAGGTATCCATGACATCTTTTCTTAAATAATTTCCTGGCCTCTAGAATTGAAATCAAACTGACAGGGGTAATGATTTTGTCCCCTGAAAATGCAAACTCTGGCTTGCCTGCGACCCTAAAGATAACTTCCTTTCTAAAATAATTCATCGTGGCATGATAACCGGATAGCAAATCCATACCCAGTATCACATCAAAATTGTGAATACTCAGGGGTAGTAGATCTACTAATAATTCTCTATCACCAATCTGAAGCGGACTGTCTTTATACACACTATCTATCAACACTGACTCACAGTTCTCAACTGCTTCTCGTATATCATTCTCTATTAGTTTCGTTGTGTTTACTAATTTCCGCATAACTTTTTATTTGCCTGCCCGTCAGCCTGAAATGTCTTTCTAGATCAAGCCCTTTCTGAAATCGTTTACATCTTATCTTTTCCATTTCCACCAAATCGGGAGCAAATCGGGACAAGACATCGAATTTAATTTCATACTGTCGAACGGTTATCCTCTCTTGTTTCAATAATATGAACTCCCTCTCCAATAAAAACACAAGGTTTCCTTAGTATTGCCTAGAAAGCAGTTTTATGCACACTCTTGGATGTTTACGCTATGATAGAATCCATATATTTCAAATAATAACGCAATGTGTTGGGTAGTCCCATAATACCAGTAAGGTGTTGTCTAATAATCCAATTAATGACTTAGCATTGGACGAATTAAGTGTGCTCTGTCACACTATTAGGTTAACAACTAAAATATTAAGTACTACCGATAGTAAATCCCAATGTCAAGTAATACGAATATGATTACTTATCAGTTATAATTTAACAATTAAAACTACTAGCACCACCACCATCATAATTCATCCATTACCACTACCAACAACATCACCCAATACACCAACTAGAAGTATCACACTTTCATCACACAACTAATTGCCAACTTTATAGTTATTCCTATTAACGGAAAACGAGATTAGGAAAAGAATGCAACAACTTTAACCAGTGGTCAGACTCTCCTATTTATTTATTACTAATTTACTATATATTAAGAGAAGGCCAACAAGATAAATAACAATGCATGATGCCCATGCACTATCTAATGCAATGCAATAACTATCACTCACGTGCCGAACGCACCTATCGACACCGTATCTTATGGTCCAGCACTGACTAGATAATCTGACGTGTCTACAGAACCTATAACCTAGGCTCTAATACAACAAATGTCACACCCCCAGCCTGGGCCCCCACTGCCCGAGGCCGGGCATGACGTCAACATGAAACTACCCGACCAATCAACTAATATCTATATATATATATATATACACACACACACACATACATACACGTTGCTACTGTATTTTTTTTTTTCCAAAAATATATATCTACCCATTTCAAAATTTGGGAATATACTGGCCCCAAATATTCACAACATAATCACAAAAAACCTAAACCTTCCACGATTCACATCCGACTGACCCACTTCCAATATGACACCACCTCCGGACACTACCTAGTGCCAGTAGTGGACCCACTCCTAGCCGTGGTACCTGAAACTAAATATTTTATCGGTATACAGTCTTTATAATATAAAAATATTTTTATGGATTAAGCATAAGTATTAAATACCACGTTTCAAAATATAATATAATATAACTACGTACCATACGGAAATCCAGTTTCCCTGTTACCAATGAAATAAACTGATATATTTAAAATACCCAATCCAAATATTTTAAATAAACCAACCCAAACATTTTAAACCAACCAATCCAAACATCTGGTCATATAATAAAATACCACACACCACCCTCCTACTAGCCATATGATCGTTTTTACCTCACGATCGGGAGTTACAATAGTACCTTAACCTGTACAACTGTGCTATCTAATGTGACTATCAGTGCCAGAGCCATATATTATCCCCAATGGTAGGGGTACCACCCGCAGGATTTGCACTCCTGACGGGTCCATCAACCACCTGTAGGACTAATTCTCCTAACAGGTCATAATATCAACAACCAACTGCAGGACTAATTCTCCTTACAGATTATAATATAATCAACCACCTACAAGAGTAATCCTCCTAACAGGTCATAATATCAACAACCACCTGCAGGACTAATCCTCCTGATAGATCATAATATAATCAACCATCTGTAGGACTAATGCTCCTGACATGTCATAATATACTCAACTACCTGCAGAACTGACACTCCTGACAGGCCAATAAAATAATTAACCACCTGTAGAACATGCCCTCCTAACAGGTCAATACCATCCCGCAGGACATGCCCTCCTGACGGGATCAAACTATGGCATAGTCGGACAAAAATTACTTCCCACATTTAAAATCTACTTGATTCACATAAGTCATAAAATCGTCTAATTTTAATAAACACTTTTTTTTCCGTCAATTTATACAAAAATATAATTTGTAAATTTATATAGAAGATAGTACAATCACCTCGATTTCCACACTACAAAAATACCATCGTCAACAACTACCCGGAACGCTGACACCTGTGAACCTAACAGTGATAGGGTTTAAATTAATATTTTATTTAAAATAAACCTAATATGCAATGCGTGGCCCTAAAATGCACAATTTTTCATTCTCCAAATTTAATTATGTAAAATTATTATTTATATCATTTCACTATGTTAATATTCACTGTACAAAATTATTAAAATTAACGGTTGCAAAAATTATTGTCCCGTTTCCGAAAATTTAATATTAATAAATTAATTTGACGAAAATAATAATCGACGAAATCGTTACCTGTTCCAATTTTTTTCGCCTGCTGAAAAGTTGGGTTTTGGATTTTGGTTTTTTTTGTTTGATTTTTTTTTGTTTTCCTGTTCTGTTCCTGGTTCAGTCAACGGTCGACGACATCACTGCCGACCTTCACTCACCGGTGAAACACACATCGATCACGCACCTACTCACCGGCCAAACCGACCGACAGCAACACACACACACTCACCGGCCAACCTTACAACCGAACGACACACCCTCCCCACAATCGACGGTCGAACACACACTGCCACGCCGACCAACGACTCAACAGCACCCCCACGCCGGACGACGTCAAAACAGTACTGACGACACACACACATTTAGTCCACGATCACCCACCCACTCCCCCCACACAAAGCAAGCGACGACTACACACACACATACACAATGGACGAAACAGGACAGAACAGACATGACAAAACACACACATACACATGACTACACACACACACTCACCGAACGACGGTGATCCCACACCACCGGAGCGGACAACCGATAACACACACGCCAGCAACCCACAATCAACGATGAACAACACTCACATACATATATACACACGCTGAACGGTAGACCGAAATGCTCACCGTCGATGAACTACCCCCTCACCGTCGGACCGACCTCTCTCTCACTAACTCTCACTCACTGACCGACAATCGAACGACTGGACACCCCGCCGGCCCACTTCCCTTGTTCTCTATTTTTTCCTTCTTTTTAGGTTGTGTGCATGGGTATATATATATATATATATATATATATGGTCATGTGAGATGATCTCACCTCCCACCACCTACTTGATTTTTATTTTATTTTTTTATTACACTAACTCCCCTCAATTATCTTTAAGTTATTAGTTAAACCCAAAATCTAAAATTAATATTTTAAAATTGCTAATTGACCCCTAAAATTTTAAATTATATAATAAATGACACAATCTACCCTGTTATTTCTAAATGTTCTAGAATATAGCTAATGATTATGCATGCGCAAAAGTTAGGGTCTTACATGAGCGGCAACACAAATTAGAAAGTATTTTTTTTTCACACATACACACACACACATATATATATATGGGGTTTAGTAATATGTCAAATGGGGTTATACTTACTTATCATTTTGGTCAAAGACCACTTACCTCCGATATAAATAAAAAATTAATAAATTTTTTATTATAATGACAATTTTACCCTTAACTATTTAAAAATAATTAAAAAATAAAATACATAAATAACCCTTTTAAATTTGTTATATATAAAATACTTTCAATGTCAATTGGATCGAAATTCATCTTTTAATAACAACGCCTAAAATAAAACAATTGATTAGATTTATAATCAACTGAAAGTGAAATTAACATTAAAGAAATGATTACCTGTTTTTTGAACACAAAGTTATAGTAAAAGTACGCATGATCATTAAGTCATTGATACTCCAATCTTTTTTTTTTTTTTAGTATGTATGCAATCAAACACACTCCAATTTCTTTAACATTTTGAAGAACTACTAATCTGACTAAGAACACGACTGACCAACTTTTGCAAATTCGAAGCATTATGAACAAAAAATTCTTCTACATTCATCTTGAGAGAAAAGAAAAAAAAAAAACAAGAATCTCAAGCACGAAAAAAAAATATAACATTGACAATCAGTGACAAGTAAAAAAAAAAAAAAAAAAAGAACTACTGAATATTATTGGGCAGTATAGTCTCAGACATAAATAAAGCGAGCTCCCAATCAAAACTTCGTAAGCTCCCAAAATATTCTAGTTTTTTCTAACAACTTCTTAATGTATGTTGTTTTGCACACAATAATATCAAGAAGTCCTACCATAACCTCTAGTTTGTCACAAAAAATTGCTATATTGTATTAAAATGTCGGGGTTAACTAATAAGCTACAACATGGATATTTTTCCTTAACTGCTGATCCCACCGTTCTTTGATTAATTTTTTGCAAGGTTCATGCAATGTCTTCCTATTTATAAAAATATTATTAATATCTCTTTGAGCCTTACACATAACATCATAACTTGGAATCCAATACTATAAAACAAATTATCTTTTGATCTCTTGTCCCTAAGGTTTCGTGAAACAACAAAATCACTACTAGTGATTGTAGATTTAAGGTCGCACATATATTTAAGGTCGTGCATATGTTGATAAATGTTGTTTAATGCAATAAAAGTTATGTCAAATCAAGTGTAGACATCGTATTTTATCCCGTTTATGTTCACATTCTGTAAAAGTGTAGGGTCTAAAGTGCAAACCTTAAACCACGTTTAAAGGGACAAATTGTCACCTTATATTTATGTGTTTAAATTTTATTTAATATTTGAAAAGAAAAGAAATAAAAAAAATCATCAATTTGATTAAATTAGGCAAAAATAAAAAAACAAAAAAACAAACAAACAAGGTTTCAATCTAAAACCTTAATTTCCAAAAGTTAACTGGGGACTAAATTGGTTAAATTGAAAGTGTATGTTTATAGAATATCACTTTGGATGTAATTAACTTCGTTTCTCACCCCTTAATGTTAAGAAAATTCAACAATTCTAACTACTTTTCATTTTGGCCCAAAAACTGTACGTTTTCACCCGTTTTATCAAATTGACAACCAAAAATATTTTATTTTCCAAAATTGAACTTTTTAGTATTTATTTGTATAGTTTAATTTTATTTTTATCATTTTAATTTCAAGACAAATCAAAGAATACATGTGTAATTGTTAAAAAGTGCCTAAATCACAAAAAACACTAAGAAAACACCCTCCGGGAATAAGTTAAAATATTGGATTCCAAAATTAGAGTGCCCAAAGTAGACAAGGGAGTGCCCAAAGTCATTTCCCAAAATAGTATGATTAGGACAGGTCACATCAAGAAGGTGTTACACTCAATTCGACAAATAGGGGGTCTAAAGTGTAAAAAATACGAATTAGGGGGCAGGGCCATCATGAAGGCAAATTGGCCAAAAATTAGCCATTGTGCATGCTCCCCAAGGGGCGAGCCCTGAGGAGTACGTGGGCTGCTTCCTCTATAAATAGAGGAAGCTGCCCCCCTTTCATTTAAATACTTTATCTTTCTAAAAAACACTTCTCAAAATAGTTTTAGTTTTAAAAATCTTAGATTTTCTACACAAAGAAATCTAAGAAAGAAGAAGAAGAAGAAGAAGCAAGCAAGCAAAAGGGGAGGAACCATTCTTAAAAAATGCAAGGTAAGTTCTCAAAACCTCCAAACTCTTTCCATACATGTCTAAAAAACAAAGATAATTAAATAAAAACAAACACAAGAAATGGTCAAAACTTGTCAAAAATAAAATAAAAATATAAGCCATTCTCGGAGAACGCTATTTATTTTTCTTGCATTTTACTTTACCGTTATTTACTTTCCCCCACTTTACTTTTCCGCATTTACTTTACCACTCTGCGCCTTTCCGCACTTTATATTTTTGCATTTTGTTTTTGTTGTTGTTTTAGCCTAGGCCTTGGATCGGCACTAAGTCATGGTCCTTGGCCTGGCACATTTTGTTTTAGTTAAGTCTTCAAACTGGTGGTATACAAATACATACATACATACATACATATTGTTGGCCCAGTGATCTACCCAAGAGGAGGGTGATTGGGTAGTTATAAAAAATTTAAGCAAGTATTTATCTTCCAACACTTCAAAATTCAAATAATTAATTTAATCCTAAATTAATTATTATATTTATATAGCAGCTAATAAGTGTTATATAAACTAGGTGCACACCCAAACAATAATAAATAAATAAAGTAAGATTGTAGCACACCACGATGTATACTGGTTCACCAAGCTACTCTTGACTAATCTAGTTCTCTGAGCTCCATGGAGAGTTGTACCCACTAGACCACTAAGATTCCTTTAAATAGGTAGGAATCAAATGTGTACACAATGATTATTTTCACATGTTCAGAATCAAACTTTACAATTTTCTTTTCACAGGCTAAGAAAGAACCTCTATCTTTTTCACAAGTTAAAGATTAACCTAATTCTTTTTATACTTAGGTTAAGAATCAAACCTCACAAAAAATCACTCTAAGTGTTATTTTCACCAGTAAGGATGGAACCGTTACAAACTAATTCTATTCAGGAAGAATTAGCACCTATATTTTTCACGGAAAAGAGTTACCTAACCTTTTTATGCATTAGGTAAAGATCAAACCTCAATCTCTTTACCCAAAGAGATTGAAACCAAGCTACCCCTGATTAGAAATTCCCAATAATATCTAATCCGTACACAACTCACATATTATAATAAATTGATAAGTCTTTTCCCACTCGGAACTTCTAGCACTTCAAATTAATTTAAACTCAATTAATGTCTCGAATTTATTAGTGATAGAATTTTACGTGAGAAATTTAAAATCTGATTATAAAATATATGGGTAGCACACAAATAAACACGTAATCAGATTAACACATAAATCGTTTTAAAAATAATTTTATGCACTTTAAAGTTTGAAAACGATTTCACACAAATCTTAAATCCAAGCAAGTAATAATGATAATAACTCAAAATATAAAACAATAGTTTGGAAAGATCTCACCAGGATATCACCGAAAGAAAGAAAACTAAATCGTAATTAAAGCTTAGATCGGTGATTAAAATTCTCAGTAATTTCCTCACGAACAATTCTCAAGAATAATCTCACACTAAACTCTTAGTATATTTTCAAAATAATGACTCTCAGAAAGCTCAGGAACTGATATGTTCTTGAAAGAATGATATATCCAAAAGTGAAAAATGTAAGTCTATTTAAATAGATTTGAATCAAGCCCTCTAATGGTTAGTTCGCACAGGATATGTCATTTAAATACTCATATAGACCCCATATATTAATATGAATTAATCCTGGTTCAATTCCCTTAATTATAACATTTAAAATATTTAATTTAGTCCTCCAAATATTTCTCAATCTCAAATAAAACAAGATCTGAAGTAGTTAATGTACAAATTTGAGAAACACTTAAAATAAGTTTACCATATCTATAGGGATAATCAAATAAGGATGATATATCTATCATTAGTTCAAATCCCAAAGATAACTCCAAAAAATCAGCAAAAAATGGCTAGTTAATGGCTACTTTTAGATCAAATCCTTGAAATCCTCTAATTTTGAAACTGCCAGGTCGGTTGACCGACCAATTACCTATCGATCGACTGATCGATTCAAGTTGTAGTCCAAGCCATTTCTTAAACATGGTTGGTTGACCAATCCCCTAAGGGTCGATTTACCGATCGATTGAGGATGCTCCTTAGACCATTTTTTTTTGCCGTGATTGATCAACCGACCATCGACGGTCGGTTGACGGATCGATTTAGACAGTTTACTTCTCGGTTATTGGTTGACCGATCTCTCTTGGTTGGTTGACCAATCGATTTGGAGACTACTTCATTTCGGTTGACTGATCAATGCTAAAATAACTTTATCTTAGTTCATTTTAACTCCAATCTCCGGTGTTTTTAACCCTTTAACCGATTTCTTTTCTCAGTTAACTTAAGTGACACTATTAATTAATTTTAAGCACTAATCTTTCGTAGGTCAATATTTCTTCTTCAATTTCACATTGGAGAAAATATGTGAACTAATTAGGATTCTAATAAAAATACACATAAATATAAATTTATTTTTATGTCGTTTGTGATCCTAATCTGGATACATTAAGATTAAAAATTATTTTGAGTTGTTTTCACCTTGATTCTTCAGGATATTCAATCTCTTAATGTCCGTCTCTTTGCATTCTTAGCATCCTTAGCAAATTTCTTCATGATAACATCAATAATGGAATTTTTACACTGAAACACTCAATAAAGTCATTAGTTCCACAAAAAATATCAACATTTAATTGTCCATCAAAATCTTGAGATCAACAATCTTCCCCTTTTTGATGATGACAATTAACTTTGATGTTTTTATCAAAATAAGAATGTAACCACACTCCCCCTAAATCCGAGGACGGGTTTTTTTAACTCGTTGAAGAATAATTTTAAAAACACATACGATATTCAACAAAGCACGAAATATAATCATATCCTATATTAGTGCAATGCTTTGGCGAACAAATCCTAAATATCAACTAACTCGTTTTAAGCACAACTATAGTTTCCCCTTTTATCTTTCCCTTAAATCAAATTCATTAGATATTCAATAAAACATCAACCATATTCTCCTTCTTTGTCATCTCAAAAAGTGAGCAAGGGGAACCACAAATCACCACTACTTTAGTCAAATAATCTAATATATGCTTGAAAGAATAAACCTAAAGTAGTTAAAAACACTTTAGCAACTTAGCATGATATTGATAATTAACTCTTTAAAACCATATTAAAACATATCATTTCATAAAGACTTTAAGCATATTATATCAACTCGTAAAAAATCAATTTTTAATGTATAACATCTAATAAAAATAAGATCATTTTTTAACAATTAAAACCCATTTTCAACAAATCAACTTTTAAGCTAAAAAAATCATAAACACCATGTGGATCATCATTAGAGATAAATATTTAGCTAAATATGATCAAGTCAGGTCCATCAAAATTTGCACACTACTAAGTTAGATTTCACATAAACCTAGATTAACTATTACAGACCAGAATGTTAATGTGGGACTTGTTCAAATAACACAACCATAATGAGAATAATAGAGGATAAAAAAAACTAATGTGGACCATGTCCAGTAAATGGATAGTATGGTCCTAACGGACTGGTGGTTGGCTGTTGGGGATACTGAACCATCGGGTGAACATTTGAGCTTGAGGGCATCTGTTGATAGTACGACATCGAAGATCCTGCTTTAGATGGCCTTGCCCCTGATGCCCTGCTCCTGACTGCCCTGCTGTAGATGGTCCTTCAAAGGACTATTGTACCCCGAATGAATTTTGTCCGCTATAATACTATTGTGCACTAAACTGCTGCTGGGTTGCGTGTTGCGCGATCTGCATAAACTTGAACATTTGTTCCAAGTTTCCTGTGATTCTTCCAAATCTAGCTTCTATGTTCATATTCATTTGAGCCATGCCACTTTTTAGCCTAGCCATCCGATGATCCATCTTGTCTGCATGTACCCGAAGATCAACAATCTGATCACAAGGCAATCTCTTTTAATTCATACCGTATTAGAACAATATTTCCCACATTTATCCATCCTGGGGTCACTGATAAATTTTTTTTCTTCTTCAGAATCAGTTTCCACTCCAAAATGGTCAAACACCCTTTGTAGCGCATCGACATAGGGTAACATTCTAGAGGGTTTTTGAAGATAGTATTTCATGTGATCTATCATGATATGCGCTAAATCTAATTTTCTTCCTTCAACAATTTCATTAGTCAAATAAAGATCAAAGTCATTCATATTTGCATGACTTCTTCCTCTAGGCACAATTGTATAAGTTATTACTAAATGAACGAACCGGTGCTCAAGAGATAACGATCCCGCTTTGTCTCCATCCAAATCAAGTTTTTGCGCAATTTATCTTGTATTGAAATTTGTTGAAAGCCAATCACGAGTATTAAAAGGAAACACATTTACTTTTTCTATTTCCAAAATATCGCTCAAAAGACTCCCATCAAACCTAATTTCATTTCCTTTGACAAACGATGTCATATAAACATCATTAAAAGTGAGATTGCTATAGAACATCCTTACTCATACCGGCATCTATTTATTCTTTTGAGTGACAAACTCAGTCCACCCCAAACCACTAAAGTATTTCTCTATATCAAGATTTTTCTTCTTTAAACCAGCAAAATCTATAGGTTTGCAACATAATACTTTTCGATTTGTAAATTCCTCATTAAATCTAACCTCTTGCTCTCGGTTTTGGAAATAGGCATTATCATACATGGATTTATGAGCACTTCTCTTGATCTTAGGCATTTTTCTCACGATTTCAAAACACAAACAACAAAAAACTCAATGGATCAAACTAAAATAGAGCAACAACTGAAACCCTAATAGATAGATAGAATACCAACCTTATTTCGAAACAAAGTGTTTTCAAATCGTAGATCCAAGCCCTAGATCTTCAAAACCAAGCCAAACCAAGTTGATTTCGTGAGGATTAGGAGTGTATGAACTTGGGAGATGAAAGGTTTTAGGAGAAAAAGAGTTATGAAATAGGAATAGGGTGAAATAAATGGGTTGAGAATTTTAACTCCGTAACGATCAGTTGACCGATGACTGCAGTGCCTTGTTACTTTCCCAGGCTTGCAACTGTCGGTCGACTGATAGATCTATCCTTTCGTCTTTTAGTGCATTTAATTCCTAAATTTGATCATCTTAGCTTAATTTTTACCTCTTATTTTGATCCACGCAGATTATTTAAAATATTTTTTAATATCCACACATTTAAACACACACTCACGCACATCACTAGTATCTAAATTTCAAAATGTACAGGCTCAGTCTCCCTTAACAAAATTAATATATTTAAACTTTAAAAAAATTGACATACTTGGATCATCCTTGGGAGCAATTGGTATATGTACCTTTGGTGGATTACTGATTTGGAGCTTAGTGTTATTTGATTCTATCATTTTTTCTTTAGCTTGATTTGTTACTTTGATTTGCTTCTTCTTAGCATTGGCAATGTTCTAAATCTGTTCAGTGACAATTTCTTTGCCTTTGTTTGATGCTTTGAGCTATTTTTTCTCATTCTACTTTGCTACTACTTTGTATATAGTTTTTTCCTTGGCTTGATATCTCATCGTTTGTTGTGGATAAGATTTGTTAGATTTCATGTAACGAGATTGTTGTTCCTTAATCTTTCTATTTTGCATGTGCTGATTCTTCCTTTTAGGTACATTGAATCTTGATTCCCTTATCGGCATAGAGTACTCATTGTATCCTCGTGTCTGTTCGAATCTCCTCGTTGGCATGTAATATTTATTGTATCCTTGGGATTGTTTGAATCCCCGATTAGTACCTGTGTCAAGATTTTCTTTTTTTGGTATCTAGTTATTTCTGGATCCCTATGCAATAAATAACAAGATTTCTCGTAATGACTAAAAAATTTCCACAATAAAAGCATTTAATATTGTTAGTACGTCTCTTCAGATAGTCATTGTTCCGTACGGGAGCACGATATCGTTGGCGATATTGAGGAGCTGCTTTAGTGAATATTGGTTTTTCAATAGGTTTAGTCCTCTCGATACCCGTGAATTTATTCATTGCTTCATCAAGATTCTTTTGTGTCTTCTCAAATAACCGCTTATTGGTGCTAACGTTTACCTGTAGACCAAAATTTTTCTTATGCATAAATTCAAGATCATTCTTAAGAATTTGGCACTTATTTTCAACAAAATGAATTTTGACACGAGCTCTATCAAGCTAACACCTCGCATTATCCAACTCAATACTCAAGGCCTTATTTAAAGTTTCAAGATTTTTCATTTTAAAATCATTCTGCTGAAGATCATAAATATCATTTTTCAAAACCTCGTTCTCATATTCAAGAGACTCGATTTTTTCATACAACTTACCAATTTCAGATAAAGCACTTCTAAACTCAATAGTTTCAAAATATTTGTCCAATTGTTTTTTCTTAAGAGTTTTGACAATACTAAACTTCTTATTATCAAGAGTTGCAATCTTTTGCCCAATTTTAAAATTCACTTTTTCAAAAACGTAGGTAAGGGAAATAAGCATCTCAAAAGCCTTATCTGCATTCTTATCATCACGAATTCTATCATTCTCACGAGCAGAACTATGACTATCGGTTAAGGTAGAAGAATCAGCAATAGTATAAATAATATCAGAATCAAGGCACTCCATGTGATCATGTTTAATAGGGTAAATGATAACAGAATCAAGGCACCTTACGTGATCGTGTGTAGCTATACTGTAAAGCATATCAAGCTAAAACTAGCTTTGATGCCAATTGTCGGCCCAGTGATCTACCCAAAATGGGGGTGAATTGGGTAGTTATAAAAAAATTAAGCTAGTATTTATCTTTCAACACTTAAAAATTCAAATAATTCATTTAATACTAAATTAATTATTATCTCTATATAGCAACGGATAAGTGTTATATAAATTAGGTGCACACCCAAACAAAAATAAATAAATAAAGTAAGAATACAACACACCACGATGTATACTGATTCACTAAGCTACTCTTGGCTAATCTAGTCCTCCGAGTGCCACGGAGAGTCGCACCCACTAAACCACTAAGATTTCTTTAAACAGATAGGAACCAAACCTTTACATAATGATTCTTTTCATAGACTCAAAATCAACCTTCACAATTTCTTTTTCACAGGCAAAGAAAGAATCTCTATCCTTTTCACAGGCTAAAGATTAATATAATTATTTTATACTTAAGCTAAGAATCAAACCTCACAAAAAATCACTCCAAGTATCATTTTCACCAGTAAGGATGGAACCATTACAAACAAATTCTATTCAAGATGAATTAACAACTATCCTTTTTCATGGAAAAGAGTAACCTAACCTTTTTATGCCTAGGATAAAGATGAAACCTCAATTGCTTTCCCAGAAGAAATTGAAACCAAGTTACCCCTGATTAGATATTCCCAATAATATCTAATCCGCACACAACTCACCAATTACAATAAATTGATAAGTCTATTCCCACTCAGAACTTTTACCACCTCAAATAAATTTAAACTCAATTAATGTCTGTAATTTACTAGTGATAGAATTTTACGTGAGAAATTTAAAATCTGATTTTAAAATATATAAGTAGCACATAAATAAACACGTAATCAGATTAACAGATAAATCATTTTAAAAATAATTTTATGCACTTTAAAGTTTGAAAATGATTTCACAGAAATCTTAAATCCAAGCAAGTAATAATGATAATAACTCAAAATATAAATCAATAACTTAAAAATATCTCACCGAAAGAATAAAAACTAAATTGCAATTAAATCTTAGATCGGTGATCAAAATTCTCAGCAATTTCCTCAAGGACAATTCTCAAGAATAATCTCACAGTAAACTCTCAGTATATTTTCAGAATAATGACTCTTAGAAAGCTCAGGAATTGATTTGTTCTTGATCAAATGATATATCCAAAAGTGAAAAACCCAGATCTATTTAAATAGATTTGAAACAAGCCCTCTAATGAATAGTTCCCACAAGATATGTCATTTAAATGTTCATATAGACTCCATATATTAATATGACTCAATTCTAATTCAATTCACTTAATAATAACATTTAAAATATTCAATTTAGTCCTCCAAATATTTCTCAATCTCAAATAAAACAAGATAGGAAGTATTTAATGTACCAATTTCAGAAACACTTAAAAATAAGTGTACCATATTTATAAGGATAATCAAATAAAGATGATATATCTATCATTAGTTCAGATCCCTAAGATAACTCAAAAAAATATGCCAAAAACGGCTAATTAACGACTACTTTTAGATCAAATTCTCGAAATCCTCCAATCCTGAAACTGCCAGGTCGGTTGACTGACCAATGACCCATCGGTCGACCGATCAATTCAGGTCGTAGCCCAAGCCATTTCTCAAACATGGTCGGTTGACCGATCGATTCAGAATGCTCCCCAGGCCATTTTTTAGCCCTGGTTGGTCGACCGATAATCGATGGTCGGTTGACCAATTGATTCAGAGAGTTCACTTCATGGTTATCGGTTGATCGATCTCTTTCGGTCAGTTAACCGATCAATGTTGAAACAACTTTACCTTATTTCATTTCAACTCCAATCTCTAACGTTTTCAACCCTTTAACTGATTTTTTTTCTCAGTGAACTTAATTGACACCATTAATTAATTTTAAATACTAATATTTCTTAGGTCAATATTTCTTCTTCAATTTCACATTGGAGCAAATATATGAACTAATTAGGATCCTAATAAAAACACACATAAATATAAATTCATTTTTGTGTCGTGTGTGATCCTAATCGGGATACATTAAGAGTAAACATTATTCTGAGTTATTTTCATCTAGATTCTTCAGGATCTTCAATCTCTTAATGTCTGTCTCTTTGCATCATTAACATCCTTAGCAAATTTCTTCATGATAATATCAATAATGGAACTTTTACACTGAAACATTTAATAAACTCATTAGTTCCACAAGAAACATCAACATTTAATTATCCATCAAAATCTTCAGATCAACACACACACACACACACACACACATATATATATATATATGAAACACAAAAAATCATAAAAAACCAAAAAAATAAAAAATGAAAAGGAGGGTTTACCTAAGCTAAAGATTCCTCTCAAAAAAGATATTTGGTAAACTTATAATGACAAAATTTTATTTTTTCATTTCAATCAAAAACTAAAAAATCAAAAACTTATACTTCAAGAAATATTTTATTACCTTTTTCTTTATTTCCAAGAAGTTATATATATATATATATATATATAAAGTCTTTCTCTGTCTCATAAACTTAAAAAGGTTTCTCTAAAATTTCTCTTTAAATATTTTTTTATTCTTAAAAGGAAAAATACTTTTTTTTTTCTCTAAAAATATGAAAATAATTTTCTTTCCTTTAAAATTTTGTTTTCTCTTTCAAAAAATTTAAGATTCTAATATTGTTTTCAAAAAGCAAAAAATAAATCCTTTAAAAATGATTTTTCCACAAAAGACCAAAAAACTCCTAATAAATGCTTATTCACTAAAAGAGAAAACTTATATGAAAATTGATTTTTCTTTTAAATTGATTTTTTTTTACTACAAGACAAAACCCTTCCCAAAATATTTTTCATTAAAAATATATTTTCTTAAATAATTTCATTTAAAAATGAAATTTATATTTTTCTAAAATATATTTTTTTATCTTTGAAAAATTCTTTCCCACAAAAAGACAAACTTTCTTAAAAATATTTATTTTTGAAATTGTTTTTTCCATCTCAAATTGTTTTCTTAAAATTCATTTAAAAAAATCTATATTTTCTATTTCAAATGGTTTTCTTTAAAAATTTTCTAGAAAGTTTTTGTTTTACATTAAAAGTAAAAATATTTCTTTAAAAATTAATTTTTTCTTAAACATTTTTTTTCCTTTTCTTCTTAAAAATATTTTTCAAAAATATTTGTTTTCTTAATTTTTTTTTTCATCAATAAAAAATATTTTGTTAGTCTTTAATTTTTTTATTTAAAAGAAAACTTATTTTCTCAAAAATAAATATAAAAATCTTTTAACTTCATTTCTTTCATTCTTTTCTTTTATTTGAAAACATAAAGTTTGCTATCATAACTTAAACTAAAATAAATAAATAAATAAATAATAATAATAATAATAATAATAATAATAATAATAATAATAATAATAATAATAAATGAGAATTAAAAATAAAATAAATAAATGAATAAATAAAAGAAAAAGAAAAATATCTTTCCTCGGGACCAAAACTTGTCGATTCTTCCATAATCGATTGGTGATTTAAAAAGGGACATTGTTTTAATTTTTTACTTGCTTTAGTTTATATATTTCATTTTGTTAATATATGCATATGGGATTTCCCCCATAATATCAATGGACTTAGCTCATTAGGTCAAAACTGTAATCTTAGGGTTTTCCTAATCTTCTGTAAATATCTCTATTGTAAACCTTTGTAATGTACCATTTTCTGAATATCAATATATTACTCTATATTCTCCCAATATTTCATCATTCAATTATCTTAACATGGTATCAAGAGTCAATGTTTTCTGGCTCTGTTCCTATTTAAATTTTAGAAACCCTAACCCTAGTAAGTCTTTTGAAGTGCTGCTTTTCTCGATATTTCTCATGATCTCTGTAGATAGTTACAAACTTCACCATTGCTCTAATAACAATTTTCATCACATCAATATTTTTCCTCGAAGAGACGAACACAACACCATCAGACCATAGCCACCAGATCAACCACGCGCTCCCACGTGCCTCCAAAAGCCAACCGCACAATCAAGCCATGCTATCTAGGATTTTGGGCTCTATGGCCACAACCAGTACTCCAAATCCATCAACAACCATATTATCAAAACTGCCTTGATGAGACGATTCCAACGCCACCAACATCAACTCGTTCTAACACCTCATATGCCTTTACGCACATTAGACAATGGTTAATCCGCTGGTGTTTAGATCCACGCGCCATTGTTTTGATCTCTGCCACATCAACAGCCATCTCAGCGTCATGCCAGCTCAATCTTAGCACTATGTCAGCTCTTCATAGTGACATGCCAATGCCACATCAGTGTTGACCATGTCACGTCACTAGTTGACCTTTCCATGTCACCAGCTAAGTCATGGTAAAGATTGTTGCCACGTTATCGTGTAGTCAGTACCACGTCCGCATCAGTTAATGCCATGTCATCATTTGACTCAATCTAAACTGCCACGTCACGGTTCAATAAGATAACATTTCATTGACCAGTTCAGGCATTTTTTGACCGATTATTTTTGAAGTTGGATCGGTTTCTTGGGTTTTCGGACGTTCTGATTCTGTTTCTAGCATTCGTTTTGTGATTTGAGACTCATAGAAAGTTTCTACACCGATTCACCCCTATTTTTTGCTTGCGGCTATGGCAAACTCAGACTCATCACGGGTTATCCCTATTATTCTGGATGAATCAAATTATGTATTGTGGGCTCAAGAGATGTCTAGTTTCCTATGTGGATGAAAACTGTGGTATCTCGTGACTAGAGACATTGCTGAACCCAAGAAGAAATATGACGAAGATACTGAAGTATTTGCTGAACGCTTAGAAGAATGGGATAGCAAAAATCATTAGATTCTTAATTGGTTCTATTCCACTATCATCCCATCTATCAAAATCTAATTTGGTAGACTCTAGATGACTAAAGAGGTTTGGGATCTTCTCCAACTTTGCTATACCAAGGTTGACCTATCACACCAGTATCAACTCATTTCCACCCTCTACAGCATGTGCCAAGACCATGGACAGTCCATCAACAGTTTCTTATCTCAAATGACTACTTTGTTGGATCAGTTGGTTATCTTTGAGCTAATCTGGAAATGCATAAAATATGTTATCCTTTACATAAGCTACCAAAATGAGACGTTCTTGATGGATTTGAGATCAAAATTTAAGCCTATACGACTCTTAATCCTACACTTGGCAAGATATCTTTTCTTGAATATGCCTTTTCTGATCTACTAAGAGAGAAAACACACCTTGAGACATTACATGGATCAAATACAGACATTGTTCTTTCCACACCAGCTAACAAGCCAAATTTATCCCGAAAGCCCTTATACTACAGGTATTGTCATTCATAATGACATGAATTGCTCAAATGTCCTTCTCGCCTTTATAAGGTATGCAGAGAACTTAACAACTATCTTGTAGATTGCCCTAAACTTCTAATATCATCATCTAAAAACCAATCAAATGGAAATCAATCTTGCTCTCGAGGCTCTCACAACCAGTCTTACCCCAAGTTAAAGAACGTTGCCGTTGTAGCCATTGATGCTGCCTCGACCTCACCAACCTCTTCACCTAATTTGAGTTGCTTCTATACCATGCTTACCCAAACTCTATCTAAAACTAGTAATAATATAGCCATGTTAGCTACACCAGGTATATCTGGATGGTACTTGGATTATGTTTGTTGTAATCACATGACATCTGGTGTGTCTTTATCTTTTCTTATAGAACCCTTGATGAGCATGCAACTACTATTCACACTGCCAATTGATTAAATATGTTAGTTAGCCATACTAGACATGTGGACAACTCTCATTTATCTCTTCCTGATACATATTTAGTCCCTAATTGTGCCCTTAATATTATATTTGTTGGATAACTATATGATCTTGGATTTGACTAGTATTTTTCTTTTACTGGTTGTCGTGTGCAAGACCCTCAGATAGAAAAACTCAATGGGACCAACCGTAAAGTCTGGCGCCTCTTTGAGCTCAATCACCTACACATCCTATCTTCATTATCACTAAATCAATCAGCCGCCTCAATCCCAACACTCTTACCCTTGGAATTGTGGCACTCTCGGTTAAATTACACTTCATCCAGGCATCTCTAATCTCTTATTTCTAGCGGTCAGTTATGTTCAATTCAGCATGAGTCTTTTCATTCTATTAATTGTCAATATACAAAACAATCATCTTTAGCTTATAATGAGAGTTAATCAATTTCTCTTGCACTATTTAATTTAGTGTATTATGATATTTGGGGGCCTTATCCTCATGCAACAATGGGTGGTTATCGTTATTTTGTTATATTTGTGGACGACTACTCTTGATATACATAGTTGTTTCTTATGAAAAATAAATCTGAATTATTTCACATATATTCTGAGTTTTATTCTATGGTTCAAACTCAATTTTCTCGAAATATCAAAGTTTTTTTCTCAGATAATGTACAAGGATCATGTTTTTCCCAACATGCTTCGCAAAAATGACATGTTTCCCTATTGCTCGTGCCCTATAACCTCCCAACAAAATGGACGAGCTGAATGCAAGCATAGCCACATTCTTAACATAGTTCATGTCCTCCTCATTTCTTCATCCTGTCCTAAGCATTTTTGAGGTGAGGCTACCTTAATCGCAGTATACACAATAAACCGTGTCCCTTCCGCTACAATCCAACATCAGTCTCTATTTGAGCATATTTTTGTTAATCCTCCCAATTACTCTGAACTTAAAGTCTTTGGTTGTGCTTGTTTTGTCATTTTCAAATCACATGAACACAACAAATTGGAACCAAGGGCTCACCTGTGTTGTTTTATCGAATATGACATTGAACATAAAAGGGTATCGATGTTGGGATCCCATATCTAAAACTCTTTGTATTTCTCGTTATGTCATTTTTTGGTAACATCAAATGCTTTCTTCCTTATGGTCATTTGATAGGTCAATCATTATTAAATCCAGATTCTTTACTGATCTATCTATTGAGTTATTTCCAGAGAATAAAGTGTCACGTACTATTGAGCCCACAATAGAACCACCAGCTAATCTCACCCTTCCAGCTCCAAAACCACTAGTTGATCTCACCCACCAACTTCAGAAATACTAGATGATCTTCGATATGTCAAGGGTACCTTATTTCATGGATTTTATTTCTCAGCTCAATTTGCTCCCACCTTACAGGCTTATTTTGATGTTGATTGGGCTGGAGATCTCACCGATAGATGCTCAACCACTGGCTATTATTTTTTCTTGGACAGCTCTCTCATTTCTTGGTGCAATAAGAAACAAATTGTGGTTGCTCACTCCAACACTGAAGCTAAATATCGTGTCATCGCTAATGCAACACAAGAACTACTTTAGCTTTGGTGGCTTCTTGCTAACATGGGAATCTCTTATCCCGCTGCCACTATTTTATATTGTGACAATATGAGTGGTATTTAGATTGCCCACAATGATATCTTATACGAGCGTACAAAATACATCGAGACTAATTACTACTTCATCCATCATTATATTATCTAGAATAATGTTCGTCTGCAATCCATTAGCTCAGTTGATTAGATAACAGATATTTTCACCATAGCTCATCCACCCAGACGCTTTCACACTCTGGTTTCTAAACTCAAGTTCACATCTCATCTATCGCCTTGAGTTTGAGGGGAGATGTTAATATGTATATATGGGCTTGGCCCATTAGGTCAAAACCATAACCGTAGGGTTTCCTTAATCTCCTATAAATATATCTATTGTAAATCTCTGTAATGTACCATTTTTTGAATATCAATATATTACTCCATATTCTCCCAATATTCCGTCTTTCAATTATCTTAACATATTTTATTTTGCATCCTTAGTTGCCTTATCATAAGAAACACGCCATAATAAACTAAATTAAGGGAAAAAAATATATCATATTAACTAACCAAATCAAACAATGTTGAACTTGATTTAATTTGAAATACTTACACACTAACATATCGTTTCGAAAGGGTAGCTTGGGGTGCCTAACACCTTCTCTGAGCATAACCGACATCTGAACCTAATGAATACTCTGGTTAAGACCATTTTGAGTCAAATTTGGTCCATTTCAATTTTTGTTTTTGTTTTTTTAATTCTTTTACTCATTCTCTTTAAAACTTGGTGACCCAGAACACCTTTTCAAAACCAATGCTAGGTGGCAACTCTCAACCTTTCATAAAATTTTGGCCCAAGTAAATTAGTTCAAAATCAACGCCCAGAAAAGCCCTTGAACTTGTTTTTTTTTTTTTTTTTCTAAATTTGTTTTAAAAAAATAAAGCTTGTCAAAAAGCATTTTCTAAAGGATAAGTTGTTTTAAAAAATAAATGGGATTTCGAATTATAATAGTGGCACTTGGTTGGCGTTGTGATTCGCGAGCAAATCTAGGCCGCGTCATCAAGTAGCGCCAAGACAAACAATTTCAGTCTAATTTTTTTCCTCTACCAAGCAAGCACCCACATACGATTATAAGTGTACATTGTTACCTTAGTTATTTTCTTTGCAAATTCAGTCATATGCTCATTTTTTTTTTTTGTAATGTCTTGATTAAATTCAAACAATATGCTGCAAAAAGAGACTAACTAATTGTTTTGTTATGTTCGTCACTTTTTTCCCTAGAAAGATATAGTTAGAACATAATTTGTGACCATATGAAAAAACATTACTTCTTCCAACCCATTCAATGATTTTTTTAAACAAGCCAAATAAAAGTGTGCCACTTTTTAGAACATCAAATTCATCAAGTGATTTCACAAATGCAACCCCTCGAAGACTATAGACAAGAAAATTAATAACGGAGTGACGTGTACCATCAGTCTAACCATTATTTCACAATAGGTAATCTAGTTTCTCAAGGGATCAGACATTAAAATTGACAGATCTGCATAGCAGAATATAAAAAGATTTAAATCATAGTTTAATATCCAATTCCTCAAACCAGATCTAAAACAAATAATAAAATCTCAAACAAATAAAAAAATGGTCGATAATTAAAAAATAGCATAAAATATAGGATTGGAGAAGAGATCTGAGTGGAGAGAAATTAATCGAAATGGAAAAGACATACATGTATAAAAACCATAAGAAGATGAAGATGGATAGAGATCCATGAGAGAATGGGCGAAGGTAATGTGCGAACTAGCCACGGGTCTGTGACACATTGTCAATGAGATATGGATTGAACTACTACAAAGCAAAAACAAATCATGGGTCTACAACCAGTCAATGACGGGATCTAAACAATCGATAAGCATGAATGGCGTCCAGACTGTGGTTGGCCGGTTGACTAGGTCTAGTTTATGAAGATGAATCTTATTTCTTTCTTAGTAAGAAATGATAAGTTCAAGATATTAAAATATGATTTTTAATGTGCTCCATATGTAAAATGGTTTTGATAAATGACCTAAGAAAAAAATGTGATTTAAAGCATAAAATCTTAAGTTTTCGGGTTAATTCGGTTAACTGACAAAAGAGGTCGGTCGACTTATCAAAACAATGTGTTTTGGAAATTGAAGCGGAGATATTCTGATCCAATCAGTTAACAGAGAAAATGAGTTGGTCGACAGATGGAAATAATGGCAAAAATAAGGAAATGAAGTAAGCCTCTAATTAATTTGGTCAATCAACAGGTTTTGGTCGGTCAATTGAATGAAACAGTAATCGAATTGAAGAAATTGGGATAGGCTACTGATCTTATTAGTCAACCGACAGTGAGGGTTGGTCAACCTACAGGATTAAGGCCAATAGCTAAATTTAGCATTTGGCATAGGGTGGTCAATCGAGGCGAAGGGCCGGTCAACTGACGAAATCAGTCAATATTTTTACTATTTTGGTTTCTTAGTCAAATCAGCTCATTTTTTATGATTCCAAGAGAGGCTTTTAAAGAATTTGGGTTTATTTTAGATATACTTGATATATTTTGTGATCCCTATTAATTTAGATTCTATTTAATTAAATAGTCTTTTAATTAAAGTGCTTTAATACTCCAATTTTGATGGATTTTAAATTGAAAAAGTTTTAAGGATCAAAATGAGTAATTCCAAGAGTATTTTTAAATAGAACTTATCTATTTTGAATATATGGGATATATGAGTTCTTAGGATGTCATTTAATGACACATCTTTTGAAAATTAGTCGTTGGAGGTCTAGTTCTTGGTCTATTTATAGAGACCTGCGCAATTAAGCCTAAGAACATTAAGAACTATCAGTTTTGAGCTTTCTAAGAGTGAGAATATTTTTGAGATTTCTAAAATAGATTACTTTCGAGTTCTTGATCTAAAGCGCTTGCTATTTACGTCATCGGTTTGAGTTCTTATTGCAAAATCATTCTAGTCTTCGGTGAATCCCAGTGAGATTCTTCCAAGTCTTTTTATTGACTTTTTAAGATTTATATATGTTGTTGATTGCTTGGTTAAGGATCTTTTTATTTACTTTTTAAGATTTATATATATTGTTGATTGCTTCATTAAGGATTATTAGAACATCGTTTTAAAACTTAAGTTTTGAAAACCTTTTAAAATAATTTTTGATTAAATAGCTGATTACGTGCTTCTTGTGTGCTATTCGCTTTATTATTTAATCAGACTTAATTTGCGTCACATTGAATATATCACGAAGTATTTATTCGGGCCATAATTGAGTATATATATTTGTATTGAGGTGATAGAAACTCCTTATGGGAAGAAACTTACAATATTTTGTATTTGTGAGTTTGAGTGGATTAGACACATTTAGGTCAGTTTTTAATTAGGGTAGCTAGGGTTTTAATCTTTATCCGGTGAAAAAGATTAGGGTTTGATCTTTGTTCTGCAAAAAGGTTAGGTTATTCTTTTTCCTTGAAAAAAACTAGGTTTTGATTCATCCTGTAATTGAATTAAATTATGATTATAAAGGTTCATCCTAAACCTGTGAAAAAAATATAGTGGTAGGTTGATTCTAGCCTGTGAAAAGAGTTAGGATAAATTCTTATGTGCTGCTTTGATTATTTTCCTATATTGTGTTTGAGCATGAATTTAGAATTAAACACATTTCCGCTCTTTAATAAGATAAAAAAATTGATTTAGAAAATTTAATTATTTGTGTTTAAGAATTTAATTATTTAAATTTTGTAACTACCCAATTCACCCCCTCTTGGGTAGCTCTTTGAGCCAACAAGTGCCATCACACTCCTGCTCTTAAGGTAGTCAGAGTCGCCTCTCCCATAAAAGAAATTACTATTGCCAAAATGATCCTGCAATCTCTGCCTTCCATCCCAACCATCTCTATGAAAATAGGATCGAGATCTTTGCCATTACTATAACAGTATCCAGAGAATCAAAGAAGACTTACCAAACGAGTTTCCTCACTTCCTATATAAAGGTCAGAATCCTAAGGGTTTGAGGTATGTGAAGTTTATATTATGTTTACGCTACTTTAGGCACTTACTGCATTACTACGCTTTCTTAGTACCCTCGATTAGTTCTCACACAAGAGGTGCAACACCTACTGGCCCACCCACAATGCATTGTTTTGAGGAACTAGACCGAGGGATAGTAAGAAACCCCAGCAATCCATCGCTCCTCGATCTCAAAGCTGACGTATCTGGTGATCCACTTCCATGCATCATCAACGGGTTCAATTGAAAACATGTGATGGTCAATGACATTACCATCAAGGTTAAAAAAAAAAAAAAAAAAAAAAAAGATTGTAAACTTGATTTTTTATGACAATGTAACAAAAAGAAAAAGTGTAATGATATACTTACCTACCATGACGGTCTTAATTAATATAAAGTAAGATCTATGACAATTGTACAATCGTTGTTTTTTTAATGCAATCTATTGTATCCATATAATGACTGCTTTGGGTAAAAAGCATGATGGTCATTCATATTTAATCACACTTCTACATTTCTATCACACATTTTTCTATTAAATAATGACACAAAAAAAGTGTGATAATACACCAATAGTCTTTAATGATACTAAGATAGATCCCAATTTTTTGGATACCAAAAACCGTGATTAAAACTCTAAGATGATGGGTAAAAGACATGGTTTTTTTTTTTTTTTTTTTTTTTATTATTATTGTACTAGTGTAGATATGGATATGATATGTAGAATATGATTTGGAGAAGATGTCATAGAGAAATTATTTCTCTATAGGAGCAAAATTGAAATTTCCATTGTAAAACTTTTGATATGAATCTAATGGGTTACGTATAATAGGAAATGGAAATTTGGATAATCTTTTAAAAGGAATAGATAGTAATGATAGTATTGTTTAGAAGTTTAGGAGGCAAAGTACAATTAAGAAAAAAAGGGCCCACAGTTTTGAACCCTCGATATTGTTTATCAAAAGGAAGGCCACTAGGTGGCCTCCCTAAAAAATATAGTAATTCTAATATCGTCCTTTTTTTTTTTTTTTTTTTTTCCTGTTTTTTACTGTTTTGATTCTTACTACATACTAGAACCAAAATAGATCTACCTTAAATCTTCGAAATTAGATTTAGATTCTTAGATATTCGTTAAACATTATTCTTAAGCAGTTTTTTGTGTGCTCTGCCAACTTGATATCCAGCCCATATACCTGGCCAGCGCACTTGTCTGCCTACAAAGTTACGGGTGACAACTACCAGTTCAGAACCCAACCTAGTAAATCTATTTTTATATGTTAGTTTCCAATTTTAGGCATCAACAGTTACCATTGATGGATTTTCTATTTTCCATTTAAAACATGTTTTATTCCTATTTAAAAGAAAAATCTAACATTGCAGAAACATTGTTCTGTAATAGTGTGCTTCCATTTTTAGTAATATATCTCTTATCTTAATAAATTAGGACCTTTTTCTAGAAGGGAAATTTATTGTTTAGCCCTCAAGATATATAGAAATAAAAAAAAAATAGACCCCAACCGTATTGAAGAAATTCCCATTTTGATTTATTAGATTTAAAATAAAATAATTTCTATTTTATATATTTATTTTTTATAAAATTTATGTTTTTAATCTACTCATCGGGATTTACAAAATATGATCAATATTGAATATACAAAAAATAATTAATTTTCATATATATTTAAATAATTTATTTTTATTTTTTGTACTCATAATTCTAAATTATAATAAAAGTTATATATCATCATAACTGATGTCAGACAAATTTGCAACAATATTATAAACAATATTATATTAAATTGTAACTATTCTAGTAATAACTAAAAATAATTATTTTTTAGGTGACAATTAAAAGGTATAAATTTTCTCAATATGAACTACTTCTATTATTGATTATGAATAATATAAGTTTAATGTTAATTAAATAGTTGACTAAAAGTTAACAGATGTTAAATGTATTTTTCTTTTTATTTGCAAAAAAATAAATAGTTAATTATATTATGGATTTAAATTTATTGTTGAATTTTAACGCAATTTTTAAATGAATTTTAAGTGAAATTAACAAAAGTGTCCGACTAAAATCGCGAGTAACATTGGTTACAAACAGTTATCAGAATGGTTGTAAGTTGGAATTGCAAAGTTACAATTTGGTGGGCAAGTGTAAACCATTAATATAGCTGTATCTCAACATGACATTGTTACAATGTGACATAACACTAATTATAATATGAGATATTTAATTATAATTTGGCCTAGGAAAGATACATTAGTAAGTAAAATTGGTTACAAATGTTATAGTAGTTGTTGCAATTTAGAGTGACAAAGTGTAGGATGGTATTGGGCCTTTATCAACCCTAAAAGATAGTACATGAGGTGATTTTTTCTCTCACACTTATAATTTGACAACCAGCTCTTTCGACATCTGATGTGAGATAAACCCAATAATCTTTCTCTCACTCATGGGGCCTTTGGTCGGCTAACCCTTAAGTAGTCTCTCCCTTTGTGGCTATTGGACAAGAGTTGTTGTAACTTGGGCTGGGATACTAGTATAGGATAGTCTTGGACCTCTCTCAACCTCAAAAGTTAACTCATGAGGTAATATTTTTCCTCACATTTATAACTTGACTACCAAACCTATCTATATTCGATGTGGGATAAACCCAATACGAAGTTACAAGTTGTAGTGACCAGGTGAAGTATAAGAAGTAAATTTCACAATGAGGTTCATTACAGCATAAGATAACATCAATTATAAGTAAAACAATTACAATAAGAAGTAAAAATAGTTATAAATATTCATAATAATTGTTGTAATTTGTAGACATGGCATTTTGACCGTCTCCCAAAAATATTTTATACTTTATTTTTTATTTTAACTTTTATTTTCAGAAAATACAAAATAGAAAAAATAAGGAAAGAAAAAAAAATGGAAAAAATGGAAAAAATAAATATAGAAAAATGAAAATAAAGAGAGAAAGGTGAGAGAGAGAGAGAGAGAGAGAGAGAAAGAGAAAGAGAAAGAATCGACAGCAATAGGAGGTAGAGAGAGAATAAGAGGAGAAATGAGAGAGAATTGGTGAGAGTGAGAGAAAAGAAGGGGCCCACCATGGTCAAGAATTCAAAAAAGAAAAAAAAAAGTAGACACGTGGCAGCTTCTCACGCTGCCACATGTCCGATTTCAACCTTTAGATTTCTAGAAGCCTTTCCCGTGACTTTTTCTTCTTCCTAGTCATATTACAGTTAGGATTTGGTGGTCAAAGCTAGGTTTTTAGGGCTTTTTCATTCCCCATATTTTGCTATAAATAGGACCCTCTCCCTCATAGTTTAAGGACTCCAAAATTCAGAGAGAAACCATCATAGGGAGCGATTCTCAATGAAAGCGAATTCGAGAAGCAATCTTTGAGAGAATAAAAATCGTATGTTGGGGACTTTTGCCAGTGTAGGTATATTTATTTTCATTGTTTTTTGTTTTAAATTTTTTGCAATTTAAATTTTTACAAGTTTAGTTTTTGTTAGAATAATCCGATGATTCGATGAACATGCTAGGACGAGACTTTCCTTGGGGATTAGTCTTCGAGCGTGAGATTAAGATACTTTGTTTTTTATTTATTTTTTATTTAAGTTGTTGCTTTACCTAAATTTTTTAAAATAAAAATAAAATTAAAATTTTAAAATAAAAAATAAAAAATTATTTTGGAAGAATTAATTCTCACAAGTTTTAGGATGAATTCAACGATTCAATTTATTTAAGAAAATATTTCTTTATTGATGATTTGATTTTCCCAAATAAAATAAAATTTAAAAACAATCAGTTTAGTAAATGTTTTTCTTCGGTAAGTCGTTTCATTGGATTTTACTTAAGTTTTGGTGGAATTAATTTTGACAAAACATAATTTCCGTGATATTCCCTTGATTCTCATTTTTATAGAATTTAAGGGAATGTCAAATTGGAATTTCTTTAAATTAATTGGGTAAATTAGGAAAGTAGACATTTTTATGACATTGCATTTATAGAAAATAATATAATATTTCATGTCATTTTGCATGTTGACTTTTGCATCACTTGGAAAATATTTAGATTGATTTACCTATTTAAATTAAAGAATTTTATCGAAAACATATATAAAACTATCCCCTGGGAATCATCTTTGTCGAATCTTTTAATATTTGATAAGAAGTCATACCGAGGGAACATTCCTAAAAATAACAAAAAATTGTCTCGCCTTTTTTTTTTTTTGAAAAATACCAAAAATATTTCATAAGAAGGAAAAGATTTCAAAATAAAATAAAACGTTCGGACTTAAATTAATTGAATTTAATTGGACGTAAGGTACTATTTTCGGACTGACGTCTTGGGGTATCTAACTTCTTCTCCGAGCTTAACCGACCCCCAAGCTCTTAATTGAATATTTGGTTTAACCGTGTTTTGAAGTCAATTTTTATTTAGGCCTTTCAACTTGTTTTATAAAAATTCGGTGGCCTAGCACACCATTTAAACCCAATGCTAGGTTGCGACTTCTTATTTTAAAATGGCCTAAGTATTTTTTTGAGAAAACTGGCATTTTAAAAAAACTCCATCTCTTTTATGCATTATTGTTTCATATTTCTTTTCCTTTCGAAAAATCGGGGCGCGTCATAATTTGTAGTGACTAATGGAAGTAATACTAAGAGACAATTGTGACAATGAGCTTTGTTACAACATATAGTGAAGAAGTTTCAACTTGACATTAGTTACAATCATTGATAACTGTCGTTGTAATATTTAATAACCATGTGAAAGATTGTACAAATTGCAACAATCATTATTAACATTTGTTACTACTATTACTTACTATTGTAATTGTTCCACTCTAAATTGTAAGGAAAGTATGTAACAGAATAAATTTATACATAAAATATTTTACTATAAATTTATTTTTGACCAGTGAAAGTTTTAATGAAATAGGAAATTAATTTTTACTTGTCATTAGTATAATTTCAACTTAACGCAATACAACTTCTTCTAATATTAGTTACGATGACATATAACTCTTGTTACAATTTAAAATTACGAGTATGAAAAAAATTAGATATATATAAAAATAATTTATTTTTTATATTCAATATATATGATCGTGTTTTATAGATCAGGATGAGTAGATTTCGATTTTTTTTTATAAAAATAATATATAATTACAAATTATTTTCTTTTAAAACTAAAAATGAGAAATGAGAAATTTTTCAATTAAGGGTAGTACCTGTTGCCACAATATTGAAGAAATTCTTTTCGATTGCATTTGGGAAATGAATTTGATAAATTCATGAAATTTATAAATGATGAGATTTCAAAATTTATAAATTTCTTGTTTGAATAACTATTTTAGATGAAAATTTTGAATGTCATTTTCACAGCTATTTGGATAGATAAGTATTTATACGTAGAATTTTAAAATTCATTGAAATTTAATAATAGAAAATATGAAATTATAATAAAATTTTAATAAGAAATTTATTATATAATCCTTAAGAGATATATAAATTGGAAAATGAACCCCCAACTATCATAATAAAACTTTTAGTCCTCGGATATTTTTAGAAAATAATCCTCTATTCTTTAACGATTTTCCATTATTCATCTACAATGCCATTATGTTAAAAAATCAAGACATGAACATTCATATTGTCATTTTGTTATTTTAAACATTTTAATACATTTTACCTCTGATTCTGTTATAGTAAATGTTCACTGTTCTTTACACAGATAAATTAACAAAACGCAATCCTGGGTATGAACCTTCATGAAAACCACCCGAAATTAAATAAATAATATAAAAAAAAGATCTTCAGAAAACAAGTAGGTGTGAACATTTCATCAATATACAAAAATAGGTGAAAACAAACATGAACAATAAATCAAAGACATTGAAAACCCTCCTAAGATCAACAATAACAATCGACATGAACATTTACCAACACATTCACACCAAAAACTAAATCAAAACAGGTCTGAAAGTCGTGCGAACATTCACAAGAAAATCAAGAAATGGGAAGAAACCTCAAATCAACGAAAAAACCATTCACATAAATAAACAATAAAGTTCACAAAAATCAACAAAGTTCTAATTAAATTGGATGAAATATTCATCAACTCGCAAATGAACACCCATCAAAACCATGAACATTCAGATGTTTTTGTACATGAACATTCAACATGAACATAGATCTGTGTATTTTACAAAAACATTCACCTCGAAAGTAAATCAATCAAAAATAGATCTAAAATCGAACATTTACAAAAAACAAATAAAAAATGTGAAAGAAAATCAACAAAAATAAATAATAAATCGTAGATCTAAGATTCACCAAAACACAAATCTAAGATTCACTAGATCTTGGCCCACAGAGTAGTGGATTTGGGCCGTGAGAGAGGTGGATGAACAGGTTGTGGATTGCAGTAGTGGAAGAGCTGGTTGTGGATGGCGGTAGTGGATGAGTGGGTAGTGGACGATGGTGGTGGCACCGTCAAGCCACACCGCCATAATCTGCCTTCTAGATCAATCCTGGCCACCGAATTGCAGATTTAACCAGATCATCGTGGTCGATGATAGCGGATGATGTGAGGGCGGATAGTTGCAGGGGTGGAGTTTGACGATGGGCCAATGTTCGCAACCACGACGGTCAGTGGTCTTGCGGCTAAGGGAGAAAGAGAAGAGGGAGATAGGAAGAATGGTCTTGCGCCTAAGATTGGAAGAAATGACTGAGAATTTGGTCTGAAATAAGAAACAACTGAGATAGGTCTAGGAATTTAGGGAGAGAGAGGTCTGAAATAGATTTGAGAATTTGGGAGAATTTGGGGATAGATGAGGAATTGTTGAGATTGGTCTTGCAGATGCTAGGTTTTGAAGATGAACAGAGAGAGGGATGAACGACTTTGGAAGTTTAAACTTAGTGAGGAAGAAGTGATATGAAGATAGGGGTAGGGTTATATACTTATATATGGGTATAATTGTCTCTTTATTAGTAAATTTAACTGTCAAATGACTAAATACTAAGAAGATGATTAAATAATAACATTTTTGTTTAAAAGGCTCATTGAGGAGAGAGATAGTGTGAAATTTGGAGTAAACAATAAAAAAAACTCTTTTTTTAATTCTTCACCAATTTTAATTCAATCTTTCTTTTGTTTTTTTTTTTTTTTTTTGTTTTTTTATGAATTTCAAAATGTCTCCTTTATATATTATGCAATAAAATTGTATTTGTAAAATAGGTATAAAAGTCATATTATTAAAATAGTTATGTATAATTAAAATTATATTGTTAAAATATGTATAAAAATTATATTATTAAATTATTAAATAAAAATTATATTATGAAATTTATTTTCATATTTTTTTACAATTAAAATTTAATAGATTTCAAAATTCTGTGTGTACTTCTCTATTTAAACAAGAGAATTATAAAATTACACAATTAAAATTTTCAACAAAAATTATGTAGATAAAAAATTCATTAAATAATGAGATTTCAAAATTCTAAGTTTTAAAATATGATCATTTACCAATTAGATGGATTTACCTAATTCTTTACCGAAACACAACTTTACTCAAACACAACCTTACTTTTGGTGGTGACTCATCTTTCTCATTTTATTAGGTAATAGATATCTGTTACGTTTAAAAATGAATTTAAAGAGCTCAATTAATTTTATAGCACTTGGATTTTTTTTTTTTTTTTTTTTTTTTTTTTTGTACTATAAAATAATATATTTTTCTTTTAATATTAAAAAATATTACCGTAATTTTACTGTGCCATGAAAAAGATAACACAAATAGAATTGCATAAAATGAAGAATTTGCGACATTCATCAGATGCAGGGATATGAGAAATACACGCAGTTTCCATAAACCAAAACGGGTAAAGTGCCGTTTCCTTTTATTTTTTCATTTATTTAAAAAACCACATGATCTTTATTTAATATTCTTAATATTTATATTAAAAACATTCGTTTAATTTATTTTTTTAATTATTCCAAGTCGTTAGTATCAAAACCGTGACATAGAGAGAGGCCTTTAGTTGGTACCACCAAATACACCCTTGAGTCGCTTAATCTCAGCAGCATCAAGAAAAGTGGACCTCACCAGCACACCGGTGGGCAAATTATTCCCAAACAGGGAAGTATCAATGATTTGTGTGCCCGGATTGGCGCTGCTGAAGGCCACCAACTCGAGCGCGCGCGTTTTCCCGGCATTTATCTGGAAATGCAGCAAACCCTGAGGGAAAATCATGATATCGCCGGCATTTAAAGTTTTCCAGTAGACATTGTTGGCGGAGGAGATGATTCCGGCCTGTATTGTCCCCTGCACTACCATCAGGAGCTCAGAAGCATCCGGGTGGGTGTGCATTGGCACCACCCCTCCCACTGCCACGTCAGCCCGGGCCATGGCAATCCCAAGACCGTTTAAGGCCGGGAATTGGGTGACGAAGGCCGTCGTAAACGCCACCCCGAAGATGCTAGATGTGTTTCCTGGCCGGGCAAGCCCAGAATAAGCAAAATCATTGGCGGTCACTTATTCCGGGCTCTTGCATGGGTAGCCTGACGGGCTATCGGACACTGAAAGATCCGCAACACAGAAGTCCTGCACTAAAGCTTGTGAGGAGGATAAGAGCATCGCAAAGATGAATAATTGGAGTAACATTATCACTACGTGTTATTTTTATTTTTTTTTGTGTGTGTGTGTGTGTGTGTGTTTTGGATGTGAATTTTTGATGGGGAGCTTTGGTCCCCTTATATAGGAGAGTTCAACGGGGTTGATAATTTTATTTATTTCTTCTTTTTCTGGTTATTGCCATGCGAACCTGGAATTTTCTGCCATTTGCATAGAAGAAGATGACACTATAATATTTGTAAATTCCTTTTAATAATTTACTCATAAATATTGCTATTCTTTTATTTTAAAATTAATTTTAAATTTATCGTTAAGATTCATTTTATAATTGTTTATATTAATTTTGAATTAAAAGTGTAATTCAAGGTAGAATCTATATGTTATATATAAAAGTGGAAGTCAATCCTATTCTCCCATTAAAATGAAGGGTTAAGATTAAAAAAAAAAACTCATAATAACTTTATTTATTATTTTCTCTCTCTTTTATTTTCACTATCTATATAACAATAGAAAGAATAATAACCAACTACTTATTGTCCATTATTATAAGAATGACATAAAAAAAATTAGTTCCAAAACTAATAACCCCTCACTCTATATTTTCATTATGTGTATAGTGAAAATTATGTAATATTGAGATTAATCAAGTACAATATAAATAATATTAGTTATAGTACTTTCTAATTTGGCAACATTTTTTTTTTTTTTGGTATTTTGCATATCCTTTATTTTTCTATTTTTATTTCCTTTATTTTTCCCAAAATATATATTTTTAATTTGATTCTTTCCTTTTTCGTATGTGGGTTTTGATAGTGTGTAAAATTGCACTAACTAATTGAAGTAGTCAAAAAATAAATACAATAAATAAATATTTTATTTTTACAAACCAAACACACCCCCAATTATTAGATCTCTTATTGTTTGATAATTCATACTTGACTAATTTTACTCGCTTAGCATTTGTTGTACCTCAATAGTTTAAACATTAGTTATACTAGCAAAGAATGTACCGACATCAATTATTTTAGTTCAAATATTAATTAGCAAGAATGTACAATTTATTAATAAAAATATAGTAACGAAATCAAAATGTAAAATAAATAAATAAATAAATAAAGCATCGATTATTATATCGAAGTATGAAAAAAAAAACTACCAATAGCCCGTACATAGCACGGGCATACAATCTAATCGGAAAAACTAAAATTGAAAACCTAACAATTGGACATAGGGATGTCAATGGTTCGGTTTCGGTTCGATTTCATATAAAACCAAAACCAAAATCGTTAGACATATACCAAACAAAGTCCGCCGATTTTTTTTAAATGGTTTTAAAACCAAAGCATTTAAATTTATAAAAAACCAAAACCAAAACTGCAAAACCGCGAACCCATTTAAGATTTTTCAATTTTATAAAAAGCCAAAAACAAAACCAATATCAAAACCACGATACTGCGGACCATTGTTTTTTTTTATATATAAACACAAATATAACTAAAATATAAAACATAAATTCAAAAAAATAAAATATAACCACAAAACTATTAATTGTTACAATAAACATTTCTAACCATAATTAAAATACAACGATATTTAAAATAAATGATTGTAACCATAATTGTTAACAATATATATATATATATATATATATATATATATATATATATATATATATATATATATATATATATATATATATATATATATATTAGGGGTTAAACTGTAAATATATAAAAAGTTAGGTATATATGTCATAAAAATATATCTAAAATATCGGTTTTGTGGTTTGGTTTCATGGTTTAGTTTCGTGGTTCGGTTTCATGGTTACTATTCCAAAATCAAAACCAAAATCGCTCCAGTTGCTAATTTCAAAAGTAATGTCACAGTCAAACCATTTAGTCGGTTTCAAACTATTCGGTGCGGCTTCTCTCGATTACTCGTCAGTTCAGTTTTTTTTGCCGTCCTTATTTGGACCGAAGGAGAGCTCAACAAAGACAATCTTTTTGCTCCTATTCATTGTGAACAATCTGTCATTTTCCTCTATTAATGTTCACAAAATTAATTCTTCTAATTTTTTTTCTCTGTTTGAACATTTTGTTTAAATAAATTTTAAATGATAAATAAAATAAAAAAACTATAAATATCTATTATTTTTAATAAATATGACATTACATTAGACAAAATAATTACATTTTCTACTTTATTCTCTCTTGATATGATTTTTTTTTTGTTGATAATCATTATTAAAATTTATAATTATAATAAGTACTAGACAACAAAAGTACTAAACAGACCCTGTAACGGAGTGAGCATTTGTGCACTGGGATGTCCTTTTAACAAGTATTAAATAACAAAAAATGGGAGCTATTATATTTGTTAAAAAATAAACATTAAAAGCACAATTAAAAAACTAAAAATAAATAATAATCTTTAATATATAAATCTTATTTATTTCTCCCATTTTAACATTTTATTTAAATAAACTTAAATAATATTTATAATCAATATAGTAATTTGAGTGCATTTAATTATTATTTATTATTAATATAGTAGATTGAATTAATTTTATCGTTGTAAGTTTTTCAAGTGACCAGGGACATAACTGAAACTTACCCATATAGTTCATCTTTATTTTTATTATAATTAATTATATGTGACTTATCTATTCCTCACATTCTCTCTTTCATACCATTTAATAAAATTCCCTCTCTCCATCTATTAATTACGTATAAAATTTATTAAATTTCATTTGCTCAAAAGAGTATTCCAATACTTTTTAACCAAATAATAGAAATTATTAAATAATGTAAGAAAAGACCTCTTATATTATTTTAAAATCATTATTTGAAAAACAAAAAGTTAAACAATTGAAAAAACCCTCTAGGAATTGTTTACTCAATATTTACTATTTTGAAAAAATAAATATTAGTCAACATTAATAATTTTAGAGGTCGATATTAATAGTTTTCTAGGTTATTTTTATTTTATTTTTATTTTTTTTAACAATTCTCAATAAATTTATTTTTTCTATACTCTCATAAAATGTATTAGATATAAAATTAAACGATTAATTATATCTAGGTACAATACTCAAATAATATTTTTTTTGAGACCAACATATTATGTAGGTCTAAAATTAGTAATTATTTTATAGATAAAACTAGGGGTGTTAGTGTAATGATAACCTCTAACACTATGCATTCCATTCTTATCTAATTAAAGGACATGTTTAATAACCACTTAATTTTTAAGTGCTGAAATTTGAAGTGTTGAAAATATCAGAAATTTGCTTGATAAAAATTCAAAATTTAAGTGTTGAATTTTTGTTTTTGATAAGTACAAAATTTGAATGTTAGAAATTGTTTAATTTACATAACTATCATTGAATTAAAAAAAATCGAAAACAAAATAATAAAATAAAAACACTAAAAAATTCAAATATATGAATTATTACAAGTCAACAATAACATAAATTTCAATAAAAAAAAATTAAATTCACAAATTAAACAATTCAATTACAATTCTAGCTCTCATGTGAATCATATATGCTTGATCTACTTACTTGCTTCTCCTTTTAGTTTTAATATTTATAAAATAATTATGTATGAATCATTTGTTTCATAACAATGAAGATTCTTATGAAACCCCAACGCAATTTCCATGCAATTCAAATTACAATGAGCAATTACTGTAAAACCTTTCAAAAATTGACAGCAAAATATTCACAGTCACATTCATATTCACAACATAAACTAATCAGTTACATCAAAGGCAAGCTATGTTCACAGACCTTGTCATCTACAGCACCTTCAGCTCCAAGTTCTTGCGATTTCACATCTACATATTGGAATTTCCGATTTCACCTTCTCATCTGCACATTCTTGCGATTTCACATCTTCACAAGTTTCCAATTTGCTGTCCGCCACAATTTCCTGTCCGATTCCACTCGAATCTAACCATAATTTCCCGAATCGACGGTTCCATCCACAATTTCCCAACCCCTTTGGAAGGCACTTCGATTTTTTCATTCTCAACAAAATCAATTTTATTTTCAACCCCAGTTTCCACCAATTTCCTGTCCGCAGACCGATCACTGCCCGAATCGGACCAAAAATAACCTGATTCATTCCTGGGATACGGAGTTTTCTGACGCAGGAATCGCCTCCTCAAACCAGCACAGCGCTGCTCTTCTCCCTTCTCTTCGCTGAAAGTGAAGTGAATTGTTGATGCAAACGAAAAATATAACCTTCACTATAATCTGTGTATCCTTGTGAGCACTGAATATAATATCTAATGCAATAGAAACTGACATTCTCATGTATATATCAAACAAAAAAATATATATATTAATTTCTTATGTTTAAAAATAATATCAATCAATTTTAATAATAACACTAATGATATAGACGTAAAAGTGATTTGTATGTTGAATGTAACACTCAATTACATTTAGATAATATATAAGACTGTGCTAAATATAACACGAGCGTAAAAACTGAAAATTCAAGAAGTATTATGTTGAATATAACATGAATATAAAAATTAAAAATTCTGAAAGTAACATGTTGAATGTAACTCGAATTTGAGAGCTAATAAAAAAATAATAAATGTATTATCATTTTAATGCCCTTATTAAGACGAATCTGAATATATAATTAGATCGTGATAAAAATATATAAAATGTACAATACTTATTTGATTTGAATAAAATGATTTTGTTAGGAGAACCGTTACATATGAGAATGAGGATTAAATATGAAAAATTCTAATCCCGCGGATTTCACAAGGGCAAATTAATCATGTAAATTTTTGTATTTTTGAATTTAGGATTGGACGGTTCGGAAAATCTATTCACTAGAATAACTTAGTTTATTTTTCAAACAGTTTGAATCAATTGGTAATTTCAAATAAAATACACTTAAAAAAAATTAGTGGAATTTGCCCAAAAACCTCATCCCATGAAAACACCACTTTAAGAAGTTTTGTAACAGTGATTTTTTTACACATTAAATAATCTTTAGAAAATTATTTTTGAAATTTTGGATCTCCAAAAAAAATTTTCAAAAAAATATTTCGAAATCTCGGCCTAACGTTTCTAAATTGGTTGTGACGAAAAGTCTATCCTTGGCGGCGGAAAAAAGGGAAAAAAACCTGACGCTAGCTATGTAGATACCTGCTATCAAAGGAAAAAAACCTAACGCTAGCTATATATCTACCCGCAATGGCAATTAATCCTAATAGTTAACACAGAAAGTAGTGGAAAATTAATAGATGTAAGGAAAATTAGATTGGTAATAGATGTAGGGAAAATTACATATTTGGTCATTTAAGTTTAGGATAGATGTTTAAATAGTCCTGATCTTTCGTACTTTACACATTTGATTTTTAACTGTTAAATTAATTTTAATGTGATCCAATTGAAAAATCTATTAGGCCAATTTGACCGGATGCCATTTATAAAGAGACTTTTTTGTCTTGTCAAGTCCAACTCTGTCACCCTCTCTCTTCTCTTATTCTAGAAATCTCTCCCTCACACACACACAAATACAAACAACAAAATTCACTCTCTCTTTATATATATATATATATATAAAATTAAACAAAATATATTACTTTTTATTTTTGAATTTGTGTATTTTATATCTTTTCTACTGTATAAAAATAAGAATTATTAAAATATATATTTATAAACAAATTATATAAAAATAATAATTATTAATATATATATACATACATACATACACACATATATATTCTAAAATCTATATAATTAAACAAGACGTACATGAACCCTCTAGATAAATCATAACCGTTCTTTATCTCCCACATAAAGAACAGTCTAGTTTGGTCTAAAAAGTTGTCATAGATATAAGAAGTATATTTATGTCTAACCTTATATAACTTGTACTTAAAAAGAGATAATATATATTTTTTTGGTATAATTGAGGAGAGAGAATACGTATTTCTCTCTCTATATAAATGTATAAAAATAGTATATGAACATTGGATTTCCTAATAAAACTAAAACATTAAATTTACGACAATTAAATTAAAGAAATAATATAAAAATATAATATACGAGAATTATAGAAATAATATATATACACAATAAATTTAGTAATAGTACTAAAATATTAAATTTACAAAATTAAATTAAAAAATAATATAAAAGATATGATACACAAAAATTATGGAAATAATATATAGACGTTAAATTTAGTAATAATAGTGAAATATTAAATTTATAGAAATTCAAGTTAAAAAATAATATAAAAGAGGAAATATAATATTTATAGAAATAATATATGAACATTAAATTTAACAATAATACAAAAATATTAAATTTATGAATAAATTAAAAAAATAACATAAAAGATAAAATATAATATTAAAAACCATGAATATTAAATTTACAAAAAATATATAAATAATATATGAACATGAGATTTAATAATAATATTGAAATATTAAATTTACGGAAATTAAATTAAAGAAATAATATAAAAGAAGAAATTTAATGCACAAAAAAAATAGACATTAAATTTATGAAATTATAAAAATAATATATGCACGTTAAACTTGTTAATAGTGCTGAAATATTAAATTTATAAAAATTAAATTAAATAAATAATATAAAATAGAATATAATATACAAAAATTATGGACTTTAAACTTATTGACATGATATAAATAATACATGGACATTAAATGTAAGGTGGAGATGGTGGTTTTCAGGATTGTATCTGAGAAATCGCCGTTCTACACTATGATGAGCAACTAATCTTCCTTCAATCAAATTAGGATTGTGGTAATGTATTTTGAGTTTATGTAATATTGTGCTTTTCTATTTTATCTTTAGATATTGTGTAAACAATTGTGTGACAGGAATATTATTCTTAATTTTGATTTTATTGTAAGTGGATTTATTGTCAAAATGTTATTGTAGAGATTTTGGTTTAAATTTGATTACTATTAGAATATTAGATCTTATATCTATGGTTTAGATCTAATGCTTATACAATCGTATTCTTGGAGATTGATTAATGGTCTGGAGATTTATGCCTAAATTTTAATTTACTTTAGATTAGTATAGTGTAAGAATTAAATACCGAAGATAAATCACGTCGGAGAATAATAATCCGATCATTCTAAGTAGTTCCGGCTTGTGGTTGAGAACTCTTATATGTACAAATCCCAGTTGAATATATAAAATGTGAAAACAACATAATACTCAAAATATTAAACTCACAGTTCCTAATCCGGTTCTTTATTTTCTTTTGTTTGTAGATTTAGAATTTTATTTTATTTTATTAAAAATCCAAAATCAAACTTCACTTTCATCAAAGGAAGAAAAATAATCAGAAATCAATAATTAGAGGACTAATCCCTTTGGTTTGATACATGTACTTAAGCACACTATACTATGATATTTTCCTCTTAAATAGAGTATTAAATTTGAGCAATCAAATTTTGGTGCCGTTGGAGGGGATTGATATCACTAATTGTTGATTTCTGTTTTTTTTTTTCCCACCTGTATATATCTATCTGTTTTCTTCTTGAGTTTTAATTTTGTAGATTAATCGAGATCCAACGTTTGTGTTCAGATTTTCAGGCAAGGATTTGGGTTATTTTGTCCATTTTTTAAAGAAAATTAAAAAAAAAATAAAAAATCTAAAAAATAAAATAAAATTGGGTAGATGGATGATGTCTTTGGGAGCTTAGCCACTTTGATTAAGAAATTAGACCAATCTAACCCCCTAAGACCACTCCCTAACTTGTATTCATGTTCTATATGTCAAGGCCCCGCTTATCTCACCGACTAGTGTCCGTTTAATTGGCAATATCCACTTATTCCTATAATAATGTTTATCCCGATCCATATTATCCACCGACCAAGTATAATCATTATTCAAACAATTATGGATGAGATCAAAACTATTATAGTGAGCCTTTAGGGTCGTGCTTTTACGATTAATCCTTTTACCAACCCACTGCTCAAGCATCGTTTCCCCAAGAAACTAGGAGTGAACGGACTAATGATATGCAAATAGTCCTTAAAATCTTAGAGTGGATTCAAGACCAAGTCCAAACGATATACTCGCAAACTCAAACCCTTGCTAGGCTAGAAGCCCATGTCAGGCAACTCGTTGTGACTTTGAATATGGATAATAGTCTAGAGGTTGACAATTGGGTAGGTATTGAGGAGATGATGTAAACACCGCATTTTATCTTGCCCATTTAGTATCGGATCAAAAGCGCACATTCGGATAAACTTTAAACTAAGGTTTAAAGGGAACGTATTTCTACCTTAAATTAAATTCGATACTACAAAAAACCAAAAAAAAAAAAAAAAGAAAAAAAAACAAAAAAGTATAAAATTGCTAATTTGACCGAATTTGATATAAGTAAAAGTTTCGAGTCAATCTCGAAGTACCTAAAGTTAAAGGGGACTCAAATGAAATTATTAAAGGTTGATTTTCATGAAATCACTTTTAATATAAATATAAATTAATTACTACCCTTTAACTTAAGAAAATTTCACCAATTACCCATGTTTCCCTTTTTGACCCCTGAAACTTTTACTATCATCAATTTCGTTTCTTTGACACTAAAAATACTTCTTTAATTTTTCATTTAAAGTATTAATCCTCAAGAATTCAAGCCAAAATCCTTCATCAAGTTAAAGAAACTACCATGACAAGTCTAGTTACTCAAGGTATCTAATGCTAAAGATATGGTTCAAAACCAACCAAACTGAATGTCATTATGACAAGCATTTATGGTCCATCACATCAAGGTCTAATAAAGCATTAAATGACTCATTAATGAGAATTAAACGATGAGATATTTTCAAGATATTTCTAGCAAATATCTAAGATGCAAACCTAGTTACTTGAAAAGTAAATAACGGTTACAAAACTAACTGAATGCAATAAATGATCCATCAAATAAAGGTTACATCAATAATTTAAGTCCTAAAATGACCTTTTAAGACTACAATAAAAGAATGGAGATATTTTCATCAAAATATATTAAGGAAACTTAGTTACTTCAAAAGTAACTAAACTCTTACAAGACTAACCAGATCAAATCCCATCTCATCTAGGCATTAAATGCCCATGAAATAACATTAAATCAAGTCTTTTATGCTTGAAATGATATGTAGAGACAACATTCATTGAACATTGATAGGTGTGAAAAACCTATCTATTTCCAATCCGAATTTGTTAGTTTTCGAATACGTTTATATAGTATTTTATTATGTTTTAATTAGTTTTTATACTTTTTGTATAAATCAGGTGTGTGGGGCAAAAATATAGGAAACTGGAACAAAAATGATGAGATCGAACCAAAGCGGTTCGAAGTTACGGTGGATAAACAAGCTCGGAGGCTAAAAGATGAAACAGGCCCACTGCCTAGGCGGTGAAGAAGCTGAGAAGAGCAAAATGTTACTGACAGATGACTGCCTAGGCGAATTTTCCTTTGCCTAGGCGGAAATCCAGCAGAAGATGCAGATGGGCTTCTGATAGCCGCTCGCCTAGGCAAAGTTTTCTTCGCCTAGGCAAAAATCCAACAGAATGCTCTCCCAGTCCACCGCCTACTTCACCACCTAGGCGATCAGACCGACCCGACCTAACTCTGCCTAGGTGAAGAATCCACCGCCTAGGCGGATTTGCCCTGCATAGTCTTGAGATATTTTTAGATATTTTTGAGATATTTTGGCTATAAATACCCTCTCTCCTCCCCCTTAGCCGGGAATTCTCTTTCCCCCTTGGCTTTTTGAGCCCCTTAGGCTATATATATGGGTATTTTTAGGAATTTTAGAGGGGGAGCTGACATCCCGAAGTGGAGAAGACGGCGAATCAATCGTATAACGTTCTTAGCGGTTTATCTTCGGACGAGGCTAAGTTCTTCAATTATTTTTCCTTATTTATTTATCTTAGGATCATGTGAGCACGTTTAGCTCTATTTATATGTTTATACAGCTATGGCCACGAGTTAAATATGGATTGTAGTAGGGATTAACAATAAATTTATAAATACGTTGTTTGGATGATTTCGGTGTTGCGTTTATGTTTGTTCTTCGTAGTTTGATTGTATTTATCGTATTGTTTGTTTATTATACTTGGATTGATAAATGAAGAATACGGGGTTTTGACAAATCTCGGATTCAGATTAAGGTAAACAAACGCTACGCTTCTATAACCTGGTCGGGGTTTAAATCGTGGATAATCGATGACGTAGGGCAAGACTCACGTGACCTAGGGTCATTAAGACATTGAGGGGGACCTCTTCATTGACTCGAAGTTGCGTTATATCCCTCTTCGTACACTCGGGAGAGGTGGCGAGAGAGTTTTAGAACGAAGATTGTCTATAGGGTAAATACAACGCGACGATTCAATAACCCGGGAGATAGTTGGATTGTGTGCAATCAATGACACTGGGTGAGACTCACGTGACCTAGGACCGTTAATACGTTGAGGGGGACTTCTTCGTTGACTCGAAATTATGTATTCCCCCGTCTTACACTCGAGAGAGGTGGCGGTGGAGTTTACATACCGAGGTTGTCAAATAGGTTGAACACTGTAAACGTGAGTAAATCGGAATTGAACACATATTTGTAAACACGTTAATTCCTAGGAAATTATTCACCTTAAAACATATTACCATATTAGTGTAGTTAATTTAGGTTATATTAGTATTAGTTTAATTAATTAAATACATCTGTTTTCGCCTAGATAAAGTTAGGTCACGACAAATGCGGTATTCGATAGTAACGACACTAATCCCTGTGGATACGATAACCCGATCTTAACAATCATACTATACTAAAACTTAGACCACGTATACTTGCGAGTGTAAGTAGCGGCGTATGTTGTACGCCCCTACCAAGTTTTTGACGCCGTTGTCGGGGATTGTTTTGATGTTATTGTCAGAGAAACGCAGTAATGGCTGGAGACTTAAGTTTTAGATAGGAGAAGCAAGTGTATCATATTCTAGTCCCATCAACGCACCAAGTTTTTGGCGCTGTTGCCGGGGATTGACGAAGTTGTTATTATCGATATTGTGTGTAAATGACTTAATTTTGCTTTAGGCATTTATTTTGTATATAATTTTTGTTTGTAGTTTTGTTTTTGTTTCTTATGCAGGGTACTTGGCGATGTTAGATCGACGGGTATTGATGCATCCCTTTCGACGGGATTCCAAGTCGTTTATTGTGCTTGGCCAAGCACATAAGCCGGTGAGGCGTTTCGCTGAGAGATTGAGCCATCCAAAGCAAAACCTCGCCAGTCTTGAGGGCGTTCTGATGATGTCGGGCCGAGAACATTAAACCACGCGCTTCTTGGGAGGCAACCTAAGCAATTCTTTTTGATCCATCCCATCCGACTTGATTCGGAGGCGAGATCCTCTCGCCTCCCAAGTAAGTATTCTAAACACCATTTGTCAACATGCTTTAATTTCATATGTTGAGATTGATGATTGGGATCGCTGAGGACACTGTCCATTTTGAGTTCGAAAGTTATGTGTAGCATTTAGTATTGTTAGTTTATGTATTATTGTTTTTCCGTATTGCATGTGTGTTTAGGTTAGAATGTGTTTATGTTTTTGTGTTGTTGTTTATATGTTGAGTTTTGCATTCATCTGGGCCGTCACCCGATGATGAAAATTACCCCTGGTTGTTTTCGAAGTCAAGGGTAATACCCATACATGTGTGATTCTATGTGCTTGATTATGCTTTTTGGTAAAAATTATTGTAGATCCTAATTTGCACGGGCACATAGACTCAATGCAAAGTTATTCAATTAATTTGAGGATGATTATCGATTAACCAAATTCATGATACGTTAAGGATTCTAGAACTTGACTGAGGGAAAGCTTGAGGCGAAATTCTAGGCGAAGTAGTTTAGGAGACGTGATTTAGGTATTCGTTTTGTCGCTTGAGCCTTTTTAAGCCTACCTTGTTACATGTTTATCCCTCGTTACCCTGTCGAAGCCTAAATGCAAATTTAATTCTGAACACATAAACTAATACCCTGGCCAGTTGATCATTTTCCAAATCTATATCGCTAAAATTAAAGGCACATTTAAGTGAATCAAGTTAGCCATTGCAAAGGCTTCTTGATGTGAGCGGTTGAGTTTAGGGCGAACTTCTAATTAGTTCGGTATTTGAGTACTCACTTGTCGGTTTTCATTTGTATTTCACACACCCCTTCAATTATAACAATCAAATAAGTTTGGGGGTGTGTTCATTGAAAATAATTTAAAAAAAAAAAAAAATAGAAAAAAAAATAAAATAAAAAAAATCAAATGTAAATACGGTTTTTATTTCCATTTCTTTTGACAAGTACGTCGGTCTTAAATGCATGTTCGAGATTATTTTCCAATCTTTCTATGGGGGTTCGAGAGTGAATGTGCCTAGGGTTGAGCCTTGGGTAATGTTATGTTAACAACGTTAACCAGTTTTCTATTCTGAATTACCCTTGGCCAAATATACCAAAACTGAACCAAGTCCTAATGATCTTCATGAACTACTAAACCTACATTAGTGTAGAGTGGACCCCAATCAAGCCTATGGAAATCCTAGTCCTTTACGGTCTAAGTCATGAATTTCGTTGGGGGATAATCCAATCCGATCGTTGTCTAGTTATATTATTAAGTCTCGCACTAACACGTTTACCGGATCTAGAATAGCATTCACCATTATTGTATGTCAAAAATCTAGAACATTACATGCTGTGTGTTACTGCCTGAACTCAATATAACTAGTGGTTGTTGAGGGTAAAAATAAATAGGCCGTTAGAAGAAGTCAAAACTCACATGTTGTTATGTTTAGATTGTTTTTAGGTTGTTCGTTATTTAATTCAATTTGTTGTTTTTTTCATTTTAGTGTGTGTGTTTGGCTTGAGGACTAGCCAAATTATGAGTTTGGGGGTATTGATAGGTGTGAAAAACCTATCTATTTTCAATCCGAATTTGTTAGTTTTCGAATACGTTTATATAGTATTTTATTATATTTTAATTAGTTTTTATACTTTTTGTATAAATTAGGTGTGTGGGGCAAAAAGATAGAAAACTGAAAACGATGAGATCAAACCAAAGCGGTTTGAAGTTACGAAGGATAAACAAGCTCGGAGGCTAAAAGATTAAACAGGCCCACCACCTAGGCGTCCAGACCACCGCCTAGGCGGTGAAGAAGTTGGGAAGAGCAAAATATTATTGACGGATAAACGCCTAGGCGAATTTTCGTTCGCCTAGGCAGAAATCCAGCAGAAGACGCAGATGGGCTACTGACAGCCGCTCGCCTAGGCGAAGTTTTCTTCACCTAGGCGAAAATCCAACAGAATGTTCTCTCAGTCCACTGCCTAGGCGATTAGACCAAACTGACCTAACTCTGCCTAGGCGAAGAATCCATCGCCTAGGCTGATTTACCATGCACAGTCTTGAGATATTTGTAGATATTTTGGCTATAAATACCCCCTCTCCTCCCCCTTGTCCGGGAACTCTCTTGTCCCCTTGGATTTTTGAGCCCCTTAGGCTATATCTAAGGTTATATTTAGGAATGTTAGAAGTGGAGAAGACGGCGAATCAATCGTATAGCGTTCTTAGCGGTTTATCTTCGGACGAGGCCAAGTTATTCGATTGTTTTTCCTTATTTATTTATCTTAGGATCATGTGAGCATGTTTAGCTCAATTTATATGTTTATACGGCTATGGCCATGAGTTAAATATGGATTGTAGTAGGGATTAACAATATATTTATAAATACATTGTTTGGATGATTTTGGTGTTTTGTTTATGAATATTCTTCGTAGTTTGATTGTATTTATCGTATTGTTTGTTTATCTTGCTTAGTTAGATAAATGGAGAATACGGGATTTTGAAAAACCCCGGATTCAGATTAAGGTAAATAAACGCCACGATTCTATAACCCGGTTGAGGTTTGAATCGTGGACAATCGATGACGTGGGGCAAGACACACGCTACCTAGGGTCATTAAGATGTTGAGGGGGACTTCTTCATTGGCTCAAAGTTGCATTATATCCCTCTTCTTACACTCGGAAAAGGTGGCGAGGGAGTTTTAGAACGGAGATTGTCGATTGGGTAAATACAACGCACGATTCAATAACCTGGGAGGGAGTTAAATTGTGGGAAATCAATGACACTGGGTGAGACTCATGTGACCTAGGGTCATTAAAACATTGAGGGGGACTTCTTCGTTGACTCTAAGTCATGTATTCCCCCATCTTACACTCGGAAGAGGTGGCGGTGGAGTTTACGTACCGAGATTGTCGGATACCTCTTCCGAGTATAAGACGTGTCGACGAAGAGGTCCCCCTCAATGTCTTAATGACTCTAGGCCATGTGAGTCTTGACCCAACATCATCGATTTCACACTAACTAACGCCCTCCCGGGTCGTTAGGTCGTAACGATGTGTTTACCCTAGTCCGAATCAATAGTTACCTCTCCTGAGTGTCAAACCCTAGATTCTCAAATCCAACCCTAATACCATTACAAGCATACTAATATTTTCATAAAATGATAAACACAATCGTACTTAAAAGCAACAACTGTTAAAGAAACATATATTAAACCAAACGAGCATTTACACAACTACACCTTTCCCTAACTAATCTCTAAATTACACTAACATGTTCTTAGCCAATACAACAATAAATCAAGAGGATATCATCATTATCAAAAATAAACATTTAATACAAAGATGGAAACAAGGGAAGAAAAACCAAATCTCAAAGTGGAGTAGTCCACTTTTGCCAAAGAAGAATCCTCCCGAGCTTTCTCTTCTCCGTTGATGAACTTCCTCTTCTAGATCTTCAAGGGTTGGCCAAGAACACCTCCTAAAACTAATCTAATCTAACTAAGGTGGGAGAGATCTCTATAGAACAACCAATCCCTCTCCCACGTCTAAGGTAAGAGTCTAAGCTTTCTGAGGTTTGGGGGAGAAAAGGGGTTAAATAGGTAAGGTTTAGAAATATCTTCAAAATATCTGAAAACTGATATTTCTGTGCAGAGTGTCACCACCTAAGCGGTGAACCACCGCTTATGTGGTGGCTTTAAGTCGGTTAAGCTTCTGTCAGTAACTTCGCCTATGCAGTGGCTGCTGGCATAACAATCTGTCGTTTTCTCGCCTAGGCGGTGGTTTTCTTGCCTAGGCAGTGGTTAAGCCCTTTAGCACTCCAAAATTCTACCTCTTTTCCGCCTAGGCGATGGAACTTTTGCCTAGGCGGTGGTCTTCATTCACTGAAACCCTATTTTGCACATTTTGTTCACCGTTTCTCTACCGTTTTCACTTGTTTATCGCCCTTTAACGTCCCTTCACCTATTTTACACTAAAACACAATTAAATATAACTAAAATGCTTGAAAACTTAACAAATTCGGTTTAGAAATAAATAGGTTTTTCACACATATCAGTTGCACCTAGATAAAACAGACCCTAAGGAAAAGGTTGGGTAGGCCTATGCATTGAGGAATGCACGGGCTCCCCGAGCCTATCAATCGGTAGTCTATTTTTTCATTCCAAAGGGCTTGAACCAAGAACTTCTCTCTCTATTCTTGAAATTCTCTCTCAGGTTTAAGGAATTCTCAAGATTTCGACTTCAAAAACACTCTCAAATCTTGTGAAAAAGGCTTCCAAAAGGTGTTTTTGGGATTCTAAGAACAAGATCTCAAGAAGTTGTTGAGACACGATCAAGAAGAACTAAGAAAATATGTTGATCCTAAGATTTTGATGGACAATTAGAGGTTGATGTTTTTGGTGAAATTAACGATTTTATTGAGTGTTTCAGTTTATTAGTTCCAGTGATGATCATGAAGATATTGTGGTAATACTAAAGATAATGACAAAGATGGTAGAAGATTAAGAGTTTGAAGAAATTGAAGAACCTAGGAAAAACAATTCAGGTTAAATTCTAACTCTTAATGTATCCTGGTTAGGATTACACATGACATAAAATATTTTTTAAAGTTATGTGTGTTTTTATAGGATCCTAATTAGTTAAATTATTTGCTCCTATGTGTAATTGAAAAAGAAATAAAGATAATTGACTAAAATTGAATTTAAGATTTAGTGTCGCTAATCAAGAAAATAAATCGGTTAAAGGGGTGAAAATGTCGAAGAAATTGAATGAAAATGAATTAAGGAGAGGTATTCCAAAAGTGGTTGGTCAACAGGTAAGTTGACTTGTGGTTATAAGGTGAACTTTCTGGATCATTCGGTCACCAGGTAAGTTGACCTGTGCTTAGAGGATGAAATCTCTGAATTCTTCGGTCGATAGGTAGGTCCATCTATGCCCAAAAGAGGAACTCTCTGGATCTCTAAGTCGATAGATAGGTCGACTTGTGAAACATCCTGAATCATCTAGTTGATAGGTAAAGTATAGGCGGTCGACCGATGGGCGAAGGATTTTTGGCTTGGCTAAATTGAGCGATTGACAGATGGGTCTTGGCCGGTCGACAAATAGAGTTGTTTCAGGATTTATAGAATTTTAGATTTTATTCAAAAAGTAGCCGTTACTAGCCGTTTTATGGTTAAGATATGTGAGATATCTTAGGGATCTGATATATTTTGTGTTATTTAATTAATATTTAATTATCCCTATAGATATGGTTCAAGTAGTTTTGATATTTTCAATTTGGTACATGAAATTCTTTCCATCTTATCTAATTGAGATTGAGTAAAAGTTTGATGGACTTAATTGAATATTTTAAGAGATATTTTAAGTGATTTATACCGGGAATGAATCATTATGATATAGAGGGTCTATTGGTATAATTAAATGTCATGATTTATGGGAACTAGCCGTTATAAGACTTGTTTCAAGTGACTTTAAATAGACCTGCAAATTTCACATATTAGATAATAAAAAATCAAGAGAATCCAAATTATTCTGAGTTATTCAGCTCTCGTGCTTTCTAAGAGTAATTATACTGAGTGTATTGTGATATCTTTCTTGAGATTTATTCTTGAGAAATATTGCTGTGGATTATTGCTTCTACTGATTTGAAATTTCATTGCTATTCTAACCATTATACTTTCGGTGGAATCCTAGTGAGATCTTTCTAAATTACTTACTATTAATTGTTGCTTGATTATATTATTTATTATTTAGAATTTGATCTTTGAAATTTTTTTCTGAATTTTTTTATTGAAAATTATTTTTGAAACAATTTCTTGAGAAAATCTGATTACGTGCTTAACGGCTTGCTATCTATCTTTATTTGAAATTAGATTTTGAAATTCTCACTTTTTTAATACTAGTATCGGGACATTAATTGAGTTTCAATTTATCTAGGGTAGTGGAAGTTCCAAGTGGAAAAATCACTTATCAATTATTTTTAATTGGTGAGTTGAGTGTCGGATCAGATACTACTGGGAGTGTCTAATCAAGGGTAGCTGGTTTCAATCTCTTTCGGTAAAGAAATTGAGATTTTGATCTTTGCCTAGAGTATAAAAATATTAGGTGTTAATTCTTCCTTAATTAAACCTGGGAAAATGATACTTGGAGTGAATATGGGGTTTTGATTCTTGAGCCTAAGGTATAAAAAGAATTAAATCGTGATTCTCCCTATGATAGAATTAGGTTAATCTTTAGCCTGTAAAAAGATAAGTTATTCTTGAGCCTGGAGTAGGGCTTGGAGGACTGGATTAACCAAGAGTAGCTTGGTGAATAAGGATATATTATGGTGTGCTGCTTTATTTACTTTACTTATATTTTGTTGTTTGGGTGTGCATCTAGTTGATAACACATATCCGCTGTTATAAAAGATAATAATTAATTTTAGGATAAAATTAATTGTTTGATTTTTTTGAAGTGTTATATTCTAATAATGTTTTAATACTACCCAATTCACCCATCTTTCTTGGGTTGCTCACTGGGCCAACAAGATCGAAGAAGAAGAAGAAATAAAACACTTAAGAAAAGACCACTCCCCTAAGTTAGGTAAGTATTCTTAAACCGCTATTTGATTTTATTTAAATATCATTATATTACTTGTATATAGCGTATTTGGCTAGTTCTTAGAATCATAGATCATGTACATAGAGTAGACATAAAAAATAAGTAAAAAAACTTAAAAAATATGTCAAGAACATCAAAAGCACCATGAGTTGTGCATAGAATCTTTGATTCTCTCAAGAACACATGAAATGGAACTCCAATGAATTCAAAACAACCTTCTGGCAAAGGACTACTAACTACTGACTACTAACAATTAACTTTTACTTTTTTACAATAGTTTAGATCACAACCTGGTACTAAGTTATGGGTTTGTGAACTGGCATCTTATATATACGGATATATACTACTTGGTCGAGACCTTTGTGGTTAAAATTCGGAATAAAGAGAGGGCCTTTATTCCTTCGGGGATAAGTGTGCACCTTCTTCAGAAACATTTCCATTTTCTCAGCTTTGAGTAGAACTAACACATATACGATATATTTTCTTTCATTTTTAAACATATAACCAAAACCTAAACACTAAACTTACCTAAGTGTTGCGAAAACTATTTGCTATGTATTACTCGCAAGTGTATGAGGTCGAACAAGTAACAAAATTCCATAGGCCCGATTTGGCTCTACTCTCCACTAATGTAAGCTAAGTTAGTATTGGATATCGATAGGACATTAGTGGCTTATAATGTTTAACTAAGGTAATGGTTAAGTATGGAATGCAATGTTTAGGCTCGTTTCACCCTAGGCATGTCACTCACCTTTTCGGACTTTATAAACTTCCCAAAGTAGTTCCCCAAAATACCCCATTATAATTATTTCTCTTGTCACTCTTTTATTTCCACAAAGATAGATATAGCATGGAATTGCTCGAGTTGTGAACACGCAACATTTTTTTTTTCACGAAACATCGGTTAAACGAGATGTAAAACCACAAGATGTGATATCGAGTTCCTCACGTTGTGTCATGACTCAGACCCCCCCCTACTTGTATAACATCAAATCAATACAAGTAGAGAAAAAAATTCAAATATGCCTAGAGTACAATATAATATTCTGAATACAATATAACATGAAAGCACGCTCTCGAGTTACCTTCGTTAGATACGAGGTAGGAGACATCTTGGCATAAAGAAAATGATGCCAAATTTTCAGCGGTGTCGTAAGCTCCTTTGTTAAGAATGTTGATCGAACCCCTCGCACAACTGACCATTGAATTTACCTCCCACAAGTCAAGGTGGTGACGTCGTCAAGATCAAATTTTTTTCGATAATTTGAGTAAGTTGGTCCTCATCGAGAATGAGAATTTGTAGTGCTGATTTATAGTCGGACTATTAAATTTTATTAATTTCTCGCGAACCATCGTGGATAAATCTAAGGCTTCTTTTGCATTCGTAAAATTCTTGCACAACTGTTATCGTCGCGGCACCCGAATGTTGACAGTATACTTTCCATCCCCATAATTCGATGACTTTAAGGATATCCAAATTTTGTGATCTCGTTACTTCAAAACCCTTTTCTTTTAATCCGATCCTCTTAATCATCGAATTGTCAAATCTTGTTTCTGCCGCTGTGGATATGAATCTTTACTCTTTACTTCCACAATAACTTCTTTATTTGCATTAGCCTTCTCATTTAACTCATTCTGTACTGGCCTTGAATTATTGATCCCTGATTCGTTTTTGGGGCTTATTTAATCATTACTTCCACAGTAACGTCTTTATCTGAATTAGCCTCCTTATTTAGCTCATTCTATATGGGCCTTGAATTATTGAGCTTCTTGCCACTCTTCAATGTAATTGCCTTGCAATATTTTCGGTTGGGTTCCATATTACTTGGAAACCTTCCCGAAGATTGCACCTTTATTGAGCTAGCCAGCTGACCGATTTATGTCTCCAATGACTTTAAAGTCGCATTGATATTAGTATAGGTCATCTCAATGTTTTCCAATCGAGCATCATGTCTATTGAGACGAGTATGAGTCTCCTACGTCGATCTGTGAGCCATGATGCTAGAGTAGGGCCTACATATTAGTCGTGGATAAGCGATGGGGGGGTCACTGTGGAGGTGGACTAGATGGACTAGCCGCGTCCTCAACCTCTGCTTCATTCTTCAAAGTCCGATTTATAGCATTATCAGTGATCAAATTTTTAGGTTGAGTGACCTCTTGACCCTCTATGTGGACACTGGCTGCTGCAATCAACTCTGTTATAAGGGGTGGGAATGGAAGACCCACCGCAAGATTGTTAGCGGCATGCCGGATGGCATTGCTAATCTATGTCCTGACGTTGATTTTGTAATAATTTTGAATACAATATAACATGAAAATACACTCTCGAGTTACCTCCGTTAGATACGAGATAGGAGACATCTTGGCACAAAGAAAATGATGCCAAATTTTCAGCAGTGTCGTAAGCTTCTTTGTCAAGAATGTTGACCGAACCCCTCACACAACTAACTATTGAATTTGGCTCCTGCAAATTGAGGTGGTGACATCGTAAAGATCAATATTTTTGATAATTTGAGTGGGTTGATCCTCATCGAGACTTAGAATTTTGTAGTGCTAATTTATAGTTGCACTATCAAATTTTATTAATTTCCCGTGAACCATCGTGGATAAATCTAAGGCTTCTTTTGCATTAGCATAAAATTCTCGCACAACTGTCATTGCCGCGGCACCCGACTGTTGACAGTGTACATGCCATCCCCGTAATTAGATGACTTTAAAGATATCCGGATTTTGTGATCTCGTCACTTGAAAACCTCTTTCTTTCAATCCGGTCCTCTTAATCACCGAATCATCAAATCTTGCTTTTACTGCTACGGATACGAATCTTTCCGACTCGTATGATTGAATTTATTGGGACTACTTTGTGGATTTTTTTAACGGCATTGTCGGTAGATTACGAAGACAAATAATCAAGGTTCATTAAATAGAGTTTCCACCCTATGTGATAGATTATACCACAACCCACTGTTTACCAACACCAACACCAAATCCAAAACGTACCAGCAAACAAATCAATGATCAAATCAAAACTACCAATAACAACACCAACACCAACACCAACTCCAACAACAATACTAACACCAACATTGACGACAATGTAGCAGAAGTAACCACCCAACCAAAAGAAATCTTAAGAACCCGCTTAACAATACTTACTTAAAGTCCTTAGTGCAATAGACATGAAGAAGTTTGGATTGTGCGCTAATCTTGCTTTGATGTGGGCGATTTTGTGAGATTAGGGATGAGATATGGGAGATTTCGGAGTTAGGGCTTGAACTTGGGTATGTTTGGAAGGAGGGGATGAGATGAAATCCGATTTTGGGGAAGAAGATGTAGGGATTTTGGTTTGTGGGGGATGAAATGGGTAGTTTTTAGAAGTGGAGGGGTTCAAAACAGATGGTGTGGCACTGTAGTGTGAAATCGGTGGCGCTGCAATGCTGTTTTGGACATTAGGGTTCTTTTAGACTAGGGGAGCTCGCACTATAGCGTGAAAAAAGTTCACACTGTAGCGCCAAAAGACGGTGAACGTGATCTTTATTGAGATTGGCACTGCAGTGCTATTCATTTTCGCACTACAATGCCAAAAGGCGCTAACAACATTTTGGCAGAAGGTCTCGCGCTCAAGCGTGGGCATTATGTTGGCTAATAATGATGTGCTTCTCATTTTTTCGTGCTACAGCCCACTTTTCCTCTGCTGCAGTGCCAAGTTTGTATTCAGAATGTGTATTTTGCACAGAATATTTGCGCTGCAGCTCATTTTCTCCGCGCTGCAGCCCAAAGTTCTGATTTGAACACTTTATGTCTCCACTTTTGCTTCGTTTTTCAGTCCCAAAAATATTCATTCGAATTTCAAAAAGTCTTCTCGCACTTTGGTTCTCATCTTCTTCTATAATTTTAGTCCAATCTGATGCATCCGAAATCCAAATATTTAAAAAAAAAAACCACTTGGGTTGCCTCTCAAGAAACACTAAATTAACGTCCCAAGATGGACTTAGCTGGCGACCTTAGTTGGTATCTTGGAGCACGATTTTCTACACAAAATGCTCTTCCCCTCCATAGTAGTGTTTGAGTCTTTGACCATTTACTCGGAAGGATTACCCATCTTTATCCTCTAATTCCACGGCTCCAAACGAAAATACTTGACTTATATTAAATGGGTCAGACCATCATGATCCCAATTTCCTCAGAAAGAGCTTTAGTAGAGAATTAAATAGTAACACTTGTTGTCCTGGCTTAAACTCCCTTCTCAATATCTGTTTGTCATGCCACTTCTTAGTTTTCTCCTTGTAGATCCGGGTATTCTTATATGCTTTATTCTAGAATTCTTCTAACCCGTTGATGCCCATAACGCTCGATGTTCCATCTCTACCGGTAAGTGGTATGCTTTTCCAAACAAAAATCGATATGGGGACATACCAATTGGTGTTTTGAAAGCAGTGCGGTACGCCCATAAATCATCATCAAGTTTAGTCGCCCAATCTTTCTGGTTAATGTTGACTGTCTTCTCGAGAATTTTCTTAACCTCCCGATTTGATACTTCGGCTTGCCCGTTTATTTGAGGGTAGTAGGCTAATGTTACCTTGTGCTTCACGCCGTATTTTGCTAAAAGAGTGTCCAACACCTTATTGTAGAAGTGAGTTCCCTCATTACTAATAATGGCCCTTGGAGTACTGAATCGTGTTAAGATATTTCGGTAAACAAACTTTAAGATGGTTTTAGCATCGTTAGTAGGAGCCGCTATAGCTTCCACCTACTTGGATACCTAATCGACCTCCAATAGGATATATTCCTTGCCAAACGACGGGTGAAATGGTCCCATAAAATTGATATCCCGTACATCAAAGATCTCTACTTCCAGTATGTTATTCAATGGAAGTTTGTGTCGCCTCGAAATGTTTCCCACCCTTTGATATCAGTCACCAGTTTTCACAAACGCGTATGCATCTCGGAATAGGGTTGGTTAATAGAATTCAGATTGTAGCACCTTAGAAGCAGTACTTATGGTGGAAAATGTCGTCCATAAGGTGATGGGTGATAATAATAGAGAATATTCAGTATTTCTTCTTCAGGAAAGCATCTCCGAATCACCTGATCGGAACATCTTTGAACAATATGGGATCATCCCAAAGATAGTTTCTCACATCATGCCGAAATTTCTTCTTCTGAATACTAGACATATCCGGGGGTAACACATTACACGCTAATAAATTAATAATATCGGCAAACCAAGGGAGTCTTACCGCCACATTAAAAAGTTGTTCATCAGGGAAGACTTCCATTATGCTTTCTTCACTATCTTCCTTTGTGATCTCCAGTCTAGACAAGTGATCCACAATGACATTCTCACTCCCTTTCTTATCACGAATCTCTACATCAAATTCTTGAAGCAGTAGAATCCATAGAATTAAATAGGGTTTTGCATAATTTTTAGCAAATAAATAACGGATAGCTACGTGATTCGTGTAAACAATTTCCTTAGAGATAATAATGTAAGATCTGAATTTTTCACATGCAAAGACAACTGCCAACATCTCATTCTCTGTAGTTATGTAATTTTCTTGTGCATTATCAAGAGTCTTATTGGCATAGTAGATTACGCGGAAAATTTTCTCTCTTCTTTGGCTTCGTTCCAATCGGGTGCGATAACGATAGGAGCTAAGATCAATTGCTCTTTCATCATATCAAATGCCTTCAAGCAAGAATCGTCAAAGATGAACGAAGTGTCTTTCTCTAGTAACTGGCGTGGCTTAGGAAACTACAGACTCCTTTTACATTAGTTGGTATTCAATCTTTGCTCTATCCACTTCAATCCCTTTAGAAGAAACTCGATGGCCCAGAACAATACCTTTCTTGACTATAAAGTGACACTTCTCCCAATTTAGCACAAGATTCTTCTCCTAACATCGCTTTAGCACAAACGATAAATTGTGGAGGCAATGGTTAAAGGATGAGCTGAAAATCGAAAAATCATCCATAAACACTCCCATAATGTCTTCCACCATATCTGAGAATATCGCCATCATACACCTTTGGAAAGTTGCCAGAGCATTGCATAACCCGAACAACATACGGGGATATACGAATCTCCCATATAGGCAGGTAAAGGTAGTCTTCTCTTGATCCTCTAGTGCAATGGCCATTTTATTATAGCCTGAATATCCATCAAGAATGCAGTAGTGATCATAACCGGCTAATCGGTCCAACATTTGAACGATGAATGGAAGAAGAAAATGATATTTTCTTGTAGCTTTATTCAGCTTTCGATAATCGATATGCACTCTCCATCCCGTAATAGTTATTGTGGGAATTAATTCATTCTTCTCATTTTTCGCCATCGTTATCTCACATTTCTTCGGTACTACTTGCATAAGACTTACCCACAAACTATCCAAAATCGTGTAAATAATTTCGACGTTCAATAATTTTAGAACTTTAGCTCGAACTACTTCTTTCATCGTCAGGTTTAATCTTGGTTGATGCTCAATCGAGGGCTTGTAAGAATCCTCCATTAGAATTTTATGTATGCATATAGTTGGGTTGATTCATTTGATGTCCAAAATGGACCAAGCAAAAGCTCATTTATACTTTTTCACAATAAGTAGCAACTTCTTCTCTTCTTCTTGACTTAGCAATGCCGAAATAATCACTGGGTTAGTGGACTCATCCCCCACAAATCCATATCTCAAATGATTGGGTAATTGTTTAAATACTATTCCCTTCTCGTTTTCATTCAAAGGATTGGAAGATTCCTTATTCCCCTCAAGAATATCCATTTTATTCATATTCACGGTTTCGTTAGGCAAAGTATCAAAAGCTACTATACAATATGCTATTCTATCTTCTTCTTCTTCATATTTCTTTGCATCGACATCCCTTAGGAATAATGAATTAGTGAAGGTATGAGCCAAAGGATCATTATGAACCACCTCCTGGAAGAACTTCCTTTGTTTCCTAAATGTACGTTCAACTTCCGGATCAAAAGGAATAAGTTATGAGCGTTGCGCTCTTAGCATACACCTTGCCAACCACAAAATACAAGAACAAAATTAGAACAAAAAAAAAAAAAAAAAAATGCCTAAATTAAAATCAAGTCAATTAGTAGCAATATTAGCTAATTTTTTTGAATTACTCAATCCTCGACAACGGTGTCAAAAACTTATTCTGAAAATTATTTGCTATAGATTACTCGCAAGTGTACGAGGTCGAACAAGTAATAAAGTGAGTGAGTAAGTATTGTCTCCAAAGGGATTGATAATGAGAAATTAACTAAGTACCGCAATTAGAATGACCTAATTTTATTTAGGTGATCAATAATGATTTAGTGAGAATTTTGAATAATTATTAAGTACAAAATGACAGGGAACTTATTTGACTAATAGGCTTTTAAGGAATTTCAGCGTAAATAAAGCTCTAGGGGGTGTTAAATTCATATATTGAACTATATTAAACCATACAGTTGTTAATTGAATTCATATATAATCATTAGCCGTGGTTACTTCCATTAACCTCACTTTTACCTCTTGAATAATAAGTGAGATAATTTTTATAATTAATTGAGTTAATATCTCTATTGAGCTCAACTAATTATCCAATTATTACGTTTTACCAATCAATTAACTATCCCAATTATATTAGCCTCTCACACGCAATATAATCGATTTTGTATTTCTTCTGTTACAATATATAAAATTATCACTTTTCGAATGCTTAATTTTATATAGATTTCGAATTTACCTTTCGCTTAAATTAGCCAATAAGAGCAAAGAAACACAAATGATGTAAATAGGAACTCCAATCAACAACTTCATAGGTCTTCAAAACATAGTTCATACAAATCATTCAACAACCCTAGATATGGGTGATTGAGCTGAGCATAATTAAATTGTTTATCATAATAACTATTGTATCATTCAAATTAGAACTCATGAATAGTATTGAAACGACAATCACAAAACTCAGATTTAGCATGTCCAAGAAGTAACGAGATGAGAGAATGAGAAAAACTATGTTTGACGATGCGATATGGATCTCCACTCTTGATTCCGATCTTCTTGATTCCTATATTGTGAATACTCCAAGTCAGATTTGTTTGACTTGGAGTATCTCTATTGAGCTCAACTAATTATCCAATTATTACGTTTTACCAATCAATTAACTATCCCAATTATATTAGCCTCTCACACGCAATATAATCGATTTTGTATTTCTTCTGTTACAATATATAAAATTATCACCTTTCGAATGCTTAATTTTATATATCTAGGATTTCTAATTTACCTTTCACTTAAATTAGCCAATAAGAGCAAAGAAACACAAATGATGTAAATAGGAACTCCAATCAACAACTTCATAGGTTTTCAAAACATAGTTCATACAAATCATTCAACACCCCTAGATATGGGTGATTTAGCCTTTTATAATTAAATTGTTCATCATAATAACTATTGTATCATTCAAATTAGAACTCATGAATAGTATTGAAACGACAATCACAAAACTCAGATTTAGCATGTGCAAGAAGTAACGAGATGAGAGAATGAGAAAAACTATGTTTGACGATGCGATATGGATCTCCACTCTTGATTCCGATCTTCTTGATTCCTATATTGTGAATACTCCAAGTCAGATTCGTCTGATCTGCTCTTCAAAGGTTCTCTTCTAACTCTGCTCCAAGCCTCCAGTGTCTAACCCCCTTCAAAGTTAAAGAATAAGATATTTTCAGCATTCCAAACTTGTAGGTTGGTACTGCAGTCCCAGATCCACATTGCAGTTCCACGCTAATTAGGATTAGGGTTGGATTAATGGCACTGTAGCGCCAAGAATGTTGGCTCTGCAGCACCAAAAGGTGTCGGTGCCACGCTGTGGCACCAAGAGTGTTGGCGCTGCAACCTCATCAATACTTGTCATCTCTTCTTGATTTCACTGTTTTGATCTGTTTTTTCCATTTTTCTGGGCCTACGCAATAAGATTTATAGAATTAGGAACTAACAACTAAAAGCCCTAAAAATAACTCAAAACTAACATTTAATTATGGGGGGTATAATGATTAGAATTCAACTTATCACTAAGAAAGTGAGTTCAGTTGGAGTGTACTTGACAAAATTAAAAATGTATATCCACTTATTATTGGTGTGATTCATGTCCTTATCTCATCAAAAAATAAAAACAAAATAAAATCATCTTGGGATGAACTATGTATTGATCTGATTCTCAACTATCTGAGATACGTTGGCAACCTACACATAAGTTTGGTCACTTGTTTAAACAAAATCATCTTGAAAAGATGAACTACGTTTCGACCTGATTCCCCGTGAAAATCGGGATACGTAGTTAACCTTTACAGATTTGGTCGTCATTAAAAAATAAAAAAAACATTTTCATTTAATGTATTTTATCTGTTACTACTGATAGATAGTAAATATTTCTTGGTTCCTTACATAAAAAATACATAAAAGACAAAAACATAAAAAAATAGAAATTATTGTGTTAAACAAAACCAAATGAAGTTACTTGGATGGGTGTTTGAGGATACCTAACACCTTCATTGAGTATAACAGACCCTCGAACTTAAAGAAATCTCTGGTAAAAGACTAATTATTTTTCAAGTCAAAACTCGGGCCATTTTCAAACAAATATAATTTCGGTGACCTAGCATACCATTTAACCCCATGCTAGGTGGTGACTCAGTTTTTAAACAAAATCTTGGCCCAACGAATATACAAAATCGGTACCTAGAAAAGATCTTGAAACTAGTTTTCTAAAATGAACGAATTTTTGAGGATTTTGAGAAGGAGGAATGAAACTTTGTTTTGTTCTTCTTTCTGTTATCTACTTCCTCTGCTTCCAAAATCCAGGGTACATCAAGTGGTCTAGAGCATTAGAGTGAAAATGGAGAGTCGTCGAAGGGACCACAACTGAGCAAGACTAGTAAGGAACCCCAACGTTATGATCCTAAGTTTGAGTCATTTTCGGATCAACCATCACTGCCTAGTGATACAGAGAAAAAAGTGGGATATGAGAGCGATGGTGAGTGAATGAGCTCAAAGTTAAAAATACGTACATGAAAGAAGTTAGGGTACAAAATCATAAGGAAAATGAGATTTAACAATTAGTGACACATCCATGTAATATTCATTTGATTGAAACATTCATAATAACAGTTGTACGACGAGGTTTTTATGCTCGCGTATTGACTACTCTCAAGTGCACGAGGTCCACTTTTAATATAATGGATCTTTAAGATCGGATATCATTCCCACAGGGACGGTGTGAATAATTGAATACCGCAATTGGCATAGTCTCCTATTATCCAGACGGTTAAAGAAATGATTTAAAATTAAACTAATTAAAACTAAGCTAAACTACAATTAATGAGTTAATCCTAACTAAGTTGATTACCTAGGGATTTATTTCGTTCACTTAATACATGTTTGATTTCGTTTAATTAACAATAATGAAGTTTAGGTATCCGACAATTTCGGTTCGTAAACTCACTCGCCACCTCTCCCGAGTGTAAGATGAGTGAATAAGTGACTTCGTGTCAACGAAGAGATCCCACTCATTGTCTTAACGACGCTAGGTCACGTGAGTCTTTCCCCAACGTCATCGATTGAAAACTCACTAACACCCTCTCGGGTTGTTAGATCATAACGATGTGTTTACCTTAATCCAAATTCGGGGTTACCTCTTCCGAGTGTCAAACCCCATATTCTCAAATCCAACCCTAATACCTTAACAAGAATATTAAAGTTCTCATCAAATGATAAACACAATCGGAATTAAAAACAAACAACCGTTAAAGAAACATATATTTAATCAAACTAGTATTTACACAATTACATCTATCCCTAACCAATATTTAACTAATCTAACATGCTCTTGGCCATTGAAACTACAAACCAAGAAGTATTCATCATCATTTAAAATGAAATATTAAGTTACAAAGGGAGAAATAACGAGAGAAAGATCAAATCTTAAAGTGGAGTGGTTTCCACTTTCACCAAAGATCGATCCGCCAATGTTTCCTCTTCTCCGGATGATGATTCTCCTCTTTGAGCTCTTCAATATTGTCCATGGACCACCTCCTAAGGGTTAGGGACGATCAACCTCCAATCCTTTTTAAGGGAAGTGGGAGAATGGGTATTTATAGGTGTAAGGCTTCAAAATATTTAAAAATATTTATTTTGCTGAGCAGAGCCTACCGTTGCGGTGGTGGGATCACGGCCGCGGCGGTGGGTAAGTCGGTTAGCTCACAGATATTTTACCGTCGCAGCGGTGGCCTTGCTCCGCAGTGGTAGAACAACATCCAAACTCTCTGATCTTTCACTGCCACGGCGGTGGCCTTGCACTGCGGCAGTGAGACTTGTTCAAATTCAGCACTCTCTGCAATCTCACCACCGCGGCGGTGGCTCTTGTGATCTTGAAACCTTGTTTCTTCATCATTTTTTCACTATTTTCCCACCATTTTCACCCGTTTGTTGCTTGTTTGGGTCCCTACACCTGAATTACATAAAAACTACAAAAACGCAATTAAATATTACTAATTCACTCGAAAACTACCAAATTCGATTTAGAAATAGATAGATATTTGACACCTATCACCCGTGCCACGACACATAAAATTAAAGTTTATCTTTTTGATGCGGTGGACCAGCTGCCAACCTTGATTACGGAGGATTCTTGTCATATTCGGTGGGTTGACGGAACTCAAATTCGCTTGTGGGTTTTAATAAGATGACCCCCAAGTAGGTTCCACATAAATGAAATAGGATTTGAATCGGGAAAAAAATTGAGAAATTTGAGTGTCACCTGTAACTCATCCTTGATTGACTAGAGAGTAACCTAACATATGTTGAGGAGCGAGTTACTCCACTATGGTTTGGGGGTTTGTGACACTTATTGTTTGGCTAAAGACGTTAAATTTAGTGCTACGTGGGACGCAACTCACGCATAAAAAAAAGAATATAAAAAATAATAATATAATAATTAAAAAATAATAAATACAACTTGATAAGGATTTGATTGATTGACTAATTTCTTTAATTCATCAATATTTATGTTTATTTTGACAGCGCAAACACATAGGTTTGGGGGCGTATTCTAAGCAAACAAGTGTTTTGTTTTTGCCGAAAAACCAGGTATTATTGTTCATTCCCTTACTATGAGGTATTTTCTGATCATTGAGGACAATGCTAGATTTAGGTTTGGGGAGGATAAATGCTTGTATTCCTTTTGTTATTCCATATTGTGATATTGTTAATTTATCCTATGAAAGCATGTCTGCCGGGTATAAACTTGAGTTAGCTGAATAGTCATTGGGGCATAGCATTAACTTCTAATAACATATAATTTTTTAACCTTTGCATGCATCCGAACTTTATTTAATTTTAAATTTAGTGCATGTACTGGTTTGCTGAGTTTTGGAATGATAATAACTTACCCCCCGAAGTATTCAAAAAAACAAAAAAAAGAAGAGAATTTTGTTTATGCTAATAGTAATTTTCCATCTTAATGATGAGTTTCCACTGAGTAATTGAGTCTCTTATCTCAGTATGCAATGAGTGTTCGCGTAAAAAATAGGAAGTGATTTGTTAATTCGATAAGTGACTTGTTCACTTCAAAGTTTAAGATGTTCGAGTTATTAAGCTTGAAGGGTGCCTTTACACCTAATATCCTGAGCCAACTAGATTGGGGTCATTGACCCAACACTTGCTACGCGGACATTTTAGAAAGTTTAGTGGGGTTAGTATTGCACAAGTCTATTATTTAAAGAAAATTATAATTAAAATAAAAAAAATATAAAAAAATTTGAGTTATATTTATAAATACTTCAAGGGAAACATTGTTTGATTGTTGAAATTCAAGCGACTAGCTACTTTGTGCTAAATTCCTTATAGATGAAAGTCATGTGTATGTTCTGGGTGCGAAAAACATATATTATGGGTCATGTGCTAGGAAATCATTGGCTCAATTAGTAACTCTAGGGTGATCTCGATATGATGTGCTATCATTGTACAATATTGACAAATTTTCGTAAGGAATACAATCACCAATAAGGAACTTGGGATAATTATGGGTATCATCAATGTAAACCCTCTACTAAAACTCTTCTAATATGAGTGACCTAGGAGTTTAAAGGCTGGTTGCATATGCTAAATGCAACTGTGTTCCCTACGGAAGCGACTTTCCATTTAATTAGTATATTTAGTTTTGCTCGAGGACTAGTTAACAAAATTTAGGTTTGCGAGTGGGATCATGTCACATTTTGTGCGATTCAATATCACTAAACTAATTTTAGTTAATCATTTGAATAAATTCAAGTAGTAGAAATTGATTTATTTTATTTGTGTTTATAGGTTTTTGGAAAGGGTTAATAGCACTTTACCCCCTGTGGTTTGGCCAATTTGCACTTTATCCCCTTGTGGTTTGAAAATCGCCACTTACCCCCCTGTGGTAATATATTTGTTGCACTTACCCCCCTATATCAGGGGGTAAATTGTTTGAAAATATAACCACAAGGGGGGTAAGTGACGATTTTCAAACCAAAGGGGGGTAAGTGCAAATCGGTTAAACCATAAGGGGGTAAAGTTTAATTAACCTTTTTTGGAAATGGAACAAAAGAATATTAATTTAGAGAAAAAATGGATGGAAAATGAGCAAACCACAATGAACCGAACGCGAATAAAAAAAACAAATTAGAAGCCATGCTTGGCTTCGAAAGCTGAGCAACAGGCTTGGTTTCTGCAAGTGGAGCATCTCGCAATGTGTGGCGCTCCAGCTAGCTAAATGGCCAGCCCACTTGGCCAACCCACTTTTCCATCCCACTTCTCCAACCCTTTTCTAGCCTACTTGGCCAGCTTTCATCTGGTGTCTAGTTGTCGTTTTATCCCTAATTGCTTTTAGTTTTGGCCAATTTGCACCCACAAACCCTCTTTTAGGTTCTTATAAAAAGGACTTGAGGTTTTAGGAATAGGAGATCAACTTTTAGACACTAATTCCACTCCATTTCTAGATATTTTGTAGCCTAATTCCTTGAAGGAGATCAGCCAAGGTTCTTAAAGATAAGGTAGCATTGGTGATTTTGAGGATTGTATTCAAGAAACTGCCGTTCTACACTACGATGAGCGACTAATTTTTTTTTCAACTGGGTTAGGATTGTGGTAATGTATTTTGAGTTTATATAATACTGTATTTTTTTATTTCATTTTTGATATTGTGTAAACAATTGTGTGGCAAGAATATTATTCTTAATTTTGATTTTATTGTAACTGGATTTATATTTAAAATGTTATTGTAGAAATTTTGGTTTAAATCTGATTACTACTAGAATATTAGATCTTGTACCTGTAGTCTAGATTTAATAGTCACACTATAGTGTTCTTGGGGATTGATTATTAATCTAGATGATTTTTGCCCAGATTTTAATTTACCTTAGATTAGTGTAGTATAGAAATTAAATACCGATGATAAATTATGCCAGAGAATAATAATCCTATCACTCAAAGTAGTTCTGGCTTGTAGTTAGGAACTCTCATTTGCACAAATCCAAGTTGAATAGAAAATGCAAAAACAACATAATACTAAACACTAATAAACCCACAGTTCCTAACTTGATTCTCTGTTTTCTTTTATTCGCTAATTTAGTATTTTCTTTTCTTTTATTAAAAATCCAAAATCAAACTTCTTTTTCGGTGAAGGAAGAAAAATAATAAAAAATCAATAATTACAAAACCAATCATGTATTTACTCTTGATTGTTTGTTATTATTGATGTTTAAATGTTAGTTATTATTGACATTTTAATGAAATAAGTTCAGGTCTCGATTGTTAGTTATTATTATTGATTATTGATGTTTAATTATTAGTTATTATTTATGTTCTCAAAATGTTTAAGACCCATGCCTTCTGGCACGGGTAATACCCTATACACACTAGGGTATAAACTGTGCCAAAAGGCACAAGTCCAAAACCCAAAACAATTGACAAACTCTTCCATATATAAAACATTTTCCACATATTTCATTTGAGAATTTGAATCATAACTAACAATTGAACATTAATAATCTATATAATAAAATAAGACATACATAAACCCTCTAGGTAAATCTTAGCTACTTTTTATACCCCATAAACAATGGTCTTGATTAATTCTCTTTTATTTTTCGATTTTATATTAAAAATAGGTTATTCTAAATCATGGGGCTGTCTTAATAGATTAGCAATAATAAGTTTTCTTTCCTTTTTTTATTTTTTATTTTTTATTTTTTTTCCCTTACAATTTTTTTTGGTGGCCGCCGCCCACTCTTGCTCCTTTCTCTCATCTACACTTTCCCATCTTCTCTTCTCGCCTTTGCTCCACTGCCATCACCGACCCTCTCTCTATTTCTCTCTTTTTATGGAAACCATTGGTCTATGGAAACCCCTTCTCCTATGGAAGTCGCCTCCCCAACCCCTGCTCCACTCACTCTATATTTTAGGGATCAAATCTCGACATCCATATAAACACTCACTCTCAATATCAATCTTCGAGTATCTTGCCTCCTAAGGTTAAGTAAGGCATTCGAGATTTCTGCTAATTAAGCTACTTGGTCTTCTGTCGATCGAGCTGCTGATTGAGATTTTTGCCGATTCGAGAGGGTTAATTAAACACTCACTCTCAATACCACCTGCTTGGTCTTGTCTCTCTTCGCTGCCGATTGAGCTATTGTTAAAGTTCGTCATTGCATTGAGATTTCTTTTTTGTAGCGTATGATTTCTTTTTCTCTATTTTCACTAAAATCATTGCATTTTTTTTTTCTTTTATTGCATACAATTACTATTTTGTTTCTTCAATTGTTCTTCAATTTGTTCTTCTAGTCTGTTTTGTATGCTACAATTTGATCTGATCCGAGTTCATTGGATGGTGTGTATTCTAATTTCTAAAAATGTTCTTCAATAGTTCTACCATTATTCTCATTGGAAATTGCTGATGTTATAGACTGAAATAACCCATGATCTGTGCTTTTGACGAGAATGACCTATACTTCTATTTCCAATTTAATTTCAAATGGGAATGGTGTAAACATATATATATATATATATATATATATATATATATATATATTAGTGATATTTTTTAGTTTCATTCATCTTCCCCACATATATATTTTCTTCAGTTCACCTCTATTTGCATTTCCATTGAACTCCACACGTATCATATTTTATTGGAATTGAAGAGGTGAACTGAATTTCAAATATCATCAAGTCAAATTAAAGGTAGTGTTTTGTTGATATTTTGAAATTCAATATAGTATATATGTTTGGATAATTGCCTTTAAACTGTAATTCAGTATTGTATATTGTCATAAAAATCAGTTAAAAATTCAATATAGGTGAACTGAATCACTCTACTGTTAGAATCAAAAGTATAGTATATTTCCTTAAAAAGCAGTTAGAATATTGCCTGTTCTAAATCGGTACACCGATTTAGTGTTACGTTCAATAATAAATATTTTTTGGTTTTCTGTTCAGTAATAAATATGAACTAAACCATAATTTGTTCTATTACTATTTTGATAGTGTTCTGTTCAGTTTAATTACCAATTTTGTTGTAACTTCTGATTTTTGAACATTGCCGGTTCTAAATCAGTTGACCAAGTGTATTTTTTATTTTTATTTTTTTTCATTTTTTATTTATTTTTTTTATTTTTATTTTTTATAGTATACAGTTATCTAAAGTGTTAGCCTAGTAAGCTACCCAAGAGGGAGGATAATTAGGTAGTTATAAAAATTTAAACAAATTTCTTATCTTTCAACACTTAAATAAACAACTGATCAATTTATCCTAAATAAATTATTATCTTTATAATATAGTAGATAAGTGTTCAAATGTAGGTGCACACCCAAACAACAAAATATAAGGTAAATCAATGCAGCACACAAGGATATATCCTGGTTCACCAAACTATTCTTGGGTAATCCAGTCCTTCGATCCCCACGGAGATTCGCACCCGCTAAACCACTTGATTCATTTACCAGGTAGAAATCAAACTCTTATAACGATTCTTTTCACAAACTCAGAATTAACCTTTACAATTCACTTTTCACAGGCTAAGGAAGAACCTTATCTTTTTGCAGGCTAAAGACTAAGGGCATGTTTGATAAAAAAAATTAAGTACTTAAAACTGATTAAATTAAGTACTTAATGAATTAGGTGTGTTTGATAAATGTAATCAAAATTACTTAATTAATTAAGCTAGCTTAAAAATTAAGTGAAATATTAAGTTAAAAATTCAGCAAAACCCCCCTTACTTATTCTTTTTAACAGAAAGCGCTCAGAAATTTTCAAATTAAAAAAAAAAATTGAATTGACTATTTTGCCCTTAGAATGTAGGGCTTCTTCTATTCAACCTCAGACGTATCGATCGTCGTTTTGGTTGTTTTGCAGAGCAGCGATTTCGAACGGCAGAGGTGACAAGCTTGGAAGAGGAGTGACGGCAGAGGCGACGAGTTTAGAAGATGAGTGACGACAAAGGCGACGAGCTTAGAAGAAAGGAGGCGAATAGACAAAGCTTCAACAAGGTATTTTCTTTTTCAAATCTATAGTTTAGGGTTTAGAGTTTCAAATCAATGAGATTTGAATTTGTTTTTAAGATCTGAATGCATTTCTGATTTCGTTTCTTCATAAATTGTCTTTCATAGATTTGTTTTTCTATTTTGAAATTTGAAATTTTTGCTTGATATTTGAGATTCGCCTCCTCGATTCATCAATCGCTCCTGGTATTGTGCATTTTGTTCATCATTGTCGATTATATTCAGTGTGTGCGTATGTAAATGTATACCCTTGCCTATGATTGTGTTGCATTTTAGTGGGGTTTGATGTTTCGTCTCCCCCATTATGTACTGCTGTTCAATAGTGTGGTGCTTGATCTTTTTCATCATCTGTAAAATCATGTCCTGATTCCCTTATGGCAGATTATTTAACTTTGTTTCTTAGATCTTCCACTTCCACTTCCACTTCTTTCTCTTTTTATTTATTTATTTATTTTTTTTTTTTTACTGTGTTCAAAACTTTCTTCTCATTGCTCTCGTCTCGTAAGTTGTTAACCTTAGGTTTCAGTGGTTCGATTTTACTTCTCTGTTCTTCAATTTCCACCTTCCGAGTTGGTTTTGATGTTAATTTTTTTTTTTTTGGGCAATTATTGAAGCTTTGAATTGTTTCATCATTTGAGTATAAATGGGTGTTGTAATTCGGTGGGAGGCATATGTTTGACTCCTCCTCATGATTTCATCTTTCTTGTGTTTGCCAAAGATAGCTTTGGCAGTAGGGGTTGATTTGAGAGGCTGTTTGGTTGTTTGGCGTTGCCGTAAGTGGAGCTGTTGTAAGGTTTTGCCGGCGGGCGTGGGTGCAATCTAGTTGAGGTCCTTTCTCCCGTATTGATTTCATCTCATTTCAAGATGGGGGATAGTTCTAAAGTGTTGTGTAGTGTGTTTCTTCTTGGGCATTTTGGCATTGTATAATTCGAATCTTTCTATGTTTAGGTGTGGATTTTGAAAAATTGTTTTAAGAATTTTATAGACTTAACAATGATTACAAAATTTACAGAATTTTATGGTTGTTTAATTTTATAAAAATGATTTTTTTTTTTTGTATTATCTTAATTCAAGAGTAGTTATGTATATTAAATAATTTTCAGTAATTCAAATTTTGCATTTATCAAACAAACAAAAAAAATTCCACACTTAAATTTTCAGCACAATTTATCAAACAACCTTCTTAAATTTTCAGCACTTAAAATTTAAGTACTTATTTTTCAGCACTTAAAAATTAAGTGGTTATCAAACAAGCCCTAACCTAATTCTTTTACTAGGTTAGGAATCAAACCTCACAAAATACTCTAAGTATCATTTTCACCAATAAGGATGGAACCGTTACAATTCACATACAATTAATTCTAATCAGGAAGAACAAGCCTAATTCTTTTCAAGGAAAACGAATAACCTAACCTTTTTATACTTTAGGCAAAGATCATACCTCAATCTTTTTACCGAAAAAGATTGAAACCCAGCTACCCCTGACTAGATACTCCCAAGAGTATCTAATCCGCACAAACTCACCAAATACAAAAATCAATAAGTTTCTTCCCACTCAGAGCTTCTATTGCTTCAAATGAATTAAACTCAATTAATGTCCTGATAATTACAAGTGATAGAAATTAAGTGAGGAATTCAATATCTGATTATAATATGTGTGGGTAGTACAAAATTAAGCACGTAATAAGATAATCACAAAAATCATTTTGAAAAGAATTTTTATGCTATTTAAAGTTCAAAATGATTTTTCTAAGATATTATAAACCAAGCAAAGATAGTAATATGAATTCATAATAAAGAATAATAGCTTGGAAAGATCTCACCAGAAAATACTAAAGATTGAAATCAGAATAGTAAGATAGCACAAATTCGGTGACGCTAACTCAATCGGCACTTTAACTCAAGAACTTTGCACCCAATTGATCTAAAAAATAATCTCTCGAATATATCTCAGAATAACAACTCTTAGAAAGCTCAGGAACTGAAAGTTCTTGATTCATGTGATATCATGATATGTAAAAATCGTAGGTCTATTTAATCTGATTTGAAACAGGTCCACTAACGGTTAGTTTCCTCAAGACATGACATTTAAATACACCAATAGACCCCCTATATCATTACCATTCATTCATAGTTTAATTCACTTAGATATAGCTTTTAAAACATTCAATTTAGTCTCCAAATTAATTCTCAATCTCAAATCATATAGATAAGAAGTATTAAAAGAATCAAATTGAGAAACACTTTAATTTTATGAACCATATCTATAAGGATATTAAAATAAGTGTATCATATCTTTAATATATCCAAATTCCCAAAACATCTCACTAAGATATCCCAAAAATGACTAGTTAACGACTAGTTTTTGAATAGATCCTCGAAATCCTTGAAACTGTAACTACATAGTCGATTGACTGACCTTCAAACCATCAGTCAACCAATTGATTCAGGTTACATGCAAATCCATTTCTAAAACAATGGTCAGTTGACCAATTTCTCATGGGTCGGTTGACCGATCGATTCCGGATGTTCTTCTGGACCCAATTTCGGCCTTGGTCGATTGATCGATCACCTATGGTCGGTTGACCGATTGATAGAAATATTTTCACTTCGGTCCATCACTTGACCGATCTCCCTTGGTCGATTGACTGATCGATTGAGAGACTCATCCTTTTTCCCACCTATGCCCTTCGATTGATCGATCCTCTTGTGGTAAGTTGACCGATCAATGTTGGAATACCAACTTATCAAATTATTTCAACTCCAAACTTCGACGTTTTAATCCCTCTAACTGATTTCTTTTCTCGGTTAACTCAATCGACACTTATATTCAATTTTAAATATTAATCTTTCTTAGGTCAATTTTCATTTTTCAATTTCACATTAGAGCAAATAATTGAACACTAATTAGGATCTTAATCTCATAAACTTAAACACACATAAATATAAATCATTTAATTTGTGTCGTTTGTAATCCTAGTCAAGATATATGAAGAGTAAAATAGATTTGAATTGTTTTCATCTAATTTTTTTAGAATCTTCAATACACTTCATCGCTTTAATGTCCGTCTCTGCACCCTTCATAATTACATTATGATTTGATCTTGCATGGAACTCTTAAACTGAAATACTCAATAAACATGTTAGTTCCACCAAAAACATCAACAATTAATTGTCCATCAAAACCTCAGGATCCACATAAAGTTAGAACTATACTGCTAGAACTATGTTGAAAGTCTGTTTTGATAGTGTTTGGTGTTCTTGCATTTAGAAAAGAAATCAGATTGACTCGAACCAAAGAAACTCGCAGATTCCAAACGGGTAATTATTTATTTATTTATTTATTTATTGTGTGTGTGTGTGTGTGTGTGTTTCACTTCGTAAGTCTTATTTTTCTTCTCTGTTTTTTTCTTTCCCGCTGTTTTTTTGCATCTTTAATTCATGGTTAATCAAGTCTTTTTTTTTTCTTCATATCTATAAGTCAATTGATTCATTAAGTTTTACATGAGAGTATTTATATATAACATGTTTCGATTTCTAAATAAGCAAAAGCAGTACATTGCAAGGATTAGTTCGGTATTTTTGAACTGGAAAATTCCCAATTCTTCAGGTATGTTCTCGATTTTATGTTCCCCAAATATTGTTTTGGTAGCGTACTGCTTATGTTTAGGAAGATTCCTGTTTAGGAGTAATGAGAAGATGACAAAATGGACCATGATAATATGTTTTTTTACACCATAACAATATTACCTTACTGTTAAGTTCATTTCTAAGCAAAACTGAACATACCTTACCATACCTTACCTTACCTAATGTTAGTATATAATTTTGACGTCCATAGAAATTATATATTTTGTTCTATATATTTTTTTCTATGTAGTTCTGTTTTTTGGCAATTTGAGAGGCGCACATCTATCATTGCCATCACTTTAAATTTGAATAGTCGCCATCACTAGCAATTTGAGCGGCTTGAAATTTTTGCCTTCGGCCTTTTCTAAAGTTTAAGGTAGTTTTTTGTTGCAAGGACAAGTCTATCAATGCTTTATTTGGAATTTTGAATCTTTGCAATTATTTTAATGCAAAAAAATGGGAATTTGTTAAGATGCACATCATTTGATCGATTAAGTACTTCTCCTTGATGATAAATCTCTCTTGACAGTGAACATTATTTACCTAGAGTTTTGCTGTAAAGATCTCAACTGAAATATTGATACGGTAATTCAATTGGTAATTTATTTTGTCGATTCATTATAAAAATTTATCAATAGTTTTTCATTATCTTCGTTAATTATTGTAGGAATTGGGTTAAAAAGTTCAACACTGATGATGATAGTGTTATGAGATAACTGAATAATTGATATTGTTTCATTATCTTTGTTCTTTCATTCTAATTTAATTCAAGTTATTATCTTAAGTTTATGCTATAAATAACAATTATTGTATTTGTTTCTTAATTATCTTTATAAATCATTATCACAAATATGTTGGTAATTTGTTTAATGATGTGTTCATTTCAAAATAAGTTTTTTTCTTTTTTTTTCAATCCATGCCTTTAGGCAAGGAGGCACGGGTAATCCGCTAGTCTATATAATAAAGCTAGATGTACATAAACCCCCTAGATAAAATCACAACCGTTTTTTATCTCTCACATAAAGAATGATCCAGATTGATTCTCTACATTAACATAAATTAAACTCTATATTCATATTAAACATTATATATCCTACATCTAATTGAGGAGAGAGAATATATTTATTGTATAAGTTAGGAGAGAGAATATGTTTTTTATGAATCAGAGTAGAAGTTTTGTATATAAGTGAGGAATCAAGATCTCTATCGGTTTATAGGAAACGGGCCATCGTTAATCACGCAAGTCTGGCCTAAGAGCCGACTAGAAGGAAGAAGAGTTCAGTTGTATATATAAATCTATAAAAATAATATATGAATATTAATTTTTTTAATAATATTAAAATATTAAATTTAGAAAATAAAAAAATAATAATATGAAATAGTGTATGGAAATTATGGACATTAAATATAAGAAAATTAAATTTAAAAATAATAAAAAATAAAAAATATAATACACGAAATATGGACATTAAAATTACGTTAAATTTAGTAATAATATAAAAACATTAAATTTATAAAAATTAAATTAAACATTATAAAAGAAGAAATATAATATAAAGAAATTATGAAAATTAAATTTAAGAAAGTTTTAGAAATAATATATATAATATTAAATTTAGTAATAACACTAAAATATTAAATTTATGAAAATTTAATTAAAAAAATAAAAGAAAAGAAAAAATAATAGACGCAAATTATAAACATTCAATTTACATAAATTATACAAATAATATATATAGATTGAATATATTAATAATAATGAAGCATTAACTTTATAAAAATTAAATTAAAAAAATAATATAAAGAGAAATATAATAGGGGCGTGTACCGGTAGGTCCCTTTCGTAATTCTATGAACCAATCCAATTTTTTTTTTTTTCCATCATCCACTCCTTTGTGCCGATTTCTGGCCATAATTCTCCTAAAATGTGCAGAATACACTTTGTTTTGTATTCCCTATTTTGCGGCACATTTAACAAGCCTCAATGGAATCTTGCAAAATTTGGAGCATGAGCGCGTGAACGTGAACAAACAAAACCAAGATATTTTTTGTTCATCCTGATGTTGAAAAATTAAAATTTTTACATCATATTAATCAGAAAAAAATCCTCTTTCTTTTGATATGCTAATTATTTTTTTTGGCCAAGTAAATCTATTTTCATGTGGATATTACATTCAACACCCAAAGGGGATATTGAATGTAACATCGAAAGCCATGTGTTCGGGTGCACGTTGGGTTGCGTGTGCGATGCATTAGTTCATTCCCTTGTATCGCCTCTTTCAAAATCTGTCATACTTTCTGTGACGTGGATGTGACCGTTTCGGTAATGACGCGATTTCCATTTGTAGACCTTCTACTTTCTATTCCTATCCAAAACCCTAAAATTTCTCTCTCTCTCTCTCTCTCTCTCTCTCTCTCTCTCTCTTTCTATATTCCCATATTCTCTAGCGATTTTCAGTATCGAAAGACTTTAAAAACCCTCCAAGCCCCAAAACAATGGTGAACACTTGACGTAAGATGAGGATTGTGAACCTCAATACCGCTGCTACCCCCGTGAATCTGACAGACTCGGGTAAGCTTTCTTGTTTTTTAAATTTTGGTTTTGTGGTCAGCTCTGTGCACAATAAACGCGATTATTAATTTTTTGTTTGTTTGTTTGATCCTAAAAAACTTGTCATGCAACAAGTGTAAGGCGCCGACACTCAAAAAGAGTGACCTTCGTACACTATTATTGCGCTCTATTTTCGTTATCGTTACATGTTTTTAGTCCCGCTTTGGTTTTGTTTTGTGGTTGTCCCTTCAATCTTTGTAAATGAATGTGTTCTTCAGTTAAACTTCTAATTGTTTGTGTTGTTTAAAGATTTATATGTATTATATGGCAACTGTATGTGATCGAACCATAATATTCATGTTTTGTCTTGTATGTATACAATGTGTGTATTGGATTGCCAATTTATTTTCGTATGTTGAATGTAACAATGTCTATTTAGTCGAAAAATTTCTCATTTTGTGTGTGTTGAATGTAACATTATTTAACTTCATTTTGATTCAAAGGTTAACGTGCGTGTTGAATGTAACATTGGTGTAAAATATCCCCAAGCTTACGTTTAGTTTGTGTTGAATATAATATTGTCTTACATTTTAATTTGTGTTTAAAGATGATCAGGTGTCCATAAAATACATGCAACCCGCTGCGTCGGTCAGTGGGTTTGAAATTTTTCCTATTCTGTTATGTAGCTCGTCTGATGCAGATGCACCTAATTCATTGCTATCATGAGCTACATATTCACGTCCAGCTGATCCGGTTGCTAAATTCAATGCAAACCTGTTACAATTTTGCTCTCTTATATCTAGTATTCGTCTCCGCAGTTCTTATATTGAACTTCTTAAACGTACATCCTTTTGGAACACTATGTCTACGTTGTTTCCTAATAAATCGGCAAATTTGGATTTCAACAAGATAGATAGTTTGTGTGTGAATATTATATTACATACCATCCATATCGAAAGGCCTTCAAAATTGGGTCCAAACTATTGTTGTTCTCCCTTGATGATGTACAATTGGTCTTTGGCTTTACATCTAGTAAAAAACAAATACCAGGGAGATATGCCAAGAAAATTGATTGCTCGTCCAACCATTGTTGGCGGTTGAAGACTAACCAGATGAGTATGGTTCATATCAGGTATATGCTAAGGGGGATTTTGGGAAGTGATCCTGACAATGATGTTGAGGACGTCGTGCAATTGCTCTGTTTACATCTTATTGCGACGATTTTTTTTTTACAAACAATGGGCAATCATGTAATATCTATGAAATGAAGCTCGTTGAGGATTTGAATGCCCTTTCATCCTATAATTGGGTTGAGTTTGTGCATTCAAACGTAATGTCTTCCATAGAGGCTAGATATCAAACGTCCTCGTCAGTTATTGGTTGTGTGATTGCGCTATAGGTTATAGATTTTTTTTTTGTTTAAATTTTACTTAATAAGTACTGTCCACGTTTGGTGTTGTTTCTGATTTTCAATTCTTATATTCAGCTTTAGTTGAGTGAGCACACTGGCATTATTCGCATTTATCTGGACTGCGATTATCTAACATAGGAGAGGATCAGGTATGTTACGGTGATTCTAATACATTTCAGTGTGTGTTGAATATAATATCGACACTGTGTTATTGATTGACAGACATATTTCAGGTCAATGAGGGTCATCTCGTTGAGACGATAGCTGAAATACAAGTTGGTGTCGTCTTGCCCATTCATGGTGATAATGAAGAGTCCAAGGGTTTGCAGTTCGTTCGCATCGATTAGGGATTTTGATCATGTTGCTGTTTCTTCGTTGTCTATTTCTGTGCAAAAATCAAACATCCCACGCCGTCATATACATCGTAAGTGTTTCTTTTTAAGCTTCAAGTTGTTAATTGGGGGATTTGGGATAATTAAAGTTTTTTTAATGTTTTTAATTCCGATAGGATGGTTGACAACCACAATAACAACGATTTTGACAAGAGCATAGCGAAATGGGACAAGGAATCAAAATTGTTGATGGAGGTTGCATGGGGACTGCAGTGAAAAATGGGATGTGCGCAGTGAAGGTACGATTAAATGGTCAAAGACATTAGGGCCATGAAGTTAGAGATCCAGTGTATCAACATGCTCGTCTCGAGTTTGCGAGATTAGATTGAGATGTTGAGGAACCAGCTAGGTCCTGGTTATGTTACACCCGCCCCCAGCAAATCGTCTGTCTACATGGAGCATTGAAGACCATGTTCGTATTTATTTTTTATCTATATGGTCTTTTATTTTTATTTTGGTCCAAATACACTTACTTTGATTCGCCTTTTGTGTCTATAATATACTACTTCCCGTGGCTTTGATTCGTCGAAACCAATATGTTTAATACATGTTTTGATATACCGTCAAATGTGTTGATATTCTAGTTGTGTATTATTGTTGAATTCCAAACAAAATACATGTGCTTTGAATGTTACATCCAATAATACCTTTGGATGTTGAATGTAACATGCACACAAAAAATAATTTAACGTGGTTTGACTGTGCATATTGAATGTAATATGGCTTTGCATGGATGTTACATTCAACATTGCATTAGAAGTTGAACGTAACATGCACATAAAATAGGGTTGTTTTACGTGTTGAATGTAACATGGCTTTCCCTAGATGATACATTCAACATTGTTTTTTTATGTTGAATGTAATGTGCACATGAAACACAGTTTAAAATGTCATTTTTGACTAAGTGTGTTATGAAAAAATAACCCCAATGTAAAACTGTTGTAATATAGTGCGAACAAAACTGTAACCATTCCCCAAAACAAAGAAGACACTGTATGTTATATTTCTGTTTGGATTTTTTTTACAAGAAATAGATTTTATTTGGTACGAATGAAAGAAAAAAAATCAAAGTCTTCATCTCCCCTGTTTGAGTGGTGCTTTGCATGATTTTCCGTTATGTTTCCCTATTTGACTTCATCTCCAACAACGTCATTCTTTTACCTCTCCAAGTGATGTAATCTAAATTTTTTTTGGCTGTCCCTGTTGTTTCTTTTTTCTAGAATACGTCTCCCGATAAAACCAACTCTAAAAGTAATCCTCTATGTATCTGCATGTTGGCAGTCCACTCTTATTTATAGCTATAAATGCATGTGCACATGGGAAACCTTTGATCTGCCACTGTCGACACGAACATGACCGTCCCTCGGTGTTAACTAATTAGAATGGGCTGAATGAACTCCAAACACTCTATTACCTAATGAGCTAATGTTCCACATTCGTCAATCATTCATCAATTCGCACATCTTATTATCCTAGTATGGCGTGATCTCACCTTGTAGCTTGTTTTCTTTATCCTTTCTCTTTGCAATAAGTCCATCCATTGTATCCTTATTTTGTTGATCAACAAAATTACAGGATGGTGGCAAAATTCGCGTATCCCAGAATTAAAACACTCCTCCAGATTGGACGTCATCTCACCATATCAGTTTCGTCTGAAAAATGCATTACTGTACTTCATAACTGATAATTCATGGACGAATATCTATACTTTTTTGCCCCCTTCGTACATTAGTTGATAGTATAGAAATTTGTACATTTCCAGCGTGTGTGCATATGCCAACCCATTCAATTTTGGACCATCATCTTCTTGAATGTCATTCTTGTTCCAGTCATCGTAGCCCTCAAGTTCATTTTCAAGTGATGCAGATAGTATGCGCGATGGCAGTGAGGGAACATGGTCTATACCCCTTGCAAAATCCCATTGTGCCGGTCGAAAATGAATGTCATCACTATTTCTAGCTCGATAATCTTGTTGAATTTTGATGAAAACAAGAACCAATTATCATCGTTTTCTGCATTAACAATGGCGAACGCAACTGGGAATATCCTTGCATAAAAAATGACAGAATTTTAATCCATATTGAATGTAACATTGTTATATGTCATAAAAAATGAATGTAACGTTGTTATGTGTAAAAACATAATTTATATATGTGCCTTGGTTTTCGTCTTTTGCTGTTGCTGTTAGTAAATTTCCTTTGTACCTATGAGTCAAGAAGGTGCCGTCGAGAAACAACATGCGGCTGAAAAATCAAAATCCTTATTTGCACTCTTAGAACGCAATGAATATTCTCTTGAAGTGCTTTGTGTCCTTGTTGTATTCTAGCGCGACGTGACTGCCCGGGTTTGTCTCTCTGCATTTTTCAACATACTATTTTAATTGATTATATGACGATGAGTAGTCACCGAATATTCTATTCTTGTCTTTTTCTACCCCCATCTATGTATTTCGATATAATATATCTAGTCCATATTGTTTCCTAAAGCTGTCAACGACATCCATGGGGTGAGTTTTCGGATTTGCACGCACCTTGTCAGCAAAACACGATAATATAATGTCTGAACTTAATCTTTTGTTCCTATTTGTTTGGAATGTAGCACCGCATGTGTTGTTCTTTTACTAGACTACGAATATAGATTATATCGTTTTCACTCCTCATGTGCCCGTACACAAACCACAGGCAATTTCTTTCCTCTCGCAATACGTATGTACCTGTGACACATATCTTGTCATTTCTAAGATACCAAAAATTAAATCCCACATCTACCACATATTTCTACAGTGCAATGCGAAATTCGGTTATCCCTCCCTTGAATTTTTGTGCCTCTCTTTTATGCCATCAGCCCATTTTACAGACAACAGTGTTTTGTCGTTGGTAATCTGTAACATATTATCGTAACTGCCTATGTAGTCCATTTCAGCTTCACTGTCTCTGCTACTACGATCGGTGGCATGAACTATCACGTATGAAGAAGCCTCGGTAGTTACTAACTAGCCTTTCGACACACACTTCAATAAATTTGATCTTAATAATCCCCGCTAGGAAAAACATTTTCTCAAAGTCATTCTGGTCGTCAAGCATATATTTTGGACGCTCGGGGAGTGAATATGACAACTCGAGCTTTTTGCCACTTAATTCTAACCATTTGTTTTCAATTTTTGACTCAATTCTGCGATATCGCAATCATTTCTCATTCTCAGTACTGTTGTCACATTCTCGTAGTTACATAGTAATGGGATTGATGACTTATCCTAGTCAATAAAAAACATATCTCCCATGTCATTGCAAATGCATATTGAACACACACCTGATTATGTGGATGTTGAATATAACATCCATGCATTGTGTCTTGTAGGAGTGGAATGTAACACTCATTGTTTATTTTTCAAAAAAAATGGTAGCAGTAATGTCAATGGCTTTGTGTCGTGTGCATGTGGAATGTAACACCCTCTGTTTTATTTTTCAAAAATGACAGTAGTAGGTATCTTGTGACATATGTTTTGTTCACGACGATAAAAACATGAAAACTTCAAGAAAATCGAAGACTTCATGAACTTCTTATTCTTGCGGAATGTAACATTCTCTATCAGTGCAAATGCATATTCAACACACACCTGGTCATGTGGGTGTTGAATGTAACATCCCATGCATTGTGTCGTGTGGGAGTGGAATGTAACACTCATTGTTTATTTTCCAAAAAAAAATGGTAGTAGTAACGTCAATAGATTTGTGTCGTGCGTTTATGAAATATAACACTCTCTGTTTTATTTTTCAAAAATGATAGCAGTAGGTATTTTGTGAAATATGTTTTGTCCACCACAACAAAAACATGAAAACTTGAAGAAAAATGAAAATTTTCATGTATATCTTGTCCGTATGGAATGTAACATTCTCTGTTTATTGCTCGGAATGACATCAGTAAATATCTTGTTCTCGCAAATGAACACCTTATCATATATGGACATCAATTGTCCAGATGTTGTGATTGCATGACAAAAGATTACACAAAAAAAAAGAAAAAAATATAACTTCCATGAACGACTTTATGAAAAAATGTTTGTCCCCCGAAATAAAAGAATGGAACTTCGTCAAAATTTAAATTTGAATACTTATCTTCTGTCGATGATCACAAACAGAGGTGTATACGTAAAAAATAAATGATTTTTTGCATACCTGTTTTGCTTTGGAAATTTGAATCTATGAAATGATGATTGTTGAATACCGACAATGCTCGATCGGTGATTCTTCGACTTCGGCTCTCTCGATTGGAATACTAAAATGTGTTTGAGAGTGCTCAATCTATGCTTCTCCGATCTCTGTTCTCTGGATTGATTTAGAGAAATTAAATTAAAGAAATAATATAAAAAAAGGAAATATAATATACATAAATTTTGGACATTAAATTCATAGAATTATAGAAATAATATATTGACATTAAATTTAGTAATATTTCTTTAATATTAAATTTTTAAAATTAAATTAAAGAAATAATATAAAAAATCAAATATAATATACGAAAATTATGAACATTAAAACATATGGATATCAAATTTATTAATAATAAATTTAAAGGAATTTAGATTAAAGAAATAATATAATGAGAAAATATAATATAGCGAAATAGGACGAGGAATTGAAATTGTTGATGGATATTGCACTAGGTTTGCAATGAAAAATGGGAGGTGCGCAATGGAGGTACGATTCAATGGTCAAAGGTATTAGGGCGATGAAGTTAGAGATCCAGCGTATCAATAGGCTCGTCTCGAGTTTGCGAGATGAGATCGAGATGTTAAGGAATCAGCTAGGTCCTGGTTATTTTACACCTGCCCCCAGCGAATCGTTTGTCTACATGGTGCACTGAAGCCCATGTTCGTATTTATTTTTTATCGATTTGGTTTTTTCTTTTTATTTTGGTCCAAATACATTTATTTTGATAAGCCTTTTGTGTCTATAATATACTACTTCCTCTGGTTTTGATTCGTCGAAACCAATATGTTTAATACATGTTTTGACACAACGTCAACTGTGTTGATATTCTAGTTGTGTATTATTGTTGAATGCCAAACAAAATACATGTGCTTTGAATGTTACATGCAACATTGCCTTCGGATGTTGAATGTAATATGCACATAGAGAATACATGGTTTGACTGTACGTGTTGAGAGTAACATGGCTTTGCATGGATGTTACATTCAATATTGCATTGGATGTTGAATGTAACATGCACATAAAGCACGGTTGTTGTACGTGTTGAATGTAACATGGCTTTTCCTAGATGTTACATTCAACATTGCTTTTTGATGTTGAATGTAACGTGCACATGACACATGGTTTAAAATGGCATTTTTGACTAAGTGTGTTATGAAAAAATAACCCTAATGTAAAACTGTTTTAATATAGTGGGAAAACAACTGTAACTATTCCCCAAAACAATAAAGACACTGTATGTTTTATTTCTGTTCAGAAACAATTTACAACAAATGGATTTTATTTGGTACGAATGAAAGAAAAAAATCAAAGTCTTCATCTCCCCTATTCGAGTGGTACTTTGCGTGATTTCCCGTTATGTCTCCCCATTTGACTGCATCTCCTGCAACATCATTCTTTTACATCTCCAAGTGATGCAATCTAAAATTATTTTGGCCGTCCCGATTTTTTTCTTTCTTTCTAGAATACGTCTCCCAATAAAACTAACTCCAAAAGTAATCCTCTATGTATCTGAGTATTGGTAGTCCATTCGTATTTATAGCTATAAATGCATGTGCACATGGGAAACCTTTTATTTGCCACTGTCGACACGAACATGACCGTCCCTCGGTGTTAACTAATTAGAATGGGCTGAATGAACTCCAAACACTCCATTACCTGATGAGCTAATGTTCTACATTCATCATTCATTCATCAATTCGCACATCTTATTCTCCTAATATGGTATGATCGCACCTTGTAGCTTGTTTGCTTCATCCCTTCTCTCTGCCATAAGTCCATCCATTGTATCCTTATCTTGTTGATCAACAAAATTATAAGAAGGTGGCAAAATTTTCTTATCCAAGAATTAAAACACTCCGCCAGATTGGATGTAATCTCCCCGTATCAGTTTCCTCCAAAAAATGCATTACTGTACTTCATGACTGAGAATTCATGGATGCATCTCTACACTTTTATGCCCCCCTCGAACATTAGTTGATCGTATAGCAATTTGTACATTTCCAGTGTGTGTGTGTATATTCCAACCCATTCAATTTTGGGTCATCATCTTCTTGAATGCCGTACTTGTGCCAGTCATCGCAGCCCTCAATTTCATTTTCAAGTGATACAGATAGTATGCGTGATGGGAGTGAGGGAACACGATCTATACCCCTTGCAAAATCCCATTGTGTCGGTCGGAAATGAATCTAATCACTACTTCTAGCTCGACGATCTTCTTGAATTCTGATGAAAACTAGAGGTAATTATCATTGTTTTCTGCATTAACAATGGCGAACTCAACTGGGAGCATCCTAGCATAAAAAATGGCAGAATTTTAATCCATGTTGAATGTAACAAATGTTGAATGTAACATTGTTACATGTTATAAAAAATGAATGTAACGTTGTTATATGTAAAAACAAAATTGATATACGTGCCTTGGTTTTCTTCTTTTGCTGTTGCTGTTAGTAAATTTACCTTGTACTTATCGGTCAAGAAGGTGCCGTTGAGAAACAACACGGGGCAGAAAAATCAAAATCCGTATATGCATGTTTAGAACGCAATGAATATTTTCTTGAAGTGCTTTGTGTCCTTGTCGTATTCTAGCACGATGCGACTGCCCAGGTTTATCTCTCTGTATTTTTGAACATACCATTTAATTGATTATAATGATGAGTAGTCACCGAATACGCTATTTTTGGCTTTTTCTACCCCATCTATGTATTTCGATACGATATATCTAGTCCATATTGTTTCCTAAAGCTGTCAACGACATCTACGGGGTGAGTTTTTGGATTTGTACGCACCTCGTCAACAAAACACGATGATGTAATATCTGAACTTAATCGTTTGTTCCTGTTTGTCTGGAATGTAGCACCACATGTGTATTCTATTACTAGACTACAATTGTAGATTATGCCGTTTTCACTCCTCATGTGCCCGTGCACAAATCACAGGCAATTTCTTTCCTCTCGCAATACGTATGTAGTTGTGACACGTATCTTGTCATTTCTAAGATACCAAAAATTAAATCCCACCTCTAATGCATATTTCTACAGTGCAATGCGAAATTCTCTTGTCCCTCCCCTGAACTTTTGCGCCTCTCTTGTATGCCATCAGCCCATTTTGCGGACAACAGCGTTTTGTCGTTGGTAATCTGTAACGTATTATCGTATCTGCCTATGTTATCCATTTCAGCTTCACTGTCTCCACTACTATGATCGGTAGCATGAACTATTGCGTATGAGGATGCCTTGGTAGATTCGCTTGAGTTACTAACTAGCCTTTCGACACAAACTTCAATAAATTCGATCTTCATAATCCCCGGTAGGAAAAACATTTCCTCAAAGTCATTCTAGTCGTCAAGCATATATTTTGGATGCTCAGGGAGTGAATATGACAACTTGAGCTTTTTGCCACTTAATTTTGACCATTTGTTTTCAATTTTTGACTCAATTCCACGATATCGCAATCATTTCTCATTCTCAGCACTGTTGTCACGTTCTCGTAGTTGCACAGTAATGAGATTGATGACTTCATCCTATTCATTAAAAAAATATATCTCTCCTGTCATTGCAAATGCATATTAAACACACACCTAATCATGTGGATGTTGAATATAACATCCATGCATTGTGTCGTGTAGGAGTGGAATGTAACACTCATTGTTTATTTTTTTAAAAAAATGGTAGCAGTAATGTCAATGGATTTGTGTCGTGTACATGTGGAATGTAACACCCTCTGTTTTATTTTTCAAAAATGATAGCAGTAGGTATCATGTGAAATATTTTTTTCTTCACCACAATAAAAACTTGAAAACTTTAAGAAAAACAAAGACTTCATGAATGTCTTATTCATGTGTAATGTAACACTCTCTGTTAGTGAAAATGCATATTCAACGTTGAGGTGGCCAATTAGGACCTCAATCAGCCAGATCTGGCCAATTGGAACTGAGATTTGGTCACCACAGTCAAGGGATGGAGGAACCGAGAGTAAGGTCAACAGAGAGGTAGATCTGGGAACGATGGTGATGGAGACGATGACGACGGTTGGTGAGGTGCGACCTGACGGAGACAACGACAACGACTTCTCTTGATCCGGTACGTCTCTCTCTCTTTCTTTCGCTCTCTATATTTCGATTTTGGGTTTGAAATTGAATCAATTTTGGATTTAGAAATTGAAACTTTTCATGATTTGAATTAGAGAACAATTACCACATTTTTTTGCAAAGGTGGACGTCGGTGTTTGGAGACGATAAAGGTCGGCGACGTTCGGATCTGGATGCGATGGTACTGTGTCCTTTTTCTCCCTCTCCCTGTTTGTTATGTTTTTAGTATAGATTTAAATAATGTGTTTTGTTTACTGTTTTGTTCCCAATTCTATTTTGTTTTGTGTTTTGTGTTCTGCTTACTATTTTGTTTTGTGTTCTGTTTGTTTTTGTGTTTTGTGTTTTGTTTACTATCACACCCCACCGTCAAGGTCTTGGTCTCATCACCGATCTACTTTCTACCCATCACTACCCTTTTCCATCACATCCCCGTTCATTTTACCCTTCTTGACACCACCTGACTGCCACCTGCCCAACCACACCTCTCTGTGACCTAGTTGTCGCCGACAACTGCATCAGAAGCATACAATGCCACCTGTATCTGTAATTTGAATTTTATTATCTTTATCTTTCCCTTGTGATTTTTTCCAAACTCCCTCAGTGGCAGATACCCTAAGTTGACTCTCATTGTGTTGTATAAGCCTGCGAAGTCCAAAAGATACTCGGTGTCTCATTAATAAATTTAATCAGTTCTATACTATGATTTTTTTTTTGTTTCTTGAATTAAAGAATCCCTCAATTTATCATTTTAACCTTGATTGTTTGCAGATATTATTCTCTGGTTCAATCGTTTCTTGCTTCTTTATTCATTATGGCAACTAGTAAGTTTCGTATAACATTTAGGTCCTTTTTTTTTTTTTTACATTAAGTGCTAGTGTGCTACAATTTGGTTAACCTATTGCCATTAATCAGTAGTAATCAATTTTTTTTCACAGTATGTATGTTTTATTGTGTTCCATTGATTTGAATATCTAATGGTGCACGAGTTTTTCAACAAGGCTGTAACTCGAGAATTCATGTGATATTGGGATGTTCTCCAAACTGACTAATGCCTACTGTTTGGTTGCAATTGGAGTTTTTGAGAACTTCTACACGTACTCTACTTTGTCTATTTGTTTCTTGATTGCAAGTGCATTATTTGTTAAAATAGAATGATAGCAAATGATTATCTTGATTACAGCACATTTGAGGCTGAGTTAGTATTTTATTCATTTTCATTTTCCAAATTAAGTCCTTAACCTTTGAATAGTGTATGAAGAAGGAGAAGATGAAGAGTGAGGTGGATTGATGATGAAATATAATCGAGTAAAATTAGAATAAAGAACCTATGTGATACAATGTTAAGAGTTGAAGGAGTTGGTTGAGAAAATTAAAACATTGGGGAAACTATTTGACAGTAACCCATAAAACTTTAAGGACCAATACCAATTTTATTTCATCATTGGATTGATGATGAAATATCTCAATTGTTTGTTGTTTCTGTTTCTATTGTTGTTTCTGTTTCGGTTTGCTGTTTTTGTTTTTGTTTATGTTTGCTGTTTCTGTTTTTGTTTCTATTTGCTGTTTCTGTTTGTTGTTTCTGTTTCTATTTTTGGTTTCTGTTTCTATTTGCTGTTTCTGTTTCTGTTTCTGTTTATGTTTGTTGTTTTTGTTTATGTTTCTGTTTGTTGTTTCCGTTTCTGTTTGCTGTTTCTGTTTGCTGTTTCTGTATGTTGTTTCTATTTGTTGTTTCCGTTTCTATTTGTTGTTTCTGTTTCCGTTAACATCTCATCTCAGTCGGTTCATCTGCAGGCTAGGCGGTAGAGCTTCTTCGGCGTAGGGTAATTTCTGGTCGATGGCGTCGTCGAGAATCATATCTGAGTTTTCGGATCTTGTCCTCCTCGATCTTAATGTTAGGTTGGTTTTGATTTGTTCTCATTTTTCCCTAATTGATTTGGTGTTGGTTGGTTTGTTGGCTGGTTCCAGGTCATCAATTGTTGGGGGGAGGGGGGGGGGGGGGGGGGTTTCGTCAGGGGCCGTTTGGTTGCTGGCATTGTACACAGATTTTGCTTGGTTTTTTGTTTCTCTGTTTTTCTCAAAGCTACTTGAAACATATAAAACAAACAGAAGAATTTTGCAATTGCAAAAACAGAGAGTTTTGGTACATTTTTGCTACAATATATACAGGATACAAGTTTATACTGAGTTAAAGCAGAGTTTTTTGATCATCTCTGCTCCTAGGGAGCAAGTGACAACGTTTCTCAATCATTTTTGAGTTTTGGTACATTTTTAAGTTGTTGATTTTTTTTAAGCTACCGATTCTTTAGCTATAGTTTTTTTTTTGTTTTTTATTTTATTTTATTTTATTTTATTTTGTATACCTGCTGATTTGTCGGGTATTGGGTTTTTGAAACTATTATTTTAGCTATTTTTTTTTTTGTTTTTTCAGGAGTTCATTTCTCAGGGAGCAAGGTCATTCGGCACAACATTTCGGAAAATAGTATGTCTATTATTTTAATTCAATTTATACCTTGATGGTCAATTATTGTATGTGATATAGATGAAAATTCAATAATTGCAGGCTCGGGTAGGATTGATCTACATCAGATCACACATCAGAGGGCAAATGGGCAATGGATATCGCTTATCATCTGTAGCTTGTTTCTTAGTTATTTTATACTGATGTTTCGTAAGACATTTTGTTTTTTTGGTCATATTAATGTTTAAGAATATTGGTATATTTTGGCTATTTGACTTTTAATGCAATTGTATAGTTTTGGTTATTTTTTGTTGATTGGTTGATGGTTATAAATTAACATTCATAGCTTTAAGTAGAGTAATTTGATGCATATTTTATTTTTGTAGCCAATGTATTTCTTGAAAAAAATTATTTTTTGGCTACAAAAATAATTTCGTCGCCAAAAGAATTCTCACCATTTTAGTTATTTTTTGGTGACGAAAATTTTCGTTGCCAAAAAATTATCCTCGTGATTTTTAATTACTCTTTGGCTACGAAATAAATTTATTAGCTACAAATTTAGCTACGAAATGATTTGTCGCGAATAGTAGTCTTGTGCGACAAACTAACAATTCGTCGCCAAAAATATTTTGCTACGGCACATAGGCTAGGAAATTGGACCAGTAATTTTTTTGTCGCTAAAATATTTTCGCTACGAAATTAGGGCTTTAGCTACAAAAAAATTTTGTAGCCAAAACCCATTTTTCTTGTAGTGACACAATTAACATTAAGCCCAAAAGACTAAAGGCACAATTATATTATTTTTGTAATATGTATTTTAATTTATTTGAATTTGACCTTTTTCATATACCAAAGAGATTTGAAAATAAATAATTGGATGAGGTAGCTACAAATAAATAATCAAATAACTCAGCTACAAAGTAGATAAAAAGTGATCAACTTTTACTTATATTTATTTTTTACATAAATTTGAGGAATTAATCTAATCTACGTCATGGACAATTCAAAACAACGAGACTAATATTGTTAAACTTAACTCTTATTCTCAAATGAACTCAACAATAACCAATAATATAAACTTGATAAGACCACAACAGAAAACAATAGACATTGAAACAATAAATAATACACGATTCTCTTCTTCCCTCTCAAGAAACATATTGTCAGTGGTAGACCTGGCCCCAAAAGTAACGTTTTTTGCCGTTTTGCCCTTTTGTTTATGTTCTCCATTCTTTTTGTTGCTTCTTATCTGATTCTAGTTATTTGTTCTGGATTTCTGGCAGCATTAACACAATATTTTTTTTTTTTTTTGGTTTCTGAAACAAAAACTTATTATCAAAACACACACACACATAGAACACTAAAGCACCTAATAAAGATTGATTTTACTACCTAAGAATAGAATGTTGAAGCACCTCGATCTTCATCCTAAAATGTTTACTTACTTGTGTAAATAATTCTTCCAAACTGGTCGTGAGAGTATCTCTTGGAAAAATGGAATGCAGAAATGAGTCCGCAAATTGAATATCAACAGCCAAAAAACATTGGCCAACAAAAGTTAAAATTTGGCTAGGAAACTAAGGGCCTGTTTGGTAACCATTTCTTTTTTGGGAGCAGAATTGTGTTTGGTAACAATAATTTTTTTTTTGTTCTGGGAATAGAATTGCATTTGGTAACGATATTATCCTAGAAATCAAGAACTAATCCTAAACCACAATCAAAATCAAAATCCTAAACCCTAATTGAAATCAAAATCCTAAACCCCAATTAAAATTGAAATTAAAATCCTAAACCCCAATCGAAATTGATTTCGAAATTGAAATCGAAATCGAAACCATAAACCCTAATCGAAATCAAAACCTTAACAAGAGTTGTAGCTCTAAATCGAAATTGATTACAAATCAAAATCGAAACCCTAATTTCGTAATCGAAATCGCTAATTTTAGGGGTGACGAGCGAAGACGATGAAGTTGGAGCGATGACGAAGAATAGTAGTAGAATGAACAGAAGTGGCGATGACGATGGCGTCAATGATGACGATGAATTGAAGTCGCGACGGTGACAATGACGAGGAGTTCGAACGAACAACAGTGGAGATGGTCGTGATCTTTTATGGAGATAGTAATGGCGACAAGGCGAAGACAATGACAAGAAGGAGGAGAAGGATAGAGGAGGACGAAGGACCAAACACGCGAAGAACAATGATGAAGAAGAATAAAAATGAAGAAAACAAAAAGATAAAGAAAATAGAGGCTTATAAGAGTTGAAGGCCAGACCTCATTAACAATTCTATTAATACTGACCTTGTTTTTTTTCCTTGGTTTGGGAACGGGATGAGAATTATGAAAAATAACAAATTTTTGTTTCTCATTTTTTAAGAAAAAGTGAGAATGATACTTGGTTTTAGAATAAGAATGGAAACCGAAAAAGATTTACCAAATGTTATGCCCAGACAGAAATCCCAAAAATCTGGGAATGAGATGAGATTTTTTGGGAAGGGAACCAAACACGACCTAAAGAATCTGAGAAAACAATTTTGAAAAAATAGAACATTGATTGGGAACACATAGAAATACAAAGAAATTGAGAACTATATAATAAAACACATACATTATAGGAACAAATATCATTTCATGAATCAAAAATTTAGTTAGGTCAATCAAATGCAATCAAAATTTAGTTGAAATCCTCAAAGTTAAGAAAATTCATCTTGGAATAAAATGTAGAGAAACTGAGAATAAAAATACGATGAATTATCTAATATGTGAATCAAATGCAATCAACAAAAAAATCCCAAAAAAACTAAATCAAAATTGAGAGAAACACATTCAACAGATTAGTGTAGATAGAGGAAGAACGAAAACTTTGATTGAAAGCAACTGCCTAAGATAGAATTGTACGGTAGTGTTGGAATATTTTTATGGGCTAACGTTAATTGAATTAATTGTTTTACAAAAACGCGTTAATGGATAGTCTATTATTTAAGCAACCCAAATAATCAGTGATCATATTTTGAATTGGGCTATGACGTCTTTTATGTAGAAGCCCAGTTAAGTGGCAAGTGTAGGTTTAGGGTTTCGTTGAAGCCCGTTATGGAAGGGCCCAACGTGAAACCCTAGTATATATAACTAGGTCCTCTCCCTAATCTAGAATATAGGGTTTTTTCTCATTGAAAGCCGCCACCACAATAATCTAGATCATAGGGAGGAAGACCTAGTTAGTAATCCTCTGTGACAAATTCAATCTCCTGCGATGGCCCAAACAGGTACGTATTTGATTACCGTTCTTTATTGTTGTGTCCTAATATTCTTGTACGTTTATGATGATTATTTAATTCCATTTTATTGTGATTATGAGGAATAATCTATATGTGATATCAGAGCCTACATATATGATTTAGGATCTACAATTAGGTTTTCGAAATTTTTTTCTTGTTACTGTTCATTCACGAAACCAACACTTGTGGCCACTATTTGATGGTATTTTTTTATTCTATTAATTCTTAAACATTAGGGCTTTTGTTTCTCTTTCTTCAAACTTTAATTTGATGTAAGATTCATTCGATTTGGTTGTATAATCAGAGAGAATTTCGTGTTTGAAATTTCGATTACGAACCCTAGAACATTACTGAAACCGAAACTTGGGGCTATAATTTTATTTATATTTTTGCTTTAATTGAATGTAAAAATTTAGGGATTTTATTTCTCTCGATTCAAGCTTTAATTTGATATATTACACATGTTGTTTGGTTATGTAATTAGGAAGTACTTCGTGATTAAAGTTTTGGCTACGAAACCCTAGTAAATTGAGATTCACTTTTGAGATTGGAGAATATTGACTCGTTTTTCCTTCAATTAAACATCATATATATGTTTTAGAAGTGTATTAGGCATGGACCCATATAATATTCGGTGAAAATAATGGTTAATTTCGTGTTTTATAATTTTGGTGATGGAGTAGTGAGAAAACACAAAACCTCAATTTGTTCATCATATTTGGTGATGTTTGACTCATTTTTTCTTGAATTAATTGTTATAGTAGTGTTAGAAATACATAAATACACATAAACCCACGAAAACATTAGGGAAAAATCGCGTTTTTGGGGATTGAGCAAACCGGGTCAGAATCAGGTTGTATGACACGGCTGCAGACTCGGCTGGAGGTTGAAGATGACCTCTAGCCGGGTCAGGCAATGCCCATGCGTGACGCAAGGAGCGTGTGGCGCATGTGAGATGATCCGGGACCTATTTTGGGTCCCCTTTTTTCCTGTACATTTATTTTTTCGTCTTCTAATTTTCTGTAAAAATTATTTTATTTTTTGAGGACTAAAAATAATTTTTAATTAATTATTACTTATTATATGATTTAATTAGCTTAAAATAATTTTTAGGCATTATTTTTTGTTGAAAAGTTTACAGAAATTATATTGGATGATTTGAAATATGATTGTTATACTCACTCTCCCTATATTAAGATTTATTGATGTGTACTCTCTTAAGCAGTGTTAAATCACGAAAAAAAAACTAGTTTAATAGCTTCAGTTGTTCCAATTTCTTAGATTTTGAGTTGAATAGAGTATGATATGAGAACTTTTAATAATCAGGGATGAGATAAGATATGAATTATGTTTTTGTTTTGGAGTATTCCACAAATAGAAACAAGTTTGACAAATTATTTTGTGCAGAACTATTGCAACCGACTTGGATTTTGATGTCATCCTTATGATTTTAGCTTGTCTATGGTGCTTTAATTCATCACTAAATTTTTCTTGGAATATCTTATTATTTTTCAACTGTCCAAATCTGTTATTCTTGGCTTTTCTATATATCATTTAGCGTTTTCCCTTTTTTGGTTAGTAATGAAATAAAAATGAGATAGTAAACAATTCTACTATTAAATTGGAGTTTTATTTTTTCGTTGATCGTGAATTGCCTAACTTTTCTAATCATGATTTTTTGAGATCACTTGGAGCATATCATTTTTTTTTGTGTGTGGATTCTTTTAGCAATTATGATTGAATTATTTTAATAATCAGTTATAATTTCGAATTGTCACATTAGCAGTGATGATTAAATTATTTTAATAATCAGTTATAATTCCTGATTATCGCATTTAATTTTCAGATTTATATTAAAGAAAATTATGGTATTGTACTTTAAGTACGTTGTAACATTGTGATTCTTTTGACGTACTCTCTAATTTTATTTAGTTACATTGTACTACCGTAATCTCTTACTACAAATCTAAAAGTTAAATGAAGGAATATGAAATGCGACCGACTGCTAAAAATTAGGCATTAATAAGTTAACGCATTGATATATTTGAGGAAGTTGTTTTGTTGCTGTAAATGGATTATGAGCATATACCTATTAGCAATTGATTAGTGCTAATCTTCTAGTAGAAGGTGGATAAAATCCACTTTATTTTAATTGCTGCCCCAATTTAGATAATTGAATTGATTTCTGATAATGGAAATTATAAGAGAACTTCGACATTGATTTTCCATATACTCTTTTGCTTCATTTCTATTTACGCACGATAAACTACATGCTACGTGAGTAGTTCT